>OY728146.1:1976176900-1978676900 GCA_963277665.1 Viscum album | reverse complement strand
AAAAAATGAGAAAGGAAGAAAACCCCTTACTTGAAAGTGTGCTTCCAAAGGCTAGAAAGAGGCTTGTGAGAGGATTCTTGGGAGATTGGGGCACCTTGGGAGGATTCTAGAGAGAGAAGGGCAGAGGTTGGACTAACTCCAAGGGATTTTAGTGAGGAGGAAGTGGGAGCTTGGGTGGGTTTATATAGGAAAGGTGAGAGAATTCTTTATTATTTAGGTTTGGGACCCCTTATATTAAAATAATCCAAACCACAAACCATCCCATGGTATTTTCCCATGGTTTCTGGAAAAGGAAAGAGGAAAACAATATTTTACAAGGCCAAGGTCCGAACTTATTAAAAAATTAGGGTTGCTTATGTGGAGGTGAGTCACACTCCCATGGAAATTAATTTAAAAAGGCAAAGTGTTGAATAAGTCTTGAGGGCTCCATTAATGCTTTGAAAAGTATGTCAAACTGTAACACCCGAGATTTTTATGAGTAATATTTTGTTTTTATATCATCAAAGGAATCTTTAACTACACACTTGCTTGGATTACTTTACACGCAATCACGACCTTCCTCGATAGCTTGCGTCGTACGCAATTCTGAGTTTCACTAAACAACGATATGTTATTAAAATATTATTAAAACTAGCCGTTATGAATAGTAATAACCACTTTTTGAAATTTTATAAATTTTATTTTTAAAAATGGACTTCATTTTTGGATTCGGAATATCGAAATTAGCCTAGGGTGAAATTTTGGTATTTTTCTGAAAACTTTCAATTTTTGATGAATAGTGAAACCACTAAGTGGTAGGTTAAAAACTGAATTTTGCATAAAAATTAATTTTACCGCTTCTGTGAATGGAATTTCAAAAATCCGACAGACACAGTTGATATCAGTAAGTAAAATGTGGTTCAATGAGATAAAAATAATTTTTTGGTGAATAGTAACTTTTTACTTTTTTTACTGCGGTTAATAGTAAATAGGGTAACTAAGGTTAAATATGATATTATTATTACCCTAACACATGTCCTAATTCTATTGGACAAGTGTAATTCGACCAAAAACAAACTTAGGAATAAATTATGACCATTTAGGCCCACTTGGATTAGATTAGGACATTTATTATTAATTTATTTAAAGAAGGGTTAAAATAGTTAAAATCAAAGTTTAATAAGTAAATCATTTTTAATATGGGGTTATACATAAGATAAATTCGACTTAAAATTTTCATTAGAAATCTAAAAAGATTTCCTACATAATGGTATTTTATTTGTAATTATTAGACATTAAATAATTTAATTTATTTATGACACAATGATGATGCAGTAATTATCTTATTAATGAAATATTGACATAATTGATGTTATAAACACCAAAATAAATGTAATTTTAGACTTTTTATGAATTAAACTAATTTTATAGGTTACTATGATATATTAGTGTTGATTTAATCAACTTGGTTAGAACATATAATTCTGTTATGACTTTCACAAAAATAATATATCAAATAGTGTCAAAATTGACACAAAATAGTTTTTAAATCAAATATTATATTATTAATTGTTATTTTATTCCTAAAAATATAAGGTTCGGACAAATGACTTAGATAAGGATATATATATTAATACTAAACAATTTGGGGTTCTTTTGGCATGTTATAGTAAGTGTATTAACCATATAGTGAAAGAAAACAAAAAAGACATGGTAAAAGTTAAATTATTTAACTTAGAGTTAAATCTAATTGATAAGGTTAAAATAATACCATAAACTTGTCTAAATCCTATTGGTTGATAGGATTTCGACCCATCCCCACTTTACCTTCGAAATAAGACCCTTTGGAACCATTATTCACCGATTTTGACTTTAATATAAAATAATATTTTGAGATATTCCTATGGTGCCCCTCTCCTCCCTTATAAAAGGGCACCTCCCCCCCTCCTCCTCACACCAATTTGAGCACTCAAGCTCGGCCAACCCCTGCCATGTTCTCCTCTACACTTCCCTAGAATAATCCTAGAGGTCCTGGTCTTTTTCAAAGACCAATCTTAGTTCCCTAAGTGGAGGATTCAAAGAGGCGTTCCAAAGAAGAGGTAATATCCATTACCGATCTTTTCAATTTCTTTCTTCTTCAACTTCTTCTTCTTTAGTTGTTTCATGATAAAGTAATAACATCAGAATTACTTACATACTGATATGTTTTTATAAATATGAAACAAACCTAATTCACCTTCTATCCATCCTACGGAAAAATGAAATCACCGCGCGTGCGTACGTACGGAATACCGTCTCCACGCCATGGTGTAATCTATTTTCCACCATCACTTTACAAGGATGGGTATAATGGTGTAATGAGTAACTATTTATGATTATTATAAATTAATATTGATACTAAAATAATATATATATACTCCAATACAGTTCCACGATCATAGGAACGATATCATCACTCGTGCGTACGTAAGGAATACCGTCTCCACGATGTGATGCGACTCGTTCTACATGATCATCATTACATAGTAATTATATAAATTGAATGAATAAATATGATATATGTTACACTAATACCATTCTGGATATAAGGTATCTATAACCTTAAAAGAAGAATAAGAATGTATTTGGCAAAACACGCATAAGAACAAAAGGCAATAAAGACCCGAGTAACAAGTAACAATGAAATATTACTATCAAGAAGCTAAGAATATGACCATATATGATATCATATCAATATGTATGATTCTAGAATAAGTCAATAACATTATTTAAACCATTATACAGGAGCTTCGGACACGTACAAAGCAAATTGGACCTAAGGTAAGGGAAATATCACAATCTCATTTTTATCAGAGATTGTTTATACTTTGGTATTTACTGGGGTGTATTTTATCATCCACATACATGTTTCCTCAATATGTAATATTATTTCCATTCATCTACAAATGTTTAAATACTATTTTACCCTTCGGTGAGTTTTTAGTAAAAGATATGAAAAGAATCTTTTGTCGTTTTTCGTACGAGGTACTTTTTGACTTTTCCGACAAAAGTACGAAGAATGTTTTTTTTAACTTATACGGCATGAATGGATTTTTAAAACATTATTTCCAAGATGCTTCATTTACATGATTTCAAATTTCTTTTTGATCAACTTCTTTTAGTTTATAATTGTCTGACATGTTAAGAAAAGAAAAGTGTTTTTGAAGGAGAAAGGATATTTTCCTCAAGAATGGAGATCAAGTGTTTTATCAAAATTATTTTTCATCTAAGATAATAAAGGGTTCTGTTTTTATCCCTTTAATTACATTGATTTGATTATGTTGTGAGGGAATTATTTTTATGAAGTCATTTGCCTTATAAGATTTGTTTTATGATGTCATGATGTTTCAAGAATCCCATTTTTGTTACATGTGTTATGCGATGATGTATGATTTATGATTATGTGGCACACATAAGAAAGGATTCATTATAAGATGGGTGGGACCTATATCTCCCTCCAATGCATTCGGTAAAGATTTTATATCTCATGAGATAGACATGGCTGGAACGGTAGGTTATACCGGTTCAATGAAATAGGACTGGAACGAGGGTGACTCGGTTCAGAAAAGGACTTTGTCCCCTAAGATAGTCTTGGAAATGAGTCATGACTAACAAGAAATGATTTTCCATGATTATGTGTTCATGCCACAAAGTTTCAAGTTTTATGTTATGATTATGGGGATCTCATTTTCACTTCTATGATTTATTCCATGTTAAGATATTATGATCTCTTTTGCAGGTTTTGATTTTCAAAAAGATATGATATGATTTTTATTTCATTTATTTGCCCTTGCTGAGCGTTTGACCTCACCCTTTTATGTTTTCTTTTCCCCAGGTCAGGAAGATGGATATTAAGTAGAATATGCTAAAAGGGACCCTAGATATGATGAAATAAATGGGAGACACTGTAGAAGATTTATGAACCAGTTGTTTATGTTTCCCAGTTTCTAAAGACACTATACCTATACAGTCCTCTGTGGTTTTGTCATATGTTGTAATAAGTGTGCTTCAATTTTGAAGTATTAACAATGTATGTAAAGTATGGGTCGTTATAGTTGGTATCAGAGGAAAGGTATAGTCAACCTTTGGAAACTAGGATGTGAAAGCCTTAGTAAGAAGCCTAAGGATAAGTCTAAGCATAGAACACAATCTTAGTGTTTTAGAAATGGCCATGAATAACCTAGGATAAGACCTTAAGCATGAAAATTTTATTCTTGAATTATGTGGTTTTCCTATTATAATTAGTGTTGCTCACACTATTCTTCTTGGTTTTAGTCAATGGCTGGAACCCAAAGGAACCGTGTTAATGCGGAATGTGATGGGCAATGCCATGATTGTCCCCCTGAGCAACCAAACGATATGGGAGCTGGAATGAAAAATCTTTTAGCCATGCTCACACAACTTTCTCAAGCTATGAATCATGCAGGACTTCAAAATGAGCAAAGGAAGGAGCAAAATTCTGTTGAATCCTTCATGAGGCAGCGTCCACCTTCTTTCAGTGGGTCTACTGATCCATTAGTTGCTGAACAATGTATTAGTACTACTAAAAAGATATTTTCAGTTCTTCAATGTTCTGAACATGATAAAGTCATCTTAGCAGTGTATCTTTTGGAAGGAGATGCTGATCAATGGTGGAATCTTATTAAGAATACGAGGCAAAGGGATGAAATTGAGTCTATGGAATGGGACGAGTTCAAGAACTTATTTTTCAATAAGTACTTCCCTCGTATTCTCCGAACAAAGATTGAGAAATAGTTTCTTGAACTGAAGAAAAGGGATGATGAATCTGTTGGTACCTATGAAGCAAATTTTACAAGACTTGCAAGGTACACTTCTGGTATTATTATCCAACCTGAGAGTAAGATCGATCGATTCTTTAGTGGCTTAAAACCAATCTTCGAAGGGCGTTATCCATAAGGGACTTCAATAGCTACGAGGAAATCGTTCGATGTGCTCTCAAAGTCGAGATGGAGATTGGAATAACCCATCAGTCACATGGGTTTGATAAGAAGAGGAAGATGGAATTCAAAGAAAAATCTAAAGAGCACACGGAAAAGAAGATGATATTTTCCTTATGCTCAAAGTGTGGAAAGAAACATGGAGGGAGTTGTCTTAAAGGGACAAGTAAATGTTTTAAATGTGGAAAGGAAGGTCATCGGGCATTTGAATGCCGTGATAATGGGAAGAAGATGTCTAATGACGCAAACAAAGGAAGGGATACACAGAATGAACCTACTACACTTCAATGTTTCAAGTGCAAGGAGATGGGGCATTATGCCAAACAATGCCCAAATCCAAGGGTTGATGATGATGGTTGACGTCAAAAAAATCTTAAGGCTAAAGACAAAGGAAAGTCACATGCAATTTCTATCAGCGATGTGGAGTACGATAATGAAGTGGTGAAAGGTAGACTTACCATCCACTCTAAAGTAGAAAATGTTTTATTTGATTCTGGATCCACCCACTATTTTATTTCTAAAGAATTTTCTAAGGGTATCACCGTATTACCTCAACAATTAGATGTTGAGTTAGCTGTGACAACACCTAATGGCACAACAGTCGCATCAAAAGTTTATAATTCTTCTCCGATCGAAGTTTGTGGGAAAGTGCTTCCTGCAAATCTTGTGATCCTTCCTTTAGTGGAATTTTATGTGATTCTTGGCATGGATTGGCTTTCTCTACATAGAGCTCATATCAATTGCCAAAGAAGGGAAGTCAAATTTCATATTCCAAATCAATCTACGATCGTATATCAATGCAAGGATGAACATAACCTTCCAGTGGAAATTTCTTCCATCTTATGGGTATTGATTCCACTAAATGAAGGTTATTTATCTCAAATGGTTGGTGAGAAACTCACGATTAAGAATATTCCCATTGTACGGGAGTTTGATGATGTCTTTCCGGAGGAATTACCGGGTCTTCCACCAAATATCGAAGATGAGTTTTCAATAGAACTCGTACCGGGTGCTTTGCCTATTTCAAAGACACCATATAGAATGGCCCCAACTGAGTTGCAGGAATTGAAGAAGCAACTCCAAGAGAATCTTGATAAGGGATTCATACGCCCTAGTGCGTTACCTTGGGGAGAACCTGTTCTATTTGTTAAGAAGAAAGATGGATCAATGAGACTCTGCATTGATTATCGAGAACTTAACAAGATCACTATCAAGAACAAATATCCTCTCCCACGCATTGATGACTTATTTGACCAACTACACGGAGCTCAATACTTTTCCAAGATTGATCTTCGTTCAGGGTATCATCAATTAAGGGTCAAAAGGGAGGATATACCAAAGACGGCTTTCCGTACACGGTATGGACACTATGAATTTATAGTGATGCCATTTGGTCTTACTAATGCCCCTTCTATCTTCATGGATCTAATGAATAGAGTCTTTAGAGACTATCTTGATCAATTTGTGGTAGTCTTTATAGACGATATTCTTGTCTATTCAAAGAGCAAGGAAGAGCATGAAGATCACATGAGAATTATATTGAAGACCCTGAGAAAGGAGAAGCTTTATGCCAAATTTACCAAGTGTGAATTTTGGCTTAAAAAAGTTGCATTTTTGGGTCACATAATCTCAAAAGAGGGGATATCTGTGGATCCAGCAAAAACAGAGGTTATCGAAAGATGGTCGAGACCAACAACTGTAACTGAGATCCGAAGTTTTCTTGGTTTGGCTGGATATTATCGACGTTTTGTAAAAGATTTTTCACGATTATCTAATCCACTCACCAAGTTGACTCGGAAAGGAGTTAAGTTTGTCTGGACAGAATAATGTGAAGAGAATTTCAAGGAGTTGAAAAGAAGGTTATCCAGTGCACCTGTGCTCACACTGCCTTGTAGTGGAGAAAGGTTTATGATCTACAGTGATGCATCCAAGAAGGGATTGGGGTGTGTTCTTTTGAAAAATGATATGGTGATAGCTTATTCCTCACGACAGTTGAAAATCCATGAGCAAAATTACCCAACACATGATTTGGAGTTGGCTGCGGTAATCTTTGCATTAAAGATTTGGAGGCATTACCTTTATGGGGAAAGGTGTGATATTTATACTGATCATAAAAGTTTAAAGTATATTTTCACACAAAAGGAGTTGAATATGCGTCAAAGAAGATGGTTGGAGCTGATTAAGGATTATGACTGCTCAATCCATTACCACCCTGGGAAAGCAAACAAGGTGGCAGATGCATTAAGTCGACAAGACCATGCTAGTTTATCCATGATGAGGATCACAAAAGATCCAATATTTATGGATTTACAATGGATGGATCTTGGAATTATAATGGAAGGGGAAAAATCTTATCTTTCTCAAATGAATGTTCAACCATCTATACATGTGATGATTAAAGAGGCACAGAAAGAAGATGTCGAGTTACAAAAGAAGGTGATAAATGTTCCTGAATTCAACCTTGATTGTGATGGGATAATAAAGTTTAGGAATCGGGTTTGTGTTCCTTCCATCCCCGAATTAAAGAAGGAGCTGCTGGATGAGGCTCATAGTTCTTCATTCTCTATTCATCCTGGAAGCACGAAGATGTATAGGGACCTGAAAGAGTACTTCTGGTGGGATGGCATGAAAAGAGATGTTGCTGAATATGTCTCTCGATGCTTGGTTTGTCAACAAGATAAAGCTGAGAGACAGAAGTCTAAGGGGATGTTACAACCATTACCCATACCCGAATGGAAATGGTAAAACATCACTATGGACTTTGTCACAGGACTTCCTAAAACATCCAAAGGCAATAATGCTATCTGGGTCATAGTTGATCGTCTTACAAAGTCTGCACACTTCATTCCTATTAGAGAGGATTTCTCTCTAGATCAGCTTGCCATGATATATGTAAAGGAAGTGGTAAGATTGCATGGAGTACCACTTTCTATTATATCTGATCGGGATCCGAGATTTACCTTGAAGTTCTGGCGAAGTCTTCAGCATACTCTGGATACAGAGTTGAGTTTCAGCACTGCTTATCATCCCCAGAGAGACGGTCAGTCTGAGAGAACAATTCAAACCCTAGAAGATATGTTGAGAGCTTGCTCTATGGATTTCAAAGGAGGTTGGGATCAACACCTACCTTTGGGGGAATTTTATTATAATAATAGCTTTCACTCCAGTATTCAGATGGATCCTTATGAAGCTCTCTATAGAAAGAAATGCAGGACTCCAACTTGCTGGGATAAAGTTGGGGAAAGAAAGCTATTAGGACCTGATCTTGTTAATGAAATGGCAGAAAAGGTCAGATCTATTCAACAACACATAAGAGCAGCTCAGAGTCGACAGAAAAGTTATGCCGACAACTGAATAAAAGACCTAGAGTTTGAAGTGGGTGATAAAGTGTTCTTACGAATATCTCCCTGGAAGAGGGTTATGAGATTTGGAAAGAAGGGGAAGTTGAGCCCTAGATATATCGGTCCTTTCGAAATACTGGATCGTGTTGGGAAGGTAGCTTACCGATTGGCGTTTCCACCGAATCTCTCTCAAGTTCACGATGTGTTCCATGTATCTCTCCTGAGAAAGTACATACCAGATCCTTCACATGTACTCAGCTCAGAAGTTGTACCGCTGGAGCAAGATCTTTCTTATGAAGAACAGCCGATAGAGATTCTGGATCATAGTGAAAAAGTCCTACGAAACAAGACCACTCGATTGGTGAAAGTTTTATGGAGGAACCACCAACTTGAAGAAGCTACATGGGAGCTTGAGGATATGATGAGGGAGATGTATCCTCATCTGTTTGTTACAAAGTGACGAATTTCGAGGGCGAAATTCTTTTTAAGGGGGGTAGAATGTAACACCCGAGATTTTTATGAGTAATATTTTGTTTTTATATCATCAAAGGAATCTTTCACTACACACTTTCTTGGATTACTTTACACGCAATCACGACCTTCCTCGATAGCTTGCGTCGTACGCAATACCGAGTTTCACTAAACAACGATATGTTATTAAAATATTATTAAAACTAGCCGTTATGAATAGTAATAACCACTTTTTGAAATTTTATAAATTTTATTTTTCAAAATGGAATTCATTTTTGGATTCAGAATATCTAAATTAGCCTAGGGTGAAATTTTGGTATTTTTCTGAAAACTTTCAATTTTTGATGAATAGTGAAACCACTAAGTGGTAGGTTAAAAACTGAATTTTGCATAAATCTTAATTTTACCGCTTCTGTGAATGGAATTTCGAAAATCCGACAGACACGGTTGATATCAGTAAGTAAAATGTGGTTCAATGAGATAAAAATAATTTTTGGTGAATAGTAACTTTTTACTTTTTTTACCGCGGTTAATAGTAAATAGGGTAACTAAGGGTAAATATTATATTATTATTACCCTAACACATGTCCTAATTCTATTGGACAAGTGTAATGCGACCAAAAACAAACTTAGGAATAAATTATGACCATTTAGGCCCACTTGGATTAGATTAGGACATTTATTATTAATTTATTTAAAGAAGGGTTAAAATAGTTAAAATCAAAGTTTAATAAGTAAATCATTTTTAATATGGGGTTATACATAAGATAAATTCGACTATAAATATTCATTAGAAATCTAAAAAGATTTCCTACATAATGGTATTTTATTTGTAATTATTAGACATTAAATAATTTAATTTATTTATGACACAATGATGATGCAGTAATTATCTTATTAATGAAATATTGACATAATTGATGTTATAAACACCAAAATAAATGTAATTTTAGACTTTTTATGAATTAAACTAATTTTCTAGGTTACTATGATATATTAGTGTTGATTTAATCAACTTGGTTCGAACATATAATTCTGTTATTACTTTCACAAAAATCATATATCAAATAGTGTCAAAATTGACACAAAATAGTTTTTAAATCAAATATTATATTATTAATTGTTATTTTATTCCTAAAAATCTATGGTTCGGCCAAATGACTTAGATAAGGATATATATATTAATAATAAACAATTTGGGGTTCGTTTGGCATGTTATTGTAAGTGTATTAACCATATAGTGAAAGAAAAAAAAAGACATGGTAAAAGTTAAATTATTTAACTTAGAGTTAAATCTAATTGATAAGGTTAAAATAATACCATAAGCTTGTCTGAATCCTATTGGTTGATAGGATTTCGACCCATACCCACTTTAGCTTCTAAATAAGACCCTTTGGAACCATTATAAACTGATTTTGACTTTAATATAAAATAATATTTTGAGATATTCGTAAGGTGCCCCTCTCCTCCCTTATAAAAGGGCACCTCCTCCCCCTCATCCTCACACCAATTTGAGCACTCAAGCTCGGCCAACCCCTGCCATTTTCTCCTCTCCACTTCCCTAGAATAATCCTAGAGGTCCTGGTCTTCTTCAAAGACCAATCTTAGTTCCCTAAGTGGAGGATTCAAAGAGGCGTTCCAAAGAAGAGGTAATATCCATTACCGATCTTTTCAATTTCATTCTTCTTCAACGTCTTCTTCTTTAGTTGTTTCATGATAAAGTAATAACATCAGTATTACTTACATACTTATATGTTATTATAAATATTAAACAACCCTAATTCACCTTCTATCCATTCTACGGAAAAATGAAATCACCGCGCGTGCGTACGTACTGAATACCGTCTCCACGCCGTGGTGTAATCTATTTTCCACCATCACTTTACAAGGATGGGTATAATGGTGTAATGAGTAACTATTTATGATTATTATAAAGTAATATTGATACTGAAATAACATATATATACTCCAATACAGTTCCACGATCATAGGAACGATATCATCACTCGTGCGTACGTACGGAATACCGTCTCCACGATGTGATGCGACTCGTTCTACATGATCATCATTACATAGTAATTATATAAATTGAATGAATAAATATGATATATGTTACACTAATACTTTTCTGGATATAAGGTATCTATAACCTTAAAAGAATAATAAGAATGTATTCGGCAAAACACGCATAAGAACAAAAGGCAATAAAGGCCCGAGTAACAAGTAACAATGAAATATTACTATCAAGAAGCTAAGAATATGACCATATGTGATATCATATCAATATGTATGATTCTGGAATAAGTCAATAACATTATTTAAACCATTATACAGGAGCTTCGGACACGTACAAAGCAAATTGGACCTAAGGTAAGGGAAATATCACAATCTCATTTTTATCAGAGATTGTTTATACTTTGGTATTTACTGGGGTGTATTTTATCATCCACATACATGTTTCCTCAATATGTAATATTTTTTCCATTCATCTAAAAATGTTTAAATCCTATTTTACCCTTCGGTGAGTTTTTAGTAAAAGATATGAAAGGAATCTTTTGTCGTTTTTCGTACGAGGTACTTTTTGACTTTTCCGACAAAAGTACGAAGAATGTTTTTTTAACTTATACGGCATGAATGGATTTTTAAAACATTATTTCCAAGAAGCTTCATTTACATGATTTCAAGTTTCTTCTTGATCAACTTCTTTTAGTTTATAATTGTATGACATGATAAGAAAAGAAAAGTGTTTTTGAAGGAGAAAGGATATTTTCCTCAAGAATGGAGATCAAGTGTTTTATCAAAATTATTTTCCATCTAAGATAATAAAGGGTTCTGTTTTTATCCCTTTAATTACATTGATTTGATTATGTTGTGAGGGAATTATTTTTATGAAGTCATTTGCCTTATAAGATTTGTTTTATGATGTCATGATGTTTCAAGAATCCCATTTTTGTTACATGTGTTATGCGATGATGTATGATTTATGATTATGTGGCACACATAAGAAAGGATTCATTATAAGATCGGTGGGACCTATATCTCCCTCCAATGCATTGGGTAAAGATTTTATATCTCATGAGATAGACATGGCTGGAATGGTACGTTATACCGGTTCAGTGAAACAGGACTGGAACGAGGGTGACTCGGTTCAGAAAGGGACTTTGTCCACTAAGATAGTCTTGGCAATGAGTCATGACTAACAAGAAATGATTTTCCATGATTATGTGTGCATGCCACAAAGTTTCAAGTTTTATGTTATGATTATGGGGATCTCATTTTCACTTCTATGATTTATTCCATGTTAAGATATTATGATCTCTTTTGCAGGTTTTGATTTTCAAAAAGATATGATATGATTTTTATTTCCTTTATTTGCCCTTGCTGAGCGTTTGAGCTCACCCTTTTATGTTTTCTTTTCCCCAGGTCGGGAAGATGGATATTAAGTAGAATATTCTAAAAGGGACCCTAGATATGATGAAATAAATGGGAGACACTGTAGAAGATTTATGAACCAGTTGTTTATGTTTCCCAGTTTCTAAAGATACTATACCTATACGGTCCTTTGTGGTTTTGTCATATGTTGTAATAGGGGTGCTTCAATTTTGAAGTATTAACAATGTATGTAAAGTATGGGTCGTTATACAAACAAACCCAAAGCCTCATTATTTTAATGATAAAACACATATTGGCCGAACATAAGGATTATGTTATTTTATTACATCACCATTGGGTCATTATGATGTCATAAAACACATTATATATTTAAATGGTATTTAATTTTTACCCAAAAATTTGACTATCTCAGAAAATTATGAAAAATTCACCGTTGGATAATTTCGACGTCCTGATTCCAAAAATAATATTTATTTTATCTAAATAATTTTCTAAATATGTGAATTTTCACTTTTAAAATAAAAACCGACATTTATAAAAAAATTCATGGGTTTGACAGAAATGGATTTCAAACCTTAATAAAAATTTTAATTGCATTCATAAAATTATAAGATCATTTATACTTAATAAAAATAAATAATTAAATATTAATAATAATATTTTATTAAAATATTATTTAATTCAAAAAATCCTTTAATTTAATAAAATATAATTCTTAATTAAATAATAACTAAAAACATCATTTGTACTTTAAAAACTAATTACAATGTATAAAAAATGACTAGAAATTATATTCATTGTTATATACAAAAATAATGTACATGAACATGGTGCTACTTATTTGTTACATAACCCCTTAAAATAGCCGCATAAGACCTAAGGGTAAGGTGTGCGATGGTGACAGACTCTTAGGGCGGCTCAGATAACATCGCTCGAGTGGTAATTTCAATCAACTTCCAATTTTCCCGTAGACGATCATGTTCGAGCATGACTTGATGAAGCTCAGCTTGGGCTTGGTCAAGGGAAAATCCCAAAGTTGCCACCTCTTTTCCGAGCTCCGACAAATGGGCTTCATATAGGGAAATTCTATTGGATGAGGCCATCGCTTCCTTTGTCTGAGTAGAAAATTGGTTCGTTAAAGCCTTATATTTAAACTACCCAGATGATCACTGTTCAACGACTATAAAAGTAACGGTCACAAATCTTAACGTAAAACTAAAGAAGTTGACATCTTATAAAAACATTTTTCATAAAGAAACATTTAACTGGATCAAGAAGGATTTTACATTAATGAAACTTCGGGTCGTTACAACATTCCCCCCTTAAGAAATTTCGCCGTCGAAATTTTCCTTTTCCCACACTAAAACAAATGTGGGTAACTTAGCTTCATCATATCCTCCAACTCCCAAGTTGCTTCTTCAAACTTGTGGTTTCTCCACAACACCTTGACGAGGGGCATTGTCTTATTTCGTAGAACTTTTTCTCTACGATCTAAGATCATCACTGGTTGCTCCTCATAAGAAAGATCATCTTCTAATTGTACCACCTCGGAAGAGAGTACATGTGAAGGGTCTGGTATGTACTTCCTTAAGAGGGATACATGGAATACATCATGCACCTTGGCCATAGTAGGTGGAAGTGCTAGTCGATAGGCCACAGCCCCAACACGATCAAGAATCTCGAAGGGGCTGATGTACCTTGGACTTAACTTCCCTTTCTTTCCAAACCTCATGACCTTCTTCCACGGAGATATGCGTAAAAACACCATGTCTCCGACTTTAAAGTCAAGGTCTCGTCAATGATTATCTGCATAACTCTTCTGTCGACTTTGAGCTGCCTTGATATGCTGCTGAATGGTTTTCACCTTCTCCACCATTTCTTCGACCATTTCTGGTCCAAGCAGCTTACGTTCACCGACCTCATCCCAACAAGCTGGTGTTCTACACCTTTTCCCATACATGGCTTTATATGGTGCCATTTGGATGCTCGATTGGAAACTATTATTATAATAGAATTCAACTAGAGGAAGATGTTTATCCCATCCTCTTTTAAAGTTCATTGAGCATGCTCTCAACATATCCTCAAGTGTTTGGATAGTCCGCTCAGATTGGCCATCATTTTGAGGATGATAGGACGTACTGAAGTTCAGTTCAGTATTTAGAGCATGTTGAAGACTCTTCCAAAACTTAGAGGTAAATCTTGGATCTCGGTCAGACACAATAGATAGTGGCACTCCATGCAACCGTACCACTTCCCTGATATATATCCATGCCAGTTGATCCAAAGAGAAATCCTCTCGAATAGAAATGAAGTGTGCAGTCTTTGTAAGACGATCCACACCAACCCAGATTGCATTGTTGCCTATGGATGTCCTTGGAAGTCCAGTGATGAAGTCCATGGTGATGTTCTCCCATTTCCATTCTGGTATGGGTAATGGTTGCATCATCCCCTTAGACTTCTGCCTCTCTGCCTTCACTTGCTGACACACCAGGCACTTTGATGTATATTCAGTGATCTCCTTCTTCATATTATCCCACCAAAAGTTTTCTTGGAGATCTCGATACATCTTTGTGCTCCCTGGGTGAATAGAGAAATTTGAACTATGTGCATCATCCAAAAGTTCCTTCTTTAGCTCCGAACTTGATGGAACACATAGTCTTTTCCGAAACCGCACAATTCCTTCTTCATTAACATTAAACTCTGAGGATTTTCCCTTTTTGATAGCTTCCACTTTTTCTTGGATTCTCACATCATCCTTTTGAGCATCCTTTGACCTTTCCAAAAGAGATGGTTGAGCAATCATTTGTGAAAGGATTGATGATGTTCCTTTCTTTATGATTCCCACGTCCATCTTCATCAAGTCTAAGAAGATTGGATCCTTCTTAATTTTCATCATTGATAGAATCGCTGGATCCTTTCTACTTAGGGCATCTGCCACCTTGTTCGCTTTCCCAGGGTGGTAATGTATTGAACAGTCATAATCCTTGATGAGCTCTATCCATCTTCTCTGGCGCATATTAAGCTCTTTCTGTGTGAATATATATTTAAGACTCTTGTGGTCAGTATATATCTCACATTTCTGTCCATAGAGATAATGCCCCCAGATTTTCAAGGCAAAGATCACTGCCGCCAACTCCAGATGATGGGTTTGATAGCTTCACTCCTGGATTTTTAACTGCCTTGAGGCATAGGATATCACTTTATCATTCTGCATCAGCACAAATCCTAAGACCTTCTTCGAAGCATCACTGAATACCACAAAAAGATCCCCACTTGTGGGTAAAGTGAGCACGGGTGTAGTGATAAGCCTCCTTTTCAACTCCTTGAAGCTTTCTTCGCATTCATCACTCCAAGAAAACTTTACTCCCTTTCGAGTTAGCTTGGTAAGAGGGTTGGACAATCGGGAGAAATTTCTCACAAATCGTCGATAATATCCAGGTAACCCCAAGAAGCTACGGATATCAGTTACCGATGTTGGCCTCGGCCATCCCTCAATTGCATATGTTTTGGAGGGGTCCACAGATATCCCATTGCTTGTGATGATATGGCCCAAGAATGAGACTTATTTCAACCAGAACTCACACTTGCTGTACTTGGCATAGAGCTTCTCCTTGCGCAAAGTCTCCAGTACAGTTCTTAAATGCTCCTCATGGTCCTCCTTGGTTTTGGAGTATATTAGAATATCATCTATAAAGACTACCCCAAATTTGTCTAGGTAATCTCTAAAGACTCTATTTATCAAGTCCATGAATATTTCTAGAGAATTGGTGATTCCGAAAGGCATTACTATGAATTCATAGTGCCCGTACCTTGTACGAAAAGCAGTCTTGGGGATATCTTCTTTCTTCACCCTTACTTGATAATATCCCGACCGCAAGTCGACCTTGGAGAAGTATTGTGCTCCACACAGCTGATCAAACAAGTCATCGATTCTGGAGAGAGGATACTTGTTCTTTATCGTGATTTTGTTAAGTTCACGATAATCGATGCAAAGCCGCATTGACCCATCCTTCTTCTTGACGAAGAGGACTGGTGCACCCCATGGTGATGCACTTGGGCATATAAACCCTTTATCCAGATTCTCTTGTAGTTGTTTCTTCAGCTCTTCAAGCTCAACAACAACCATTCTATATGGAGTCTTGGATATTGGTAGCGCCCCGGGTATAAGTTCAATTGAGAACTCAACATCTCTTCTTGGAGGAAGACCAAGAAGTTCCTCGGGAAATACTTCAGCCAATACCCTCACAATATGCATTTCTTCAAGGGTGGTTTCTTCCTTGGACTCAATCATCTGAGCCAGATATGCGTGCTCATAAGGCAGTAATATCCATGCTTGAGATGATGGAGCTAAAGGAGATTCATCTTCCTCCTGACACTTGTAAAGAATCGGGGGTCGATTCTCCATATGGAGTGTGATTTCCCTCTCCCGACAATTTATGTTGGCTCTATATAAGGAAAGCCAATCCATGCCAAGAATTGCCTCAAATTCCACCAAAGGGAGTATGATGAGGTTCGCCGGGAAATTCAATCCACAGATTATAACAGGGGAGGACTTATATTCATGGGATGCAATGATTGCCCCATTTTCCGTACTCACCGACATCTTTACTTCCATCATTTGTGGTGGTGCAGGGATTGTTCTACTAAACTTTTGAGATATAAATGAATGCGTGGAACCTGAATCAAAAAGTACGTTACCTATTCTTGAATGAATAACTAGCATACCTGTCACCACTTCGTTGTCGGGGTTCACTTCGGCAGAAGTGATGGCAAAAGCTCTTCCTTGCTGTCTTGGAGGTTGTTGGATGCCTCCGATAACCCTTGGATTAGGGAACTGATTTTCAAAATAACTCGGTTCTTTGAATTTGTAGCATTGAACAGTGCGTTGAAGTTCGAACGGAGCGTTCCTCTCCTCTGTCGTAGCCGCGGGTCCTTCTTGCTGACAGTTAACAGCTAGGTGCCACTCTCTTCCACACTTGAAGCATTTTCTTATCCCCCTAAGGCAATTTCCTGGGTGATTCTTTCCACACTTTTGGCAAGTGGGGTGCTGGAACTTCTTAGCGCCGTTGGATTTATCCATCGGACCACCAGCATTGAATTCCACCTTACGCTTCTTGTCCCCATGATACCCCTGTGATTCTCCGATCTCCATTTCAACCTTAAGGGAACATCAGACAATTTCCTCATAGCTGTCGAAGTCACGGATCGTTAATTCTTTCCGCAAGCTAGGCTTTAGCCCACCAAAGAAGTGGTCAACCTTGCATTCGGGGGTAACGACAAAGCCGGAAATGTATTGTGCAAGCCTTGTGAATTTTGCCTCGTACGCTCCCACAGATTCTTCATCTTTCTATTTGAGGGAAAGGATGTCCCTTTCCATCTTAAGATGGAGGGTGCGCGGAAAATATTTATCGAAAAACATCTTCCGGAATTCCTTCCATTCCAAAGCCTCGATCTCCTCCTCAGGCTTTGTATTTTTGATCAATGTACACCATTGATCAGCTTCACCCTCTATACGATAAGCCGCTAGGAGAACCTTCTCTTTTTCAGAGCATTGGAGGATGGAGAATATCTTTTCAATGGAGTTGATCCATTGTTCAACGATCATGGGATTGGATGATCCACTAAAAGTAGGAGGCCTTTGTCTCATGAAGCTTTCAATAGCGACTTGGTCTTTCTTAGGGGGGGTTGAACGTTCCTCTTGACCAGTGTTTCTATTCAAAACTTGAGTTAGCTGAGAGAGAAGTGTGACAATGTTCACGATTCCCGCTCCCATTGGATTGGGCATCTCATAAGTACAATCATCACACTGATCTTCACAACGGTTGTTAGCCCGAGTTCTCCTATTACCGGCCATTGGCTGGAATAAAAGGAAAGTTAGGGGTAACACATAAAGGGTAATCCAAAGACAAAAGTTGATGACTTATAAATAAACTTTAATCTCTTTAACTCATGAGTCTATAGGATTCAATCCAGGATTTTCATGATCTTCTAATATATATTCTTAGGGGCATTTTTCCCTTAATAAGGGTTCATACTAAGATTGTGAATTTATCAAAACATATCCCCCGGTAGTGTCGTAACCAAGAGTGCAGCAAGGCCCGTTGTCGTGCACCAGTTCCCGTTCGAGTCTAGCTCAAAGCGGTGTTTTCGGGTTTTACCCCTAGGATACATCTGTGCCAGAGCCGCCTCTACCTGCTCGTATCCAGACAGGGATGTATTTTTTTGATAAACCACTTACATAGTATTTACCAAAACTTAGGGATGTTTTTATTATACTTAGTCTTGTATCTAAGGCTTTACTAGGGTTTCCTAATCCCAAAAATAACTAAACCTATCCTATGATACCAACTATGACAACCCTGCCTTTTTATTACAACTTAAACATGCTTTATTACATAAAACATCACTTGATACAACAAAGAAGATAGAGAGGTTTAGTGTCTTTGGGGATTAGGATCATTACATAAAAACTTTAAATGTGAAATACAACATCTTTATTGAAAACTTCCTTTACATGACCACTACATTCCTTCGTACTTAGCATTGCATGGGATAACCTGAGGACATGCATAAGAAAAGGGTGAGCTATAAAGCCCAGTAAAGGAGTACACAATGAATAACATGAGGAGTACAATACCTGTTAGGCAATAGGCATATCAATAGAGCATAAGAGAAACATGAACATAAAGGCATGATAAATCATGATAATCATAAAATGGAAATGTGGCCACAACACTTAACATTGAATTAGCATGAGCCAAGGCTCATTGCACATGGAGCATGAGTAAACCCTCATTGTACTTGAAGCACGAGTAAACCCTCGTTTCACATGAATTATCATGAGTAAACACTCATTGCACATGACGTATCATGATACTATACTTTACCCAATGCATTGGAGCGCTATAAAGGGTGCACCCTTCTTAAACATTTCATTTTATGCATAAGTGTGCCACATGGATCATAAAACATGGATTCATAAAACATAATCATTTCTTCCACGATAAAGGAATGTGGAATTCATACATGAAACTTTATAATCAATATGTAAATGTGCATAAAGGTGAATACCTTTTATGGAGAAATGGGCATGGTATTCACTACACAAAGACATTGGCTTAGAAAATCGGTGCGATTTCGGCAGCGTAACGGCGTGACATAAGAATTCATAAAAAAGGTTGATGAGAGAGAAAGGGGTTCCTCATCATATTTACATGTAATGGACAGTAAGGAGATCATATATATACATGTCCCAACAATAGAAATGGAATTTAGATTCATGATACAAAAGTATTGCTTGAATGTAAAAGAAGAGAGGGAAGTTCCTCTTGGAATTTCGGCATAGTAACAGGTGTACATGGGAGGAATTTAATGAGAGAGAAAGGGTTATCACATCATTCAAACAATAAGAGGGAAGTATGGGGGAGGTGCGAAACCATACCCCAACTAATTGAAATAAAAAGGGCAATACAACTTAAAGAAAATTGACAAAAAAAATGAGAAAGGAAGAAAACCCCTTATTTGAAAGTGTGCTTCCAAAGGCTAGAGAGAGGCTTGTGAGAGGCTTCTTGGGAGCTTGGGGCACCTTGGGAGGATTCTAGAGAGAGCAGGGCAGAGGTTGGACTAACTCCAAGGGATTTTAGTGAGGAGGAAGTGGGATCTTGGGTGGGTTTATATAGGAAAGGTGAGAGAATTCTTTATTATTTAGGTTTGGGACCCCTTATATTAAAATAATCGAAACCACAAAAAATCCCATGGTATTTGCCCATGGTTTCTGGAAAAGGAAAGAGGAAAACAATATTTTACAAGGCCAAGGTCCGAACTTATTAAAAAATTAGGGTTGCTTATGTGGAGGTGAGTCACACTCCCATAGAAATTAATTTAAAAAGGCAAAGTGTTGAATAAGTCTTGAGGGCTCCATTAATGCTTTGAAAAGTAAGTCAAACAAACCCAAAACCTCATTATTTTAATGATAAAACACATATTGGCCGAACATAAGGATTATGTTATTTTATTACATCACCATTGGGTCATTATGATGTCATAAAATACATTATATATTTAAATGGTATATAATTTTTACCCAAAAATTTGACTGTCTTAGAAAATTATGAAAAATTCACCGTTGGATAATTTCGACGTCCTGATTCCAAAAATAATATTTATTTTATCTAAATAATTTTCTAAATATGTGAATTTTCACTTTTAAAATAAAAACCGACATTTATAAAAAAATTCACGGGTTTGACAGAAATGGCTTTCAAACCTTAATAAAAATTTTAATTGCATTCATAAAATTATAAGATCATTTATACTTAATAAAAATAATTAATTTAATATTAATAATAATATTTTATTAAAATATTATTTAATTCAAAAAATCCTTTAATTTAATAAAATAGAATTCTTAATTAAATAATAACTAAAAACATCATTTGTACTTTAAAAACTAATTACAATGTATCAAAAACGACTAGAAATTATATTCATTATTATATACAAAAATAATGTACATGAATATGGTGCTACTTATTTGTTACATAACCCATTAAAATAACCGCATAAGACCTAAGGGTAAGGTGTGCAGTGGTGACAGACTCTTGGGGCGGCTCGGATAACATCGCTCGAGTGGTAATTTCAATCAACTTCCACTTTTCCCGTAGACGATCACATTCGAGCTTGACTTGATGAAGCTCAACTTGGGCTTGGTCAAGGGAAAAGCCCAAAGATGCCACCACTTTTCTGAGCTCCGACAAATGGGCTTCATAAGGGGCAATTCTACTGGATGAGGCCATCACTTCCTTTGTCTGAGTAGAAAATTGGTTCGTTAAAGCCTTATATTTAAACTACCCAGATGATCACTGTTCAACGGCTATAAAAGTGACGGTCACAAATCATAACGTAAAACTAAAGAATTTGACATCTTATAAAAACATTTTTCATAAAGAAACATTTAACTAGATCAAGAGGGATTTTCCATTAATGAAACTTCGGGTCGTTACACTCTTTAAATGAAATTTTAGTAAAACTTTTTATGATGTGAGTTTCTATGAATGGAAAATTCAATTATTAATTTTTTGATAACCCATACAAATTTTAAAAGTTACATTAATTTTAAGGGGTATAATGTGACACTCATAGATTTTTACAATTAATTTTTTAGATAAATTTAATCCTTTAATATTATTCATTTCTAGATACATTAAATATAATGTTTGATATATATAAAAGACTATGTTTGTATTGAATTGTATGAAAAAACCATTTTAATATTGCACCAAACTCAATATTGAGATAATTTTTTGATATAAGCCACACTTTTTTTGATTGTTATTACACACAATACCGAGTTTCATTGTCACCTTTACTGACACTGAAGACCAAGTTTTAACGAACTAAAATATACTTTTATTATTATATTATTATTTTTATATATACCAAATATCCATTTGAATTTAATTCACGAATATCATTAAATAATTTTTTAAATAGGATTTATACATGCATATTAAATGAATATATTTGTTATAAATTAGTACATGATAATGAAAAAACTATTTAAAAATCAAGAAATTACATTTCCAATAAAAATATTTTCTATGTATAAACAAAATTTTATTTCAATAAATTAGACAAGAAACTTATGATCAATGTTTATATCAAGATTTTTATATTCAATCAATATATTTTATACTAATCTAATATATTTTATTGGTAATAGATTAGAATAAATTCAATTTTAGGAATAAAAAAATATATTTTTCAAAAGGAGAATTTCACTAAATATTAATAGATAACTCATTATAAATATGTTTTTTTGAAAAATAAATCATTTTTGAAAAATAATATTAATTTTTGAAATCAAAAAATCAAAATTTACTTTGGTAGATTTTTTGGCATTTTTTTATGAATTTTGATTTTTTGAAAATTCGTGAAATGAAATTAATTTTAATTAAATATTGATTTTTCATCTAAATTATATATATTTTAAATATATATATTCACGTAATTTTAATGTATAATTATATCCAATATATATAAATTCATAAAATTATGGTCATTTTAACCAATTTCACACTAAAATTGGATATAAAAAATTTCAAATAGTTTGACATTTTCACTTTTAAAACTTGTATTGTCATCCCATATATAGGATTAATTTTAAATTATTTTAATCCACTTATATGAATCAAATATTGAAAAATGTATTCCATATTATTAATCAAAATAATTTATATTTTCAAATAATTTTAATTTTTTTTCCAAAAATATTAGTAGAAGTGATTAAAATGTATTACAATAATTAAGAGAAAAATCAACTCAATAAAGGAAAAATACATAAACATAAAGTATTAAGTGACAATGAAACATGACCATAATACATTGGGAGTTAATATTTATACCCTATAAAATCTTTTTTCTAATTTGGGTCATTATTAAAGACAATTTACATGGGAGAAACGTGGGTGGAATTCCCCTTTAGAAAATTTATTGGAATGCCACTCCTTCTCCTCTATAAAATGGAACTCACCCTTCCCAGTTATTAACTCCTGTTAATCCCCTTGGGTCACTCCCACACAATAAGAACAATCTCCAGAAATCGCTAAATTCACCATATAATCCTCCTTTTTTCATAAATCTATCCAATTATTCCCTTTGATGAAAACCAATAGAATTTACACAAATAAAAAGAAACATCAATCCTTAATATCATTTATTTTATGTTAATTATAACAACTATTCTTATTATATGATTCCATGATAACCTCATTATCTTAAATATAAATATATTTTTATATTATAATTTTTCTACTTACACTTAGTCACAGTTCTATCTAATGGGTAACGACCTTAATGTTCTTATGTATGATGAACTGCCGCCTCACAAAATGATTTTGTTCATTTTTTCCATTACTGCCTTTCATGGTTGTGAAATAAAATGGACACTATTTTATTTTATAATATATATGATATATGTGATTTAATTAATATTATGTAATTATTATATAAACCATAACTTCTTTTTTCCATTCATTGTAAAAAAAATATCTTTGCTTGTGGACGGGTAGACTACCATCTCTATAAAGTGATGTGATTCATTCACACATTACATGGAATGTACTAAATATTGGTTTAGTGATATTATTTAATATATGTGAAAAAATATTCATACATGAATTGATATATATATATATATATATATTTAATTTAATTACTTTCCTTCAAAAAGATAATTAAA
Organism: Viscum album; assembly: GCA_963277665.1. Taxonomy (NCBI): domain Eukaryota; kingdom Viridiplantae; phylum Streptophyta; class Magnoliopsida; order Santalales; family Viscaceae; genus Viscum; species Viscum album. Next base: position 1,978,653,480 of record OY728146.1, on the reverse strand, counting down.
TGGAAACAATGATCATGTGGATGTACGATGAATCATCTATGTGAATGGTGTATTATATTTCTTACGTATATCTATTATATAATATTATAAATATTTATATACTAAATATATATGATAATTATATCATTTTTTACTATATTTTAATAAGTAAATCTTTATCTATGTAAGAGGATTTAAAATAATATGTCAAAACATGCATGAAAAACTAAGAAGATATTACCCGAAGCGTAACATTATCATGTAATTGTTGATAATAAAGTAATAAAGATACACATATGGTATTATATTTAATAATATGGTTTTTGAAATATTTATAATAAAAGTATATTTATTATACGTGATGTTTTACTATGTGTGATGAATTTAAAAAATTATAATAAGGGGTTTCGCATCTCACTTCTTTTATATGTGAGATACGTGCATTATTCTGATCCGTTTAATTTGTGTGGTGTATATAATTTCGAGGGATTATTTTTTATTATAATTAAATTTAGGTTTGTTTAAATATATGTTTTTATCTTTATTTTATGGGTTTTTTGTTTCAAAAGATACCTGATATGTAATGTAATTTTTTCTCAAATTTCATTCTTTGAGACACATGCCATGTTATGATCCATTATTTTTATATGAGATGTATATAATAGATTTTAATTTTAATATAATTATTCTATTTATTTTAATGATATTTAAATCTTTATTTAATTTTACTCATTCTATTCTAGTATGGATTAAAGTTACCAATGTTGTAACAATTTATTCTTATAATCTCACAATTTATCGATATTGTTAATGAGTATGCTTCCATTGATGAATTATTATTTTCCATATCTCAATAAATATTATGAATTTTATTATCCTATAATTATTCATGTTATATAAAATTAATTTTACAATTTCTAATCTCATTAGAAAATAATATAATTAATAAATTGAATGTGAATATCATGATTTATTTCTCATTTTGGCCAGAAATATATGTTCTTTCAAAAAAATGTTTCCAAACAATGTTTTCAAAAAATGATTCACTATTATCATAAATTGTTTAAAGAATATTTATAAAAATGTATTATCTTTTTAAAAAATTGTTTTAAAATAAACATTACTGTTATTTTCTAATCAAGAACATTTCTTAAATACTTATAATGAAAAAGAAATGTTCATCATGTATTGACTAACCTTCCATCATGATTGTTATTCCTTTGATGATTTCTTTTTAAATTTACAATGTTTATATTTAAATAATTTTTTTTCCTTTATATTAATTAATATTTATTATTATAAAGTGGATCTAAAATAAAATGGGTTCTCTATTTTTTTTGAAAATTATTTTAAATTATTTTCAAACTTCCCTTTATATATTTTAAAAATTATTTTCCATGAAAATTATTTCAATGATCTTAGAACTTCTTCTATAATTATTAAAAATATTCTCAAAGAAAAAAATTAAACATATTTTAATACTTATTTTACAAGTTTTTATGGATAATTGTTTTAAGACTATTTTCATTATTATATTTTATATTTTCAAGGAGAAATATATTCAAAAAAAAATTGAACCGTATTTTAGAATTTTTTGAAGAAAATGTTCCTCAATATTTTTGGAAGATTAATTATGTGTTTTCAATATTGTTATCAAGGAAAATGGTATTCACAATGATATATTTTTAAAAATACTATTCTCAAAGAGTAAATGATATATTCCCTAATAAATATTTTTAACATTATTTCAAAATTACTTTTCAACTATTGTAAAATCCATTAGTGTTAATCATGCATTTCTAGGTAAATTACCCAATGGTTCAAAGAATATTATATCTTTTAATGGTTTATATTTTGATAGAATTATTTTTATGAAACCCATTTATCTTTCATGGTTAATATTATTATGTAACCTACTTCATTTTATGGGTTTTGATTTGATAAAATAATTGTGGAACCTGTTTATTTTTAGCAGATTTTGATTTGATGACATGTTTATGATTCCCATATCATTACATGGTTTATGATATGATTTATTATAGTCTTTTCAAACACAAATGTATGATTTAATTATGACATGATTGGTAAATATATCTCCCTCCAATGTATTGGTTATGATTTAAATCTAATGAGATGGACATGGCTGGAACTGAGAGTAAACCTGGTTCAGTAAAGGCAGTTCTATACTAAGATGGTCTTGGGAGTGATCTTTTACTACAAATATGGTCATGGGAGTGAACCATGAATACAAATATGGTGTGGGGAGTAAGGAAATACTCTTAATATTTCCATGGACAAGAAATCATAACTACTATGGAAATCATATAATATGATTATGTGTCTACCACAAATTCTATTAATTATACATATGCTATGGTCTCATGGATTATTCTCTTGATTTAGTTAGGATTCGTGTATTATGAACGAGAAATATTGTAAGGACCCAAAACATTTATCAATGAAATTCCATAACTATAATTACTTCATATAGTATATTAAAATAAAATCACATTAAGAACACAATGAAAGCATTATAAATGATGAACTAGTGAAATAAAATACATTTCTAGAAGTTATGGAACATGTACCAAAGGAATAGTAATTTGACCTTTGGAATAGTGACACGACCCATATGAATATTTAACTAGAAAATTGAATTTTAAACTCACCAATAAAAGTATAAATAAAATGTATCCATCTTATAAGTGACTATATGATACAATTATAACATTATCTAAGTAAAAAACTATTTTAAAAATTATTAATTATGTATTGGTATCTTTGAAGTCATAAAAATTTAATTACAATTATATGAATAATTTAATAATTTAAAAGAAATTTTTTCTTAAAAAAATATAATCATAAATCATTATTTTTATGTCTTATGATTATAGTATAGTTTAATGAGACTTTAGTTAATATTTCGAAGTGATATAAAATAAATTATAAATCTAAAATATATATTTTTTGAGTAAATTATGATTTTAATTAAAAATTAAAAATGTCCTTTCTATAAAATTAAGTTCATAAAATGGAGTTCAATTGTACATTCTATATATTAAAAAATTATAAAGGCGAGTTTTTGATATTTTTTTGAAATACTTGAGTTTTTTGATGAATAGTGAAATACTGTAATTTAGTATATTTATACATTATAAGTTAATCACACTATTCCAGTAGTCATCACTGATAAAAGAACAATAATCCCTTACATAAAATAATTAATTTAATATTTTAATTATAATGGAAAAACTATTCATATCCTGGGGGGAAAATAATAAACTAATGATTCAAAAAATGAGAAACAACCCTCTCCACTATTGTAAATATCACTCCTTATCTCCATTGATATTACAACCTCTCAACCCATATTAATTGACCAAATTATGCTCAAATATACTCTGAATCCCTACCCCCTCATCTAGGATCTTGTGGTCTTAGGGAAATACCAAAACCAGTCCCCTATGGAGGTTCTCAGGAAAAAGGAATCAAGAGGCAAACCCCTCTTCCTTTTCTTTTAAATTCATTTCTTGTTCCTTTATTTACTTTTTCTCTCCTAAACTCCCCTAAAAATGGTGATAAATAAATTAACTGAAATATATATATATTTTTTAATGTTGATGTTATAATTGACCAAAATATTTTGTTCTCTATCAATTTATACTAAAAATGAAAACATCGTCATGGATGTGTTAATTTATCACATTCAAGGATGATGAAGTATTCAATTTACATTACCATATTCAAAGATGGTCCTCAGAACATTTTTTTGGTAGAAAAATATTATAATATTAGTATTATATCTCTTTTAATGATCTCAAAAATCATTTTGTACACATTAAATTAATTTATAAAACATAATGTGTTCATTGTGACCGAAAACCACAAAATTAAACCCGAATACTTATCATTAACTATTTATCTAATGATTCTTCCTAATTCAATAAAAAAATGATATATAAGACCAATTTAATATCTATAAGATAATTAATAACATATATGTTCAGTTTTGGATAAATACCCTCACATTATATGAACCTTAAAACATATATACAAGTAGAACGATCATAAAAACCACAGAAACCAACACTCCCAAATGATAAAATTAACCTTCTTAACTCACTAAATAGCCAAAAAATATACATAATAAATATATAATAAATAAAATAAACATATGAAGTTTTCTATAATTGTTAATTACTGAATCTAATTTAATTATCCTAGACATTACGACCATGTTAAGATCCCCTTCGGACTTAAGGTAAGTGATTCTACCCAAACCTCCATTATTCCTTCATGTTAATATTTCTCTCATTTTACCCAAATTAAATTCATTTTTATTTTTATGTAAATATTATAAATTATTTTCATATGTTCCAAACTCTTGTATCATGATCTTTTCATAATTCTTTTCTGGGGATATACATATTTTTTAAAGGATTCCTATTCAATTCTCCTCTTTATGAAAGACCGACTAAAGGGGAATTTCTGAATTCTTACCCATTTTTAAGAGCACTCCATATTCTTTTTTAATCAACAATATTTTTTCTAAAACGACCCATTTCATTATAAAAACACTCTTTTCTCCCTTATAATTTTACATAATAGATTATTCTATTTTCTATTTGAAATAGTATTTAATATTTTCCTTAAACCACAATAGAGTGGCCAATTTCTAATGTTAATTGAATAATATTTTAAATTTTTCTAACACTAGTTGGAAACTATTTATCATTATATATAAAAATTTTCTTTTATTAATGTCTATGTATGTTATAAATCTATTATTTCAGGGAATCTTTTATGATTCACCCATTTTCCAGGCCTTATGTGATGATTATGACACTCATTTCATTTCATGGGTAAACCTTTTGTTATGTTTGATTAAATATGTATTATTATACATGTGAAAAACATATTCATGAACATTTTATGATGGGAATGCCTAGATAGTTCTCTAATACATTGCATAATTCTTATTCTTATGATACGTCATGTGCAACAGTCCTAGTTGTTATCATCGACTCATGATCCATGTGAAACAGTCTTGGTAGTTAGACATGATTGATGTTAATTTCATATTTTATATTTCTCCATAATACTATGATTCCACTATTATATAATCCCATGTTATAAATGTTATTCATCCTCATATTTATTCCCTTTATGTCGTCCTCTTATTATTTCTAACCCTTGTGCTATTTTTAATCCCATATTTATTTCATTACTAGGATTTTTGTCGAATCCATTTGTTCATGTATTTCCGCCAAATTATCCTTTTTAGTTGTAAGGGATTAACGGAAGTTAGGATATATTTTTTAAGATTAAATAAAATATGTTTTGTTAATCATGTTACTTAATTATGTACCCAATCTACAAGACACAAGACTTTACAATCTTTGTCTTGTAATTTTATGTTTAATTATGATAAAAATCATGTAACGATATGTCTAAAAGGATAAGTCCATTAATGTTTTTATTAGAGGATAGTCTAGTTAATCATAGACACTATGAATAGATAACTTTATAAATAACCTTTGGGAAAAGTATAAGTCTATCAAAACAACACTATATTTTTGAAAGGTATGGAGTTTGTGGTTTATCAAGAAAATAAATCCATGTATTCATAATACAAGTAGATGTGGTTTTCGAATAGATGTACCTAGGAGTAACAAATCTGATAAGGTGTATTGGTCCTATCTCGGGGTAACCTATTACAAGAAAATGAGTCTTACTATGCACCTAATTTCACTTTCCTGGGGGATATGATTTGGTAAATTCATAATCTCATTATAAATAATTGTTATAGTGGGGGGAATCCTATATGTGTATTTGTTAGGATTAGATCATGGAAAACCTAGATTGAAAACTAGGGAATCAGAAGTCTGGATATACTTTTATTTTAAGATTTTAACATTTTATGTGTAATGTTTTTTCCTATACTAATTTTCTATGTATTCAACCCCCATAATTTCACTTTACTTTTCTTAGTTAATGGCATTAAATAGAAGAAAACGTTCCAATAGTCAATGTGACCAGAATGGTCACAATTTCCCCAATAATATCCCAAAAATGATGGGAACAGGGGATCCAAATAATAGGATAGTACTTGATCAGATGGATCATGTTTTGAATAATAATAGGAATCATGTGGAATGCCTTACTTCTCCAATGAATGAGAAATTTGTATTATAATCCTTCATCCATTAAAGGAATCCCATATTTAGTTGATCTTCTAATTCACTCCTCATGGAATAATGGATTATTCTTAGCTAGTAGTGCAATATTTTAACTGCAAGGAACAAGGTAATTTTAAAATAAAATTCCATAATACGAGGTTTGTCAAATATAATAATCAACAACTTCCAAGGAAACATGGAAGAGAATATTCTATCACTATTTCTCAGGTGGATCTGGGCAATTATATTGTGATAGGTATAATGGTTATTCATTAATGAATAGTGATCATTCTATTTGATGATGGGTCTACACATTCCTTCATATATTACAATTTTAGTAGAACTATTCAAACACAATCTAAAAATATGTACATTGAGTTATAATTGAGAGAATAAAATGGGAAAATTATTGTATCCAAAGTATATAACTCCTCAATGGTAAATGTTTCTGGAATGAACCTCCAAGAAAATATTATCATATATCCTTTGATGGAGTTTTATTCGATATTGGACATGGATGGGGAATATTTATACAATGTCCACATCGTCTTTCCGGAAAGGGACATCACTCTTCTATCCTGAATAATCTTATAATTATGTACATGTTTCAGGAGGAGGATGAATTACCATTATAATCATTATATCAACTACTGATATTAGTACCATATGAGAAAGAATATATACCTCAAATAATTGATAAAAAGAAGCGAATCATACTCAAAGACATCCACATTGTAAGGGAATACAATGATGTATTCCCCAAAGAGTTTCCCGTAATTCCTCACAATTGATAGGTTGAGTTCTCACTTGAACTTATTTCAGGGTCTCTTCCAACATCAAAGAAACCTTTTAGAAAGGCCATCGTAGAGTTGGAGGAGCCGAAGAAGTACTTACCATAGAATCAGGACAAGGGTTTTTTATGCTTGAGAACTTCTGCATGGGGTGTACTAGTCCTCTTATTTGATAATAATGATGGAGCATTGAACCTATTCATTGATTATGATTATATCATTAAAATCACAATAAAAACAAGCATACCATTCCATAGATATATGGATTGACCGATCAGCTATGTGGGGCCGGTTATTTATCTATTATTTAACTTCGGTCGATATATCATCAATTATAGGTGATGAAGGAAGATATTCCCAACACTACCATTAAAATGATGTATATAAACTATGAGTTAATGTTGTTTCCTTTCATAATCACTAATGCTACATCGATTTTCATGCATTTAATGAATTAGTTCTTCAATGCTTACCTCAAAAAATTTATGGATGTCTTTATCAGTCATATTATGATATAATTTAATAGCCAGAAAGAACATTAGGATCATTTGAATACTATGTTGATGGATTTTTTAATAGAGAAACTATATGGAAATTACAATTAATGTGAGTTCTTGATGGAGGGAGTATCATTATTGGGCCATGTTATCATGAGTAAAGAAACAAATGTGGACCCTTCCAATACAAAGGCAATATAGGAGTGGCCCAGGACAACATCTGTTATGTAGATCTATATTTTCCATGGCCTAGTAGGTTATTATTGTAGATTTTTGAAGATCCTATCATGACTTTTAATCATAATAACCAATCTCACATAAAATGGAGTGATGTTTTTTATAGGCTCAAGAATGTGAGGAAATCATTAAGGATCTCAAAAAGAGGCTTATCACTGTGCCAAGACTCAAACTCTCAACAAGTGGTGAACTCATTAAGGTGTACAAGAATAATTAAAATAAAATATTAGGTTGTATACTAATGAAAAATGATGATGTGATGGCTGATTCATCATGGAATTTGACTATCAATGAGAAAGTATATCACAATCATGATATGGAGTTACCAGTTGTGATATTTTCAATGAAAATATGCCAGCATTATAACAATGGGGAGAAGTGTGATATATATAATAATGACTATAGTATCAAATATATATTCACAAATAGGTTATTATTTTTCATTACTGAAAGATGGTTATAACTAATAAAGGATTACGACTTCTCAATAGATTACCATTCCGATAAAGAAAATAAGGTGGAATATTTTTTAAGTAGAAAGGATCCGGAATCTTTACCAATGATAAGAATTGAGAAAGATCAAATCTTCTTATACTTATACTGGATGGAGATGGGAATCATAAAAGTAGTAACATCATATATCCTTTCTCTAATTATTTTCTCAACAATCTCACCTGGAAATTTGAATCTATGATCAAAGAAATGATAAGGAAATTCATAAAAGGGTGGAAGAGATCCAAAAGGGGTAATCCTTTGGGTTCATGATAAATGAGGATGGAGTCATAATATTTGGGTCACAACTATCACTAAAAGAGAATCATTCTTTATCGTCAGAGTTTCAACATCTGTTCTTAGAGACCGACGTTAAAAGTATTCCATAAGGAATGTTAATATTGGTTTTTTATAAAACCGATACTAAAACATTTTGACCATGGATTTTATGTGTTATTTTTTCAAAAAGTGACACTATAAGATCAATAAATATATCTTTTGGTGATTATTTTCATAAAAACTTATGCCACAAGATAAAAATAATAGCTTTTGGCATTAATTTTTTCCCAAAACCGACATCAAATAAAATTTCTATGATTTTTAAAAGTTCATAATCTTTGAATTGACAGGTCTTTGAGGAAAAAATAACTTATGGGTCAAATGTTATGGATGTCGGAAGTTCGACTTCTCTATGAGAAGCCTTAGAGAAGTCCAACTTTTGAAGGTCATAACATATGATATATAACTCATTTTGATCTAAATGACCATTAAAATCAAATATTTGAAGACAAGCTACATATTGAAAATCTTTTTTGACATTGGTTTTTTGAATAACCTTATACCCATTGAATTTTTTATTAAATTTTTAGCATTGGTTTTTTATAAATAAATTCGAAAAGTTAAAAATCTATATTTTGTCATTAGTTGATTTGAAAAATAGTTGTCAAATGTCATTACAATTTTTTTTTTCTTATGCTTCGAAATGACCAGTCATAGAGAAAAAAGAACACTTATAGATCAAATGTTGTGGATGTTGGATGTTGAACTTATCTAAGAGATGTTTCAGAGAAGTCTAACATTCAATGGTCATAAATTTTTACCTATAACTCCGTCTGATCTACATGACCAATAAAATTAAAAATTAAAAGATAAGTTACATGTATGAAATCATTTTGGACTTTAGTTATCTCAATAAATGGATTTCAATTATTCATAAAAATATTTCATAATTTTTCATATCATATAATTGACTATTCTTGGAGAAAAAAGGAATTACAGATCAAAAGATATGGATTTCGGAAGATAACCTTATCTTAGAGAATTATTATAGAATTCAAACTTTAAAAGGTCATTACATTAGATATGTAACTCTGTTTGATCAAAATTAACTCTCAAATAAATTCATAGAAGACATGATACATGTTTTAAATCATTTTCCACATCTATTTTGTTTAGAAAAATTGAGACCAAAAGATTAGTTTATCAACTTTTTTATGTCACTTTTCATAAATATAGATGCCAAAAGTTAAAAATACTATCCTTTGGCATATGTTTTTTCTAAAAACTGACATCAAATATGATTAAAAAAATTTGTTAGTTTTTCTTTGGTCATAATTGTCTGGTCTTAGGGAAAAAAGAGACATACGTATAAAAACTTTTGGATAACAGAAGTTGAACTTCTATGTCCAACTTTTAGTGGCCATAAAATTTGATCTATAACTATATTTGATCGGAATGAACACTCAAATAAAATATTATAAGATAAGAAACAAGTAGTAAACCATTTTTGATGTTGTTTTTTTTGAAAAAACCAATTCCAAAAGCAACTTTTATGAACTTTTTTTCATGAGTTTTTAATAAATCCAATGTCAAAACTAAAATTTTAAAAAAGTGGGATCAGTATTTCAATCATTTAGAAAACATGCATTCAAATTTTCAAAATAACGCCTAAAATTTAATATTATTTATTTGAAAATACTTCCATTTACAATATATAAATCTGTATTCTCTTTCTTTCATCATTTTAAACATATTCGATTCAATCAAATTTTCAAATAATTTTTTATCGATCATTTGAACATGGTATGTATCATAATAATGAAATTTCTTTATTATTATTATTATAATTATCATAAATTTATAAAAGTATTCTTAAATTTCATTATGATTATGAATTATTCTTATGATCGAGTTTTGAATATAAAAAATCTAGATTTGATTTACAAACCAAGATGAAAAATTCATTATCGATCACTAGTTTCATTTTCCCATGAGTTCTACCTAAAAAACCGAAAATTGAAGATAAAAAAAGTTTTGATTTGATGCATTCTTCTAAAATAATTGAAACTTTTTCGAAGTCTTATGATTATTTTTTTATTCGGTTTTTGTAATTTTTATTTTTGTTTCTCATGTTTTCTTTAAAATGAGTTGTATCTATCAATACATAGAGAATCCCAACTTATAACAGTCATAACATATTATCTGTAAAACCATTTTAGTTGAAAAACCAGTAAAATAGAATCTTGTGAAATTATCTAAAACATTATCATAATTTTTGGCTTATAGTTTTTAAATAACAGATGATGAAAATGAATTTTAGCATATATTCTTGGAAAAACCCAACAATAAAATTATTCTAAGAATGTTTTTATAATATGTTTTTTATGAACTGATGATAAAAGATGTGTTTTATAGTTAGTTAATTAATAATTGAATTTATAATATTTACATTAGTACATTTAATTGTAGATTATATAAAAAACCAACATTCTTAATGAGGAAATTTAGCGTCAAATTATATAAAAACCCAACATTAAAAATGTCATGTTATCCAGAATTAGACTTTGGTTTTCTAAAAAAATGATTTCAAAAGTTAAAATTTTTAATTTTTAATTTCGGTTTATAAAACCCAAGGTAAAAAATCTCATTTTTTTACATCAGAGCCTTAGATATTGGTAAAAAATAGACATTAAATTTTAAAAAACCAATGTTCAAGACTATTGTTCTACTAGTCTATGTGCACTATCCAATCCAGATATAAAGAAATATCTCCTCATTGATGCTCATAGCTCAACCTTCTCTATTAAACCACGAAGAAGAAATATGTATTGAGAAATTTGGGATAACTTTTTGTGGGGAAATAAGAAAATTGAGATTGTTAAATATAAATCAATGTTCCAGGGATGTCAGTACGTGATTTATGAAAGGAAAAAATATCTAAAGTGATGATGAAACCATTACCCAAAACAACATGGAAATGGGAAAACAACATAATAGGCATTTTAAATTGACTCTCAAATTCATATTGAGGAAATAAGTCTATATGAGGTATTGGGGATCTTCTTACAAAGAAAGATCACTTTATCCCAACTTTAGAGGACCTCTCACTGAATCAACTGACACATATATAAATCAATGAAGTGGTAAGGTTAGATAGAGTACCACTATATATTGTATTCGATCGAGATCTGATATTTTCCTCAATATTATTTAAAAGTATCCAAGATACTCCAACCATTGAGTTGAATTACATTATGAACTATCAACCTCAAAATGATGACCAATCTAAGTGTCCTATAAAAACACTCGAATACTTGTTTAGATCATATTCTATGGACTTCAGAGGAGGATGGGACCAAATTATTCCACTAGTCAAATTATACTACAATAATAGTTTCCACTCGAACATACATATGAATCCATATGAATCAATTTATGGGAAAAGGTGTAGAATAGAGGCATGCTCGGATGATGTTGGTGAATGTAAGTTGTTCGGACCTGAAATGGTATACAAAATGGTGGAGAAAGGGAAAACCATTCTGTAGCACATAAAGTAAGTCAAAAGTAGACAATTGATCTATGAAAATAATCATTGATTGGCATTGTAATTTACTGTTAGAGAATGGTATTTATCCACCTATATCTATGTAAGTGGATCATGAGACCTCATAAGAAAGGGAAGCTAAGTCCCAAGTACATCGACCCCTTGGATAGTCTTGATCACGTCAAAGATGAGCATTATAGAACAAAACATCAAAATAACATATATATATATATAATACAATAGATGTTCCATGTATCTCTCTAATGGAAGTACATACCGAATCCTTCACATGTACTGACTTCATAGGTGTTACAATTAATGAATTATCTTTCTCACAAGGACAACATGATGAAGATCCTGGATTGTAGAGATAATGTTATAAACAACATGACTAATCACCTGGTCAAATTAATATAGTGGAATTATATGCATGAAGAGGAAACATGGGAACCAGAGGAAGTGATTATGGAAAATTAACCACAACTATTTTCAACATAGAATGTGAAATGAAATTTTTATGAAAAAATTTCATAATGTTGAAGAATGTTACAATACAAAACTTTTATAAATGAAATTATCATCCAATAATTATTTCATATAGTATAATCACATAATTTCACATTAAGAAAAGAAGAAATAATTTATAATTTAATACCTAATGAGATAAAAGCAATTTGAAGCTGTTAAGAAACATATACCAAAGAATAGTAACTTAAGCATTGGAATAGTAACATGAACATTCTAAATAGTAAATCATTTGATTTAATTGTAAAATCACCAATTAATGTTTAGATAAATGTTTTTCACCTTATAATTTTCTATATGATACAATTATATCAAAGTATAGGTAAATAATTCTTTTAAAAATTATTAATTATGGGTTAGTTTTTTTGTAAGTCATAAATATTTAATAACAATATTATGACATCATTAATAATTTAATGGATTTTTTCCTACATAAAATTTATCAATATAGTATTATTTTTACGTCTTACGATTATTAGATAATTTTATTCACTATTCCTTATATCTGAACATTTTATTATAAAATCCTCAAATGGTTGGAATCTACCAAATTCTTTCTTCAGCTGTTATCTAAAAATTCAGATGTGATCAAATGTATTTCAACCACTAGATCAAGTAAGGATGTTTATCCTTCGCCTCAAATGCCTATATAAGGACCCCCCTGATGTTTGTTCCACATCGTTTCCAAGAATGGGCATGTTGAAGCTATGCCCATGTACTAAGGTTGTTCCGAATATTCTTGGTTTTCTAAATTCTGAATGTCTGTTCAAGCCTCTCCTCAAAAAGAAATTTTTCTATAAAGGAAATATCTTAGTAGAAGATATATAGAGAAAGGTTGGTCGATTAGAAATTCTATAGTAATTATGAAACTATCATTTAATAGAATATAAATCTAAATGGATGGGAAAGATTATGTGTCTCAAAACTAAAAGTACCAGATCCAGTCTATCCGGAGTTATTCATTGTGTTCTATGAGTCTGCAAGTTTCATTAAAGAATAAGGGAGAGATATGTTTTCATTAATGTGTTATGGTTGGACCTACTCCATTTCTTACACCAAGGCTTCAAGTTTGATTGGAATTCATTTTTAAGGAGAAGCTGAGTTCTGTACTCACAAGCTACTGGATGTATCAGGATAATTGATAAAGAGAAGGAATTACCTTGACTTGGTATTTTAGATGTAAAGACTCAAAATATTTTTCATCTTTCTATGAATTTTATGGATTCTTTTATTGTGGGTTCAAGACTTTATAATTCTGCGGAAAGGAGAAAAGAATACTCTGAAAAAGTGTGATATCTATATTTGGGATTTCTTGGTGAACATTAGGAGGATAAAAGTTGGTTAAGTATATCTTGGTTATGATTGAAAATATTATGAATGGGAATTTGAAATCTCAAATCCTCATGTATCCAGATATTCTATCCATAATTATAGTTCATTGTTTAGAATCTTTCAAAATTACATGTAGTTCCAAGATGATAAATTACAAGGTAATTTTGTTGAGCGATGATACCTTGAGAATGATGAAGGCTGGATTTTCTATATAATCCGGAGTGTTTTATGATTTTCCTGAAGAAGTTGTAGAGGATATACAAAATAAACCTGAAGTGGCTGAAACTTCAAAGAGGGGTGGAAGGAAGAAAAAGGGACATGATCTTGTAGTGAAAGAAAAAATCCACGTGTCTAAGTAAACTCAGTCATCACCACCGATGACAAAGAAGAAAAAGTCTTATCCCAATGAAGTGGTTGATAAGTGGAGAGAAGTGAATAAAAATAAGAATGAAGGGGATCCTAAGTTTTCCTTGGACGTTGTGGAGGAAAAAGCATTGAAGATAAAGGCTTATGAGGATCTTGAGAAATAAGAGAATGAAAAGAAGAAAATGAAGAAGATGTCGGAAGCTAAAATCGTCTAATCCCTTCTTAAGGTGGCTGAGAAAGCATCTGAACAACATCAGGTACCAGAATCGTTTATGAAAGAATCACTCCCTGGTACTCTCAGAAAGAAAGTGTTGATTCTAAAACCACATCAAGAAGAAGATATAGTTAAATAGGAAGAAGTGGAAGAAGAAGAAGAAGGCAGTGGTTATACATAATACATGATAAATAAAGTGGAGGATTATCATGAGAAGGAGAGTCCTTCTGAAAATCTTTCAATCTTATCTTGTAAAGCCGAGTATTCAAAACTTTCTACACTTGGAAAATATGTGAAGTGTCAAGAAGAAGAAAAAAACCATCTTAAGAAGAAAGAAGCAATAATGATTTTGTTAATCTATAAGATCAAGTGGCTCATGTTGAGGAAGAAGAAGTTTATGAAGATAAGATTTTTCAGTTATCAGATAGTGAGCATGAATCACCCAAAGAACAAGACATCATTTTGAAATCTGATAAAGGAAAATGGGTTATAGTATATACCCTTAGTAAATATATGATGGAAGATAAAAAGTTGGTGCTTCGTCAAAGAGGAATGATAATTCAATATAAAAAGAATCCTCACAAACCAAACACTCTAATTCAGAATCATCTTCCCTTAGACATGATTTTTTTGTTCAGTTATTGAAACAGATGGTTGGTACTATTCCCTTATTCCCATGTATAGACTTAAGATAAAAGATGATTTGGAATACGAGAAATCAAAAATAAGATTTAATTTACATGATTATGGATAAATGTGTTGGACTATAGGTAGACATCAAATCCTTCCTCATTGGTTACGAGGCACATAAAAGATCTCGCAAGAAGATTGCAAGATATTCTAGGAAGAAAATTAATTAAATGATGTATTTCATTATAATATCAATGATGTATTTGACACTGAAGATGTAAAGATCACTAACCATTCTAAGAGTTATGAGGAAAAACCGAATCTCGAAAAGGAAAATTAGATTCAAGATGTCAAGGATTGGAATGGTAATCTAAATTCAGTGGCCATGAATTGGAAGAGTGAAAGGGATGTTAGAATTGAGTTTGAAGAAAAGCTTGTTAAGCCATAAGAATTTCTTATGGATTAGGTAGATATTCTAAAGGCTTGTGAAGAAAATAAAATATCCATATAGAAGGAAAGTGAATATTAG
Organism: Viscum album; assembly: GCA_963277665.1. Taxonomy (NCBI): domain Eukaryota; kingdom Viridiplantae; phylum Streptophyta; class Magnoliopsida; order Santalales; family Viscaceae; genus Viscum; species Viscum album. Next base: position 1,978,637,886 of record OY728146.1, on the reverse strand, counting down.
AATTAGTTGATCAAGTGTATGGAAGAAGATCACAAGGAGTTAAAGAAGCGGAAAATGATTGTAAAGAAGATAATACCAAAAGGTAAATAAGGATAATTTTTTCCAATTCCAATCTTTTGATGTATTTCTTCCTTCTATATATTCAATCAATCATAAATTAATTTTTGGTTGTTCTTCATATATTTTGTTTGTTTAGTACTAATATTTCAGGTACCAAATTCTTCCCATTCCTTTTATTCCATTATGAAAATCAAAAAGGGGGAGAAAGGAATGATAAAAATAATACAAAGAAAATAAAATATTTCCCTATGTAAGGGGGAGTTCATATAAGGGATAGTTCTTATCAATGAAGATTTTCATATGAAAGAAAATGTAAAATCTCATTAAAAAAATAAATAATATGATCCTTAAGGATTTTAAATCCTAAGGCAGAGTTAGTGATATTCACTATTATCTATAAGTAAAGGGAGATATGTTTTTATTTTCAAGTCCATAAAAATTATATGTACTTATATTCGTTTTAGTAATGATGTTTGTGCTTTCAAAAAAGGAGGAGATTGTTGAGTCAATAAGGCTTCATTCTGAATTTTTCATTCTCTTTTGTTTTGAAAATCACAAACACTCTATCTCAAGGCAAATTTTATTTCCCCTAAGATTTATCTTAATAAGGATAATTTTCATTCCCCAAGGAAATTTTCTCTTTATCGTGATTTTTATTGATCTTGTTATAGTTTCTCTAAATCTATCACATTTTATATCTATTTTTAAAAATAGGTTTCACATATAAAACATCGAAATCCTATAAATACTTATATGTAGAGTATTATGTTTTCAGGTTCCGAATTATCTGAAATTTAGTCTCTGAATTCGATGAAATTCAGACTCTGAATTCTATGAAATTAAAACTCTGCATTCAGTGAATTTCAGACTCCGAATTCCGTAGAATTAAGACTCCGAATTCTTTATAATTAAGATTCCAAATTCTATATATTTTAGGTTCTGAATTCTTTGGAAAACATAAACCGAACATCCATGTTTTATAGTCTCTAAGTGTATATTTATTTAGACTCAGAGAATTATTTTTCCTTAGACTCTGGAAAAATTGTTATGGATAAGCAACCATATTTTTCTTACCCTTGTTAAAGTTATGAAACGATGTCCTAAAATCTGTTTCTAACTAACCATTTTTTGAGTGAAACGTCTACACGTCCCTCTAAGATTCCAGGAAATGTATGGCCATTGGAGGAGGGAGTAGACCATTGGATAATTTCATATAAATAGGATATCATTTTAACGAGATCATTAATGATCTAACACTCGAGAGATTTCCTATTATTGAATTGATTTCTAGACAGATAGACTATCATGATTTGTGCATACTGAACAACATGTTTATCTTGTTTTGTGCGACTCTGATTGTTTCTGAGTACAATTAGGGGATTTTGTGGATTGGAAGATAGAGGTGTAGAATACCTTAATGTGCGAGGACTTATGGGGATAAGAAGAAAGAGGTGCCGACTACCATAAAACTCGAGGGCTTTCAAGGATAGCAAGACAGATTCCAATATTCCAATCAAGGGATTACCCTAGGGTGGGTAAGATAGAATTTCTTGAAAGTATAAATCAAGGGACGTTTATCAAAGGTTGTTGGATACCCTTTTTTTGGGTAAAAAGATTTCATACTTGTTACATGTTTTTTTTCAAATTTATTTTCCATTGCATTTGGATTAATAAGGAAAGTATAACTATCTTATACTTTCTTGTACGTGTATACTATGATTAGTAAGATTATATATTCTTTAAGGTAGAATCTTTTTATGTAAACTTTTCTTAATTTTCATTTCCAAAACTATATTTTTGGAACCTAGCAAGTTTTTATAATTGAGAGGTCTTGTGAATTTACCTTTTTTAACTTTGTTAAACCAAGTTTTCCACAAGATAAAAAATTAAGGTTTTTAAGCTTACAATTCACCTACCTCTTATACTGAGCATCTACATTCATATTTCAATCCTACAATTGGTATCAGAGAAGGTCTCTAAAGTAATTATATTCACACATAAGTTTTATTTCTCAAGTTTTAATTGTTCATAATATTTTCCGTGATTATGATTTCTATCCTTGTTTACAAAATTTTACTATTGACATGTTTTTTTGGAATGATATTTTCTTTTAGATGGCAGGAATGAATGTTCGTTCAAATGAAAATTTAAATCCTATAAGACCGCCTATTTTTTTATGGGAATGATTATCAATGTTGGAGAGATAGTACGAAAACTTTTGTTATTAATACGGGAGTGGACAACATTGTCATACTTTCTAGAGACTACAAGATTCATGATAATGAAGTCAGAACTTTTAATAACCGAGTAATGTCATAATATCAACTAAACTACAAGGTAGAGAATACTTTATTGTGTTCCATGACATGGAATATATATAGTCATATTTATTCTTTTGAAGTGATAAATTGTATCTAGAAGAAATTTGAAGTTACACATTTTGGTACATCCATAGTTATAAAAACTAGAAGAGATATGCCCAGAGCAGAATATCATGGATTTCGATTTCCTTATGAAGAACCATTATGCAAGGTACACCCAAGGTTTATGAAAATTTTCAACAGTCCATAGTATATGGGTGAGAAAGGTCTAGATGATGAAGATCTTGTGGAAAAGATTATAGATATCATTCCTAATGAGTGGGAATCGAAGAGAACAACTATTGATGATAACAGAAAAGTATCTCAAATCACTCTTGATGAGCTTTTTGGAACTCCTCTTCAATATGAGACAATAATGAAGAGATTAGATTATATAAATAAGAAGAAAAATGGAAATGGGAGTGTATCCGTTACTACTACTAAGTTCAAGACACCTAAAAGGGTTACAAGATCCACATCTAAGAAAGTAACCATTCTATTTGACTCTAGTGGAAGTGAACATTCTAGGAATGAACTAGCTAATCTTGCTTGAAGGATGAAAAAGATAGTTGGGTATAAATACTTTCAGTATATATATAAGAAGAAAGAAACAAAAGACAAGAAAGACTCTTAATTCTCTTGTTTTGAATGCAAAAGAGAAGGGAATATAAGGGTGGATCTTCCTATGATTAAGAAAAAGTATAGAAAAGAAAAGAATTCTGAAAGGAGTAGAAAGAAGTACTATACAAAAAAAGGTAAGAACGTTTTGAAAGACATTGGAACCTAGAGTGCCAATGGTTGAGACTCTTCTAACAAATCTTCAAAGTATGAATCTTCTAGTCAGACGAATCTTGGTTTAATAGCCAGACTACCATTGAAATTAATTGTCTAATGGTTAAGGTACACAATGATGAATCTATAACTAATGTATCCTTGAATGAAAATTATAATTATGATAAATACTATAAGTCCTCAGATGAAGAGTCTTCTTCTGATAAATATAATATATTACCGACTTATGAAGATGTTTCTAGGTTTTCTAAACTTCTTGAGAATGAAAATTCAAAAATCAAGAAAACACGTGATATGAAAAATTCTAGATTTTATATTCTAAATAATAAAGTATTATATCTTTATAAAGATCTTGATAAGAAAATTCTTGATTTTGAAAGTGTTTCAAAAAAACCTTTAGGAAGTTAATTCTGAGAAGAATAAACTATCAAAGGATCCTGAAAATGTAATATATATGAAATATATTTTATAGACTAACTGTATTACTAAATCTAATGATTTTGAAGATAAAAATTTTGTTATCAAACTAAGGTCAGAAATATTTTCCGTGAGGAATTGTTTGTCAAGATTTACCTTAGGTATGGAAGACATTGTTAAGATGTATCCACAAATTAGATCTCAAAATAATAGTTTTGGTTTTTGTTATACTCATTCTAAACCGGTTTTCAGAAATAACTACTTTGTTATTCAAAGTGCTCCATTCTGCACCAAATGTTAGTGTGGTGGACATTGGGAAAAGAATGTTCTTAAAATAAAACCCAGTATTCTTAATTTCATCAAATTTAATTTTCTATGAAAATGTGGATACTGAAAATACGGCTTTCTAAAATTTCCCGAACTAAGAAAATTTGAATTCTGAATGTCTAACAATCTTATTTTCAATAAAATAAAGAAAGTACCAAAAAAAATATATGGTACATGGATAGTGGATGTTCCCATCACATGACTGGTAACAAAAACTTCTTTGAAAATATTATTTAGACCAAACGTGGAAAAGTAACTTTTTGAGATAATGCTCATGGACAAATTATTGGTTTAGGTAACATTGTTTTTCTTGAAAAAACATTGATTTCAAATGTTTTATTTGTTAACTGTCTTAATCACAACCTCATTAGCATAATTCAATTATGTGATTAAGGTTACCTTGTGAGTTTTTGGAATGACAAGTGAATAGTACAAAATTCCATAGAATAGTTCATTCTTTCGGCCCAAAGGAAAGAGAATGTATAATCAATAAACTTAGAAGACCTTAGGTGTGAAGATATACCTTATCATAGTGCAATGGAAGATCAATCTTGGTTTTTTAATAGAAGGTTAGGGCATTTTAACCTCATAAACCTATGTAAAATCTCTAAGAAAATACTTGTTAAGGATCTACTGGAGCTTAGATTTGATTCTTCAAAAGTTTGTGATCCTTGTCAATATGAAAGGAAAATACATCAAGTTTTAAATAAATTAATGAAGTCTCAACTACAGATGCATTACATTTTGTTCATATGGATATTATCGGTCCAACATAAACTTGAAGCATTGGAGGCAAATATTATGTATTTGTATTAGTTGATGATTACACTAGATTTATGTGATTCTATTTTCTAGTAAAGAAATCTGAAAATTTTTCTTATTTACAATTTTTTAGTTCCAAAGTTAAAAATTATAAAAACCTTTCAATGATAAATATTCATAGTGATCATGGAGGAAAATTTCAAAATTTTGATTTTGAAACTATTTATAGTAAAAAATGAATTACTTATAACTTCACAGCACCAAGAACTCCTCAACATAATGGTGTTGTTGAAATAAAAATTGAATTCTTTAAGATATAAGTAGACGCATGTTGAGTGAATATTCTATAGATAAAAAATTTTGGGCTAAAGATGCAAGTACTTCTTGTTATACAATAAATCGATTTTTAATTAGGAATTTTCTAAATAAAACCCCTATTAGTTATGGAATGGTAGAAAACCTAGACTTTCCTTCTTCAAAGTATTTAGTTGCAAAGTATTAATTCTGAATACTAAAGAAAATATACATAAATTTTCACCCAAATATGATGAAGGAATTTTTTTAGTATACTCCACAACTTCTAAGTATTATAGAGTTTTTCATAAAAAAGATTTTACTATTGAAGAAAAAATGGATGTTAAATTTGATGAAACTGATCCTTTTGTTTTTAGAAAACCTAAATCTACATCCTTGGATGTGTTTTCAAAAACTGATAATCATCCACTCATAGAAGATCCTTATAATAAGGAAAATATTCAAGAAAACATTTCTAAAGAATTTACCCCAAAAGATTTCCTACCATATGTTGATGAACTGGTTTTAAAAAAACCACATCAGTTGTTTCTTAAGAATCAACCTAGTGATATCATCATTGGTGATGTAAATCAACTTGTAAGGACTAGAAGATCCTTAAAGAATGATGTAGAACATATAGAATTTATTTATCAATTATAACCTAAAAGGACTGATGAAGCTTTAGGTGATAATGATTCGATTAAATTCACACAAGATGAGCTAAATGAGTTCGAAAGGAATAAAGCATGGACCTTGGTTGAAAGACCTACGAAAACTTCTGTTATGAGAGAAAAATGGGTCTTCTGAAATTTTTTGCGATGAAAATGGTGTAACAGTAAGATATATGGCAATATTAGTTTCTAAAGGCTATAATAAACAAGAAAGAATAGACAATACAGAAACCTATGATCCAGTATCTAGACTTGAATCTATTCGTATTTTACTTCCCTTCACAACAATCATTAATTTCAAACTTTTTCAAATGGATGTTAAATGTTCTTTCCATAATTTTAATTATAAAGTGGAATGTTTTGTTTAAAAACCTCCTAGTTTTGAAGACACAAAACATCATAAACATGTTTAAAAACATACCCAAGCTTTATATGGACTTAAAAAATCCCCTAGAGCCTGCAATGATAGACTTACAAGATTTTTGTTTCATAAAAATTATGTTAAGGGAAATGTTGATCGAAGCATTTTTATAACGAAAGATAAGAATTTTTTTTTGATTATTTAAATTTAGGTTTATGAAATTATATATTAGTTTAACTCAACAATCGTTAACCAATTCCTTTGTGGATCTAATGAAATCTGATTTTGAAGTGAGTATGATGGGTGAGTTAAAATTTTCCCTAGGTTTTCAAATTTCCCAAAAACTAGAATGAACTTATATATCTCAACATAAGTATATTAAATATCTTCTTAAAATGTATGGATATGAAAAAACAAAGAGTTTAAGTACTCCCATTGGTTCCTCAAATTCACTTGATCTTGATGAGTCTGGGAAACCAATAGATCAATCATCATTTAGATGTATGATAAAAATCTTGCTATACATGATAGCTAGTCAACCAGACTTAATGTTTTTAGTATGCTTAAATTCAAGATATCAATCCACTCTTAAGGAATCTCATTTAAAGGTAGTAAAAATAATTCTTCACTACATATAGGGAACAATGGATTTAAGACTATTTTATACATCTAGAAATGATTTTGTTTTAAAAAGTTTTTCGGATGATGACTTTGGTAGATGTAGAATGGATAGAAAAGTACATCTGGAACTTTTCATTTCCAAAGATATTCATTAGTTTTTTGGTCATGCAAAAAGCAACACTCGATAGTACTTTCCACTACTAAAGCTGAATATGTAGCAGCTAGAAGTCGTTGTGTTCAAGTGTTATAGATGCAACACATACTCACAGACTATGGTATGAGTTTTACCAAAACACAAATATTGTGTGATATTACTTATGCCATTTCCTTAAGAAAAAACTATGCACATCACTCTCTTGAAAAACACATAGGAATTAGTCATCACTTTCTTAGGGATCAAAAACTAAAAAGTGATATCCTTCTTCAATTTATTAGAATAGAAGATCAACTTCTGATATTTTCACAAAAATATTTACCCTTCGATAGATTTGAATATATTAAACAGAAGTTAGGAATGATTATCATAAGGTAATCTTCCATATTTACTTATTGTTGAAGCCTATATCCTTATAGTAAGAAACTTCTTTTCTTAGGGGGGTTAAATTTTCTTTTTAGTCAAAAGTTTTCGTAGTAAAAATCTTTCGTAGTCAAAATTTTTCATATTCAAAATTTTTCATAGTAATTTATAGTAATCTAAAATTTCTCTAATCTCAAAATTTTGTAATCAAATTTTCGTAATCAAATTTTTTTAAAATATTATGGAATCTAAAGTTCTTTAGGAAGAAATATCATTCAGTTTTTTAAATTTTTAGGGTTTAGTTTTCCTTAAATCCGAACATTTTATCTTAAAAGCCTCAAAATGTCGGAATCTACCAAATTCATTTTTCGGCTATCATTTAAACTGTCAGATCTGATCAAAATTATTTCAATCATTGGATCAAGTAAGGAAGTTGATCCGTCACCTCAAACACATTTATAAGGACCCCCTGATGTTTGTACCACATTGATTTCCAAGATTGGTCATGTTGAAGCTCTGTCCATGTACTTAAGGTTGTTCCAAATCTTTAAGGTTTCCTCAATTCCAAATGTCTATGCAAGTCTCTACTAAAAAAGAAATTTCTTCTATAAATTAAATCTCTGAGTGAAAGATATATAGAGAAAGGTTGGTCGATCCAAAATTATATATTAATTATGACTCTATCATTTCAAAGAATATAAAGATGAATGGTTGGGAGAGCGTATGTGTCTCGAAAATGAAAGTGTTGGTTCTAGTCTATCCAGAGTTATTGATTGAGTTTTATTAGTCAGTGAGTTTCTTCAAAGAATAATGGAGAGACAATTTTTCATTCAAGTGTTATGGTAAGACATACTCTCTTTCTTACACCAAGGATGAAAGTTTGATTAAAATTCCTTATGAAGGAGAAGTAGAGTTCTGTACTCACAAGATATCGAATGTATCAAGATATTCTGATAAAGAGAAGTCTTTATCATTCCTTGTCTATTTAGAGGTAAATACTCCGACAATTTTTCATATTTCTACGAATTTCTGGATTCTTAAATCTTGGGTTTAGGGATTTAAAAATCTGAGGAAAGGAGATAAGGATACTCTGAAAAACTGTGATATCTATATTTTGTATTTCATGGTGAACATGAGGAAAATAAACTTGGTTACGATTGAGAATATTAAGAATGGGAATTTGAAATCTCAAATCATCATGTATCCGACTATTCTCTCTAGAATTATAGTACATGGTTTAGAATATTTCATAATTACATGTAGTTCCAAGATGAGAAATTACAAGGTATTGTTGTTGACTGATGATAGCTTGAAAATAATGAAGGCTATATTTTCTTAATAATCCCAAAAGTTTTAAGATTTTTCTAAAGAAGAACGAGAGGCTTTGACAAAGAAACCAGAAGTTGATGAGACTCTTAATAAGGGTGGAAGGAAGAGGAATGGAAATGATCTGGAATTTAAAGGAAAAATCCATGTGGCTAAGTAAACTCAGTCAGCACCACCCAATCCAAAGAAGAAAAAGTCTTATCCCGATGAAGTGGTTGATATGTAGATAGAAGATAAGAAAAATGAAAAATAATGGGAGACAAAGATTGTATTGGACTTGGAAGAGGAAAAAGAATTGAAGATAGAGGCTGCTGAGGATCTTGAGAAGCAAGAGAAAGAAAATAAGAAAAGTTTGAAGATTTCGAAAGCTAAAATCATCTAATTCCTTCGCAAGGTGGCCAGGAAAGCCTTTGAACAAAATTTAGTACCAGAATCGTTTCTGAAAGAATCACTCATTGTGGCTCTGGAAAATATAGTGGTGATTCTGGAACCACATCAAGAAGAAGAAATAGTTTAATAAGAAGAAGTGGAAGAATAAGAAGAAGAAGGTGGTGATCTAGAAGACATGATACGACAAGAGGAGGATTATCATGAAAAGGATGATCCTTCGGAAAATCATTCAATCCGAACTTCTAAATCCAAGTATTTATAACTTTCTACACTAGTAAAAGATGAGAAGATTCAGGAAGAAGTAAACAATCCATCTAATGAATAAAGAAGCAATCATGATTTCGTTAATCCAAAGTATCAAGTGGCCCATGCTGAGAAAGAATAAGTTTTTGAAGATAAGATTGTTCAGTTATCAGATAGCGAGCATGAATCACCCAAAGCATAAGACATCATTCAAAAAGCTGATAAGTGAAAACAGGATGTAGTAGATACACATATTAAATATATTATGAAAAAGAAAAAAGTATGCGCTTCATCGAAGATGAAATCTAATGTCATAGAAAAATAATCCTCACAAACCAAACACTCAGATTCGAAGTCTTCTTCCCTTGGACATGATTTTTTTGTTCAGTCATTGAAAAATATGGTTGGTACTATTCTCTTATTCCCAAGTATAGACTCTAGATTCTAGATGCATCGACATACGAAAAATCAAAAATCATATTCAATTTCCATGATAATGGAAAAATGTGTCTGACTTGAGACAGATTTCAAATCCTTCTCCATGGGCTATGAGGCACATAAAAGATCTTTCAATAAGATTACAAGATGGTCAAGGAACACAATAGAAGAAATGAGAATCATTGTTGAATTTCATGATATTCTCAATGATGCATTTGACACTGAATAAGTAAAGATCACTAACCTTACTAAGAGTTACAAGGAAAAAATAAATCTCAAAAACACAAATCGGAAGCATGAATTCAAGGATTTGATTGGTAAGCTAAATTCAGTGGCCATGAATTAGAAGATATAGAGGGATCCTAGAATTTAGTTTGAAGAAAATCTTTTCAATCAAGAAGAAGCCTTGAAGGCTCCGGCAGATATTCTCAAGGCTCAGGAAGAAAAGATAAAATCCTTAGAGAAGAAAAGTGAATATCAGGATCAGTTGCTCAAGCGTATGGAAGATGATCACAAAGAGATCAAGAAGCTAAAAATTATTTAATAGAAGTTATTATCTAATGATAAATAATGATAATTTTTTCCCAATTATAATATTTTGTTGTATTTCTTCCTTGTATAAATTCTTTCAATCATAATGTAGTTTTTGTTGTTTATCATATATTTTGGTTGTATAGTACTAATATTTCAGGTACCAAATTATTCCCATTCCTTTTAGTCCTTTTTGGAAATCACAAAGGGGGAGAAAGTTATGATAAATAGAATACAAAGAAAAGAATATATTTCCCTAAGAGTGAGTTCATCTAAGGAAAAGTTCTTATCAATAAATATTTCCGTATGAAAGAAAATGTAAATTCTCATCCCTAAAATCAAGAATATAATCCTTAGGGTTTTTAAAGCCTAAGGGGGAGTTAGTCGTATTCACTATGATCTATAATTAAAGGTATAAAAGATTTTATTTTCAAGTCCATAAAAATTCTAAGTCCTTATATTCATTTTAGTAAGGATGTTTGTTCTTTTCAAAAAGGGGCAGATTGTTTAGTCAATATGGTTTCCTTATGAATTTCCCATTCAATTATGTTTTTAAATTCACAAACACTCTATCTCTAGGAAAATTTTATTTCCCCTAAGTTTTATCTTAATACGAAATTTTTTTATTACCCATCAAAATTTTCTCCTAATCTTTTTTTTCATTGTTCTTATTATAGTTTCTCTAAATATAAATAATTTTATTTCTATGTGTAAAAATTAGTTTCACATATAAAACCACTAAATATTATAAATACTTAGATATAGAGTATTCTGTTTTTATGTTCCGAATTCTGGTTCCGAATTATCTGAAATTCAGACTCCGAATTCCCTGAAATTTAGACACTGAATCTTTGAAATTAAATTAGGAATTCTATAGATTTCATGTTCCAAATTATTTGTAAAACATAATACGAGCATCCATGTTTTATAATCTTCATGTTTTTATTTGTTTATACTCCAAACGTTATTTTTCCTTAGACTCCAGAAAAACTATTTGGGTAAAGAAACCATATTTTCTTTACCCTTGTTAAATTTATGAAATAATGTCATACAATATGATTCTAAATAACCATTATTTCAGTGACATGTTTACAGGTCCCTATAAGATTTAAGGTAAAATATTACCTTTGGAGGAGGAAGCCGACCATTGGAGAAGTGACTATAAATAGGAGCTCATTTGAACGAGCTCATTACTGATCTATCACTCTAGATATTGCATGTTATTGAAGTGATTTCTAGAGAGAGACTATCATGATTTGTGCATACTGAACATCTTGTTCAGCTTTATTTGTGTGAATCTGATTGTTTCTGAGTACAATCGAGGACATTTGTGGATAAGAAGACAGGGGTTCTGACTACCTTAAAGATCGAGGACTTCTGGGGATAGGATGATAGATGTGCTGACTAACTTAAATCTATAGGGCTTATAGGTATAGCATGATAGATTCCGATATTCTAGTCCAGGGCTTACCCTGGTGTAGGTAAGACAGACTTTCTTGATATTATAAATCATGGGACGTTTATCCAAGGTTGTTGGATACCCTTCTCTTTGGGTTAAAATATTTCATACCTGTAACATGTTTTTTTTCAAGGTTATTTTCTTCTGCATTTTTTTATTGAGAAGGAAATTATAACTATATTATAAATTCTTGAACTTGTATATTCTGATTAGTAAGATTCTATACGCTTTATGGTAGAATCTTTTCTTTTCAAAAATTTCATAAGTTTCATTTCTAGAACCATATTTCCAGAACCTAGCATGTTTGTATATCTAAGAGGTCTTGTGAATTTATCACATTTAACATTGTTAAACATATTTTTCCTTATGGTTAAAAATGAATGTTTTTAAACCTACAATTCCCCCCCCCTCTTGTACATGATCATTTACATTCATATTTCGATCCTTAAATATTATGATATGGCCATTTGTAATGCCTTATGACATGATTATGATACTGTAATGGCCTGGAAATTCTATATAATTTTTTTAATTATATAAAATTATTTCAGGACTGTGAAATTTGACGGCGCGCGATTCCGAGGCCCGAAGTGCCCGGAATGGTCCATTGAAGTTTTGTTAAGCATTAAATAGAGCATATAAGAAGTTTTCCTGATAAAAGTTGAACAATTCTTAAACTATAACTCAGATAAGAAATATGAGGGCACCATTTCATTCAAGATGGCAGGTTTATCCTAGGTGTGACTTAAGTATAGTCGGGGCGGGCCTCCTATGAGAAAACCCAAAAATGGGATAACTGTAAATAAAATAAATAAATAAATAATTTTATTTTTCAAATGCTTATAACTCACAAACGATAGCTCAGATTTAAAATATGTGACCACCACTAAACTCGTGAAGGCATGCTTTATTTAAGCAGATACTATATTTGGCCGGCGCGGGCCACTAGTGAATGTTTTTTCATCCATAAATAAAATAATTAAGTGACAATTATTTTATTGTAAAATTAATAACTTTTAAACGGTAACTCAGATTGAAAATCCAAGAGTACCATTAGGTTTTTGGGGCATGTTTCACTTGGGAAGAGACTAACCTCGACCGGCACGGATCAAGGGTGACTGTTAATAAAATTTAGAGCTTTTTTTCAGGTTCATTCAGTAAACGTGAGAGCGGCATTTTGTAACTATTGAACTGGTTATCGGAATTAAAATGTCAGGACACCGTTGAACTCGTAGCACCGATATTCTCTTAAAGAGACCTCCACCTTGACCGCAGTAGGTTGAGGGTGGAAGTTAGTTTTTTTACATTTTCATGGGAGAGTTAAAAATAATAATAATGTAAAAAAATCAACTAATATTATATTTATTTGAAAAAAACCCATTTGAATTATGGTGTTGGGGACCACCCGAACATGAACACCTCTCTTGATGTGAGATAACTCTGGAAATTTCCCCAATCAATGAAGACAACTTTAATTGAATAATTAATTAAGTAATCATAAAGAAGAGGGGATCCTCACCTCTTGTTGGGGGTTGAGGTAAAGTTGTTGGAAAATCAATTTTGTGGAGAACTCTCGAACAAAGAGATTTCTCCAATGAAGAAGATCCTCCAATGAAGAATGACCTCCAAACGAGGAATGGGGAACCAACGTTTGAGAAGAACTGACACATCATCCACATCAACACGCTGCCTCTAACAAATGATTGTGGTAGGGGTTTATTTTGAAGTATGATAAATATCTATTTTTTGATTCCCCATATTCTTGATTCTTAATGATGATGGAAAAAAACACGGCCATCGATCTGCACATATACCATGATCATTTTATTTCGTTCTTCGTGTGTTCTTGGTGCGTTTTTCAACGCCTAATATTTATTAGCACTGGAAACATGGCGTTTTTCTGAGCGCAATATATAGAAACTAAGCTCTCGACACAAGGATCACAAATATGCGATCGTTTAATTTTTCGGGCTTGGAATGAAGCCGCAATAGCTCGCAGAAGGAGGCGGCCAAATATTTATTGGCACTGGAAACACAATATTCTATTATGCATGAAATATCGCAGAGCCCTCGACCTAGGGATCGTGAATATGCGTTCATTTTATTTTTGTGGGTTTAGAATAAAGATGCAGTGGGCCTCAGAAGGGGAAACGTGATATTGAAATTCCGGCGAGTCTTTAGGGCATAGCTCCCGAGAGGTGCGGTGGCCAGGAAAACAGTGGGGGGCTATTTTTCTAGTGAGCGCATAGGGTGGTGCGAGCATGGCCATGTTCATTACACCAGAAGCATGATCAACAACCGGGAGTTGAGAGTTTACATTGCTGAGTGTGTGCAGCAGGGCTTGAAGCTAGAAAGAAATTGTGAAAGAGGTTAATTGAAGTGACAAAGTGTTTACAAAGGATAAGTTAAAAATTTAATGCAGTTAAATATGAAATTAGTTGAATAATGGGATGTGTACCGAATTGGAGAGGTATAGGTTTGTGTGTGGACTGTGAGAATTGAAGTAAATGAATTATAAATAATAATAATAATATAATAATGATATTATTATTTTTGGATGTAAAACCAAATTTCATCCGTAAATTATCCGTGCGACCTTGGTTTCATGAACCATCAGCAACAGTGTGACACAGACTTCGAGACGGAAATTATGCGGCTAATATTGGATTTAGTTTTCATGTTTTTGGATTGGGAACATGAAATATTCTAATAATAATAATAAGTTATTAATAAATCTCCGTAGCTCAGGTTCATGAAACACCCAATAATATTATTATTATTATTGTGGGATCTGGTATTCGACATATTTCCCTCATACAGGGTCGAAATGATGAACCATATGTGGCACCAGACACATTGGATCGAGACAGTACTTTTGTTATACTCTACTTGAGTTTTGGATAAAGTTGAAGTAGGACTAGGTTGGATCGAACACGAATCTTAACGAGCCTTAGGGACTAAAAAGACAATAACATATAGACTAGAAATCTTCTTGATGCACCGTCTATTGCGTTGAGAACCCTTTTATGTGGAGGTTATTTAGGATACTTCTTCGTGGGACTTAGTGGAAGTTGAGGTATCAACATGTGCCCTGAGGAGCGGATCATCCCAGAATAAAGCGACCTTAGTGCGGGAACCCTCTAGCTGGATGTAACATGAGAAAGGGATCCTATGTGGGTCTGCTGTACTAGGATCCTGATTGGGTCTGATGACGTACTAGGATCATGTGTGGGTATGATGATGTACTAGGATCCTGTGTGGGTCAGATGATATTCTAGGATCCTGTGTGGGTATGAAGACGTACTAACGATGTTCTAGGATCCTGTGTGGGTCTGACAACGTACTGAAGATGTACTAGGATCATGTGTGGGTTTGACGATGTACTAATTATGTACTAGGATCTTGTATGGGTCTGACGGCATACTAAGGATGTAATATTATCCTATGTGGGTCTGAGGATGTACTGACGATGTACAAGGATCACGTGTGGGTCTGATGACGTACTGACGATGTACTAGGATCTTGTGTGGTTTTGATGATGTACTGATGATGTACTATGATCCAGTGTGGGATTGATGATGTACTGAAGATGTACTGATGATTTACTAGGATCATGTGCTGTTCTGATGATGTACTAACGATGTACTAGGATCCTATGTGGGTTTGATGATGTATT
This sequence comes from Viscum album, assembly GCA_963277665.1. Classification (NCBI taxonomy): domain Eukaryota; kingdom Viridiplantae; phylum Streptophyta; class Magnoliopsida; order Santalales; family Viscaceae; genus Viscum; species Viscum album. The sequence continues at coordinate 1,978,622,641 of OY728146.1, read as the reverse complement.
GATGATGTACAAGGATCCTGTGTGGGTTTGACGATGTACTATGATCCTGTGTGGGTCTAACGAGGTAATAGGATCCTGTGTGGGTCATGCAATGTAATACGATCCTATGTGGGTCTGATGATGATTTAGGATCTTTTATGGGTCTTCCTCTTAATAGAATAAGAAGATTCAATAGTTACATCTAATCATCTTTACTACTGTACCTAAGATATACCTGGTGTGAGCTGAGTCTGTATCTATGTTGTACTTTACTTTGTGGTAATACCTTGGTGGTATTCTTCTGCGTGGTGTACCTATGTGGTACTTACCTTCATGGTACTCCTTTCATTGTGGAACAATTGATATTGGGCTTTTGAGTTGGACTCTGTGTTTCCTCATGATTGAGAAGGACATACTTTATAACTTAGGTATATATATGGGCATATACCTAAGTAAGTTTTTCCATTGATTTCGTGATATGTGGTTTATCCTTTTTGTGTTTTGTGAGACCTTGAGGGTCTCAGGGTCCCTACTGAGTATCACTATACTCACCCCTGCATTGGCTATGCCTGCACCTTGTTGTTTTTTGTGTAGATGACAGACTACTCTGACTGAGGATGTGGGTACCAGGACTGGATGGTGTTTGGAGGTGGACCATATGGCATGTCGGTATATAGAGTAGACGTGAAGACGTGGAGTGCTGAGGAGACGATATGTACCTACCCTTTAGGTAGGAAATTCAGAGGATGAACTAGTAGCTGTCTTTCTCTTTCATCAGTTGTATTGTATTCTAGTTGTACTTGTACCCTTACTATTGGGCTTGTATTCTAGCCCCTCCTACTTTCAACAATTTTTTTTCTATACAGATTACTTGTGTTCTTATATTGTTGTGTGCTTGGTTACATGTGTTTATAGGATATAAAGGGAATGAATTCCCAGTTTTAGGGGATACGCCTATCGGTGCTAGTCGCTAGCCCCTGGCCTATTGAAGGTGGGATTGGGGTAGTCATGGCACGGGCCCCGGGGGACGGGTTGTGACAAATTGGTATCAGAGGAGTTCGGTTCTACTGAAGAACTAGGACCCTAATCTTTTCTTTGAATCAATAGTGTTAAGTGTAATGAGGGTGGTTTTCAGTTCAGGGAGTAGTATTGGGGCGGAGGCCGACGTATCCAAACACTAGGACTTTGATTTATGATTTATGACTTAGAACAGGGAAGCACTGATTGCTTGTTTTTTTTTGAAGAGTTTCTTGTGATTTCCTTGAGTTAGCTCACCAGTTATAACTTAACGCCCGTGGAGAAACTGTTCTTTATCGGGATTCTACCGTGCAGACATCCATCTAGGATTCCCGAGAGAGAGTACATGATGACGGACCACAGAGCGACGAGGCTCTGATGTAGGGCCCTCTTAATATGTTGGCACCTTTGGGTGGTGTACCAATAGCACCACTACCTGTTGTGCAGTAGTTACAATGAGCCGTACTGGTGAAAGGTGCACATTGGCTAATTACATTTCATGAGTTTCAACAGCAGAGGCCTCTAAGGTTTCAAGGCGAGACATATTCCCACGTAGTTGAGTGCTGGCAGGAGGTGGTTTATAGAGTCTTCCACCTTGTTATGACACCAGAAGAGGAGATGGTTATTTTAGCTACTAGTATTTTTCAGTGAGTGACCATGAGGATGGTACACATAGTGATGAATCTTCGGTATTTGGTCCATTAACCAAGGTAGTACCTTTGGGTAGTGTGTATGCTATGTCACTACCCATTGGTTAGTAGTTAAAACCCGAAGTACCGGTAAAGGACACATATAGGCTTAGTGCCTTATGCATGATTCATCATCAGATACCCCTCAGGTTCTTAGGCGAGCCTGACTCACAGGCGGCTAAGGATTAGCTCAAGGAGGTGCCTGAGAGTTCTCGAGAGCTTCTACAGCTTTGGCAGGAAGACATGTCAATTGCTGAGTATTCATCAATACGTACCAATAATTCCTGGTACACGATGAATATGATACGATCAGTTATTTGGGTCTCAGACTTTCAAGAACAGTGTGTTTAAGGATGTCTGAGCCAACACTATTTCTCTATACATTACTACTTATATTGGGGTGCTAGATAGTACCTTTGTGGTTGAATTTTCTTTAGCTAAGCGCTTACAGCCAGTGAATCATAGTAGTTGGAAAACAAGAAACTGGCGCCGGTCATAGAGACTTGGGCGTGTAAAAATATTTCGAGAAGAAGAAGTGTTAGGGATAGATAAATCTACAGGGCAACAAATGTGGAAGTAGAGCTAGGATAGCAGCATGTATTGGTGTAATTTTTGACATGTTACAACCTCCTCCCTTTTTGTTGACGCCACCAGGCTTAGGGAGCTAGAGGACATGGGAAGGGTGTAGCTTAATGCTGTCAAAGAGTGTGACCCAAGGTCTCTAGGAATGATTCGAGGTAGGGTTTGTTTCTACTACTAGATGCTGTATAAATAGACATAGGTACCATTCATTCATTCTTACCACGAATCTTGTTCAAGACCTATAGTTTTCGGTTAAGCCGTTGACTTGATCCTCATGGCTATAGATACCATTGGGAGGAGACTTGATAATCACTATTACACCGACTGTGTGATCGGAACCTTGTGGTGAGAGTTTTGGTTGGAACCTCTAGGTGGAAGCGTCAGGGCCTTATGACGTTAGTTTAGATATGGAATGGACAACCATAGTTCATACTCAGATTGTCTGTATTAGGAAAAAAGTTTGTGGTTTCTCTGCAATGTTGGGATGAGGTTTTTCTTGGTTGTCGAAAAAGGAAACCCAGACAACACATGATAAACTCATGCATAGGAGGGTAAAAATGATCAATCTTGAGATGGCCAACCTTACCCTCATAGCAGTAGGAGTTTTCAGTTTTCAGTTTCCAACAGAGTGGCTAGATTTCTTCCATGACTATAACATTGAGATAATCCATTCTTGTGGGATGGGGAACGTGGTATCAGAGGCACTCAGTAGGCGGTCTGTCCTGCAGCTTCTGAGTGAGGCGTCAGAGCTGCAAGCCTCTTTTCAGAAATCCTATGTGGATCGAGATGGAGAAGCTCATCTTCACTCTCTGATAGTCACTCCCCCAATTCTTCAGAGATTCAGGGAGTCACATCATGGGAACACTCACTGTGTGGATTGATGTGTTCAGATATCCTCAGGGCAGCAACCTGATGGATTTTTTGAAGGTGGGTAGCATGTCGTCCTATTTAGAGGACGTACCATGGTACCAGAAGCACTACAGGAGGAGGTGTTGACGGAGTTCTATACGTCCCCTCTGGCAGTACATCCTAGTGTGGTGAAGATGTACCAAGACCTTCAGCATCAGTATCGGTGGCTAGGGATGAAGAAACCAGTGAAAGATTTTGTATCATGATGCCTCAATGTTAGCACGTAAAAATTGCTCAAATCTGGAAAAAGTCTTATGCCGATAAGAGGAGGGAGATCATGTCTTCCTATGGGTGTCACCTCGATGAAGTTTGCATATATTTTCCCGAGTGGGATAGTTATCACCGATGTATATTGGTCCTTTTCTGATCCTTCGTAGGGTAGGCGAGGTCGCATACTACTTGGCTCTTCAACCAATGCTAGAGAGGGTGCGTGATGTCTTCCACGTATCCCAGTTGAGGGGATACATGAATGACCCATCTCACATCATCGACTACGTCGAGCTGGACTTATACGCTAGGGAATCATTTATAGAGGTTCCAGTAGATATTGAGGATCGATAGGAGAGAGTCCTTCACGGGTGATTGATACCATTGGTGTGTGTACGATGGTAGCACATGAACTTCCAGGAGAGTATATGGGAGTGGGAGGCTCCGATTCGTTCTCAGTACCCTTTTTTGGTTGTTTTTATTTTTTTGTGGATTTTGGGGAAGTAGATCTCTATGATGGGGAGAATGTAATGTCCCAAAAATCCCGTATGATTTTTTAATTATATGGAATTATTTGGAGACCACGAAATCTGACAAGACATGATTCCAAGGCCCTAAGTGCCTGAAATTCCATCAATGTTTTGTCAAACTTTAAATAGCGTGTGTGAGAAGTTTTACTAAAAAAGTGGAGAAACTCTTAAACGATAACTCAGATCAGAAATTAGAGGGCACCATTGCGTCCAGGATGGCAGGTTTACCCTAGGCGCGACTTAAGTATAGTGGGCACGGGCCTAATGTGAGAAAACCCAAAAATGTCATAAGCATAAAAAAATAATTAAATAAATTATATTATTTTTAAAATGATTATAAAACACAAACAGTAGATCAGATTCAAAATCCAAGTGTAATTCCCCGACCCCAGTTACCCAGAGTCGGTGCATTATTGTGTAACATTGGCATGATCATAAAATATCAAGTCTCGAAAGACCAAATAGTTTAGCATCCCTGTAAACACTAGATACATTCATAAATCTTACATTACATAAAAAAGTAAAAAAAAATACAACAACATCTTGTCTTCATATCCCCACATACTATCCCTGCAGGTCATTCATAATATACTTCTTCCCATCCTAGAAAAATTAAAACACTGAAAGGGGTGAGCTCAGATGCTCAGTAAGGATAAAAATATAGCGGAAGCTTTCATAAATAAAAATAAACATTTAAGATAATTTATAACTAAAACAAAATAATTTTAAACTTGAACATCAACATAATATGGAATCTGGAAAATGAGTTAAAACAATTTACTTATTCACATGGATATTCTTCTGGTCGAATAACCACATGCAATATCAATAACCACTTTCATAATGATGGAATTAATAATTCCGGACTATCATAACCACGTAGCCAAGGCCTCGTGCCAAGACTAAAAATAAGAATTTGTCAAGGCCTCGTTCCAAGACACTAGTTTGTCTCATGAGACCTGTCGATGCATCGAGGAGCTATAGCGGGCTCCACCCGTCACTTATTAAGTCCAATTCATTCCTCATATGAACAGGTTTAAACATATCATGGACCATAACATAATCATATCACATAAAACATGCATAAAGAAAACATAACATTTCCACATTTCTATCATAATATATCAATATAACACATTGTTATAATAAAAAAAATTATCAAAACCATTTTCAATACCAAAATAGAAGAAAATTAAAACTCTGTAATTATTTTTCATTTAAAAAAAAGTTATGGCTTGTAGAGGAAGCTGAAACTAAAATAATGGTCACGGCGGTGGAGAAGTCGTTTTTGCCGCATATGTACGAAAAAAAAACATTCCTTCTTGTCGTTTAATAAAACGCTTCAAATAAAAATATTCCTTTTGAATAAACATAAAAGTCAAAGGGTTTTATACACCTTATAAAAGAATGTTGTGTATAAAAAAAATATGCCTCAATGAAAAGAGATTGAGACAAAGTCCATTACAAAGATCATTCTTAAAATAAAATAGACCTATTATGTGTTTTCACTATAAGTACACATAAATAAAGTACAAATACAAGATAGGACATAATAATATCATGACATAATTTGATAGTAGGAGATAAACCCAAAGAATGGAAATTAGGTTAAGAAGTTCCCTTAACTCATGTACGACTTGACTCGATCATTATTTATCCTCCTGGATAATAAACTAGAGTTAATTTATAGTTTCATAAGAAACTTTTTCAAGCTCATCATTCCTCTTATATTACTTATTACCATGTTATGAACATTATGTAATTATTTAAGTTAATAACGGTCGTTTTGTCGATCTTTGGTACTTGAGTCAAAAATACATTTCTTATAATTACAATTTGTTCATGTTGTAAAATATCCATTACATCTAGAATTATATTCAAGATGTAGATATCATATATATCATATATATTTAGTATATACTTTCCTTTATAATATTACAGAACATTTATAGGTAATAAATGAAATGCCCCGTTCATGGAGACGGTAAGCCATACGTACGCATGAACGCTACTTTCATTTCTATTTTGTATTTTAATTGAATGAAACACAATTATATAAAATTATATTATAATTACAGTATAATATCATATATAATATCACTTACACCATCCTTTATATGTCCCACATATGGCACTAACGAATCAAATCACTTTGAGGGGGCGGTAATCCGCACTTCCTAAAATGAAGATATCGCGTTTACCCATAATGAAAACCATAATGGTATGCCATAAATGAAAAATACAGAAGCTTAAGTAAAACATAAACATATTATATATCATATATAAACATAGTGACTTCTTAATGGCCACCTTTGAAAGTGTTATATGAGTGTTGAACAATCATCATTTCATGAGGCAGAAATTCTCCATCCACAGAAACAATATGTTCTTTAACCATTAGATGTAGGTGTGTGTAAGTGTATCTTTAATCCTTCTTATAACAACATCATAGTATGTTGAGAATATTGGTGTTGTTACAAAAGAAAAGAATAAAAATATTTTAGTGGGTTGGACAAGGAAAATAAAACATAAGAACACAAGAGAAAACACTTCCTTTAAAATGGGTAACTCTTTTTTATTTGAGCTCAAAGGCTTCCATTGGAAGACTTCTCCCCAGAGTGAGTCTTCTAGGAGTAAGAGTGGGATGTGGAGAGACAAAATGGTTAGGGGATGGACGAGCCAAAGGCATGATAGATTTGGGTAAGGTGGTTGAGGTGGGGGCCTTTTAAAAGAGGAGAGGAGGGGCACTCCTGGAAAGTTATAAAAAGTTAATTTATTATAAAATTCTTTTCGGATTTAAAAGGTCCCAAAATTATATATTTAAAGGATAAGGTTATAAGAGTTCTAAATCCACCCATCCAATAGGTTTTTGACATGTGTAGGTCTTAGAGTTTACATTATCCTTTCATTTTATTTAAATCGTTAAATAATGAGGTAATCGCTGCATCATCATGGTGTCATAAATAACTTAATTTATTTAATGTCTAAAAATTATAAAAAAACTATCATGATTCAGGAAATGTTTTTATATTTCTAATGAATATTTATAGTCAAAAATAGGACTTGTATAACCCAATTTAAATTTCTTTTAGTTAAACAACTCATGTTTGTGACATTTTTATTTCAACATTAAATAAAATGTTTTTAATTTAATTTTCCTACCAAAGTGGCTCCATGGGGTCCCCAAGTTGACCCATGGATTTTCTTGGTCGACCATGACTCATCCAATAGGGGTAGGTCAAGTTTAAAGGTATTTTCATATTTTTATAATATCATTTTTACCATAAATTTCACTAATTACCTTTGATCGTGATTAATTAAACTTAAAAGTTACTATTCCCCAAAAAAATTATTTTAATACCATTGAACCACATTTTAATTCCTAATGAGAACAATGTATGTTGGATTTTTGAAAATCAAATCCCAGAAGTGGTAATGTTTCATTTAAACAAAAAATCATTTTTTTAACTACAACTTAGTGGTTTCACTATTCATAAAAAATTGATGTTTTTCAGAACAATGCCAAAATTTCACCCTAAGATATAATTGATATTCCAAATTACAAAATGATGTCTATTTTAAAATATTCTAAACATATATGTTTTATTAATTAATTTTATAATTAATTCTCGTTGTCACAACAAATAGCGTGTTTTTAAGAAACAATATATATCAAAAGATTGACAGTTGTTTATGTCCAATTTTAAAGTGAAATTAATTATAATGACCACCATTGGATAAAATAGTAAAAATATATTCTAATTAAACTTTAAAACCACTCAATAGTATAATTTATCACTATAAATTATTATGATTAGAAAAGGTGATTTTAAGTATTTTTAACTATTCATAAAAAATTGGAAGTTCTCAGAAAAATACCAAAAATTCAACATAGGCTAATTTCGATATTACGAATCCAAAAATGAAGTCCATTTTCAAATATAAAATATATATAATTTCAAAAATTTGGTATTACTATTCATAATGGCTATTTTGATTGATCGCGGTGTGTTAGAATCTCGAACTTGCGTACAATGCAAGCTATTGCATTATTGAAAGAGAAGCGTATTGTGGAAGCTCGAGGTGTTACATTCTCCCCTCAATAAATAAATTGAGTCCTCGCAATTTGAAATTTTTCTTTGAAAATAAAAGGTTGAAAATAGAAAATACCTTTGTGGAAAACCCACATCGGAAATAAGGTTAATAAAATTTAGCCTTAATAAGAGGGAAATGGAAATGAAAAAGTCACCACCAAATTATGATCTCGATAAGGAAAACATTTTTGAAAATTAGAGACATATAATTGGAGGAAAAACGTAAATATTTGTAGGGATTTATTGAGTTCATCAACCACAAAAAAGTGTAAAATTGAGGGCCTCAAAACCTTCAATCTATGGTGATTTAAAATATCATCATTTCAAAAAAAAAACATACGGTTTTAGGATAACACATTTTTTTAGTATCCCTTTCCTAATTTTTAATAATTAATTTATTCATAGAATAAGAGAGAATATATATATATATATATATACACATGACATGTAGAGTTTCAACCTTCATCTAATTTCTACCACAAACTCATCTTTCACTCAAAAAGATAATAGAACTCAAAAATATTATATTTATCCTAATCGTACATGGTTCAAAATATTAAAACATACCATTTAGATTAGAAAAACTATTTTGTAATAACTAGGGACTTCCTGGAGGCTAGTGGTAGGTAATAAAGGCATGTCACACTATGGCTGTGGGTTCGATTCCTACAACTTTGTCCGACGTGACGTGTTATCCACTGACTTACCAGTTTTCCTTTTCCTAATACTATAGTATTATAATATTCCAAAAATAATATTCAGAAATGTTTTAACCTTAAAAAATACTATCTAAGATTCAACTTATTCTATTCCAACCTTTATAGTTATCCAAAATACTTCTGTCCAACCCACAGTCCAAATTTTATAAGGAAGGTAAATATAATGAATATCCTTTTTTCCGTGTAACAACATGTGAAGACCTTCATCATGTATTCTTTTAAAACACTGAAAAATCCGGAATTACCATAAATCCTTATTTATTACATTCATGATCCCTTATTCCTTACAGAATACTAGAAATACTCCTTCTATCCAAAAATTTATACAAATCATTAATCAGTTTCAAGGAAGTTAAGAATATCCAATATAATTTATCCAAATCAATCATGTATTATTCCAAAATCACTATCTCGGCATCAGAACCATATTATGGTTTATCTTTCTCTAAAACGTATATTTTCCAAAAAATTTAACATGTTGTGGAGTCACTTTTCTTGGTTCCACACAATCTCAAGTCCTTGATGAAATAGTACTGCAGTACAATCCTTATATACTCCATAATTATTATAACCAGTACATCATTGATACAACACTCAAATGACAAAATTATTTAATAACAACATAAAAACTCTAATCATTCCTCCTCATATGTGGTAGTATCATAACTTGATTATTATCCAATAACATCATTTGGGGCATACTCTGATGACTTAGACATTGGTTTGCGTAGTGTCCCCACTCTTTGCAGATGAAGCATTGCACATTTGAAACCGTTTTCTTACCCTTGTAGTCACGCACATGGTGTCCTTTTTCTCCACACTTATAAAAAACCCTCATTCCCTTCAGGCAAGTTCTAAGGTGTTTCTTCCCACAGTTATCACATATTGGAAAAAATTCTTCTTTCTATCGTCCCTTTATCCATCATTCTCTCTTCCATCCTTTTCATCACTTTCTTCCCTTCAAAGACATAAGACTCAAATAACTCTTTTCTTATCTTATTAACACATGATACTATTTATTCATATGTTGAGAACACATGGGAGACTATTTACCTTCTAAATGTTGGCTTAATACCGTGAAAGATATGATCCTTCTTACTCTTTGGGTCATAGTATTGATGGAGTCCACATTCCTTCTCCTGGGAGACATTTCTATACAATGGAATAAACTATGTTAGTTTATGAATTGCAATGAATAATTCCAAACTTGTAAAATACATAATGTAAATTGAACAGTTTATAGATATAATCCATAATAATAAAAAATGTTTTCTTTGAATAAGTATATACTCATAAACCCTTCATAATGTTTTGTAAAAAAATGATAATTATCCTAAGAATATCCCCCGAGAGTGTCGTAACCAAGACTACATCAAATCCCATTGTCATGAACCAGTTCCCGTTTGAGTCTAGCTCAAAGCGATGTTTTCAGGTTTCACCCCTAGGTACATCTGTGCCAGAGCCGCCTCTACCTGCTCGTATCCAGACATAGATGTATTGATCAGAAAACTCATAAAATCTCTATAATACCAAAATTCATGGAAGTTATTCTATACTAATACTCAAAGTATATCTTTGGGCTGTGTGCTCTAATCACAGTTTATCTAAATCTCTCTTCCAAGGTTATTACTAAACTACCTCTGATACCAACTGTAACACCCCGACTCCAATTACCTAGAGTCGATGTATTATTGCGTAACATTGGCATGATAAAAAAAGATCAAGTCTCAAAATACCGATTAGTTTAGTGGCCCTGGAAACACTAGATACATTCATAAGTCTTACATTACATAAAAAATTAAAACAAACCTACAACAACATCTTGTCTTCATATCCCCACATACTATCCCTGCAGGTCATTCATAATATACTTCTTCACATCCTGGAAAAATTAAAACACGGAAAGGGGTGATCTCAGATGCTCAGTAAGGATAACAATATAGCAGAAGCTTTCATAAAAAAACATAAAAATTTAAGATAATTTATAACTAAAACAAAAGCCTTTTAAACTTGAATTTCAGCATAATATGGAACATGGAAAATGAGATAATACAATTTACTTATTCACATGGATATTCTTCTGGACGAATAACCACATGAAATATCAATAACCACTTTCATAATGATGGAATGCATAATGCCAGACTATCATAATCACATAGAAAAGGCCTCGTGCCAAGACTACAAATAAGATTTTATCAATGCCTCATGCCAAGACACTAGTTTGTCTCATGAGACCTGCCGATGCATCGAGGAGCTATAGCGGGCTCCACCCGTCACTTATTAAGTCCAATGCATTCCTCAAATGAACAGGTTTAAACTTATCACAAACCATAACATAATCGTATAACATAAAACATGCATAAAGAAAACATAAAATTTCCACATTTCAATCACAAGATATCAATACAACACATTGATATAATAAAAAAATTATCAAAACCATTTTCAATACCAAAATAGAAGAAAATTAAAACATTGTAATTATTTTTCATTTTAAAAAAAGTTATGGCTTGTAGAGCAAGCCGAAACTCAAATAATGGTCACGGCGGCAGAGAAGTCATTGTCGCCGCATATGTACGACAAAAAAACATTCCTTTTTGTTGTTTAGTAAAACGCTTCATATATAAAGATTCCTTTTGAATAAACGTAAAAGTCAAAGTGGTTTATACACCGTATAAAAGAAAGTTGTGTATAAAAAAAAATATGCCTCAATGAAAGGAGAATGAGACAAAGTCCTTTACAAAGATCATTTTTAAAATAAAATAGATCTTTTATGTGTATTAACAATAAGTACACATAAAGTAAGTACAAATACAAGATAGGACATAATAATATCCTGACATAATTTGATAGTCGGAGATAAACCCAAAGAATGGAAATTGGGTTATGAAGTTCCCTTACCTCATGTACAACTTGACTCGATCATTCTTTAACCTCATGGATAATAAACTAGAGTTAATTTATACTTGCTTAAGAACCTTTTTCAAGTTCAATATTCCTCTTATATTACTGATTACCATATTATGAACATTATGTTATTATTTAAGTTAATAACGGTTGTTTTGTCGATCTTTGGTACTTGAGTCAAAAATAAACATATTATAATTACAAGTTGTTCATGTGGTAAAATATCCATTACATCCAGAATTATTTTCATGATGTAGATATCATATATATCATATATATCCAGTATATACTTTCCTTTATAATATTACATAACATTTAGAGGTAAGAAATGAAATGCACCGTTCATGGAGACGGTAAGCCGTACGTACGCATGAACGCTAATTTCATTTCTATATCATATTTTAATTGAATTAAACATAATTATATAAAGTTATATTATAATTCCAGTATAATATCATATATAATATCACTTACTCCATCCTTTATATGTCCCACATATGGCATTAACAATTCAAATCACTTTGAGGGGGCGGTAGTCCGCACTTCCTAAAATAAAGATATCGTGTTTAACCATAATGGAAACCATAAAAGTATGAAATAAATGAGAAATACAGAATCTTACGTAAAACATAAACATATATTATATCATATATAAATATAGTGACTTCTTAATGTCCACCTTTGAAGGTGTTATATGAGTGTTGAACAATCATCGTTTCGTGAGGCAGAAATTCGCCATCCACAGAAACAGTATGTTCTTTAACCATTAGATGTAGGTGTGTGTAAGTGTAGCTTGAATCCTTATTATAAAAACATCCTAGTATATTTAGGATACTGGTTTAATTACAAAAGAAAAGAATAAAAATATTTTAGGGGGTTAGAGAAGCAAAATAAATCATAAGAACATAAGAGAAAACACTACCTTTAAAATGGGTAACTCTTTTTGATTTGAGCTCAAAGGCTTCCTTTGGAAGACTTCTGCCCAAAGTGAGGCTTCTAGGAGTAAGAGTGGTATGTGGAGAGACAAAATGGGCAGGTTTTGGCTGAGCCAAAGGCTTGATAGGTGTGGGTAGGGTGGTAGAGTTGGGGGCCTTTTATAAGAGGAGAGGAGGGGAACTCTTGGAAAGTTATTAAAGTTTACTTTATTATAAAATAATTTTCGGATTTAAAAGGTCCCAAAATTATATATTTCTAGGATAAGGTTATAAAATTTCTAAATCCACCCATCCAATAGGTTTTTGACCTGTGTAGGTCCTAGAGTTTACATTATCTTTTAATTTTATTTAAATCGTTAAATAATGTGGTAATCGCTGCATCATTATGGTGTCATAAAAAATTTAATTTATTTAATGTTTAAAAATTATAATAAAACTATCATGATGTAGGAAATCGTTTTATTTTTCTAATGAATATTTATAGTCAAAAATATTACTTGTATAACCCAATTTTAAATTTTTTTTAGTTAAACAACTCATTTTGTGACATTTTTATTTTAACATTAAATAAAAAGTTTTTAATGTCATTTTCCTACCAAAGTGGCTCCATGGGGTCCCCAAGTTGACCCATGGATTTTCTTGTTCGGCCATGACTCATACAATAGGGGTAGGACAAGTGTAAAGGTATTTTCATATTTTTATAATATGATTTTTACCTTAAATTTCACTAATTACCTTTGATCGTGATTAATTAAACATAAAAGTTACTATTCCCCAAAAAATTATTTTAATCCCATTGAACCAAATTTTACTTCCTAATGAAAACCATGTATGTTGGATTTTTGAAAATCAAATCATAGAAGTGGTAATGTTTCATTTAAACGAAAAATCTGTTTTTTAACTACCACTTAGTGGTTTCACTATTCATCAAAAATTGATGTTTTTCATAACAATGCCAAAATTTCACCCTAAGCTATAATCGATATTCCGAATTAAAAAATGATGTCTATTTTAAAAAATTCCAAACATAAAAGTTGCATTAATTAATTTTATAATTAATTCCCGCTGTCACAATAAATAGCGTGTTTTTAAGAAAAAATATATATCAAAAGATTGACAATTGTTAATGTCCAATTTCAAAGTGAAATTAATTCTAATGACCACAATTTGATAAAATTGTAAAAATATATTCTAATTAAACTTAAAAACCACTCATTTGTATAATTTATTACTATAAATTATTTTTATTAAAAAAGTTGTTTTTATGTATTTTTCACTATTCATAAAAAATTGGAAGTTCTCAGAAAAATACCAAAAATTGAACAAAGACTAATTTCGATATTCCGAATCCAAAAATGAAGACCATTTTGAAATATAAAATATATATAATTTAAAAAATTGGGTATTTCTATTCATAATGGCTATTTTGATTGGTCGCGGTGTGTTAGAATCTCAAACTTGCTTACAATGCAAGCTATTGAATTATTGAAAGAGAAGTGTATCGTGGAAGCTCGAGGTGTTACATTATCCCATACTTAAATAAATTGCGTCCTTGCAATTTGAAATTTTTATTTGAAAATAAAAGGTTGAAAATAGAAAATACCTTTGTGGAAAACCCACATCGGAAATAAGGTTAATAAAATTTAGCCTTAATAAGAGGGAAAGGGAAATGAAAACGTCACCACCAAATTATGATCTCGATAAGGAGAACATTTTTGGAAATTAGAGACATATAATTGGAGGAAAAACGTAAATAATTGAAGGGATTGATTGAGTTCATCAATCACAAAAAAGTGTAAAATTAAGGGCCTCAAAGCCTTCAATCTATGCTGATTTAAAATATCATCATTTCAACAAAACATACGGTTTTAGGATAAAAAATTTTTTAGTATCCCTTTCCTACTGTTTAATAATTAATTTATTCATATAATAAGAGATAGGTATATATATATATACACACTTTACATGTAGAGTTTCAACCTTCAACTGATTTCTACCACAAACTCATCTTTCACTCAAAAAGATAATAGAACTCAAAAATATTATATTTATCCTAATCGTACAAGGTTTAAAATATTAACACATACCATTTAGATTAGGAAAACTCTATTGTAATAACCAGGTACACTCTGTAGGCTAGTGGTAGGAAATAGAGGCATGTCGCACTATGGTTGTGGGTTCGATTCCTACAGCTTTGTCCGACGCGATGAGTTATCCTCCGACCTACAGGTTGTCATTTTCCTAAAACTATAGTATTATAATATTCCAAAAATAATATTCAGAAATTTTTTAACCTTAAACAATTCTATCTGAGGTTCAACTTAATCCATTCCAACCTTTATAGTTATCCAAAATACTTCTGTCTAACCCACTATCCAAATTTTATAAAGAAGGTAAATATAATGAAGATCCTTTTTTTCCGTGTAACAACATGTGAACACCGTCATTATGTATTCATTTAAAACACTAAAACATCCAGAATTACCATATATCCTTATTGATTACATTCATGATCCCTTAATCCTTATAGAATACTAGATATACTCCTTCTATCCAAAAATGTATACAAATGATTAATCAGTTTCAAGGAAGTTAAGAATACCCAATATAATTTATCAAAATCAATCATGTATTATTCCAAAATCACTATCTCAGTATCAGAACCATATTATTGTTTATGTTTCTCTCAACCATATATTTTCCAAAAATTTAACCTGTTGTGGAGTCACTTTTCTTGGTTCCACACAATCTCAAGTCCTTGATGAAATAGTACTGCAGTACAATCCTTATATACTCCATATATATAATAACCAGTACATCATTGATACAACACTCAAATGACAAAATTATTTAATAACAACACAAGAACTCTAATCATTCCTCCTCATCTGTGGGAGTATCATAACATGATTATTATCCAATAAAATCATTTGGGGCATACTCTGATGATCTCTACATTGGTTTGCGTAGTTCCCCAACTCCTTGTAGATGAAGCATTGTACATTTGAAACCTTTTTCTTACCCTTGCAGTCACGTACTTGGTGTCCTTTTTCTCCACACTTATAACAAACTCTCATTCCCTTCAGGAATGTTCTAAGGTGTTTCTTCCCACAGTTATCACATATTGAAAAATTCTTCTTTTCCCTCATCCCTTTATCCATCATTCTCTCTTCCACCCTTTTATTCTCTTTCTTCCTTTCAAATCCATAAGATTCAGAGAATTCTTTGCTTATCTTATTAACACATGATACTATTTCTTCATATGTTGAGAACACATGGGAGACTATTTCCCTTCTAAATGTTGGCTTAATACCGTGAGAGATATGATCCTTCTTACTCTATGGATCATACGTATTTATGGAGTCCACATTCCTTCTATTGGGCACCATTTCTATACAATGGCATAAACTAGATTAGTTTATAAATTGCAATGAATAATTCCAAACTTGTAAAATACTTAATGTAAATTGAACGGTTTATATATATAATCCATAATAATAAAAAATGTTTTCATTGAAGAAGTATATACTCATAGACCCTTCATAATGGGTTGTATAGAAAATGATAATTATCCTAAGCATATCCCCCGGGAGTGTTGAAACCAAGAGTGCATCAAAGCCCATTGTCGTGAACCAGTTCCCATTCGAGTCTAGCTCAAAGAGGTGTTTTAGGGTTTTACCCCTAGGTACATCTGTGCCAGAGCCGCCTCTACCTGCTCGTATCCAGACATGGATGTATTGCTCAGAAAACTCACAAAATCTCTATAATACCAAAATTTTAGGAAGTTCTTCTATACTAATCCTCAAAGTCTATCTTTGGGCTATGTGCTCTAATCAAATTTTTTCTAAATCTAGCTTCTAAGGTTAGTACTAAACTACCTCTGATACCAACTGTAACGCCCCGACCCTAGTAACCCAGAGTCGGTGCATTATTGAGTAACATTGGCATGATAAAAAAAGATCAAGTCTCGAAAGACCGATTATTTTAGTATCCCTGGAAACACTAGATACATTAATAAATCTTACCTTACATCAAAAAGTAAAACAAAACTACAACAACATATTGTATTTATATCCCCTCATACTATCCCTGCAGGTCATTCATAATATACTTCTTCACATCCTAGAAAAATTAAAACCCTGAAAGGGGTGATCTCAGATGCTCCGTAAAGATAACAATATAGCGGAAGAATTCATAAATAAACATAAACATTTAAGATATTGTATAACTAAACAAAAAGCCTTTTAAACATGAACATAAAAATAATATGGAAAATGTAAAATGAGATAATACCGTTTACTTATTCACATAGATATTCTTCTGGTCGAATAACCACATGAAATATCAATAACCACCTTCATAATGATGGAATGCATAATTCCAGACTATCATAACCACGTAGCCAATGCCTCATGCCAAGACTACAAATAAGATTTTGTCAAGGCCTAGTTCTAAGACACTAGTTTGTCTCATGATACCTGCCGATGCATCAAGGAGCTATAGCAGGCTCCACCCGTCACTTATTAAGTCTAATTCATTCCTCATATGAACAGGTTTAAACATATCATAAACCATAACATAATCGTATCACATAAAACATGCATAAAGAAAACATAACATTTCCACATTTCAATCACAAGATATCAATGCAACACATTGATATAATAAAAAAATTATCAAAACCATTATCAATACCAAAATAGAAGAAAATTAAAACTTTGTAATTATTTTTCATTTAAAAAAAAGTTATGGCTTGTAGAGGAAGCCAAAACTCAAATAATGGTCACGGTGGTGGAGAAGTCGTTGTCGCCGCATACGTACGACAAAAAAATATTCATTTTTTTTCGTTTAGTAAAAAGCTTCATATAAAAATATTCCTTTTTGAATAAACATAAAAGTCAAAGGGGTTTAGACACCGTATAAAAGAAAGTTGTGTATAAAACAAAATATGCCTCAATGAAAGGAGATTCAGACAAAGTCCTTTATAAAGATCATTTTTAAAATAAAATAGATCTATTATGTGTATTCACTATAAGTACACATAAAGAAAGTACAAATACAATATAGGACATTATAATATCATGACATAATTTGAAAGTAGGAGATAAACCCAAATAATGGAAATTGGGTTAAGAAGTTCCCTTACCTCATGTATGACTTGACTCGATCATTCTTTAACCTACTGGATAATAAACTAGAGTTAATTTATACTTGCTTAAGAAAATTTTTCAATTTCATTATTCATCTTATATTACTTATTACCATATTATGAACATTATGTAATTATTTAAGTTAATAACGGTCATTTTTTCGATCTTTGGTACTTGAGTCAAAAATAAAGTTCTTATAATTACAAGTTGTCCATGTGGTAAAATATCCATTACATACAGAATTTTATTCATGATTTAGATATCATATATATCATATATACCCAGTATATACTTTCCTTTATAATATTACATAACATTTAGAGGTAAGAAATGAAATGCACCGTTCATGGAGACGGTAAGCCGTACGTACGCATGAACGCTACTTTCATTTCTATTTTGTATTTTAATTGAATGAAACATAATTATATAAAGTTATATTATAATTACAGTATACTATAATATATAATATCACTTACGCCATCCTTTATATGTCCCACATATGGCATTAAAGATTCAAATCACTTTGAGGGGGCGGTAGTCCGCACTTCCTAAAATGAAGATATCGCGTTTTCCCATAATGGAAACCGTAAAGGTATTCCATAAATGAAAAATAAAGAAGTTTAAGTAAAACATAAACATATATTATATCATATATAAATATAGTGACTTCTTAATGGCCACCTTTGTAGGTGTTATATGAGTGTTGAACAATCATCGTTTCGTGAGGGAGAAATTTTCTATCCACAGAAACAGTATGTTCTTTAACCATTAGATGTAGGTGTGTGTAAGTGTAGCTTGAATCCTTTTTATAACAACATCCTAGTATATTGAGGATACAGGTGTTTTACAAAATAAAAGAATAAAAATATTTTAAGGGGTTGGAGAAGCAAAATAAAACATAAGAACACAAGAGAAAACACTACCTTTAAAACAGGTAACTCTTTTTGATTTGAGCTCAAAGGCTTCCATTGGAAGAATTCTTCCCAAAGTGAGGCTTCTAAGAGTAAGAGTGGGATGTGGAGAGACAAAATGGGTAGGGGTTTCCCGAGCCAAAGTCTTGATAGGTGTGGATAATGTGGTAGAGGTGGGGGCCTTTTTATAAGAGGAGAGGAGGGGCACTCTTGGAAAGTTATAAAATGTTACTTTATTATAAAATGATTTTCGGATTTAAAAGGTCCCAAAATTATATATTTCGAGGATAAGGTTATAAGAGCTCTAAATACATCCATCCAACAGGTTTTTGACATGTTTAGGTCTTATATTTTACATTATCTTTTCATTTTATTTAAATCGTTAAATAATGAGGTAATCGCTGCATCATCATGGTGTCATAAATAATTTAATTTATTTAATGTCTAAAAATTATAAAATACTATCATGATGTAGGAAATCGTTTTATATTTATAATGATTATTTATAGTCAAAAATATGACTTGTATAACCCAATTTTAAAAAACATTTAGTTAAACAACTCACGTTTGTGACATTTTTATTTTAACATTAAATAAAAAGTTTTTAAAGTCATTTTCCTACCAAAGTGGATCCATGGGGTCCCAAAGTTGACCCATGGATTTTCGTGGTCGTCCATGACTCATCCAATAGGGGTAGGACAAGTGTAAAGGTATTTTCATATTTTTATATTATTATTTTTACTTTAAATTTCACTAATTACCTTTAATCGTGATTAATTAAACATAAATGTTACTATTCACCAAAAAATTATTTTAATCCCATTGAATGAAATTTTACTTCCTAAGGACAACCATGTATGTTATATTTTTGAAAATAAAATCACATAAGTGGTAATGTTTCATTGAAATAAAAAAAATCAGTTTTTTAATTACCACTTAGTGGTTTCACTATTCATCAAAAATTGAAGTTTTTCAGAACAATGCAAAAATTTCACCCTAAGCTATAATTGATATTCCGAATTAAAAAATGATGTCTATTTGAAAAAATTCCAAACATATAATTTTCATTAATTAATTTTATAATTAATTCCAGCTGTCACAACAAATAGCGTGTTTTTAAGAAACAATATATATCAAAATATTGACAATTGTTTATGTCCACTTTCAAAGTGAAATTAATTTTAATGACCACAATTGGATAAAATGGTAAAAATATATTATAATTAAACTTTAAAACCACTCAATATTATAATTTATTACTATAAATTATTTTTATTAAAAAAGTTGTTTTTAAGTATTTTTCACTATTCATAAAAAATTGGAAGTTCTCAGACAAATACCAAAAAATCAACATAGGATAATTTCGATATTCTGAATCCAAAAATGAAGTCCATTTTGAAATATAAAAAATATTTAATTTCAAAATGTGTTTATTACTATTCATAATGGCTATTTTGATTGGTCGCGGTGTGTTAGAATCTCGAACTTGCATACAATGCAAGCTATTGCATTATTGAAAGAGAAACGTATCATGGATGCTCGGGGTGTTAAACCAAAACCGCCACTAAACTCATGAGGGGATGATTTACTTAAGCATATTCTAAATTTGGCCAGTGGGGGTCACCAGTGAATGTTAGTTTTGGTCATAAATAAAATTATTAAGTGAGAATTATTTTATTATAAAATCCATAACTTTTAAACGGTAACTCGGATTGGAAATCTGAGAGTACCCTTGGGTTCTTTTGGCATGTTTCACTTGGGAAGAGCCTAACCTGGACCGGTGTGGGTCGAGGGTGACTATTGATATTTTTCTAAACTCTTTTTCAGCTACGTATAGTAAACACACGAGCGGAATTTTGTTACTTTTCACCTAGTACACAGAATTGAAATATGAGGACACCATTGAACTCGTAGTGTTGATATTCACTTATGGAGACCTTCACCTCATCCGCAGTAGGTCGAGGGTGGAAGTTAGTTTTTCGGATTTTTGTGGGAGAGTTAAAAAAATAATAAAGAAAAACTATCATCTTTTTATTTATTTATTTGAAACCACCGATTTGAATTCTGGTGGTGGGGACCACCTGAACATGAACTCCTCTCTTAATGCGAGATAACTCTTGAAATTCCCCCAATTAATAAATCCAACATTAAATGATTAATTAAATAAGTAATCTTAATGGAGAGGGGCTCCACACCTCTCGTGGGGGGTTGGGGAAATGTTGTTGGAAAATCCATTTGGTGGAGAACTCTCAAAGAAAGCACTTTCTCCAATGAAGGAGATCCTGCAACGAAGAACGTCCTCCGAACGAGGAATGGGGAACCAACATTCGAGAAGTGCCAACACATCATCTTCTCCTCATGCTACCTCCAACAGATGATTGAGTTAGGGGGATTATTTTTAAGTATGATAAATATCTATTTTGTGATTCCACATATTCTTGATTCTTAACGATGATGGTCAAACAAACATGACCATCGATCCACACATATTCCATGATATTTTTATTTTTTTCTTCAAGAATTCTTCATACGTTCTTCAAAACCTAATATTTATTGGCACTGGAAACATGTAGTTTTATTGAGCGCAATATATGGACGTGAATCCCTCGATGCAAGGATCACAAATATTTGATTGTTTAATTTTTCGGGCTTGGAACGAAGCCGCAATGGCTCGCAAAAAGAGGTGTCCGAATATTTATTGGCGCTGGAAATGTAATATTCTGTTGAGTGAGACATATCGATGTGGAGGCCTCGACCTGAGGATGGCGAATATGCAATAATTTTATTTTTCGGGATTAGAACGAAGATGCAGTGGGCTGCGGAAGGGGTAATGTGATGGTGCAATTCAGGAAATTCTTTAAGGCGCGACACCCAAAGAGTGTTGTGGATAGGCGGACAGTGGGGTGTGGTTTTTCTTGTGCGCGTACAGTGTGGTGCGAGCATGGCCGTGTTCATTTTAGTAGAAGCATGATCGATGGATAACAGTTGAGAGTTTACATTTCTGAGCATGTGTAGCATGGCTTGAAGCTGGAAATAAATTGTGGAAGAGTTTAATAGAAAAGAGAATGTTTTGAAAATAGATAAGTTAAAAATTTAAATAAATTTATGATGAAATCCGTTTAATTATGGGATTCACACCAAATTGGAGAGGTTTGGGTTTGTGCGTGGAAGGTGAGAATTGATTTAAATGAAATGTAAATAATAATAATTATATAATAATGATGTTATTATTATTGGTTGTAAAACCATATTTCATCCGTAACTTATTCGTGAGACCTCAGTTTCCTAAACCATCAGCGGCAGTGTGACCCTGACTTCACGACGGAAATTATGAGTCAAATATTGGATGTCTTTATCAAGTTTTTGGATCAGGTACCCGAAATGCTCAAATAATAATAATATATTATTATTATTAAATCTTTGACCCTCCCTAACTCATATGTGTGACGCCCGATTGACTTATGTTAGGAAAAAATCCCTCAAGGTAACATTGAAGTATTTTTGGGTTGATTATGTTTGTTGACAAAACAGGTTTCAATGAAGAAATTGTCGAGTTTCAAAGAGGTTGTGGATACTCTATTTGGACAAAATAATGATGACAAAGGAACAGATGATATGGAGGCAGTACAAAAGAGCAGTACAATGTGGCGCCGTTTTCCATTATTTTCCAAATTTTTGGGGTCCAAAATTTGGAGGTTGGTGAGCATCACAAAAATAGGATTTCCATGAAAATCATAAATAAATATGGAAAAGGCATTAATTTCGTGAAGATAGGATTCATGGTTTGGATTTCGCGAAGACTAGAAGAATGATGGTGGTGATTCTTCACGATTACAACAAGCTTCGCGAACGATAGAGGTTGAAGCGCATCGCAACAGTGATGGGATTTGAGAGGGAGCTTCGCATTAGCGGCGCAAGGTAATTGACGGAACAATCTTTGATTACGACGAGCTCCATGATCTGAGAATTGACGAGGTGCTTCACGATTTTTAGAGAATTCCAGCAGAAATTTCAGAGCATCGCGATTTGTGATGACGTGGCGCGTACTTCGCGCCGAAGGGTGGAGGGTCGGTGGAATTGCCTATAAGAAGAGGTCAACACCATCGAGATAAAGAGAGATATTTCAAAGAAAATCTGTTTCTCTTAGTTCACGAAGGTAGTTCGTGTAGCCAGCGTGCTTCGCGAAAGAGGAGCGTCGCAGCGGCTATTTTAGCTCCGTGAAAGTTGCGAGCTCCATGTTGGCTCAGTGAGATTCATGAGGGACGTCGCTCTCAGATGACATGAGCTTTGCGAGATTACTTCGTGAGAGTGCTTCGATAGAGTGCTTTGCGGAAAGGCAAGTGCTTCGCGAAGGCTTGTTTGAGCTTCGTGAAATTGGGAGCCTCGCGAAGTAGGGTGCGTTGCGAAGGTGTTTTCAAAGATAGTGGCCCAGTGTTTCAGAGTTAAAGGGGTATTCATCAGTGGATGAAAGTTGGAATTTAATAGAACATCTATCAACATTTGAGGATGTGTGCATTCATGGAAATGAAGAGACCTACAGGTCTATAAACTGTTAGTGGATCCCTTCCAAGTGCAGTGATCAAAGGAAGAGGAAGAAGGTAATCCTTTCTACCGGCAGTGAGACAGTGAAAGAGAAATAGGGAGTGACCCTTGGGAAAGCAGTGAGCTGAACATAAACATTGTAAAGGAAGTGATCCTGGGCATAGAAGTGATCTAGCCCGAACTTTATTGGTAGTTAGGCTTATTGTAATTGGTATAGTGGCACATCGCTGTTGTAGGCTCCATGGATGTAACCCGGTGAGGGCGAACCAAGAAAAAATCTATGTGTCTACCTTCTTGATTCCCTTAATTGAATTCAAAGAATAATCATCAGATAAAGAAGAAAAGGAAGTGATCATAATAAACACAGAAGTGAAAACAAAGTGACTCTTGTAATAAAGAGGTCAAGATCAAGTGGGACAGGAAGAATTTTCAAAAGAATATCCATACCCTGATTCACCCCCCTCTCAGGGTATATAGGCCCCTATTGGTCCTAACAACTTACCATATGTGGAGACGCGATTCTGTCATTTAGATGGTCAATTTAAGTCTAATTATTAATATTAAATTCTGGTTCGTGTCTCGAGTTAACGAAACACCCAATAATAATAATATTATTATTATGGGATCTTGTATTCGACATATCTCTCTCATACGATGTCGAAATGACAAACCGTTTGCGGCACCAAAAACCTTGGATCGAGAAGGTCCTCTAGGTATACCCCAAATGAGTTTTGGATAATGTTGGGGTATGTATAGGTTGGATTAAACATGAATCCAACGAGGCTATTGGGACTAAAAGTCCAATAACAAACAAACCAAACGTCTGTTTGATGCATAGTCTGTTGAGTAGAGTCCCCTTTTACTTGGAGGTCCTTTAGGATACTTATTCTAGGGAATTCATGGAAGTTGGAGTATCGAATTCTTCCTTGAGGAGTGGATCCTCCCAGAATCAAGCAGCCTTAGTATAGGTACCCTGTATCTTGCTGTAACATGAGAAAGTGATCCTATGTGAGTCTGTTGTACTCGGATCCTGTGTGGGTGTGATGTTGTACTAGGATCCTGTGTGGGTCTAAAGATGTACTAGGATCCTGTGTGGGTTTGATGACGTACTGATGATGTACTATGATCCTATGTGGGTCTGATGATGTACTGAAGATGTAATAGGATCCTGTGTGGGTCTGATGATGTACTAACGACGTACTAGGATCCTATATGGGTATGACTATGTAATGATGATGTACTAGGATCCTGCATGGGTCTGGCGATGTAATGATGATTTACTAGGATCCTGTGTGGGTCTGACAATGTACTGACGATGTAGTAGGATCCTGTGTGGGTCTGACGACGTACTGATGATGTACTAGGATCCTGTGTGGGTATGATGATGTACTAACAACGTACGGATGATGTACTAGGATCATGTGCGTTTCAGATGATGTAATGATGATGTACTAGGATCCTGTGTTGGTCTGATGATGTACTGACGATGTACTATGATCATTTGTGGGTCTGATGATGTATTAGGATCCTGTGTGGGTCTAATGAGGTAATAGGTTCATGTGTGGGTCTGAAGATGTACTACGATCCTCTGTGGGTCTGATGATGATTTAGAATCCTTCATGGGTCTTCCTCTTCATAGTGTAAGATGGTTAAATAGTTACATCTATTCATCTTTACTACTTTACCTAAGATATACCTGGTGTGAGCTGAGTCTGTACCTGTGTGGTAATATCATTTGTGGTAATACCTTGGTGGTATTCTTCTTTGTGGAATACCTATGTGGTACTTAACTTCATGGAACTCCTTCCTTTATGGAACAGTTGAGATTGGAATTTTGAGTTGGACTCTGTGTTTTCTAATGATTGAGATGGGAATACTTGATAACTTAGGTGTATGTAAGGTCATAGAACTAAGTAGGGTTGTCAGTTGATTTCATGCTATGTGGTTTATCTTTTGTGTATTCAGTGAGACCTTGAGGGTCTCAGGGTCTCTACTGAGTGTCTTTATACTCACACCTTCATGGGCTATGCCTTCACCTTATAGTGTTTGGTGCAGATGATGGCAATGCTGACTGAGGACGAGGGTATCGGGACTGGAAGATGCTCGGAGGTGGACAATACGACATGTCGATATGCAGAGGAAACAGGAGGACGTGGAGTGCTGAGGAGGCGATCTATACCTACCCGTCAGGTATAAACCTTATAGGATGACCTAATAGATTTATATCTCTTTCTTGAGTTATATTGTATATCAGTTGTACTTGTACCTTTACAATTGGGTTTGTATTCTCTCCCCTCTTACTTTAATCAGCCTTTTTTCTATACAGATTACTTTTGTATCTATTTTACGGTGTACTTGGTTGCGTGTGTTTACAGGATATAAAGGCAATGCCTTCCTGGTTTTAGGGGATACGCCTTTCAATGATAGTCCCCAGCCCTTGGCCTATGGAAGGTGGGATTTGGGTAGTCACAGCATGGGCCCCGGGGGACGGGTCAGTATAGATACCCATTTATTTCCATGGGTAACCCTTATGTTTTGTTTGATTACTTATGTAAGATTATTCATGTGGCACACATATTTATGAACATGTGGTGATTGTTTCAACCAAATAGAAATCGAATGAACTGGGTAATGTTTAGTCTCATGATACATCATGAGAAATAGTTTTAGTGGTTACACTTGACTTGAGCTCCATTTGCTACCGTCTTGGTGGTTGGTCTTGACTCATGCCCCTCTATGTACAATGATCCTCGACTAATCCAATTGAAATTTTTTATGTTTACACCACATTTATATTTTTCCATGACTATATCATCCAATGTTATACTTGATATTCCTCCTTTTTATTATGCCTTTATCTCATCCGGTTATTCACTCTTACCCATGTGAAATGTTTTAATCCCATGTTTATTTCTTTGATATGCTTTTTAGTGCATCAATTTTCAAATGTATTTCCACTAGATTATCCTATATAGATGTAAGGTATCTAAAGAAATTATGATATATTTATTAAAATTAAATATAATATGTTATTATATTTGAATCATGAAGTTTAATTATTGTCCCATTATCTAAGGCACCAGACATTATGATGCATGGAATGTAATTTGATGTTTAACTATGCTCAAAATAAAGTAATGATTTGTGTAAAAGGAAATTGTCACTGTAAATATTTATTCCATGATTCATGTATATAATCTTTAACATGAAGGGTATGATCTTAAATATTTACTCTTATGTTCTCATACACTTATAATCAACGTATTCTTATGTGTTCCTTCTACTTGACCATACTAAGAATCTGATATCACCCCTCTCTTATGTTTCTTTTTCTAGGTTATAAAGAAATTATTTATGTAGAATTATTAAATTGGAAGATCCTTTTGGGAATCTTGGAACATCTTTCACCAAGTTTGAATATCTTGTTATTTATTTACAATGTTACTAAACTATTACTATCCTTCGACATGTATTTTAGTATTGTGATTAATATTCATATAAAATGATGTAATATCCATGTATGTTATGATTAGGTTCCCCAAATTCATGGAATAAATGTTACACATCACGTTGTGAATGTTATTTTAATGAATGTTTTTTGTATCATATCCACCTGAAGATAACTCTAGCATCCTAAAAAAGAGATGAGGTATCTGCCAATATACGATCCCTATACCCTAACTCCTAGATCTAGTACAAGAAACATAATAATTACTCACTTGTATTTGATACCAAAAAATATAAAAAATAGACATCCAAATATTAAAAAATCATTTGAAAATATTGAATCACATATACACTCAAGGAAATTATATCTATCATTTTTTAATAAAATTTGAAAAAACTCCCATATAAAAATAAACATGACCTCAAGTGATCATTTTCTCTATATAAAATGATTCTCCATTTTCCTAAAAAATTATAATTATCATCCGAAATATAATTCAAAAATGGAACCTTTCTAGACATAATCTATTTAAATAATTTTTCATAATCGGGGAAAATGTAAAAAATAAGATGCTTGCTCGTAAATTCCCACTTGGGGAAAATATAAGGATAAAAAATTGAATGTCATTTGGATGAATTTGAAAATAGTTAGAGACTGAGGACATATTATAAGTACATTTCCAAAACATATGAATATTCATAGACAACAAAACATTTATCATTAAATAAGAAATATTTGATAAATATTTATCAACATAAAGAGTCATGGGAATCAATAAACATGACTCAAGTGATGTTAATATTGAAAAAGGATCCATTAAAAAAATACATAAAAGCAATGGGAAAATATTATGGTATCATGGAAAATTATCTTCCTGTAACATTTATGAGAACCATTAAAATGTAATACCATAATTTGGTAATTTAAACATATTTATTTGGAGATCACATTCATTAACCAATGAACATGAGATATATATCGGTCAAACTCATCATCATACACTATGGGAAAGAACCATAACATGAATATTGAACACATAGCTTGAATGTGATCGAAAAATTAATAAATAACCATTATTACATTTATAATTTGATAATACCATGGAAAATAAATAGGTTTCATGAAAAAATATATCAAAAATCATAATCAATTTCTATACAAATAAATTTCATTGCACATTTAATAAATTTCATTAAATAAAGAAGAATATATCCTTTTATTTTGATAATTTTTTGTAAAATTTCTATAATATTGGGAGAAATTTTTATATTGAGAATATCAATGGAAATTACAATTTAAAGTTAAAAATAGGTATGGGTTCATGATTATGGTAAAATTGATTCACATAATAATGTTTTAAAAAAATTCTTTTCAATATTTTATAAAGAGATTTAAAAGTTACCCATGCAGAAAATTTTATGAAATATAATTTTAATTCCTTGTAATATTATTTCAATGCTAGTAGAATATAAATTTATGAAATATTTAAATTTCATAAAATAACATTCATGAATTAATATTTACATCATGGGGTAATATTTTGGTTACCACATGTAACCAACCCGGGTTGACCCCTAATTGGTCACACAAGTCGGCCCACTATAAGGCCCAAGATAACTTCCCAATCTCCCTATGTTGGAATCTAGTGGATAGCATCAAAGATAAAAAAATATGGAAAAAAATAAAATAACAATTAAATGGGTATTAATAAAAAATATAGACTATGTAGTATAACCCACTAAATAGAAATAAATACATAATAGATCCGATTACAATGGAAGTAGAACAAAATAGAAAACTATAACAAAGACCAAGTTGAAAACTGACCACAATCGACACAATCTCTTATATAACCTCTTTGACACCACTATCTATAAAACAATCACAATCCATAATAAAAACTAAGTAAAAGTTGAACTTGTGAAAAAGCATGGGTCTATAAATGATCAATGGAAAATATTTTTTCTGATGATAAAATTGATCATTAGTTTATCGCCAAAAAATCTATAAAAATCCTATCGAAAATTTGTCCATAATTTCTAGTATGAAATAAGTTTATCAAAAAATAATTTAAATGTTTAAAAGTCCAAAAACCCAATTTGTTTTTAAAAACCAATATTTAATTACAAATCAAAATACCACATCATTAATCCGGTGTGTAAATAACATATAAATGAATTATAAAAGTCAGGGATAAACCAATAAATCTAAAGGTTAAGGGAAGTTAAGGATATTATTAACTAAAACATTAACCAAAGTACCATAAATATTAAATAGTATCATTCAAATATTTAATCATTTTAATTTCAAAAAAATACTTATAATCAATCCTTGGGTGTACATAGTTCGAATCCACCTTCCATACTATAATGAGACCCTTGTGTCAATAACCAAACTGAAAGCTCTAAAGTATCATCACTAGTTGAAAATACCACCTAGCCTATCCTCTATCTAGGTGGTTCCATTACGTCCCACCATGAATATAAATCAATCATCCCTCGACTCTCTAGATGGAGTCCATGACTTTTCACCGTGCATGACTTTCCCATTCTCTAATACAAAATATGATAATTCCCTCTCATCAGACAGATGATGATACGGAATCCTGTTACACAAAGAACCTTTCTAAACTGGCTACCTGTCCAACACATCATAATAATTTTATTCAAATTTCCAAAGATAAAAAATTCCACTCCCGGATTTAATAATTTATAAACTAGGTATCATTTCCAACGAAAACACAATTATTTAAAAAACCATATCCAAAACCATGGTGAAAAATACATTCGCTTAGATGATTCCACACAACCCTTTTTAGTTCACGGGATTAAAAAATTACGACTCAATGTTCTAAATTGGACATGATTCATAAAAAATATTTTTAAAACCAAATTTGATGTCATTTTGAGACCAAGAATCCATTAACAAAACAATTGATGATTTTGGAAAAACTATTGGGGAGAAAGAGTCGATAAGAGAGATAAAATAGGACAGGTGTGTTTTCAAAACTAGGGGTTTTATGATGTAATTATTTATGGATTCACTAATTATATGTAAGTAAATTTCTATATGATCACCCCATGAACATATATATATTCCCAAATTAATTGGTGTATATATGGTTAACTATAATGATGTTTATGTGTCCTATTAATAGATATAAAGAGTGTCACATTACATCAAAAGATTTCCGACAGAGGCAGTAACCATAGAAAATCCCCAAACCCCTAAAAAATACCAATTCACAAGTAAACTTATTAATCAAATCCAAAACAAGTCAAAACACAATTAAAATGAATAAATCCTCATTTTTAAAATCTAATTGACCTTTTATCAAACTACTACTTTGAATATACATATATACATAATTAATAATGTCCTAGGAAACCCATTTTCATCAAAATTTTAACATAAAACACTATAATAAATCAAACTTTCAGATCAAAAACATGGATCACAAATTTGGAAATTTATTACGAAATCCCAATAATCAAATGGTATGTTCCAAAATGGAAATTAATGGAAACACATAGCTCAGAATTAGGATAATGTGGTGAATCTCAGGGAGAAGGATTTACTAAGCCCAAGGAACTTACCGCACACTCTAACATCAATGGAAAAACCAAATATTATCCAATCATAACCTTAGGGTTCATGATATTTGATCCCAACCAATGAAGTACCATGAAAAGAGATATTAGGGATATGAGAGGAAGGAATGAGGCCTAAAAACAAGAATAACTCACCTAAATACATTATAAGAGATTTTATATTTCATGTGGAGCTAAGAAGAATGGGCGTATGGGATCCCCATGGGGAGCCTATGAAAAATAGGGGATATAAATCATGATTTGGGGATAAAATGAGGGAGGAGTAAAATTGAAACTAAAGGACTAAATTAACTGAGAATATTTCACTTCATTCTAAAAAATGCTCTAACCATGCATACCCCACAGTATGGAAGGGATAACAAAATAGGATAGCCACATGGTTTTAGAAACAATGCACCATCCATCAAAATTGTTTTTATTATAATACACAAACACCCAAACACTTTTTATACACTGTTTCTACTAACCTTGAACATGTTTCTCAATATACACTAGACATCACCTAGGAGCTTCAAGGTTTCTCAGTTTCCTTGTATGGATTGTGACAAACCATGAATAAGATATTCAAGGAAATCTGTGCATAAACAATTTGAACTAAAAACAACCTCTTATTTTACATAGAGAATATTTTCTATGTGAATAGAGCACACTAACCATGAACAGGTCTAAAACCACCAGAAATCTAAAAAATTCATTAATCCTCACAATTAAATAAACCTAAACCTAATGAAAAGATGAAACAAAATAAAAATAATAAAATAAATGAAAAATAAATGCTAGCGTGTGAATGTTATTCAAACAAAAAAATCATTCTTCCACCAGGCCCTCACAAATCTATAAGAGGAGAAAACGTCAAGCACAAAATTAAAGGGGTCAAACAAACCTAATAACCTCAATGTGACCTTTAAACTATATGAGTCAACCTAAAACAACTATAGATAATATCACTAGACGTCCCTTGGTAAGTATCCCCACCATGTAAAATGTTTCCTACATGGACCAACATAGAAACTCCCGACTTGGGGAGAACCCAATAAAGTAAACTCAAAACAAACACTAAACTAATTCATGATTCATCATTTATATAAGACATGAGATTCTAAAAAATGATCACAACCCAAAACTAAAACCAATCAATAATATCTAACTAGATAGGTTTTCTAATGAATGTAGTATGGAAAAAATTATGATTAGAAGTGGATAATTACCCTTTTATGACAAAAATGATCTTTATAAATAAGTAATCTACAGTAGAGAAGCATAAAAAATCCCAACCCAATTATTTGAGATGAGATACGGGGTAAGGTCCCCCACCACCAAATTTTTTTTAATACATGAATAAATTCAATACAGGGCCTATGGATAGAGGCCTAGTTCCAATAATGATTATCTTCCCCACAAACCAGAGTTTGTTGCATCCGTTTTAGATTATCTATTCTAGAATTTCTATTTTCATAACATTATTAGATAACCCATGAAGCCACATTGGAAATATACAAGTGAATTTTCTAAAAAATTAGGAAAAAAAATTGAAGAAGGAAACATCACAGAAATATGATATTATGGTACACACTTCTCACCATATGAGGAACCTTCACGAGTTCGAAGAGAAATCATTTTTCCATCTCATACAAAATGCACTCTAGAAACCATCTCAACAAGAAACCCCTCATCCACAATGATTAAAAATATGACATAACTATAAGAGAATAATAAATACATAATATTTGGATTGATACCCTTGACAAATATATGATAATTCAATGGATCCTTCAATGTTATTTATAGAAAAAATAAACCAGCTCCTAAAAATGATCAACATTAGCCTTTTCCATCTTCTAATCTTGTTGAATTCCCACAAGATCCATCACATTCCTCACCTTCACCTACTCAGGTATCAACCAATATAAATTTTTTCTTAAATACTTTACAATACATACCAACATATAGAGATGAATGGATTATCACTTTCAACACATCCCAACCCAGATTCACAAATAAACCCAAACAAGTCACACCCTCTAAGATTAGGGAGTTTCTAAATACATTAAAAGATACATGACTTCCTCAAACCACTTCATAGCCTCTATAAGTCCAATACCACCACATTAAACTAGTAATATTTGATAATAACTCAACTTTTCCACTATAAAAGGACTCTAGTAAGGGTCAATGATTAGAAGAGACTTATCAGAAACCTTCAGGAACCTTTTGGGAATCAAAATCTATACGACAAAAAATCTTCAAACCAAATCAATATTAAAACAAAATGAAACCGAAATATCATCCCATTAAGAAACACCAATCTCATAAACCAATAATTATAAAACAACCCCAACACCCACTTTTAAAAATAACCATTTCCACTAAAAATTCAAAACACATTACTTGTAGGTAAAAATTTAAATACCAAAATCTGCTTCCAAATCCAAATTAAATACCTAATACAACTTTCAAAATAAAATCATGTTTGGAAGACATTTTAGTTGCAAAAATCATTTTATCAATAGAGAGTTTTCATTCAAAAACACTCATGTTGAAAAAAAAATCAATCCAAATAACAACTCAAACTAGAACTCATAGAATAAGGAACTATATTTAAACCATATCCATGTAAAATGCTTTATTGGAGCATTCCTTAAGAAAGAACCAACCACATGATGTCTCCTAAATTGTGTACTCAAGATCGACATGGGTTTCTAATCCATGAAACCTCACCATGTAGCATAAGTTCACTTCAATTTTGATTAACCAAACCACAAAATCTAATCAAGAACCAATGTAATAAACATAGATCTCAAAAATAAAAAACCTATATCTTGGAATATCCTTGGTTACTAAAGTCTTAGTATGAGTAAGAGTCTATGAATATATTCCCATAATAACCTCCAGATTCCGAACATTCATATCAATATACAATATTCCTCCCTAAATAATAGAGGGATTCTTTGATACCAATTCTTCATAAAATAACCATGGCTAACCCCAATACTGTCACTAGAGCCAATATGCTAACCAACCCGAGAGGCATTCACATTCTTTCTGAGCTACCAACTAATTCCAAATATCCATGATCACAAACATGGGAATGATTATGATAATAATAAAAATATATTAAGAAAATTTAAATATTATGAATCATAATACCCTAAATCAAAATAAATAGAGAACATAACCAAATAAAATTTTAGTAAAACAAAATAGAAAGTAGAAAAAATGAACTGAAACCAAACGATAACTGACATGATCTCCATGGTACCTCATTATCACCATCTTCTATAAAACCTTCCCACTATATAGCTTATCCCAAAATGAAGCTAGACATATGAAATATCTCAGTTCTACTGACACTGAATGACACATATAGGGTGTTAGCATACAACAACTCAATCGTAAAGCACAATAGATTTGATACTTATTATTTCCTAAAAAATTGCATAAAATCTATATTGAAATAAATTTATGAAAACATGTTTATAATTATTTAAAATAAAATCATACATTTAGATTTTAAAAACCTAGTTTGAAGTAAAAACTATAAGATTTCCTATTTTAGAATGTGATTAAATAAACTATTAACTAAGTAAAAATAGTAGAGAACAACCAAAAAATCC
The DNA here is from genome assembly GCA_963277665.1 of Viscum album. NCBI lineage: Eukaryota > Viridiplantae > Streptophyta > Magnoliopsida > Santalales > Viscaceae > Viscum > Viscum album. The sequence continues at coordinate 1,978,588,794 of OY728146.1, read as the reverse complement.
ATAGATAAATGTTAAATTAAGAAAATAATAATAAAAAAGTATAAATTAGTTATAAAAATAAAATAGCCCCATATAGATATGTGATCTGGGTAATTTTATAAACATCCCTAGAAGTGATCCTTGAAGTTAATTGGATCATACCCAACAACCAGTATATAGAAAGACTCCACAGTCAATAACCAACCCAAATTCCTTAATATATCATCACAATTGGAAAATAAAACAACCATATTCACTATAAAGGGTGGGTTCTTGTCATTCTAATTAGGACTAGAAATCAATCGACACTCAACCCTCTTGATGGTGTTAAGGAATATAATGCTACTAGTATAATACATAGAGAGGAGATCATATTACACCTGTAATAACCCAAAATTTCCCCCATCCATTCATTTCTAATTCAATTAAACTGACTATCTGTGGGAACTATCATCGAAAATATAATGATCGGGGTTCCCCCCAAACATCAACATTATAAAAAAATATAACCATTTTTATATATCATATAAATTTAAAACAAAATTCCAAAAAAATGTACAAACAATGGATTGACAATTTCAAAACCAACAACCATTTCCAATGAAAAAATAATTACATAAAAAAGATTTCTAATACCAATGTGAAAACATTATTCTCATGGATGAATCCAAAAAAGTGTTTTTTATGTCATGCAATTAACATATTGCATATCATGAGGAGAAAATGGTCATGATTCAAAACAAATATTTGAAAACCAATGTTTATGTATTTTATTATAACAAACCTATATTTTCATACATGGATATTACATATTTATATATTAATATTTGTTAAATTACAAAAACATATTCCCAAGGATTGTAATAAATTTGTACCATTTTAATATTGGAACACAATGTTTTATTTTGGTGAATGATATTAAATGTTTCCTATAATGATATTTCCTTTTTTTACTCCAACATGAAACATTAATTCCTAACCTAGGTATAAGAAACGTTAGGATGCGGTGATCTTAGAAGATCTATAGGGGTAAAATATTGAGATATCATGAAAAACATGAAAATAAGTACATAGAAACATGAACATAACTTTTGAAAATAATAAATTATATAACATATATCATAATACCAAGTCATGGAATAAATATTCATAGTTCATAAGAAAAAAATAATTAATTAACATTAGCCATGAGAAAATAAAGGTTTTATTAAACTTGGAATTGTGTCAAGCATATAAACGTACAACTTTTTGAACATGTATAAATAGTTACATGTTATCTTTTTTATGTGAATAAAATTAAATAAATCCATTTCATAAATGTGTGGACATGAAATAAAGTCTGTGAGTAATATTATAGACATTAAATATAGGTCTATACATTATATTATGGAGATCAAAACCATGTACACACACTTAATTTTGAACATGAAATCTGGTTTAAGCATATCATATTTTCCTCACGAGTAATCCATCATTACCAAATGAATTAGAGGGACATATAGTTACAAATCATCATATTGTAAAATCATAAATATGGGTTCCACAAGATAATAAAAAATTCATCATATGATAACAAAAAAAGAGATGGTTTTCAAAAGAATTTAGTGTTGCATAATTCATGGAAGAGGAATGTGTTTTATAAACATCAGGCCATCAAAACAAAATCCATTCAGAGAATGATTATAAATGTTAAATTTTAAAAAATATCCACAATAATGCAGGATTATCACCAATTGATGTTATCATAGATAGAAAATTATTTTCAATTTTTTTACAATCTTTTTTAAGGAAAATATCATTTCCCCATTCAAAAAAAGTACTTTTTAAAACAAAATACAATTAAAAAAACATTATCATTGAAAATAACGTTGAAAAAAATAATAAGAAATTCATTACATTTTGAAAATATATTTTTATGAAGCCATATTGAATAAATAAAGTAGAATTATATTCATAAGATTTTATGTGATATGGATCATAATATTTCAGCAATTTAAGCCTAATAGTAAACAATCCTAACAGACGATGAGATTGTGGAAATTAAATCATACCACATTTTCACAATTAAATCATAATCCTCATTAGAGAATGAATATATATAAATATAATAATATCATGAAAATAATGATATTCATAATATAAAATGTAAAAGGGGAATTAGATACACGTCATAATATAATATAGGTGAATGACATAACATGTGTCCCAATGATGGAAAATTGAGACAAAATTTCCCTACCACATTGGTAAAATTTTGATCATAAAATCCATGAAAGAGTGATCATTAAATATAAATATAAATAAAAATAAATACATGTAAAGTAACCATAATATTCATCCACGGGTATTATAATCAAAACACAAAAGAAATAGGTGGTGAACATGGCTTGTGTCTCATGGAAAATAAAAAATGAGATGGAAATCTATTACATTAAATCAATACTCCCTTTATACACATTTAAAATTACTATATAATAAATAAAACTTTACTATTCCTAATTTTTGTTAACATATTAATATATATAATACTATATATTATTTACTTATAACTTTAAATTACTCGTTTAGTAACAATTACATGTTAATGTTATGTTTTTTGTAATAGCTGATTTGATTTTCATTCATGTTTTGACTCATTATTCATGTTCCTATTAACTAGATCATGATTTAACCATTATAAGAATGATAAAAATGATATAAATATCACATATATTCATAATAAATGTACTTATGGGGATTCGAAAAAGTTATTTGTATAGAATAAAATACACCATTCATGTAGAATGTTTGTCGTAGGTACACAAAATATAGTACAAAATTTCTTGATGGATTGCAATAAAGAAAATTATTTGATATTTTAATAATAGAATGAGTTAATATCAAATATTTCTAATATTTTTATTAAAAAAATCCATAATATATTCAATGTAGATTATGAATAAATCACATCTCTTCGTGAGGCGGTAGTCCACAATGCTGAAGAATGATATCATTATAAAACCAAAAATTAGAAAGCGTGAATGTGCATTTAACATATGAATAACAAAATCAAAATTACATCATACCAATAATGTATATATATATATGTAATATATAATCTATAAATCCATCACTATTATAAAACATTAATCGTGTCAATATAAGAATGAGTGACATCGGTTCCTGAGGCGGTAGTCAGCTGTACACACGAACGATGATTGTCTATCGCATTAAGTGGACATGTGCGTAGTTGTAGGTCATAAAAAATTTAAAAATATATATTTATACATTATATAGTGATTTTATTTTATAAACATTGTATAAAAATAATTAACAGGGTTTATGGAAGAAATAAATAAATGTTTTTCGATTAAAGTTACCTCTTCTTGAGGTATCTCTTTTTGGGTTTCACCAAAGGACTTCCATTGATGTCTTTCTATCCATATATAGGATTATAAGATAATGGTAGGGAAATTGGGGATTATATTAAGATATGATTTTTCTTATCCAAGAAGGGTTTTAATTGTGAATATCATAGATAAAGAGGTTCCCTTTTATAGTTGAGGTGGTGGTCACTTTTGGAATTTTAAAAAAGATTAATTCATAACAAAACCAAGATCTATCCAAATACCTCATAAAGGATATGTATTTTAATATAGAATAATATGAGGTTGAAATATTAAAATATAATACATCTTATAGTTGTTGTGGTGTTATTTTGAAACATACTTTTTTATTTACTCTTAGTTAACCTATTTTAATTTTAACTACATGGGACAATATTTTAAATATTAAAAGGATTAAATTTTTACATATAAACTGTAAATTGGACCATAAATGGACAATATATGATATGTTAAACCATGTCGATTCCACTTTTTTCATTATGTAATATTTTTAATGTTTCTAAATAGTAAATAAAAATATTATTTTAAATAAATAGATTTATTCTCATTTTTGACAATATTCATTACTATGACTTTACAAAAAGAAATAAATAAATAAAAATTCACAAAAAAATCATATAAAACTCCACTAATATGTAAATAGTATCTATAAAATTCATTTAAAACATAAAATAATTCAAAATAAATTCATTTTAATATATTTAATACCATTAATTATATTTTTCCATTTATTTAATAATTATTGCATCATCCTTGTGCAAGACATTAGGGTAATCATTTCTGTATGAAAAAATAGAAATAAAATACAATAATGAAGTGAAATATTTTATATTTTAATCTTTTATAAATGGTTGAATATATTTCCTTGGATGACCATATATTAATATTGTTAAACTTTTTAAATACATTAGTATGAAAAGTTTGACATTTCATAAAATAATATACTATAAGGGGATTAATATCATTGAAGAATATCATAGAGGTAATAAATTTTACCCAAGGATTTTTTGTTGATAATAACTCATCAAATAAAATTAGTACAAGTTTTAGGGTAATTTTATAGTATTTTGATTATTTATTTCACCCTTAATAACCAGATTTACAACTAACTGTGTTAATAAAATTACTATGTTTACTATTCATATTATAAAAAGAAAAGAAAATATTTAAAAAAATTATATTTTGATTGAAAATATTGAATCCATTTTTCAAAATAAAAAATACAAAAGCAGCTATAATTAAATAAAAATTAATGACGTAGATAGGTTTAGAATGATGGGTTTTAATGTTAAAATATTTGAATTATTAAAATGATTTTATTTGTAAAATAAATGTAAAAATTATTCCAATGACCTAAATTGTACTAACTGATTTATAATTGAACTAATTTTAGTTTAAAAAAATTTAATATAACTTATCATTATAAATTATTTAGATGATAAGACCATTTCTAAAAATAATTTAGCGTTTTCATATTTCATCCAAAGATGAAACTTTTCATAAAACCCCCAAAAAAAAAATCATAATCTAATTTTGATATTTTTATTTACAAAATATGTTTATTTTTTAATTAAAATATATAAATTTTTTAAAATATAATTTTAATATATTTCATTCATTAAAAGAAGACAGAACTAAATTTCATAAAAAATAAATCTTTTTATGTTGAAAGTTAGATTTGTTATTATTTTATTCTGCTAAAAAATATTGGGATAATTTAAATATATTTTATATAAATTTAATTATGATCATTAAATATTTATTATTCATTTAATTTAATAAGATAAAACTCTTTCTTTTGGAAGACAAAAAAAAATCCATAAAAACACATCATGTATTTTCAATTAGTTTATATCGTTTCTAATTATTAGGTAACCCAAAAATTATATTCCTAAATTAGTTAATCTAATTAATTCCCTCAATTCCTATGTAAAGGTGAAAATTATAATAATATTAATAATATAATTTTTTTAGATAAGTCTTGGCCTTACATGTAACACAAGTCCTTACACGAACTTATTATTTTGTTTAACACAATAAAGACATCTATCATTCTTTAACCTCGATGTAAACAATGTATTGAGTGTAGTGATGGCATAAAATTTTTGTTTTTGTAAATCAAACATCAATTAGTGTATAATTTATCATAATCCAATAATGAATTTTAATTTATTCGAAAATATTAATTTATAAAAACTCATAGTGTTAAATTATACCCCCTGAAAATGAATTTCGCCCATGACATTCATCTTGGTCATCAAAGTAGTAATATATGAAATTTATAATTCCTAGAAACTCACATCATAAAAATTAATCATAAAATATATATTAAAATGATCAAATGTAGAAAATAACAATTACCCAAAGTATCTCACAACTATGTTTTCATATTGGAGAATACATGTGGAATGTGAAAACAAAGACATAGAAGAGAATAATTATCATATTTTGATAAAAGGTGATAGATAAAATTATTTTCATAATATAAAAAATCACAAAACTATAAATATATGAATATCTATGGGACCATTTGATACCTCTAAAATTATGGTACTAAGATAACATTTTTATTTCATGATATTCTTCTTAATGTTTAATAATTTTCACAAGAATGTATGATTAATTGATTTAATTCCATTTTATAAGCATAATATCATCAAATCATTGCGAAATCATCAATTTTCACATAACTTCTTACTACAAGAGACAAAGGTGATTTTCTTTGAATCACTAATGTATCAAACTATCCCTAAATATAATGATAAGTCATGCCTTTTATATGTAATTTTCATCATAACAAAATTTATAGCACATGTTACCAAAAATGTGAAAATTTTTATATTGAGAAAAATAAATCTCTAAAACATAATTATATGGTCAAAATAAACATTCTCATAAATGGATAAATTTTCTACACTTCCAAAATTTTATAATGAAGGTCACTATGTTTCTCAAAATCATTATAACATTAATCTCCCATATATCATAATGTATCTCTTGATTGTGGCATACCAATGAACTTAATACCCTCATCACATATTCTTTTGAAACATAGTGATAACCATAATTATAATAAATATTTATTGATAACAAGAATACTTCCTTATTCTTAATACCAATTATTAGATATATTCCTTAAATTCAGAAATATTTTAAACACCATCCATGTTAGTACAAATGGCTTTTTAAACAAGTCGCCAATCATTTCCATGGAAATTAGTAATTTCTAATTTACATAATCCAAATAAATAAGCAGTTTATCACTATATTATTATCTCATCTTCATGAAAATATTAAGGGTAATATTTTCATTTTTTATTTATTTTCCATGTATAGAAACATTCAATTAATTCACTTTTCATGTCCTTCTACAATATTCAACATATCTATTCAAATCCATAATGTAAAAACTATAATGACCATTAGATATATATTTCCAGATTTTTAGAACATATTCATTTAATTTCAATAAATAAATAATTCATTAATCCCACTTCAATATCAAATAAATAACTAATCATTGAAATATTATTCTTTAACACTTGTTTTTATTCAGATGTCATTTTTTATCTTAATCATCAACAATATAACCATTAGTTTTACCACCATGCATATTTTATTAACCTGATATACTCTTATGAAATTAATTTTAGTAATTCACATAAATTCCACATTTTAAATCATTCAATAGTCGATGATATCGTATAGAGACTAATATTACCATATATTCCATTAACGTGAATTTTCATTTACCTGTTTGTAGTTACCTTCTCTCTATCTTTATCCTCCATAGTAAAAACATATTCCTGGTACTCTAAGTCATCAACTTGTGTGTTTCTTCCCACATTATTGTCAAAAGGGAAGATTTATATTCTTTCCCATGTGGTATCCAAAACTCAAACACTCAAAAATCCATTTCCTTACCTTATTTGGTGTGTCTAAGAGTTGGTACAAGTATAAATTATTAATCATGTTATGTGAAAACTAGTTAGGCATAATGAAAATATACATCACTCCAGTGATCATACCTTTTACATACTCATAAAATTTTGTTCATCACATCAGTGTTAACCACATTACTTTTTTCCCACCATTGACTTCGCATATTCAAAAAAATCACCTATATGATGTCAAAATCATGAAAAAATATTTAATCTATGACACCTGAGGATTGGTTAATTCATATTTATATACAAATCAATTAATTCATGATTATTCATAAATGGATTTTAATTTTCCAAATCATATCCACCGGGATTGTCAAACTAGCTATTCAACAAGGCCAGTTGGTGTGCCCTGGTTCCCAATTGATTCTAGCTCAATATAGTGTTTTTATGTTGTTACTCCTACTTACATGTATTCCAGACCCACATAAACATATATTAACTAGATATGAATGTGTTTCTATGAAACCACTCAAAATATCTTTACCAAACTTCTAGGAAATTATATTATACATTAACTAATCAGTACATATACGCATAAAAAAAATTCCTATTCATATACACTAAAATTTCACTTTGGATATCACTAAAGTTTTCCCATCATAATATCCGAATTTATACTAAACCCTTCCTATAATACCAGCTGTAATGACCCCATATATTCATAAATGGGTATTACATATTATCATATTAATACTCATTACATTAAACAAACACATTCCTTATGACCATAATAGTTTAGTTTCCTTGGAAACATGGAGTTAAATATTCAAGTCTTGTAAAAGATTTCAATGATTCTCACAAAGGTCATCCACTTTAGTAATCCTAATTAAAACTTGTTTTCATAATATAGGGATATGAAACAAAATAAAGGGGTGAGATCATATTCTTAGTAAAGGTAAACATGGGAGATATTAATCACAACATGAGTATAATGATATAAAAACATGAACATATATTTTGAAAATAATTACCTACAAACATATATCATAATCTCAAGTAATGCCGTAAATATTTTATGTTCATATGATATAAATCATAATGAAACATGAGAAATGAGAAAATAAAATTGGCATAAAACATGGAATTGTGTCAAGAACATAAATATATAACTTATATAACATTTACTAATAGAAACAGGTAAAAACATTAATTTGAGGACCAGAAGTCATGTCAATTAATAACCATAGAGTCATGAATATTAGTCCATGAATAATCTGATGTACAAAAAATCTTGGTCCACCTATAAACATGTTGAGATGAAAAATATTTCCACATAAAAAATTATGAAGATGAAATAATCTTCATGCATAACTTTTTTGTCTCATGAGTAATCTATCATTACCCAATTAAGTGGATTGTGATATTGATCCCTCCTATAACATAATGATATAATAAATATGTTATCCAGATGATAATGAAATCATTTATCATATGGAAAACCATAAAAATATATGTATTTCATATGAATTTTATAATTGTATAACCCATTGAAGAAAAATGGGTTTCATAAACATCATTCCATCAAAACATAAACTATTCATCGAAAGAATATAAATGGTTGATTTGGATAATATCCCCAATAATTCATGAGTAACAAAAATGGATATAATAATTGGTGGAAAATACTTTTGAGAAAATTAATTATAACATTACTCGAGGAAGATATGCTTTTTTCTTTGAATAAAAAAACTGTTTTAAAAATATTAAATTTGGAATTCTATTTTATTTACAAATAACATTTAATAATTATAAAGAAAGCATGAAAATATTTTTAAAATTTTTATATATAAATATTTCATTAATAAAATCAGGACAAACAATTTCATGATAGTTCTAAATAGATTGATAATAGGATTTCATTAATGGAAACGTAATAGTAATCAACCCCAATAAACAATGATATTATAGAAAAAAAGTCTAACCACTTCGGTATCTTTGAATCATAATCCCCATTAAATAATACCATTAAAGTAAGGATAAAATATCAAGGAAATAATTATATCCATGATATTAACTGTAAAACGGGAAGTATATACACCTCATTAAATAATATGGCTGCATTAAATAACATGCCTCTCATATTAGAAAAATTGGTACAAATTTTTTTACAACATTGGAAATGTTTTAACCGTAAACCACCAAAACGATAATTCATAAAATAGAAATATAAATACAAATCATTATCAATATTTTAATCATAAATTTCATAAATTTTTATTATAAACACCAAATACACGAAATAAATGGGGAATACGGATTTTTTCTCACGGAAAATAAAAGTGAGTGGAAAATATGTTTACCTGAATTTGTAATTCCTTCTTACTCATTAATATTTCTAGTATAATAAATATATGATTGGTAAATGTCTCTTATAAAACTATTTTCATATATATAATAACATATATTATTTACCTATGATATTATATAACTTTTCTATTAACAATTCCATGTTAATGTTATGGTTTGGGTAGTAACCTCATGGTGATTTGTACATGTGTTGATTTATTTCTTTTTGTACTCATACAAAGATAATGATTTAATAATTTCAAAAATGAAAAAAAGATATAAATATCAAATATATTTAATATTTTTGATTTCATTCTGATCAAAAAAAGTTTTAGGTAGAATATAAAATGCACTATTCATGAAGATAGTAGGTCGTACTAGTGCAAGAACATTGCTTGCATTTTCTTGGTGGATTAAAATATATAAATATTATATGATATATTATCATATAAAATATTTTATACATAATATATTTTACATATTATTTTTAAATGAATATTTAATACACTGCATGAAAATTATGAATGAATCAAATTGCATTGGAAGGTAGTTGTCTGTTGTTTAATGAACAATGTTATCGTAATTTCCAAAAATAGAAAGCATGATGTTCTGTTTAATATAAAAATTCTATAATCATAATAAAATTATAAAACTAAGATATATCATATTTAAACTATAACATCATCATTAGTATAAACCATTTAATATTTTAATGTAAAAATGAGTGACATCGGTTCACGGGTTGGTAGTTCTCTGTACATTGGAATGATTATTGTGTATCCCATTTGATGGATTTTTGTGATGTTTTTTTGTCAAAAAACTAACATAAAAATATATTATTATATGAAATAAATTCATTCTATAATATAAATGTGATATGAAAATAATTGAATTCATTAATGGATGATATAAAACAAAAATGTTAGTTGATGAACATCACTTTTGCTTTATGTATCTTCTTTTTCATTTGCAGTATATGACTTACTTGGTTGGGTTTATTCTTATAAAAAGGATGATAAGATTATTTGATTTATGTTGGGAGGTTATTTGGATCAGTTTTACTAAAAAAAATGTTTTTATGTGTGATGAAAATAGAATAAGATGATCCTTTTAAAACTAAGGTGATGGGAACTTATGGAATTTCTAAAAAGATTAATTTATAATAAATTAAATATCAATTCAAATACAATCAAAACAAAATGTATTATAATGAAGATAATATATGGTTTTAATATCATAAAAAAATTATACATGTTTATTTTTATTATAAACATTATCATTTTGATTAACCTTTAATTAACCAATTTTAATTTTAACTACTATAAAAAAGTATTCAACATTAAAATGAATTAATTTTTACATATAATTATTCACTTGGACCATAAATAAGACTGTTATGATATTTTAAACTATATTTCATCCCATCATTATCTATTTCATTTTATATGAATTTCTAAAAATTAAAAAAACTATTAGTTTTTTTAATATATCATTTGTATAAATTTTGACAATCTCCATTACTAGGACTTTTGGAAAATATATACAACTAGATATATTAAGAAAATATTTTTATAAACCCCCAGTATGTCTTAATAATATATGAAATTCGTGAAAGAACTTTATAAATTTATATTATTTTTATTTTAATGTTTTTAATATAATTTAATTGATATTTCCATTAATTGAATAATTACGCAATCATCATTGTTAAATCTATTATGGTAATTATTTCATCCCCAAATATGACAACTAAATTGCAATTATTATTACATATATATTATATTTTCAAATTCTATTTTTGTTCATTGATTTATTTTGATAACAACATATTAAAAAAGTTATAATTATTACAAACATTTGTGTGACATGTTTAACTTTTCTTAAAATAAAATAGTTGAAGAGGATTAATGACCTAAAATTTTCTCCAATAGGCTAAAAATTTGGCCAAATGATGTTTTTAGTCTAAAATCACTCATCCAATAAACTATGGAAAACATTTGGGGTACTTTAATAATAATTATAATATAAATTTTTCGCATATTTACCTAATTTACCATTCACCGTGTTAATAAAATTACTATGTTTACAATTCATAAATTCCAAAGATTAAATAAGGAGATTTGTTAAATTTTTATATTATGATTTCAAATATGGAATCCATTTTTAAAAAACCATCAAACAGAAGTTGATAATATTATTTGAATATTAATCCGATATATTATGTGAGTAGGGAGGGTTTTAAAATTAAAATATTCTAAATTTATTATGTTTTTATATCTAAATTCAATATAAAATTTATTCCAATTAACTAGATTAGATTAATGGATTTATAATTTAACTATTTTTATGTTTAAACCATTTTAAAATATTATTTATCATTATAAATGTTTTACATGAAATGACTATATTTAATTAAAATTTATTATTTTAACTTTTTGTAAATAGATTTATTTTTTCATAAATAACCAAAAAATTTACCCTAAACTAATTTTGATATTACTATTCCACAAAAAATAATAATTATTTTCCAAATGAAATTTTTAAATGTTTCAAAATTTAGTTTTAAATATGTTTTCATGTAAAATGTAGCAAGACATCCTTTTATAGAAATACAATTTGTTTATGCATAAAATTGGATTTGGGATTATTTTATGCGTATAAAACATGTTGGATGAATTTAAAAACATTTGAAGTAAATTTCAATAAGATCCTTCAATAATATTGATTAATTTAATTTATTAATATAAAATGAATCTGTGGGACGAAAAATATTTTTTCATAAAAAACATATCATTTATTTTCAATTGGGTTTTATAATCATTTATAATTAATTTTAAACCCAAGTATTAATTTCATAAATTAGTTATTACTATTCATTCCCTCTACTCCAAGAGAGGCATGATAATTATAATAATTTTATTAGTACATGGTTTCTTGCTAAGACTCATCCTTGCATGTAACACACACAATTGAAGGAATTTTTTTTGTCTATAAGACAAGCCAACCACAGTCTTGCATGTACCAAAATCAAATTTATTTATTGCACATATCACATTATTAACATGGTGTTCTGTATAAATAAATCTAGACATTTTTGTATCGTTTAACACAACGCATAAACTTTTTTTATTTATTCAAAAAATAATAATTTATAAAAACTCGAGTTGTTACAGTTAATGGGAAATATATTGAATAGAGAAAATTTCATATTTTTTGAAGACCCATTTAGGAGATAAATTTATAAAGATGGAGAGAGAGAGAGAGAAAATGGTGGCAGGGAATTTTGAAAATAAAGGGTTTCAAAATAGACTTTTTTATAGTTTTCTAATTTATATGCCTCTGACTATTTATATGTGCACCACTTTCACATATTGATATTCCCATAGTCACCTTAATATATTTGGATAGCCATAAAGGGCTCCATGGGTTCAATATCAAAACACAAAGAGCTTCATATTATATTAAAACAAGTCACACATTGGAAAAAATGATTTAAAAGAAAAAAACCACCCAGAAAGAACAATAAAAAATTAAAACAAATTACCAAATCCCAACCAAGTTAAAACAAAACCACAAAGCACTCAAATTAGTTTTTAAAGGGTAATTTGAATTTAATCACACACCTAGTGAACATATACATATATAAATAATTATGAATGTCCTTTCAATCACCCTTTTATAAAATTTACAAAAAAACATCATAATAATTCAAAATTTTACATCACAAGCATGAATGAAAAATTTAGAAATCAATTAAGAAACTACATGTATCAAATGGTATGTAATTGAAAGAAAATGGATTTAAACACCAACTTCAATGATGTAAAAATTCGATGAAACACCAAGAGTATGAGAACTATACCCAAAGGAAAAAATGTGTACCCTATCATAAAATGTTACATCCCACAATATCCAACACTCACACTATGGTTTTCTAAAGATGAAACACAACCAAATAACAATAACGAAATTATATAAGCGGTGTTGAGAGTAATAAAAGAGAATAATATTCATAGAGCACTCACCATAAACCTATAAAGGAACTTAAATCATATGATATGAGATAAGAAATGGATTTTGAGATTCCCGTGGTTCTCTTAGGGATAATGCAATAAAAGAGTCACGAATTGTGGTTAAAATGAGGGAGGGTAAAATATGGAATGAAATTTTTTCAAAATCTAGGTAGGTTGGACGATTTTCCAAATAGTGTACCAACTATGTGCACTATACTTGAGGGAATGAGAACCCACACAAACATTCCTCATGGTTTGGAAAACTATGAAACAACCATGAAAAAATAGTTCTCTCACAAAATGTAGACACCCTCACATGACTTCCGTATACTTTCTCCCAACATTTTCAAAGTCATGAACCTTAACCTAGAAACCAAAAATGATATTGATGGTTTCTCCATTTCATCACATGGTTTGGTAAAAAAAATGCACATGCTATATAAGGAAACCCACTAAAGAAAATGTTGATCGAAAAACACAATATTTCATGACCAACCACATGGTTTATTGATAAACCACACACAAGGCTAAAACCATTTGAAATATCCAAATTTAAATATTTATTACTAGGATCTCAACTCCGAAATCATCCAAAATATTAAACACTAAGACTTTAATGAAATAAAATAAAAACCAAGGTCGGGTGTGACAATATAATTCTCTAAAATAATTAAAACAATATTCCTATAAAAATACCTTTTCGAATATTTTAAAAACAAAAAAAATTGAAAAAAAGATCATAGAAAAGGAACAAAAAATAATATTATTTTAAAAATATTCATGATATTATATTTCAACAGTTAGTATATAAACAATAAATTTTAATATAAGTTCATTAATTGAAAAAATATCTCAAAAAAGAATGGTTTTGATGATAAACCACAACCCTATGGGTAATTATTGAATCAAAAAGCCTTTGAATATAGGTACATAACAGCATTTTATAGTACCCACAATTTAAATTAAAGAATATGTGAAGAATAAATAACACATATGTAAATGAAACATTTAAAATCAGTAATAGTGTATAAGAAGAATTATATTTCAAATAATTAAAAATTAGAATAGGAAAACAGTTGAAACTTTTATAAAATTTGATTCATTATCAAATGAAAGAGATAAAATAAAATAAATGTTATATTTCATTATTAGAGATTCATTTATGATATAATATCTCAATTGGAATTATATAATCTTATTAAAGGAAGTGGGTGCATAATAAAATACTTGTCTCAATTAAAAATATTGAGATGATTAGTCTTCCAAGGATAGTGTCATTGATGTTAGAATTAATTATCAAATTTCATAGGTGTAAAATTTTTGAATCCAGTGAAAGAAAGAAATATAATAAAATAAATACAGGTGTGATTTCACATATAATACTGACATAACCTAATCAATGAAGTAGAAGTGTAACCCAATGTATTCATATTGAGTTACGAAACCCTAAGCCCGAGTCCAGACATTATATGTACATACTTTTACTCGTATATAATAAACATATAATAATTAATTAACTATCTAAGAATATTTTCTGTGTTTATTTATTTCAAATTAAATAATTTATTTAATTAATTTAAATTTTATATTTTATTGCATAATTGTTAAATTCCAATTCAAGAGTTTTGAGGATGTTCATTTGATAGTTGAAAAATGACTCATGTATACTGATCATGATCAAATAGGTAATTGTTAAATTATATTACATATGATTATCATGAATTAATTATATTTTCTTTAACCCAAATAGAAATTTATAATCACCCATGTATAGATGACATGAAAAATGAATTACAGAGACTCTTGTTGGTAGCATTTCAAATGTATTAACACGAAACATTATAAATTTCTTAGAGGTGGAGGGCTAAAAAGGTCAGAAACAAATAATATTTCTAGAATTATAATTATGATATATATATATCACATATTTAAATTATATATTTCATAATACCATCCTCATTATATTGTGATGAAAAACAAATCAAATAACTTTTTGAGGGTGGTAGACTACACATACACATAATCAATTATCACATTCCCCATAGTATGTAAATAGAGATGAATAAGGTTTACCGTTAACATAATAACAATGTATTAATTTATATAAATTGATGTTAATATATTAGAATGTTTTGTAGAGGACCTAAAGAGATAAATAAAATAAAATATTAAAACAACCTAATTATAATCTATACTTATTCTTTGGAAAACAATATTTTGTTTAAACTAATTGCATCCCAAGGGCAGTATTATGATCAAAGTTAGGCCTCTAGGATATCTTGAGTGATTTTATAATCGAATTCTGGTAGTTAATAATCAATGTATATTGCTAAACATTCGCGAGTAAGGTAGTAGATGTTATTCCCTTTTATAAGTTAGGGAAATGTTGTACTTTGTATTTCATAAATATTTAAATAATATATTTATCATAATCTTTTCATGTTTCACCAATTAAGACTACATTAAAATATAAAATAGTATAGGATCTATATAAACACAACCAATCAAATTTAGTATTTTTTTAATTAGTTTAATCCATTTCTCATAGTTGAATCTCATCGAACTTATTTTATCCTTAACTGTGATAACTTAATTTTTTCACTATGATAACATAATTACACTAATATAAAATAAAAATTAAGTTAAAAAAAATAAAAGACCCATTCTTAATATTCAATCCATTTATTTATTTCAGGATCTATAGGTGGAATTGTGTTAATACAATAACATCAAATGAAGGAGAAACATATTTTTTTGGAAAATACATGATTAAATAATAAAATTAATTTTACATTGAAATAAAAATATATTGTATATCAAATATTTTTTTTTGTTTAATAAAAATTTAATGTTTTTAAACTTTTGGATATAGATAAAACTGAAAGGCAACAATCCAACTATACCATTTATGAAAACAATGAAAAATTGTTTTTAATTTCAATAAAAAAATAATCTTAACTAATTAATTTATTTATTATGAAATTATAAATATAACTTAAGATAAATTATTTAACTCTATAAAAACAATTATTTATAAACCACTCAAAAATATTATATAACAATGTGTCACATGTTTTACCATTATTAATGTTAGAAATATTTACTACAGTTTCTATTTATAGTTCCAAAAAATAAAAGAGACATAATTAACATAGAAAACTACCTGATTTCAAATATATGATCCACATTTTCAAGAATAACATTCTTAATATTTTAGAAATGAATACCATTATAAATTCATTAAAAAAGATGTAAACAGTATTTAGAAAAATATGTTTTAATCATAAAAAGGAAATTATACAATAAAGATATTATAATATTGTTCCCTATATAATAAATTAGATAATATATATTAAAATTATAATTATGTTTCATTAGGTTAAGATTTAAATCATAATGAGTCATTTCCCTGAAAATGAGTATTTTAAAAATATAAATATTTTTTACTATTCACTAACAATTTAATGATTTAAGAAAAACCTCAAAAATTATCCTAATTCCAAAACTGATTTCTTGATTGGAAAGTTGATAACATTTTTATTAAATAAAATTAATAAAATCAGAATAAATTAGATATAGTAAACACTCATAGAAATAATTATAACCATTTTGATGAAAATGTAATTTAAAATAGGAATTTTTTTTGAATATGTAATATTTTTATCATAATAATTTCTCAATAAATAATTAATCAGTATGAACAAATTATATATATTTTCATAATTTGGTAGCCCATATTCATATTCATCAATTAAATTATAGGGTTATAATGTATATATATAAATAATATTATTTCATGGTTCATATTAGCTCTACGTGGAATGTTATATACACTATCGAATATAGTTTTGTTTTAAAAAATTATGGTATGAAATTTTCCAAAAAAATTAAAATTTCTCCCACCCTTTTAAATTTAACGTGGAAATTCCATAAATATTACATTTTTACACCCCATTATTGAAAATCCAATTCATAAAAATAGTAAATAGAACATCCATTGAAAATAATGAAAGAGAATTATGATGGATATCTAAAGAAACAAATAATTGGGATTCCCAAATGGATAACCTAAGTGGGATGTAAAGATATTGACATGGAGGATAAAAAATAATTTCAAAATAAATGGATAGTAATAGGGAAAATTTATTACAACAGTGTGAATGATCATGAGAAAGTTAATGACATGAATTACATAAACCGACGAGGTGTGAAAAATAACATCAATTCATTAAAATTTTAGTTAATAAGAAAACATTATTTATTTAATGACCCTTTTCCTAGAGTATAGGAATTAATTATTCATTCTGGATTAAGAATATATGGAAATAAACGTAACATAATTTCTTCAGATAAATAAATTGAATTTTATTTTTTGGTTGTGTTTTTCAATTTGTTTCCACTATTATGTCATCTTTTACTATAGATGATGAGTAAAAATAAATAATTTCAGTGTAATGAAATTAACAACCAATTTTATATAAGGTATAAAAAATGATGGAATGTTATTATTCATATTTATATTAAGTTAAAAAAGTTAGAAAATGTTATGATAAAACACTAAATAAATTAATGTTTATTTGAATAAAAAAATTATTAATATAAAAAATTATATAATATCACATAAGGAAAAATAAATATACCCCCATAAATAAGTATGCATACATCTTAATTAACCTAAAAAACATCCAAACTAAAGAATTTTTTAACATTAATTGTTTTACCACACATTCTATATTATATCCCGAGAAAAGGAATATAATTCTTCTATAATAATTCTTAATGTTAAACATAAGGTTTATATACATGTCACTGAAATGAAAAATCTACCAAAATATAATTAATCTAAGAAAATTATAGTCAAAGAAAACCTGAAATGTGAGTGTCTATGAATTAGAACTTATGAACATCCTTAATCATAGAATCTCTTGATAGTGTTTATAATTTTTAACTTAAACTTATATGAAAAAATCATAATCACTAATTTTATATAAACCATATTATAATACGAACTATAATAATATTGATCGCACAATCCTAGGTATTCTTTTAAAACACAATCGATGAATTAAAAGCTTGGATACAAATATTTTGACCTAATTTTAGTCACCTAAATCATACAAATTTATCAATAAAACAATAGATCACTTATATATCCTAGAATATTTTATGTTTGTAGTTGTTTAAAAATAGGAAATAATCATAGAGAATTATATATCTATTCTAAATATTTAATTATTCCTATATAACAATAAATTTTGATTTTAAAAATAAGACTTCACCATCTACCATAAAATTCAATACAAATGAATACTTTCTTGAAATAATTCTTCTAATATGATTCTTCTGAAAACATTTGTAAAGGAAAATAGAATAAGAGTGATATAAAAATATTATTAAAGGTAATACTATTTTATAATAATTCAATTTCAACGGGGAGAAAAATAAAGGAATAATAAAATTATGAAATTTAAAAAGTGTTAGATCATAACAAAAGAATATTTATCCCTAAAAAAATATAGAACATTAAAATTGTGACAATACATAAAACATCATCAATGTAACGAGTCGTGGAAATTAAAAATAATGAGTCATTTGATGTTAAACATGATAAAAGGAACCCTTAAAAACGCATATCATGTATTGATTAATTTTTTTGTATATTTGAACATGATCTTCATAAAACACTTATAAAGATACTTATAAATTAAATAATCAAACCAGTTAACTCCAATGTGATTTTTTTGATCATAATCAATACCCAAATCAGAAAAGTGATATATAAGAATCATCCATCATAATATAAAATTTACACAGAGTGTTACAATTATAATGTATATAAATATTTTATTTCATCATAAATATTGTTGAAATATCCATTATTTCCTTTACAATGAGATTAACACATGGGAAAAAATGGGATTAGGGAAAATATATTTTAAAAAATCATAAGAATATTGAGGGATAATAAATATGTTTTCATCGGTATATATCCCCATTAGAGAATATTAACATAATAAAGGACACCTATAAAGAATACAAATAATTTTAAAAGGAAAATTAACAAAAAATAATTGAAAATAAGTAAAATAATCCTTTTTCATTTGATAATATATTATAATAACTTCCCATATTTTGGGAGAAATATTTTCATTGAATATATCCACGGAAACATACAATTTATTCCTCATAGAATAGAATAATCATGATGGAAGGAAACCTATTCATTTTTTAATCATTTGAAATAAATAATATTTTTAATGTTTTGTAAAGAGAGTCAAAAGATTCCAATGCAGAAATTGTTATGAAATTTCCTTTAAAAAAATTTTAATTTAAGTTTAATTATCATGGAAACATATTAATAAATAATATATGATTATAAAACAACATCATTGAAAAAATATTATTAATGTGGTGGAAGAATTTGGTGAAATGTATTAAAAAAATTAAAACAATGTAAACAAGGAAATATCATTTGCATTATTTAGAAAACAAAATTTATTTGATAGAAATAACATAAAAAACATGAAATATAATGATTATAAAAATATAAATGATATTATATATCAAGGAACATTATATACCACATATAAGTTAATATCTATGCATCAATAAAAATCATATTAGTGAAAGAATTTTGAGATGATTAACTCTTACAACATGGGTAATACTTGAATAAAAAATAAATTTAATTATGTAGAAGAAAAAAATTATAAAAATTTCAATATTTAAAATAATGAATATGTGGAAACAAGTATTTTTGTAGTATGTACATGATATTAGAAAAATCATGGTACATAATAATAATTATTTCCCAATGAATTGAAACTATGATAATAAAAAACATGAAACATCTATAACAATTCAATAATAATTCATTAAAGGAATAACATAAAATCAAAATTAAATATCATGATTGGATATTCATTCATGATATAATATCTCAATATATATTTTACACACATATCAGAATGAAGTAGGATCATAATGTAGGATATGCCTCAAAGAAACCATATTATGATAAATAATCCTAAAAAAATCATATGTTTAATATTAGAAATAATCAACAAAGAGATTATATATAAAAATTTTAAAATTTGAAAACAAGTTACAAATAAAAAAGTACAAAATCAAGGGTCTATAAAACATAATAAAATCATAACATTGTCAATGAATTAGAAGTGTAACCCAATGAATGTTAATTGAGTTAAAAACACAATACCTCAAGTCCATAATTACTATGTATGTTCTTTATGGTGTGTATAATAAATATATTGGAATTATTTTCTTATTTAAGATAAAATTATTACATTTTATATTATCATTAGAATATAAAATTCTTTAATTTCAATAAAATATTTAATTACAGAAGAAGCTATGTTCATTTCCCGTGTGTTTAGGATGTTCAAATCAGTGTTTCAAAAAACATTCGGTATATTGGGCATGGTGAAAAAAGGAATATAACCATAATAATGAGAAAACAATAATTACATAATTATTATTATTGTACATCAAATAAATTTTTATAATCTCACAATTATATAATACTTAAAAAATGATTCAAATATATTTCAATAGCTGGTAAACCACACATACATGCAATTGAACATATATTTTTATGGGTGTATTTGTAAGAAGGTAAATAATATCATATATATCAATAATCATAATTATTTATTTAATATAATCTATATATATTAAATATATTATAATAACAATCCATGTGAGGTAGGGATAAAAAATCAAACATAATGATTATTATAGGTGGATATCCACACATACACATGAATGATTAATTAATTATCCAAAGGATGGAAAAAGTGATAAATAATATTTTGAAACTAAATAATATAATATCATGTTGTGTGTAATTAGTATGTGATTATATTGGATTGTTTAAAAGGTGTAATAAGAATATAAATGAATAAATAAAATTCCAAAACTTAGTTAAGTTCTTTGTCTCTTATTCAGAAAAAATCATTAGGTTTACACATTTGGCTTCCTATTTGGTGTATTATGATTAGTACATGGAATCTGTGATGTGGTTAGTGATGTTGTTAAAGGAATTTTTTGGGGATTGAAATACCTATAACTCCAAAATGGTTTGATGATGAAAGGATATAAGGAATCATATTATATTTCATGGAAATGGAACACATGAAATTATTTAAAATATTAAATAATATATATATATATCATAATATCATGAAGTGGCACCAAAGAACCCAAAATTAGAATATAATATGATATGTGATCAAAATAAATGAAACTAATAAAATTTAATTTTTTTGATACATTTGAATCATATTCTAGTAGATAACCAACTTTATCTCAAATTAAACATGACCCCGATAAAATATATTTTTACAAAAATAACAAAATTATATGATCAAAGAAACAATAAGTGAATTCGTACCAAATATTGAAATTATAATAGAAAATTTGGAATCCATTTTTGAAGGATTTAAATTTATACAAATCTTAAATTACTATTTCAATGATTACATGAGACAAATGATGATTTTAGGGAAATAAATGATTTAAGCATAAAAATTAATTTACATTGAAATCATGTAAAAAATTATGTTTACAAAGAAAATCAGTTTATTTAATTTAATTTATTTTTTAGGCTATTAGATGTATATCAAACAAATAGATACTTCCAACAGTACCATGAAATTAAAAGATCCAAAAATAAATTTTAATTTGAATAAAATATAAATTATCTTCCAAAAAAGAAAACATGTGTCCCAAAATATAAAATAATATATTAAAATTTGTCACTGAACTCAAAAAAAATATTCAGTTGAAAAAGTCATGTTCAGTATGATAAGGTTATGTGTTACATTGATTTTAAATGCTAACATATTAGTTTTAACATATTTTTACATAATTATACTTTCTAAGGAAAAAATATGTAATATGATTAATATTTAATGTGAGAAAAATTAAAATGGTACAATTTACCAAGTTTGGTTTCCTAATTAAAAATATTAGATGAATTTTTCATGTTTTAATTTATTTTAGTTTTTGTAAAAAACTAATTATAAATGTATAAAAATGAAAAAATGACTTAAGATGATTTTTTAATCCTTGAAATGAATGTAAAAAAAACTACAATGAAAATTTATACTTAATTAATTAAAATATATCTAATTATTGGAGAAATAGTTTAAATTAATATAAAAATTAAATAATAATGATACTATTAAATTAAATTAAATTTTAATTTAATTAGAATTGATATTTTTCACTCTCCCCTAAAAAATAAAACTTTTTTTTTGAAATCCAAAAGATCACACTAATATAATTTCAATATAGCAACTTCAATAATGATATATGTTTTAGCAAATTAAATTTCTATAAGCACCATTAATTGGTCGTAATATGTGATCAAAATAATAAATAAAAACCATTTTCATGTATACAAATTTTTTAGAATTAAATGACCTTTTGAGAATTTGAGTATTTATTTGATAATAATTAGAAAATACATTTATATTTAGTTGGAAAATTTTAGAAATATGTTATAATTTGGTTCCTTTTATTCATATCCAAAAACCAATATCAATTTTATTATTGTCATAATTTAATAATGACATTTCATGCTTCATTTGATCTCAATGCAACATACTGTATGCGACATAAAATATAGTGTTGTATTGAAATATTGGGGTATTAATACCAAACCAAAATCATAATAAAAAAACATATTATATATATTAAAAATAACTTGAAATCCCCATCTAATCCTCATTTCTCAAAATTATCCACTCACCAAATCAAAAATTAAAATTTTTAATGAAAATTGTATCTCAGAAGATTATTATACTTTTCAACCTCCCCACTATAACACCTATCATCCACATGAAACAACAATATACTTTCACTGGTACAACCCAACCTACCAAGTTCATCAACCAAAAAACAAACTCACCATTCCTCAATTTGAATCAACAATTATTCTTCCACTACGCAACTCCCACCAACAAGCCCAAATATAACTATTTCTAATCTGAAAATCCTACTTACATTATAAATCCACCATAAATTCATCATAAAAGAAACTTATTATTAATTTTATATCTCACAACTGAAATTTACATATGATAAAACTAGTTGAGAATCCTTATGTAGTAATATTCTTAATATTCATTGATTCCCCTACAAATGCATCACCACATCACTATGCCACCCAACTCTGATTCCAAGACATCCAAAATAATTATTGAACCATTTTAACACCCATATTAATATCTAAAACCAACTCTTAGTATAATTATATACCTTCATCATTTATAATACCATAAAACCAACAAACTTTAGTAATGAGAAACGCTATACCTCTACTTAACTCACCCTTTCCTGAAGTTCGCTTTAAACATTGTCTAATTTAAACACAAAGACTCTATTAGACACCACAAAAAAATCTCAAAGTCCGGCACATCCACTCACTATAATCTTATTACATTGTGTATTCTTTTTAACATAGTTTCCAATCCACCCACAACCTTTCTAACATGAGGGTCCTATAATTCTTAATTAATTATATGATCCCCATCATAAGAGTATAAAAATTATTAATTTGATCACAAATATATCTCATATATAAACAAAATTCTATCTGGTTTCACGAAAAATAATTGGTAATCATGATGCACTCTTAATAGAGCACCAATATGAAACCATAATCACCAAATAATAATATGGTTATTAACCATAAATGTTGTTTCAAAAACACTACAAAAATAAATCAACAATTTATCTTTTGGGTTACAGTGATCCACCTATAATATTCCCTAAATCTATGTGATTTTAGATAAAGGGGATCCCTACCATATGAATGTTCCACTAAAATCACTGACCAACGATTCTGAACTATGAACCCCATCTAAAGTCATATCTGTCTACTTGTTCTCAATGATAAAAATATATATCATGAGTCATCCAAAGGAAAATTTACTTAAAAATCTATGTCATACACGTCAAAAATAATAATTAATTACCCTATATTCAATCCTTTTAAACCATAGTAAATAATAAAATTTAACATACACATGAAATAATTTCCTTAAACACACCACACCAAAAAAGAAAAACGCAAGATCCAAGACCACTTGTAGGTTTCAATAATATGTTGGAATATTATATGAGTAGAGAATTTCTATATTTTATTCAACAATAATTGAGTTAAAAATCCACAACACCCAATAAAATATTATCATTGTCTTATTTAAAAACCCAATTACATAATTTAGGCAAGGAAATACTCACAAATATTATTTAATATCCCTTTGAATACAAGGGTTTGACATTAAAACTATAATTTATATATCCTTATCCTAGGATGACCTTGTTCCATGAAAATAACCCCATTTTAAAATCCAAATTATAAATTTAATTTCAAAACAATTTCCTCATATTTTCTAATAATTTTAATTTCAAAAACATTTTTAAAATTATCTACTCTATGTTGTATTTACAATAAAACCAACTTCTAATACCATTTCATGAGCAACTAAAACAACCATATTGTTTTTTACATTCAATAATGAGTTCTTCTCAAAAACCAACATTCTCCAAAACAAATTTCCCAGGAAAGAAAAAAAAACATAATCAAAATATGTCAATTAATCCACTAATATCCAAATTAGTCTTGTCACACATTATAATATATTCTGGAAAAAATAGAAAATTTTATAATTGTATTAAATTAATATTGGAATATGTTGAGTAAAGATGTAAAAAAACATCACATATATACACATGAATCCTTAAGTAAGCATGCCATAATTTTGATGAAATAAAATTAACTAAATTCCCTATAAGCCCTATGAATCATCTCAAGTCACACCTATCCCACTTGAGGTCCAATATCCAACCAAAAACATCACCTAAACTTGAGTACCTAATAAAACCCCTTGAGCGCCCATGGTAACATGGGTTTCAGGCATTGTTTATCATTCTAGAAATTCATTCCGCCCACCTAATAAGTAATGATGACCTAACTCCTACTACAACTGATAATAAACCATTCTAAAAACCATTATGATAGAAATTTGTAATACCATACGCATAACTTCCCAAATAGAGCCTCTGTGGGTATGCTTCATGACCTCCAACAGAGAACCCTATACAATAGAGGCATCTAAATTTAATTTCATGTCCTAACATGTTAATGGGATAATTTTCCATTAATAAAAATCCTAATGGTCGTGCTTAAATTTCCAAAAATATCTCATGAAAAGTTTGTTTAGAAAACATCCCAAAACGCCATGAAAAAAATGAGGAAAAAAATACCCCATATTACATAATATATTGAAACAAAAATATCTACATGATACATCAACCATAATTTTGTGGTAGTTGAAAATGAATAATGAATCATGTATCATATAATTAAAGGGAACATTGAACATAACACTCTAATAAATAACTGAAAATAATTTTTTATCTTGTATTAGACACATAATTTAACCTACCAAATCCTCAATATTCATATTTTTCTATAACATTAATATATTTTTAGATACATGAAGAATAAACACCTCGAAATAGAAAAATTATTTACTACCAAATAACATCAAAACACAAACCATTTATGAAGGTAGGGGAGAGATAAATTAACATGTAATAAATAAAAAATCTCTTCAAAGACAATCATCGTTATTATGATACGGTTGATCTTCTTGAAATATATATATTGTAAAATTAGAATCATCCAACTATCTAGGGGACTAATTCCTATGTTGGAATAAAAAAAATTGACAATACAACTACTTTGGATAATTTGAAGAGTTTCTAACAAAAGATAATCACCCTAAGCAAATACACCAATTCATGTGAAATAATAAACCACTAAAGGGAAAAATATACCCAACCCCAAAACATTATATCCAACTCTAGGGATCTGTAGAAAAATTAAGGGCCAAGACATTTTTTTTCTAGATATCAATATGAGTTTTATTTATACTAGTATATAAATAATATTTTCTTGATGGGTCCATTACAAGAGGGGGGGGGAGTTAATTTGTGTTTTTACAAAATTAGTTTAAAAGATTTTGAGACTAATCAAAATCACAATACACTTAATGTAAAACTATCAAATTTATAATCATACCACATAATGATTAAAATAGAATCATAATCAATATTTATTTTGATATATTAGAGTTATAGAGTCATAATTACAGTTAATGCGATTTAATCATTAAAATAGAAAATTTAACATTTACGTGATTAATCTAAGTAAAAGAATCATAATTAGAGTAAATATGGTGGAATATACAATAATGAAATATGAATAACGCTTTTTAAATTATTTAATATAAATGATGAAAAATAGTTAGCTATAACGAATTAAGAAAGATAATAAAAAAATAATGTAATAATTACTTTATACAATTTTTAAAATTATACACAAATTTTAGCCTTAAGAGTAACATAGCCACTAAACATAGATAATGATATCATATTTTTATAATTACAAAAAATTCCTTATTTATAATGAAAGGATATACTTTGATATGAATATTTCCTCTTTCTTCTTAGCCAAAAAATCCCTCATTCTGATGGATCAGATTCACTATCTCACTGTCCCAATAATAGCTCAATCAATATGAGGATTAGATTCTTCATCTTCCTATCCTCAAAATACCTCCAACATTATCAAAATAATCAGACATATGAAGAAATTACAAAACAATTATTTTGGAGAAACATGAAAAGGATTACATAATAACTGCTAAAATATAAATCAATTACAAATACATTAATAATTGGATTTCCATTCTTATTAATCTTTAGATATCTCCCTGAAATAATACATTGAAAAAGAATTATCTGGCTTAAAACTCCATGATTGACTTAGTATTTATAGGGTAAAACAAAAATATCATATTTCCTCCCCAGAAGTCATATTTTCTATGAGTTTTTCACAATGACATTGAAACCTAGAACATGATAGCTCATAAATATCTGGAATAATAGATTTTCTGATGCCTTATTGGATTACACCATTATAGTGTAAATATCATTACATACATTATAAATAGTTCATTGAAAAACAATAAAAAATATTATGTCATTATGATTTACTTACTTATGATTGTCATTTCGATAATCATCATGAGGGTTAGTATTATGTTTGTTGGTATCAAATTTAGACTGATTTTGAATACATTATCAATATAATAGTTTTGAAAAAAGTCTAACATCTAATCTGATATGGGTGAGTCTAAGGTTTATCAATCCCATACACTGTTTTCCAATATTAATGAAGAGATATAAGATAATTTCTATAATTTAGCATAATTTTTTCTATGTATGGTGAAGGAATATTTTTTCTAAAAAGACATATTAAAAAACCTTTGGACATGAAGAGTAAGTAAGTTGGTTTTGATAATATATTTTTGATTTCCATAAAAAAGGAATGAAAAAGTGAGTTAAACAATTTACGACTAAGTAATCTCCCCCTATTGGAGAAAACTAACCATATGAAATAAATATTATGTAATGTTGGTGAAATAAAAGTCCATTTTATTTTATGTACTTTATATTCATAGATAACTACTAAAACAATAACTATTCCCTAAGTGAATAAGTCTTCTGAAAAAAATGAATAGAAGGAAGTTTAATTTGATTAATTCCTCCTTAGGATGATATATCCCCTTGAGGATTGTATTCCCCACCCTTAAATAAATGACTCTTCTTTTGTAAATAATTGTCCTTTAATAATATTACTTCTCTCATAAAAGAATATTTCTCTGCCAAAAAACAAATTTCCCCCTCTATGAATATCAAAAATATCATGAAAATGTTTTGATTTTCATGAAATATTATCGATATTAACAAAAGTGAAAACAATGAGATTAACTAACTAATAAACCAAAAGAATTATTAATGACCGTTCATCCAATCATAATTTGAAATCATTCTGATAAGAGTCTAATTTTGATCAGAAGAATAATTCACTCATAAGTAAATGATACACATTTTTCACAAAAAAATGATATAGTTCTAAATGAAAATATATTCATTCTTAATTACTGAATTCATAATGGTTTAATTTTATAGAACTATTTTCAATCTTCTTTCAGCGTTCCAATTATTTGATATTGAGATGAAACCTTTTCTTCTCAAATTTGATGTTTCACTAAACATTCAATGTTTTCATCCAAAAAAACAGTGACTTCCTCTGCATGAAATTTAATTACGGTCATCTTTAAATGTATATTTTGTATAAAAAATTCAAAATATTTGTTACTTTAGT
Organism: Viscum album; assembly: GCA_963277665.1. Lineage (NCBI taxonomy): Eukaryota > Viridiplantae > Streptophyta > Magnoliopsida > Santalales > Viscaceae > Viscum > Viscum album. Next base: position 1,978,559,915 of record OY728146.1, on the reverse strand, counting down.
ATAATTATTAGTTTCTGTATTGATGTACCAAAAAATGTCTCTTTTATATATGTTATTCGCAAAGAGGTTATATGCTTCAATATATTCATTGAACAATATATTAAAATATTCAAAAATTTCCTTATAAAACTTGATATCGGTAGATATCTAATTATAGAAATTAACATCCTTTTTGAAACACATTTTATATTCTTGATAACATTCTTATTACACCATAAAATATTATTCAATATAAATAACTCTATTAGTTGGCACCTTTATCGATTTTGATTTTTTATTAATAATTTTAGGGATTATTTCTCCTCTTTCTTCTAGTATCAGAAAAGAGGGAGTTACTGCTTCAATTATCTTAAAATAATGAATGAAATATTAAACATCTTGAGTAGTTAATGTATTCACTAAATCAAATTTATGTCTCTCAATTTCAGAAAATTTCACAAAATTTTATATATTTTTAGATATTTTTCATTTTCCCTTACCAAATTTCATTGGAACATTTTCATCAACTTCTTTATTTTCAGATAATTCAGTTTTATTCAAATCATATTTATTAATGTATTCCCCTAATTTATTATCTTTCATAGATGATTTTTGAAAATCTTACACTGAAGATTATTCCCATCCAAAAAATTGAAATTTTTCTCTTTGAATGTCTTTGGAAGTAAATTCTGATGATTAATCCTCGGATGATTTCAATGAAAATATACAATATTGAGTTTTGTTATGGTAAACAATTTCATTACATTATTCATTATAATCCACATCATCTTCATTATCTCCATCCTCTTTATCTCCATTAGTATCATTATTCTCATTCCCTTCCTCTCCATCACCAACACAATCATCTATTTCTTTGTTTTCACTTATTTATTATTATTCTCCATATTTACCTATTTAATCAATTCCCACAACTTATTAATCTATTGATTTAGAAAACTCTTTCGGTAGGTCAACCTGTACTCTTAAGTATTCTTTCATGACTGGTACTAATTCTAATGGCTTTTCTTGAACTAGAGGTACCAATTCATTATTAATAAATTTCCCCTTTCTTTTATCATCCACCAAAGAAACATCATCATGGAAGACTACAACTTATTTGAGTGATAATTCAACAACTAAATTTTATTTATTGACATGAGATGATGGTAAATCAACAATCTGAGAGGGAATATAAATATACATCAAAATATTTTCACAGAGTTGAGAATCTATTAAAATCTTCTTATACTACATGTTCTTTGTTTATTCTTGAAGGAAATTAAAAGCATTAATTCTCAAGGCATTGAATTCTACTAGATCAAATATGATTATAAGATCCACTAGTTTCATTTTAGATTTCTTCTTCATCCATTCATCCCTCATATTGTCATAGACTTTCTTTTGTATCATCTCTTTCTTTGGTGGAGAAAAATCTTATTTCCTATTCATTTTGTGCTCACCCCACTTATCTTTCCATGAAGGTTCTACATTATATTCGAGAACAAAATATTTCTCCATAAACATTTTTTATTCTAAAAAAACATATTCTAATTCTCTTCATTATATCATCATTGAAGTACAAAATCTTCACCCTCTTCGAACATGATTTAATAGAAATATTGAAATACTACATGTATTCAATCACCAACTTACTTATCATATTCAGAAGCAATAAAATCATAAACTTTATGGATTATATCTTCATGTTTTAGATGGTATGAGAATGAATCCAATAAGTTTGATCTTTTCTATTTTTAATAAATACTTCAATATGAAAAATTGGAAACCTTATGTGTGTCTTGATCTTATTTCCCTAGGAATAGGAAATCATTTCATCCATTGGGTGATTATAGGATTATTTAGTGCTATATGGACAACTTTATGAACCTGTCATAGTGATCAAATACCGATTCTTCTCCTTTTTTATTATTTAAGGTACCAATATCATAATAAATATTGTGTTAATGAGAAAAATCATACCATTATTAGGGTATTCTATTCATATTCATTGACCTTATATAATATACCTTATATATCCTTTCATTCGTAACAACATAAATTTTTTTAACCCCTTCTCATTTGAAAAATTTAATAGAATCATAAAAACTTATAATAAGATCATGGTAGAAGTGATTAGATCCTTTTTCAGAATTATCAACACAAATAGTTTTCCATCCTTTCAATTTAATAATAATTATCAAATAAGATTCATATTTTTTCATTAATTTATATTTCTACTAACCTTTATCGTAAAATAAAACAATTCATTTTACTATTTAACTGACATCTTCATATTGAGAATGAGATAAACATAAGTAATTTTTCAAATTAAGAGACTTATGACTAATAGAAACTCGGAGTAAGAATATGTGGCCAACCAATGTGGGACACAGAGTGATGGGGTTACCCTTTTATATGCGTACTCCAGTGACATATGCATATCAAAAACAAATCCAATGGTTGAGATTCAAAATCATTTAATCATATGGATGTAAATCATCCAAAGAATGATTTGAAATATTTTTGAACTCTTGATTATTTATAAATATATATATCTCACTAATGTTCAATTGGATTAAGGTTTTTTTAAAAGCCATTAAGAAAATTTTAAAAAAACTAAGAGCTACATGAAAAATAAAATTTCTAATTCTAATAACATAGGGAAATAATTTAAAAGATATGATATTACCTTTCAGAGTGAAACTATAATATTCTATAAACATCTATATCTTTGTGGTTTTTAATAATTAAGATATTTTTTTTATTTTGAAAAATTGAATACAGAAGATCATTTATAGAAGTCTAAATATAATTGTTCTCAAAGAAAAATCAGCAAGATATTTATAATAAAAAATAATAATTTCATAATTTTAAAAATAAGAGAATATTAATATATATATATATATATAATCTAACAACTAAATAAAAAAAACATTGTTTTTAAAACATTTTAATTCATTTTATTATACAAAAAATCTGAATACAATAATTTTTTTAAATAAAATATTAAACATAAAAACTATTGAAAACAATCACACATATGTATTCTCCCTATAAAAATATATGTTATTAATGTATGGAGATAGGGAAAAAATAAGTATATATGAAAGATAATTTTACAATGATCATTCCTAGCTTATGTTTAGTGTGATCAAATCAATCACAAGGAAGAGGTTTTGTAAATATATCAACATGTTGTTCCTATGTTTCCATAAATTATAAAATGGTATCTTATTTTTGTGTGTGATATATATGAAAATGGTGTATTAAGTCTATGTGTTTGGAGTATGAGTGATGTTCTTAGTTTTTCTCAAGGTAGGGACACTAGTATTATAACATTGTATTTGTGTTTTATTAAAAATTAAGACATATCCTATGAGTATTTATTGCATCCATTACACATGATCCAAATATCTTCTTGCTGCAACATAATCAGCTTCATATCAGGAAAGATATACTAAGTTTTGTTTCTTACATTAAAAAGAAACTACTTAATATCCTAAGAAATTACATGTTTCAGAAGTAATATACCTACACATTCTACAATAACCAATGTTATAATCTACGAAAAATTATAGTTCACAAACATTTCTAGAAGGATTGAAAAGTATTAAATACAAATTTCCCTTTAGATACCAAAAAACAATTTTTTAATGTTTTTTGACTTTGAATCTATTAGATTATGTTCGAATCTTTGAAATAAGAATATATAAAATTTTAAATCTAGAATACTAGAATTTAAGTAATGTAAATATCCTATCATAACACTAAATTACTTTTAATCAACTAGTTACCCACCATAGTCAAGATATAGTTTATTTTAGGTACAAATAAGAGTACTAATAATTTTAATATTATTATATCGAAATAAATTTAACGGTTGTTTAACATAATTACTTTGAGATATATATGTTTCATCTAGTTTTTGTGGTATTTGAAATAAAGGAGAAATGTTAACTCACCCATCACACACATCTCAAACACATATTATTGAAGATAAAAAATGTATTTTTTTTAATGATTTTAGATTTGATATAAATATAATCTAACAAAAATATTATTTAATAATCATAATATTTTTATTTAACTTATTTTCCAACAAATGTTTGATCCGAAACTCTATTAATAGAATTTTTTTGTATCAAAAATCTCGAAATGATTTCATACCGGGCTCTTTGGGCATGTTTAAGTCCATATAAATCATTGGCATGTTTATAAACATATTCAGAATGTTTCTAATTTTCAAAACAGGTGGTTATTAATTATAAAATTTATCTTGAACATATTTTGGGGAAAACTATAGTTCACATCCATTTAAAAATAATTGATATAAAATATTACTACAAAGACTAGTAGAATACGAATATGTTCTAGTATATCTTATGGTGTGTAGTTTTCATCATAGTATATGATTTATTGTTGATTTTAACCCTAAATAACAAGTTTAGATTTATTTAAAATTATAATGCCATATTTATCAATTTATTTTTCTAAAAACCAATGTTACTATAATAATAGAAGTTTTTTTAGTCATTCTACTAAGGTGCATACATTTTCACTTTCACATTCAACAAGTTCATCATTAAATAGACTTAATTTAATAATAATCACTTAAATACTCATCATGATAATTTGGTTAAAGTAGGGAAATTAATGTTAGATGTTCAATTTAATTTTTTATGGATCTTCTACTCTTAACTGGTAGTTCAAAAACACTAATGATACTATAAATATTATTATTTGTACGAATAGACGAACTTTATGCATTTTGAAAATGTTTTTGTTCAACATATGTTAGAAAATTACCAGGATGATTATGTTCTGAAATAATTTCATGAGTTAAATCTATATGAATGAATTTTCTAACAGTGATTGAAAACCAGTTTTATAAATAACATCCTCAAATGTAGGATAAGGTTATTTAAAAAACGGGTTAGTTTCATCTAATATAATATGTTCTATTTTTGGAAGTGTGCAATGATTTTCTTTAAAAACAGTATATGCATTATAATGATGAGAGTAACCTAAAAATATACCTTCAAGGAATTTAGGGGAAAATTTATGTAATTTTTCATTTGTATTCAAGATGAATAATTTTGAACCTAAAACATTGAAATAAGAAGAATTTAGATTTCTTTCTATCCAAAACTCAAAATTATTTTTATTACGAATAGGTACTATCAACACTCGATTTATAGTATAGAAATAATTACTAACCACTTAATCCCAAAAATGATTAGCAATTGAGTATTCATGCAACATGGTTCTTGTTATTTATTAAATAATTAAATTTCTTCTTTCAATAACACAATATTATGAGGGTTTATTGTAGCTGAAAATTTAGTTTTTATACCATTATTTCTAAAAAATCTCAATATAATAATTTCCAAAATGTCCACCATTATCATTGTGAATAGTTTTGATGTGATGGTTTTTCTCATTTTAAAATTGGCTACGTATTGTTTTTTAAAAATATCTTCATATTTCATTATGTGAAACTAACCTGTTGTGTAAATAGTGTAATCACCAATAAAGAAATATCCATTTTATTTTCTTCCAATAATCCCAATTTCTATAGGACCTAATAAATCCATGTGCACTATATTTATAGAATCATAAGATTATAATTCACAAATATATTTAAAACATGACTTATATTTTTACTATATTAATTGAGGTTATAATCATTTGAAGTATCAAAACTATGTTTTGGTATATTCTTAAGAATTATTTTATTAGTCAACATGAACATTACTATAATGTTATATTTTCCTAAACATCTATTATATAACCTAGATTTTTCTTTCATTCCATTATGGAATGGTATGTCTTGGCACTTAAGGTCTTATTTGTTATGTGTGTAAGCATTATCATCCCAATTGGTAGAAAGAAGAAATTAATTCATGTATTTATTAACTAAATAATAATAATTATTAAAGTATACATGGTAATCATCATCACATATTTAAATTATTCATATAAGGTTGTGCTTATGTCCATTACCAAAAAATCATTCAATATTAAAGCTTTACAAAGAAGGATAGTGTTACCTATTTTTATTATTTCTCTATGAGTATTATCTCTAAAGGTAAATTATCAAACTATCACCTTAATAATATTTTTAAAAAATATTTTTTAGTTTTCATATTATTGGAACAACCACTTTCCATGTACCTTGTTTTCTAATTTTTGTTTTCCTTCTTTGTTTTCATGAATTAAAAATAATTATACTTTCAGCACCAAAACATTCTTTGGTAAGGTAATTTCCGAAAACAAAATTTTTGTATTAAAATTATTTTTAGAAAAAATATTCAAATGGGAACCTAGGGATTTAAATTTATTTAGGGAGAAATAATTTTTCAAATAGACACCACTTCGACACTAGATGGAAAATGATTAACTTTTAAGAACAAATATGTTGTTACTACTAAAATGTTTTTTATAAGAAAACCCTATTCTAAAATGACTCACATGAGGATGAATTTTTTATTCATTTTTTAAGGTGTTATAGATTAGTATTAATGTGTTAAAAAGTTTAATTAACAAATAAATTTAATATTTTATTTTTATAACTTAATTCTTATCCTCTTAGTAATAGATTTGGAAGTATTCTTATCAAACCTAATTTGTATATAATTTTTTGTATAATCTACATTTTTAAAATGTTTAAAAATAGTATCCTTATCAGAATTATCCATTTAAACATCTTTATAAATATATAATATGTAATTTGATAAAAAAAAATATTCTTGAATCATCCTTTGAAACTTTTGACATATCATTATCATGTTTTTTTTTCAAATTTTATAATTTTCATTTTTTATAATTTAACAATGTGGGTGACTTATTCAAAAAAATTTAATGTATTATCTTCACCACATATAACATATTATACATAAAAAGTTATATAATAATTACCATAATGATTATTTTGACATATAGACATATTTTAAATATTCTCAGTAGTTTTTACCTTATCTATGAGACAACTATTTTTAGGTACTTTAAAAAAAATATATATATTACTTTGTATGGAACAATAATTTAGTTAATAATTCTCACCAATATCACATTAATTATCACACCATGTGTTAGAATATCTCATAACATTATTTTGTTTTTATTTTAAATATTTTTTGGAATTCTATTCTAAATTTGTTTCTTTCATGTCTTTTCCCATCACTATAAGACAATATCACCTGACATGTCCCGGTTTTGAATTTATAACAAGTAACTTCATTTTTATTTTCATTTTATCCATAAATCCTATATTGTATCTATCTTTTAAATCTTTATTTCTGACTCTCTTGTTAATAATTCTAACAAGATTCTCCCCCCCATTTTTATAATGTTTTGAAACACTTAAATTGAAATAAACTATTAATTTATTCATTCATATGGTTTTTAAAACTTTTTCAAAACTTTTATTTTTGATTAAGATACTTTTATAATCCAAATAAAATCATCTATTCTTCTTTTTTTTTCTTATTATATATTTTTAATCTTCACTCATAATGAAAAAGGGTTCCAATATGTTTTCCAAGAGTAATATTGTTAAACATTCTAGTCTCATTAATAGTTTTTATATTTTATTACCACTCATTAGGCATGATATCAATAATTTTCTCAATAAAAGTTTATCATCCATAACATTATCACCAAATTATTGTGGACTATTTATAATACTTATGATCCTTAAAATCACCATTATAACATATTCACCCTATAAGAAATCAATATCTTGATAGTCCACTCATAATACAGCTCTTATAGTTATTAATGTAACCCCCCAACCCCAAAATCTAGGAGATAATGCAATATTTTATTAATTTCGAATGATTACAAGGAATAAAATCTCAAAGGACCATTATGTTTGGCAGTTTTGGTATTCCAGACTACATAAACTATACCCATAATACATTGGTAAATAAGAAATTAATACATGATACATAATAAAATTATAAAAACTATATCATTTATATCATATTCAAATAGTTCTTCTTCACGACCTAAAAAAATGAAACATGATAAGGGTGAGCTAAAATTTTCATTAAGGGTAAGAAAAGTGGAATAAATAATTAACCAAAGTAAAAAAAAATTAATATGGCATGGAAAATAACTGATAACACTTGCACTTAAATATCTTGATTAAAAAAACTGATATAGAAAATTTAGAAATTAAAACTAATGCCATTTTTTCAATGAACAAAAAAAAATTATCTATTGACATGTCAATAAAAAATATCATGGATGAATAATAACTATAACTAAATTAGGGAAATTATTTTTTAATGAACATAATGCTTGAGTCAAATGAAAACTTATATTTTCAAGACCATTCCTAAGATATTTTAAAACTACAGATATATACCCATTTAATTTAGGTATCTTATTTGTCTCATGAGAAACTGTTAATGCATCGAGGAGCTATATAATTTTCAAACCCCACCCATCATTTCATTTCCAAATAATTTCTCATATATAATATCCATTTTTATGAATTGATAATATTCCTAATTAAATATCCATATTGAATGAAGAATACAAAATTATCGATATCAAATGCTCGTCAAAGTAAATACAATATCTAAAATGGTATACAATTAATGAAATAATAATATCCATTTTATTAGAATATGGACATTTAAATGAAATGTTATTAAAATAAAGTGATTGTTTCAAGATAAGGCAAACAATTTCCAAAATAATTTTTATTTTAAGCATAATCATTAATCACAATATCAAAGAGAATAATATTTAATCATTCCAAAGTTTCCCATACCACACTGAAAATTTGAATCATAAAATCCAAAAAGCTATGAAATAAAATGAAATATATAATATCATTATAATAAGGGTACTCATAATATAAAAAGGTATTATATACCCCAAATAAATGTTTATTGTCTCATAGTAGAAAATGAGTCTCAATAAAATGTAAATTGATAAGAAATTACATTACCTTAACCATCCTTTTTTGGGTGGTAATTATACACTTGTATCTTGGGTTTAAAACTGTTAATAACTTACACATGATCTATAATAATTTTTATAATATCACATATTATTTTATTATAATATATTATTACCCATTTTGGAACACTCATTCATTAATTTCACTATTTCGGGTGTTAATTTCAAAATTTTCTTGAGTATGTTTGGATTTGTTACTTGTTATTCCAATTTCATAGATAATGATTTCATTATCTCCATAATTTTAACCATGAATATATTATATTATATATTCTGTACATATTTATTTATAGTTTGTCATAATATTTGGATATTAGGAATGAATTGCATCATTCAAGGAGACGGTAGACCGTATGTACACATTATTACTACATTCATTTCATTTATGGTTTAAAAGAGTGAAAAATAAATAATAAATATGTAAATTATAATTACATTATCATATATATGTTATATATGTTTCAGAGTTTTATTAAAACCATCCTTTTTGTGTTCCATTGATGGTGTGAAAAAATCACATTGCTTCGAGGGGTGGTAATAAACAATTCCTCAAACGATGTTGTCACATTAATGAAAAATGGATATTATTTTATTTATGTGTTATTAAATAACTAAATAATTATAAATAAATACTAAATATAATTTATATAATTTATAAAAAAAATTTCAATCATAATTTCCTTTATGAGAGGTGGTAAGAGAAAAATGACCAATCATCATTTTGTGAGGCAGTAGTTCAGTGTACAGAGAAACAATATGTTAGTAACTAATTAAATGGAGGTGTGTGAATGTGTAGGTATGAAACTTATAATAAAAATATAATAGTATATTTAGGATACATTTGTTATTATTGATGAATTTGACAAGAGGATTTCATAGTGTGGATATTGGAAATGAAACTAGAGAGTTTGAGAGAATACATTACTTCTTTATCGGGTAACATATTTTGGTTTTTACGAAAAGGATTCCTTAGATGGATTTAATTCAATGGGATTGATTATAGAATTATTGGGGAGATTTTTATGATATATTTGGGTAGATATTTTTTTAGCCAATGTGACTTTATAGGAGTGAGTAAGTGGGAGGAGAGGAAGCATTTTTCTAGTTTATGAGAATTGGAACACTTGTAAAATTTGGGAAAGGGAATTTCACATAAGTTATTCTTATTGTATGTGGATATAATAAGGGATAAATGTTTTTAAAATGGATTGTAGGTTCTATATAATCACATTCAATGGATCTTGGATGAATTTATAGGTCATTTTGGTAACTAATGATAAGGTTTAGTACCATATTTATCATAATTTAACCTTAATAATTGTAATTAATTATAATCACTTTAACTAATAAATTTGTCCTAAAAAAAAGTTGGTGTTATTATAAATTATAAATTATTATGTTGAAAAAATTTAATATGTTTTTCCAAATTCAAAACATTGATGTTGTATAAATTGATATAAATTTAATCCTGCTTACGTGATGACAATGTGAGGTTTTAAGGTAAAACATTCAAATGACTACTATGTTTTAATAGTACATTTTAAGGTTAAATTTATTATATTAACCTAAATTAGATTACTTTAAAAAATATTATCCAGTTAATACATAAAAAAAATTTTAAACATAATTTAATCATATGAATAAATCAGTTAAAGAGGCAGTTTTAAACTAAAATGCAGTATTTTTAACAACTCATTAAAAAGATGAAATGTTTTAGAAAAACATCAAAAATTCACCCAAACATAATAATTATGTTTGAATTACAATTATGAATATTAATTTTACATATTTGATAAATTAACATTTCAAAATTTTGATTTAAAATGGTTTCTCTATAAAATGCAGTAAATTTACCTTTATAAACATTTAGGTTCCTGTGTGTAAAATGGGTTTGTTCTAATATTATGCATATAAAACATAATGAATGAATATAAAAATATTTTATTAAAAATATAACATTAATATTTCATTAAATTCATTTACTAATGTAATTAATTATGTATATGATGACAAAAATCCTTTGGAAGCATATAAATAACAATATTTATTTTATATATTAAATTGGTTCTTATTTTTGTTTCCCATTAGTTGGTAACCAATGAATTAATTTTTTATTTATATAAATAATAAATTTTAATACCTTAATTAATACTATTCATTACCTATAACATAATATCTATGATACATGACACTATATTATATAATAAAATTTTAATAATACATTGTCATTTGGTGCGACTTGGCATTGCGTGTGACGCAAGCCATCGAAGATGGTCTCTCTTGCATGTAACATAAGGTAACTCAGTATCAAGTGCATAAACAAATATATAATATATAAAATATATTTAAATTATTATATAAATTTGAATGTATCATATTATTATCTAACATTACACACCTTTGGTCGCGTTTCATGCCCGATATTGAATATAAGGTTCTTACTTTTGAATTTAGGGGTGTTACATTCTCCCTTAAAAATTAAATTATATAATTACATTTTAAATAAGTTCTCAGTGATTGAGGGATTGAAAATAATCTACTATTGAAGTACCGACATCGTAAGAAGGGTTAATATCACATATTCTAAATTATAGTGAATGAAAATTAAAACTGTCACGTAACATGGTTGTCTATTATGGGACCATAAATGTGAAATGGATACATGGATGTGGAAGAAAATTGAAACTATAAAGCTCTAACGGAGATAGATAGATAACATCTTATGATGAATATTTTTTAAAAACAAAAACCATAAAGCATTTGTTTGAACAAATGTCATTGATATCATGAAAAATTATGATAATAAGACAACAGTTTTTGATGAGAATAATTGTATTTCAATGGTTAAATAATTCCTTCACTCCAGAAGAATATAAATAAATATAAATTTCCTTAAACCTAATATTTTCTGTTTATTACACATTGAGAAATTTATATTTCATATACTTTCACATGATGCATCAAATGGTTAAGTGATAAAATAACATCCAATATCCCATCCAATGACCATCTTAAATAAATTTATGAAAGGTTGATTTTTCCAAGGGATTATGATCCAATCACATCTAAAAGAAAGTCACTAAATTTCAAAAATTAACTTATCATCACACATTAATCAACCTAAATAATCTATAAACATTTTAATTCCAAAACAGTGAATAAATTCCCCATGTTTCCTCTTGAAATATGGTAGTAACTCGAATCACTATGAAATATTATCGAAAACATTCATTATACAGTATTCCTTACGTAAGACACATTTTATTGGATATTTTATTTAACTCCAACAGTGTTGTAAACTCCATTTCTGATAGAATAGACCAGTTGTTGAAAAATAATTTTTCAAATCCAAGGTATTCAGAACTTATCTAAATCAATCATTTCTTCATCATTATCTCAACATCCAGAACATATTAAAAGTCATCCTTCACTCAATCCTGTGTTTTCTAAAAAGTTTAACATTTTAATAAATAAATTTTCTTGGTACCATTTAGCACATGATCTCAAATAATTATTGGAAAAGTACTATAGTTTAATCATTACATATTTCATAAATCATATAACGAGAAAAAACATTTTTACATCATATTTATTAGATAATGAAAACAGATGTACATTAATCATTCCACTTATGTTGTTTCAATAACATATGAATGCTCTTGATATCGTAGCTTATTCTGAGATATATTCTCTTGAATTATGGTGAATTATTTTTCATAGATCACCATCTCCTTGAACTTATAACATTTCAAATCAGTATTTATCTTTATTTTATTCATTCTTTTTCTTGGTGGCCCTTTCCTCCATAGTTATAAAAAACTCCCAATCCTTTAAAAATTTTACCCGGGGGATTATTTCCACAATTATAAATTTTTGTAAAATAATTTTTTCCCTTCATCTTATTTTACTCATTCCCCTTTTATTTGGTTTCAGAAGACATATTATCCTATTGGTTTCAATTAAATCCATAAAACATGGAGAATTATCTCTCTGTCTTGACATCAAATAAACTATTTCATTGTATGGAGAATTTTTTTTAAAAAACTTGTGCCCTTTGGAGAGTTGGATATTTTCCTTGAACAAATTAGTTGATCATGGACTATGTGTTGCATATATAATATGTATCATACCCAAATATCATCGTAATGGTATCTTTACAATGCGTAATAATTTTTTCTAACAAAATATTTATACATTGAATCTGTTTCTTCATCTAAATATTTTATCACGGGGGATGTATTTATCGAATAAGGTATCCTTGAACACTCTCCATTCCATGAGTTATTTTTCTTCTTATACCTGGTATTTTTATTCATGGAAAACCACTGATTCTTATTACCTAGGAGATAGTAGACCGCAAGTGTAACATTTTCCATTTCATTGAGTTACAAGGCTCTAATATCTTCACCAGAGACATAATCCATTGCTTAGATTCAATTTTATTAGTAGTCCCACTAAATAATGGGGGATTAAACTTCATAAAGGGCTCCAACATAGGATATTTTATTATTGGAATATGAGGATCAATTAATGAATGGTTATTTTTCATAACCTGACTAAGCTTCCCTAATATATACATTACTTTGTCAATTCAAATACTAGATGTATTTGTTTCTTCAATAGGTAAATATGTAAATTTTCCATGATCACTGATACCATTCTTCCTTTCAAGCACAATTTTTAAAATTTGAAATCCACTAGATTTTCACATAATGTTCGGAATATTGTATAACTCTAAATATGATATAGAACATAAGAAAAATTTACGCATCATGAATCCTAGATTCATAAACTTGTGTTAATTTCAGTTAATCGTTAATTTTAAATCCTTCATGATGGTAGGTAAATAGAATTTGAACTATTATATGTGTATCCCTGGTTTGTTAAAACAAGTTTAATAGTAACGTGAGTTTTCCTATACCAGGTTACCCTGAGTTAGGCCCGAAACACCTTGTTGGAGTTATTAATCCTAGATACATATATTCCAGAACCATATCCACTTGTAGTATACATACATAGATGTATTTCTATGAACACCACCATAATTACTACCTTACCAATATTGTAGTATTTTATGGTATTCTTATCCTCAATGTCTATCTTAGGGCTCTACTTCCTAATATATATTTTTTCTATATATCTAGATTTCAAATTTTCTGCTAGGACTTCTCTTATACTGTAATAACCCGATTCTTATTCGGGAGGTATGGGTTTCTTTTTTTCCTTTTTCCATAAGATATTTTTGAGAAAACAAGGGAAATGGGGAAAAATCCCAAAATTTATGGGTACAAAAAGTGTATTTTTTCCACACGTTGTGTAATTTGTACATGTGGGATGAGAATACAGGGCATGTAGGCCTGTCACCGATGAAGGGTGTAAAAACTGACTACTCTCCATGTACTTAGTATATACACGCCGTGTAATTTTTCGGCAGGTGAACAACAAAGTGGTGGGATTAGCCTCTAGTGGAACGATGGTACACGCCATGTACATAGTAATACATGGCATGTAATCAAGTCGGCTGGTGAACAATAATGCAGTGGAAAGAAGTCATCATGGGAACAGTAAAAAAATGGAAAGTACACACCATGTTCTTGATAGTACACGCCATGTAGTAATTTTTTTTTCATTAAAAACAAGAATTAGCCTCCTCATTTGGGAGAGGAGGCATAAAACTTGATGGCAGCCATGGGAGAGGAGGCCAGAACATGGAGGAGCTCTTGACTGGACATCAAGACTCTGATTCCTTTTTCGTCGATCTCGTTTGAACCGCGCAGGTGAGATCTTCTCTCTTCTTGAGCCTCTACTTCCAATTCTTTCCCTAGTGGATGTTATTTGAGTTTTAATGGGTAAATTCTTATCCCATATCTACATCATTATCAGGTGATTTGGGAGGCGTCGTTCACGTATATCGGTCAGAGGAGATCAAGGTAGGTGGCCTGGTGTTTATTTCCAACTGTCGAGTTGTTTTTGTGTACCATTGTGCTACACACCCATGTTTGGGGTGTCGTATGGATGATGTCTTGACTGTTATGATATCTATATTTTCTTAGGTAATTTAATTAAAAAGTATAAACTACTATTTGGGATCATTGCCTTGATCCAAGGCCACCCCGTGGGTATGTTTCCCTTGTTTAGCCATTTGTTCAGGATAACAATGGTTATGCCATGATTATAGCATGCATTGAGTTTCATGAGATATAATATATATGAATTTCTTGCTTATGTGTTGGGCTCGGCCCGGTTACTTGCTTAGCCTGATGGAAGTTTTTTTTAGCCTGAGGGCAGTGTTTTGTTTAGTTTGAGGGAAAGGTTTTGTTTAGCCCGAGGGCAATGTTTCTTATGCCTAAGGGATATAGCATCCATTCCTGAGTGAAATATCTCATATGCCTAAGTGAAATATTCATTATGCCCAAGGGAAGTCACCTGAGGGTTTCATTTTTGTTTTCCTGAGGGTAAGGATTTGCATGTCTGAGGACACTATTTACTTGAATATTCACTATAGTGATTTCTCATGTTGTACCTACCAAGCTAAATCACAGGCTTGGAATTGTTAAATAATTATTAAATTGGCAATATAATTGGTAAGAGTAGCCGATTTTGAGTACTTCCTAGCTTACTACATTTCTTTATTGCATACTGCTATTTCACATTTTCACTGACAGTTAGGAACGGGCCTTTGGTGGTTGCCTACTGGGATTTCTTTCTCACATCTTGTTTGGGTCATGTCTTGGGCCCAAAGATATTATGTTTCTATAGGTGTTAATAAGTGAAAGAGTCCCTATATAGGTACTTGGTTGTTGTAGAGGAGTAGGAGAGCATGGGACCGAGCATAGGCTTGCAATGCTGCTAAGTTCCTGGTGCACTATTTTGTTTTGCTTTGTTGCACTTAAACCTTAAGTTGTATTATTTTGATTGTAGTGTATCCTATTTTGGATGATTTCATAGAATTAGAGATGTATTCCCTCATCATATATGTGACTATTGGTCATATTTTACTTCAGTACCGTTGTCCATTCCATCTTGTCATTGTTTAGTGCTTCTGCATTTGTGTTTTTATATTTATTCCACTACACTACACTTTGACAAATGAGGGAATAGTTTACCCACTATCATTCCTTGGCCCTCACTGCTAGTCGGTAGCCTCTGACATTTGGGGAAATGTTCTTGAGGTCATTTGACCAACTAGGATTGGGGAACCTATTGTGAGGCACTCGGATTCGGGATGTTACAAAGTTGTATTAGAGGAGGTTTTATTTTCTCTAAGTTATTTTATTATTTGGCGACAATGGGAAAGAGATAGATTGTTAAGGGATTCAGTAATAAACCATTCTCGGAAGTATCTACCTCATATACAGGTGAAAGACAGATTGCCTTGAATTAAAAGGTGATTTTCTCTTCATTATTATTACAGTTTATTTTATTTTTACCACTGGGTGACACACTTGTGATGTGCTGTTTATATTTGTATACCTAGGTTCTATTTAGTTGCGACATGATGAGATGAGGGTATTCCATCTCATGCATCATTTTGGAACATGTTAGAATCACTTCGAATGTATAGTTTCCAGTCCATGTAGGTGTATTAGAAATTGCATGTTGTTGTGATAGATGATGTGCTAGAAAAAAAAGAATGATGTTGTGATAGGTACCTTTTTAGATATGCCTACTATTGATAGGGTATTGGTACATGTTATCGTTGGGTTTATGGACACTATTCTTTGGTTCTTGAGAAGTATGGGCTCTCTTAGACCGAAATTTAGTGGATCATGATTTAGATTTTTGTTGTCTTTTGTAATATAATGTTAAAGGTTGGGTGCTAAACTTTTGTTCACGGGGAGTATGGGCCCCCCGGATCGAAATTTGGCTTACCAACACTTGATATTTCAGGAAAAAGGAGCTCCATTGGAGTTTTTGAGGTCTACTGTCTGGAAACCCAGACAACACGGCATGTGGTTATATGAACACACGCCCTGTAATCTTCTGTTCAGGAAGAAATCAAAAAAATTTACGTATACTCTGTGTACCCAATATACACCCCATGTAGTTTCTAACCGTGTCATAGGCCGTGTAGGCAGAAACACGGGATGGAAAAACTCTAGAGGGAACATGTCATTTACCAGCTGTAAACGCCATGTTGTGTTGACCCTGTGTCTTCTCATGTGAATAACAACACAGACGGAGAAATATTCGCTTAAAAATGACTTTTCACTTTGAAACATGACGTATAGTGTAATTTAGGAATCCAGCCGTGTAACTAACAACACGGGTTGGTGTTATCCTTTCTAGTGCACGCTGTATACCTGTGGGATATGCCGTGTAGTCCTGATCGGTGAGAGACCGTGTGGACTTGGCCGTGTGGCTGGGGAAATGGGGTGGTTTGAACACCGTGTACGACTGTAACATGTCGTGTAGCGTCAGCCGAGTAATCGACCATGTCACTAACAACAAGGGCAGTTGGAATCTAAGTTGTACACACCATTTCTCTCTAGAACACGCCTTGTAGTGTGAGCTATGTACCCGGTCCTGTCACAAAAATCACCGGTCTGTGAAGGTCATCTTGTTCACACCCTGTAGGACATATACATGCCATGTAATCTTATTCTAAGGAGAGCTGTGTGGCTTCTCCGTGTAGAAGGACTTAGGCTGGGGATGAAAATTCAAGTACACACCGTGTGTAAGGACAACATGCCGTGTGTTTGGGGTGTTACACAACCACTGCTGGAAGAGTATACGCCCATGTAACATACATGAGGGAACATGCCGCGTAGTTATTATACACGTCGTGTAGTCTTGTTTTGTTGACTTGAATGTTTTCTTTACCATGTTCCATTCTTACACATCTAGTTCTTAGTTCTTGATTATCTTAATCTGAGGTGAGTGTTTGACCTTGTAGAGTCATGCCGTAGAGATGACCATGAGTTGTTCACCCGGAGAGTGGTGACAATTATACTCCAGATGGTCAGCCATGGGATACTGATGGACCCTCCAGGAGTGCCAGATGTGGCACCAGCAGTTATACTGGATGCAGGTGTGGATGCGCAGTTCTGTGAAGGCTTCATGCGGTTCTTGAAGACCTTTCAGGGAACACCATAGGTTTCCACATCTATGACATAGTTGATAGATATATTCCAGTAGTAGAATCCAGCTATGTTTTTAGGGGATGACGGACCATTGGCTGCAGAGTCATGGTTGGATTCTATGCAGACGATCTTTGAGCATTTGGAGACGCCTCCTAGGAGGAGACTCAAGCTCGATACTTACATGTTGCATGATTCTGCCAAGAGATGGTTGGATGTTACCACCAAGATTGAGCATCGGAGAGACATATCATGCTAAGATTTTTAGGCAATAATTTATGGCTTTTTCTTTTTAGGAGACACTAAAGTAAGATCGAGCTCGAGAGTTCTCGAATATAAAGCAGAGTTCCATGTCAGTGATGGATTATTCAACCCGCTTCACCGAGCTGCAGGGTTTTTCAAATTTTCTGGTTGGTGATGAGATGTTGAGGGCTGGACGATATGATGATGGTCTTCAATATGAAATCTTCACACTGTAGAATATTTTCAGGCTACCTATAGTGCATGTTATTGTGAACCATGCGTTGATTACTGAGCAGAACCTTCGGGAAGCTAGTGGTGCATACCAGGGCATTTCGGTACTAATCTATGGTACTATTTCTATCGGCAAGAGGAAGAGGCAGATAGATTTATCTCATGGTGGTAGTACTAGCAATAATAATTCTTCAGGTGGCCAGATAATGTGCTACCAGTGTGGTAAAGAAGGGAAAAAGATACCTCTGTGTCCACGTGACTGAGTGGAGTGTCGAGCTTGCAGCAAGATGGTCATCTGCAGCATTTTTGTAGTGTGTTTTCACCAGTGACAAGTGAGAGGGGTTCTGTAAAGACTCCGCATGTAGGAGCAGGGCCTGATGCTTCTTACCAGTGAGATAATTAAAATACGTTAGGACGTTTAGGCTGAGGTGGTGGTCGTGGCCATGGTAGATGGACACCAGGATCTCAGAGATAGCAGGGCGTGTCAGCTCAGGGTAGCTAGGCTATTTGGTAGGGCTGCAACACTGGGCATACATATGTAGTGAAACAGACCCAATAGGAGCAGGATCCCAGACCTTCCACTATCTTAGGTACAATTCTAGTTTCTTATCTTTTATCTTTTGCACATTTTGATACTGGTGATACACATAAATTTTTATTTGTGCCCGCTTTGGAGAGACAAGGGCTCTGTGTTTCTTCTTCTCCTTCTGATATCATGATGTATGACACTCCATTGGGTACTAGAACAACCGGTGTGTGTTAGTGCAAGGAGTTCCCCCTAGATTTCGGTGGGTGTCACTTTCTATAGTACCTCTAGTCTTCAGGATGACGAGCTATGATTTCATTCTCAGGATGGAATGGTTGGTACCCTTTTGAGCCTTTGTGGATTTCTATCATCGCAGGGTGAGTTTCACGTTAGTAGAGGGCATGTAGTTTCTATACAAGGGCGAATGGGATGTCCAGGAGAGCCGAGTTGGACCAGAGCAACGTGGGTGAGGTGGAGTGACAACCCAGATTGCGAGTTTATATCTGGATGACCAGGGAACTTGTCAGAATGATTTTTCTCCAGTGGTAAATCATTTCATGGATGTCTTCCTAGATGACTTTTCAGGTCTACCTCCAGAACGAGAGGTGGACTTCTCTATTGGGATTGTGCTAGGAGTGGCACCGGTGTCCAGTCCTCCTTATTGGACGACTACACCAGATTTGTAGGAGCTCAAGAGGCAGTTAGAGGAGTAACAGGAAAAGGGTTTTATCCGACCAAGTACTTCTCCTTGGGGTTCGCCTGTCCTGTTTACGAAAAATGCGGATGGTACCCCCAGACTTTGTGTGGATTATCAAAAGATAAACCAATTTACGGTTATGAATTGAAATCCCTTACCAAGGATTGATTATATTTTTGATCAACATCACGGATCATGAGTGTTCTAGAAGATTGACTTGAGATCCGGATATCATCAGTTGCGCGTTAGACAATCAGACATACTGCTTACAGCCGTTCGGAGACGATATGGTCTATACGAGTACTTGGTCATTCCATTTGGTCTCACAAACGTGCCAGCAGTTTTCATGGATTTGATGAATCGTGTGTTCTACCCACATCTAGATTCTTTTGTCGTAGTCTTTGTGGACTATATCTTTGTGTACTCTCACACTCGACATGACCATGATACCCATCTTGAGATTTTATTGAGTACACTGAGAGAGTGTTAGTTATATGCTAAGCTCTCAAAGTGGCACTTTTTGATGGACCAGATTAACTTCTTGGGACATATTATCTCAAAGGCAGGGGTTGTAGTAGATCTTGGGAAAGTGAGAGCAGTAGTTTCCTAGGAGCATCTGAAGAACGTGTTTGAAATACGGAGTTTATTGGGGATGGCTGGTTACTACAAGATCTTTATACATGACTTCTTCCGCTTAACAATTCCATTGACGGGTTTGACTAAGATGGGTATGAAGTTTGTTTGGTCAGAATCTTGAGAGATATCCTTTCAGGAGATGAAGGGAAGGTTGACATCAACACCAATCTTGATACATCTAGTGCAAGGGAAGAGCTATACAGTTTAATGTCATAAATCAGGTATTTCACTGGGATAAGTGTTGACGCAGGTTGATCGAGTAGTTGTGTACGAGTCTCATCAGTTGAGGACACATGAGAGGAATTAACTGACGCATCATCTCAAGTTGGATGCAGTTGTTCATGCATTACATTGTTAGAGAAATTAACTCTTGGGAGAACATTTTGTTGTGTATACAGACCAAAAAAGTAGTAAAAACATTTTTACCCAGTGTGAATAAAATTTGAGACAGTGAAGGTGGGTTAAATACCTTCTGTCCTTTGACTTTGAGCTTCACTATACACCTGGTAAAGGTAATGCAGTAGCAAATTCACTGAGTAAGAGGGCTTAGAGACAGGTAGTGCGGGAGGCCAGTGGTGAGTGGCAGCTTATGGATTTGTTCACTGAGATGCATTTGGAGGTGCACGATAGTCAGTGGCCAACCAATCTTTCATCTTTTGATGCGACTAATACCCTCCTCGATAGAGTGAGGATAAGGAAACTATTAGACTCAAAAGGCCTATTTCTACGGGAGTTGGTGGAAGGTGAGGACCCTCCACCGAGTTGGATGATAGGCGATGATGAGGTACTATGTATCCATGGATTAGTGTGGGTTCTAGGGGATATATGCAAGGAGTTGATGTGGGAATTTCTTGCTTCATCTTGGGTAGTGCATCCCGTAGTTACCAAAATGTACCATGACATGAGACGTCAGTATTGGTGGCCGGGTATAAAAAGAGAGTAGCTGGTATTTTTAAAAGATCTCCCACCTATCAGTAAGTGAAGGATGATCATTATAGGAAAGCCGAACTATTACAACAATTACCCATTCAGGAGTGGAAATGAGATGATGTTGTGATGGACTTCATGACAGGGTTTCCATGGTCACATCAAGGCAATGATGTTGTGTTGGTTGTTGTGGACAGACTTACGATGGCAGCTCACTTTTTTTCAATCAAGGAGACCTTCAATGTTGACAATCTCGGGAAGTTGTATATCCAAGAGGTAGTATGTCCTAATGGGGTCCCTCGTTCCATCATTTTAGATAGGGATGCCCATTCTACATCTCGATTCTTGCAGAGTTTTTAGAGGGAACTAGGTAAACAAGTGCTCATGAGCATAGCTTACCACCCTCAGACTGATGGCCAGTCGGATCATACGATACAGGTGCTAGATTACATACTGCAGGCATGTGTCCTAGACTTTGGGGGATCTTAGGAGAAGCACATATCCCTGGTCGTGTTTGCAAACAATAATAGTTTTTAGGAAACTATTGAGATAGAACCTTATGAGGATTTATATGGTAGGACATGTCGATCACCCTTGTGTTGTCTAGTGGAAGGTGAGGTAGCTTGACTGGGACCATGTATAGTTTAGGAGATTTTAGAGTAGGTCCATTTGATTCAGAAGGGGATGGCTACTGCACAGTCTCGTCAGAAATCGTATGCTGATCACCGTAGACGACCATTGGAGTTTATGGTTGGGGATCATGTTTTCTTGCGTGTTTCACCGAGGTTGGGACATAGGCAGATCATGACACATGGTATACTTTCATTGATGTATATAGGGCTATTTGAGATTCTGGAGAGATTCAGGCTGGTTGCCGATCAGTTGTAGTTACCACAGAGGTACTGGGACAGGTACGATGTCTTCCATGTATCTCAGCTGCGCTGTTATCACTCATACCCATCCCCTAATTTTCATCCCAAGGAGGTTGAACTTCAGGTCGATGAATCCTTTGAGGAGCATCTGATTCGTATTGTTGATAGAAGCACAAAGGTTCTCCGTGGCCGGTCAGTTCCTATCATACGGGTGTTATGGAAGTATGGCCGAGTGTAGGACGAAACCTGGGAGAGGGAGACCGATGTACGTTCTAGGTGGACAGTGTTACTCTCAGCTTTATCTTCACCACCCATGGAAGGTAAATTCGGGGACGAAATGATTTAAGGGGGGAGTTTGAAAGATCCTGGTTCTTATTCTTGATGTAAGACTTTCTTTTTTTCCTTTTTTCCTTATGTGTTTTTGAGAAAATAGGGGAAATGGGGAAAAATCCCAAAAATTATGGGTACACACCATGTACTTTTTCCACACTCCGTGTACTTTGTTTGTGTGGGAGGAAAATATAGGGCGTGTTGGCCTGTCTGCAATGAAGGTTGTAAAAACTGACTACACACCATGTACATAGTATATACACGCCATGTAATCTGTCAGTAGGTGAACAGTAAAGTAGTGGGAGTAGCCTCCATCAGAATGATGGTAGACACCGTGTACTAAGTAATACATGTCATGTAATCATGTCATCTAGTGAACAGAAATGTGGTGGAAAGAATCCGCGAGGGGAATAGTAAAAAAAGGAAAGTACACGCCATGTACTTAGAGTACATTACGTGTAGTTATGTTTTTTCATTAAAAATAGGAAGTATCCTACTCATTTGGAAAAGGAGGCATGGAACACAATGAGAGCTGTATGAGAGGAGGCCATAACATGGAGGAGCTCCCGACCGCACACTGGGACTCTGATTCCTTCGCCGTCGATCTCGTTTGAACCGCGCGGTTGAGATCTTCTCTCATCTTGAACCTCTCCTTACAATTATTTCTCTAATGGAATTTATTTTATTATGAACGAGTAAATAATTATTCTAGATCTACGTCATTCTCAGGTGAATCAGGAGGTGTCGTTCACGTATATCGATCAGAGGAAATTGAAGTAGGTGGTATGATGTTTATTTCTAACTGTTGAGTTTTTTTTGTGTATAGCTATGCTATGCTCCCATGTTTTGGGTGTTCTATGGTTGAGGCCTTTGCTGTTAGGATACCTATAACTACTTAGGTAATTTAATGAACAATTATAAACAACTATTTGGGATCGTTACCTTGAACCAGGGCCACCCTATGTGTGTTTTTCCATTGTTTAGCCGTTCGGATAGGATACTTGTGGGAATTCCAGGATTAGAGCATGATTTGAGTTTCTTGAGAGAAAATATATATTAATTTCTTGCTTATGTTTTGGGTTCGTCCCAATTACTTTATTAGCTGGAGGGAAGTGTTTTGTTTATCCTTAGGGCATCATTTTGTTTATCCTGAGGGAAAGGTTTTGTTTAGACTGAGAGAAACAATTCTTATGCCTAAGGGAAGTGGCTTCCATTATTGAGGGAAATATCTCGTATTCCTAAGGGAAATATTCATTCTTCCTGATGGCAGTCACCTGTGGTTTCATTTCTGTTTTCCTGAGGGTAATGATTCACATGTTTGAGTACACTGTTTATTTGAATATTCACTGTAGTGGTTTCTCATGTTGTACTTGCCAAGCTAAAGCACATGCTGGGAATTGTTAAATAATTATTAAATTTGAAATATAATTTGTAGGAGTAGTTTCTTTTGAGTACTTCCTATCTTACTGTATTTATTTTTTCATAGTGGTGTTGGAAATTTTCACTGATAGTTGGGCACGTGCCCTTGGTGGTGGCCTACTGGGATTTATTTCTCACACCCTATTTTGGTTATGTCTTGGGCCCAAAAAGATTACATTGCTGCAGTTTTTGATAAGGGAAAGAGTCTCTATATAGGTACAAGATTGTTGTAGAGAAGTAGGAGAGCATGGGACATAGCTTAGGATTGTGATGATGCTGAGTTCTGGCTGCACTGTTTTGTTTTGATTTTATGTACTTATACCTTGTGTTGTATTGTTTTGATTGAAGTGTATCATTTTTTGGCTGCTTTCGTAGAATTAGGGACGTATTGATTCATTATATATGTTAATGTTGGTCATATTTTACTTCAGTACCGTTGTCCATTTCAGCTTGGCATTGTTTACTGCTTCTGCTTTTGTGTTTCTATACTTATTCCGATGTGCTACACTTTGAAAAATGATGGATTAGTTTCCCCACAATCAGTCCTAGGCCCTCACTGCTAGTCGGCAGGCTCTAGCATTTGGGGAAATGTGTTGGAGTTCATGTGACCAACCGAGTTCGGGGCCCCCATTGTGTGGAACCCGAATCCGGGACATTACATATACCAACTGTGATACCCAGACCCTAGAAGCCCAAAGCATGTTCATTATTTCATTATATTTTCATTATTATATGGAATAAAATCCTAAAAGAACATTCAATTTAGCAGTGTTAGAATGCCATATTACATATATGATACCCATAATGCATTGAGATATAAGAAATAAAACCATGATTCATTTCATAATGAAATAAACTACATCCTTGAAATCTTATTCAATGATATATTCTCCATGACCTATAAAAATGAAACATAATAATGGTGAGATAAAATTATTATTATAGGTATGTAAAAAAGAAGCAATATTGAATCAATGAGATTAAATTAACTTGGAATGGTAAATAACTGATAACACATGCCATTTATATATATAGATAAGGAAAAATCAATATGGGAAGGTAAGAAACTGAATCTCATTAAATTTAATCAATTAACTAAAAATTAAATGAATCCATAGATATTTCGACACAAAATCTCAAGGATTAATAATATCTAGAACAAAATGAGGTTAATTATTTCTTAATGGATGTCATATATGAGGGATAAGAAAACCTATACTATCAGTACCTTTCAAAAGACTGTTTAAAACTATGGATAGAAAACCATTAAATTTAGACAACTTATTTGTATCATGATAACCTATTGATTCATTGAGGGGTTATATAATATCTAGGCTCCACTGATCATTGCATGTCCAAATCATTACTCATATTTAATAACCAATATTATCAATAGAAAATTATCATTATCAAATATTTGTATTGAATAAACAATAAAAAATTATCAATATCAAATAACTATCATATATTAATTCCTTATAATATTTTATTTCCCTTTTGTGAACACACATTCATTAGTTTCACTATTTTGGGTGTCAATTGCCTAGTTTTCTTGAGTATGTTTTGAAATTATACTTGTTGTTCCTATTTTATAGATAATGATTTAATCATCTACATAATGTGATTGAAGACTTAATTATATAATATATTAATTACATATATATTTATAGTAGTCCTTAATATTTGTAGATTAGAAATAAAGTGCTATGTTCATGGAGACGGTTGGCCGTATCTATGCATGAACACACCATTCATTTTATTATTATATTAAAAGAATTAAAAAAATAAGATATATGTATATTATAATTCCATTTTAATATCTAGGCTATATATGTTAAATAGTTTTATTAAATCCTTCCTTTATAAGGTCCAAGTATGGTGTGAGTGAATCACATTGCTTTGAGGGGCGGTGGTCAACAAATCTTCAAACAATGTTATCATATTAATGAAAAATATAAATTATTAATGTTATGTATTATAAAAGGATAAAATAAGTATAAAGACGTAATAAATATCATGAATATCATATAAAAATATATTGTCCCTAATACCATCAATATAGGTAGTAAAGTAAACTTTAACAATCATCGTTTCTTGAGGCTGTAGTTATCCCTACATATAAACAGTATGTTTTTATCCATTAGATGAAGTTGAGTGTAACAATAGGTATAATCCCTAGAATAAAAACATCATAGTTTAATGATTATAGATTTTTTATATAAGCATATAATAATAATAATTTAGCAGTTATGGAATAAAAATAAAACTTGAGAGCTTGAGAGAAGACGTCACCTCCTAATTCGGTAACATATTTTACTTTTTAACAAAAAACATCCTTGGAGGGATTTCTACCTAAAAAAGGGTTCTAGAATGAGAGGTGGTATTTTAAGGAGCTATTTGGGACGATATTGGTCATGAAATTTTTTTATTGGTGTGAGGAATTTTTAATAGAATATGCATTATTATTGTAGAGGAGGATTAACACTCTTGTAAATTTTGGGAAAGGGAATTTGAACGATGTTTTTAATGCATGTAGATCCAATAATGGGATGAATTTGATCTAAGGGATTATAAGGTAAAAATATAACCATAAAATAGATCTTGAACGAGTTCATTAGTTGTTTAGGTTCCTAATGTTATGGTTTAGTCCCTTATAAATAAATTAGATGAAAATTAGTTTTGAACTAAAATGCAACATTTATAATTATTTATTAATAAATGAAATGTTTTTGTAGAACATAATAAATTCCCCCTAACCTAATTATTATTAATACCCTTAAAATACAATGTTTATTTTGGAATATTAAATCAATTAATGTGTCACCATTTTGTTTTAAAATGTGTTCACCATTAAAAGGCTGTAAAATTTCCTTTAAAAAATTTAGTCTTTTCTGTGTACAAAAGGCTTTGTTCTAATCTTTTTCATATCCAAAATAATGGATGAATATAAAAAAAATTTCTGTATATATAATGTATATATTTCATTAATATAATTCAATAAATGTAATTAAGTATGTTTATTAAGACAAAAATCCTTTGAAAGCCTATATATAATAATATTTCTTTTTATATCAAATTGGTTCTTATTTTAACTTCTCATTAGTTAGTAACCAATGAATTCATTTAATGTTTATTTAAATCATAATTTTAATAAGTTAATTAGTATTATTCATAACCTGTAATATAAAATCTAGGATATGTCATGTTGTTTTAAATAATAATATTTTAATAAAAAATTGTTAGTCAGTAAATTTTGTCCTGCATGTAAGACATGCTATCAGAGGTCTTTATTGCATGTAACACAAGGTAACTTAGTGTCGATGGCATTACCAAATTTAGAATATATCAAATCTATTTAAAATAGATAATATATTTTAATGTATTTTTGTATTATATCCCCTTACGCACCTCGTGTCGTGTGTCATGCACGATATCAAATATCAGGTTATAACTACATAATTTCGGGATGTTATATATAAAACCATTAAAGTTAAAAAAAAATTGCAAGGTACATAATTTAACAAATACAACTGGAAGCCCGACAATATAAAATGTGATTATACAGTCTTCTTATCATGGAGCATAATAATGTATTTCTATCTCTGTACTTCAAATGATTTAATTTTTTCTCTTGATGTGTGGAATTTGTAACTTCCTTTTACACAATTTTGTAATATAAATTACACATGACAATGAAATAAACTACTATGTTGATAAGTAAATTCATTATCCTATCCCACCTGTACTCATAATTAGCAACATCACAAATATGAGGTCAATTAGGATTAAAATTTTATACGGATGCAACACTAATTCCTTCAGTATAAAAACGATATTCTTTTTCAACAATTAATGTTAGTGTAACAAATATTTTATTAAAAAAATTTATAATAAAATTTTAAAAAATCATTCCACAGTAAATAAAAAAACATTTTATCAAGTGTATGGGTAGTGGAATCACCCCTGATACTAATGGATAGATATCAATACCAGTTATACTGATATTAGGATCGAAATAATATATTATTTATGGATCTACTATAAGTGGGGGTGAATTTTAGTTTGAAAACTTTTTTATTTAAGGAGTTTAAACAAAACAAATATAGAAACCTTTTTGTCGAAAACTATCTGATTCAGATATGAGCCTCTGTCTGATTAACAATGTGTTTTAATCATGATTGATTTCAATGTATCAGAGTAATAGAGTTATAATTTTAATCAATATGATTTAATCATTAAAATGTCCGAAATACTTTGGATCTAATTAATCTAGGTAAAATAATTTTAATCATAATAAGTTTAGTAAAAAATAGTAAATAATAAAAAATATGATGTTTCCCATTCTTTTATATAAATGTAGTAGAATAGTTACTGGTGAAAACAAGAAATAGAATTCTAACATAATGTAATAATGAGATAAATATATTATTTAATGAATATATCTCTTTTATCTATATGATTATGGTATGCACTAATCTTAGATAAATATATTCCATATTTTAAACATTCAAGAAGGTATGTATTTCCCTAGCAAGAAAATCCCTGGATACAAAGATTGAATATATCTTTCTAGAAACATAATCCTTTTATCTGATGGATCAAATTCCCTATCACACTATCCAAGTAAGCCATTAATCAATAAAATTATCATATTATCCATCTTTCTATCCATGATGTCCTTATATTGTAATCACAAGAATCGTATGCACAAAAAAATTATAAAAAATTTATTATGGAGGCAACCTGACAAGGATTTATTAAGAAATTCAAAACTATAAAACCATGAAAAATTATTTCTGAACATGATGCTACCGCATGATAAACATAAGATATATCACACAAATAAGAAACTAAAAATGAATTAGAAATATTTGAACTCTTTCAAAAATCAAGAATTTTAAGGTAAATCCCCAATGGTCATATTTCCTTCCCAAATTCATATTTTTATGAGTTTGATGCAACAACATGGACACTGAGGATTTGACATATCGTACATCTCCAGCAAAACTGAATTTCGGACATCTTATTTTATGACACAATCATAGTTTAAAATATAATATTTATATTAGAAATAGGTGTTTTGAATATGACAATGGAATTTATGTCATTCCGATAGACTTACTTATGATTTTCATTCTGATAGTCATCATAGGGTCAGTCATAGTTTTAAAAAATGTCCAATATGATTTGTATGGAAAAAATTCAAAAATATGATCAAATATGGGTGAGTATTATTTTTTTCAGTCCTATACACATTAATATAATCAAAATAAATATATATAGGTTTGTTATTATATTTCATTATAACTTATTATATATTTTATTGATATAGTATGAGTTTTAAAAGAGTATACTATAATCAATTCGAACATGATATGTTAGTAAATAGGTTTTATGAAGGTGTTTCTGGTTTCCAAACCAATAGGAATGGGAATGTGAGAATAATAAATTCCAACTCAATATATTTTCCCCTAACTATAAATAACTGGGATCTTTAATTTTCCATAGACCATATATTATCTAGATCAATTTTTCATATTCACACCAATGAATAGTCTCTCTCTAGAGGCATCATTGTCCATATACTTGGTGATAACATATTGAACCCCAAACCAAGTATCATTACACTATTACATTGTGATTATATTTCACCCCTTGTTCTATAACCCTCATTAATAAATTCCAAATATATAGTAATAAAACAGACATATACCCAGGGATCACATCTCACCTACAAACTGGGTACAACATGGACCCATGGAATCTTACCCCTTAATATTATTAATCTGAAATATAGATTTATATCTGTGTGTGTAAAAACACATTGGGAATACTCTCTTCACAAAACCAAGTATATAACTCACGTAGGGTATTTCACCCTTAATCAAAAAATGAATATAATTAAATACACCATGGAAAACTCTCATTCTTAAACCTCTCCTAACTTACCAAAAATATTTTTTATCCCCCAAACATGTCTTACATGTCATGATAATCCACTATTGTGCATTAAAAATACTACCCACTATATCAACAGTAGGCTTGCACAATGGACTCAGGTTCGATGTTGAACCCTTTAACCCTCACTTCTTATACCCCAAACAACCATCTATAGGGATAGAAGAAATATATGACGCCCTCTATTTCCCATAAGAAACATGACAGCACTAAAACCCTATAAGGTTTCTTCTCTCACTTTTGTTTCACTCCACCCAATCCAATAATTCTTGTTTTAACTTTCCAAAATAATTTTTAGGGCCTTCCATATCCATATCATCCTTCTATGAGTTCTTACAAATATAAATAAATCAAACCACCATATTAATTACAAAAGAATCCAATATAGACCAACCATTAAAACATGAATCATCAAGAAAAAATATAAATACATGTAAATCATATCATTGAATTTCATATATAATTACTCATAATTTATAAAATAGGTTATGACCTACAAAAGTTTAAACTGAAAAATATAATGTTAGTCAATACTAGAAGGATTTACTATTAAAATTTAGTGAAATACTCATCTCAAAACCATATAAAAATTAATCACATATAATCTTACTCATAATAGACCTTTATCTAAAACCATAAAAACAATCATTAGTAAACTCCATTTAAATTTTGAAATACTTTTTAAAAACCCATTTTATAAATCACTCAATTTCTATTAAATTTATATTTAAGTCACATCCGTTTGTAAATTAATTTTTAATGAAAACCAGATGATTATAATATAAAATTTATTCAAAAAAGGAACCCATAATGTGGACCACTTACACCATTTAAATCAATGAACCACTATTAAACCATTTAGAAATATTGGTGGTCCATGTTAACTATTAGGCAATGTGAGTGTATTCATATTTATTGTGGAGTCATACATTTACTTCTATATTAAAAATTTAATATTTATAATGGAATGATTATAAAAATCGAAATGAATAAGAGAATCAAATAAATACATGTAAACATCCCTCAATCAAAAATACATAAAAAATATTGATCTTCTCCAAACATATGATGAGTTTGTTAACATCCATGTTATGGAAACAAATCATTTAATAATTAAATTAATGATTTTAACCAAACAATCAAACTAGTAAAACTTATTCAATGCTCTCCATGTTAGTTAAAGGAATGGAGACAATAGGCTAGTGCACACCTAAACCTAAAACATTAAAATTATTACAATTTCCATACCAAATCAATTGTCAATTTTACCCAGCATCACTAATAACTCTCAATAAATCATTATGGAATCGTAAATGAAGTAAAATGTTGAATTTTAGATTAGTAAATTTTATTCATGATTGAAATTAATTCCCCATAATTAGGTATGTTCTCACTATTTTTAGTGATGTCATCTCTCTAAATCCTTTGTTAAATTATTAAAAAATGAATAGAATATAACATGGATAGAAAAATGGATTATGGAAGTGTAAAAAAACTTGATTCTATGATAAGAGGATCCTCTGGATAATAATATTAAAATAATATTATAGTAGAGGAATTGAGAGCCTATGAGGTTATTATCCCTCCACTTTGGTTGAAAAGGTTTATTTAAACTTGGTGGGTTGATAAATAAAGAACAATAGAAAACATATATGAATTCCCCAATAATAGAGGAACCTAAACCTAGTTCACATTGTGAAAACGATTATCTCCCCATTAATATCCCCAATTTTGATGGACTATACTTCATCCCTATAAAATTCAAGGTATGGTCTATATGGTCACGTAATGAATAATCCTTTTTATAAATTCCCCCATTTGAATACCCCATTATTATGCTGAATGGCCCATGTAAAGGACACTAATGGTGGGTTAAACACTAATCACACCATAATTGGAATTCTTCTAAAAATATTCATTGTACAAGCCAACTAGTAATCACCTAGATTCCCAATATTGTCTCACGTTCTGTAAACAAATCAATGACAATATGAAAAATTCAAATTTATACTAAAATCCATAGCCTATAAATGGGGGATTATTTCTATAATTAACATAAAACTATTTCAAAATGTAATTTTAACACCCTAATATTATGATAAGATATATTTTTTTGAATTAATTTAATATTTTCATTGTTTTTCATTTCACCCAACACTGAATATTGATTCTGTTATACAAAATAACTAATTTCGTGTTGTGTTATATGCACCATGATGTTAATATTATTATATAAAAATACTTATATTATCTTGTGGTAAATGGATAACTATGTTTTCTTTATGTTTCACAAAATTATCATTTCTTTCGATAGCTTGCAATACATGCAATACAGAGTTTTTCATAACTACAATATATTATTAATATTTTTTAAAATATTATTATTGTTTCCTCCAAGACTTTGGAATGGAAATTACAACAAAATATTACTAAAATATGAAAATATTATTTTAAAGCATATATAAAATTATTCATTTGGTTATCAAAAACCTAAAAATGAATGTATGAAATATTTGATACTAATGAATTTTTTTTTCTCACAAAGCTATATTTTTATGTACAAACACCATTTTATCACAATAAATTAATGAAACCACTATTGGTGATTTTTTTAATAAAATTTATATTTTAAATATTCAATAATGTTTTTATAATGCTCATAAAAAATAATTTATAGGTATAAGATAATACTAAATACAATTTTATAAATTCAAGATGTATGTTTAAAAAGTGAAATTCTTCTACATTTTAATCGAGAAACCATTTTAATAAAAATGTTTGACACAAAATTAATTTATCTATTATAAACAGCTGATTATTTGAAATATATATGTCATAATTTATTTTGGTTGATTTTTTTATTTTTCTAATAAGTTTCATGTGTTACTGAATATTGAAAAATACAAAATTTTAATTGAAATTTTTTTTCATTGAAATAATTCATATTGTTTAATTATATATTTGATTGGTTTTAATATATAATTATATAATTTTTTAGTATTTATCCCAATATAGTTAATTGAAATCAATTTCTAATTTAATTCAGACATAAAAACATGTCAATCTTTTGGACATTTCACTTTAAAAACAAGTCTTCTCATTTCATCAACTTGATCAATTTAAAATTAATTTTATCAAATTATGAATTTTGAATTGTGAAAAATGGACTTCATGTTTTTAATCATAAGTTACAAATTTAGTAAATATCTCCCTTTTACAACAATACGAACGATATCTTTAATAATTTTTATTACCAAAGTTAATGGCATGTTAAGTAATAATAATTAAAAATACTATTATAAAAGTTATAACCTACCCTAGAACAAGACCAAATGTTATTGGATGATTTTTATTCGACCATAAATATATTAATAACGAAATTGAATATTTTAATGGAAAATATTTCATTAAAATAGCTTAAGTATTGTTAAACTCTAAGGGAGAGACAAAATTCCACAATATTACTTTTAATATGTATATCATTATTCATATGTGTATAAATTGATGATATTCTAAACTATATGTAATATTAATAAGGATAATATGTTTATATAAATCATAAAATCTTAAGTTCAAATTTTAGTAAAAAATTAATCATATAATATAATTAGAAAATGATGATGCAGTAAAACACAAATAATGAATATATAAATTAAATGATGTAAAAAATATTAAAATAAATATAATATGACTGAATTAAATAAATAAATATATTTTATAGGTTAAAAATAAATATTATTAGTTCTTTACATTAGTTTTATCGATGTTTATATAAACTCGGCCTTAGACATAATTTATTTTAGTGAATTTTGACTAGAATTTACTTTATTTCATTCTCAAAGATCTTTTTGGTCTAGAGTTTTGGAGAATTAAGAAAAACTCATACATAGAAATCCAATAATTAACAAGTGGATACTTATATTTAGTATCTATTTTCTTTAAAAAAATGAATCCCTTTAAAAATAAGTCATGATTTTTTTTCTTGATAAATATATTCTTGACTTCTTCTTTTCTCTTACACATTCTCATTCCTGATGAAAAAATTGAAAAAAAAGATGCGTATAAAAATATAAGTAAGGGATACCCAATTCATGAAAACTATTAGTCATGTAAAAATGTGAAAATAGTCAATACATTTTCATAAAGTAATACTTTTAACATTTTAGAAATAGTAAATAATCATCCCTGAATATAATCTCATTGCTAATCCATTTTTTAATCAAATGATTACCATAAATCCCATAGAAATCACAAATAACATTAAATGATAACATGAGAAATAATCATACATAAATGGAATAACCATATGGTCGATATCCCAACATATCACTCCTAAAAATGGAATATCCATTCGACTGACTTCCATACACAATTTGTTAGAGGTTATAATGTAACCATTTATCCGTTTTTTATTACTAAACCACACATATTCATTTTATCACAAAACCAACCATCATTGGTTTATCATGTAACAACTTTTAAAATGTCCATGCACCATTATATAATCATAATACATAAAAGATTGCAATTATCAACATTTCACCCAAAAATTTTATTTGAAATCAAAGGAAATTATTTCAAGATATTGAAATGTAGAATCCATTTTGAAAACCCTTTTGAATACCAAAATATCTATAAATGTAAATAAATAATATATTTTTCTTTTCAAAAAATTAAGGCTTATAGAGTAAGATAAATATAACATAATCGTTACAGTAGTGGAAAAGTCATATTCGCCGTTAAAAACAATCATTTTTTCTTTTTTTAAGGAAAGAAAAATGCTTCGAATATAAATAATCCGTTTTGAAACAATTGAATGAAATTAAAAAGTAATAGGGTATAATTTTACCCCTTATACAGGAAGGTGGTGTATGACATCAAAATATGCCTCAATCAATGGAGATTAAGGCAAAGTCCCTTACCATATAAGAAACACTTGAATAAAAATCTTTAAGGATTGAAATTAAACATAATAGCAAATATCATAATAACATATTAATTCATGATATAAAAAGTCAATGGCGTTGTAAATACACATTATTGGATATTAAAGGTGCAACACATCATGATATGACTCAATGAAAGGAGATTGAGACAATATCCCTTACCTTAAATCTGATTCTTTTCGTACATTATTTATCTTCTTGAATAATAACCATATGTTATTTTATAATTTATTTAAATCCTTAACCATGTTTATTATTCCATTTATATCACTTATTACCATGTTTTTACAATTACATAATTACTTAAGTTTATATCAGATGTTTTGTCATTATTCGATACATTAGTCAAAAATGACCTTGGTATGATGTCAATAGTCCATGTGGTCATAATTTCATCTTATAAATAATAAAATTAACAAAAACATAAAAAGTATTGTACAAAAATTAAACATTTAAATAAATCCATTTATTAATGGAAGGAAAATGAACAATGTTATAATCTGAGAGATCATAGGTCATACGTACGTATGAGTAACGTCATCATTTTTCATTGATCGTTATTGAAATAAGGTATGTATTGCTTTTTTCATAATTATAATAACATGATAAATATAAAATTAAACATTTAAATATACTTCTATATATCATACATATTATGTAGTGAATAAAAAAGGAATTCAATCAGTTCGTGGATGTGATATATTACACGTACGCATGAAATATGTTATCATTATTATGCGATTCGAAAGTAATAATTTAATTGATATATTATTCTATTACAATGATAAATATGTCATGAATACGATATATTTACATTAATTCCTTCATTATTACCAGTCTTGAGATATGATAAGGAAAAATTAAATATATCGGTTCGCAAGGCGGTTCTCCACCTTAAACATGAATGAAAAGTTAATTTCCAATTTGATGTAATTTGTAAATTATTTAGTTGATAGAATTCACATAATAAAAAATCATTATATTGAGGATAATATATTTATTATATCTTCATGGTTGAATAATATTTTATGGAAGTGATTGAAAATTAAAATAGAAATACTTAAAGAAAACGATACATCTTATTCAGTTGATCACCTTTGAAGAACTACATAACTCATCCTAAGAGCATGTTCATCAAAAAATATGGCCTCAATAATATTGGGAGGAATTTTAGAAAGGGTTTAGGGTAATTATTATAAGTCCCTATTCTTAAACATTACTTATTATTGAATTAAATGAATAATTCACATTGAGGATCCTTTCAGGTTTAGAGTTTTAGAAAATTAGATCATAAATCATGAATTACATTCCACAATTAAACAAAGTGGTTACATAAAAGATAGTATTCATTTTCTCCCATCAACGGAAACATATTTAAAATAAAAAATGTATTCTTTCTTGACACTTCCTTGACACTATCATCATATCATGCACCATTCCCTTAACCTATGAAAAACATTTCAAAAACATGGGATGAGCATAAAAAGCTCCATAAGGGATATAAAAGTATGAAAAGAAAACATTATTCCATGTATGAAAACATACATTACTCATAAAACATAAGAATTTTAACATACCTCATCAAATCATGAATAAATCATAGATATCATAAGCCATAAAGGTAACTTGAGGCATTCATAACATTCTTACGTAGGGAGTAACCCTCTTGGTTACGTTTGGAATACCCATCATAGTAGATTCCCTAAATATCTTCAGAGAAACCTTAACGTTTAACCCCTTCGCATTAACCAATGCATTGGAGAGCTATATCGGGCTCACCCGCCCGTAGTTTATCATAGAACCACCCATCTTCATAATAATTCTCAAGAACCATAACATAATCGTATCACATAAAACATGTATAAAGGAAACATAACATTTCCGCTTTTCAATCACAAGATATCAATAAAAAACATTGATATAAAAACATTATGAAAACCATTTTCAATAACAAAATAAAATAAGAGTAAAATATGGTATTTATTTTTCATTCAAAAAAAAGTTATGGCTTGTAGAGGAAGTCGAAACTCAAATAATGGTCACGGCGGCGGAGAAGTCATTGTCGCCGCATACGTACGACAAAAACATTCACTTTTGTCATTTAGTAAAACTCTTCGTATAAAAAATATTCTTTTTGGATAAACATAAAAGTAAAAGGGGTTTATACACCGTATAAATGTAGGTTGTGTATAAAACAAAATATGCCTCAATGAAAGGAGATTGAGACGAAGTCCCATACAAAGATGATATCCTTGGATTAAGGATAAATCAATTACATAATTATTTGTGAAAAAAAAATACACCAAATATAAGTGGATATTAAGTATAAAACAATTATAGGACATTCACACATATTCATAGAACGACATATTGAAGGAGTATAAGTTTATCCCAAAGAATCAAAATTGGGTTAAGATGTTATCTTGCAAAACTTCGACAGCCTAACGACATCACATAAAAATTCAGAAAAAGAGTTGATGAGAGATAAAAAGGGTATATCATCACATGGACATAAAATTTACATCAATGAGGATATAGAAGAACATATCTCAACATAATAGTATGTGAATTAAAAAACATAAAAAAAGAAGTCTTTTAAAAAGAGGAGGGTGAAAGGTTCCCTTACTGACTTGGGTAACTTTCGAAACGTACACCCCATAGAAGAAGGGTCTAACAATGAATATGTAAATACCCATAAATGAAATTATATTACACAAAGAGTATAATAATGGGAAGTAAATTCACCACTCAAAGTAAATGGAGGAAAATGTAGTATAAATCTCACGGGACTAAAAGTGTGATGAAAATCCCCTTACAAAAACTCGGCAGCCTAACGACGCCACTTAAAACTTACAAAAATGGATTGATGAGATAAAAGAGGGTCTCTCATAATATTAAAATAAATTGTATAGAAATAGGAATATAAAATAACATCCCCCATTATAACAAAGAGGAGATTAAAAGAAGTGACATAAATGAGAGTACTTAAAAAGAAAGAGAGAGGATAGATCTCTTACGAAAATTCGGTAGCCTAACAGCGCCACTCAAAACATCCAAAATGGATTTATGAGAGAAAATAGGGTATCTCATCATATGAAAATAAAAAGTACAGTAGGAGTAATATAAAATAACATCCCAATCATAATAAATATGAGCTTAAAATGAATGACATAAAAGAGTGTACTTAAAAAAGAAAGAGAAGAGTATGATCCCTTACCTCATGTCCGACATGACTCGATCATTCTTTAATTTCCTGAATAATAAAATTTGGTAAATTTATAATTTCTTAAGGACCTAGTTTAAATATTATTATTCAGTTAATATCACATATTATAATGTCATAATAATTGGTTAATAAAGTGAGTTCATATCAGACATTTTTGTTGATGTTCGGTACATGAGTAAAAATCAAACTTGTTGGAAAAACATTTTCCATGCAGTTATAGGTACATCATATCCAGAATAGTATTGATGTTTTAAATATCATATATATCCAGTATATATTCATTTTATACTATTCCATAGCATTTGGAGATAAAAAATTAAAAGCACCGTTCATGGAGACGGTAGGCCGTACGTACGCATGAACGCTACTTTCATTTTTTTGTCATATTAATGGAATTGAAACAAAATGAGAGATATATATATTATAATTAAAAAATGATATACTTCATTTAGATGTAATATATTACATATATATCCATTATATATATGTACTTATAATAGTACATAACATTTGGAGATAAGAAATGAAATGTACCGTTCATGGAGACGGTAAGCCGTACGTACGCATGAACGCTAATTTCATTGTTTTGTATTCAAGAGAATGAAATAATAATGATATAAAGGTATATTATAATTCCAGTAGAATATCAAATGTAATACAATTAATTCCATCCTTTATACGTCCCACATATGGCCTTAACGAATCAAATCACTTTGAGGGTGCGGTAGTCTGCGCTTCCTAAAATTAAGATATCACATTTACCCACAATGGAAACCATTAAGGTATGCCATAAATGAAAAATAAAGAAGCTTAAGGAAAAAATAAAAATATTATATATCATATATAAATATGGTTACAGCTTAGTGGACACCTTTAAAGGTGTTAAAAGAATATTGAACAATCCTCGTTTCGTGAGGCAGTAATTCACCATCCACAGAAACAGTATGTTCTATAACCATTAGACGAAGTTGTGTGTAAGGGTATCTAGAATAATTCACATAAAAACATCCTACTATATTAAATATACTTTTTTTGTTACAAAAGAATGTAATAAAAAGAGTTTAGAGGGTTGGAGAAGCAAAATAAAACATAAGAACACAAGAGATGACACTACCTTTAA
Source organism: Viscum album (assembly GCA_963277665.1). Taxonomy (NCBI): domain Eukaryota; kingdom Viridiplantae; phylum Streptophyta; class Magnoliopsida; order Santalales; family Viscaceae; genus Viscum; species Viscum album. The sequence continues at coordinate 1,978,520,752 of OY728146.1, read as the reverse complement.
ATCGGGTAACTCTCTTTGATTTGAGCTCAAAGGCTTCCTTGGAAAGGATTCTGCCCAAAGTGAGGCTTCAATGATGAAGAGAGGGATGAGGAAAGATGAAATAGGCAGGGGTTGTCCGAGCCAAAGGCTTGAGAGGTGTGGGTAAGTAGGTAGAGGTGGGGGCCTTTTATAAGAGGAGAGGAGGGGCACTCTTGGAAAGTTATAAAATATTACTTTATTATAAAATTATTTTGGGATTTAAAAGGTCCCAAAAGGATATAGTTCGAGGATAAGGTGATAAGGTTTTTAAATCCACACATCCAATAGGTTTTTTACAAGTGTAAGACTTAGATTTCACCCTATCTTCTCATTTTATTTAAATCTTTCATTTATGAGGTAATCAGTGCATCATCACGGTGTCATAAATTAATTAATTTATTTAATATCTAAAAATTATAAAAAAATATCATGATGTAGGAAATCTTTTTACATTTCTAATGAATATTTACAGTCAAAAATATGACTTGTATAACCCCATCTAAAAATTGTTTTAGTAAAACAACACATTTTTGTGACATTTTAACTTTAACTTTAAATAAAAAGGTATTAATGTCATTTTCCAACCAAAGTGGCTCCATGGGGTCCCCAAGTTGACCCATGGATTGACTTGGTTGGCCATGACGCATCCAATAAGGGTAGGACATGCGTCATGGTCAATTTAATATTATTAAAACATTATTTTTACCTTAAATTACACTAATTACCTCTAATCGCGATTAAAAACTTAAAAGTTACTATTCACCAAAAAATTATTTTAAACCCATTGAACCTCATTTTACATCATAATGAACTCCATGTATGTCATATTTTCGAAATTCAAATCACAAAAGTGGTAAAGTTTCATTTAAACGAAAAATCAGTTTTTAAACTACCACTTAGTGGTTTCACTATTCATCAAAAATTGATGTTTTTCAGAAAAAAACCAAAAATTCACCCTAATCTCTATTTGATATTCCGAATTAAAAAATTATGTATATTTTAAAAAATTCAAAACATATAAGTTACATTAATTAATTTAATAATTAATTCCCGCTGTCAGAGGAAATATCGTGTTTTTCTGAAATAATAAGTATCAAAAGATTGACACTAGTTTAAGTCCAATTTCAAGATGAAATTAATTAAAAAGACCACTATTGTATTAAATGGTAAAAATATATTCTAATTTAACTTTAAAACCAATTCAAAAGATAATATAATCATATAAATAAATTAGACTAAAAAGAGGTTTTGAATTAAAATACAACATTTTTCACTATTCATTAAAAAATGAACATTATCGGAAAAATACCAAAAATTTACACAAAGTAAATTTTGATGTCCCAATTATAAATAAGTATTTTATTTTGTCAAATATAACACATAAAATTGTCAAAAAAGGGATTTAAAAAAGGTTCGTCATCAAAAGGCGGTTAATCGTCCTTTTAAAGAATATTAGAATGTTTACGCTTAAAATTGGATTCATTCGCATTTTTAATCATCTAACATTTATTGTAAAAAGTAAAAATATTTGAAAAACTTATATAATCATTTTGTAGTTAGTTCTGTTCATGCCCACCATTACAGCGGCTAGGCGTTAACTACAATTTAAAATAATATTATTTTATTATTAGAGTGCAATGTATGATTCCCAAGAAACTCGTTGTTGCGTATTGGGTATGCCATCGAGAATAGCGTCCCCTTTAAAGTTATATTAATATTTTATTCACAAATATGGATAAATGTGAAAATTCCATATTCTTTATTTATCTGGGGTGTTACATCCTTCCCCCCTTTTGGGAATTGCATACTCGCAATTTTAAAATTGGGCTTGGAAACTTCATTGAATATCCCACATCGGAATAAGAGTGTGTAAAAAAATCACTTTAAAATAAAGAAAGAGAAGTACAAAGGTCACCCAAGTTAACCCATACTAGGATTACATGTACGAAAACATGGATATGGAGGAAAAAACAAAGGGTCATGTTCTGAGAGAGAGTGACAGTAAACATGTCTAGGAGAATGTTAACCATAGGAAAATCACAAACTTGTGATGGGTTAAACGGTATTCGATTTCCCAATAGGAAAAGTTAACAGACAACATTTTTGATTTATTTTACTCATCATTGAGTAATTTATTTTTGAGCTTAACTAAATCATAATGAAACATACTTACTTGTCCTGTAGACTTTCATCTTTTACTAGATTCCTTAATCAAACTCATATTTTCTCCAAAGAACGAGTATTTAAGAAGACTTGTTCGCATTAAGAGTACTATAATCAACTTCTTGAGAATCACCTAATCCACAAAAGAAAACTATATATTTCCCATGTCTTTATAAAAAATCCAAAACCAAAATTGTTAGTATGATATCAGATAATCCACAAAAGTATAATACATTATAAAAAGAAAATCTATTCTTAATCTCCAAAATTTTTCAAAAAAAAACCCAAAGTTCAACGAAGACCATTCGATAAACAATCCTACATAAAATTCTTCAATGTAAACCAAACTAATATTGAAACCCAAATATTTTAAGGATTTAATCACATAGTCTTCCAAGGTACAAATTAACTTTTATCTCCAAATAACATCAGTTGCCCTTAAATTCTCATATTGAAAAGTAATAAACCTAATCACATATCCTCGATGATATGTTAATAATTTCCATAGATAACCCAAAATAAACTTACTATTGATTCCTAAAATCATCTAACTAAAAATAATTAGTCAAACTAACCAGGGACATCACGTAGTCCAGTGGTTGGCGATAAATACCAGTCGCACTTTGGTTGTGGGTTCGATTCTCGCAGCTTTGTCCGATGCGATGGGTTGTCACATGGTCTGCGTGTTGTCCTTTTTCCAAAAAAATATATTTCTTAAAACATTACCCAAAACGAGATAAAATATTCAATAATAATCATAACATATTTTAACATCAAGTTTATCTCATGACATTCATTTTCCATCATAATATATAATAACCCATAATTACCTCAAAAGTAAGGATCATATAAACCCTAATGGTTAACTTTATAATTATTATCTAAACTTCCACATCTATTGGTCATCTTGTACATGATGCATTACAGAACATACCAAGGTACAAGTGGTTGATCATGACTCCTTGATAGTTGGTTTAGAACAACCACGAGTTTCCTCATTGAATCCCCCATTTCATCCAGTCTCTCAATCAGAGAACCACCACAGTTTCCTTCAAACCTATTGTCACTTTGGTGCCTGCTAGATCCATCCATTCACTAAAAACAGAAATGTCAGTGTGAGTATATCAACAAAACCATCATGTACTAATGAGGAAGATAAACACTTAGATATAATTACTCATTCACTTTATCTAAAAACTATGACTCTTTCTGAAATCCTATCCATTACGGTAATGTCACTTATGCCTAGAGAATACCCTAACCTCTAAAGTTATCTAAACAGACCTCTAATACCAACTATAAGTCCCCGGCCTTAAACATTACTTATTATTGAATTAAATGAATAATTCACATTGAGGATATTTTCAGGTTTAGAGTTTTAGAGAATTAGATCATAAATCATGAATTACATTCTAGATTTTAAAAAGTGGTTACATAAAAGATAGTATTCATTTTTTCCTATCAACGGAAACATATTTAAAATAAAACATGGATTCTTTCTTGACACTTTGTGGACACTATCATCATATCATGCACCTTTCTCTTTACTTGTGAAAAATATTTTGAAAACTTGGGATGAGCATAAAAAGCTCAGTAAGGGAATTAAAAGTATGAAAAGAAAACATTAGTCCACGTATGAAAACATAGTTTACTGATAAAACATAATAATTTTAACATATCTCATCATATCATGAATAAATCATAGATATCATAAGTCATAAAGGTAACTTGAGGCATTCATAACATTCTTAAGTAGGGAGTAACCCTCTTGGTTACGTTTGGAATACCCATCGCAGTATATTCCCTAAATCTCTTCGGAGAAACCTTAACGTTTAACCCCTTCACATTACCCAATGCATTGGAGAGATATATCGGGCTCACCCGCCCTTAGTTTATCACGGAACCACCCGTCTTCATAATAATTCCCAAGAACCATAACATAATTGTATCACATAAAACATGTATAAAGGAAACATAACAGTTCTACTTTTCAATCACAAGAAATCAATAAAACACATATATATAAAAATATTATGAAAACCATTTTCAATACCAAAATAAAAGAAGAGTAAAACATGGTATTTATTTTTCATTCAAAAAAGGTTATGGCTTGAAGAGGAAGCTGAAACTCAAATAATGGTCACGTCGGCGGAGAAGTTGTTGTCGCCGCATACGTACGACAAAAACATTCCCTTTTTTCGTTTAGTAAAACTCTTCGTATAAAAAGATTCCTTTTGGGTAAACATAAAATTCAACGGGGTTTATAAACCATATAAAAGTAGGTTGTGTATAAAACAAAATATGCCTCAATGAAATGAGATTGAGACAAAGTCCCATACAAAGACGGTATCCTTGGATTAAGGATAAATCAATTACATAATTATGTGTGACAAAAAAATACACCAAATATAAGTGGATATTAAGTGTAAAACAATCAGAGTACATTAAAACATATTAATAGAACGAAATATTCAAGAAGTAAAAGTTTATCCTAAAGAATCAAAATTGGGTTAAGAAGTTCCCTTGCAAAAATTCGACAACCTAATGACGTCACTTCAAAATTCAGAAAAAGAGTTGATGAGAGATAAAAAGGGTATATCATCACTTGGAAATAAAATTTACATCAATAAGGATATAGAATAACATATCCCAAAATAATAGTATGTGAATTAAAAGACATAACAAAAGAAGTCTTTTAAAAAGAGGAGGTTGAAAGGTTCCCTTACCGACATGGGTAACTTTCTAAACGTACACCCCATTGAAGAAGGGTCATACAATGAATATCTAAATACCCATAAATGAAATTATATTACAAAAAGGGTATAATAATGGGAATTACATACAGCACTCAAAGGAAATGGTGGAAAATGTAGCATAAATCTCACAGGACTAAAAGTGAGATGAAAAATCCATTACGAAAACTCAGTAGCCTAACGATGCCACTTAAAACATGCAAAAATTGATTGATGATATCAAATAGGGTATCTCATCATATTACAATAAAACGTACAGAAATAGAAATATAAAAGAACATACCCTATCATAACAAAGAGGAGATTAAAATAAGTGACATAAAGGAGAGTACTTAAAAAGAAAGAGAGAGGTTATCTCTCTTATGAAAATTCGGCAGCCTAACAGCGCCACTCAAAACTTCCAAAATGGATTGATGAGAGAAAATAGGGTATCTCATCATATGAACATAAAAAATATAGTAGGAGTATTATAAAATAACATCCCAATCATAATAAATATGATCTTAAAAGGAATGACATAAAAGAGCGTACTTAAAAAAGAGAGGAGTATGATCCCTTACCTCGTGTCCGACATGACTCGATCGTTCTTTAATCTCCTGAATAATAAAATTTGGTCAATTTATTATTTCTTAAGGACCTACTTTAAAGATTATTATTCAGTTAATATCTCATATTATAATGTTATAATAATTGGTTAATAAAGTGAGTTCATATCAGACATTTTTGTCGATGTTCGGTACATGAGTAAAAATCAAACTTGTTGGAAAAGAATTTTCCATGCAGTTATAGGTACATCATATACAGAATATTATTGATGTTTTAAATATCATATATATCCATTATATATTAATTTTATACTATTTCATAGAATTTTTAGATAAAAAATTAAAAGCACCGTTCATGGAGACGGTAGGCCGTACGTACACATGAACGCTACTTTAATTTTTTTGTCATGTTAATGGAATTAAAACAAAATGAGAGAGATATATATTATAATTCCAGAATGATATCCTTAATTTATATGTAATATATTAAATATATATCCATTATATATATTTACTTATAATAGTACATAACATTTGGAGATAAGAAATGAAATGTACCGTTCATGGAGACGGTAAGTCGTACGTACGCATGAGCGCTACTTTCATTTTTTTGTATTAAATAGAATGAAATAATAATGATATAAAGGTATATTATACTTCCCGTAGGATATCATATGTAATAACATTAATTCCATCCTTTATACGTCCCACATATGGCATTAACGAATCAAATCACTTTGAGGGGGCGGTAGTCCGCGCTTCCTAAAATGAAGATATCGCATTTACCCATAATGAAAACCATAAAGGTATGACAAAAATAAAAAATACAGAAGCTTAAGGAAAACATAAAAATATTATATATCATATATAAATATATTGGCATCTTAATGGCCACCTTTGAAGGTGTTAAAAGAATATTGAACAATCATCGTTTCGTGAGGCAGTAATTCGCCATCCACAGAAACAGTATGTTCTTTAACCATTAGACGATGGTGTGTGTAAGTGTAGATCGAATCCATCACATAAAAAAATCCTAGTATATTTATGTTACTGGTTTTGTTACAAAAGAAAGGAATAAAAAGAGTTTAGAGGGTTGGAGAAGCAAAATAAAACATAAGAACACAAGAGAGGGTACTACCTTTAAATCAGGAAACTCTCTTTAATTTCAGCTCAAAGGCTTCCTTGGAAAGAATTCTGCCCAAAGTGAGGCTTCAATGATGAAGAGAGGGATTAGTAGAGATGAAATGGTCTGGGGTTGGCCGAGCCAAATGCTTGAGAGATGTGGGTAAGGAGGTAGAGGTGGGGGTCTTTTATAAGAGGAGAGGAGGGTCACTCTTGGAAAGTTATAAAATATTACTTTATTATAAAATGATTTTCGGATTTAAAAGGTCCCAAAAGGATATAGTGAGAGGATAAGGTGTTATGGTTTCTAAATCCACACATCCAATAGGTTTGTGACAAGGTTAAGACTTAGATTGCACCCTATCTTCTCATTTTATTTAAATTGTTCATTTATGAGGTAATCACTGCATCATCACGGTGTCATAAATAAATTAATTTATTTAATATCTAAAAATTATAAAACAAATATCATGATGTAGGAAATCTTTTTAGCTTTCTAATTAATATTTATAGTAAAAAATATGACTTGTATAACCCCATCTAAAAATTGTTTTAGTAAAACAACACATGTTTGCGACATTTTAACATTAACTTTAAATAAAAAGGTATTAATGTCATTTTCCAACCAAAGTGGCTCCATGGGGTCCCCAAGTTGACCCATGGATTTTATTGGTCAGCCAGGACCTATCAAATAAGGGTATGACATGTGTCATGGTCATTTAATATTATTAAAACATTATTTTTACCTTAAATTACACTAATTACCTCTAATCGCGATTAAAAACTTAAAAGTTACTATTCACCAAAAAATTATTTTAATCCCATTGAACCACATTTTAAATCCTAATGACAACCATGTATGTCGGATTTTCAAAATTCAAATCACAGAAGTGGTAATGTGTCATTTAAACGAAAAAATCCGTTTTTAAACTACCACTTAGTGGTTTCACTATTCATCAAAAATTGAAGTTTTTCAGAAAAATACCAAAACTTTACACTAAGCTATATTTGATATTCCAAATTAAAAAATGATGTCTATTTTATAAAATTCAAAAAATGTAAGTTACATTAATTAATTTAATAATTAACTCTCGCTGTGAGAGAAAATAACGTGTTTTTATGAAACAATAAGTATCAAAAGATTGACACTAGTTTAAGTCCAATTTCAAGATGAAATTAATTCCAATGAACACTATTGGATTAAATGGTAAAAATATATTCTAATTTTATGTTAAAAACAATTAAAAAGATAATCTAATAATATAAATAAATTATATTAAAAAGAGGTTTTGAATTAAAATTCAACATTTTTTACTATTCATTAAAAATGAACTTTATCGGAAAAATACCAAAAATTTACACAAAGTAAATTTTGATGTCCCGATTCTAAAGAAGAATTTTATTTTGTCAAATATAACACATAAAATTGTCAAAAAGTGGATTTAAAAGCGGTTCGTCATCAAAAGGCGGTTAATCGTCCTTTTAAAGAATATTAGAATGTTTACGCTTAAAATTGGATTCATTTGCACTTTTAATCCTCTATCATTTATTGTAAAAAGTAAAAAAATTTGACAAACATATATAATCATTTTGTAGTTAGTTCTGTTCATACCCACCATTACAATGGCTAGGCATTAACTACAATTTAAAATAATATTATTTTATTATTAGAGTGCAACGTAAGATTCTCAAGAAACTCGTTGTTGCGTATTGGGTATGCCATCGAGCATAGCGTCCCCTTTAAAGTTATATTAATATTTTATTCACAAATATGGATAAATTTGAAAATGTAATATTCTTTATTTATCTGGGGTGTTACAATTATTGTCTAAAGTAAAAGGTGTTTGAAGTGGGAGTATTAGAGAAGAGTGGGTACCCTTTTATAGGATAGGGAGGGGTACCCTAGGAAACTCATAAAATATTAAATTAATATAATTTCATCTGATTTTAAAAATGGTCCCGAAATCATTTATGTAAAATAAAAGATGATTGTGGGTAGAATAACAATCTTCCAATTAATATTATACATGTTTTGAATATTTTTTTAATCATTATGTTATTATTTTAACCCTTATTTTATACTTTCTAATATTATTATTATATCATGTTATATACACTTTGCGGGAACTGAAATTATCATAACATGTCAAATGACCGAAATAGGGACCATTATGAAATATTAGGAAATATCATAATGGTTTTTTCCAAATCATGTATTTCATATCATTTTATTTTATTTATTTAAATATTTTATATTTTAAAGTATGAATTATGTAAATCTTCGTAGTATTCATTCCATGAGTTTTTAAATATCTCATGTGAACTATATTCCATCTAAAAAAATAAATTAAATTCATCCTAACATGTAATATTAATCCATAAAACTCGTTTATAGCATTAAATATTTCAAATTATTTTTATTTAATATTATTAGAAGCAGTTATTTGATTAAATATTTAATAAATCTATCACTGCATAATCTTTGTGTCATAATTAAATTTAATTATTTAATAATAATTTTTTAAAATAAACTACCATATTGTATGAAATATTTTTATATATCTATTTAATATTAATTTTCAAATATATAAATTATATAACCCCATAATAAAATTGTTTTATTAAGAGGAGACATATTTATGCATTTTTTCCATTACATTAATGTAAATGTTATAAATTTTATAATCACACACAAGTGGCTTCCAAAGCCAAAAAGTTTGTCCCAATTAATTTATTGGTCTAAAATAACTCATTAAATATGTCTAGGACAGGTTTAAGGGTAAATTTATATTATTATAATATTATTTTTATCATTAATTACCTTATTTCCCTTTAACTCTGTTAAATAAAATACAAAAGCTACTATTCACAAAATATTATTTTTATCCAATTTGAACAATTTTTTCATACTTATTGCAATCAGGTATGTTCATTATTCAAAATTTAATTCAAAAAATTAGTAAAATTAGATTTAACAATAATCTCATTGACAGATCCTAAAAACAAGGTTTTTAAGTAAAACGTTCAAAATTCACACATTAATTACATCCAATTACAATTTTAAATTAGTTCAAATGTACTAAATTTAATTAAATCATAATATAAGTTTTTAATTACACTAATAATCCAATTAAAATGATAATTAAATATATAAATAAATTAGATGAAAAAGTAGTTTTCAATTAAAATGTTGTATTTTTCACAATTCATTAAAAAATGAATTTTATCAGAAAAACAAAAATTAAACCAAAGTAAAATTTCATTTCCCACTTCTAACGATGCTATTTAATTTTTCAAATAGAACATATAAAATTGAAAAAAAACTATATTTAAAATGGTTTCTTCATAAAAATGTGTTAAAAATATCTTTTAAAAATATTAGAGTATGTTATTCTTCATGTTGTATTAATTGTAATTTTAAGATTCTAATTTTAAATAAGACTGTAAAAAAATTTAGTAAAAATGTGTAGGCCTAATAAAGTTAGTTCTGTTCATTACAAATAATAAAATGGCTAGGAAATAAATATCAATTAAAATAATATTATTAATAAGGTATTTTTTTACTTTTTATATCTCAATCTTGTGTGCAACATAAGATTTTGGAGAAACACATTGTTGAATGTTAGGTATTCAATCAGACATAATGTATCCTTTAGTCTAAAATTAATATAAAATTAATAAATATTAGATATTAAAATTATTTTTTCTATAATTTCCTAGGATGTTACATTCATCATCATTTTAGAAATCACATCCTTGAAATTTTAATTCGAGATAGGTAAATATTGTATCATTTTTCAAAACAACTTTATAGAAATTCTACTTCGGAAAAAAGAGACAATAAAACATCAAGTTTAATAGAATGAATGGGAAGTACGAAGGTCACCTCAGATAACACATACATGGGTTCCATTTAAGAAAAAATAGATATAGAAGATAAAAAAACCATCATGTTCTAATAGAGTGTGATAGAAAAAACTGTTAGGAAAAAGTTAACAATCACAAACCTATAAATTTGTGATGGGATAAATGGAATTTGAATTCATATAAGAGAAATAAAATAGAGAATATTTAAAGAAGTAATTTTAATAGAGTTGTGTAATTAATTTACTTAATTAAATAAAAAAATAAGGAAACATATTTACATGAGAAGTAGAGTTTCTTACATTAGTTAAATTACACTATAAACTCATCTTTTACACCAATCGCGGAGTATTTAAGATGAATTTTTCATGATTGAAGCACAATAATAAAATATAAAAAATCAAATCATCCAATAAAGTTTAAATATCTATTTATTCTATATTTAAAAATTATCCAAAACCATAATTATTAGTACTAGATTAGATAATTCTCCCAAAAGAATAAACCATTACTTCCAATATCCAAAATTGAAAAATAAAAACCCAAGATCAACCAAGACCATTCATCAATTATTTGTGATTAAAATTACAAAAAAATATACAAACTAATATTGAAACCCAAAATTCAGAAGTATTTGATCACATAGTCTTCAAAAATAAATTTTAATATTTATCTCTAAATTACATTAACCACTCTTAATGTCTTATACCAAAAATGTGATTTCCCAAATAACACATTCACTATGACAGGTTAATAATTTCTTTATATAACAAAAATAAAAATATCTTCACAATTAAATCATATATTTTTCAGGAAATAATTCAACATTTATGCCTCAAATAACATTCAATAGTATTATATTTACCATTGTCATATAGGGTTCCCAAAATAGTGAGCGTCATCCGAAATACCATTAGCCTCATAATCAGAAAATCATTTTCAATTTCCATGGATATCTTTTCGATAAAATATATGTCTCAAAAATCAACTTATCCTTAATAAAAAAATATAATTTAACTAAAAATAATAACTCATACTAACCAGGACTTCACGTAGGCAAGTGGTTGTTGATAAAGCACTGTCGCACTTTAGTTGTGGGTTTGATTCCCACTGCCTTGTCCAACACGATGGGTGTCACATGGTCTACATGATATGCTTTTTCAAAAACAATATAATTAATATAAAATTTCTTAAATAGGATAAAATCCTCAAAAATAACCATAAAAAGTTTGAACCTAAAATTTTATTCTATTCCTTTTATTTTTCATCCCAAAAAGTAAAAACCTATAACTACCTAAATAATAAGTGTCTCCAGAAATTCCATTAATCACTTTGTAATTTCATAACATAATCCATGAAACGGTGTCTATGAAATTAAACTTAGGATAAAATTTAAACCTATAAACCCATTATGATATCCATATCTTATAAGAATACATCTTAATCTATAAATTTGTCTAAACCAAACTCTGATACTAAATATATCGATCATACATTAATAATAACATATTCTAGTGACTTTTGACTAGAATTTATTTTCATTCATTAAAAAACATCTTTTTGTTCTAGAGTTTTTTAGAATTTGAATACTCTTCCATAGTAAACCCATACATTACAAGTGGATACATATATTCAATATCCATTTTATTCTCGAATGGATCCCATTTTAAAATAAAAAATGTTTTCTTTTTCTTGATAAAAATATTGTTAACCCAAAACATTCTCCTACCATCCTTATACCCTTTTGAAATATCGTTCCAATACTTGGGATGTGAACAAAAGGATAAGTCAGGGATTTATAAATAAGAAAAAATATTAGTCTTCTGAAAACACGAAAACCATGAATATATTATCATAAAGTAATACTATTAACCATTAAGTAGTATTAAATCATCATCAATGAATATAAGATAATTTCAAATACTTTTTATGATAAAAATATTACTATAAAACCCATTGAAAGTATATATAAAATATAAATTTACATTGGGACATAATCATACTTAAATGGAATAACCATACGGTCAACTTTAAAAAACATCACTCTAAATAATGAAATAGGTATACAACTGGCATCCATACTGAATCCCTTAGAGGTTCTAATGGAACCACCCATCATTTATTTATCAAAGAACCACCCATATTTAGATTTTTAAATAACCACCAGTCATTGGTTTATCATGTAAGCACCTGTAAAATTTTTAAGTACCATTATATAATCATAATGCATAATAGATTTCAATTATTTATATTTCACCCAAAAATTTCATTTCCAACCATAAGAAATAATATCAAGATATTGAAAGAGTAATTAAAATTTAAAAACAATTTTCAATACCAAAATATCCATAAATAGTAATAAGTGATTTCTTTTTCTTCTAATAATATTAAGGATTATATAGGAATCCAAATATTAAATAATGGTCATGGTGGTAGAGAAGTCGTTATCACTATTAAAAAACATTCATTTTGACATTTTCTAAATAAATTAAAACACTTCATATTTAAATATTCTTTTTCTAAACCGTTGAATGAAATTAAATGTAACAGGGGCTGATTTGACACCATATAAATGAAGGTGGTGTATAAAATCAAAATATGCCTCAATGAAGGGATATTGAGATGAAGTCCCTTACCACATGAGAAACAGTTGAATATATATCATTAAATAATGACATTAAAAAACAATAAATATAATTATAATATACTAATTCATAATATAAATAGTAAAATGTGTTCTATTTTGACATTATAGAATAATAAAGGTTGATGACAATAATATACACCTAAATGAAATGAGATTGAGATGAAATCTCTAACCTCAAGTCTGAATTGTTTCATAAATTATTTATCATCAAAAATAATAAAATTAGTTTAACTTAAAATTTCATTAATTCCTTTACCATGATTATTATTTCTTTTATATAACTTATTTACCATTTTATAACAATTACATAATTATTTATGTTCATATCCGACATTTTTCCATTTTTTGATTCTTGATTCGAAAATGAATTTGTTATGATGTAAATATTCCATGTGTTAATAATTTCATCATATATAGAATAAAAATAATTAAATAATAATAAATTTTATTCATAAATAATAATTTTAATTCAAAAACATTATTTATTGTATTAAAAATGAACAAAATTATAATAATGGAGACGGTAGGTCGTGCATACACACGAGTAACGTCTCCATTTTTCATTTATAATAATAGAAAGAAGGAAAGTATTTTTTTATATTTCAATAAATATAATAAAAAAAATATCATATTAATAATTTAAATATAATTAGATATATTCTACAAGTGATGTAGTTAATATAAAAGAATCAATTCACTTCGTTGAGGTTATAGTCCACATGTACACACAAAGGACGTTGTCAAATTTATTTGCAAGGAATGTATGAATTAATTTATATATTATTATCCTATAATGATAAATATTATATTAATACCATATATAAAAATTAATTTAATCATTATGACCAGTATTGAGAGACGGTAATGAAAAATGAACTGTATCAGCTCAAAAGATGGTGGTCCACCACACTCATGAGCAGAGATTTTATTTCCCATTTGATGGAATTGTAAAAGGATTTTGAATATTATATTAAAATAATAACTTATTTTTATATTATGGATACTATATTAATTATATCAACATTTTTGGAGGATATAATAGCAGAGGAAGAAGAAATAAAATATAAATACTTAAAGAAAACGATACTTTTTCTTCGCCTGATCGCCTTGGAATGACTCCTTAAAACGTCTAAGGAGGGTGTTATACCTAAAATAAGGAATCAAGAATGTAGAGAGGAATTTTAAGAAAGGTTTTGGTCAGATAATGTTGAAATAAAGGTTTCATAAGTGTTAGTATTAGAGAATAGTGGGTACTTTTTTACAGGAGAGGGGAGGGGCTCCCTTTGAAACTCTTAAAATATTAAATTAATATAATTTATTTTATATATAAAATGTTCCAAAACAAAATTATTTCAAAGATAATATGATTATATGTCAAATAACCATCATCCAATTAAAAAATTAGACATGTTTTGTATATGTTTTAATCCTTACCTTTTTTATTAATCCTTATTTATCCCTTTTTAATCTTACTGAAATATCATGTTATTTACAGTTTTTGTGTTAATTTAATTACCATAACACATTAAACAACCAAAAAATGTTTCATTTGTGATATATTATTACTTATCAAGACCATTAGGAATAATCTTATATTATTATGAATTTTCAATCATTTAATTAAATATTTTATATTTAACTGTATGAAATATGTTAATTTTGACATTATCCATTTCATGACTTTAAAAAAATATAATAATAGATTGATTTATTCAAAAAAATTAATTTATATTAAGACTAAAATTTCATAGTCGTCCATAATATATTTGGATGGAATCAAATATTTCTATATATATTTATTTAATATTATAAATATCATTTATTTGATTTTTTCTCTAGTAAAGCTATTAGAACATCATCATTGTGTCATAATTCAATTAAATTATTTAATTCCTAAAATTTATAAATATTTTAACCATATTTAGTAAAAAAATTACATTTCTATATACTATTCATAGTTAAAGATATCTCTTATATAACACCATATTAATAAAATTTTAGTAAGAAGAATGATATTTAGGAAATATTTTCCATCATTTTAAATAATATGTTTTAAATGTCATAAGCACACCCAAGTGGCTTCGAAATGACCAAAATTCAGCCCAAGGATTATCTTTGTCGAAAATAAAACATCCAATAAGATTTTTAAATGTGTTAGTGTAATTTTATATTATAATAATATTATTTTTCAAATTAATTACCCTATTTACCTTTAACCGTGGAAAATGAAATACTAAAGTTACTATTCTAAAAAAATTATTTGGTCATATTGGACAACATTTTTCATACTTATTACAACCATTTATGTCTGTTTTTAAAAATTCAATTCACAATTTTTGTAAAAACATGTTTTATTGCAATATTGTTGATGAATCGATAAAACAGGTTTTTTAACTGATACATTGAAAAGATAAAAAAATTATATCCAATTTCAATTTGAAATTGATTTCGATGACCTAAATTTAATTAAATTATAAAATATTTATTTAATTACACTTTAAAACCCATTAGAAGGATAACCAAACTATATAAACAAATTAGATGTGTTAGACCATATGATATTGTTGACCCCTCTATGGTATTAATAATCCCAAATCATGTTTAATCATTTATATAATGTTTATTTATACTAAATGATGTTTAATTATTATTATCAATGTGCCATTATATGTTTAAAGCATTCTGTTAACTTTCATTTTGTAGGATATTTAAAATATAAAATTTGTTATGTATGAGTCACTAACACCGACAGAACTACTGAGACACCAAAAACGTGAATGTCTTATTGAAAGAACACATGTCTAACCAAAAGTGTAAATGTATCACTTACAGAACACATGTCTCACTGTCAGCATAAATGTATCATGACAGAACTCGTGTCTCACCACCATATTAAATGTCTCATCGACAAAAAACTTGTCTCACCGATATCAGAAATGTCTCAACGACATAAGGAATGACTCAACCACATAACAAAATCAGTCACCAATTAAATGAGTCACTAACGCATTGAGATACTGATAGAACGACTCTCCAATATAATGAG
Source organism: Viscum album (assembly GCA_963277665.1). NCBI lineage: Eukaryota > Viridiplantae > Streptophyta > Magnoliopsida > Santalales > Viscaceae > Viscum > Viscum album. The sequence continues at coordinate 1,978,504,594 of OY728146.1, read as the reverse complement.
TCCCCGATACCAACATAAGGAATCAAAAATATAAGGAGTCGTTTATAAAATTAATCGCCAATAAAAGAGTCACCGACAGATTGTTTAAATTTTATTTTATTTAATATTATATGTAATGGTCATATTAGAGTATTTTAATGCTACTGATTAAATTAATTATTTTTGTATATAATATTAATTGGGATGTTATATGTTAGAGTTACACAACCCACATCAAATCATTCATATTTTTGGGTTATAGAATATAAAAGAGAAAAGTATGAGAGATGAAAGTGAAATAAACATACAGTAGAGGACTCCTATGAGAACTCATGCTGAATATATGGCCAAAAGTAAGAATAACACATGAGGTGTTAACATTCATGCTGACTGAGCACAAAGGATAACTTTTTGTGCACCAAATTCATGACACCTCTATGAAACAAAAACATAACTGAATGAATAGAACTTTATATTCCAGGAAAACATGAACATAATGCATCACAATACTATATTTAAAATAATTCTTCCATAGGTGGACTCAATGCTCACATCTACTACATCTAAATAGTCCAGATTTACATTTCATAACACTTAGAGTATTCTAAAATCTATCTTCTAACTTCATGAACTTTTGTGTGTATTTTTACTACTTTTTGAGATGTGTGTGAATATGTCTATCAAATACACATTGTATCCTTCAATAAACATAATGATAAAATATATAATACCAAATAATCGTTTCACACCTTTTATACCCCACATAGAACTGTGGTAGTGGTCTTGTGTGACCTGATTATTTTATTTTCAATATGGAATTGTGGTAGAGGTATTGTGACCCGGATAGTTTGTATACTATTGACTAAACCATGATCCAGGGTGTGGATCAAGGTTGTATATATATATATGTGTGTGTGTGTGTGTGTATGTGTGTGTGTTTATTGTTGGTAGGTGATCACTAAGTTTATTAGTTTAATTCTTGACATCAGAGTAGGTCCCGGGTATAGTAGAAACTCGTGGGTGGATGTGCCCACTTGACTTTTTTCCATTAGTAATGATCAATCCGGGATCAATATGATGGTAAAAGCCAAACTCCATGGATCAAATCACAGAAATAGAAAAATAAGAATAATAGTCCTAGAACCAAAAAGGAGGATCATAACAGGTTGATTATAAATAATTTAATTAATTAAAACGAAGTACCTTTTATGGAGTTCTTTCTTCGTTGATATTTCTGATCATGTTATGATGTGATTCGTCATTGCATCACAAAATCCAATTGTATAATTCCTCTAAAAGTGATCCACATGTGCACCATATATCTCTGGACATTTCCAAAGGAATCTTCGGGTGCTAGCGTGGATAAGACTTTGCTTACGTTTTCCGCGTTAGATCGCCTTCATCTGATGGAGGAGGATCTCTCGTGGTATTTAAAGCGTTCATAGAGGAAGGATTTCTTTCGGCCTTGAGAGAATTATCCTGAATTTTTGTGAAAAACGATTGGGAAAAGTGTTGTGGTTTTGAGGATATTTATAATCGTGTATGTGTTTATAGATTTATGACAATAAATAAACGTGTTACATGTTTTATTTATTTAATTATCTCTTATTGAAAACCGCTATGTCGAATCATTAATTCCATGACTTGCACCCACACTGATTATAATAAATATAATTTAATAAAACTATATAATTTCCTCTAAATCCAGACTGAAAAAAACTACACGGCGTGTAATAATTAATACACGATGTGTACAGGTTATTCATAAAACTACATGGAGTGTAACCATTAATATATGACATGTACTTGTTTTTCATTTCAATTCCAAAATGAAAACTACACCGCATGTAATCATTAATACAGAACATGTACTTGTTTTCATTTTATCCTTCCTCCGTCATTAAAATGAATTATGATTCCTTGAATAATTATTAAACCACATACGGGAATTATCTTTATTCTACTTGAGATACTATGATACACTTTGTGTGGGACACTCTAGGACTCTTTTTCATGAGCATTAGGTGAACATTCCTAAAGTCCAAGATTAATATCTAGTAATGGGTCAAGGAACCCAAGAGAAAGAATTTGACGCCACATTGACGTGTCACCTCATACGAACAAATATCATGTAATTTAATCCCTTTGTCTCAATATCTCATCAAGCAGGTTTCCTGGGAGTGTCATAAAACTATGTGCTTGATCTGTCATTCTTTGACTTCTAGAAATAAACTCGTCGTTACACCATGGCCATGGAATTTGGGAGACCATTCTATTTCAATCAAAGGGACCAAGATATCTACTTCCATAAATATAGAGGGGACAAATCCTTCCTCGAATTATCCATTAACAACATGTCATTCTTGATGAACCCAACATACCCTAATTTTTTCCAACTTTCCTCATGATGGTTTTCATTAGAGAATATAAGTGCACGAGCCAGGACATGAGTTATTGATATTATTATATTATAAGGACCAGTAAACACGCTCGTATATAGCAATTTCATATGACACCAAGACATGCAGAATTACTACTGGTGGGTCTATTCTCATTATCTACCATCTTGGAGATTACCAAGTGAGAACTGCATGAGAAAGAGTCTCATCTTCTTAAAAGTACACGTACATGGAATCCTGAAAACTATGTGTCCTATCATAGTATGTCACCCAACCCTAGAAATTTATTATAGAATATTGTTATAGAATTTCAAGGTTATCATCATAGTGGGGATACGCCACGACCTTATCAATGCAACAAATATTCCAGGACATTTTTTTATTATAGTCATGAAGAACAATGATCAATATATAATAAGTGTATATTCATGCAATAAAAATATAAATAGTTGGTTCTTAGGATACCAACTCTAACAAACTCCCACTTGTACTAGAGGGAACTGCCTATGACTTTTAGTCCGCTAAACCTCACATGATGATCATGTTTCTATTGAGTCTAAGCATTAGTCAAGGGGTCCGCCACATTGTCTTCTGTGGAAATACTGCTCACAGCAGCATCACCTCTCTGAGAAAAATCCCTAAAGAGATAATACTTTTGAAGTATGTGCTTTGTCCATTGATGTGACATTGTCTCTTTTTCCAGTTCCACCACTATAGTATTATCACAATAGAGTGTGATAGGATCTTTACTGCTAGGTACTACATACAGCTCTTGAACGAAGCTTCACATCCATACATATTCTTTAGCAACCTTAGAAGGTGCGATATACTTGGACTTTTCTATAAAATCTTCAACCACGCCTTTCTTTGTGCTCTTCCAGCTCACTGGACCTCCATTTATACGGAATATGTATCCAGTCTGCCACTTCATGTCATCTTGATCAGTCTGAAAACTAGAATCTACATGTCCTCTGATGACTAGTTCCTCATCTCCCCCATAAAATTGGAACATATCCTTAGTATTCCTCAGATACTTAAGGATAGTCTTGACTACCATCCAATTGCAGTCTCCTTGATCAGCTTGATATCTACCTACCACACTTAATGAATAAGTAACATCTAGCCTTTTACATAGCATATCATACATGACTGAACCCATCGCGGATGTGTAAGACATCCTAGTAATTTTATATCATTCCTCATGTGTCTGAAGACACATTTTCTTGAAATGTTGAATGTCGTGTGAAACTGGAAACAATCCCTTCTTGGACTGTTCCATACTGAATCTCTTCATTATCTTAACAATGTAGGTACTTTGACTCAGGCCCAGCATTCTCTTGGATCTATCACGATGGATCTTGATCCCATGAATATATGATGTCTCACCCAAGTCTTTTATAGAGAAGAATTTATCCTACCATGACTTAACTGACTGTAAGACTTGTACATTATTTCCAATTTGTAATATGTCATCAACATATACTATTTGGAAAAAGACTGCACTTCCTCTAAACCTTTTGTAGACACAAGGCTAACCTTCATTCTTAACAAATAAAAATTCCATTATGGCTTCATCAAACTGAATGTTCCATGACCTTGATGCTTTCTTTAATCCATTACTGAATTTCTACAACTTTCATACCTTGTTGGCATTATTTGGAGTCACAAACCCTTTTGGTTGTGTCATGTAGACATCTTCATGGAGGTTCTCATTAAGTAATGTTGTTTTGACATCCATTTTCCAAAGATAGTTATCATGGTAAGCAGAAATGGACAATAGGATTCTGATGGATTTCATCATCGCAACAGGTGAAAAGGTTTCATCATAGTCAATTCCGTGATGCTATCTAAAAACTTTTGCAACAAGTCATGCCTTATAGGTTCTGACTTGTCCCTCCATGTCCAGTTTCTTCTTGAATACTCATTTATTACCAATAGGATTTACATCAACTGGAGGATCAACCAAAATCCAAACTTGGTTTTGGTACATGTAATCCATTTCAAAATTCATGGCTTCTTTCCAGTTGCAACATCTATGCCTTCAACTGCTTCTTTGTAGGTAAGAGGATCATCATTTTCATGCAATAATGAGTCATTATCTTCAGTGACAAGAAAATCATATCGTTCTGGTTCTCTCACCTCTCTCGTGCTCCTACACTGTTCTCGGGTATCCGGAATAGATGGTTCTTCCACAAGGTTTTGTGGAATATGTTGTTGTACCAACTCCTGTGTATCTTGAGCCTCGAATTCATCAAATTCTATCTTACTCCCACTATCTCTTTTGGAGATGTTCTCCCTCTCAAGGAATACGACATGTATTTCCATTGTAAAATTTTTATCTAAGGGGTTGTATAGTTAATATCACCTTGTTTCCATGGTATATCCTATAATGGTACACTATGTGCCTCAGGGTGTAAGATTGTTACCTGAAGAGGCCTTAAAAAATTCCTCGCTACACCACACATGTAAATTTGATTACATGGCTTTGCGTCCACTCCATAATTTATATGGAATAAAATTTATTGATTTAGTTGGTACTTGGTTTAGTATGTGTGCTGGTGTTTGTAATGAATATCCCCAAAAGGATAATGTAAGACTCTCATGACTCATCATTGATCTCACCATGTTCAACAGGGTGGATTTCCTCCTTTCACATACACCATTCGATGGAGGCATGTAAGGAGGAGTGAGTTGAGATAGAATCCCTAACTCCTATAAGAAATCAATGATATCTTGATTAAGAAATTATCTTCCTCTATCTGAGTGGAGTTTCTTAATCTTCTTACCATGCTGGTTCTAAAATTTATTCTTGCATTCTTTGAACTTATAAAAAGAATATGACTTATACCTCATTAAGTATATATATACATATATACTAAAATCATTAGTAGAAGTTATGAATTATAAGAACCCACCCCTTGATTCAATTAGAAATGGTCCACATACATCTATGTGAACTAATTCTAGAATCTCTTTAGCCCTTTAACCTTACCCACTAAATGGGGCTTTGGTCATTTTACCTCATAGAAACACATAACATACACAAAGTGGTTTTAATTCCAAGGAATCTAAATACCCATCTTGATGTAATTTTGACAAATGTTTCCCATTGAGATGACCTAGCCAGTGATTCCAAATTTGGGTTTGGTATGAGTCATGTGAATTAAATTTGTCATCGATTTCCATTATTTGGTTAGTGTAGTCTATCACATAAAGGCCATTATAAAAATGTTCCCTACCAAAACAAATGCTATCTTTATAAAAGTAGCCACATTCATTTCCAAACATGAAGATGAATCTATCAGTATCTAATCTGCATAATAAAATAATGTTTTTAGTTACAGAGGGTACATAATAACATTCTTTGAATACTGAGACCATCCCAGTAGGAAATGTGAGGTGGTAGTCCCCGACAGCTAAAACAACGAGTTTGGCCCCGTTGGCTGCTCACAGATCCACCTCACCTCAGTCAATCTTTCTAAATCTACTTGGTTAATATATTTGGATACAAATGTGGGCACCAAAAGTAGTATATAATACCCAATTGGTAGAAATAAATAGATTACATTCAATAACAAAAGCACATAAAGCTTACCCTTGCTTCCTTGGCTGGGTGTAGTTTTTCTTCCAGTGGCCTTTCTTGCCACATGTGAAACAAACAGCCTCATGTTCTCTTGCCTCTCCTTTGATCTTCCTTTTCTTGGAAGCCCTTGAAGAAGCTTTGGGCATAAAACTATTTTCCTACCCTTTACTTTTATTCACCATAAGGACAGAAGGCTTTTCATGCTTCATATCATTGTCCACTTGGCGAATAAGGTTAAGAAGATCAGATAGAGACTTCTCAATGTTTTTCATGTTGAAATTTACAACAATGTTAGAGAAGCTATCGGGGAGTGATGAAAAAATGAGATCGGTACCCAGTTCTTCAGGGAGTTTATACCCTAGAACCTCCAAGCGCTCAGTATAGCCAATGATATTGACTACATGAGGCCCAGCTAGGGAACCTTCTCCATGCTTTCTCTGAAATAGAGCCTCAAAGATATCAAAACTTTCATGTATGGATCTTTCCTAGTATAGAGCACAGAGGTGCACGAGAATTTTATAGCATCCATGTCTTCATGAGACTTCATGATCTCACTAGATATTTATGATAGCATCAAACATTGAATGTTGAGTGCATCACTCAAATGTTGATCATAGACCAGAAAATCTTCATCACTCACCCCTTAGGGAGGTGAATCAGGAATTGATGACTCCATCACGTAAAACTTTCAATCATTGAACAAGATAACCCGAAAAAGCCTAAATCATTCTTGAAAGTTACTGTCAGTGGGGATATTTTCGTTATGAATAATTGATTACAGTGAAAATGTGGTTGAAGAGTTTTTCATATTGATTCTACAAATTAAAAGAGAAGATTTATCAATACATTCTTGATTTCATTTTATGAGATATAATAATTTTTTGATTAATCCTCCCACTATTTTATCATGATTTAATGGCCCTCCCCAATGAACTCAAAATGTACATTTTTCATGAAATTCTAGTGGCAAGGGTCCATATTCCCCTTCACAAAACCCCACAAGGGTTGATCAATATATTAGGAGGTATTTAGGTAGGTAAGTCTTTGACAACTATGAGTTTACAGTTCCCTGATATGTTCAGTGGACTCCCTTATCCTGAAATCTTGACTTGGATATCCTCGACCCTTGCCTCCATTTTACAACAAGTCTAGCAAGGGATACTCCTCTTGATGTAGAATGTTTAAGTCAACCCAAATTTTTCATAAGATATTCCTTTATAAAAGTAAGTATCCGAACAAGGGTCGGTCAAACACATATTTTTATTAAGTCATGTCCTTAATAAAGTAACGAAAGTCTTGGTATGACATAATATGGTATTTGAGGGATTTTAATCGTTTATGCATAGTTTTTAATTATGACATGTTTGTTAATATTAATTGATTCTTTCTTAAGTGATTAACCATGTTCTGATAATGTTTACACCTAGTCCGGTTTTTATTTTATTCCATCTTTGCATGCTTGTTTATTTAATTTACTATGTGATCGTGACGACACATACATAATAAAAAACCATGCAATCAGATAGAAATAAGATAATATGGCATGATAATGAGCATCTATTGGTTAGCTTAACTAGTAGTTTTTATAAGCTGACCCTAACCTAGGGAAAAAACCATGAACCCGATGGTTCGTTTTTTAAAGCTCCCACCTATCCACCTTTGTACCTTCTTGGGTTGGTTTCACCTTTGATTAGGATTTTGAACCATCTCCTCGGGCTTGTGAGATCCTCTATTACATGAAGCAAACATTAATGAATCCATGTGCACACAGACCCTAAATTTTTTTGGAAGAAGGATCGCAGGCCAAAAAATTTAAATTAAATAAATTTAAAAGAAACCACACACACAAAAATGGTCTTTGTTCAAGTTCATGATCATCCATAACAAAGAACAAAATTTATGCATATTTAGTATTAATATTATTTTAATCGTTATTTTATTCAAGATAAGTCACGTATGAATTAAATTAATTATGATATTATAATTAATCAATTATTTATCTTAAATCCCCTTCCTGAATTTTCATGAGATTCTTCTCATCTATATTCCGTGTACGAGTATTTTTAGTTTCGAGGAAACCTGGTGAAATTCCATTTCTGGAAATTACACGACATGTAGGCTATATTACATGGCATGTATTTGTTTTCACCCTTTATCCAAAGTACACGCAGGGGGATCTGGCGTGTTTTTTGTACATTGGAATTTTTGGAGTACACGATGTGTAGATTAATCTAGCATGGCATGTACTTCCTTGTTATGTGGTAACCAACATTGAAATCCCATGTATGCGGTTACACGGCTTCTCCTTGTACACGGTTTCACCTGGTCCGTGTCAGACTACACGACGTGTTGATACAACATAAACGTCGTGTATTACGGTTTCCACGCGCCTTTAGTTCTAGTCAACACAGTGAATGGAAAATATTAGGTATGCTCAATTCACACATCATGGTTTGGAAAGACCAGTAGTAGTTCGTTGAACCTAAGTACACGACCTGTAGATTTCACTACACGCCGGGTATTCCTGTGTTTTTACAGACATAATGAGTGTATCCTCGAGATGAGTTCATTGTTTTTTAATCAAAATTAAAATTAAAATGTCATTTCTGTGATGTGAATCGAGAAACAATTGAGGAATAACAAATCTAGTTCAATCATTTTTATAGAACGATTTATCTTGAATTGAATCAAATATAAATGCGTAAATTATCAATGAAAATAAAATAACTATAATCAACGTTGTGACCCCTTGGATACCACTTTTAGGTCCTAGGCATAGCAGAAGATCATGGGTGGATGTTCCCACTTTACTTGTTGTCATTAGAAATTATCAATCCGAGATCAATATGACAATAAACGCCAGACTCCACAGATCGAATCACAAAAATAGATGAAGAAGAAGAATAGTCATAGAACAACAAAGGAGGTTCATCACAGGTTGATTATAATGAATTTAATTAATTGAAAAGAAGTACCATTTATGGAATTATTTCTTCGTTGATATTTCTGATCATGTTCTGATGTGATTGATTATTGCGTTGTAGAAGTGAAGTATAGAATTACTCAAGAAGTGATCCACACATGCGCCACATATCTTTGGACGTCACAAAAGGAATCTTCGGGTGCTAGCATGGAGAATCCTTTTCTTGCATTTTCTGTGTTAGATCGCCTTGATCCGATTTAGGAGGATCTCTCTAGGTCTTGAGAGTGTTATTGGAAAAAGGAGTTCTTTTAGACTTTAGAGAATTCTACAAGATTGTTGTGCACAACGATTGGGAAAATTGTTGGAGTTGTGAGGATATTTATAATTGGGTTTGAGGTTATAGAGTTATGACAATAAATAAATGTGTTGCGTGTTTTATTTATTTCATTACGTCTTTTAGAAAAACCCCCATGTCGAATCATTAATTCCTTAACATGCACCTACGCTGATTATAATAAATATTATTTAATTAAATGATATTATTTACATGAAATACTGACTAGAAAAACTACATGGAGTTTAATCATTAATACATGGTGTGTACTTGTTTTTCCATAAAACTACACGGTGTGTAATCATTAATACACGACGTGTACTTGGTTTTCATTTCTTTTCCAAAATGAAAACTACACGGCTTGTAATCATTAATTCACAGCATGTACTTGTTTACATTTTATTCTTCCTAAATCATTAAACTGATTTAGGCTTGCATGAATAATTATTAAACTACATACGGGAATAATCTTTATTCTACTTGAGATACTTGGATACACTTAGTGTGTGACCCTCTAGGCCTCTTTCTCATTGGCATTAGGCGGGGTTTCCTAAAGTCTAAGATTACTGTCTAGCAACAGTTCAAGGAACCAAAGATAAATAAGTTGACACCGCTTTGACATGTCACCTCTTACGAATGATTACCCTGTATTTTAATCCCTTTATCTCAATAACTCATCAAGAAGATTTCATGGAAGTTTCATAAACCATTGTGCTTGATCTGTCATTCATTTTCTTCCAGAAATAAACTCATCATTACACCATGGCCATGGAATTTGGGGGACATATCTATTTCAATCAAAGGGCTCAAGATATCTAGTTCCATAAATATGGAAGGGAAAAATCATTCCTTGACTTATCCTTTAACAACATGTCATTCATGACGCACCCAACGTACCATACTTCCTGCCAACTGTCTTCATGACGGTTTTCGTAAGAAAATCTATGTAAAATAGTCATGACTTGAGTTATTTATAATCTTCCAGTCTAAGGACCATTAAACACTCTTGTAGATAGAAATGTTCAATGACACCACTCCATGAGGAATTACTACTGGCAGGTCTGTTCTCATAGTCTCCCATCTTGGAGATTACTAAGTGGGAAGTCCATGAGAGTGATTTTCATCTTCTTATGAGTACTCGCACATGACAGTCTGTATAATATGTGTCCTATCATAGTATGTCATCCAACCGTAGAACATTATTTAAGAATATTGTTATAGAATTTCAAGGTTCCCATCATATCAAGGATATTCCATGGCCTCATCTATGCAACAAATATTTCAGGACATTATTATATTATAGTCATGCATAACAATGAACGATATATAATAAGTGTACATTCATGTGATCAAAGTATAAATAGTTGTTTCTCAGGATACTAACTCTAACAATGAGTCTGATCAACTTTTTTTAATCTTCATTGTTTTCAAATTTAGTTTACTATGTTTTAACTCATATTTCAGAAAATTAATTTTCACTTTGATAGTTAGTCTTGGATAATGCTTATAACTGTTTTTGTTTAGTAACTTGGTTTCAAAATTTATTTAAATGTTACAGGTTGATATTACCGAGATGTGATCACTCTGTTTAGAAATTAATTGAATAGTTAAGCTATTATAAATTTATTACATTGATTAAATAGATTGATTTTTTTTAAATTAAGAAATTTTCATATAATATTTTAATGTAAATTTTTACTTGAAGTCAATTCACCCACCCACCTCTTGAGTGTCCTACTCTGACGAATATTTAGTATTGGAGTATATTTTTAACAAAGTATTTTCAAATATATTCATCTGTGATTTAATTATGTCTTAAAGATAACTAAATTTCTATTAGTTATAAATTTTTAGCTCTTTAAAAATTATAGTCTATCATTTATTGTAGATAAATATTGGAAGGTTCTTCTATAAATAGAACTCCCTTTGTTAATGGAAATAACTATGCCCAATTGAAAATTACGGTGAAAATGTATTTAAAAAGTATGGGTTTTAAAAGTTGGTCTTCTATTATAGATGAATATATGATTCCTGCTAGTTTTAGAAATACATGGGATGGACCAACCAAGACTATTTATAATAACAAATAGAAAACTATGAATACCTTTTCATGTTCTTAAAAAGTTAATGATTTATAAATTATTTCTGAATCTAAAATAACCCATAAAATATGGGATACTCTAACTATTTCACATAAAAGAACCACTAATGTCAATTAAATGAGGCTTAACACATATACTATTAAATATGGAAACTTTAAGATGATGTTTCATAAACCTATTTTTGATATGTATCTCAAGTTCAATGAAATTTTTAATACTATGATTTATCTAGAAAAGGATGTTACTCTTAAGTAGAAAATCATGGGAATTTTTAGATTTTTACTAAATAGATAGGGAGGGACCTCAATATCAATTACAGAATCTTATGATATCAATAAGTTTCCAGTTATGTAGTTGATCTGTAATTTGGTGTTGTATAAAGAAGAATTACTGATCAAAAAATAAGAGGATGATAATACAAAGAGAATTTTATTGTCTTTCAAAACCACTAATTCCAAAAATAATGAAATGGAAATGATTCAAGCTCACTATAATAGTTTATGTAATAAATACTCACCATCTAAAAGTGATTCGGAAATAGATGAGTCATCCAGAGGGTCTAGGATGTTTGTATAAGGAATAAATTTGTTAGTAATCCCAACTACAAAGTTAAATATTGTAATAAGGAAAAATGGAAAAAGTTTTAGAAAAGGAATGATAACTCAAATGAAATAGTTTTTTAGGAATGTTATAGGATAGGAAATGTAAATGAAGACATTCCGAAGTTAAAATATAAGATGAAATATGAGGACAAAGATAAAATATACACGAAGTAAATAAAGGATACTTTGAGTGATTTAGAGGATAGCTCAAGTGAGTGTTAATCTTATCATGATGATAATGGTGACATGTAAACATTTGTTTCATGAAAAACACATCAGTGGAAACCCTAGAGTCTTATATTCATAATTTTTTTATTCTCCAGATGAAAGTGATTATGAAAATATGAAAATTGAGGAAATGTTCAAATCATCCCAAATGATTGAAGATACATGAAATAAATTAAATGATAAATATATATAATTAAAGAAACAACATACTCTTACATATACTGTTAAATATGATCTTACCATATAAATGAAATAGAATTCCCAATTGCTTAAAGAAAACACTAAGCATAAATTTTCCAATGATCAATCGAAAATATATTTTGAAAATTTTACCAATGGAAAATATATCATGGTTAAAATATATATAAAACAAGTTTCACACAAGTAAACTAGTGGAATTGGCTATTAACTTGTCAAAACGAATTTTTAACTAAATCTAGAAAATCTAGTTTTATTCCATGTTCTTGAAAGTTTTCTTCATGTTGAAGCTGTAAAATATATTCAACTATATTAGGTTTTTATAGACAAAATAAAGTATATTTTTTTAATACATTAAAAACTATGTATTGGAAACCCATGAAAAAAAATGCGGGTTCCCAAAGCTCTTATTTATAACGTTAGCAGACCCAAAAAAAATCTAGGTACAAAAATCATTTCTTATCTGATCTTTTTTTGTAAGAAATATATTTGAAGTGGTACTATAAATTTCTATGGTACTTGGATAGTGGATTTTTAAGATACATTATAGGAAATTTTCCATGCTTCAAGAATCTGATAAAGATTTATGGTGGGAATGTCACATTTTATGACAATGATAAAGGAAAATCATTTTCAATGAACATATTGGTAACCCTAATTCAGTTTGGATTTCCAAAAACATTTTTTAGATAGATTAATGTATATTCTTCTTAGTATCTCTCAGTTGTGTGATGATAGTTTTAATGTTAATTTTAAAAATGATGCATGAAATTCCTTTTTTTGTAAAAATGAGTTATATTTTACTACCTTTAGTAATGAATATGTTAAGGCAGTGAACTTAGATTCTTGAGTATATCAAAATGTATTCTAAATAAGTGTCATTCATAATGATTCATGGCTCTAGCATAATATATTAGTACATTGTAATATTCATTCGCATTAAAGTTTTAATAGAAAAGGAAAAGTTAATGATTTACCCAAACTTGAGTTTCCGAATAATAGTGACGGTCATACATGAAAAAAGGGTAAACAAAATAGAAAATCATTCAAATAATACAAAAAAGATTCATCTTCTCAACCTCTTGGGTTTGTTCACATGGATATTTTATACAATATTGAGTTTTATGTCTAATTGGGAAGCACTACGCCTATGTTTCAGTAGATGACTTTTCTAGACACACTTGGTCTTTCTTTCCTTCTCAAAAAAGTGAATATTTCACTCATTTTATCATGTATTCTAGAACAGTAGAAAATGTATGTTCTCATAGAATTACAACCTTAAGAAGTGACCATGGCCATGAGTTTGAAAACCAATAAGTTGAATCTTTTTACTTAAAAATGGTTATAGTCATAGCTTCTCTTCTCCTAGGACACCTCTGCAGAATGGTGTCGTAAAATGATGTAATAGAAAATTATAATACATATCCTAGAATATACTTAATGAATATGGATTATCAATGCACTTTTGGGATTAATATGTCAATACAACTTGTTATATAATTAAATGAGTCTCAATCATAAAAATCCTTAAGAGAAATCCATATGAGATATGGAACAACAGAAAAAACCAGGTTAATAACTTCAATGTTATTGTTTGCAAAGTATATATCCTTAATAAAAAGGAAAATCTTGGAAAATTTGAATCCTAATGTGATGAAGGAATCATTATAGGTTATTCGATCTCTAGAAAATCCTATAGAGTGGTTAAGAAAAGAACTAAGTGTGTGGAATAATCTGTACATGTCAAATGTTATGAAACTAGTCCACATGAACCTAAGATCACCCTAGAATATCTTAAGGTGGATCTTTAAAATATAGACATAAATGTAATATCATCTGATCTAGCTGTTAAGAAATATTTTAAATCATCCACTTCTAGAAAATCTACAGACTCTATTCATGATGAACCAGAACTAGTTGATGAAGCTTAAATCACCAGCCATTATTTTCCTAGATCTAATAAAACTCTTACAAACTATCCTTTTGATGATGTGTTTGGATACCTACATAAAGGGACATAGAATAGATCCTCTTTTAGAAATTAGGTTGAACGTCAATCCTTTTTATCACATCTTGAACCTTAGAACATCAATGATACTATCAATGATGAGTTTTGGGTATGGATATGCAATAAGAATTAAATTAGTTTGAAATTAATAATGTTTGGAACCTTATAGATAGACCTAAAGACATCTTGGCCATAAGGATTAAATGGGTATTTAGAAATAAAGTAGAAGAAGCTCGCAATATTGTAATAAATTAATCTAGATTGGCTGAATAAGGTTATAGTCATGTAGAAGGCATTGACTATGAATACATTTTTTCTCCAGTTTATATACTTGAGGCCATTTGAATCTTTTATGAATATGCAACACATCTAAATTTCAAAGTATATCAAATTGATCTTAATAGTGTATTCCAAAATGGGTATATAGTTGATTATTTTCTATTGAGCAACCCCATGGTTTTACAAACCCTCATTTTCCAAAACACATTTTTAAATTAAAAGAATATTTATTTGGTTTAAATAATTCTTCATGATCTTGGTATGATAGACTATGTTGTTTTCTTATTTCCAAAGGTTTTACAAAAGGTATATCTGATCCTAATATTTTTGAAAAACAAATTTTAAAAGATGTTTTAGTAGTTCAAAATTATGAAGATGATATTATATTTGGTTCTTTTAAAAAATTTATATATGTTGATTTTTCAAAAATGGTTCCATGTGAATATGAAATGATTTTAATGGGGAACTCAAATTCATTCTTGGATATAAAATAATTCAAAATAAAGATCTAATTATTTTAAATCATAGTAAATATAGTAAATATCATTTAAAATGTTTTGGATTTGATGGTACAAAACGTATTGATAAATCAGTGTGTACCACCTATAAGGTGGATCTGGATGAAAATGGTAAATCTATTGATCAATCCACTCATAGAAGACTGATTGGAAGTTTACTCAACTTGAATTCTAGTAGGACTGACATTATGTTTAGTGTGTGTATGTGGGTGCATTTTTGACGTAAATCTAATGAATATAATATAAATACTAATAAAATAATTTTTAAAAACCTCAAATATACTACCAACTTAGTGTTTTTCTATCCTAGAGGATAGCAGTTTGATTTAGTTATTCAATATGACAATGATTTTGGTGGTTGTTAGTTAGATAGAAAGATAACCTTTATAACATGTAACTTGTTGGGAAAGTATATTGTTTCATGGTGTAGTAAAAATAAAAACGTTCACTAAATTATTGACTTCCAAAGCCAAATAGATAGTTGTAGGTAGTTATTGTGAAAATATTTTTTTGGATGAAACACAATTTACTAGACTATGGATATCAATTCAGACATGTCCCTATAAATCATGATAAAAAAATATCTATTAATATTTCAAATAATCTTATTTCTCATTCTATAATAAGTTATGTTGATGTAAGACATCATTTGTTGATAGATAATTATCAAAACAATGATATAACACTAGAATTTTTTGGCACTGAACATCAGCTTACTAACATATTCCAAAAAAGCATCGAACTCTGAAGGAATGAATCGCATTGAACATGAATTAGGGATGATTTGTTTATATGGAACCAATTTTGATAATCCTTTGATTAAACGAATTATAGTTTTCACATTGTTAGGATTAAAAGAGAGGTGATGCCTCACTGATCCTTATCCTCCGACACGTTTGTCATGCAGACAATGTAATGCTGACACTAACACATATTTCATGATGAAATTGATAGTGTCATACCAATACGATCATAACAACACCGATAGTTTCATTCCAATACTATCTTGACGACACTGATAGTGTCATGCTGATATTGTAATGCCAACACCAATAGAACCTTTTGTTTTATCTATTTTATGTTTTAAACAAAACAATGATGTTTTATTTATTTCATTGAACCCAGTTCACGAATTTTACAATATCAAATGCATTGAATAATATAAACTTTAGATGATAAACTCAGTTACATACCCTCACACATTTACCCTTACAATACTCTTCCATTGATCATTACCCTCAACCTTTCACCTTCCAACCTCTAACATGCCCAGAAGAAATGGAAGTGATGGAGCATGTACCTGAAGGAGGATATAGAGACGAGTCTCATCCTAATAATAAGTAGAATATAAAATCTAGTAAGTCTCAGTCTTTCAATCCAACTCTTGTGAATCATGTAGTAACTCCCTAGAAGTATGTTCATTCTGAATGGCTGTTAAAGAGTAAGTATATGTAATTAATGGAATTGAAAACCAAAGGATGGATGGGCTGGTTATCAAATAATAAATTCCATTCTATCCTAATCTCATTCATGTGTTAACACAAATTATGAGTTCCTTTTAGAAGGTACTGAGGTATTTTGGATCAAATATTTAGTTAAAGGTAGGATAATTTCATTATAGGGATTGGGCAGAATGCCTCAAGGTTCCACATAAAGGAATATTTGATGACTATATGGGAAGTAGTCCACATATAATTGATATTTTAGGCTATGAGAAAGATCTTAATGAGATGATTGGAAATTTTGAGCATAAAAGATTAATAGCTACAGAGATAAATGGTGAATGTAGGCTATTTCTTATGTTTATTTTGCACCAGCTTTGTCCTAGGAAAGGGGAATTTGAATCCTTGAAGTATCAAGATGTATACATATTTTATTTTTTGAATAAAAAATTTAAAGTGAACCTGTGCAGATATCTAATAGTGCATATCAGTGAGATGATTAATTCCCACTGAAAGACCAATTCCTTATTCTATCCAAGGATGATATCAACCTTGCTTCATGTGAAAGGATGTGTGGATGAAGGTGAAGAAACTATTTCATCTAGTAGTGGAATATTATTGGGTAAAGAGATATTAAAGAGGATGAAAATCCATTGGAACCCTAGGAAGAAGAAATGGGTCGATGATTAGGATATGATTTATTAAAAAATCAACCCAGTGGACCACCTTATTTGTCTGAGAAATTTAGTGGATCTTGGTTGAGGACCAGAAGATTTTGAGCCTATTTATTTTGATGAGTAAGAGGCTATTACTCTTGATAGAGTCCAAGGGTTTCCTATTAATGATTAGAGTGAACCAGATACAACTAAAGCTCCAAAATGAACATCATATGAACCTCCTAGTCCACCTATGTTTTTACCTTCATATGAACCAACTGTTTTATAAAATGGTGATGAGGATATATAAGTATCTAGAAGTGTCTAGTACGAGAGAATGCCTAGTGGTTTTGAAGTGTATTAAAAAGAAGAAGAAGAATAAGAAGCAAGAGATAGTGGATCGTATAGATAATAAATAGAAGAAAATAGAAGTGGCTCAAGCATTGGAGAAGAGGAAGAGGGAAATTAAGAAAATGATGATATAAGTAAGGAAGATTGAAATTATACAAAGGGTGATAGAAGTGGGGGTGATTGTGATTCAGATCATCCAGGTGATGATCAAGATGATACGGTAAATCTTGATGGTATTATGAATCACGATCCTATTATAGACCTCCCTGGTTCTTCAGTAGTTAATACTACAGAAGAGTTAGTGGTTGAAGAAAAAAAGGAAAGTGAAAGCTCAAATAATATCAGTGCCTCAGTTGTGTTATGAAATTAAAAGATCTCTAGCCATGGGGTAGCCGTAAGTTAGAGGTGATCTAGTTCAAGGGGATCTTCAAGATAGAACATATCAAGATGACAGGTAGCATCAAAATGGAAGAGTTAGACTTGATATTATCACACCTTTAAATGATGATGTTATTTATAAATGAGAATGAAATCCTAGATATGTAGATCTTGGTTTGGACATTGAATATTTAGATGATGATGTGATTGTACCTATTATAATAGAATTAGTGGATAAGATCCCTTTTTGTAACTATCTCACTAGAGA
This sequence comes from Viscum album, assembly GCA_963277665.1. Classification (NCBI taxonomy): domain Eukaryota; kingdom Viridiplantae; phylum Streptophyta; class Magnoliopsida; order Santalales; family Viscaceae; genus Viscum; species Viscum album. Next base: position 1,978,486,346 of record OY728146.1, on the reverse strand, counting down.
TGATTTTGAAAGTTTCAATGAAGAACATTTATCAACCATTATGAATTCACCTGTTTTTATTCACATGATAATATTGAGTGAAATTGATGAAAATATTCTCTTTGACACGATTATTGCTCAATTAGAACCTATAATAATTGCACTCATTGAAGCTATTGTGATAGATAATCAGATGTTGAGAAATGAGTTCACTAGACTGGTTTCCACTATCAATAGTTTGACCTCTGAATATTGTATAACCTTGGATAGAATCATAAAAGGAAATGAAGAAAATATTTCCCACATTGAATTTATTGATTTTACCCAGTTGATACAGGATGTTAGTGATATTTTACAAGGGGATTCTAGCTCAGTAACTCTTATCTCTTTCTCACTAGATGTTGAGGTAGTAAGGAACGTTATTAGAGAATAGTTTCAAACTCTGTTGGGTGGAACATATCAAGAGAAACATTCAAATAATATTAAAAATAGTGATCATATTCATGATATGGTTAGGTCCTACTCCAACAGAGTTGAAACATTCAATGTTCACGTTAGAGAGAATGATTACTATTAATTCAAGATGATTCATACAAAAACCAGTTGACAAGTCACAATGAATATCTGGTAAAGAATCTAATGTTTACTCTATTTACTCAATATTGTATAAAATTCAAAAATTGAATGAATTCACACATCTTCATGACATGTTCATGTAAAATAAGGCTATTTTTTTAATGTAAATGAATCATGGTGTGGCGATAGTCATAAATTTCATCACTATGTTGAATCCATATCTACATGTTCATAGTGAAGCCATAGTTTTTACAGATATTTTACCTCTCAAACCACATAAGTCCTCTTAAGCCTCTCCTGGTACCTCTGTGCCACCTCCTCCACAGTCTATGTCAGTTTTTCAGGCTTTGAGTTAGATTTGGCCTTTCAAGAAAGAGAATATATAGCCTCATGCTTAAACCAAACATACCCTTTCAACTTATATTCTAAAAGGAGTACCTATTTCACCCTTGATAATTCATTCATAACATACAGTATCTTAGAATCCATTGACTGACCCTACCATTGATCCTTCCGAATAAGAAATGGACAAACTGCATCCCAAAAATTAGTTTGGATCACATTTTGATAGGGATTCTTGATTTTTTTTTGATGTATTCCACTAAACTATAGTGTACCTTCACTATGAAATTCAATAATCCCTCAGTTTTCTTCTTTTTTGTATGACTATTTCCTTCTTTCATTTTATTCATTCATAACGTTACCCTTTTTCATAATCCCACAAGGGGGGATAAAGGTAATTTTTTTATATCTCATTAATTTAAACAAGGAGAAAAGATAAAGGGCGATAAATTTAGGAAATATTTATTTTACCTCTAAACATTATCTATTTTTATGAGAAATTTCATTTTTTAAGAAAAAAAAGTAATGATATATTTCAAGTGAAATGATTATATTAATCATCAAATAATTATAATTTATAATGCCATGATTTTTGATCATAAACAGGTGGAGAGTATAGTCACAAAAGAGATTATTGTCCCACTATGGTTTTAATAATCACAAATAATATCTAATAATTGCAACCATTTTAATTTCTACTAAATCATTTTTAATTATGATTATCCATTTTCCATTACAGGCTTAACACATTATACTGACATTCATTATGAATGACTGTTAAAACAAAAAATTGGCCAAGTAAGAGTCACTAACATCGACCGAACAACTGAGACACTAATAAAGTAAATGTCTCACCACCAACATAAATGTCACACAAAAAGAACACATGTCTCACTGACTGTATAAATGTATCACTGATTGAACACATGTCTCACCGATAACGCAAATGTCTCGCCAACAGAAGGAGTGACTATCCGATAGAAAAAAATGTGTCACCGGCATATTGAGTCACCTGCCCATGGAGATACGAATAGAATGACACATTGATTGAATGAGTCACTGATATGAATAGAAGGACACACCAATTGAAGGAGTCATAGATAGAATTACTCCCTGATAGAAGGAGTCACTGATAGAATGACTCACCGATAGAAGAGTCACTGACAGGTGAATCACCGACAGAATGTTTACATTTTCTTTTATTTGAAATTATATCTAATGGTCATATTTTAATATTGTAATGCTATTAATTAAATTAATTATTTTTTAAGAAATATTAGTCGTAATTTCATAATTAAGAGGTAAAAAACCTACCTCAAATCATGATTATTGTAAGGAAGAAAAATATAAATGAGAAAATAATGATAGATGAAATAGATATATACATATAGTAGAGGATCCACACGAGCACCCATACTGAACCCGTGAACAAAAGTAATAAGAAAACATGAGGAATTATTATTCATGAAGACTGAACAAAAAGGATAATTTTTTTTCACCAAATACGCAACACCTCTATAGCAAGAAAAATAAAACTGGAAGAATAGAACTTCATCTTCTTAAAAAACCAGAACAAAAAGCATCACGACATAGTGTTTCAGTGTCTGATTCCACAAGAGGACTCAATCTTTATATATTCTATATCCCAAAAGTCTAGGGCTTCATTTCCCAATGCTTAGAGAATTATAAACTATATATCCATATTTCATTCTCTATTATGCACATTTTTCTACTTTTTGGGCAGTGTGTGCATCTGTATATCAAAATACAAACAGTCTCATTCATTGAAAAAAAGGACACAAGATATCCTCCCACAAATGTATTTTCTCACCTTTTATATCCCATATAGAACTATTTTATAGGTCATGTGTGATTTGGTTATTTTATTTCACACGTAGAACTGTGGAAGAGGTGTTGTGACCTGGACAGTTTGTATACTACTGAGTAAAAACTCATCCCGGGTATGGATCTAGAGTTTATATTTATATATTTCATGGTGGAAGGTGAGCCCCAAGTGGATTGGATTATGTCTCGTCCTGAAACTTAACCACTATTTTTAAGCCACTGTGTTTTCATATTTATTTTACTCTACTCTTACTCGTATTTCAAAAACTATATTTAACATTAACAGTTAGACCTGGATAGTGGTTATAACTGTTTTGGTTTAGTAAATTGGTTTCAAATGTTATTTCATCCTTTTTGGTTGGTATAACTAAGAATTAATCAATCTCTTAAGAAAATAATTGTACAATTAAACTATTATAAATTTACTACTTTGATAAACTGGCCTGTTTTGTTTTAAATTGGTATATTTTCAAATAACGTTTTTAAAAATATTTTCTATATCAAATCAATTCACCCCCATTTATTTTCCTACTTCAACCACCAATATGAAAAAGAAGTTTTGAATTCGAATAAAGTATCTTTTCTATTCATTAATAAAATTAATTCTATAAAAAAACTAAATTCAATCATAGTAAATTTTGATTCGATGCTTCAAAAGAAATTGTTTATTTTGTCAAATATAACATATAAAAGAGAAACCAATAGATATAAAAAAAAATTCTCCATAAAAACTTAGTAAAAGTACATATTTAAAATATTAGAGTATTTTATGGTCAAAATTTCACTTATTCTCATTTTAATAATCTAAAATTTATTAGAAGAAAGAAGATTCAATTAATAAACATGTGTAAATATAGTTAATTTTTCTAATTTTTGTTAATAAAATGGCTAGACGACATCTACCATTTAAAATAATAATACAAATAATGTATTGTTATTCAATATATCTCAGTCTTCTATGCAACATACGAATTTGGAGAAACCCATTGTTGTGTGTCAAGTAGGATATTAGAAATAGTGTCCATTTTAAAATTTAATTAATGTATAATTAATAAATATTAAATTTGAAAATTTCTTATTCAGCAATTAATTGGGACGTTAAAAAGTTATCTCAGTATATGTATTTTAATAAATTAAATGTAACGAATAATGTCAAAATTGAAACTAATGATATTTTATGGAAACAATATTTTATTAAATTAGTTAAAATACATAAAAATAATAAATTATCTCAAATATGATAAATTATGGTCTAAAATATCATAAATTGTGAATTTAATGTCAAATTAACCATTTATATGTTAAAATTTCAGCCATATGATATTAAAACATTGTTACCTTAGTTAAAATTATAATATGTTAACTATGGGTTGATCCAAAATATAAGGTATAACAATATATATATAAAGTTTTATAAAATTAATTTTTTAATGATATAAAAACCTTATCTCATCTAATCTTAGAATAGATGATTTTTTTGAGGTAATTTTGTTGATTTTTAATATATTATAAATTTTTATTTTTGTGAGTTTTCAAAATATATCTTCAACTTCATTACAAAATGAAACCTCCTCCCTCATCTAATTTATCAGAATTGAGAATTATGTATCTACCAATCTATAAACCATTATCTTCTAAATATCCCTAAAAAAATTCTAAGGGTTATTGTATTTTCAGAAGACCAACTCTAGAGTCCATTAGAGGAGATATGATGGAGGCGTTTCGAAGAAGAAGAAATCGCTCTAACTGATCACTCTCCTTTTCTACTGTTATATAATTCAAATAAATAGATGATATATATCATAAAATAATAAATTATTCATCATAAATAAGATTAAATATTAATATGACTATAAACACAACTCTATACACCCCCAATTTTGTTGAACAAGAAGTGAAGGTATCTCTCTTGCTTATGTACAGCTTACCGTCTCCACATAGCGATAAAAATCATCTTCAATAATTGTATTTCGAGAGTGGGAATTTTGATGAGTTTAATTTAAATATATTATATTTATGAAATAATTATACATATATAATGATAATATCATATATACTTTTTACCGCCTAATATTTCAGTAATATGATAACGTCCATCATGCGTACGTATGGATTACTCTCTCCAGTATGCAATTTGGTTTTTTTGTCATAAATATTTCACATGGATGGAAATAAATATTATTTTTATAAATATATATGATATATATAACATTAAAATTATTCCCTAGTTATAATATATCATATACATTTATTTACTTTAATACAAAAAGAAAATTAAAATAGCATTGATGTAAATTACTGCCCACGGTCTCCATGAAAAATGCATCTTATTTTCTATCTATATCATTTATGAATACCCATGAATAAATATATAATGAATATATATATATATATATATATATATATATATTATCATTTTTTTATTGTTTATCTGATTAAATCATGATCATTATTAGAGTACCAAGGATAATAATTCGAAACACGAACAAAAAACAAAATATTCATTAACTGAAACATACCTTTAACATTGAATTGTTACTAAGAGAGTAATGAAAATATTAAGTAAATAATATAAAATATTATATAAATTTATATAAATATGTGGTATATTTATAATAAAATAATATTTATTATACAGAAGTTTTGAACGTCTATGAAGGAAGTCAATGTGTAAGGTATGAGATTTATGTCTCTTTTTTTATTTATCTAGGAGTCATTCATTATACACTACTTGTTTATTCTACATGGTTTATATAAATCAGAAGAATATATTTTATAATTATTATATATAAGATTGTGCTATTTTAATATCCTTATAATTTTATTTCTTCCAGGGGGAATACGTTTTTAGTGATTATAAAGTGATGAGTACTTATTTCACAATCTCTTCAATATTTGGGATTGATTCATTTTAAGTATTGGATAGGGAATACTTATATTCAATGTTCATTATTTAAAAAAATGTTTCCAAATTTTTTTTCAAAATTATTATTTGAATTTTAAATGTCATTTTTACCCTTTTTTACTTTTTATGACACAGTTTGAAAGGAATCTTTCTATCCTTTTCCAAATAGTGTACTTTGTGAATTTTTTACGAAAAGAATGGAAGGAATGTTTTTTAAATTATATGGAATTATTATGATTTCATTCCTTCATGAATCCTTGATTATTTGAATTTTTCCTTTCATTTATATAAGTTTATTTTAATTAAAAATGTTTTAATCTAAATGTTTTCATCATTCTAATAAATGAAAATATATTAAGAATGAATGGTTATTTTTTTCAAGAATTGTTTTCCTGAAATCTCTACAAATGATATTCTATCTAATATTAAATTATTTTATGCCATATATGGTTTAGTGGAGAGAAAATTCCATGATACCATTATTCTTATTTATATAATGGATTAATTTTAAAGTGGAATTATATTTATGATGTCCATTTCATTCCCATGGGTTATGTTATGATTAAATAATGTTTATGGAACCCATTTCATTCCATGGGCAATGATATAATGAATTAATTATGTTACTGTAGAATACATATGCATGGTTTTTATTATGTGATTCGTGGGACCTATATATCTTTTCAAAAAATTGGGTAATGATTTATATCTCATGAGACAATGATCGATATAAATTCTATGGGAATGAAAAACTATGAATGATGGGGAAACCCAATCCACAATAGGAAGAGATTTCAACCAAATACCTTATAAAGAAAGGACTTTCATTAGGGATGATGGTGTGTACCCTCTTGTAGGTGTAGACCCTATTAAGTTCCATGTCATTTTTTGGAATTTTTTTTTGATTTATATGGGTTGTTATGAATGTTTTAGGTGTCTACACCAAATTTTATGTAATATTTTTACATTTTTATTTCATGTATTTTGATCCTAATTCCCTTCTGATTAATCTCTTATGAACTACCAATATTTATTCCATGAATCTTTTATATGATCTTGTTTGTGTTCGGTATGATATTCTACTTTCACTATCAGTTTCTTATTAAATTATTCTCATGTTCATTCTTATATATTTCCCTTGTTCACCATTATTGAGAATATAGGATCACCCTTTTCATGTTTCCTTTCCCTAGGTTATAAAAAAATGTTTTAAGAGGGATAAATAAAGGTAAAGGTTTCTATTATAAACATTCAAGATCATCAACAGGAGTAGAATATTATATTTCAAGTTCCTAAATTCAGTAAACTGATATGGTCTTTGGTCATGTGATTATATATTGTACGAAATTTTGAAAAACGATTTAATAACCACGTATGAAAATCATAATTCATTACAGATGGTATGAGAGGAATTTTTTAGTAAACCATTAGAAACTCAGATGAGATAGCTATTTTTATATGTCTATATATATTTCTAAGGATAATTCTATATGTTTATCTAAGGATATGTCTATATAATGTTTTCAATCCAAGATTTTTCATAATAATAAAGAATAAGGTATGATTAAACCAAAGGTTTAATAAATAAAATAACATGTCATTTTTTTTACATTATATAAGTTATTTTTCATAGTTATGTGGGTTTTTATTGTGATAAGTGTTTCTCACTCTATTCTTTTGGGTTTTAGTCAATGGTGGGAACCAGAAGGAACAGGTGTAACATTGAATGTCAAAAACATTTTTTAATATGAAATCAAATGGGGTAATGAATAGAGTGAAGGAATTTTTTATTATGGTAAAAAGACTCATATTTTAATCAACAATCTAACCATTGGTGAGATTCCAAAAAAATAAAATAAGATTATGATGGACTTTTATGAATTTTCATGTACTTTTGAATATATAAGAAGGCACGATTGGATTCCTAGGTGTCAATAAAGTTAGATAAAGAAACAAGAGAAATATATCAAATGGATGGAAAGATTTTACTTGTGTGGAAAATAAGGCCATATAATGAAAAATCATCTAAGAGATCAATGTATTATCTATGGGGATCATGGTAATTATCCAACTCAATGTCATGTCCCAAAAAATTTCTTTGGAAAAATTGAAGAAGATATTACATCTCTATTATTGATGTGGATGGATTAATGGACTTTTATATTTGGATTAAACAATAATGTTGTAAACTTAACTTTATGTTATTATAGAATATTGGAAAATCTATGTATTATTTACCTGTAGTTTTTATTTAAGGATTTAAGAGAATCAGTAGAATAGAAATGGTAATTGTGAAAAGATAATGTGGTGGTAAGGTGATATTTTTGGGAAAAAATATGATTAAGGGATAGATGATCCTTGATATGTGTATGATGTTGGGATAATGAAATAATGAAGTGTTTGATGGGGATAAAATATATGATATAGTATTGATTAAATTAGGACTAAAAATATTACAATATGATTTATAATATCATGGATTGAGATTATAAATTTTTTTGGATTTATTGTGTGAGGAAAGGTTTTATTTTTAAAATCATGCTTGTTTTCAATGTGTATTTATGGTATTTTATTCTATTACCATATTTAAATAGTGTACATGATAATGGACTTCACATGTTTTGTTTCTGACCATTAATAGGCATGTCATATTCTTTGGGAGATTAATGATAAGTTGGTTTTTGATTTTTAGTAAACCTACTTCAAAAGTATAGGATTTTAATATTCATGATGGTTCATAAGGGTAAAAATTTATGAAATTAGTTAAATTTAAATTAGTATGAGGATTTGGATATTAATGTATCATAATATATTGATTTATGCATATTGGATATCTTGTGGTAACAATTTTTTTGTGATAAAGACAAATAAAATTACATAATATTTATTTTACAGATCTCTTGATCATCTAATGCTTCTAGAATGAAAAATTAGCCTTAATTTCTTAGAATAAGTGATGTAGTATTAATTAATCATGACACAAATAAGTATAATATTGTTATTAAATCATATAAGTATATCATGTCATTAAAATTCTTCAAATTTAGAAAAAATTGTCTTCAAACTAAAATTTTGTTCCATCATCATCACTTTTGATGATATCAATGACATTTTCAATAATCTTTGGGATAAGTATTTTTTTTCTTTTCAACTTTATCTTGACCATGTTCTATGTCACTCTCCATATGAACATGATGTGTTGTTTTATCTATTATTACAATTTTTTCATTTTCCACATGTTTTCGTATATGTGGAAACCTAGTTATGAGTTGTTTTTGGGTAACTGTTATGTTTTAATCCTTCCCTTTTTAATATTAGATTTAGTAATCATTTTCATGATGTTGGATTCAGTGAAGTGAACTTTTATGCATTAAAACATTGGTAACCCAAATGAATTTCTGGGGAGAAATTCATTTAAAGGGGTATATAATATAACAACATGATATTTTGTAAAAATATTACTTTAGAATTAATTTAAACTCTTTTATATGTTTCATTTTTAAAAACTATAAATATATATTTTATAATAATAAATCACTAAGTTTTTTAGGAATTTTATGCACCGTATTATTACGATTTCACTACAAGCAATACAAATTTTAGCTTAGAGTAAATTTAAAACTATTTTTCGATTGAGTTAGACATAATGATGATTTATTTTGATGGCTTTTATTGCACTGAATACTTAGTTTTATCAATGAATTATATATTATTGATATTTTAATTAAAATATTATTATAGTTACTACCTAGGTATTAGAATGGAAATTTAAAAAATGTTAATACATTATGAAAATATCATTTTAACATGTATTAAAACAAAATCCTATAATTTTCTATTATATATAAATGAATGTAATAACTATTTGAAAATTATGCAATTTATTTTCTAAGATAACTAATTGTATACATAAAAACACAATATTATCTAAATAAATTAAACAATCCAGTATTAAGGAATGTTTCTAATAATATGTATATATATGAAATATTCAATCAATTTTTTTGGATGTTCATCCAATATATTTGATAGTAATAATATAATAAATAATCCCATTTTATTAATAAAATTTTGTATTTTTCAAAAGGATCGTTTTTCCAGATATTAAAGGAAACCCCATTTTAAATATAATGTTTAAATCATCTATATTTTTATATTAAAAAATAAATTATTCTTGGAAATCGGGATATCCAAATGTTCTTTGGTCAAATTTACAATATTTTACTAATAAATTTTACATTTTTACGAATAGTTAAAAATACTATATTATAATTGGAAATTTCATTTTCATTGAAACAAGTGAACATTATAATTATAATTTATTGGTTTTAATGTACAATTAATTCAATTTTTTATTATTTAATTCAATTTTTGACATTTTTGTTAATTTGACATTTAATTTGGATATAAATATATATTGATGTTTCTGATGTTTCCACTTTGAGAACATGTTTTGTCATTTCATTAATGAGATTAATTTTAAAATTAATATTATCAAATTATAATTTTTTTATTTTAAAAAATTGATTCCATATTTGGTAGCATAATTTATAATTTTATTAAATAGGTTAATTTTATGTTTTGAAAAATAACAATCGTAAAATTAGTAATTTGTATTAACATCATTAATGGTAAATTAAGTAATTAATGGTTAAAATAACATTTTAAATATTTGTAAACTACCCTTAAATTTGGAAAAATTTTGTTATATGAATTTAATTTAGAACATAACAAATAAATATTGAAATTTAGTAATATAATGGACACATTTCCATGAAAATTTCATAAGAGATGTTAAACTAAAAGTGGGTGACAAAATGAGAGAGACTTACTTTTAAGATTTATATTACTTTTAATACGAGGACAAAATGAAGATATATTCAACAATATGTATTATTCAGAGAAATTAAAGATTTATATACATCTTAGAATTTTATTTTTCATTTTTTTGGAAAAAAAAATATACTAAATAATTTCAAAATGATGTTGCAATAATTACAAATTTAACAAAGAAATGTATTATTTGTGTATAACATGGGTATTATAATACTAAATTCCATAACCCAAGAATTAATTTCTTTAATTTTTGGATGTACTTTTATTTTTTTAGGAAATAATGAAACACCAATATATTTTTCAAATGTTTTTTTCTATATAGATTTAAGAGCATATGATGAATTTTACTAGAAACCATAAAATTAGAATGAGATGGTAAGGTGATATTTTCGTAAAACACACGATTAAGATAACAGTAACACTTAGTATGTGTATAATGACGGGATAATGAAATATTAAGGTTTTTGATAGTGTTGAAATAAATGGGATAATGTTAACTACCATGGGGCTGGTAAGATGACACAATGGTTTATGATATAATGTATTGAGTTTATAGAATTTTTGAATTTATGGTATGAGTAAAGAGTTAATTTTAGAAATCATGCATGTTTTTAATAATTATTGAGAGGAATTGAAGTTATTTCCTTGTTTTGAGAGATTATATGATAATTTTCTTCACATGTTTTGTGTTGGAAAATTACATGATACATTACATAGTTTAGTGGAATAATGATAATTTTATTTTGGATATTTAGAAACCAAGCTTCAAAAGTACATGATTTAAATATTTTAGAATGTTCATAATAATAGCCATTTAAAAAATTGATTATATTTTAATTTGGATAAGGGTTTATAAATTAATTTTTTGTAATATAAATATTTATACATATTGGATAACATGTGGTAGCCATTTTGTTTTTATAAAGATAGATGGAATGTCCTTTCATTCATTTTATGGAACTCATGATCCTGCAATAAACTAATAACCAATAATTCACCTTCATTTTATGAATGAAGTGATGATATTTATATTGATCAATGAAGAAAAATTTTGAGATCTTGCTAAAATCAAGTAAGTATATCTTCTTAGGAAAAATAATAAACTTTAGGAAAAGTTCCATAAAATTTAAATAGTGTTTCTTTATAATAATTTTTGTAATATCAATTAATTTTTTCAAGAATCATTGGGGTTTGGATTTTTGATTGTCAAAATTCTCTTGATCATATACTTTATCACTCTCCCATAGAACTATATGGAGAGTTTTCTCTTATATGGCCAAGTTTTCACTTTCTACCTATTTTTTCCTATTTGGAAAACCAGTTTTGTGTTACATTGGATAACCATTATGTTTCCTGTATTCCATTTTTAATTTGAGTTTCAGTATAATTTTTTTAAGATGTGGGATTCAAAGAAATGATATTTTAAGTATATACCCTATGATAACCTAAATGAAATTTTAGGGATAATTTCATTTTATTAGGGTATAATGAAGCACACTTTTAATTTATTTAAATTACTTTTTTCAAATTAATTTAGACTTTTTGATATTTAGTGTTTTAAAATACAGTCAATATAGTTTCTATTAAATGAAATCACCATATTTTTCTTGCGTTATACACAACATCAGGTTATTATTTCACTACATATAATACATTTATTAACTTTTGTTACACTTAACCCTATGTTTGGGATGTTTTACACATAACAATAAGTTATTTTTGTATATGTTTTTACAACAAAGACTACGTTTCATGGAACTACACCATATTATAAATATATTAATTAAATTATTATTATAGTCAGCAGCTATCTATTAGAATGTAACTTACAAAAAAGCATAACTAAATTATGAAAATATGATTTAAATATTTATAAAAAATTAATCCTTTTTGTTATCAATGAGTTATAAATTAAATTATGAACTATATGAAAAAAGAAATTCATTTTCAAAGAAAACTATTTTTCTTTGTATAAGAACTATTTTATTTAAATAAATAAAATAAATCACTATTGATGAATGTTTTTAATAATCCATATATAATAATTATTCAATAAAATTGGTCTATATTCTCATCCAATATAGTTTAAAGGCATAATATAAGAATAAATAAAATTTTATGAATAAAATTGTAACGTCCCGGATCCAGGTGACACTTAACAGGTGCCCTGAACCCGGTTCCCCATGTGAAATCAAGCGTATTACCCCAAATGACAGAGGTTGCCGATTAGCAGTGAGGGCCTAGGTCTAATAGTGGGGAAACTATGCCCTTATTTGTCAAAGTGTACCATAGCGGAATACAAAATAAACATACAGCAACAATGGAAGCAGTAAACCATACACAACTGAAATAAACAACTATAGTAGATATAACCAACTATATATATAGATATGATGCAACATGTCTCCAATTCTAAGAAAACATCCAGAACATGTTACATAGTAGTACAATACAATACAACTTAAGTGCACGTACAAAAAAGCAAAACAGAACAATCAGTGGTATCACGAGCCAATGCCTAGTCCCATGCTCTCCTACACCTCTACAACAATCAAGCACCTTTATAGGGACCCTTGCCCTTATCTACACCTGTAGAAACGTAATATGTTTGGGTTGAAAAGCATGAACCAAACAGGGTGTGAGAAATAAATTCCCAGTAAGCACCCATGAAAGGCTCGTGCCCATCTGTGTGTAAACATGAAACAACAGTGTGTAGTAAATAAATGCAATTAAGTAAGATGTATGGAAAGTACCTAAATTAATATTTTATATTTCCATTTTAATATCCATTTAATCATTTAATGAAAAATACCACCACAATGAATATTCTAGGCAAATAACCAATGTCATCAGACACGTAAAATCCCACCCTCGGGTAAAGAGAAACCAAACACAGGAATTTTCACACAGGCATACAGATATTTCCCCCAGGCGTATATAGTGTTTCCCACAGGCACAGAATGAACTTCCCACAGGCACGGAAGAAGTTACCCACATTATAGGTAGTATAATGCCCACAGGCTAATCACAACACTGCCCTCAGGCTAAACAGGTAATCGGGCCATGCCCAACATGTAAACAAGAAGTAAACAAGCAATTACTCTTATGGAAATTCTAAAACCATTACTTATTAGGCATAATTTGAACAAGGCCTACCATCAGGTATCCTAGCCAAATGGCTAAACAGAGGAATGCACCCCCGGGGTGGTCCTGGATCCAAGCAGTGATCCCAAATAGTATTTTAATACCACTATTAATTAGCTATACAGTTCTAGGTATTTAAAATATCCACGACCTTAGCCACACAACACCCCAAAATGGGTTCGTGGCACTAAAATATACAAAACTCACAGTATTTGGAAAAATAAACACCAAGCCACCTTCCATTATCGCCAAGGAACGTTATACGTGAACGTCGATTCCAGAAATTACCAAGAATGACATAGATATGAGGGGAAAGAAATCCTCATTCAAACATAAATAACATCTATTGGGGGAAGAATTGTCAAGAACTACTTAAGGATAAGGGAGGGCTTACCCGTGTGGTTCCATCTAGACCGTCTGAGGTGGAAACAAATTCCAGATGTGCACTCGGCAGATCGTTAAACCTTTGTCCTCCTCTCCCGAGCTCCCTCTTCCCATTCTAAGCCTTCCCTATGAACAGGGGAGGCTACTTCCCATTTTAAGAGAAAAAAAAAATTACATGGCATGTACTTCCGAGTACATAGCGTGTACTTACCATTTTTTAAACTGTTCCTCTGGAGGCTTCCCTCCAGCGCGGCACTGTTCTTCTGACGACATGACTACACAACGTGTCATCACAAGTACACGGCGTGTGTTGTCGTACATCTGGCCACTGCCTTACTATTCACCTGTCGACTGACTACACGACGTGTAAGTGACCACTACAAGGCGTGTAGTCTGTTCCTACACCCTTTATCACAGCCATGGCCACACGCCTTGTGTACTCATCCCACACGGCCAAAAGTACACAGCGTGTGGAAAAAGTACATGGCGTGTACTTCCAAAAGTTAATATTTTTCCCATTTTCCTTATTTTCTCAAAAACACTTATGGAAAAGAGAAAAGAAGAAACTCGTACCTCAATGATAAGAATTGGGTTCTTACAAACATCCCCCCTTAAAGAAATTCATCCCTGAATTTCCCTTCTAAGGGTGGCGATGTTAAAGATGAGAATAACTCTGGCCACTGAGATCGTACGTCGGTCTCCCACTCCTAGGTTTCATCCTGCACTCGGCCATGATGCCATATCACCCGTATGAGAGGAACTCACCAGCCTTAGAGAACCATTGTGATCCTATCAACGATACGAATCAGATTCTCCTCAAAGGACACATCTAACTGAAGCTCAACCTCCTCGGGTTGAAGGATGTGAGATGGGTCTGAATGATAGCGACACAACTGAGATACATGGAAGACGTCATGCATGGCCCGGTACCTTTGTGGTAACTACAGCGAATAGGAAACCGACATGACTCTCTCTAGAATCTCAAATGGCCCCACATACCTCGGTGAAAGTGTACCCTGTCTCCTGATCCGCTTGTGTCCTAGCCTCGGCGAAACACTTAAGAAATCCTGATCCCCGACCACGAACATCAATGGTCATCGGCGGCGATCAACATAAGATTTCTGAAGAGACTGTGCAGTAGCCATCCACTTCTGAATCAACTGGAGCTGCTCAGAAGTCTCCTCCATGAGTCGTGGTCCTAGTAAAGCTGCCTCACTTTCCTCTAACCAGCACAATGGAGATCGGCATGGACTACCATATAAAGCCTCGTATGGTGCCATCTCAATAGTTGCCTGAAAACTGTTATTATAGGAACACTCGACTAGGGGTATATGCTTCTCCCAAGATCCCCCAATGTCTAAGACGCATGATCGCAGCATGTCCTCAAGCACCTGTATGATACGCTCTGATTGGCCATCAGTTTGAGGGTGGTAAGCTTTGCTCAAAAGCACCTGTATACCCAGTTCCCTCTGAAAACTCTGCTAGAAACGAGATGTGAAACGGGCATCCCTGTCTGAAATGATGGAATGAGGAACACCATGTTAACATACGACCTCTCGGATATACAACCTTCTGAGTTCGTCAACACCAAAGGTCTCCTTTATCGGCAAAAAGTGATCTACCTTTGTGAGTCTTTCCACAACAACCCACACGACATCATTGCCTTGAGGTGACCTTGGAAAACAAGTCACAAAGTCCATCATGACATCATCCCATTTCCACTCCAAAATGGGAAACTGGTGTAATAGTCCGGTTGTCCTCCAATGTTCCACCTTCTCCTGCTGACAGGTGGAACACCTCATAACAAAACTAGCTACATCTCTCTTCATACCTGGCCACCAGTACTAACGTCTCAAGTCTCGGTACATGTTGGTAACCCCGAGATGAACTACACAAGCCGAAGCGTGAAACTCCTGCATCTTCTCCTCGAGTATATCCCTTGGAACCCATACTCTTCCATGGAAACACAGAACCTTATCATCGCCTATCGTCTAACCAGGAGGAGGGTCCTCACTTTCCACTGACTCCAGTAGAACTAGGCCTTCTGAATCAGATAGCTTTCTCATCCTCACTATATCCAGGATGGTAGAAGTCACAGCTAAAGATAAAAGATATGTTTTCCCCTGAATATCGTGCACCTCTAAATGAATCTCAGAGAACAAATCCATAAGCTTCCAGTCACCACTGGCCTCCTGCACTTCTTGTATCTAAGTCTCCCTGCTTAGTGAATCAGCTGCTACATTACCTTTACCAGGAGTATAGGTGAGCTAAAAATCAAAGGACTGTAGGTATTCAACCCACCATCGCTGTCTCAGGTTCAATTCATGCTGGGTAAAGATGTACTTGAGACTTTTGTGGTCCGTTAACACCACAAAATGTTCTCCCAAGAGATAATGTCTCCAACAACGCAACACGTGAATAGTTGTAGCCAACTCGAGATTTCTCGTCAGGTAATTCCTCTCATGTGACCTCAACTGTCAAGACCCGTACACAACTACTCGATCACCCTGCATCAACACATATCCTAGCCCAATACCTGATGCATCACAATAAACTGTATAGCTCTTCCCCTGCTCTGGGAGTATCAGGATCGGTGCTGATGTCAACCTTCATTTCAGATCCTGAAAGGCTGCCTCACAAGCTTCTGTCCAAACGAACTTCACACCCTTCTTAGTCAGACCTGTCAACGGCGCTACTAAGCGGGATAAGTCATGGATGAAACGTCTTTAGCAACCAACCATCCCTAAGAAACTCCATATCTCAAACATGTTCTTAGGATGCTCCCAGTAAACTCCTGCTCTCACCTTCTCTGGGTCCACGGAAACTCCTGCCTCTGAGACGATATGACCTAGGAAGAAAATCTGGTCCATCCAAAAGTGTCACTTTGAGAGCTTAGCATATAGCTAATTCTCTCTCAGTGTACTCAATACGATATCAAGATGGGTGGCCTGGCCGTGTCGAGTGTGAGAGTATACCAAGATGACATCCATGAATACTACCACAAAAGAGTCCAGATTAGGATGGAACACACGATTCATCAGATCCATGAAAATTGTTGGCGTGTTCGTCAGTCCGAACGACATAACTGTATACTCGTATAGACCATAACTTCTCCTGAAAGTCGTGAGAGGTATATCAAATGGTCTAACGTGCAACTGAGGATATCGTGATATCAAATCAATCTTCAAGAACACTCGTGCTCCACGAAGTTGATCAAAAAGATTATTAATCCTCGGAAAGGGATGTCGGTTCTTAACCGTTAACTGGTTCATCTTCCGATAATCCATACAGAGTCTGAGGGTATTTTCCACCTTCTTCATACAATGGACCGGAGAACCCCAAGGAGAAGTACTAGGTTGGATAAAACCCTTCACCTGTAACTCCATTTACTACCTATTATGCTCCTGCAACTCAGGCGTGGCCATCCTATAAGGAGGAATGGACACCAGTGCTGCTCCTGGCACAAGCTTGAAAGAGAAATCCACCTCTCGCTCTGGAGGTAGACCTGAAAAGTCGTCTGGGAAGACATCCCTGAAATGATCAATCACTGGAGGGAAATCCATATGAAATTTTCCCTGTTCGTCCAGAAATAAACTCGCAATCTTGGCTGTGATTCCACCTCATCCCTGATGCTCTGGTTCAGCTCGACTCGCATGAACATCCCATTCTCCCTTGTATATAAACTCTCCACCCTATGGTGACGTGAAACACACTCTACGACGATAGAAATCCACAAAGGCTTTAAAGGGAACCAACCAGTCCATCCAGAGAATGATGTCATAAGCTGTCGTCTCTAAGACATAGAGGTCCCAAAGGAAGTGACACCCACCAACCTAAAGGGGGAAATCCTTACACTAATGCACACCAGTCGTTCTTTTCCCCAACGGAGTGTCTAGAGTCATGATATCAGAAGAAGTAGAAACACAGATCCCATGGCTCTCCACAATGGGTTCAGATATGAAACTATGTGTAACACCCGTATCGAAAAGCACTGAAGATAAAACAGAAGATACTACAATAGTTCCTCAGACTGCAAAAGGTCCAGAATCCTGCTCATACTAGGTCTGCTGCACTGCATATGCCTGACCAGTGCCGCAGCCCTGCGACACAGCCTGACTACCCTGAGCTGTCCCGCCCTGCTGCCTCTAAGATCTTGGTGTCTGGCTATCACGACCATGACCACCATCTCTACATGCATGCCCTGGCGTATTCCAGTTCCCTGACTGGTAAGAATCTTCTGGTCCTGCTCCTGCACGCAAAGTCTGCACAGAACCCCTCTCACTAGCCATCGTTGGAAACGCCCTGCAAAAGCACTGCAGATGACCCATACTGCCGCAAGCTCGGCATTCCACTAAGTCTCGTGGAAACTCTGGCCTCTTGTGCCCCTCTCTACCTCACTGGTAGCAATGAACTAGCCACATGAATTATTCTATTGACTGGTACTGCCTCTCTGAGAGAATTCCATCTATCTCTTCCTCTTGCCAGCAGAAATAGTACCAGTAACTGGTGCTAAACCGCCCTGGCCCACACCACTAGATTCCCGCAGGTTTCCTTATGTAATCAGCGCCTCATTTACAACAGCGTGTGATGAAGGAAACATGAAAACATTTACCAGCACTTAGACATCATACTGAAGGCCATCCTCAAAATGTTTGTCTCTCAACGTCTCATCACCCACCAACACAGGTGCAAAGAGCTGAAGCTCGGTAAATCAAGCAGAATTGTCCATCACCGACATAGCGCCCTACTACAGATTCATGAACTCTCGAGCTCAATCTGCCTTCAACATCTCTGGGAAGAAGAATTCAATGAAGACTGCCTGAAAATCTTCCCACTCCATGTCTCTGTGATGAACTGACTGGGTTGTAACATCCCACCACCTCTTGGAGGAATCACGCAACATGTATGTCGCGAGCTTGACCCTCCTCCCTAGAGGTGTCTCAAGATGCAAAAAAATAGTTTGCATCCATCATAGCCAAGACTCCATAGCCTGTTGTCCGCCATCTCCTGAGCACATAGGCGGATGCTGCTGCTGAAAGATACGTGTCAGCTCAGCTATAGTTGTGGCAGCCGGCGGTGCTCCCTGAAATGTCAGCATGAACCACTATAAGCCTTCATGGAACTGCGCCGCTATGCCTCTGTCCAGTATAACATCTGGTGCCACATCTAAATCTATGGGAGGATCAACTATTATCCCATAGCCCACCATCTCTGGAGTATACTCGTTGCCCCTCTCCTGGAAAACAACGCGTGGTTTTCTAGGTGGCATGACACTACAAGGTGAAAAACACGCCTTAGATTCAAGCTTATCAAGACAGAAAATGAAGAAACCCAAAAAGGAATAGGAGGAAGAAGGTATTTAAAATTTGAAAAACAAGACTACACGGCGTGTATACTGACTACACGACATGTACTTAACTTCCCTTCCCTTTCCCAGGTTCTTCGACACGGTTATGCCACACGGCTCTTGTTTGAACAAAACTATACAGCATGTATATCATCCACACGACATGTATGGTGTAATTTCCAACTACCCGTGTCCCTTGTGACACGGCTGACTATACAACTTTACACTAAACGGCGTGTAACACCTGAACACGGCATGTAATCCACCCCATTTTACAGCCACACAGCTAAGTCCACACGGTCTGTCCTCGAACAAGACTACACGGTGTGTTTTACAGGTACACGGTGTGTTCGTAGACGAGCTCTACCGACCCGTGTTGTTAGTTACACGGCCGGATACTGGGTCCACACTACAAAGCGTGTACAGAAGCTACACGGTGTGTTGCCCCAAGCATTTCCCTTCCCCATTTCGCCGCCCACACGGGTTGTGACACGGGAAGAGACTACATGGCGTGTACTTACGGTACATGGCGTGTACTAATTTTTTTTCCGAACAGAAGACCGTACACGGTGTGTGTAAAGCACTACACGGCGTCTATACTAGTTTTCCGGATAGTATTCCTCAGAAACGTCTCCAGAACCCATAAAACACTGAAAAACAACACCTAAGTGCCAAATTCCGATCCGTGAGGGCCCATACTCCCCAAAAATCAAAGTTTGGCATATTATTTGTATTTCAACAAAATACCTAGTCAATGATCCACCAAATTCCGATAAATGGGGTCCCATACTCCCAAAAAACCAAAGTTTGGCATCCATTATATAAACAGGCTCACACAATAATACCCTATCACATAGCAGGTATTTATGAAGCAATTATCACAACATCATGCTTTTCTAGCACATATAACTATCACAACAACATGTGATTTCTATTGCACCTACATGGTATGGAAACTATGCATGCCATGTGATTTCTAGCATGTTCCTAAATGATGAATTAGATGGAATACCATCATCTCATCGGGTTTCAACGAAATAGAACCCATAGATAAATTATCAACAGCACAATCACAAGTGCGTCACCCTTCGTTGAAAATCAATTCGACTGTAAAATTGAAAAATCAGAAAATTGCAACACGAGGTAAATTTGTTTTTCCCTATACACGGGTTAGATATGCCCGGGCATCACTTATTACCAACTATCGTTGTCGTCCTATCCCTGAATGAGGCTCCAAATAGTAAGTCAAAGAATAGAACTCCTCTGATACCACTTTGTAACGTCCCGAATCCGAGTGCCACTCAACGGGTTCCACGAACCCGATTCGCCACGTGACCTCAAGCACACTTCCCCAAATGTCAGAGGCTATCGACTAGCAGTGAGGGCCCCTGTCTGATAGTGGAGAAACTATTCCCTCATTTGTCAAAGTGTAGCGCAATGGAATACAAAATAAAGATAAGCAACAGTGGAAGCAGTAAACCATACACAACTGAAATAAACAACTGCAGTAGATATAACCAACCAGATATATAGATATGATGCAACAAGTCTCCAGTTCTAAGAAAATAGCTAGAACATGATACATAGTAGTAAAATACAATACAACAGAAGTGCACGTACAAAAAAGAAAAACATAATAGTCAGCGGAATCGCGAGCCAATGCCCGGTCCCATGCTCTCCTACACCTCAGTAGTAATCAAGTACCTGTATAGGGACCCTTTCCCTTATCTACACCTGCAGAAACGTAATCTGTTTGGGATGAAAAGCACTACCCAAACAGGGTGTGAGAAATAAATTCCTAGTAGGCTCCTACCAAAGGCCCGTGCCCAACTTTGTGTAAACATGCAACAACAGTGTGCAGTAAATAAATGCAATTAAGTAAGAAGTACAGAAAGTAACTAACATAACCAGTTATATTTCCATTTTAATATCCATTTAATAATTTAATGAAAAATACCACCACAATGAATATTCTAGGTAAAAAACCAATGTCTTCAGATACGTAAACTCCTACCCTCGGGTAAAGACAGACCAAAAACAAGAATTTTCCCACAGGCATACGGATATTGCCCCTAGGCATAAGTACTGTCACCCACATGCACAGAATCAACTGCCCACAGGCACGGATGAAGTTTCCAACATGCTAGGCAGTACAATTCCCACAAGATAATCACAAAACTTCCCTCAGGCTAAACAGGTAACCGAGCCATTCCCAACATGTAAACAAGCAGTAAACAAGAAATTCCTCTCAATTAAAATCTACAACCATTACTTTTAAGGCAAAATTTAAACAAGTAATACCCTCAGGTATCCTGGCCAAATGGCTAACCAGAGGAACACACCCCCGGTGTGGTCCTAGATCCAAGTAGCGATCCCAAATAGAATTTTAATATCACAACTAATTACCTATACAATTATAGGTATTTAAAATAGCCACGACCTCAGCCACACGACACCCCAATATGGGTTTGTGGCACAAAAATACACAAAACGCACAGTAGTTGGGAAAATAAACCCCAAGACACCTATCCTTATCGCCATTGAAAGTTATATGTGAACGTCGATTCCAAATAAGCCCAAGAACGACGTAGATCTGAGGTGAATGAAAACCTCTTCAAACTTAAATAAATTCCCTTGGGGGAGGAATTGGAAAGAACTGGTTATGAAGAAGGGATGGCTTACCCACGTGGTTCCAACGAGACCGTCTGAGGCAAAAACGGATTCCAGACGTGCACTCGACGGATCATCAAACCTTCAGCCTCCTCTCCCGAGCTCCCTCTTCCCATTCTAATCCTTCCCTGTAAACATGGTAGGCTAGTACACATTTCAAGAGAAAAAAACAAAGTACATGACGTGTACTTTCATGTACAAAACATGTACATTCCATTTTTTAATATGTTCCTCTGGCTACTTCCTGCCATCACGACACTATTCACCTACCGACATGACTACATGGCATGCCTTCACGAGTACACGGCGTGTGCTATCGCACAGTTGGCCACCGCCTTTCTATTCGCCTGCCTACTGACTACACGGTGTGTAAGGGACCACTACACGGCGTGTAGTCGGTTCATTCACCCTTCATCGTCGACATGGCCATATGCCCTGTGTACTCATCCCACACGGCCAAAAGTACATGACGTGTGGAAAACGTACATGGCGTGTACTTCCAAAATTTATGATTTTTCCAATTTTCCTTAATTTTTCAAAAAAACTTAAGGAAAAGAGAAAAGAAGAAACCCGTACATCAAAGATAAGAACCGGGTTCTTACAAAAATGATGCATTTTCTTAAAGGGTAATTTTTTGTCCATATAAAAATGTAAAAAAATTAAATAATTATTTTGATACATATATTTTAATATGAAAAAAAAACATCTTATATGAAATAGGGATATCAAAATTTATGTTGGTGGACGTTTTTTTATTTTTTTAAAATGTTTCATGTTTTTAGGAATAGTGAAAAATACAACATTTTAATTGAATATAGATTATTCATCATAAAAATTTAATTTAATTAATTCTATATTTTATTGGATTGAAAGTATAATTAGATCAAATATTAATATTGTAATGAAATTTAGGATAATGGAATCAATTTCTCATATAATTTTGATATAAACACATATCAATCTTATGGACGTTTTCCATTTAAAAACTTATTTTCTCAGTTCATCAACAGTGATAATTTTATATTAATTTTTGACAATTTATGTTTGGAATTGTGAAAAATGGATTAAATATTTTAAATTAAATAGTAATAATTTATTAAATAGGTCCCTTTTATGTTTTGACAGTATAAATAGTAACTTTAGTAATTTTAATTACCATAGTTAAGAGTAAATCATGTAATTGAGGGTAAAATAATATTATAACTTTTATAAAACTGCCACTACACTTTCAAAAATTTTACTTTCGGAATTTAATTCGACCATTGACACACAAATATTTAAATGTATTAATTTAATGGAATCTTTTACATCAAAATTACTTATGTATTAATAAACTCTAAGGGAGTAACAAAATGACACACTATTAATTTTAAATATGTATAATAATGTTAATATAGAGATAAATTAAAGATATTCTCGACAATATATATTATCCATAAATATAAAATGTATTTCTAAATACTATAATTTTATTTTAAATTTTTTGTGAAGATATAATTGTATTAAATAATTAATTATTATGACGTAGTAATTAATAATTTAAGAGGAAATCTATTAAAGGATATTATAATATTAAAATAAAAAATATTTGACCCAATTAATGGGATCCAAAAAATTTATAAATTAATATGACAAATTATGAGTGTCTTAAATGAAAATTTTTAATGTTATATTTCTGTATGTATCTAATTAAAGTCAATGTAATTAATAGTGTCCAAATTTACAATAATGACATTTCATTAAAAATATATATTTTTAAATTAGATTAAAATAATAAAAAACACTAAATTATGACAACTATGAAAAATTATGTTCTCAAATATCATTAATGTACC
Organism: Viscum album; assembly: GCA_963277665.1. NCBI lineage: Eukaryota > Viridiplantae > Streptophyta > Magnoliopsida > Santalales > Viscaceae > Viscum > Viscum album. Next base: position 1,978,462,483 of record OY728146.1, on the reverse strand, counting down.
ATTTATAGTCCAATGAAAAATTTATATGTACAAATTATATTTTCTTAATATTAAAAACATTATTAGCATAGTTAAAATTAAAATTTGTTAACTAAGGGTTAATAAAAAAAGAACAACATTAGAATTACATAAAAACCTTTATAAAATTAATTGGTCGATGATATTATTATATTAAATAATCTTTTCTTTTAATATATGTCTTTCTTTATGTATTTGGATTGAGTTTTTATTTATTATAAATTAATATTTTTGAGAGTTTCACAAAGTCCCCCTGACCATCATTATAAAAGGAAACCATCTCCCTCACCCCATTTCACCTAATTTATTATTCAATATTAAAAAAACCCTATATATTATCTTTTCCTCCACCCTAACCACATTCTATAGATTCTTTTATTTCTATAAAACCAACACTAGAGTCTGTTGGAGGATGTTTAAAGCAGTTGTTTCAATGAAGTGTAAATTTCTCTAACTGAACACTATCTTTTTTATACTCTTATATACCTTATATATAAATGATATATATAAAAAACATATCTTAAGAATAATAAATATTTTAAAATATTTTTATTTTTATGAAAAATCCATTATACATTCCATTTCCCATTAAACATGAAGTGAATTTATCACTCGTACATATGTATGGCTTATCGTCTCCACGTAGCGATACAATTTATCTTCAATCCCCATATTTTATGACTCATAATTATGATGGGTCAAATTTTTATATGTGATATTTATGATATTATTTTACTTTTTTTATTATAATATAATATCTTCCTTTTTACCACCAACCATTTTTAGAGATAATAACGCAACTCGTGTGTATGTATGTCTTACCTTCTATATAAAGAATTGTGATTAGTTTTTTCATATATATTTTCCATGGGTTGTAATATGGTTGAATTTTGTAAATATATTTGGTATATATAAAATAATAATTATATTTATGTTATAATATATCTTATACTTATATTTCATTTAACATGAAAAGAAAATGAAAACAACATTCATTCGTACGTACAACCTACCATCTCCATGAATGGTGTATTTTATTTTCTAAATATAAATTTTATGAGTCTCCATGAATAAATATATAATTAATATAAATATATATAATATTAATATCATGGTTATCAATTTTTAAATTATTAAATCATGATCTATATAATAGTACCAAGGATAACAATTTGAAACATAAACGAAAAGAAAAACGTTTATGACTTGAAAAATAAAATTAACATGGAATTGTTAATAAGAGAGTAATATTATGTTATAGGTAAATAATATATGGTATTATATATATGAAAATGGTTATGTGGTATATGTATAATAAAATTATACTTATTATAAAATATGTTTGAATGTTTTTAATATAGGTCAGGACATAAGGTTAGGGATTTATCTATCACGTTGATTTCTCTAGGACATAGACTTATATACTAATTTATTCTTATACATGGTGTATATACTACCATGAATTTATTTTATTATTATTGTATAGAATATTATGATATTATCATATCCAAAAAATTATATTTCTTTCATGGGGAATGTGATTCTACTAATTAAAATGTGAGGATTATTTATTTCCAATATCATCATTATTTGGGATTGTTTTGTTTTAAGTATCCAATGGGGAATACTAATATTCCATGTTATTTCTTTCTAGAAAGGTATTCCAAAATATTTATATTATAATCTTTTGGATGTTTATGGTATTTCTGAAAAATTTTGACTTTTAACTATATGTTTCAAAGGAATCATTTTGTCACCTTCCAAATGTGGTTAATTGGGACATTTCCTAAAAAAGAATAAAATGGTTGTTTCTCCCTTATACAGAATAAATGGGAGATTATTCCCTCATAAATCCTTAATTATTTGAAGAAACCCTTACGATACTATGTGATTATTTAAAAATAAAATTTTTTATTTTAAAATTATACATCATTTTAATAAAATAATACGTTTTCAAATAAGAAATCGTATTTCCATCAAGAATTATATACAAGAATTATGTCAAAAATATTTTCCATTTAAGATAAAACTATTTAATGTACTTATTTTTTTAATGTATATATTTTTCAGTGATATAAATAATATTGTTTATTGGAATGGTTTATTTTAATGATGGAATGATATTTATGAAGCCCATTTCATTCCCATGGGTTATGTTATTATTGAGTGATGCTTAGGAACCCCATTTAATTCCATGGTATCAAATATAATGAATGATTTCTATTTATCTGGCACACATATGTATAATTCATATTTTTTTGATAGGTGTATCCTATATCTCACTCCAATGTAATGGGTAAATATAAATATTTCTTTAGATAATAATGAGAGTCAAGTATATGGGCTTGATAAAGTACAGAAGATGGGGAAACCCAATCCACTAGGGGAAGATAGTGAAACCAGATCCCTTACAAAGAAAGGACTGTGAATAGAGATGGAGGTTTCTCCTCCCTTGTATGTGTAGTCTCCAAGAAGTGCCTTATTAAGTTATGTAAATTTTACTTGACTTATAGGGAATGATATTATATGTTTATGTTTTTTCCAAAAAGTACATGTCATATTCTTATGTTATAATTTTTGGTATTATTCACTTGATTACCTTATTATTCATGTCATATTAATTATGAATATTTATTCTATGAATATTTTATTTGTTATTTTATGTCCATGTTTTATCTTATTTTTTCATTATCATGTTCTTGTACCATTATACTCGTGATTATTCTTACATATGTCACTTATTGACCATTATTGAGCACATGAACTCACTATTTTCATGTTTTATTTTCCCATGTTATAAGAAATGGTTTTAAGTATGATTTCTAAATGTAATGATCATTGTTGGAAACATAGAATATCTAACACTAGACTGAACTATTTTTCCATGCGTTGAAATGCACTAAAAAATACTATCTTTGGTCATGTGATTGTATACGGTATGAAAAATTTCTAAAAAAGGATGAAATATTCCTGCATGAAAATCCTTGGTCGTTTTAGGAATTATAATGGCTAATATTTGAATTTGATATTTTTTAAAGTATTTCTTATATATATTACCTATAAATCCCAAATTAAATTTTATTATAAATTTCTAATGGAAAATAATTTAATTAATTAAATTTTATTTTAATACTTGTAAAATATATTGTACAATTAAATATATTTTTACAAAAATTGAATATAAAATATTAAAAAACATTAATAGATCATAATTCTATCTATCACATATAGTTTATGAATAGAATATGTTACTATTTACCAAAATGTCAACAATAAAAGGAAATTATAAAAAAACTCACCATTACCTATCATTGATGAGCATATTCTAAATTTGATTTCCATTATCTGAATATATAAATATATATTAATATTTTTATTTTTAAACATAACTCATAGTGTATTGAAAAATAATACTTTAGATAGAAAAAATTGAAAAAAATTATTTTAATAAATATTATATTTTCCTAACAAATATAAGTGTATCTAAATTATTTTTTAATAATTTAAGAAAATTATTTATAATTAGTAACTATTTTACTGTCAAATGATTTTTTGTACATTTACTGGATACTTGCTTGTATAAAAATCACATTATCTTTTTAATGGGAAGATTTCTATGATATTATTCAAATGATTACCTAACCCTTCAAATGGTTATATGATCCGTTAAAAATAAATATCATTCTAGATTATAAAATAATTAATTCTTTTATAATAGTTTTTAGATCATGTTAATAAAATTTATTATATCATTTTTTATAGTAATATTGCTTCTTTTACTCATAATATACTTTGAAGAATGTGATCCTGTAGTATAAAATATTATAAATCATCCCAATGTTGTTATATGTTTTACTCTAGCAGTCATATTCATTATAATGAAAATTAATCTTTAGTTTATGTTGTGAAGATTTGATGAAATTATAGTTATAGTGTTTTAAGATTCTTGTTATAATGAAACATTTAATTATTATAGTAAAATTAGTGAACTAATATTCTAACCAAAAAAATTTTCGGAAAAATATTGGGTATATAACAATCTATTGAAACTTATTGTTAATTCTTCTTCAGTGTTTCTATAGTCTCCCACATCACATCTTCAAACGTGTGATTCCTATAATGGGTATTCAGTATTAATGTTTTTTAATTATTCAGAACATAATAATATAATATAAAAAATCTTGAAAATATATTCCTTAGAAGTAATTTAAGGGTATATTTTGGTGAGTACATGAATTGTTTCTGACATATACTGTAACACCCCGAGATTTTATGAGAAGTAATATTTTTATTTTTATGGATGTCTTGTGTTGTACACTACACCAAGATTATCTTGCACTATACACAACACCGTATTATATTTTAGTATACACAACACTATACTTGGCTTGTGTTTCACAGAAAAGCGACCTTCCAAAATAGCTTGTGTTGTATGCAATACTGAGTTTCACTAAACAATGATATATTGTTATAATATTATTATGAACTAGCTGTTATGAATATTATTAACCAAATTTTGAATTTTATAACATTTTCATTCATCTTAATCAATATCTAGAACATGGTATGAGAAGAAAATAAATTTTTCAGGTAAAATTATTATTTTTCAAAAAATGTAGTTTTGCCGGCTTTTCATGGCGCAAAAAAATTAAATCTAGTTTTGAAATGTTTAAAATTTAAATTTGACAAATTAAAAATATTCCGGGGAATCAGAATTTAAAATTTTACTTTGGATAAATGTTTTATATTTTTCTGATAAGTTTCTTATTTTGAGGAATAGTAAAAATACTTGAAATTTCAATTGAAAACATCTTTTTTCATCAAAATAATTTATATGGTCAAAATATATTATTTAATTGTTTTAAAGTATAAATAGAATATATTTTTACCATTTAATATAATTTATGTCATTATAATTAATTTTTACATTGAATTCGTAAGTAAAAACACCTCAATCATTTACAATGTTTTAACTTTTAGAACCCCTTTTCTCAACAACGAGATTAATTTTAAATTAAATACTGAAACATCTGTGTTGTGAATTTAGAAAAATGGTTTCTATATTTGGAATCATTAGGTTAAAATTATGTTAATAGTATAATTTTTATTTGTAGGCATTATGAATAGTAACTACGGTAAATTTTATTTACTAGAATTAAGGGAAAATCAGTTAATTAAGGGTAAAAATAATATTATAAAATTATCCAAAAACTTGTATTAATATTATTTTGTGATTATATTTCGTCCTAAAATGTACTTGGGTCGAAATAGTATCTTTTGGAACCCACTTGGATGTGATTAAGACCTTTAATTTGTTTCATTTAATGAAAGAGAAATATCTCTCACTCAAACCTTAAAATTTAATGTATTTTTAATATAATGTCATACAAAATATAAATTCAATTATAAATTCTCATTATAATGATAAAATTCTTTTCTTCATCATGGAAACTTATTTTTGATTTTTATGAAATATATAACTACATTAATAGCTTATACATTAATGATGCAGAAATTATTTATTTAGTGAAAAATCTATAATATTGTTTTTATTAAAATAATAATTCCCATAAAAAAGAACATAAATTGGACAAAAAATTATTGTTCGATTATATATATACCCTAATAATGAAAGGGTCGGCTTTCTGACCATTTGGAACCTTATAAAACAGATTATGACATTTATATTATTTTATTTTAAATGATGTCAATGTTGTCACCTTCATAATTTAATAAATCTATCATTCTAAAAGTTGGGGTTTTTATAGTAAAAAATATACTAAAACTATTATTATGAAATATATTAGATTTATCTTAATCATAGTATTTTATTTTTAATTTTTATGCTAAAAATAATATATTAAAAAATTATACAAAAATTTTGTAGTAATTATTTTATTATGAAAAATATCAAATAAATGGTCTTAAAAATATTTAAAAATATATGATATGAACTCATTAATTCTCTCCACGAATTTTAAAGAGTTATATAACATGTTAGGTATATATTAAATATTTTGGTTTGGCTCTATCATATTATTGGATTTTATTTAAAATCAAATAACTGAATAGTGTCAAAATTGACACTATTGATATTTTATAAAAATAACATATTATTAAATTGTTTAAAAATGACAAAAATATTAGAAAAATAAAAATTGAAATGTATATAGTTGATAATGTCATAAAGTATCCCCTTATGTAATGTTCATAACACATTAGTAATTATCTATAACCATTTAAAATTTCGAATATTATTACCACAAATAAAATTAAATAAATTAAATAAGGATAAATCAAAATGATAAGGTTTAAAATAAAATAAAAACATGTATTAATTTTATTATTTGATTATATTACAACCCTATCAAACCTCATGTCCAAATTTGAGTCATTTTTGAGGTTCTTATGTGGGGTTTGAGTTTATTATAAATTAATATTTTGGAAGTTTCCAAAAGTTCCCTCTCCTCTCTTATAAAAGGGAACCTCCTCCTTCTTCTCTTCACTCCATTTTAAGACTTCATACATAGAAAAACCCTAAAAATTCCTCTTCTAAACCTATCTAGTTATATTATAGATGTTCTGGTCTTCTCAAAGGGCCAACTCTAGTGCCCTAAGATGACATTTAAAAGGGGCATGTCAAGGAAGAGGTAATCTGTTCTACTGATTCTTTCATGTTTATTTATTCTTCTAATTACTCTTATATATTTGTTACATTATAAAGTAATAAAATTAGTATCACTAATATATTTATATGATATTATAAATATGAAATAACCCTATTTCACCTTATATTCATTATACAAAAAATAAAATCACCGCACGTGTGTACGTACGACTTACCATCTCCACGCCATGCTGTAATCTGTTTTTCCACCGCCACCATATTTGGATGGATATAATGGTGTAAATAATAACTATATATGATTATTATAACATCATATGGATTCTATGATATTATATCATCCACTCCAATTCCATTCAATAATTATGGAACGATATCATTGCTCGTGCGTACGTATGGATTACCGTCTCCACGACGCGGTGGGATTAATTATCCATGTTGACCATTAAAGAATGATTATAAATTATATATAATAAATAATCCTGAAATACATGACATAATAATGATACTTGACATATGTATATGTCATTTAATTACTTCCATTCAATTTAATAAGGAAACAAAAAATGGGATTCATGCGTACGTACGACCTACCGTCTCCATGAACGGTGTATTTCATTCCATGTATTGATCCATTATATATATATTATATTCTTAAAATATATTATATATAAATAATGAGTAATAATAGGAATAATTATAAGTCAAAACACGTATGATAAATGAAACGATTTTACCCATAACACTTCTTTAACATGGAATTGACAGATGAAAGGAGAATATAATGATGTAAGTGAATCATATATGATATCATAAATATTATTATTGTTATGTTACAAGTTAATAATATATTTAAACCCACTATACAGGAGTTCTAGACACATATGGAAGAAATTTGATATAAGGTAATGGATAATTATTCCAATCTCATTCTTATATGAGATTGTTTATTCGTAAGTATTTACAGAGGTTATGTTTATCATCAATGTCCATGTTTTCTAAATATGTTTTCATAAATTTTTTACTATTCTTGTATATATGTCAAAAGTAATTTTTACCATTTTTTTTACTTTTAACACATGTTATGGAAGGAATATTTATTTTATTTAACATACGAGATACTTTTTGACATTTCCGGAAAAAGTATGAGAAGAATGTTTTTTAACTTATACAACATGAATGTATTTTGATGGATTCATACCACCGTATTTTCATGAAAATTCTTGTACTTGATTTCATGATTATTTTCAACAAATTCCTTTTATTTTAAAATTGTATGAGATTTTGAGAAATGAAAATGATTTTGAAGAAGAAAATATATTTTCCTCAAGAATTAATTTCAAGTGTTTTATCAAAACTATTTTCAATATAAGATGACATTATTTAGTATGTTTATGTTTCAAGTATAATTTCTCTTTTATTTAAATGGTTTTATTTCTCTTATGATGAAATGATATACATTTTTATATATGGACTATGTTATTATGGGATAATGTTTATGAAACCCATTTTATTATTTGGGTTATAATGAATGATTTATGTTTATTTTGGATCACATGTAAGAATGATTTCATTATGAGATGGGTGGGACCTATATCTCCCTCTAATTAATTGGGAAATGATTTATATATCATGAGAGAGACATGGTTGGAACGACAAGTGAATCCGATTTAGTAATACAGGGCTGGAATGACAAGTAAACCCGATTCAGTAATGGATTTTTCCCACTATAATGGTCTTGGCAGCCATGCCTTGGCTACTACGGAAATTATATCATGTGATTAATGGTATGACACAATTACATATTTTATTCCTACGCTATATTATTATGATTAATAGTCCTTTATGATCCATGCCTTATGTACTACCATGTTTTGTGTCATTTCTCAAGATTTTGATGTTTAAATTAAATGTTCATGTTTATAAGTCCAAATATTTATGGAATGTTTTATGTTCTCTAGGTTTACCCTTACTGAGAATTTGACCTCACCGTTTATATGTTTTCTTTTCACCAGGATTTAATGAAACGATTTAGGTAAGAAAACAAAAGAGGAAGATCTTTATGTGAGATGTTGATGATCTTTCTCCATGATTAGAAGATTATTTTCCGAGTTTCCAAAGATACTAAACAATTATGGTCCTTGGGTGTCTATTTTTGTTATGTATTAAGTATTCCACAAAAGTAATGTAATTTCCATGTACGTCATGCTTCAGGTCTCTTCAGTTGGTATCAGAGGAAATGTTTAATTAATCTTTGGAAACTGGGATGCGAAAACATTAGTGAGATCCCTAGAGATATTTCTAAGGTATGTCTAGGTATATCCCTAAGGTTAAGTATAATTATATGTTATAGTCCTAGAATTATGGTAAAAATATTATAATTAAACCTATGTTGTTAGATATTGAAAGTACTCCACCTTGATTATGTTGTTTTCCTAGTATGATTTTTGCCTCTCACATTATTCTTTTTTGGTTATAGAAAATGGATGGAAAAAGAGAGATTCATGTTAATAGAGAATATGATGGACAATGTAATGATATTATTCATGAGAAACCAAATGAAACGGGATTTGGAAGGCGAAACATTATTATTATGCCTAATCAGATGTATCATAATATGATCAATAACCACAACTTTGGTAAGTTCCCTGACTCAACTAATAAGAGAAAGATGGAGTTTTATGATGATTATAGAAGAAAGAAAGTTTAATTTCCCTCATGTAAATCATGTGGGAAGAGGAATCAGGGAGAATGTTTAAAAAGAACTGGAAGATGCATTGGGTGTGGAAAAGAAGGACACATAACAAGTAATTTCAAAGTAAAAGGTTCAATTGACATGACAGATAAGGATAATGGTATTTCTATGACATAAAAAATGGATAAAAGTTTTAAAATTGGAAGATACAGGCATTATGAAAACCAATTCCCTAAAGGAAAATCAGATGAAGTGAATCAGAATGGTCATATGGGTAGTATTTTTTTGATGATGATGAAGAGACTAAAAATGATATATGAGATGAATGAAGTGTTGATGAATAAAATGATGAAGCTCCGTAAATGGTTTAAGAAGGTAGTGGAATGATTTCATGTCTATCAAGAGTAATGTTGTAAGAGTAATTTCAGGGTACTATGGAATAATGAAACATCTAAGGATGGTTACACTATTGTATTTTCTTTAGTTTTTGAAAGTATATGTAGAATGGTACCAGTAACCATGGAAAGTCATTAAAATATATTTGGAAAGCAGATGATATTAGAATAATGAGGGATAAGGAGAAAATAATATATTTGATAATATTAATGAACCCATGACTGATATAATGACAATGTGATATCATTGTTTGAGTATATAGAAATTTTGGGCTTTTGGTTTGTTGAAAGTGTTAACTTTTGACAGTATTAATGTTTTCACTACTTTTCTATGGAAACTCATGTTTCAAGAGAATACATGATTAAGGTATTCACATGTTTGGAATATAACCAATAAGATATATCTTATGATATATGGTGGATAAATGATGGTATTCACATGCTTAGTAGATGAACTCTCTAGTAATATTATATATATATATTATGAGATTGGAAAGAAGTATTTTGGATAAGCCTAAGGATTGGAATAGATTTAGTTAGACATCAGAAAATATTGTTTAAGGATAGAAATTTTTGATATTAATTCTGGAATGTTATAATAGTATAGTTATATAAAAAGGACAACTGGAAGGACGATTGACAACCCATCACATTGGACAAGGATGTGAGAATCGAACCCACAAACGAAGTGCGACAAGCCTTTATCACCTACCACTTGCCCACATGAAGTCTTTGGTTAGTATAAATTCGATTTATTTTATTAATCAGTATGATAGATGAAGTATATGCCCATTTTTGGAATCATATATGGTTAATCTCACCATATATAGACTTATGTATATTTAATAATTTGTGCTAACCTTTTTGTAATAAAGACATATGGAATGACCTATCATTATATCGCATGATCTGATAACACTTCAAGAATGAAAAATTCAAATTCATTTCTTTAAATAAGAGATGCAGTGGAAATTGGTCATGGAATGACCAACACTGATATTACACTAAAATCAATTAAGTATTAATCCTTATGAAAAAATTCATCAACTTTATGGAAATGTTCTTGAAAACCAAAAATGTTTTTCTAGAACACTCATATCATATGAATCATATTTTACCTTAGATCATCACAAATTTATGGATTTGTGATTGTTGGATTTTTTGTAGACATGTTCTCTACTACTCTCCATCGGAACTTGATGGTCAAATTCCTCTTCCATATCCATGATTTCACTTATGTTATCCTATGAGGAAACCTAGTGATAAGTTAATGTGGTTAAATGTTGTGTTTCATACATTAGTTTTTAAAATTATGTTGTAGTATTCCTTTTTACGATGTCGGTTTATATGAAAAAAACATTCAAATAGTAAACAATTTATAACCCCGATTAATTTCAAGGGTGAAATTCATTTTAAGGATGGTAGATTGTAACACCCCAAGATATTATGAGAAATAATCTTTTTAATTTATTGATATCTTGTGTAGTACGCTACACCAAGATTTTCTTGCACTATACGAAACACCGTATTAGCTTGTAATATACGCAACACTATTCTTGGCTTGTGTTGCATGCAAGAGCGACCTTTCTAAATAGTGTTTGTTGTACGCAATACTGAGTTTCACTAAACAACTATATATTATTATAATATTATTATGAACTATCAATTATGAATACTATTAACAAAATTTTTGATTTTATAATAGTATCATTCATCTTAACCATTATCTAGAACATGGTATGAGAACAAAATATCTTTTTTGGGTTAAATAAGTATTTTTCAGAAAATGCAGTTTTGTCGCCTTTTGATGGAGCACCTACATAAAATCTAGTTTTTGACATGTTTATAAATGAAATTTGAAAAATTAAACTTCTTCCTTGGAATCAGGATTTAAAAATTTACTTTGGATAATTTTTTTATATTTTGCTGATAACTTTCTTATTTCAATGAATAGTAAAAATAAGCTAAATTTTAATTGAAAACAAATTTTTTCATCAAAATAATTTATATGGATAAAATATATTATTGAAATTTTTTAAACTATAAATAAAATATATTTTTACAATTTAGTATAATGTATGTCATTATCATTAATTTGTACATTAAATTCATAGGTAAAAACATTTCAATCTTTTGCAATGTTTTAACTTTTAGAACTCATTTTCTTAAAAGTGGGATTAATTTTAAATTAAATACTGAAACTTTAATGTTTTGAATTTGTAAAAATGGATTCCATACTTGAAATCAGTAAGTCCAAATTATTTTAATAGGATACTTTTTATTTTTAGGCATTATGAATAGTAACTACGGTAAATATTATTTACTACAGTTAAAGGTAAATCAGGTAATTAAGGGTAAAAATAATATTATAAAAATATCTTAACACTTGTATTAACATAATTGGATGATTATATTTCGTCCTAAAATATACTTTGGTAGAAATGTTATCTTTTTTAAACCCACTTGGATGTGATTGAGTCCTTTAATTTATTTTATTTAGAGAAAGTGAAATATTTCTCACTCAAACCTTAATAATTAATGTATTTTTAATATAAGGTTAAAAAAGAATATAAATTCGATTATAAATACTCATTTGAAAGATACATTTTTTTCTTCATAATGGTAATTTATTTGTGATTTTAAAAAAATATATAATTACATTAATAGGATATACATTAATGGTGAAGAAATTATTTATTTAGTGAAAAATCAATAATATAGTTTTTATTAATACAAAAACTCTTATCAAAAACATAATAAACATGACCAAACCATATTGTTCGAGTATATATATACCCAAATCACCTATGAGTCGACTTTTGGACTATATATACCTTATAAAATAGATTATGTCTTTTATATTATTTTATTTTAAATGATGTCAAAGTTGTCACCATCATAATTTAATGAACATATCATTCTAAATGTTGAGTGTTTTAGAAGATAAATTCGATTAAAATGATTCTTATGAAACCTATTAGATTTATCTTAATCATTGTCTATCATTTTTAATTTTTATGCAACAAATATGTATATTAAATAATTATACAAAAATTTTGTGGTAATTATTTTATTATGAAAAATATCAAATAAATGGTGTTTAAAATATTTAAATAAATATTATATGAACTAATTAATGTTCTCCACAAATTATATAGATTCATATAACATGTTAGGAATCTATTAGATATTTGGTTTTGACTCTATCATCAGATTGGATTTTATTTAAATTCAAATTAATGAATAGTGTCAAAATTGACACTATTGATAATTTATAAAAATTACATACTATTAAATTGTTTAAAGATCACAAAAGTATTTAAAAAATAAAAATTGAAATTTATATAGTCTTAAATTTCATAAAGTATCCAACCATGGATAGTTCACAACACATAAATAAGTATTTAAAACCATTTAACATTTAGAATAGTTCTACCAAAAATAAAATTAAATAGATTAAATAAGGATAAATAAAAATGATAAGGTTTAAAATAAAATCAAAACATGTCTAAATTTGATTGGTTTATAAGATTTCAAACCTATAATACCTCATATCCGAATTTGAGTCATTCTGGATGATCTTCAGGGGGGTTTGAGTTTTTTATAAATTAATATTTTGGAGGTTTCCAAAAGTTCCCCTCTCTACTCTAATAAAAGGGCACCTCCTCCATCTTCTATTCACTCCATTTTAAGCCTTCATACTCAAAAAAAACCCTGAAAATTACTCTTCTAAACCTATATATTTATATTATAGAGGTTCTATTCTTTTCAAAAGGCCAACTCTAGTGCCGTTAGAGGAATATTAAAAGAGGCATGTTGAAGAAGAGGTAATCTCTTCTACTGATTCTTTCATGTTTTCTTATTCTTCTACTTCCTCTCTAACGACCCAACGTTTCATAAATGGAAATCCTTCTTGATCTAATTAAATGTCTCTTTATTTTTATATAAAATGTCAACTTCTTTGATTTTATGTTATGAATTTTGACCGTTTCTAATATAGTCATTTAATAGTGATCACATGATTAGTATAAATATAGGACTTTAACAAATCCAATTTACTCAGACAAAGGATGTGATGGCCTCATCTAGTAGAATTTACCCATACGAAGCCCATTTGTTGGATCTCGGAAAAGAGGTGGCGTCTTCGGACTTCGCTATTAACCAAGCCCAAGCTGAGCTTCATCATGTCATGCTCGAACGTGACCGTCTACGGGAAAAGTGGAAGTTGATTGAAATTACCACTTGGGCGATGTTATCCGAGCCACCCCAAGAGTCTGTCACCATCACACACCTTACCATTAGGTCATATGTGGTTGTTTTAAGGGGTTATGTAACAAATCGCTATTACTATGTTCATGTATATTATTTTTGTGTATAATAATTAATATACCATCTTATCTTTTTTTTGATACATTGTAAATAGTTTATAAAGTACAAATGGTGTTTTTAGTTATTATTTAATTAAGAAATCTATTTTATTAAATGAAGGGATTTTTTAAATAAATAATATTTTAATAAAATAATATTATTATTATTAAATTAATTTTTATTAAATATAAATGATCTTATAATTTTATGAATGCAATTAAAATTGTTATTAAGGTTTGAAAGCCATTTCTCTCAAAACCTGTGAATTTTTGATAAATGTTGGTTTTTATTTTAAAAGTGAAAATTAACATATTTAAAAAACTATTTAGATAAAATAAATGTTATTTCTAGAATCAGGATGTCGATATTATCCAATGTTTAATTTTTCATAATTTTCTGAGACAGTCAAATGTTTGGGTAAAAATTAAATACCATTTAAATATATAATTTGTTTTTTGACATCATAATGACCCAATAGTGATGTAATAAAATAATATAAGATTTATTTTCGGCCAATATATTTTTTAACATTAAAATAATGTTATTTTGTGTTTGTTTGACTTACTTATCAAAGCATTAATGGACCCCTCAAGACTTATTCAACACCTTGCCTTTTTAAATTAATTTCCATGGGAGTGTGACTCACCTCCACATAAGCAACCCTAATATTTTAAGAAGTTCGGACTTTGGCCTTATAAAATATTTTTTTCCTCTTCCCTTTTCCCAAAACCATGGGATTGTTTGTGGTTTGGATTAATTTAATGTAAGGGGACCCAAACCAAAATAAAAAAAATTCCTTCACCTTTCCTATATAAACCCACCCAAGAACCCACTCCCGCCTCACTAAAAGCCTTTGAAGTTCGTCCAAACTCTGTCCAAGTGTCTCTAGAATCCTCCAAAGGTGCCCCAAGATCCCAAGAAGCCTCTCCAAAGCCTCTCTCCATCCTTTGGAAGCACACTACCAAGTAAGGGTTTTTTCTTCCTATCTCATTTTGTCCAATTTTATTTAAATTGTTTTGCCTTTTAATTTCAATTATGAATGTTAGGGTATGGTTTCACACCTCCCTCATACTACCCCATTTATCTTTGAATGATTTTATACCCCTTTATCTCTCATTAAATTCCACCCATGTACACCCGTTACTATGCCGAAATTCCGAAAGGAACTTCTCTCTTCTCTTTTATATTCAAGCAATACTTTTGTATCATGAATGTAAATTCCATTAAAATTGTTGGTAAATGTATATATATGACATCTTTACTGTCCATTACATGTAAATATGATGAGTAACCCCTTTATCTCCCATCAACCATTTTTATGAATTCTTATGTCACGCCGTTACGCTGCCGAAATCGCAACGATTTTCTAAGACAATTCCATCATGTAGTGAATTCCATTCCCATTTCTCCATCAAGGGTATTCACCTTTCTGCACATTTACTTATTGATTATAATGTTTCTTGTATGAATTCCACATTCCTTTATCATGGAATAAATGATTATGTGTTTTGAATCCATGTTTTATGATCCATGTGGCACACGTATGCATTAAATGAAATGTTTAAGAAGGGTGTGCCCTTATAGCGCTCCAATGCATTGGGTAATGTATAGTATCATGATACGTCATGTGAAATGAGAGTTGAATCATGCTAATTCAAGTGAAATGAGGGTTTACTCATTCTTTATGTGCAATGAGGATTTACTCATGCTTCATGTGCAATGAGCCTTAGCTCATGATAATTCTATGATAAGTGTTGTTGCCAAATTTCCATGTTATGATTATCATGCGTTATCATGCCTTTATGTTCATGTTTATTTTATGCTATATTGATATTCCTATTGTCTAACATGTATTTTACTCCTCATTTTATTCCATGGTACTCCCTTACTGGGCTTTATAACTCACCCTTTTCTTATGCATGTCCTCAGGTTATCCCATGCAATGATAAGTACGAGGGAATGTAGTGGTCATATAATAATAGTTTTCAATAAAGATGTTGTATTTCATGTTTTAGGTTTTTATTTAATGATCCTAAGCCCCAAATACACTAAAACTCTTGATCTTCTTTGTTTTATCCAGTGATGTTTTAGTAAATAAACAATGTTTAGGTTTGTAATAAAAGCAGGGTTGTCATAGTTGGTATAAAAGGATAGGTTTAGTTATTTTTGGGATTAGGATACCCTAGTAAATCCTTAGATACAAGACTAAGTATAATAAAAAAAATCCCTAAATTTTGGTAAGTACTGAGTATGTGGTTTATCAAACAAATACATCCCTGTCTGGATAGTAGCAGGTAGAGGCGGCTCTGGCATAGATGTATCCTAGGGGTAAAACCTAAAAACACCACTTTGAGCTAGACTCGAATGGGAACTGGTGACCGACAATGGGCCTTGCTGCACTCTTGGTTACGACACTCCTGGGGGATATGTTTTGATAAATTCACAATCTTAGTATGAACCCTTATTAAGGTAAAAAAACACCCCTAAGAATATATGTTATAAAGTAGATCATGAAAAGTCTAGATTGAAGACTATAGACTCATGAATAAGGAAATAAAAGTTTATTTTTAAGTCATCAACTTTTGTATTTGGATTACCCTTTATGTGTTACCCCTAACTGTCCTTTTATTCCTACCAATGGCCGATAATAGGGGGACTCGGGCTAACAACCATTGTGAAGATCACTGCGATGAATGTACTAATGAGATGCCCAATCCAATGGGATCGGGAATCAAGAACTTTTTCACGGTTCTCTCTCAGCTAACTCAAGTTTTGAATAGAAACTATGGTCAAGAGGAACGTCCAAACCCCCCTAAGAAGGAACAAGTCGCTATAGAGAGCTTCATGAGGCAAAGGACTCCTACTTTTAGTGGATCATCTGATCCCACGATCACTGAACAATGGATCAACTCCATTGAAAAATCTTCTCCATCCTTCAATTTTCTGAACAAGAGAAGGTTCTCCTGTCTACTTATCGTATGTAGGGTGAAGCTGATCCATGGTGGAGGTTGATCAAAAATACGAAGCCTGAGGAGGAGATCGAGGCGTTGGAATGGAAGGATTTTCGGAAGATGTTTTTCGATAAATATTTTCCGCGCACCCTCTGGCTTAAGATGGAAAGGGACTTCCTTTCCCTCAAGAAAAAAGATGATGAATCTATTAGAGCATACAAGGCAAACTTCACAAGGTTTGCACGATACGCTTCCGGCTTTGTCGTTACCCCCGAATGAAATGTTGACCGCTTCTTTGGTGGGATGAAGCTTAACTTGTGGAAAGAATTAGCGATCCGTGACTTCGAAATCTATGAGGAAATTGTCCGATGAGCCCTCAAGGTCGAAATGGAGATCGGGTAATCACATGGGTATCATGGGGATAAGAAGCGTAAGGTGGACTTCAATGCTGGCGGTCCGATGGATAAATCCAACGGTGCTATGAATACCCAGCACCCCACATGCCAAAAGTGGGGGAAGAAGCACCCTGGTAATTGCCTTAAGGGGACGGAAAAATTCTTCAGGTGTGGAAGAGAAGGGAATATAGCTGTTAACTATCGTCAAGAAAGACCCGCGGCCGCGACATAGGAGAGGTACACTCCGTTAGAACCTCAACGCATTGTTCAATGCTACAAATGCAAAGAACCAGGTCATTTTGTAAATCAGTTCCCTAATCCAAGGGTTTTTTGGAGAGAACCAACAACCTCCAAGGCAGCAAGGAAGAGCTTTTTCCATCACTTCTGCCGAAGTGAACCCCGACAACGAAATGGTGACAAGTACGCTAGTTATTCATTCAAGAATAGTGAAAATACTTTTTGATTCAGGTTCTACGCATTCTTTAATATCTCAAAAGTTTAGTAGAACAATCCCAGCACCACCACAAATCATGGAAGTGAAGATGTCGGTGTGTATGGGAAATGGGGCAATCATTGCATCTCATGAATGTAAGTCCTCCCCTATTATAATCTGTGGATTTAATTTCTCGGAGAACCTTTTCATACTCCCTCCAGTGGAATTTGATGAAATTCTTGGCATGGATTGTCTTTCCTGATATAGAGCCAACATAAATTGTCAGGAGAGGGAAATCACACTCTATATGGAGAATCGACCCCCGATTATTTACAAGTGTAAGGAGGAAGATGAATCTATTTTAGCTCCATCATCTTAAGCGTGGATATTACTTCCATATGAGCACATGTATCTAGATCAGATGAGTGAGTCCAAGGAAGAAACCATCCTTGAGAAATGCCTATTGTGAGGGAATTCACGGAAGTGTTTCCTGAGGAACTGCGTGTTCTTCCTCCTAGAAGATATGTTGAGTTATCAATTGAACTTATACCTGGGTCACTACCAATATCCAAGACTCCATATAGAATGGCTGTTGTTGAGCCTGCAGAGCTAAAGAAACAACTACGGGAGAATCTAGATAAAGGGTTTATACACCCAAGTGCTTCACCATGGGGTGAACCAGTCCTCTTCGTCAAGAAGAAGGAGGGTCAATGCGGCTTTGCATTGATTATCATGAAATTAACAAAATCACGATAGAGAATAAGTATCCTCTACCATGAATTGATGACATGTTTGATCAGCTGTGTGGAGCACAATACTTCTCCAAGGTTGACTTGTGGTCGAGATATTATCAGGTAAGGGTGAATAAAGAAGATATCCCCAAGACTGCTTTTCACACAAGATACGGGAACTATGAATTCATAGTAATGCCTTTCGGACTCACTAATGCTCCAGAAATATTCATGGACTTGATGAATAGAGTCTTTAGAGATTACCTTGACAAATTTGTGGTAGTCTTTATAGATGACATTCTAATATACTCCAAAACCAAGGAGGATCATGAGGAGCATTTAAGAAATATACTACAGACTTTCCACAAGGAGAATCTCTATGCAAAGTACATCAAGTGTGAGTTCTAGTTGAAGGAGGTATCATTCTTGGGCCATATCATCACAAGTAATGGGATATTTGTGGACCCCTATTAAACAGATGCAATTGAGGGATGGACGAGGCCAACATCGGTAACAGATATCTGTAGCTTCTTGGGGTTAGCTGGATATTATCGACGACTTGTTATAAATTTCTCACGATTTTCCAACCCTCTTACCAAGATAAATCGAAAGGGAGTAATGTTTTCATGGAGTGATGAATGCGAATAAAGATTCAATGAGTTGAAAAGGAGGCTTATCACTACGCCCGTTCTCACATTACCAACAAGTGGGGAAAATTTTGTGATATTCAGTGATGCTTCAAAGAAGGTCTTAGGTTGTGTGCTGATGCAGAATGATAAAGTGATATCCTATGCCTCGAGGAAGTTGAAAATCCATGAGCGAAACTATCCAACGCATGATTTTGAGTTCGCAGTGGTGATCTTTGCCTTGAAAATCTAGCGGCATTATCTCTATGGAGTGAAATGTGAGATATATACTGAACACAAGAGTCTTAAATATATATTTACATAGAAATAGAACAATATGCACTAGAGAAGATGGATAGAGCTCATCAAGGATTATGACTGTTCAATCCATTACCACCCTGGGAAAGCGAACAAGGCGGCAGATGCCCTAAGTATAAAGGATCCATCGATTCTATCAGTGATGATAATTGAGAGGTATCCAATATTTTTAGACTTGATGAAGATGGACATGGGAATCATAGATAAGGGAACATAATCAATCCTTTCAAAAATTATTTCTCAACCTTCTCTTTTGGAAAGGTTAAAGGATCCTCAAAAGGATGATGTGGGAATTCGGGAAAAAGTGGAAGCTATCAAAAAGGGAAAATCCTCAGAGTTTAATGTTAACAAAGAAGGAATCGCGCGGTTTGGGAAAAGACTATGTGTTCCATCATGTCTGGAGCTGAAGAAGGAATTTTTGGATGATGCACATAGTTCAAATTTTTCTATTCACCCAGAGAGCACAAAGATGTATCGAGATCTGAGAGAAAACATTTGGTGGGATAATATGAAGAAGGAGATCACTAAATATACATCAAAGTGCCTGGTGTGTCAAGAAGTGAAGGCAGAGATGCAGAAGTCTAAGGGGATGATGCAACCATTTCCCATACCCGATTGGAAATGGGAGAACATCACCATGGGATTTGTCACCGGACTTCCAAGGACATCCAAAGGCAATAATGCAATCCGGGTTGTTGTAGATCGTCTTACAAAGACTGCACACTTCATTGCTATTCGGGAAAATTTCTCATTGGATCAACTGGCACAGATATATATCATGGAAGTCGTAAGGTTGCATGGAGTACCACTCTCTATTGTGTCTAATCGAGATCCAAGATTCACTTCTAATATTTAGAAGAGTCTTCAATATGCTCTAAATACTGAAGTGAACATCCGTATGGCCTATCATCCTCAAACTGATGGCCAATCCGAGTTGAATATCCAAACACTTGAGGATATGTTGAGAGCATTCTCAATGTACTTTAAAGGAGGATGGTATCAACATCTTCCTCTGGTTGAGTTCTCTTATAATAATAGTTTCCACTCGAGCATCCAAATGGAACCATATGATGCCCGGTATGGGAAAAGCTGCCGAACACCGGCATGTTGGGATGTGGTCGGTGAAAGTAAGCTGCTAGGACCAGAAATAGTCGAGGAAATGGTGGAGAAGGTAAAAACCATTCAACAACATATCAAGGCAGCTCAAAGTTGACAAAAGAGTTATGCAGATAATTGTCGATGAGACCTTCAGTTTAAAGTCAGAGACTTGGTGTTTCTACTTATATCTCCATGTAATAAGTTCATGAGGTTTGGAAAGAAAGGGAATTTAAGTCCAAGGTACATCGGCCCCTTCGAGATTCTTGATCGTGTCGGGGTTGTGGCCTATCGACTAGCACTTACACCTACTATGGCCAAAGTACATGATGTCTTTCATGTATCCCTCTTAAGGAAGTACATACCAGACCCTTCACAGGTACACTCTTCTGAGGTGGTACAATTGGAAGATGATCATTCTTATGAGGAGAAACTAGTGAAGATCTCAGATCTTAGAGAAAAAGTTCTACGAAATAAGACAATTCCCCTCGTCAAGGTGTTATGGAGAAACCACAAGTTTGAAGAAGCGACTTGGGAATCAGAGGATATGATGAAGCTGAGTTACCCACATTTGTTTTTTTGTGGGAAAAGGTAAATTTCGAGGGCAAAATTTCTTAAGGGGGGAATATTGTAACGACCCAAAGTTTCATTAATAGAAATCCCTCTTGATCTAATTAAATGTCTCTTTATGTTTATATAAAATGTCAACATCTTTGGTTTTATGTTATGAATTTTTACCATTTTCTAATATAGTCGTTGAAAAGTGATCACAAGATTGGTATAAATATAAGACTTTAACAAATCCAATTTACTCAGATAAAGGAAGTGATGGCCTCATAAAGTAGAATTTCCCCATAAAAAGCCCATTTGTTGGAGCTCGGAAAAGAGGTGGCATCTTTGGGCTTCGCTCTGGACCAAGCCCAAGCTGAGCTTCATCATGTCAAGCTCAAACGTGACCGTCTACGGGAAAAGTGGAAGTTGATTGAAATTACCTCTCGAGCGATGTTATCCGAGCCACCCCAAGAGTCTGTAACCATCGCACACCTTACCCTTAGGTCTTATGTGGCTGTTTTAAGGGGTTATGTAACAAATTTCTAGTACTATGTTCATGTATATTATTTTTGTGTATAATAATGAATATACATTCTTAACTTTTTTTTGATACATTGTCAACTGTTTTTAAAGTACAAATTGTGTTTTTAGTTATTATTTAATTAAGAAATATATTTTATTAAATTATGGGATTTTTGAATTAAAGAATATTTTAATAAAATGATAATATTATTATTAAATTAATTTTTATTAAATATAAATGATCTTATAATTTTATGAATGCAATTAAAATTTTTATTAGGGTTTGAAAGCCATTTCTGTCAAACCCCGTGAATTTTCGATAAATGTCGGTTTTTATTTTAAAAGTGAAAATTAACATATTTAAAAAATAATTTAGATAAAATAAATGTTATTTCGGGAATCAGGATGTCGAAATTATCCAACATTGAATTTTTCATAATTTTCTGAGACAGTCAAATTTTTGGGTAAAAATTAAATACCATTTAAATATATAATGTGTTTTATGACATCATAATGACCCAATAGTGATGTAATAAAATACTATAAGCTTTATATATGGCCAATATGTGTTTTAACATTAAAATAATGTGATTTTCGGTTTGTTTGACTTACTTTTCAAAGCATTAATGGACCCCTCAAGAATTATTCAACACCTTGCCTTTTTAAAATAATTTCCATGGGAGTGTGACTCACCTCCACATAAGAAACCCTAATATTTTAAGATGTTATGACTATGTCCTTATAAAATATTTTTTCCCTCTTCCCTTTTCTTAAAACTATGGGCAAAAACCATGCGATGGTTTGTGGTTTTGATTAATTTAATGTTAGGGGACCCAAACCTAAATAATAAAGAATTCCCTCACCTTTCCTTTATAAACCCACCCAAGCTCCCACATTCTACCCACTAAAAGCATTTGGAGTTCATAAAACCTCTTCCCAACTCTCTCTATAATCCTTACAAGGTTCCCCAAGCTCCCACGAAGCCTCTCACAAGCCTCTCTCTCGCCTTTGGAAGTACACTTCGAAGTAAGGGTTTTTTCTTCCTTTCTCATTTTGTACAATTTTCTATAAATTGTTTTGCCTTTTAATTTCAATTATGAATATTGGGGTATGGTTTGGAACCTCCCTCATACAGACCCCTTTATGTTTGAATTTTGGGAAACCCCTTTATCTCTCATTAAATTCCTCCCATGTACACCTGTTACTATGCCGAAATTTCAAAAGGAACTTCTCTCTCCTCTTTTACATTCAAGCAATACTTTTGTATCATGAATCTAAATTCCATTAAAATTGTTGGGAAATGTATATATATGAACTCCTTACTGTCCATTACATGTAAATATGATGAGGAACCCCTTTCTCTCTCATCAACTGTTTTTATGAATTCATATGTCACGCCGTTACGCTGCCGAAATTGCACCGATTTTCTAAGACAATGCCATCGTGTAGTGAATACCATGCCAATTTCTCCATCAAGGGTATTAACCTTTATACACATTTACTTATTGATTATAAAGTTTCATTTATGAATTCCACATTACTTTATCATGGAATAAATGATTATGTTTTATGAATCCATGTTTTATGATCCATGTGGCACACTTATGCATTAAATGAAATGTTTAAGAAGGGTGCGCCCTTATAGTGCTCCAATGCATTGGGTAAAGTATAGTATCACGATACGTCATGTGCAATGAGATTTGAATCATTCTAATTCAAGTGCAACGAGGTTTTACTAATGCTTTATGTGCAATGAGGATTTACTCATGCTCCATGTGCAATGAGCCTTGGCTCATGATAATTCCAGTATAAGTGTTGTTTCCACATTTCCATGTTATGATTATCATGTGTTATCATGCCTTTATTTTCATGTTTCTTTTATGCTATACTGATATTCCTGTTGACTAACATGTATTGTACTCCTCATGTTATTCCATTTGTACTCCCTTACTGGGCTTTATAGCTCACCCTTTTCTTATGCATGTCCTCAGGTTATCCCATGCAATTCTAAGTACGAAGGAATGTAGTGGTCATGTAAAGGATGATTTAAATAAAGATGTTGTATTTCATGTTTTAAGTTTTTATGTAATGATCCTAAGCCCCAAATACACTAAACCTCTTAATCTACTTTGTTGTATCAAGTGATGTTTTATGTAATAAATCATGTTTAAGTTTGTAATAAAATAAGGGTTGTCATATCCTCTTCTTTATTTGTTTCATTATAAAGTAATAACATCGGTATGACTTTTATACTGATATGTTATTATAAATATGAAACAACCCTATTTCACCATATATCCATCCTATGAAAAATGAAACCATTGCGCGTGCGTACGTACGACTTACCATCACCATGCCTTGGTGTAATCTATTTTTCCACCACCAACATACTTGGATGGATATAATGGTGGAAATAATAACTATATATGATTATTATAACATCATACTAATTCTGAGATATTATATCATCCACTCCCATTCTAGTCAATAATTATGGTAATGATATCATCGCTCGTGCATACGTACATATTACCGTCTCCACGACACGATGAGTTTCATTCTCCATGTTAACCATTTAATAATGATTATATAAGTATATATAAAAAATAATCATGAAATATATGACATAATAATGATACTAGATTTACGTATAATTTATTTACTTTCTTCCATTCAATTAAATAAGGAAACGAAAATAGCGTTCATGCATACGTACGGCCTACCGTCTCCATGAACGGTGTATTTCATTCCATTTATTGATCCATTATATATATATATATTATATTCTGAATCTATATTATATATAAACAATGTTTTAAATTCTGGAAGTAATTAATCATGATCTAAGTAATCATATGAATAATTAGAAGTCAAAACACATACGTTAAATGAAACGAGTTTACCCAAAACACTGCTTCAACATGGAATTGAAAAATGAATATGTAATATAATGTGATAAGTGAATCATATATGATATCATAAATAATATTATGGCTATATTAGAAGTTAATAATATGTTTAAACCCACTATACAATAGTCTCGGACATGTATGGAGGAAATTGGATATAAGGCAAGCGATAACTATTTTAATCTCATTCTTATCTGAGATTGTTAATTCGTATGTATTTAATGGGGTTATGTTTATCATCCATGTCCATGTTTTCTAAAATATTTTCCTAAAATTTTTACTATTATTCCATCTATGTTTAATGTAATTTTTACTCTATTTTGACTTTTAACAAATGGTGTGGAAGTAATCATTCTGTTGTTTACCATACGTGGTACTTTTTCAATTTTCTGGAAAAAGTACAAGAATAATTTTTTTAACTTATATGACATGAACAGATTTTTATGGTTTCATAATGAATTGTTTTTATAAAGCTTCCTGTAAAATAGTTCAGGATTATTTTCAAAAAAATCCATTTCTTTTAAAATTTCATGGCATTTCAAAAAAAGAAAATGATTTTAAAGAAGAAGAGATATTTTCCTTATTGATTAATTTCAAGTTTTTTATCAAAACTATTTTCCATATAAGATGACATTATTTATTATGTTTATGTTTCCAGTATAATGTCTCTATTATTTACATGGTTTGATTTATCTTATGATTAAATTATATCTATTTTTTTATATAGATTATGTTATTATGGGATGATGTTTATGAAACCCATTTTATTCTTTGAGTTATGATAAATGATTTATATTTATTTTTTGGAACACATAAGAATGATTTCATTGTGAGATGGGTGGGACCTATATATCCCTCCAATGCATTGGGTAAAGATTTATATCTCATGAGACAGACATGGTTGGAATGGAAAGTGAATCCAGTTCAGTAATACTGGGCTGGAACAAGAAGTAAACCCTCTTCAGTAATGAACTTGGTCCACTATGATGGTCTTGGCAGCCATTCCTTGGCTACTATGGAAATCATATCACATGATTAATGGTTTTCCACAATTACATGTTTTATTCCCATGCTATTTTATCATTATTAATGGTCTTTTATGATCCATGCCTTACGTACTACCTTGTTTTATGTCATTACTCCATATTTTGAGGTTTAAATTTTATTTTCATGTTTTTAAGTTCAAATTTTAATGGATTTTTTATGTTCTCCATATTTAACCTTACTAATAATTTGAGATCACCCTTTATATTTTTTCTTTTTCCCATGATTTAAAGAAACAATTTATGTAAGAAATCAAAAGGGGAAGATCTTTATGGGAGATGTATAAGATCATTCACCACAATTAGAAGATTATGTTTTGAATTTCCTAAGACACTAAACTATTATGATTCTTGGGTGTCTATTTTGTTATGTATTAATTATTCAATAAAATTGATGTAATTTCCATGTAGGCCAAGCTTAGGGTCTCTACATAAACATTCATAATAACAGAAATGGAAGATATAATATAATTTAGGGAGTTTGTTTGGAATATTGAAATGGTAATCTATAACCCCAATTGAATCCAATATCATAATATGACCAATATACATTGTACAACTCTTCTATTTCTTACAAAACCATATAACCCCCTTCCATTGTGGGTTTTTAAAGAAGGCATGGTATTATACCTGAAACTACATTTCATTCCTACAATTATAAATATTTTTTTTTCATTCCAACTTTACAAATCCATATATGTCTTTGGATATCATTCAAATAATCACTTTTCACTACAAGTAGTTTGGGGTGAAATTGAAGGTCCTTCCACAAATGTATCCTTGAAGTATGTAGTATTGAATCATTACTCAAAAAAATAATTGTTTTTTTACATTTGAAAATGTGAGTCAATGTTTTGGACTTATTATAATTTCACAAAATTTACACGGTCATACTATATTCTTCCAAATATGAGTGTGTATAAGCAAAATATTTCCAATATATATTGCATATTCCTTTCCGACAATCCATCCAATTGTAGATGATAATAAGTGCTATAATATGTCTTGGTGATTAAATAGTTATTAATAGATATGAAAAATTATTATCTAAAACAGGGTTTATGATCATATAAAATTGATGGTTTTACACCATGGAGCCTCACATTGTGAATAATATATAGTAATTCATGTAACTCTATGGGTATATCTTTTGTTATTTTTATGAAATGTAATAGTATATCAACACAATATATGATAAAAAATATTTTATCATTCATACTAGATGCATTAATAATTCCTGTAAAAAATTAAATTGGTATTTTATCACAAATTGAAATTGGTATTGAGTTATGTAACAAGATATCTATAAAATTTCAAGTTAAATACATTTAATTTTTTTTTCTAACCATGTATCTTGAAAAATAATCACTAATTTTCGTCATCATTCCAAACTAGAAAAGAGTTCTCAAAAGATATTATTTTTCATGAAGATACTAGGTCTTTTTAGATATTCATCAATGAGAATTATCATGTATGTATTTCTTCAATGATGTATATAATGTTATACATAAAGTCTCTCCAAACATTAAAACTCAAACATCATAGTTTAATTCATTAAAATTTAAAAATTAAATATATTTAATAATCCTTGTAGTATATTTATTTCTTTTTGGGACATCATAATTTTCTATAGCTCGAACACTCCATGTTTTTATTAAATATTACCCTTTAAATATTTTTATTTCTTCAATATCATGTATTACAGACAACGGTGTTTTTAGAATAACAATGTAACATTATTAATATATTTGATTTCCATTATCATGTAACTATTATATTGGTGGGTATGAATAGTAATACCTAAATTAATATACATAAATGATCTACAAATCTTTCATTTTATTTCATTAAGTATAAAATTATTCAAAATAAAAAAAATTAAAATAAAAGTGATGTGCTATTTATATGAATTTTTTTTCTTAAGTGAAAATTTAAGTTTTATATTAAAAAATTAGATCAATCACTATATGTTAATGATTTTAGTTATGTTTATAAATTATTTAGTTGATATAATGTTTTAAATATTCAAAAACAGGTTTTTGTTTGCACATGGTAATAATATATCATGATTTAGACGTAATTTTGTTTTCTAAAAATCTTTTTTTGTCATTTTTTTGAACTTAGATTGAAATTATATTCTTCCATGTAATGATACTTAACAATAAAAAACAATTAAATATTTATAATTAGAAGGGTATTTTTTTTCAATATAACCCTTTTGGTTTAATGTGAATAGTAACTATGGTAACATGTTTCCTTGCTAAATAGTAAATCATGATTTATGTTGAAACAAAATTAGTGATAGATCAAAAATAATTTATTTTAAATCTTATTGGAATAATAGAATTAGTTTCTTATTTCCTTATTTTATAATTTATGTTGGTTAATGGAATATTTTCTTTGAAAATTAATTGTATTTTCTTTAAATCAATGAATGATACAAAATAATACTCTCTTAATTTTAAATATTCTTTATGTGTTCACATGTATAAAAACATGCTATGGATGAATATTAATATTAATTTGTAACATAATTAATTATTTTTCAAGAGGGTTATTTATATCAAATAACGATATGACATCTCCATCAATTAGTTTTAAATATATATTATGTGTTCACATATGGAAAAAACATGTTTTGAAAGAATATTAATAGTAACTTTAGAATTAATGAAATTATTTTTATGTTTGTTATTTCTTTTAATTTTAAGGTATTACATAATTACCTTAATTTCTCACACAATGAAAAAACAATATTTATTTAATTAATAGAGATATATAAAATACTTGGAAAAATTAAATTATAATATAATATGATAAAGATATAGTTATCCACTAATTTTATAGAGAAATATGAAATAATATTATTTTTTAAAATATTATATTCCAATTTTTGTGTTGTATTCATGTCTTTGATGTCGAATAAAATTAGTATTTTCATAGTTGAATATAATGACATTTTATCAAAAAAATATATTTTATTAGGATATATACACATAATAAAAATATATAAATGAAAAAAGGTGGATATTCTATGGTCCGAAATATCATAAATAATGCATTTATTATCCAATTATAAACTTATAAAAAACAATTACAACCGCTAATATTGAAAAAAATCAGCATTCATACAATTTAAATTGGCTAAATAGTGGTTAATCAAAACAATAATGTTTCAAATGAAAATGAAACCTTTATATAATCTATTAGAATATCTTATTACAACTCTATCCTAAATTATATTTTAATACATTTCCATTTGGATCAATTTTAATTGAGATTTTTTTTTATAATTCAATATGTTGAGAAATTACAAATGTTCCCTTAACATCAATTATAAAAGGGAACATACACCCATAATTCGTTGACCTATTTTGATTATTTTAGATTGACCAATGTAGACCAATTTACCTTTAATAAATTTATAGGAAAACTCTATGTTTTATTCATTCCAATATACAACCCTTAAATCCCTTTATAAGATATATAAAGGAGTCATTTCAAAGAAGTAGTAGTCAGCTTAATCAATTACATTCTTGTCTACTTATCTTTCTTCCTATAAATAATTTGTATTTATAATAAAATAATATCTTCAGTACCATTAACATTATTAAATTTTTTTATTATCATGGAAAAATAATTATACAACATCTTTCTGAGAAAATTAGATGTGTAAGTATGACCTATATGTACATATAGATTACCATCTACACAGAGCGATACAATTTCAGAATTCACCAACATATTTTTTGGATGGATATTATTATATTTTTAATATTTAAATATGATATATATTAATTTTTTTAACTCTGAAACTATAATATCACATCTATCTAATTGACATCAAATAAATTTGGAAATGAAAACGCCATTCATGTGTACGTGTAGACTACCACTCCAGGATGTTATGCGATTCATTTTATATTTATATTTTAAATGGATGGTAAATATAATTATTTTTGTTAATATATATTTTATATATGATATAATAATGATAATTTGAGGTTTAATTGACATTTTAATTTCATTCATTCCTTGTGTTGAAAAACGAAAACAATGTTCATGTGTACGTATTCCCTGTTATCCCCATAATGAGTTTAACTCATTTTTCCATCCACAACATTAATTGTTGATTATAAATATTTATATTATGAAAATATATTATATTTATTTAATTACTAATTTTATAGAGGTCATTTGACCATGATAAATGTTTTATTATTAGAAATACCGAACTAAAATATTCATTATAGATGATATAGTTAAAACAGATAAATGGTTATTTTAATAATAAAATATCTATAAAATGGGGTGTTGAAATGTTTAAAAGGGACCACTTATGACATTAAAATCATAAAATGAACCTATTATTTATTTATTGTAAATATAAATTTATTATTGATGTGTTTAGAGTTCTTTTGATGCAAAGAG
This sequence comes from Viscum album, assembly GCA_963277665.1. Taxonomy (NCBI): domain Eukaryota; kingdom Viridiplantae; phylum Streptophyta; class Magnoliopsida; order Santalales; family Viscaceae; genus Viscum; species Viscum album. The sequence continues at coordinate 1,978,432,376 of OY728146.1, read as the reverse complement.
AGCTCGAGGAAAATGTTTTATGTTACAATCTCATTGTTTATAGAGATTATTGGTTATTATATTTACAATAGTGAAATTTTATGATCTATATCTAAATAACTCCTTAATTTTCTTCGAATTTATTTATTTTAGAAAAATACATGTTTTTATTTCATTTACCTCTCTTTTTGTACTCATGGTATGGAAAAGATGTTTTTATGGAAAATTGTTTTTTATTATCTTTTTGGCCAAAATGACTTTTTATTCCATATAATGGATTAGTAATTTTTTTAAATATTGTTTATTAATACACACATATGATATTTTTAAATTTATGTTTTCCATGTTTTAATTTCTAAAAATGGTTGGAAATGGAAAATTATTTTCATTTCCATAGAAGTAATTTGTATATTTCTGGAAAAAATATGGAATTGATGTTTTTTAACAAATAAGACATGAATATCCATCCCTAATATCATGACTAATCATTAGTTTGAATATTAATTTAAATATTAACAAGGAAATTTGGAAACAATGTGTTTTCATTTATAATAATTCATTTTTTAAATATGTGATTTCAAAATAGAAGGGAAATATTCCCCAATGGTGTTTTAATGATATTTTAATGGTATTTATGTTCATCAAAGTAAACAACTCATGATATCACTTTTGAATATTTAGGGATATGATCTAAGGATAACACACTTATTCTTCATCTATATGCATTATATTTATTATGAAATTATATTTATGAAACCATTTAATTTTACATTAGTTATATTATTTTTAAATGTTTACAAATCCCATTTATTTTGATTGGTTAGGATATGAATAATTTTTTATTCTATCCTAGAACACATATGTGTGATTTTCATTATGTGAGGGGCGACACCAATAATGAAAAAAATCATTAATTAATTATTTTTATCTCATGATATAGACAATATTGGAATAGAAAGGGATCTAAGTATAGTAAGAGAGTTTTCCATCTATAATATTATTGGTTGTTAACCATTCTTATAGTGATGGTTTTGAGAGTGAACCCTTTCCACTATGAAAGTCGTAAAAAAGTTCCCTAAAAAATAATTTTTTTATGAATATGATTAAATACAAATTCCATAATTTATGTTTAATTTATTCCCCCATGGATCGTGTTCTTTGATTCCATAATGATTCATCTATTCTGAACAACCATGATTTATGGAATGAAATAATATTATGATATTTGACATTAAGGGTATGGTTTTCAAATATTATTATTGTTTTATTATACCCTTATTCAGATGTTATTCTTATAAGATCATTGATGTCACACTTTTTCCCCTAGCTGAGAATCTGATCTCAACCATTACTTATGTTTCCTTTTAGCTATTTTATGAATAATGGTATTTAGTAAGATTTGTATAAAAAGGGTGATATTTATAATGGATTAAGTGGGAGATGATTTAGATATTATAGGATAAAGTTGTATATGTTACCACATATCCAAATATCCACATGAGCCTTAGACCAATTGGTGAGGTCTCTCTAAGTGCATCCATGAGTCCCAGGATCGAAACTAGGAGGAGGAATAATTCCGGTACTATAGAAGGCATTTTAGAAATACTGTGTCATTCATTATAGAAGTAATATGAGAGTACTCTAGTAGGAATTGTAGCAATTATTTTAAATGGTTTTATTCGGTATTGTAGCAGCCATAACTATTCACCTTGGGCCACTAGTTTAGTCTTGGAGTCTTGAAGGCCTTCAGGCTACCCAGGCCTTTGGATCAGTAAGGTTTTCAGGCCACCTCAAGGCCTTCGAGCCTCCTCAAGGCCTTTAGGGCCACCTGAAATGTAGATGCACATAGAATATTCTTCAAGGAAACAACACTAGAAAAGGATTCAAGAGTAGGGAAAATTCACCAGGGCAAAGCTAGAAGAGTTGAAAGATTGAGAGTGTATGGAATTATAATCGGTATCGGGCATCTGAATCTCTGCACATGACAGTTAGCGAACATCCTTTCAAAAGTGGGTATTGTATAATGATTTAGATATACATTGGAATCTAGGATGAGAAAAAAAATTATGAGGATTGAAATGTTTTACAACAAATATTATTATGTGGATTGAAATGTTTTACAACAAATATTATTCACTTAATATGCAATATCTATGTATGAATAGTGTAGGTATATGTAGTTGGTATTGTATAATGATTTAGATATACATTGGAATCTAGGATGAGAAAAAAAATTATGAACCCTATGGAAAAATATAAGTATATGATAAATATATAATGTTTTATTAATGATCATGAATGAAAAAGGTTACAAAAAATGATACACAAAATAAGGCATCACAAGTTAGACATTCTATTTATGATTTTCATGTTTTTTTGGTTTAGCACCATGATTTCTATTTATCACACTATGATACTTGGATATATTCAATGGATAGAACCGAATGTAATCTTGTTAACTATTAATGTGTAAGATAATGAAATGATTATCCTCTTATAAAACCTAATATTATGGTAGAGAGAATAGAATATATTTTCTCTATGCTCACACAACCTTGTCATGATATGATTCATGTTTAGATTATAGAAATGAAAACAAGAGATCAAATATCTATTATGACCACCATGATGTAAGTTCCACATTTTTTAAGGGATCCACTGATCCACCGGTCACCAAGAAATGGATTAGTACCTTGGAAAATATATTATTCATGCTTTAGAGCATGGAACATGAGAATGCTACTATAATTGTTTATCTTTTCGAAAGTGAAGAATATAAATTGTGGAATCTTATTTAGAATATATGTGAACAAAAAGAAATAATCTATTTTATATGGGATGAATTTAATAGAATATTTCTGAAAAAATAATTTACTTGTATTATTCATGAAAAATATGCCGATATAATACTTGTGTTAAATTAGAGGGATATTGTGTCTATTGGTAATTATAAGGCATGACTCAAATGATATATGAGATAAACATCTTGTATTATCATCCAATGTGAATGTAATGATGATTGATTCATTATTTTGTAAAAAACATGTGTCTAGAGGGATATATCCATATAATAAAATAGTAGACATGAAGTAATCCCTCAATTTTTTATCAATTTGGATATGAATATTGGATTTGTCCATCAATATTATATTTTTTATAATAAAATAAAGTTTTAATTGAAATGATATTCTAAATAACCTACATATAAGAAGATGAGAAAAGTTTTATATTAAAAATGTGTATGGAATCAGAACTGATGTTTTATTAAGGGGTGTGGTAAATGATACATGTTTGAAATGGATGGTTATCAGGAAATCAAATGTTGATGTGATTTAAAGAAGTTTTCTAATGATACAAATCATGTGAATGATATATAGAATGCAACCCAACAATTTTGTGTATTAAATTCACGTTTTAATATAATTTTACAAACTAGTACCAAAATACAAATGTTAATTATGATAAAAAAATTCAAAATACTATTAATCCCCTATACAAATTGAAATATTAGAAAATATAAATTTATAATGAGGGGTATGATAAAAATGTGGTCAAAGGTACACATTCCATCCATTCTATAACTGTAAATTTGTTATTCTAAATTTGATCTACCCACTCTTTTATATATAAAGACATTTTTAATGTAATCATTGTACCACCTAAAAAAAATAAATGTTGACATAGAAGTAGAGTCACTTAATGGTATGATGATTACATCCAATGTCTATGATTCTTCTCCAGCTGATATTTGTGGGAATTTGTTTCTTATAAATCATTTTACTCTAACCCTATTTTATTAAAATGATATTATTGGCGTGGATTGGGTTTGTTTACATTAATAAAAAATAAAATTATGAGTAAGGGAAGTTTCATTTGATATTCAAAACCATGCTCTGATCACTTATCAGTGTGATAAAAAATAAACATCCAATTGAAATTATGTCCATTATATGCGTCATGATACCTATTAATTAGGGTTTTTATGTCATACTTTTAAGGTGAAACTCATCATCAATGATAATTTAATTTCACAGGGGTTTATCGATGTATTTATATGATATTTTGTTAATATTACATTAAATCTTGATGTTGAGTTTTCAATATTTCCCATACCTTGTGATAAACCTATTCCTGAGACTCTATGTTGAATTCCCCAGATTTAGTTGCACAAATTTAAGAAGAAACTCTTTTATAATATTTATAAGGGTGTAATTTTAATAACTACATAACGTTGAGTTTCAACTATTCTATTTATTATGAAAAAATATAGCTCAATGCGAAATTGGATTGATTATAAAAAACATAATAATATCACTGCCATGAATAAGTACCATTTACCCTATATTTAATATTTGATGGATCAAATATATTAAAATAAATAATATTCAAATATTTGTGTTCTATAAATTTATCATTAATTGTATTTTAAGAAGATGGATATACCCAAAGAAAAATTCTCTCTAAGGTATAAACACTATGAAAATAAAATGATGTCATCCAGTATTAATAATTTTTCATCATTATTATTTGATTTAATCAATATAGTCTTCAAATAATAATTTTATTATTTTGGGGTTATATTTATATAATATATTCATATTTATTATAAGATAATGGAAGAATATGAGGGTCTTGGGAAAAATGTTTAGATGTCCTAAAGGAATAAGACACTTTGTAAAAAAATTACCAGGTCTGAATTTTGGCTTCGAAATGATTCATTCATGGGTCATATTATATCAAGTTATAATATATTAGTAGAAACATCAATAAAATATATTATTTAAGATCATCATAGACCCAAAACTTTATCTAGGATCTATATTTTTCTTAGTTTGTCTTGATACTATTAGTGAATAATGTAGAATGCTTCGTACTTTATGAATCCATACACCAAATTAACTTAAAATCAAGCCATTTTCCATTGAATATTTTAATGTGATTTTTGTTTTAAGGATTTGATTAGAAATATACTTAGCTCACTTGTTCTTATAATACCATATAGTGGAGAGGTTTTTTAATCTATAGTGATACATCAATTATTGGACTTAGATGTGTCCATTTATATAATGATATGGTTATATCTTATAACTCATAGAAATTGACGGTGCATGATAAACATTAATCAACTCATGATTTGGAATTAGTTGTGGTAATTTTTTCATTCATTTTTTTGGTATTTTTTCTACGGGAAAAGATATTCCACATTTAATGATCACAAATGATTAAATTATATTTTCACTCAAAATATCTGATCATGGTCATTATAATAAGATATGAGATTATTAAAAATGATTAATACATAAGAAATTGAATTCATGGGAAAGTGAACATGGTGACATATCTGATGATTCAGAAGCATCACACTATCATTTATATGATGTGGATAAAAAAGATCAAATATTTTGGGACATTAATAGTCTAGATATAGAAATAATGAAGGAAGGTGAGAAATAATAACTTTATAAAATGAGTTCTCAAACATCTATTCAAGTTAATATTAAATATTTAGAAAAGGTTGATGCAGAGATGGAAAAGAAGGTGGAAAATTTTCTTGAGTTAAACCTTGGTTATGATAGAATAATATGGTTATAGAGGAATATATTTTTCCCTTTGGTACCATATTTGTATAAAAACAAGAAGGATGTATCTCATATGTCATCATTATATTTTTATCATGGAAAGAAAAAGATGTATAAAAATTATAATGAATATATATGGTGGGATGTCCTAAATTTATATATTACAGAGTTTTTATCTCAATTATTGGTATATCAGTATGTTATATATTAGAGAAAAAAATATAATATGATGTTATAACCATTACCAACACCATAATGGAAATAGGAAAACACCAGCATGTATTTTTTCATCGGAATCCCCAAAACATACAAAGGGAATATTGTTTGTTGGATTATATCCAATCTCTTTATAAATTATATACACTTGTTTAAAATTAAAGAATATTTCTATCTAGATCCAATTTCGTGGTTATGCATTACTAATATAGTAATAATTCATGGTGTACAACTATAAATTACAACTTATTAAGATATGAGTTCTATTTTTATGTTTTAAATAAGTCATAAGTAGTCTCTGAACACACAATTAAGTCCCATCACATCTTATCATCCTCAAAAATATGTTCATTATGAGTGAAATATTCAAACACTACAGGGCATGTTTTTTTATTTTTTAATGAATTTAAAAGGTTTTTGTGTTCAATTCCTTCATTTGCTGGATGTTTTATCCAATAAAATCATTCACTATGGAATTTATATATCTCTTTCTGAATCCCTCTACTGTAAAATTTGTAAAAATACAATGTTATATAATTATTTTTCAGATAGAACTTTTTTAGGTTCTTGTTTATAAGATGAAATTTAGATTATGGTTGTATCCATCCAACATCTTATATGTGTAGCTATGAGTTGGAAAAAAAGTTATGCAGACATTTATGGGAATGATCTAGAGTTTGATGTCGGGGATAAGGTACTCCAATGAATATCTCCGTAGAGGAAGGTGATGATATTTTTAAATAAGGGATGACTAATTTCGATCTAAAATAATACATTGTTAATTCATGATAATATTGACATAATAACTTATTGATAGAGCTTCCACAAAATCTCACTATAGTTATTGATTTGCCTAATATATCTCTTATAAGGAATTGAACCCCATGATATTCACAGTTACTAATATTGGATGTCATAACACTAGATAATGATCTTTATTTTGAATAATAAATAGTATAGATTTTGGATCTTTAGGATAAAGTTCAAAAAAACTATACCACACACCTGCTAAATGTTTTCTGATCTAATGAAAAATTATACAAATCCTCATGGAAACATGAGGATGTCATAAGGTTGAATTATCATCTTCTATTTTTATAGGAGTGATTAATTTTTAAGAAACAATTCATTTTTATGGATGTATAATGTAACACATTGATATAATTATAAAATATTTATCATTTGATGATTTTGTTTCTCTGTTATCAGGTTTTACATGAAACAACTAGTTTAGATCAACCACATAAAATTATTAAAATATTATGTGCTCATTACCACCTAGACCTTCGACTGGCTGATACAAATAGTAATAACAAAAATATGAAAATTATATTTTGAAAACATTTATAAAAAGAATTATGTATTTATCAAAAGATTATATTTTAAATGAAAAAAACATTGGAAATGAAGAAGATTTTTTTATAGAAAAATACTTTTATGTGCGAAATATAGTTTTATAGTAGTAATTATTATTAATTATTATTACATAATGATTTAAATGAATTATATATATTATTTTCCCGATAAAAAAATTTCTAAACATTAAATAACTATTTTTCATAGCTATTGGATAATAATGAATATAGTTCTATGCTTAAATATTTTTTTTCTTAAAACATGTTTTCATCGCATTTTTCACACTTAGGGTACAATTTTGTTTTCCATTATTTGGTGTTTAATTATATAATATTAATAACCCATTTGTAACCAAAATATTAATTTTTTTGAAAATATCCCCTTTTATCTTTGATCTGTATGAATAGTAAATGTGGTAAAATTTATGACCACATTAAATGGTAAATAAATTTAATATGGAATAATGATAAGTAATAATAAAATATTTTTTAGTATAATTATTATTAGATGAATTGAGTTTTATCCTTATCACAATTGGCTCAAAATTAAATATATTAAGAAATATGTTTCTTTGAAAATGTTTTATATATTATTTAATTCAACGAATGCTACAAAATGTCACTCTACTTGTTTTATATATAATTTTTTTGTTCACATTGGTACAAAATAATTTTATTAATGAATATTAATTATAATTTTCTTAATAATTATATTTTATTCATGATGGTATGTAATTTATAATTTTATAGTTTTATTTAATTACCTTAATTTCACACACAAATCCAAAACAAAATTTATTCTATTAATGGAAACATATAATAAATGATTTCAAAAAAATTAATAGTGATATAATTTGACTATGTTATATTTCTCCATGAATATTATAGATAAATAAGAAATATTAGTGTTTTGATAATATTATTTTCAAATTTCAAAAGTATCATTATGTATTTAATGTCAAATAAAATAAAAAATGTAAAAATTCGGAATAATTTGATTTTATCATAATAATATGTTATTGAATTATTTAATAGAATTGAAATCTGGAAATTACACAAGGTCGATATAATTATTTCTGAATTCTCATATAATGGACCGTTTTGGGATAATTTCACATTAAAGTAATAATTACGACTTTAAATATTGAAAAACAATGTCACCGTAGATAAAATTAAAATTAGATAACTAAGGATTAATAAAAAATATATGTTCTAAAATGTAGCATCTTGGATTCTAGTACCACTCAAAAGGGGCCTGTACCTTGTTGGCCACATGTACTCAACTGCATTACCCCCAATGCTAGAGGATTCCGACTAGAAGTGAGGTCCTATGGTGCGATAGTCTGGAAAGTATGCCCTAATTGGAAGAGTACAACACAGAGGATCCATAATATACAATATCTCAAGTAGTAAAAAATATAAAACTGGAGTAAACAAGGGGAGACTTATAAGAAAAATAACTAACCATTATTCCATTCAAAAGTTGATCCATTTTGTTTTTCTACAAAAATAGATAAAAAATGATATACTATATTCATACACAATATGACAACCCTTCTTTCTATTACAACTTAAACATGCTTTATTACATATAACTTCACTTGATACAACAAAGAATGTCGAGAGGATTAGTGTCTTTGGGGATTAGGATCATTATATAAAAACATTAAACTTTAAATACAACATCTTTATTGAAAACTTCCTTTACATGACCACTACATTCCTTCGTACTTAGCATTGCATGGGATAACCTGAGGACATGCATAAGAAAAGGGTGAGCTATAAAGCCCAGTAAGGGAGTACACAATGAATAAAATGAGGAGTTCAATACATGTTAGGCAATAGGAATATCAGTAGAGCATAAGAGTAACATGAACATAAAGGCATGATAAAGCATGATAATCATAACATGGAAATGTGGCAACAACACTTAACATTGAATTAGCATGAGCCAAGGCTCATTGCACATGGAGCATGAGTAAACCCTCATTACACATTTAGCACGAGTAAAACCTCTTTGCACTTGAATTATCATGAGTCAACACTCATTTCATATGACGCATCATGATACTATACTTTACCCAATGCATTGGAGCGCTATCAGGGCGCACCCTTCTTAAACATTTCATTTCCTGCATAAGTGTGCCACATGGATCATAAAAAATGGATTCATAAAACGTAATCATTTATTCCACGATAAAGCAATGTGGAATTTACACATGAAACTTTACAATCAATAAGTAAATGTCCATAAAGGTGAATACCCTTGATGGAGATATGGGCATGGTATTCACTACACAATGACATTGGCTTAGAAAATCGGTGCGATTTCGGCAGCGTAACGGCGTGACATAAGAATTCCTAAAAAAGTTTGATGAGAGAGAAAGGGGTTCCTCATCATATATACATGTAATGGACAGTAAGGAGGTCATATATATACATGTCCCAACAATTGAAATGGAATTTAGATTCATCATACAAAAGTATTGCTTGATTGTAAAAGAAGAGAGAGAAGTTCCTTTCGGAATTTTGGCATAGTAACGGGTGTACATGGGAGGCATTTAATGAGAGAGAAATGGTTCTCCTATGATTAAAACAATAAGAGGGCAGTATGGGGGAGGTGATAAACTATACCCCAACATTCATAATTGAAATTAAAAGGGAAATACAACTTAAAGAAAATTGACAAAAATGAGAAAGGAAGAAAAAACCCTTACTTGGATGTGTGCTTCCAAAGTCTAGAGAGAGGCTTCTGAGAGGATTATTGGGAGCTTGGGGAAGCTTGAGAGGATTCTAGAGAGAGTAGGGCAGAGGTTGGACGAACTCGATAGGCTTTTAGTGAGGAGGATGTGGGATCTTGGGTGGGTTTATATAGGAAAGGTGAGGGAATTCTTTATTATTTAGGTTTGGGACCCCTTATATTAAAATAATGCAAACCACAAACCATCCCATGGTATTTTCCCATGGTTTCTGGAAAAGGAAAGAGTAAAACAATATTTTACAAGGCCAAGGTCCTAACATATTAAAAAATTAGGGTTGATTATGTGGAGGTGAGTCACACTCCCATGGAAATTAATTTTAAAAGGCAAAGTGTTGAATAAGTCTTGAGGGCTCCATTAATGATTTGAAAAGTAAGTAAAACAAACCCAAAAAATCATTATTTTAATGATAAAACACATATTGGCCGAAAATAAGGATTATGGTATTTTATTACATCACCATTGGGTCATTATGATGTCATAAAACCCATTATATATTTAAATGGTATTTAATTTTTACCCAAAAATTTGTCTGTCTCAGAAAATTATGAAAAATTCAATGTTGGATAATTTCGACATCCTGATTCCAAAAATAATATTTATTTTATCTAAATAATTTTATAAATATGTGAATTTTCACTTTTAAAATAAAAACTGACATTTATAAAAAATTCACGGGTTTTGGCAGAAATGGCTTTCAAACCATAATAAAAATTTTAATTGCATTCATGAAATTATAAGATCATTTATATTTAATAAAAATTAATTAATATTAATAATAATATTTTAATAAGATATTATTTAATTAAAATATCCTTTAATTTAATAAAATATAATTCTTAATTAAATAATAACTAGAAACACTATTTGTACTTTAAAAACTAATTACAATGTATCAAAAATGATTAGAAATTATATTCATTATTATATACAAAAATAATGTACATGAACATGGTGCTACTTATTTGTTACATAAACCCTTAGAATAGCCGCATAAGACCTAAGGGTAAGGTGTGCGATGGTGACAGACTCTTGGGTTGGCTCGGATAACATTACTCGAGTGGTAATCTCTATCAACTTCCACTTTTCCCGTAGATGGTCCCGTTCAAGCTTGACATAATGAAGCTCAGCTTGGGTTTGGTCAAGGGAGAAGCCCAAAGATGCCACCTCTTTTCCAAGCTCCGACAAATGGGCTTCGTAAGGGGAAATTTAACTGGATGAGGCCATCGCTTCCTTTGTCTGAGTAGAAATGGGTTCTTTAAAGCCTTATATTTATACTACTCATGAGATCACTGTTCAACAGCTATAAAAGTAACGATCACAAATCATAACGTAAAAATAAAGAATTTGACATCTTATAAAAACATTTTTCATAAATGAACATTTAACTGGATCAAGAGGGATTTTCCATTAATGAAACTTTGGGTCGTTACAATATTCCCCCCTTATGAAATTTCGCCTTCAAAATTTTCCTTTTCCCACACTAAAACAAATGTGGGTAACTCAGCTTCATCGTATCCTCCGACTCCCAAGTTGCTTCTTCAAACTTGTGGTTTCTCCACAATACCTTGACGAGGGGTATTGTCTTATTTCGTAGAACTTTTTCTCTACGATCTAATATCTTCACTGGTTTCTCCTAATAAGAAATATCATCTTCCAATTGTACCACCTCGGAAGAGAGTACATGTGAAGGGTCCGTTATGTAATTCCTTAAGAGGGATACATGAAAGACATCATGCACCGTGGATATAGTAGGTGGAAGTGCTAGTCGATAGGCCATAGCCCCAACACGATCAAGAATCTCGAAGGGGATGATGTACCTTGGAATTAACTTCCCTTTCTTTCCAAACCTCGTGACCTTATTCCATGGAGATATGCGTAAAAACACCTTGTCTCCGACTTTAAACTCAAGGTCTCGTCGACGATTATCTGCATAACTCTTCTGTCGAATTTGGGCTGCCTTGATATGATGCTAAATGGTTTTCACCTTCTCCACCATTTCTTCGACCATTTCTGGTCCAAGCAGCTTACGTTCACCGACCTCATCCCAATATGCCGGTGTTCTACACCTTTTCCCATACAGGGCTTCATATGGTTCCATTTGGATGCTCGAGTGGAAACTATTATTATAAGAGAACTCAACCAGAGGAAGATTTTGATCCCATCCTCCTTTAAAGTCCATTGAGCACACTCTCAACATATCCTCAAGTGTTTGGATAGTCCGCTCGGATTAGCCATCAGTTTTAGGATGATAGGCCGTACTGAAGTTCATTTCAGTATTCAGAGCTTGTTGAAGACTCTTCCAAAACATAGAGGTGAATCTTGGATCTCGGCCAGAAACAATAGATATTGGTATTCCATGCAACCGTACCACATCCCTGCTATATATCTGTGCCAGTTGATCCAAATAGAAATCCTCTCGAATAGAAAATAAGTGTGCTATCTTTGTAAGGCGATCCACAACAACCCAGATTGCATTGTTGACTTTGGATGTCCTTGGAAGTCCAGTGACAAAGTCCATGGTGATGTTCTCCCATTTCCATTCTGGTATGGGCAATGGTTTCATCATCCCCTTATACTTCCGCCTCTCTACCTTCACTTGCTGAAACACCATTCACATTGATGTATATTCAGTGATCTCCTTCTTCATATTATCCCACCAAAAGTTTTCTCGGAGATCTCGATACATCTTTGTGCTCCCTAGGTGAATAGAGAAATTTGAACTATGTGCACGATCCAAAAGTTCCTTCTTCAGCTCCGAACTTTATGGAAGACATATTCTTTTCCTAAACCGCACAATTCCGTCTTCATTAACATTAAACTCTGAGGATTTTCCCTTTTTGATAGCTTCCACTTTTTCATGGATTCCCGCATCATCCTTTTGAGCATCCATTAACCTTTCCAAAAGAGATGGTTGAGTAATAATTTGTGAAAGGAATGATGATGTTCCCTTATTTATGATTCCCACATCCATCTTCATTATGTATAAGAATATTGGATCCTTCTCAATTCTCATCATTGATAGAATCGCTAGATCCTTTCTACTTAGGGCATCTGCCACCTTGTTCGCTTTCCCCGGGTGGTAATGTATTGAACAGTCAAAATCCTTGATGAGTTCTATCCATCTTCTCTAGCGCATATTAAGCTCTTTCTGTGTAAATATATATTTAAGACTCTTGTGGTCAGTATATATCTCACATTTCTCTCCATAGAGATAATGCCGCCATATTTTCAAGGCAAAGATCACCGCCGCCAACTCCAGATCATGCTTTGGATAGTTTCGCTCATGGATTTTCAACTGCCTTGAGGCATAGGATATCACTTTATCATTCTGCATCAGCACACATCCTAATACCTTCATCGAAGCATCACTGAATACCACAAAAAGCTCCCCACTTGTGGGAAAAGTGAGCACGGGTGCAGTGATAAGCCTCCTTTTCAACTCCTTGAAGCTTTCTTCGCATTCATCACTCCAAGCAAGATTTACTCCCTTTCGAGTTACCTTGGTAAGAGGGTTGGACAATCGTGAGAAATTTCTCACAAATCGTCGATAATATCTAGCTAACCCCAAGAAGCTACGGATATTAGTTACCGATGTTGGCCTCGGCCATCCCTCAATTGCATTTGTTTTGGAGGGGTCCACAGATATCCCATTGCTTGTGATGATATGGCCCAAGAATGAGACCTCCTTCAACCAGAACTCACACTTGTTGTACTTGTCATAGAGCTTATCCTTGCGCAAAGTCTCCAGTACAGTTCTTAAATGCTCTTCATGATCCTCATTGGTTTTGGATTATATTAGAATATCATCTATAAAGACTACCACAAACTTGTCTAGGTAATCTCTAAAGACTCTATTCATCCATTCCATGAATATTTTTGGAGCATTGGTGAGTCCGAAAGGCATTACTATGAATTCATAGTGCCCGTACCTTGTACAAAAAGAAGTCTTGGGGATATCTTCCTTCTTCACACTTACTTGATAATATCCCGACCGCAAGTCCACCTTGGAGAAGTATTGTGCTCCACGCAGCTGATCAAACAAGTCATCGATTCTTGTGAGAGGATACTTGTTCTTTATCGTGATTTTGTTAAGTTCACAATAATAGATTCAAAGCCGCATTGACCCATCCTTCTTCTTGACGAAGAGGACTGGTGCACCCCATGGTGATGCACATGGGCGTATAAACCCTTTATCTAGATTCTCCTGTAGTTCTTTCTTCAGATCTTCAAGCTCAACAAAAACCATTCTATATGGAGTCTTGGATATTTGTAGTGCCCCAGGTATAAGTTCAATTGATAACTCAACATCTCTTCTTGGAGGGGGACCAGGAAGTTCCTCGGGAAATAATTCAGCGAATTCCCTCGCAATAGGCATTTCTTCCAGGGTTTTTTCTTCCTTGGACTCAATCATCTGAGCTAGATATGCATGCTCATAAGGAAGTAATATCCATGCTTGAGATGATGGAGAAAAAGGATATTCATCTTCCTCCTGACACTTGTAAAGAATCAGGGGTCGATTCTCCATATGGAGTGTGATTTCCCTCTCCCGACAATTTATGTTGGCTCTATATAAGGAAAGCCAATCCATGCCAAGAATTGCATCAAATTCCACCAAAGGGAGTATGATGAGGTTCGCCGGGAAATTCAATCCACATATTATAACAGGGGAGGACTTATACTCATGGGATGCAATGATTGCCCCATTTTCCGTACTCACCGACATCTTTACATCCATGATTTGTGGTAGTGTAGGGATTGTTCTACTAAACATTTGATATATAAAAGAATGCGTAGAACCTAATTCAAAAAATATGTTCACTATTCTTGAATGAATAACTAGCGTACCTGTCATCAATTCGTTTTCGGGGTTCACTTCGGCAGAAGTGATGGAAAAAGTTCTTCCTTGCTGTCTTGGAGGTTGCTGGTTGCCTCCGATAACCCATGGATTAGGTCACTGATTTGCAAAATGACCCGGTTCTTTGCATTTGTAGCATTGAACAATGCGTTGAGGTTCGAACGGAGCGTTCCTCTCCTCTGTCGCAGCCGCGGGTCCTTGTTGTTGACAATTAACAGCCAGGTGCCCTTCTCTTCCACACTTGAAGCATTTTCTTGTCCCCCTAAGGCAATTTCCAGGGCGCTTCTTTCCACACTTTTGGCAAGTGGAGTGCTAGAACTTCTTAGCGCCGTTGGATTTATCCATCGGACCACCAGCATTGAATTCCACCTTACGCTTCTTGTCCCCATGATACCCCTGTGATTCTCCGATCTCCATTTCAACCTTGAGGGCACATCGGACAATTTCCTCATAGCTGTCAAAGTCACAGATCGCTAATGCTTTCCGCAAGCTAGGCTTCAGCCCACCAAAGAAGTGGTCAACCTTGCATTCGGGGGTAACGACAAAGCCAGAAGCGTATCGTGAAAGACTTGTGAAGTTTTCCACGTACGATCCCACAGATTCTTCATCTTTCTGCTTTAGGGAAAGGAAGTCCCTTTCCATCTTAAGACGGAGGGTGCGCGGAAAATATTTATCGAAAAACATCTTCCGGAATTCCTTCCATTCCAAAGCCTCGATCTCCTCCTCAGGCTTCGTATTTTTGATCAACGTCCACCATTGATTAGCTTCACCTTCCATATGATAAGCCGCTAGGAGAAACTTCTCTAGTTCAAAACATTGAAGGATAGAGAATATCTTTTCAATGGAGTTGATCCATTGCTCAACGATCGTGGGATCAGATGATCCACTAAAATTAGGAGGCCTTCGTCTCATGAAGCTCTCGATAGAGACTTCTTATTTCTTAGGGGGGGGGGGGTTGAACGTTCCTCTTGACCTGTGTTTCGATTCAAAACATGATTTATCTGATAGAGAAGCGTGACAAATTTCGCGATTCCCGCTCCCATTGGATTGGGCATCTCATTAGTACAATCATCACACTGATCTTCACAATGGTTGTTAGCCCGAGTTCTCATATTACCGGCCATTGGATGGAATAAAAGGAAATTTAGGGGTAACACATAAAGGGTAATCCAAAGACAAAAGTTGATGACTTATAAATAAACTTTAATCTCTTTAACTCACGAGTCTATAGGATCCAATCGAGGCATTTCATGATCTGCCTTGTAACATATATTCTTAGGGGAATTTTTCCCTTAATAAGGGTTCATACTAAGATTGTGAATTTATCAAAACATATCCCCCTGGAGTGTCGTAACCAAGAGTGCAGCAAGGCCCGTTGTCGTGCACCAGTTCCCGTTCGAGTCTAGCTCAAAGCGGTGTTTTCGGGTTTTACCCCTAGGATACATCTGTGCCAGAGCCGCCTCTACCTGCTCATATCCAGACAGGGATGTATTTGTTTGATAAACCACTTACTTAGTATTTACCAAAACTTAGGGATGATTTTATTATACTTATTCTTGTATCTAAGGCTTTACTAGGGTTTCCTAATCCCAAAAATAACTAAACCTATCCTCTGATACCAACTATGACAACCCTGCTTTCTATTACAACTTAAAAATGCTTTATTACATATAACTTCACTTGGTACAACAAAGAAGAGAGAGAGGTTTAGTGTATTTGGGGCTTAGGATCATTACATAAAAACTAAAAACATGAAATACAACATCTTTATTGAAAACTTCTTTTACATGACTACTACATTCCTTCGTACTTAGCATTGCATAGGATAACCTGAGGACATGCATAAGAAAAGGGTGAGCTATAAAGCCCAGTAAGGGAGTACACAATGAATAAAATTAGGAGTTCAATACATGTTAGGCAATAGGAATATCAATAGAGAATAAGAGAAACATGAACATAAATGCATGATAAAGCATGATAATCATAACATGGAAATGTGGCAACAACACTTAACATTGAATTAGCATGAGCCAAGGCTCATTGCACATGGAGCATGAGTAAACCCTCATTGCACTTGAAGCACGAGTAAACCCTAGTTGCACTTGAATTAGAATGAGTCAACACTCATTTCACATGATGTATCATGATACTATACTTTACCCAATGCATTGGAGCGCTATCAGGGTGCACCCTTCTTAAACATTTCATTTCATGCATAAGTGTGCCACATGGATCATAAAACATGGATTCATAAAACATAATAATTTATTCCACGATAATGGATTGTGGAATTCACACATGAATCTTTACAATCAATAAGTAAATGTGCATAAAGGTGAATACCCTTGATGGAGAAATGGGCATGGTATTCACTACACAATGACATTGGCTTAGAAAATCGGTGCAATTTCGGCAGCGTAACGACGTGACATAAAAATTCATAAAAAAGATTGATGAGAGAGAAAGGGGTTCCTCATAATATTTACATGTAATGGAAAGAAAGGAGGTCATATATATACATTTCCAAACAATTGAAATGGAATTTAGATTCATGATATAAAAGTATTGCTGGAATGTAAAAGAAAAGAGAGAAGTTCCTTTCGGAATTTCGGCATAGTAACGGGTGTTCATGGGAGGCATTTAATGAGAGAGAAAAGGTTCTCCCATCATTAAAACAATAATATGGCAGTATGGGGGAGGTGAAAAAACAATACCCCAAAATTCATAATTGAAATTAAAAGGGAAATACAACTTAAAGAATATTGACAAAAATGAGAAAGGAAGAAAAAACCCTTACTTGGAAGTGTGCTTCCAAAGGCTAGAGAGAGGCTTGTGAGAGGCTTATTGGGAGCTTGGGGAACCTTGAGAGGATTATAGAGAGTGTAGGGCAGAGGTTGGACGAACTCCAAGGGCTTTGAGTGAGGAGGAAGTGGGAGCTAGGGTGGGTTTATATAGGAAAGGTGAGGGAATTCTTTATTATTTAGGTTTGGGACCCCTTATATTAAAATAATCCAAACCACAAACCATCCCATGGTATTTGCCCATGGTTTCTGGAAAAGGAAAGAGGAAAAAAATATTTTACAAGGCCAAAGTCCGAACTTATTAAAAAATTAGGGTTGCTTATGTGGAGGTGAGTCACACTCCCATGGAAATTAATTTAAAAAGGCAAAGTGTTGAATAAGTCTTGAGGGCTCCATTAATGATTTGAAAAGTAAGTAAAACAAACCCAAAACCTCATTATTTTAATGATAAAACACATATTGGCCGAACATAAGGGTTATGGTATTTTATTACATCACCATTCGATCATTATGATGTCATAAAACACATTATATATTTAAATGGTATCTAATTTTTATCCAAAAATTTGACTGTCTCAGAAAATAATGAAAAAATCACCGTTGGATAATTTCACCATCCTGATTCCAAAAATAATATTTATTTTATCTAAATAATTTTATAAATATGTGAATTTTCACTTTTAAAATAAAAATCGACATTTATAAAAATTCACGGGTTTTGACAGAAATGGATTTCAAACCTTAATAAAATTTTTAATTGTATTCATATAATTATAATATAATTTATATTTAATAAAAATAAATTTAATATTCATAATAATATTTTTTTAAAATATTATTTAATTCAAAAATCCTTTAATTTAATAAAATATAATTCTTAATTAAATAATAACTGAAAACACCATTAGTACTTTAAAAACTAATTACAATGTATCAAAAATGACTAAAAATTATATTCATTATTATATAAAAAAATAATGTACATGAACATGGTTCTACTTATTTGTTACATAAGCCCTTAAAATAGCTGCTTAAGACCTAAGGGTAAGGTATGCGATGGTGACAGACTCTTGGGGCGGCTCGGATAACATCGCTCGAGTGGTAATCTCTATCAACTTCCAATTTTCCCGTAGACGGTCCCATTCAAGCTTGACATAATGAAGCTCATCTTGGGCTTGGTCAAGGAAGAATCCCAAAGACGCCACCTCTTTTCCGAGCTCTGACAAATGGGCTTCGTAAGGGGCAATTCTACTGGATGAGGCCATCGCTTCCTTTTTCTGAGTAGAAATGGGTTCGTTAAAGCCTTATATTTACACTACTCATGTGATCACTGTTCAACGACTATAAAAGTAACAGTCACAAATCGTAATGTAAAACTAAAGAAGTTGACATCTTATAAAAAAAATTCATAAAGAAACATTTAACTGGATCAAGAGGGATTTTCTATTAATGAAACTTTGGGTCATTACACACAATTCATGTATCAAGGAAGAAAAATAAAAAAATACTCGGATGCATCACAAGCCTTGGCTTAGTCCCACGCTCTCATGTACCTAATCAACAAGTTACGTACCAGAAGAAGGGCACTTTCTCATATCAACTCCTGCAACAATACAATATGTGCGTTCCCAAAGCATTACCCAAACAGTGTGTTGGACTAATCCTAGTAGGCAACCACCTAAGGTTTGTGTTAATCTATCAGTGAAAATATGTAACATGTAGTGTGTAATAGTGAAAGAATTAAACTAGGAATTATTAAAATGCAAATAATCCTACAAAAATGGAAATCACTTCCATTAATGTCATTTTCATTAATCAATTAAAATTCATTGAATTTTATATGTCTCGAGACCCAGTCTAATCCAATTAATCCTCTATATAAATTAATAATAAAACATACCTCAATAGTCTATCAAAAAAAAAGATATGAATACTTAATCTAACTGTGTGCTTTGTCTTGGTAGGTGCATCATAAGTCCTTCCAATTCATTATGTATTATGGGAAAGTTGTGTGTATAAGAATTTCATCACATTAATATCAGGGACAAGCCCGATCTATCATCATTTAAACATGTTTCAAGGTTAAAACCCGGTGTATAAGAATTCAATTACGTGTCAGGGCCAAGCTCGGTATATAATAATTTCATCATGTTTCAGGGTGAAGTCCAATATATCAACATTTCAACATATTAAACAACACATGTAAATTACACAGTTACATGGTTAAAAAAATTACCGCTCACATGGGAAATTCAAATAAAAAACAACACATTTAATCAAAACATTTACATCGTTTTCATTAATCAACTCCCATGTGAACATTTAATTTATCATGAAACCAATTTTAATTAAACTATTGAAAGGCTTTAGGAATTTGTAACTCATTTGGGAAATTTTATATAACTAGACTACCATGTGAATTAAACTATAAAAAGTCTTGATCATCAATTATCTAATGTTGTCATGTATAAATTAACAATCCTATCATGTATTATAAATGATAAAAGGAACTTAACATAACCAATCTCACATGGGTAGGTTCAGAATTGGAGCAAAACATTCAAATCACGCTTTAAAAGCATAAGAATAATCATGGGAAAAAGGGAAAACTAATAATCCCAAAACCTTAGATAATTGAATACCATTTCACAACATTCAAATTCACTCATTAATCAAACTCATTTTAAACAACCCAACAATGGGGAACAAGGGCATGCCTCATATGCATCCTAATCCAAATGGATATAAATGGTCATTCAAGGGAAACACACTCATGGGGTGGCCCCAATTAGTTGTAAACAACTCTAAAAATATTCATAACCATATAATCAATTACCTAAACATAGTTAGGAAACAATAATAGGAAACTATGAACGAAAGAGAGACCTGAAAATTGGTGTGTGACACTCTGGTAGATAAATTCATCTAAAAAATTAACGAGAGGCACCAAAACACCAACCTAGTCCTCATGTGACTCTCCTCGTCCAATGTTAGCCTCCAATTCAAGATAGAACGAATTATATATATGAATCAAGGATAAAACCTCAACCATAAATAACTCAATATTGCGATAGAATCTGAAAAATTGTATCAAGATATTTCGAGAGCTTATCGATCAGGTTCCAATGCTTTCGACATTGACTGAATCGTAGTCTGAATGGAGATTTGGGGAGATATTGAAGGTCTAGCACTGATCATTGTAAAAACAAGTGAGACCCTTCTATCTAGAATGTTATAGGAGGACTAAAACCTATTTTTAAGACAAAAAAATTAATGGTTTTTAAGTCCAGATACACAACATGTACACCATTTTACTATTCATTTGGCGGCTATTTTTCACAGACATACTTTCCAGGAATTGTGAAAAAAACAACACAACATGTACTAATAAGTACACGACGTGTAGTGGGGTTTTTCCACTCTTCCTTGCCTAAAATTCCATTTACTATGTAAGGCCATCATACATGGCCAAATTACATGACGTTTAATTAGGATTACATGGAATTTAACTCAGATTTAGCCTGTGTGGCAGTATGATTCCTATAATTACCTATTTTCAACATTTTCTCTCAAAAAACCCAATGGAAAATGAATAAAAGAAACTTGTACCTCAATGTATGAATGGAGTTCATAAAAATTTCCACCTCAAAGTAATTCATCCCCAAATTTCCCTTATAAGAGTGGTGTTGAAAAAAATGAGAATAACTCTGGCCACTGAACATGTACGTATATCTCCCTCTCCTAAGTCTCATCATATACTTGTTAGTTCATCCATAACACCCATATGAGTGGACCTGTTCAGCCTCAGAGAACATTCCTACTCCTGTCAACTATACAAATCAGGTGCTCCTCAAAGAATGTATCAACCTGAAGCTCAACCTCCTTAGGGTGAAAAATGTTACATGGGTCTGAGTGATGGAGGCATATCTTAGTTACATGGAAGCTGTCCTTCATGGTTATGTACCTTTTATGTAACTCTAACTGATATGAAATTGACCCAACCTTCTCCATAATCTCAAACATCCCAACATATCACGAAGAAATCTTACCTTGTATTTTGATCCACTTGTGTCTTACCCTCAGTGGGACATATAGGAAAACATTATCTCCATCCATGAACCTTAAATTTGATCTAAACCAAATAGAATATGATTTTAAATGAGACTTTGTAGTATCTATCTTCTTCCAAATAAAAAAAACATGCTCAATGGTCTCCTAGACAAGGTGAGATCCCATCAAAGATGCCTCTCCTCCCTCCATCCAACACAGGGGTGTTCGGAATGGTCTCCTGTACCAAGCCTTATATGGCTCCATATGAATAATAGCCTAAAATCTATTATCATATGAAAACTCAACCAGTGGTATGTCTCTCCCCCCAAAACCACCAAATTAATGGACACATGCCCAAAGCATTTCTTTTAGTACTAGAATTGTGTGCTCTCACTGGCCTTCAGTCTAGGGGTGGTACGTTGTGCTCAGAAGCGCATGTGTACCCGAGTCCCTATGTAGCTTTTTCTAGAAATGAGAAGTAAACTAGGTGTCCCTACCAAAAATAATAAATGTGGTACCCCATACAGTCGTACAATCTCATGGATTTACAACCTCTCAAGTTCGTCAACATGGATGGTTTCCTGGATCATCATGAAATGTGAAGCCTTCATGAGCCGGTCAAAAGAAACCCATGAAACATAATTTCCCTTGGGAAATCTCTGTAAACCCATCACCCAATCTATTGACACATCATTCCATTTATAGTTAGGAATGGTTAAATACTGTAAAAGTTATTCTAGTCTTTGGTGTTCCGCCTTCATCTGCTAATAGGTGGAGCACCTCATAAAAATACTATCTATGTCTCTCTTCACACCTAGCCAGAAATAATGATGACATAAATCCTGAATCATCTTGGTGACACTTGGATTCACTTCCCATAAATAGGCATGAAATTCCTACATCAGTTACTCACATATGTCCCCTAGAACAAAAATGCGTCCATGGATATATAGGATCTCATCATCATCTATAGTCGATCTAGGAGGAGGGTCCTCACCTGCCACACTCTCCTATATTACTAAGCCCTTATAATTTAATAGTTATCTCATCCTCACTCTGTCCAGGAGGGTATAAGTCATACCAAAGATAAAAGGAAAGGATATCCCTAACAGTTGTGCACCTCGAAGTGCATCTCAGAGAACTACACCATAAGATGCCACTAGCAACTGGCCTCCTACACTGCAAGAATCTGAGTCCTCCTTCTCAGTGCATCATCCACTACATTTTATTTTCCAAGCATGTAGGCAAACACATATTTGAAAGACTAAAGTTATTCTACCAACCTTATCTACCTTATAGTTAGATCATGCTAAGTAAATATGTACATGAGGATTTTGTGACGTGTGTTAAAAAATTACTCTCTTAATAAGTAATGTCTCCAACAGAGAAAAGCATGAACAATCGCATCTAACTCCAGAACGTGAATAGGGTAATTCCTATCATGTTTTTTCAATATTCAAGACCCATACACAACAACTTGATCCCCCAACATAATCACTTATCCAAGTCCAATACATGATGCATCAATTTATATGGTGTAACTCTCACCTGGATTGGTAAATATAAGTATCAGTGCTAAACTCAAAAACCCTATCAACTTTTGAAAGGCGGTCTCACAAGAATTTGACCACATAAATATCACACACATCTTATTCAATACATTCAGTGGTGATTCCATGCATGATATTTCTTGTAAAATGTTCATATATTGACTGGATACCCCCATGAAATTCCTTATTACAAAACAATTCTGGGGGTTTCCCCAAGAAACTAAAACCCTCACCAACTTTGGGTCCACTGATACTCTTATCTCCATGATTATATTACCCTAGAAGTAAATTTGATCCATCCAAAAGTGGAATTTTGTGATTATAGAATATAACTGATGATCTATTAGTGTACACAAAACGTTATCAATATGCTTTCCATGGCCTTGTCAATTGTGAGAATACAAGAAGATATTTTTCACGAAAACAACCACAAAAGAATCTAGGTATAGATGGAAGACGCAGTTTATAGAACCATGAAAACTTCTATAAAGTTCATGATACCAAACAACATAACCTGGTACTCACATAGACTATTCATGCTATGAAAGGTTGTATGATGTATTTCTGTCGGTCGAACACGTACTTGATGATATCTTCACCTTATTTCAATATTATAGAACTATTGAGCGCCTCAAAGACAATCATACAAGTTATCTATCCATGGAAATGGATATTAATTTTCAAACATCAATTGGTTCAGTTTCTGTTAGTCCACGCATAGCCTAAGGGTATCATCTTCATTTTTTGCGAAAAGGACCGATGAATCCCAGGGAGAAGTACTAGGTTTGATGAAACCCATTGCTTTTATATATTTCAATTTCCATGAAGACTCTTTCAAATCCATCGTCGTCATCCTATAAGGAAGAATGGATACTGGTGCATTTCCTTGAACTATCTCAATAGTGAAATCCACCTCTCTGACCGGAGGTATTCCTGAGATGTTATTCGGGAAAACGTCCCTGAAAGGATCAAACACTTGAGGGGAATATTAAGGAGGTGTTTCCTAGTAATCCAGATATAAACTCACAATTCCGGCTGCTATTCCATGCAACCCATTATTCTTAGGTCCATCTTGGTCTCTTGGACATCCCATTCACCCCTACGTATAAGTGATCTACCTTCTGGTGATGTAAAGGACACCCTATAGTGACAACAATAGACAAAAGATAGAATGGAGGCTAACCAGTCCATTACTAGTTTAACATAAAAGCCTGTCATATTCAAGACATAGAGATCCCAGAAGAAGTGACTCCCACCAACCACAAGGGGGAAATCCTTAAACTAACACACACCTACCGTTATTATTCCTATCGGAGAGTCAAGAGTCATAACATTCCAAAAAAAACACAGAGCCTAAGGCTATTCACAATGGGAACTGATATGAAATTATGAGAAGCCCTTGTATCAAAATGTGTAGAATATAAAACATTAGAGATTAGAATAATTCCTCTAGATGTAGAAGGTTTAGGATCCCGCCCCTTATATTTTTTTACTACATAATTCAATCCAATATCGCATCCCTAAGACACATCTTGGCTTCCCTGAGCTAACCCTCCCTCCTGTCACTGAGATCCTGGGGTCTGGCTACCAATACCACGAACACCACCTCGGCTTGAAAGACCTGATATATTCGAGTTCCCTAACTAGTAAGAAGCTTCTGAATCTTCTCCTTAACATGGTGTTGGTGAAGACCTATCTCACTACATACTATTGGAAACGTCCTACAGAAACATTATAAATGGTCTATATTTCCGCAAGCTTGGCACTCAATTGGGTCCAATAGGAACTGAGCCTCACTATTACTGACCATTCCACACTGGTAAAACCTAAATTTGATACTGAAATATTTCTTATTATTTCTACTATCACCCAAATAAAAATCCATATGAATCTTATTCTTTATGGTAGAAAGAGTACAAGATATTGGTGCTGAACTGTCCTATATCAAACTTACAGATCCCATAGGTTGCACTTAGCAAATATGTGCCTAATTCACAATAGCATTAATAGATGGAAACATGTCGACATTCACTTATGATCAGATGTCGATCCTGAGACCATCCTTGAATCTTATAGATTTCGATACATTATCACCGATCATAATATATGAAAATCAATGAAAGTAAATAATCTGGGAAAAATAGTCTATAACTGAATGCGTTCCCCACTCCATGTGAATTAACTCCTAGTCTCAATCGACCCTCAAAATGTTTGGAAAATAATAATCATAGAATGCCTCATGAAAGACTTCCCACAACATACTTGGATAACACCCTTTCTGAGGGAAAACAACCCAAGATCGTTTGGCAGAATGATGCAGTATAAATGTCGGGAGCTTGATCCTCCACTCCATAAGCATCTCCATGTGATCGAAGAAAGAAACCATGGCCTCCATCTAAGATTTTTCTTCCTTTTTTAAACCATCCCTTTAGAAAGTAGGAGGACGATGCTTCTGGAACAATCACATCAGATCTTATATAGACGTTGAAGGATGTGGTGCTCCATTAAAGGTTTGCATAAGCCTCATAAATCCTTCACAAATCTGTGCATCTATAGTTGCATCTGGTATAACTGCCGGTGCCATGACTGGCATGACTAGAGGATCCCCTGGTATCCCATGGAATACCACCTTTGAGGTATGATCATTACCACTCTCCTGGAGTAAAACTATATTTTTTCAAGGAGGCATGAGTCTAAAAAGTCAAGATTAACCCTCAATACATATTTATTTATCAAAATATGCAGTTCTAGAGAGAAATAACTAAACAAGAGATGATGAACCCCCAAAAGTAACAAAATATGAGTACACAGTGTGTACAAACCCCACATGGTGTGTATTCATAAGATATTACATGGTCATGTACTCTTACGTGCCCCGATGTGTATACACCCGAGGTTAATAATGTGTTATTAGGGTATATGGTGTGTACACAGTTTCCTCCTCCTGGCCATGTAATGTTACATGACCAGATTTACATGGGGTCTTCATGTGTAACACTACACGGTGTGTACCTAATGTGAATGGAGAATACAATTCAAGAACTATTAACTTGTGTTCTCTATCACAAGACCAGAAACATGGTCACATACACATGACATAAATATATGGGTACACAATGGGTAATTAATTAATTTTTTTCCCAAATAGAAGAACACATGGATTGTGTTAATATAATCACATGCCATATTGTTTGGGTTTCTGGATAGTAATCCTCTCAAACATACCTATAACCCTATTTATGAAAAATAAATAAATAGTTTGTCAAATTATAATCATTATGGGACCATACTCCCTTTGAATAAAATATTGACATCTATATTATGCACAAAACATCATAATCAATATCGCATGGAAAAAACATGATCCACCAAATTTAAATCCAAGAGGGCCCATACACCTTAAGGATCAGAGAATGGAATCCTTGCAAATCGAACCACAGTATGTACCAATAAACCTATCAATATAGAATGCATATCTATCAAGGTACTATCACAAAAATAAGAATCTCTAGCACAAAATATATCAAAACATCATACCATTAGTAATGCTCTCCGAATGGAATGGAAAGTACTATTGACATGTGATTTCTAACAAGTTCCTATATGATGCATGTGATGGTGTACCCTTATCCCATAGGGTTAAAACAAAATATAACCCCAATGATATCAATACTAACAGTACAAAACAAGTGTGTTAAACAGTGGTGAAATCGAATCCACTTTAATAGTTTAAAATCCAAAAATATAATTTAATTCAAGGTAATTTGGATTTTCCCCATACACGGGGTAGCTACTACTGGGAACATCTAATTACCAAACTACATTTCATTCATATCCATTTCTAATGTTGCCAAATATTAATACAACACTAAAAATAAGACTACTCTAATAACACTTTGTAATGTCTTAGATTCGTGTGCCACTTAAAAGGTTCCGTGTACCCGATTGGCCAATGGTCTCATGAAAATTTCCCCAAATTCTAGAGATTTTTGACTACCAGTGAGGGCCTAAGGTGGGATAGTGGTGATATTATTCCCTCGTTGGAAAAGTGTAACATATCGGAGACAAAATATACAATAGCAGAATCAATAAACAACATACAACTGATATAAATAGTGGAAGTATGATAAGATAAATAACCAATTTTTATTCCATACAAAAGATGATTCTTCATGTTATTTCTAAGAAAAAATACATTACATGATATAGTGCAGTCAAAAACAATACATGTATCATGGAATAAAACTAAAAAAGAAAATTCAAAAGCATCATAAGCCTCAGCTTGGTACCATTCTATCATATTCATAAGCAACAAGTCAAGTTGCAATAGAAGGGAGATTCCATTATCAACACCTACAACAATATAATCTCATTGGGCCCACAACATGTCCCAAACAAGGTGTGAGACTAATCCTATTAAGAAACCACCTATGGTCTGTGCTAATCTGTCACTGAAAATATGTGACATGTAGTGTATAATAGTGAAAAAAGTAATCTCTGAAGTACTAAAATGTAAATAATCCTACAAGAACAAGAATTTATTTTAATTCATCAAATATTCTATAGTTAATTAAAATTTATTGAATTATATAAGTCTTGGGACCCATCCTGAGCCCATAATACCTCTCTATAAAGTAAGCACAATAAATACCTTATTAGTCTATATAAAAAAATATTAGTGCATAATGAATCCTATATTTTTATTTGTCTTGGAAAATGGTTGATAAGTCATTCAATTTTACAATGTCTTAGGGGAAAGACCAGTGTATAGTCATTTCAACTTATTAATATTAGGGATAATACTGGTGTATCATCATTTAATCAAGTTTCAAGGTTAAAAACTGGTGTATAAGAATTTCACCATGTTTTAGGGCCAAGCCCACAATATAAGGATTTCCAAATGTTTCTGGGTGAAGCCCGGTATATCAACATTTTATCATTATAAACAACACATGTAAATAAAACTATTACATTGTTAATAAAATAACAGCTCATGTAGGTAATTCATATATTAAAAAACACATGTAATCTACTCTATTACATGGTTTTCAATAGTCAACTCATATGGAAACATTTCATATATCAAAAAACACATGATAATTATACTATTTAAAGGCTTTAGCATTTAATAACTGACATTGTAAATTTTACATAACCAGACTAACATGTAAATTAAACTTTCTCAAAGATTAATCATCAATTATATCACGTGGGAAAGTATAAATTAACAAGCCTATCATGTATTATAAACCATAAAAATTCCTTCACATAATAAAACTCACATGGGATGGTTCACAATTGAATCAAAAAATTTCATTAATGCTTTAACTGGCATAGGCATAAACTTGGGTAACGGGGAAATCACTAATCCCAAAACCTTAGCCGATTAAATAACATTTTACAACATGAAATATTAATTATTAATAAAATTAATTTTTAACAACCCAACAATGGGAAACTAGGGAATTCCTCAAAGGATTCATAATCCAAATGTATATAAATGGCCATTCAAGTGAAACATGCCCATGTGGTTGCCCTAATTAAAGGTTAACAACCCTAAACAAGTTCATAACCATATAATCAATTAACAAAAAATTGATAGGCCACAACGATAGGCATCTATAAATACTAGAGACACATGAAAATGGTTGTGTGATAGTACGGAACATAAATTCATCTTGACAAATAATGTCTAGAATAAGAACACCTACATGGTCCTTCTGTGACACTCATCATCTATCGCCAGTCTCCAATTCAAGCTAGAACGATGTAGATATAAAAAAATGATAAACACTAAAACTTAAGTAAAACATTCATGAGATGGAATCTGATGAAAGGATCAAGGGTAATCAAGATCTAACCTATTGGGTTCCAATGCTTCTAAAAAAGATTAAATCAGAGTCCAGATAGAGATTCGAAAGGATATTGAATGTCTGGCGCTGCTGCTTGTAAAACCCGGTGAGCCCCTTCTTTATATAATGTTATAGGGGGATACTACCGATTGTTAAGAAAAAATAATAAACTTTGTTTATTCCTATACACACATTGTTTATATCATTTTACTATTCATTTGACTACTATATCCCACCAACATACTTTCCAGGACCTGCCGACATGACTACATGGCCTATACTAAGAAGTACATGATGTGTAGTTGGGTTTTTTCACTCTTCCTTGCCAAAATTCCCACACACCATCTATTCCCATCAAGAAAAACCAAAATAAACCATGTGTACTTAGGTTTACATGGAGTTTAACTCTATTTTAGGACATGTGATAGTACGATTCTAGCAGTTGCTTTGTTTTCCCCTATTTTCTCAAAAACAACCCAATGGAGATGGAATAAAATAAACCCTTAACTAAAAGTAAGAACCAGATTCTTATATAAAATGACACACAATCAGGTATAAATTCATTTTAATGATATTATTAATACTCTATACTAATTATTTTCAATTACATGTACATATGGAATCATCTATGTAAATAATAAATTTATTATAACTTAATCTTTTGAGAAATACAGAATTTTCCCCTCACCATAAATATAAACTGGCGCCTCATACCTCAATTATTTAAACAAAATTGATACTTATAAATGGACTAGTATACAACGATTTATTTTCTAAACATGTATGTAAGTATTTTATAGGTTTTTATCATCACCAAAAACCATCCCATGAGCTCTTTAGGGGAAATCTAAATGAGCCATTCAAAATAAGAGGTAATAGCCTTAACTGGTAACATTCTTTTATACTCATATATATCTCTTATAAAATAATTTTTCTTATCATAAAATAATAACTAAATTATATTTAATATTTTAAAATGTTATTATGATTATGGAAACACCATTATACTTCCTCCATCACATAATTATCACAAGATATTATAGCTTGTGTGAATGTATGACATACCATCTCCATGTTGGGAAACAATTAATTTATCTACACCATCATTTAAGGATGTGTAATATGATTTTTATACTATATATATATATATATTATATTAGTTATTTTTTTATTTTATTTAAATTATAATATAATATCTATATACACACCATCCAATACATAGAGAAACCATAACGTTCTTCTTGCATACATTTGGAATACCACATCCACTAAGTGATGTGATTAGTTTTTCATTTATATTTAATTTATATAGTAATTAGATAGAGTTTTATGAATATATATTTTATATATTATAAAATAATAATCATTTACATTTGTATTAATATTTAATAATGTTTCATTCCATTCCTGAAAGAATGCAATCTGTGATCATGGATATATTCATCCAATAATCTCCACGAATGGTATCATTTATTTTTCAAAATATATAAAATTAATGGATGAATAAAAATATATATACAATTTATATATGTGTCAAATTAATCATTATTAATAATCTAGAGGTAATTCAACCATAGTAAATGTACAATCATCGCAACCACTGAACTGAAATACGCAAAATAATATAAATAGTTGACACCCGAAAATGATGATTTAACTAAAATATTATTGATAAAATGGGGAGTTTAAATGATATAAATAGACTATATATGACAATTTAATAATAAATTATATAATTAAATGGAATTTATATTTTTCATACACGAGTTTTGAGTACTTTTTAAGCATGTATTACTCTACATAAAGGGTTTATGCAACAATATCATTGTTCATTATGATTATTTATGATTAAATTTGTAATGATGAAATGATATGATATATCACTCATGACACTAATAAATATAATTACCCTCTTATTATTTCATAAAAATTCATTTTCCCATATTATTTACCTCACTGTAAGAACTAAAAAAATAGGTTTCGATGAAAATATTTTTTATTACTCCTTTAAGTTGAAAATATTTTCTCATCCGTAACAGTGTATAAAAAATTATTTAATGTATTATTTTTATTATTCTTATAATATTATTTTAATTTATTTTTATCCATGTCTAAATTTTTAAAAAAACATCTTGAATTTAATAATCGTATCCTTTTATAAAGGAAGTACTTTTTGAATTTTCTAAAAAATTATTAAAGGAATGGATTTTTAACATATATGGCTTGAAAAGAGTTTACTACAATAATAAATAATGAAATGGTTCATTCCATTCCAGACCATTACTTTTTGGGTTTTTTTTTGGAGATGTTTGTAGGAGGTTCCCGAGAGTTTTGGTGGTAGTTGGGGGTGCACCAAAGTTGTTACAGGGCCTACACATCATGTCAGTGGATAACACAATGTGAATATTGGTTTCAGATATTATTATAGGTGTTTCATTATGTTTTATACTTCAGGTTTTGAAAAATAAAATAAATCTAAATGTGGTGGTGTTTTCGGTATAAACCATCTTCGAGATATTACACAACATGAAAAGGGATTCCATGCCGGGTAATCCACAACTGCTATAATGTTTGAAGTATTTTCTAGAAACTTGGGTTGTCAAACCCTACAACAAAATCAAATATGCCTCAAATCTAGGAAATACTAGGAAACCCGACTACCGCACATTAGTGTTTTTAGGATTAATACTCCAAGTATTGATTCCTATATTCTCTCCTTTATTCTGTAGTAAACCATCTTCAATCCAATGTTTTTTCTTCCACCATTTTGGTAGTTTCATTAAGGTTAATATCTTTTTACTCCTATTATTATCTTCATGCGATGGTGTATGATATCCATTTATTTTAAGGGGTTATATTCATTTTTTCATGTGTGATGGGGCCATGAAATCCTCAAAATAATGCCGATCTTATGGGAGATGTGATCGAAGATCCATCGCGTGGTCTATTCTCATACGAAGAACACAGAAACCCTTTTGAGGTAGGGATCCCTTTGATTCCCTTTTATTATGCATCATGCAGGGTGGCTGTATGGATGTTAACATTGTGATGATAGTTGAATTTATATCAATTAAGATAATTGAATCAGTTTAATATCAATTTTTGGGGGCAGTGAAAAGTAACGAATGATCATGTTGTGTCTTTTGATTCTAGTTGATATTCTGATTTGTACAGTCTAAATACCCATTGAATATCTTGGATGTTAGGGAACCATAGATTCACAATAAATTATTAATGGGATTTGTTTTTGGTTGGAAACATATATATAGAGATTGTATAATATTATATATTGACATATTTAATGGATTCCCAAAGATAATAAAATTTCTATGATAACCCATAAATTAAGAAGTAAAATTAAATAAGGGATACCTTGTTAATTATTGATATTTTTTCCTCGGTACATGGGGTGATGTGATGTGTGTGTTTTCTATGGTTTGTGCAGTTGTGTAGCTATTTGAACTCTTATTTGTTGTGGGATAATTTTGGTGGTGTAATGAAATCTCATGTTGAGATATGGATTGATTGTGGGGTGGATGAGAGGTATTGTATATGAGGGATATGAATTCATTGTGTGGAAATTTGTAACCATATAGGGATGTGATTTGTGTCTTAGTTCCGTTGATATGTCATCTGAGTGGGACAATTTTTAAGAACAAAATTTAGGTTGGTATGGATAATTTTTCCGACAGTTTCTCCATGAGTAATATGTAGAAAGATTTACCATATATCCAATGAACATGGTATGATGTGTTTTAATGTGAATATATGTTAATTATTTATAAGAGCTCTTCATATCCAAAACAGTTTTTTTCTCTGTTACCAGTTTCTACCATTATTGATAATTTCCTGGGTAGTGATGGATGAATAAATAATCAGTTAATAATGTCAGAAAGGATTTGGTTGTTTTTTCATACAAAATATAATTGGTTAATGAAATATCATGGATGGGTGTTAATCATGGAGAAAATGTTAAGAAACATTAGATTACTAGGATCTTCACCTTATGAAATTGTAGCGGTGGATACTGATAATTTCATTTAGAGGTAGTAGTAAATATGGTAGTATTGTGGGTTTATTTTTTTCTAGGAACCCCTAGGTTGCGCTTGGATGTTTGGAATCATATATGTATATACTTGTTTTTTTCATTTGGTATTTCTATATGAACCCCACTCTAGTTGAGAACTATGTGTCGAACACCCCAATCGTCATGGGGGAGGGTTTCTACCCAAATCTCCATTTGGGGGGATAGATTGTTGGACACCTTCTCTTCCATACTCTCTCCTCTAGGAGGTAATATCCCTAGATTCATCAGGTATGTAGGGGTGAGGTGTGAGGAATAGGTGTGTGTGGGTGAGTTGGGATTTCCCAGGTGTCTTCGAGATTAGATATGATGTGAATTTCTAGGTGTATTGAGGATGAGCTCTTTTTTTCCTAGGGGTCAGTAGGAGGGATGTGATGTTGTTTTTGGCCCAGGTGTCTGTGAGTTAGATGAGATGTGTTTGTGGCGCATCTATATATGGGTGTGATGTGACATGGTTTGTGGACAAAGTGTATGTGGGTGGTATGTGATGTAGTTTGTATATTAGGTGTGTGTGGGTGGGTTGTCACATGGTATCTTTGGTAGAGGTGGGATCTCCAAGACATCTTCTGTTAGGATGTGAGAGTGGCTAATCCATGAGAATGTGGGGTGGGGTACCCTAAAAATGATGTGATTAAATTATATTATATTGAATGGATTCTTTTATTTTGTGAGTGTGACTTGGTGAGGCTAGAATAATTAGTATATCTTTTAGGTTTTTTTGTGGTTCTGATGTCTTCTCATGAGAGAATTATCTTCATTCCATCACAAGTGCATGAGAGAAATTGGATTTTCTACTGAGTATACCATTATTCTCACCCTATATATATATATAAAATCTTTCAGGTTTCAAGGAGGATTTCAAATACCATGCTGGATCTTACTAAATGAGATCTTTAATGATAAAGTGTCACTTCCAAGATTTTCAACTGGCATTTTACATTGGATACTTTTGTATTTTTACTAGTTATATTTTAAACATTCATGTGGGATAGTTTAAGTATTTCAAATATATATATATATATATATATATACTAGATTTGTTTTGGGGATGTACCATCTTATCTCCGGATTCTGTTTCTTTAAATGGGTAATGCATCCAATATTGTGAGGTTCATATACCCTTGGTTCAAGTCACCAACCTCAGTCTTATATGATGTGGGACTCAAGGTTATTATCTCCCTTTCTTCAATTCCATCCGTGGATGGGTATATTAGGAGGATGGGTTCAATTTATAATTGTATCAGAGGTGATAAGTTAGAGATAAGATAGATTTTGGAGTATTCATGGTGAGTATTTCATGGGATTTTAGGGAAACCGTTTTAGGGGATCTTGTTGCATGACATAGGCTAGGAAGATTAGCTAGGAAATATTGTTTTAGTGCCCACCGTGATCTGACACATAGACTCTGAGCCTTCAGAATGACTAATTGAGGCCTCATCATTTTTAGGGTGGAGACTCAGGAAGTGGTACATGCATCATATTTACTTGTATTCTTGTTTGAATTGGGTTGGTTTGTGAAAACTAAAATGGATAAAATGAGTAAAATAAATTATAATTAATTATATTAAAATTCAACAATATGCAGTCTTAGGAAACAATCTTTTCCCTTACTCTATGGATCATGGACAACATCCACATGTGGATCAAGTAGTGTAGGTTCATTAGGCCGATTCAGTTGATCGATAGAGGGTTGATCTATTTGAGGAGGATGACTATTGGAAAACTACATTTCACACTTTATAGTAGTATTTTTTTTGGAGAATTACAAGGGATGTATTTTAGATATGGAGATAGAATGCTGGATTGAGGATCTTGAGATCACTTTCATTTTGTTCTGGGCCTCATTGGACTATCTGTTGCTTTTGTATTTATTCTAGATGCATGGAGCTGCATGTTAGTGTTGGAGGATTTATCTAGGGGTATAGAAAGAGGAAGATGTTCTGGGTCTAACATCGAGAAGGAGTTACGAGCATACTTCTATTCGTCAGCCATGAATGTTAAGAATATCCCAGAGCTACTCTCCCTTTAATAGGGTAATATGT
This sequence comes from Viscum album, assembly GCA_963277665.1. Taxonomy (NCBI): domain Eukaryota; kingdom Viridiplantae; phylum Streptophyta; class Magnoliopsida; order Santalales; family Viscaceae; genus Viscum; species Viscum album. Next base: position 1,978,397,251 of record OY728146.1, on the reverse strand, counting down.
TAGTGTTGGATATAGAGATAAAATTCAAGGGTATACTTCGTTTTCCCCATATATCTTTCCATATTTAGAGTTTCATGTGATCTATCTTGAGGAGGCACTTCATCCATCTAGACAGTAGGCAGTTACTCCTATTAAATTACTAACATACCTAGAGGTTCATAAGGCGGTAGAGGCTTTTCAGAGGATCCACTCACTAGAAGGTTTACATTGAGATATGACCTACTGGAGTTCATTGAGATGTATATTTTCTAGTGAATGGTCTCTAGAACAAGGATTTTTGATGTTTTGATCGGTATGGAGGTGAGGTAAGAAAAATACATTTCGCACTTCTTGTCCCTGTTCCTTTTAGATGAACATGTAATTTAAGTGTTTTATTAGTGGATATCATGGAAGTAATCAGAATTAGTTCTTAGGGGAAATTTGAGATTAGTTTCTCGGTGGTTGAAATGTTCAGCACCAGCATTAGTTGGAGTTTTCTGTGAAGCTGTTTCAGCTATAGGGGTAGCAGGATCATTCTCCACCGAGGGGAGATGGGGTAGGTAAAGGTCGACCTCATAATGTTTCTAGTGTTTGAGGACCACAACCCGGGCATGGACATGAAGGTGGTCATTATAAGATAGGAATAGGATTTGGGTATAGTCAATTACATGCAGTGGAGTTATATGTTTCAGAGGGGCATGAAATTAGCAGATGTAAAATCATTTTGTTATATACCCTTGTTTATGCCTTATTGGATTCAAGATATTTACAGTCCATTATTACAATATCTCTATATCATGCTCTATTACTAGACATAAATAGTCTTTCCATTCCCCTGGTGTTGAGTACACCATTCTGACACCAGACCAACTTCCATTACGTATGTTGGGAGTATAGACTAATGATGGAACCACATTAGTGACATCGATATTTATTTTTTACGAATGATGCAACCATCTTATGTTATCCTTGGAATTTAATGGTTATAATCCCAATGTAATTTTATTTACTACTTTCGGAGGAGAGTCTTGTTTTTAGATGTGGATGGTAAATTTGTGGTTTTCATTATTGAGAAGGGTTTTTATTTGGGCATTCGGCAAGTGGAGCCCCTTCATTCCTTATTGGATGAGTTGATATTGGAATTAGTGGATACTGAAATGGTAGAAATTCCCATGGTCATTATGTAGTTCTGGAATGTTTTCTTCATGGAGTTTGTAACATTTCGTCCTCATCGTGATGTTGAGTTTAAGATAGGATTGTTGCCTGGTGATTCTTCAATTTCAATGACTCCTTATCTGAATGAACCTTCTGAGTTATGGGAGTCAAGGATTTAGAAATATGATCTCATGAATAAGGGTCTTACCCAGCCTACGGTGTCCCTGTGGGGTGTTCCAATGTTTTTTCAAAGGAAATAGGATAATGGTATAATTTTTCATATAGACTAAAGGAGGTTGAACCAGGTGATGATTAAGAACCATTACCCCCTTTTTAGGATAGATGATCTTTTTGACCAATGAATATGGGAGATTTGTTTTTCTAATATTGATATGAAGTCAGGATGTCACTAATTAAAGGTGGAGGAGGGAGATATTCTGAATACTACTTTCAGATTCATGTATGGGAACTTTTGAGTATGTATTCACGTTATTTAGTGCTACAAACTCTCCAGCTGTGTTTGTGGGACTCAGAACTCTATGTTTCCAGAGTTCCTATATTAGATCATCTTCATGTTCATTGATGACATCTTAATATACTCAATGTCTGAGGAGGATTATTCAATGCATCATTGAACTGTTCTATATGTTCTTTGAGGGCAACAAATCTATGGAATATTTTCTAAGTGTATATTCTGGACACTATAGGTTCATTTCCTATGGAATGTGGTGTCTCAATAGGGTGTGGTACTGGACCTGTTAAAGGTTTAAGAAGTTGTTTCTTCGGAAGCACACATGAATGTGGAAGAGGATTTCAATATTCATGGTGTTATAGGATATTATCACAGGTTTTTTCCCAATTACATAGAAGTGGAAGCCCTGATGATATATTTTATCCGGAAGTATCAAGTTGTTATGTGGATTGATCAGTGTGAGGTACCATTCGATTATCTGAAGGGGGTGTTAGTTAGGGTTGTTGTGATCCACTTTACTAAGGAATTGGTGATGTTTGAGGTATTTTTTGATGCATCTTAACTTGTTCTGGGTGGTGTCATGATTTAGTAGCAGCAAGTTATCTCTTATGGTTCTAGGTAGTTACGTCCCCACAAGAATAACATTTCCACCCATGATCTTGAGCTTACAGTGGTCATGTTTGTGCTATTTTTGTGGTGACATTACCGAATTTGGAAGCAATTTGTGGTCTCCAAAGATCCCAATAGATTGAGATATGTCTATTTCTAGTGATATCTGAACCTGTGATAGTGGAGTTGGATGTATTTTCTGATGGAATTCGATTTTTATATCTCATACACCTCAGAGAAGGGAAATTTTGTGTATGATTTATCGAGAATAATGTCATAGAAGGAGGTTTCTTGATCTTATACAGATTCATAGAGGGTGACCGAGGAGTAAGAATCCATGATCTCAGATACGATGAAGGAAGATGGTAGATAATATTTGTTTTATATGATTGTGAATACTTCTATGATGTAGAATGTGGAGGAGTTATTGTTTGGGGGACTCATTGGAAGAGGTGTTTTGAAATCATGTTGACCATGGCGATGCTGCAGAGGGTTGGTTAGTGGTTGGTCATAACTGAATGTTGTTTCGTGGAAAGATGTTTGTTCGGGATGAAATGATCATTGGAGTCCTTAATGAGTTCCATGAATCACCCTTGGTGGTACATACATGAGTTTACAATATGTACCGTGGATTAAGAATACAGTTTTGTGGACTAGGATGAAATAATAAATGGCGATGTTTGTGGAATGATTCTTGTCTTTCCAGTTGGTGAAGATCGAGCATCATGTTATTGGATGTTTGTGGAAGCAGTTGGATTTTCTTGAGATGATGTGGGATGATAGCTTGATTTATTTATTCTAAGGTTACCCAGAGATCAAGGGAGTTGTGATTCTATCTTTGTGATGGTGAATTATCTAACAAAATCGACTCATTTCGTAGTGATCAAGGCATTGAGCACACTGGATTCCTTAGAAAATAGGTATCTAAACGAGGTATTGATGCTTCATGGAGTTCCAAGGTCCATTGTCTTAGATCGAGACACATATTTTTCCTCATGATTCAGTAAGGGATTTCAAAATTCTTTTGGAAACTTGTTAATCCTCAACCCTACCTTCCACCCTCAGATACATGAGAAGATGGAACAGACAATCTAGACACTAGAGGATATGTTGCGATCATTCATCTAGGACTTTTTTGGATCATTGGTATGACACCTACCATTTTGATTGTTTTCCTATAATAATATCTACCACTATTACATCTACTTGGATCTGTATGATTCCTTGTGTAGAAGACCATGGAATTTTATGTTTTCCTATGTAGAGGTTGGGGAGGTCTCTATTCAAGGTCTTGAGGTAGTTTAGAGCATTATAGAAAAAGTTCAACATGTTCATGAGAGGATAAATGCTATGAAATACTGACATAAGTCTTAAATTTAACCCATGAGGATGCCCTATTAATTCAAGGATGGGGACCAAATGCTCTTGAAGATTTCACCACAACATGGGCAGTGGTGGTTTGATAGAGGGAGTAATCATTCTCCTTGGTTTTTTGGGACCTTTGAGGAATTATATAATTTTGGAAAGGTGGAATACAATTGGAATCACCTCCATGGTTATAGATGATCCATGATTCCTCCCACGTCTCTAAGATTCATTGGTATCATCATGATGACTCCCATGTCCTTGATTTGGGAGAATTGGATATCGAGGATGAAACAATATTCATGGTGTATCCAATAGAGATATCTAGGATCATTATTAGAAGACCCTGAATGAATGGAACATTCCGTTGGTTCATGTGTTGTGGATGCATGGTGGTTAGGAGGGTAGTACTTGAGAGAAATAAACACAGATCTGTCCCAAATACCTGGAGTTGTTTTGAGTTTTTAAATTATATTTTTTGTTCAAAATGTTATGTTTAAACCTTATTTAACTTATTCTCTGATTTTCCCATGGTTTGAGATTTTTTTGGTGGGATAAATTCATAAAACATAATAAGGGTAAGACCATATTCCAAATTCAAGCATTAATTGCAATGTCGTCAAACCCATTTGTAAAATTTGGTGCAATCTAAAGTGGTAAATATATTGACATGGATGAAAAAATTCCATAATTCGTATGTTTGGAAAAGTAAAGTTCATTGGACATAGTGGTTTTAATGTAGTTGTGTGAATGAAGGCATATTTTTGTTGTGTTAGTGGGGTTGTGTGGAGAACGTATGCAAGAATTTTGGGTTGGTGTGTTTGGCTAGAAGCAGCGTTTGAGGCATGGAGAGACTCTTCAGAGGTATCTCACTTGGTGTCTATTTATAAACCTTTACTTTTGGGTTTGGTTTTTTATTATTCGGGATGATAATTGTTTTAGATGTATCTAATTTAATGGTCTATGGATTCTTGACCCATTATGTTGTCGATTTTTGGTTGTTGGAGATGTTTAGAAGAGGTCCTAAGTGATTTTGTGGGAGTCAGGGGTGTAGTAATGATGTTGCAGTGCTTAAATATTCTGGAAATCAATTAGATGACATGCACCATGGTTTTGTGGCTTGTTCTGGGCATTTCTCTGTGTAATATGGGGTTTGTGAAGTAAAATAAATCGAAATGTGATATGTTTTTTCTGGAGGAAACCTACCTCGAGGTATTATATGATGTGAAAGGGGATTACACGCTGTTTAATCTCCCCATACTGTGACGTTTTATGTATTTTCTAGCCACTCGGGCTGTCAAACACTATGGCTACAAAGACACTCCCAAGACCCCAGGCGACCCGACAACACCTCTTTAGCATTTGGAGTATTCCTACATCATGGATTGATTCATATAATCACTCAATAGATTCATATAAATTCTTCTTTGATCCAAGGTGCATTATTTGTCTATTTTTGTGGTTCCTTTGGGGTTAGTATATTTTTCTCACGTTCTTCTCTCCATGTGTTGGGGGGATGATCTATGGTGTTTATAATTGGGTTCTCTTCAGTTGTTATGGGTGTGGTGGTGCCACAATATCCTCAGACGGATTCAGATCCTAGGGGAGATGGGATCAAAGATACATTGAGTGATATGTTCTTTGGGGATGAACTTTGACACCATTTTGAAGTAGGGATTACCTTGTTTTCCATTATTGTGCATCATACAGGGTGGGTGTATTGATGTTTCCCTTGTGAAGATAATTTCAATTATATTACTAATGAATATTGAATCCATTAAAGATAAATATATGTTGGATGTGAAAAGTGATGAATTATATTTCCTTATTATTTTTTTAGTTGATATTGTTATTTTTATACTCTAACTACCCACTAAAAATCTTGTCCAATGGGGCTCCTTTCTTCACACTAAATTATTTAAGGTATTAATTTTTCATATTTTTTGTTGGAATCATGTATATGTATATTTGTTAATAATGTATATTCATCCAATGAAGGGATTCCCTATGATCACATATTTTCTATGATAACCCATAAATTTATAAGTGGAATTAGATAAGAGATATCGTGTTAAATCAATAATTTTTTTTCCATTGGTTCATGGGGTTATGTGATGTGTTTGTTTTTTGAGGTTTGTGTTGTAGTGTAGTTGTGAGAATGGTTGTGTGTTTATAGATGGAAGGGGTTTTGTAAGTGAATCTCAGGTTGAGAGAGTGATTTATTGAGGAGTAGAGGAGAGGTATTGTACAACAGGGCTATTAACTGGTTGTGCAGTAATGTGTTAGCAGATGGTGTGGCAAGTTTATGTTAGTTTCACATATATTTGATATGAGTGTCATGAGTTTGAAGGATTATATGAGTGTTGGTGTTGTTAATCTTTTCTAGAGTTTCTCTAGGAGTAACATACAGAATAGTTCAACCCATATCTAACATAGTTCAATGATTATTAATGTGAATACATAGTAATTATTTATTATAACTCTACAGCTTATTGAATGTTTGATCGTATATATCATATTTTGAGTGATTATTGATAGTTTCACGGGTAGAGATGGATGAATAAATAATCATTTACTAATGTGGAAACGGATTGGGTTGTTTTGGAAAATAGAATAGAGATGGATAGGGGAATATAATGAGTGGGTGTTAAACATGGGGGAAAGGTAAAGCCACATGAGATTACCATTCTCTTTTCCTTATGAAATTATTTATTTGTATACTGATAATTGCATTTAGAGGTAGAAAGAAATTTTTTATTATTATGGGATTATTTTTACCTAGGAACCCAAGGGTTTGGATTGATTTTTTGGTATCATATATATATATATACTTGTATTCTACCTTTTGTTCTTTATACATGCCCCACCCTAGTTGGGAACTATGTACTGAACACCCCCAATGCCATAGTACATGGTCTCTTTCCCAAAAAAACTCGTGGTTTAATGGTTTTTTTGGAAACATACTCTTCCTTGATCCCTCTTCTAGGTGGTGATAATACAATATTATTTGGGATGGATGTGGTTAGGATTGATGCACAGTTGTGTGCAGGAAATTATTTTTTCTTTGGTGTCTTGAGGATGACATAAAGTGTGCTTTACCAAGTGTCTTTGGAGTGAGTTGTTGTTTGTGGCTTAGGGGTCTATGGGTGGGATGTTATGTGGTTTGTAGACCAGGTGTATGCAGGCGGGTTTTCATGTGGATTGTGGAAAAAGTGTTTATAGGCGGGATGTGTTTTGGTTTGTGTCAAAGGTGTATTTGGGTGGGATTTGATGTGGTTTTTGGCATAGGTGGGTCTGGGTTGGTTGTGATGAGGTATCTTTGAAAGATGTGGGAGTGCCATGATGTCTTCCTTGAGGATGTGAGGGTGCTTAATTAGTGGTAAAGTGGTGCAGGGTTCCCTAATAGAAAGGTGATTTATATATATTATAGTAATTGTATTTCATTATATGGTGAGTGTACCTTGGTGAGGTTTAGATGGTTAGCATACCAATTCAATGTTGTTTGGTTCTGAAGTCTTCTCAAGGAAGGATTAACATGATTATATCTCATGTTCACATGATACATTGGTTTTTCTACTGAGTATACATATATGCTGATCCTACATATATAAAACCTATTTCAGGTTTATTGGGCGATTTCTCAAACCATGTCAGGCCTTACTAGCTTGGATCTTGACAGTTTCTCTTTCGTTTCCTAGATTTACATTTTTTATTTCACATGGGAGACAACTGTATTGGTACCAATTCAATTTTAATCATTCATGTGAGATGGTTTTTGTATTTATTATTATATATATATATAACCTAGAGTTGTTTTGGGGATGCACCATTATATCTCCCAATATTTTTTCCTTTAAAGGGAAATGCCTTCCATATTGTGATATCCATATACTCTTGGTACTCATTTCCAAATTATGGAATACTAGAGTTGGGACTTGGGTGTCATTATATCCCATTCATCATTTCCAACCAATGAGGGGTGTCTTTAGAGGGATGTTTCCAGAAAAAATCCTTTTATTGAATATCCCTTTATAATTTTACAGGTTCTTCTGAAAGAATATATATATATATATATTATTTTGTGTTGGTTTTTAATAAATGATAACAAAATTAATTGGTTATTTTCTTCCCCAATGTTTTAATTATATTTTAATTGTATTTGTGTTGTTCAAAGACAACTACCAATGATAAAACATATTCTTTATAGGATATATGATCCCAGGATGACATCATTATTATTTAACATGATTGTTTATGATTATGATGATAAAATGATTATACAGATGTTACTTTTTCAGGGTTTATACAATGATTTTTTTTATATAAAACCCATTTATTTTTATTTTGATGATATAATAAATGTTCTATTATCTTATTATGCACATTTGAATGATTTTAATTATGTGATTAGTGATCCTAAATCTCCCTCTAATTCATTGATAAATATTTAAATCTAATGACACAAAACAAACTATAATGGGGAGTGAATCTAGTTCAGTAAGGTACTTTCTCCACTATGATAGTATTGAGAGTTAATGTTGACTACTAAAAAGAATTATGGTATTGATCCCATTCTACTATGACACTCTTCGAAAATAGCATTTACTATTCAGGAAATGATGTTTTATTCTTATTTCTATTCTATAATTCCATGTATTATGTCATTGTTATCCTATAATTGATCATGTTCATTAATTAACTTGTGATTAAGTACTTTATAATCTCCAATATTTTTACATGACATAATATTATTATATTTTATATAAAGGATTTGGCTCTCAATTCATACGATCATTTTATTATACCATTTTACTCCTGATATGCTTATATGATCACTGATATCACGCTTGTTTACCCTTATTTATTATATGAGAACTAGATTTTCATATGATTCTATATCCCTTTTTATTAAAAAAGTAATTAATTTTGATATGTAAAATAATGAATCTAGTTCTTGATAAATAATTTGAATACAATGTAGATATTTTATGGTAAATATGTTTATGTTTCCATGGTTACAAATATAATATACCTTAATTATTATAGCATGGACAGTAATTTTATGTAATTGAAATTTATCTATTAATATGTGGTATATATAAATATATATATGAAAATTAGTTGTCTCTATATTAGTTGTAGTGGTTATGAAATTATATAGAAAATTTATAATTTTATTTGTAGCCTAAAAATTTTCATGTCTAATATTACTCAATCAATGAATATTTGGACCTTTCCAAACTAATACAAGGATAGAAATCAACTACCCTTCCAAGATAATTAATATTCTAACATTTCTACTTTATTGGAATTCGGTTACAATATTACAGTCATTCAGTATCTCTAAAAAATTATAGTCTAATCATAAGCACATTAAGTATGAATATAAAAACCAATATCTCATTATTTTTATTATAATATGTCTCTAACTATAATCATTATTTCGCCACATCATGAAAGATATTTTTACTACTGCTGACTATAGAATATGTGTTGGATATTTTATTTCAAAGACCGTTAATTATCATATTTCTCCATAAAAATTTATTTCATTCTATATTATGTCACACCCTAGTTCTTTATTTTATGTATCATTGTATATAAAAAATTATTCCCTAACTAACTATAATTTTTATAATTATGTATATATTAATATATTCTTCATCTTTATTAACATATAATTACATACCTTTTCCCTTGTAGTCTATAACACTTTACATGTTAATATTGTGAATGAGTTATCTTAATTAGATAATGTTTTTCACAAATCATAAATTGTATCTTGACAATTCAAGAAAATTATGTTTATAAATTATATACATTATCATTGGCCAATTTTCAACCACATTTAACTCTGAACATACTAAATATATCTCATCTATAAATATAATATAACCATAATAAGATATTTTTTAACCATAAGTTCATACTTAAAAAAGATTTATATAACACCTCTTATAAATTGGTCTGGAGAAAAATCCACAATTAGTAGACAAGTTAATTATAAATAATTTGTTATATCTTGATATCATCAATAAAATCTTGAAACAAATATAAATATTAACCTCCAATACAGTATTTTTAACATCAATTTGTACTAGGAGTCAACTCTTTAATATAGAATACGTTTTCAGGACTTATAATTTTTATACTGCAATTTAAAATCCTATTTTTTTATATAAAACATCTTAACATTGATTTATAAAAACCACAATGGAGTTAATTATTGGGAAATATTAATCCCCATGAATAAGACCAAATAAGCATAATTTTAAGGTAAATGATAATTTTTAATAACAATAATGTCATTGATTTCCATATAATTGGGGTCGAGCCTCATTGAATCATCCTTTTTTATGTTATAAATGTTTTCCACGATACTTAAAAAAAGAAATATATGAATCCCATACCATACCAATAGTGTATCATAATTATTAATTCCACTACTTTTACCACGATTATTTTATATTTTATCATATTTTAGGGGTTCTTATCAGACATGACGTAAATATAAAATTATATATAATGATCATGAGGATATCTACTCAATTACATATATTACACAAAAATTTAATATTTTATAATTGATACAACATCAATAATGTGAAAATGATTCAATTTCATATATTGTATGTTATTATCTTCATTTATAAGAATCTCATTGTGGCGATCCCCATGATGTAGTTGAATAAAATACATAGGTATGGAACTTTATCCCCTAAAAATAAAAAATGCGATTTCTGCCTCACAAATTCTAATTGATTTATCTTGTGATTAAATTATTTAACTATATAATGGGAGGAAATCCAATCAATGTATTATTTTAATTTTATCCATTGGTTTGAAAATCATGTTTTCCAATTGAAAAAAATATATGCATGTTAATAAGAATGAGCTAGTAAAAATAGACAATAGTAATACATTTAATATTTTTTTAATTAATAACACCTTCAATAATTTATCTATTTATGGTTAAATTATTTTAACAAATATAAAACAAAAAAACTAGTGGTATACCAACAATTATATAATATATTACCTAAATTCAAGTATATGATAATAAAATTTTCTATATTACTAATAAGAGATTTGACTTATATCATAGTAATTTTATAAAACAAAATTTACCCTACTAGGACCCAACACATTTTATATCTAAATAATACAGCTTATTAAAGTAATATTTTTTACATATAAGTCATATCCACACTAGTACCATAAATTTTTTTAACATTGGAATCATTTCTGTATAACCCTCATGAATTAATAACCTATACATCATTTCCCATTATGTTGTTCAAACCAGTCAATCTTTTTATAAATTTTATAGATAAAGACATTCTTCAAAAAAATTTCAAGAGAAACATAAGAGATGGTGATATTAGATTCTCAATAATGGTAATGACAATTGATATAATTAAATGATCAAAATTGTGAATTAGATAATTGTATGTTTATTAGAAAAGGATTATGACATGCAATAATTAAACTCAATTGGTTAATAATCAGTAAAATTGTAACATTTTGTATTGTTTTTTTCAATTAATACAGATAATAAATAAAACGTAATTGTGGGAATCATCAATAACAAAATCAAGAACCATGGGGATATATATTAAGAATAATTAAAGAGATTGTGGACTACATATATTGATATAAATTAATTTCTTAGTCATAGATAACTTCAACGAATATATGAGGGGATTGGTTTCATTGTCCATTCCATCATTTCCATTGACATTATTAACTCCAATTAATATATTATATGAAAATTTAATTTCCTAAACTAGGTTCATTAAGCATTATTGTCCTTATTTTCTAATGGGAGAATAATATATACCCAATGAATTGGAGGGATATAAATGACCCACCATACTTTTTTATAACAAAACTAATCATCCTTGGTATATAAGGGAACTACCCATCATGTAAGAAAATCCAATCAAATGAGTGCCATATATATGTAAAATAAGAAGTATATTATCATTCCATAATCCATAGAAATGATATTTATTTCATTAAATGTTTCAAATAATATTCTTACACCAAAAATAAAACAAAATAATAAATGAAATATTGAATCTTGCCCCCATTAAATCATAATAATCATCTATAGATGTTGTTGTAGATGAAAATTAATTTAAAGGATCACAATAACAATTCATGGGGAATATAACCTTTTATATTTGAAAAAACATACATAAAAAATAACAAGGAAATATTTTCTTTTAATAGTAACAAGGAACCATATAATGTAATCTTAAAAAATGAGTATTAATCATGGAGGGTAAATCTATTCATGTCATGTATAACAAAAAAATTATTCCACATTCTATGTAAAAAAAGAAAAGAAACATGTTTATAAAAAGATACAAATATTCCACTGAAAATATTATAAATAGTGTCTAAATAGTTAAATTTATTTCAAATAATAATTATATAATAGTAAAACTATTCTATAATTTTTTTCATATAAAGATGATCATGAAAGAAAATATTCTTGATAGAAGAGGGAAATAATATCAGGTTTTCCTTAATTAAATTATTTCAGTCACTTGAGTGTATAATTACTGAAAAAGAAAGTAAAAACATATAATATCAACAATGAATCATATGATAAGAAAATGAATTTTAATTGGGAGAGATATATCATATAATTTCACAACTGTAAAATATTTTCATATGTAATCCGGAGAAAAAATATATTATAAGGTAAAACTGTATCACATTAGTAACCATTGATTCCTAAACCCCATTGTTGAAATAACTAAAAATTATTTGGGTAAAATTATAATAATTTTATTAATGATACAACAAATCAAAAGGGAAACATATACACCTCATAAAAAATATAGTATTTTCACATCGTACATGTCCCAATGAAACAACATTGACAAGAATAACTCCTTTGAGATTTGTAATTATTGAATTGAAATAATTTGAAGGCATGATATATATATATATATTAATTTTATTAATTCATGTTTTATTTGTAAATAAATTCATGGGGTACTATATACACCATTTCAAACCCATTAAATAATAGTTCCCTACTACGTTCATTATTTTAGCTATTAATTGCCTTATTTTTATCTGTATGTGGTAGTTCAGTAGTAATAGACCTTCCACCTTGTTCATGGATAATATATATATATATATATAATTTAAATCAAGATAAAAATAAAATATATTTATATATTATATACTTATTTTTAATAATTCATATTTTATGGTGATAAAAATTAATTTCATCACATCATAAATATGGTAATTTATACGTACACATAATGGATGTTTTCATTTTTCAATGCTTAAAAAATAGAATCATAAATTAAAATTAAAATTTCAAGAACCATTGATATATCATAAATATTATATACCTTCATTAAATCTATACTTATAACCATCTATGTAATGAGTAAATGATAATAAAATCACATCGCTACATCTAGGATATAATCCATACATGTGCATGGGCGACGTTATTGTTTACTAATAGATTAGATTTTAAAAATGATTTTAAAATTAGTAGAATGTTATAAATACCAAACAATACTAATAAATATAACATTATAATGACCATTTAATGATGGTGATGGAAAATGAATGCAATCTCTTGGTGGAGGCAGTATTTCACACATACACACGAGTGACACTTTTATAGCCCTTTTGATGAAGAAGGGGTTTTAAATAGTTCTAAAATCATCATCATAATATATTATAATATTAATTATTTATCAATAATCACATTTTTTATCAATAAATTTTGTATATATGTTTTAAGATGATGTGAAATTTAATGGGATTCGATAAGGGATCTTCTTTGCGAGATCCCCTTTATCATATAACCTATGCCTTAATGTATTGGACTTCAGAGAATACAAGAAGATCTAACAATAAGTGAGTGAATTTATGAATTTTTTGTATTCATGATTTTTGGATCTATAATACTCATTTTTTTAAGTACGGAGGTGGATTGGTGCCATTTGTTTGTTAAGGGAGGGACATAGAAGGAATTTCGCAAAATATCTCAACTATATGTGGCCATTTTGATGAGAATGTGGATCCAAAAGACTAATGCTTTGAAGGTAGGATATGATAAGGCCGATATGTCTCAGATAAATAAAAATTTTATAGGCTTAGGGAGAAATCATACTCTTATATCTTGGTTAAACCCTATTGGTGAACATGTTTAAGCTTTAACCGTATTAACAAAACATTAATGTTTTACAACTCATTATGAAAAAAAATTAGATAAAAATATTAAATTAAATTAATTATGATTATTAAAAATATGGAATCCATTATTTCAAATTCAATTCCCATAAGTAGGACGATTTAATTTTAAATAATTGTGCATCCTCTAACAAAAAATTGTTTTAGAATAAATGAATTTTTAATCATAAAACATAATTTACCCAAACAATATTAATTATAAAACACATCACTTGAAAGTTATAATGTAATTAATATATACTCCTTAAATTTAATAAAATATATTATTTAATTAATTTAAAATTTAATTTATTACTATAAAAACACATTACATATACAATGATATTTCCTAGAAAAATGTGTTTCTAAGACTAAAAATGATATATTAATAAAATCAAGAATAAGATTTATTTCCTTGATATTAATTATATTATTTATGATTAAAGCATAATAATGTTAAATTAATAAAAAAATTCAAAACATATTTCTACTTTTACATCAAACTAAATGAATGGTTTTACAAAAATTCATTACATTTCGCTATTGATTGGAAAATCAATCATTTTATGGAAAAAATACAAATTCCTTGAATTTTATTTATTTACAAAATGAAAATTTATAAAACATTGAAGACATAAGATTTTTTATTCTTCCAAATATGTTTTATTTGTTATAACTTGTTTCTCACATTACACTAAACATGAACAAAAAACACAGAAAAATTCCCTATTAATAAATTGATTAAAAACTATAATATGGTAAACCATTAAATGTTGTTACCATTAAGAGATAAATAATTAATATTATTTAATATTGAAAATATTATTTTCAATAAATTTCATCTTAATTATATTATATATTCTCTTTTTAATAGTCCATGTTTACAAACATTTGAATTAATATTTGAAAAAATAATTTTTTTTAAATTAATCATCAAAAAATTATCTTACAATTTATATTTCATCTTTTTTATAAAATAATATATTGTTTGGTGAATAGTGAAAAATATTTTTTTTTCAAAAATATTCAATTTTATCGCATTATCGGTATAACTGAAATGCCTAAAATTTTATATAATAGTTTAATTAATCACATGTATTTTAGGTATATAATTATGAAATATAAAATATCTTTTTTGATATTTTAAATTATATTAGGGGTTATGAATCATTTTATTAGAATTTAAAAATTATTATATTTTTTTTATTTTAATTCAACCAGTTAATTTTGAAATTCACCGATTTTAAATCCAAATAAATTATATTTTTTAAAATAAATCAATTTATATAATGAAAATAAGTATCAATGAAAGATATGTATTATAGAAAATATTAAATTTGAATAATACTGGTTTATTTAAAAAAAGTTATGTGTTTTGTGTGTTAAATTTGAAATAATACTTCATCATATCTCTAAAATTAATTATGATAAATGGATCCAAAATGTAGAATTAGAATATCCAAATTTCATTATAATGGAATACTTATATTTTATGTAATAAAATAATTCTATTGACTGTTATTAAATTTTGTGAAATAACTATTTAAATTAAAAATATAAGTTGGATAAAAAAATGATTTAGTTAACATGGAATATATATTTTATAAATCATTTGATATGTTTTAAAGTCATTCAAAAGAGTTTTACCAACCATCATTCACCTAACTCTACTAATTATTATTTGAGTCAATAATTACCCTTTAATTAACATTTTATTCTATCAAAAAGTACCTTTCCTACACTTATAAAAGTGACCACTGACACCCCTAATGGAATTACCCCCCACCACATTTGAATTCCCTTAGGGTACTCTATATATCTATTTATCTGAGAATCCTATCACTGGAAATCTATAGTTTATTCCCTAGATAATTATCATAATTCCTTCATTTGAAAGGATAATAACCTGGATAAAAAATGATCCAGATGCATGTATTAAACTCATATTAGTATTTATTTCTAATTTTCTTCATCATATTATAGAATAGCTCCTTTATTATGATTAATTAAATATTATATATATATATATATATATATTTAAATATCATAAAATAAATTCAACATCATTTATTCATTCATTCCACTACATCCACAAAGGAAAAGAGGGCATTGATTGTGCATCTGTGTGACTACCACCTTCACTAAATGATGCGGTTCATTTTTCATCACTGAATATTATGGATAATAATAAGGATATGATAATTGAATAATTATTTTTTTCACTTATAATATTATAAATTGACTATCTATTACATTTACCATCATTACATCATTTAATTAACGAATGAGACCATTAATCATGTGTTTGGTGGACTACCACCACCATGAATGATATGACTTATTACTATAAAAAATAGTATTCATAGTAAAAAAATTATAATTAATTAACTAATATGATGTATATAATTTTACTAGATTTCTAAAATGATAAATTTTAATATACCGTCACATTATTCATTTATTGACAAGATGGCTCGTTAATCATTCATAGATGAAAACTCTCTCCTCCACGGACAATGAATTTAATTTTCCAACACCAAAAATAATTGATGTTTTAAATAATGTATTTTATAGAGGTATATGACATATAATAAATGTATATGAATCAATAAATATTATATCAAAACTATATATACATTTTTATTAACCATTCAAACATTATAAATGTTTTTTTTTTGTTATTTTTCATTTTACCAAATACATAAATGTTATTGTATCTTTTAAAAAAGAATAATTGTAAAATTTTAAATACTAAAAATAAAATTTAGTAATAATTTCTTAAATATGTTATTACTTTTTCAATAGTTATATTATAATATCAATTTCTTTAAAAACTATATCATACCCAATCATGATAAACTACCAAAACTTGTTTCATTGAAGCATCATCATCCAGAGTGGTAAATAAAATTATAAAGGGAGAAAAGTGGAAAATAATAAATAAAATTAATATATTTATTACATAAACATATGTAATATTATAATGTTTAAAATTTAATGAAATAAAATGTATCCATAAGAACATTTAAAAACATGTAAATACTAATTAAATGTTTTAGAAGCTGATGTAAAAATAATAAAAAATGAACCCCTTTATTCATATAAAATAATTTTAAATGATTTATATAAAAGGGTTATAGAGATTAGTTTGGTTAATAATTATATGATTATTATAGTTATGGTTGTTTTATTGGAATTTAAAGTGACATTATGTATTCTTGGAAATAAGGTAATGGAATTTTTTCTTATACTCCATTCATTGAGAAATATTTTACTTGGTGGCTATATTTTTATATTATATTCTATAAGATGGAAAATATTATGTTATTTAAAATATATTTTATTTATGATATTTAAGGTTCATTGGTGATCACAATACCATTAAATGATTTTGATTCAAATTTTACTCAAGTTGTAATTGTTTTCTTAACTCTGGTCTACTTTCTAGTGCATCAAGAAATCATATCTTGATTTTGATCATCCAATTTTCATTTTCCTACTATTATCTATGAAAATAGAACATTTAATTTTTCTTTACGGATATAAAATTTATACATTAATTTTATCCCCCTTTATGAAACTCTTTATCAAATAAAAGGATGATGTAAATAAGAGGAAATATTATACATTATAATGAATATTTTTATTCTATAAACATTTTTTACCTATATAAAGTATGATATATGACCAAAATGTGATTATTTATATGCGAAGTTATACTTTCACATGACAAATTTTCATAAAAAAATTACTCTTCTTATGATATGGTTTTCATAAATTTATTTTAAAGGATTTCCATCATTTTTCATAATGATAAATTTCAAAAAATTCCATACATGTAATGTTATAAATTATTTAGAAAAATTAATAAATTTTCATTTAATGTTTTTTTCAATTCAATTTACATTATTTTAAAATGTTTTAAAAGAAAATATTTTAAATATTTTCCATATGGTTATTTTATGACCAAAACAAATCACTTCCACATGTTTCCATGTGAAATTATGTTTCTACCACCTCTTTTGTATTCAATGAGTCTTTTTTTATATGATTTCAACTATTCAAAATTAATTTTTTTTCCTCATGGTATAGTAAAACATTAAATTTTTATGTTTTTTACAAACCAGCTAATTTTTTAGTTTTTAACGAATTTTACTAATGTATTCAATAGTGTTCTTCATCTATGTTGTTTGACTGATCAATTATAACTCAAATGATACCATATATATTAATTATTTGGATGAATTGTTAAATTATCTTTTAATTATATAGTATGATCTATCACTTATTTTTTTATCTCATAATCATCCATTTTTATATGGAATATTTACCTGCAATGGTTTTACTCTCAAATATACCTACGTTCCCATAAATGATTAAAGGGTATAAACCAATAT
Organism: Viscum album; assembly: GCA_963277665.1. Lineage (NCBI taxonomy): Eukaryota > Viridiplantae > Streptophyta > Magnoliopsida > Santalales > Viscaceae > Viscum > Viscum album. The sequence continues at coordinate 1,978,379,059 of OY728146.1, read as the reverse complement.
TCAAAATAAATTGATTGATTGTGGAAATTATTTTATAAATCATATATCCATTTCCTATATAGTGTAAATGAACTATGGGTAATAATATTTATTGAGTGTCATTTATATAGATTGATGCCTAAAGTATTAGGTTTTCCAATTATATTCCTTGTTTTTTTCATTTCATTTTATTGATTAAATCCTTAATGATTTCTTAGGTAACCGCATAAAAAAGAAAAATCATATTTTATTTCCATGGTTTTTTATGATATAATTATTGAAATAGTTTTTTAGATATATGTATGAATTTTAATTATGAATGGTGCAGCTAAATAGCACTCCAATGTGATGGGTTGTTTTTCAATCTCACGTGATATTGTGATGCATGTGCGGTGAGACTATAAAAGTGTACATTAATGAGGCATGGATCCTTGTTTTATGCTTATCATGTAATGTTTATATTTTTTATATATTATTATAATTTCATTATCTTATAATATTATCATACATATACCATGATCATATATTATAATTTCTCATTTTTGGATTCTATTCTAATTAGATATTATTTCTTGGTTCACCCCCCTCATGTTATACTTTTTAATTTTTTTTACCATTATTGAATGCTTTATGTCACCCATTTTATTTTGTTAAATTTCACTAGGTTATAAATTAATGAATTATTTATGTTAATCATATAATAGTTCCTTTTTTAGAATATATGGGCATTATTGAAGTCTTATCATGTATTTATTAGCTTCTAATATAGTGTTAAAAACTATTTCATTCCCGAGAAGACATGATATTTATTAAACTATGATTTTTCATAATTATATAAAACTCTAAACTAAAAGGTAATTAGAATGTAAATGTGTGATATATATTGTAATCATATATGAGTAAATAAACCCATGATATATATATTATGTTATCGAAATCAGATCTGGGATTATGGTTTCAGGGGTGCTACAGTTGGTATTAGAGTGGTGATTGTATAACATTATATGTAGTAATGTTATTGGATGAATATAGTTAATAATTCTGGAATAAAAAAAATGTTCAATTATCGATGAATTTCTTTATATTCGGTTGTATAGAAAATTCTTTGGGTTGAAAGTGTTTAATATTTTTTAAATTTTTTTAGGGATTATGATATGATATCATTATTGGAATCCCTACACATATCAATAAGTAAAAAAGATCCTCATGAGATTTCAAAAAACAATATATTTATTATTTTCCATATAAATTAAATCCCTTCATCGATAATAGTATGGTGATGTGTTTTTGGAAGATATCTATATAAGTGTAAGAACATCAAAAAGTGTTTGTGTAACGACGCATCACAGGTCAACCAAACATGTTTCCCAATTTGGACGACCATTGGAAAAGGGAAAAAACATTTTTTTCTGAATAAAATGAAGAAAATAAAAAAATAGATTATAATTAATAATAAAATAAAACATGCATGATTCATAAAACATCATTCTAAAGTAAATACATTAAATAAAGGCAATAAAAATCTAGAAACAAGACCCTATGTGATCAACCGTCAAAACCAATATGTATAACCAAGAAGAAAAAAATGACCAAGAGAAGTCAATGTACTAGATTACTCACTTCATATTTATCGAGTAAAAAAACCACATCTACATATTGACAGAGTAAAAAATAGGGTTTTAGAATAATCCTTTTATAATTTCAGCAAATAGTCTATAAAATGTATAATACCCTGAATGCATTGTCACTGTTTTTAAATTTAATATTATTTATAACACATTTTTATAAGATAATATTTTTAGTTAGTCTTTAATATTCATAAAATTTATTTCAAATTCAAGAATCCCTAGAATTTAACACGTACATGTGTGATAGCATAAAACATTAAGAAAAACATCCATGGATACACCATAATAAAAAAAGTGAGAAACTGAACATGAAGTGTAACATCATTTATAAAATCAAGAATATATGATAAAGAAAATTATTGGTCTATATATTATGGGAATATTTAATTAGACACAAAAAGGAAAACTAATACAGGAATAACATGAAACTAACCAATATCATGTTAGTCTGTAGTATGTTGATTTTAATTAGGGAATACCTAGTGGAGTAGCACACACCTTAAGTGGAATTGTCCATTTCTCAAGAAAGAGTTCCTTGTGTTATATGTTTGTAGAAAACAATTTTAAAACCATTCCCACATTTTATAAAAGAGTTTCATAGTGAATCATCACCACAACCATGCATAAAATTCTATTTTAGAATTATAATGACCCTTAAGGAATTGCATCAAACATAAATAATGAAAAAAATATATTTATAAAAAAACCTTTTAAAAATAATATATTTAAACAATGAAACAATCTTATTAAATATATAAATTCCATAAAAAATTAATTTTCAATAAATTCATACATTCAAGTATTATATGAGTGAAAACCATTTTTTAAAGACACCTACCTCGTGATTGCAGGGAAACTGGAATCCTTTTTTAACAATGATTGAGAACAAGAAAACCATGTCATCAGAGTACTATATCTATAATTAAAACAATCAATACTCGTTCAACCCACTTACATCCTTTATTCGTAGACATATTGGTATCCAATTAGACTATTATAGATGTAATCATGGGAAGGTAAATTAAGTGGAGGGAAAACATGAAAAAAATGAACATACATTTATAATAATAATCATAAGTGATGTCAAAAAGATAAATAATCCAAGAGGAGAGACCTATAGAGTGATGGGGAAGGATTACTTTGAGCCAAAGAGTGATTTGGATGCGACCTTATATAAAATTTATCACAGGAAGTGTTTTATATTATAATGTTTAAAGGTTTAAATTGGGGGAGATGATTTGGAAACACATTTTAATAAACTGTGCACCAACAATATGTGGACTCTTTCTCTTTTAAATACAGGATTCATGGTTACATAGGATGTAGTGCATTGTTTGGGAATATTTTCCTGAGGCTATGAGATACCATGGGATAGCCACCCATATATCATGATTGTATGTTCCAAAAATACTTGTTTTTAACCATTATCTCTTGAAATCTTATAAATATCCCAATATTTAAACCATTCCCAAAAAAATCATACATATGAACAAGAGAGAGAAAAATTTTCCCCACCATAAATTATTCATCTCCCTATTAGTTTTACAGGATTCTAAACTCTCAAAAAGTGAATGTCACTACTCACATATAAATTATTTGCACTCCCATGTTGTTTGGAAATTTCATCTACACTACCACAATAGACAAACTATGGGAATTATTCATTCTATTTAATTTCAATAACATTAGGGTGTTTTTCCATTGAAATGAGATTTTTTGGCCATACATTGCATGTCACGTGGTTAAGGTTCACAGTTTTTCAAACATTGTGACATATTTTGTAGTTTTTTATAGATACAACCACATGGTTGGTGAATGGTTTAGAAAACCATATAGTCACCCCCATACAGGGTACACTAGGAGCCTAGTTTATATCACATGGTTGGCACATGGTTCACCAAACAATACTATCCAAACTGTTTTCCTCTAAGTATTTTTAAATAAATAAATGAAATGTGAATTAAAATATACTAGTTATAATATTAATAAAACCCTAAAATATCTTCCCACTATCCCCCTTACCTCGCACGATGCCCCCTAAATTTCAACTAGTTGCACGCACGAACCATCCCTCTTCTGATGAACTCAAAACTCCACGGCTTCCATGAATTTCATTGTGTTTTCCACTCAGATGGCCTTGGTATGTCCTCCTTTTGTTTATTATCATATTTATGGTTATTTTACCTCTCCAAATCACCCCACTTTTCTCATCTAAAACTATAGGTTATGGGTTGACTGAATTTTGGTTCTTTCTTCTGTTTTTAGTGCATATGGTGGGTCTCCCTGGACATCTTCATCATTGTATTGGAATTCACCTCCAAAGGAGAAGTTATTTTTCACATTTCAGTTCATGCTACATCATTTGAGGCTGGTTTCATCCACCAATTTTTATTTATTCAATTTTATTTGAGGTCTTTGGTGATATTAGGTTCCCTATATGTTAATTAGATCACTTGGTGGCTCGTTAGAAGGTTTTCACACAAATACATATGTCTATATATATAAATTATCCTTATATATATTCCCCATATGATGAAGGGAATATGTAAATTGGATTGAGGGGTGTATATATATATATATATATATATATATTATAAGTTCATTCATGTTTGGACCAATCGTTTTCAAAGGTGTCAAGTGCCATAGTGTTTGAATTCATCCACTCCATTTTTAGGTTGGTTCCCTTTTTCTTCCCTTTAAATTTAATAATACATTTATTTATTTTATTCATCACCTTTATTTAATTCCATTTAGTTATATATGGGTTTTGTAATAAATATATGGTTTGAAATAATGTAAATCCCCCTTTGTGTTCGATTGTATGGAATTATTTTATTAAATGCGCATAATAAGTGTTTTTCAAATTTCACAGTTAGAATTTGTAAGTGAATTTTGTTTTTTAATTCATTAAATTTGTTTGAAATGTGTTTTTGGTTGGTGAAATGGATTTCCTAAATGGGGTTCCAAATGTTTTGGATTTTAATGTGGTGTGCATCTTATTCTTTGGAATTGATTTGGCACGTTAAAGTCATGCGAGTCTTGGATGGAATTTTTGTAATGTTGGTTATCATGAAAACTATTCTTTGATGGTAATATTTCCTTGGTTATTATATACATTGTTTTAGTTCCACTTCTTATTACTCCCTTGATATCCAATAGTTTTAAATCCATGGATTTTTTCCTTGGGGTGACTCTGGGGTGAAATTTTTGTGTGTGTTGATTATGTGTGATGAAAGTGAATGTGATTTGATTATTTGTTGTATTTGGTTGGATAACATTCATTTATATTCTTGAAATTAGAACCTTTCTTAGAGAGAAATTTTTCGGTGAATGGTTGATTCACTATTTTAGATTATGTGCTGGCTAGTGGACCTTAATATGGACTATCTGCTTTGGGATTCTTCCCATCGATCCGGCCATACAGGGTGCAATTGAGCTTTGGGCATTATGATGTCATCAGGTAAGGGATGAATTTATGATGATTCACATTTATATTATGTCTTAGGCTATTCATAGGATCCTATGTTAAACCATGTACTATGGAACATAGTAATCTATGGAGGATGATTGAAGTGCAATGTTTGTTTAGTCACTCTAACATGATATTTTCCATTTCCCTTGTGCGATCATTTCTTTTAACCCCATGTATGGTTCATCTATTTTATTAAAGTTATAAAATGATTTTCATATAATTGTGGAAAATGTTTTGAAAAGGTTTTCCAGTTGTTTCTTCTCTATCCATCTTTATTTAGAAGTTTAATGCTTCCTTCATGGAAAAAATTTCATTTAAAATATAAAGGGAAATGGGCTTTGATTTTTTTATGTGGAAAATGTCTAAAAAATGTACGAATATATATATTGAAGGTCAAAACCTAAAATTGGTGATTCTATTGTTTAATTTAAATGCATTAGGATTGTATTTTTTAGTTATGTATATAGACATTTAATACTCATGCCTATACGTCATTCTTGTTGATAGTATTAGGTGTCAGTTACATCTAGGTCTACATTATCATGGGATATGTTGGTTTTTGGGATCAATTTGAGACAAATGGGTTTACATGATGTTTTAGTGCTCATCATGTTCAGGTTTTTTTTATTTTTTAGTTCTTTTTTAGTTGTTCTATTTGGTGTATTTAATTTTGGATTCACTTTTATTATTACACCAACATTATTTATTTTTATTGTGTGAAATAATTCCCATTTTTAACATATTGATTACCTTTGAACTTTTCACCCTCCTGAGAGGATCAATAATGCCTCTTAGTACTTTTCACAAGTCAGATCGGGTAATTGATTTGGGGCCCAACTGGGTTGGATCATGAAAAAAGTTTATCAGAGCATAGGTTCCTTAATGTGTGTAGATTTTAGATATCACATTGTAATTTGGGTTTTCAAGGTTGATGGGGTAGTACTGTCGTATCATAGGGTGTAGGTTTGGGGGAGTGATTGGCCATAAAATTCTGGACCAAACCTATAAATTTAGTGGGATTTGGGGGTTTATTTGGTTTATTTGGTTCTGTTTGGGTTTTGGTATTTCAAAAATGAAATAAGAGTTGGTCCAGTTATTTCGATGAGATCATAGGGCCTTGAAATAATTTTGGAGATATGGAAATGGTCCTCTAAGTCTCTTTATGATGGTGGTTTTATGGGAATATATCCTCTAACAATATGGCTATGTCACCCATCGACACTAGTTTCCCTTAGTCTATTGTTTTTGTTCATTTTGATATTTTGGGTATTTTTGACTCATTTAGTGGTATACTATTTTAATTTTTACATTAGGTTGTCCTAGGATTGTTTTTTGGTTTTTTTACATATTGGTTTTAAAATGGGGATCTGTATGAAAAAATTGGGTTTGGTTGATCAAAAATGAGATTTCCAAATCAAAAACATTGAATCTTGTGGAGAGTTAAATTGGGTTTTTTATAATGGGATTCATTTTATAAAAAGTTTAGGGGTTTTTTGAAATATTTTTTAGATTAAAATATTAATGTGAATGTGTAATTTTTAGAATGTTTTTCTGATGATAATATGTGGTTTAAAAACTGGTTGGGGTACATTTAATGTGCTTTGGAAAGTGATAACGTTTCTTTTATTTGGCCCTTGGTTTTCCTATGAGTGCACATATATATATGTATATGAATGTATTTATGTGTTATGTGGATGGTTATTGGTATGCAAATATGGGTTTTAGAGATAGAATATGAATGTATATATGTCTAGATTTATGGAATACAAATGGTTGGTGGTTGGTTTGTAAGGCTTATTAAATTTTCTGAAAATGATCTTCAAAAATGGGGATTTTAATGATTTATAAAGTATGTGATTTTGATGATTCATTTTTGTGTTTTTAGTTTTCTTTTTTGGGATTTTACATTGATGTTTTGTAGGTGTGATTGAAATAATGATTTGAGTGTGGTATGTTGATGTTAAAATGAGACGTGTAATTTTGATTTATGATATGTTTTGATTTGGTTTCATTCTCCATTATTCCAGATTATGTACCCACTTATTTCATAGGTGTTTTAAAGAGAATATATGGGTGGTTCTTCAATCACGTGTCTTTTGGTTGATCAATTCGTTCTTTATATGTATGGTTTATCCATTTAGGTTATGGATTCTAGAGGTATTCAATATCAGATGTTTGTCTAGGGGATTCGAGAGTCGAACCCTCTTCATTTCATTAGGCAATCAAAACCTTAGAAAGCTAACTGATGGATGAGAAATATTGAGGATATGTTTTTTCATCATGAATCTACTTAACCTAACATGATTGAGCTTCCCACCTTTATGTTGGATGGCCTATGTTTGGAATGGTGGAAATTTTTACATTATGTCGAACCATCGAATAATTACTCATGGAAATGATTTAAGACCATGATAATATTGTATTACTTCCCAAATAACATGAGGATACTGATGTGTTCATCATTTTATTATCTTGATTCTAGAAATTCAATGGTGTTATAGTATACTAAGAGCTTCACTGAGTTTATTTTGTATCTCCCAAAAAAAGTTCGGGGATGAATTTTTGATGGCTCGATTTCTAGAAAGTGGTTTTCAATTAGTATTATTCTAAGAGATTACTTCTTCAACTGACAATTACAAAGAATTAGTATGGAATTTTATTTAGTACAAAGACGTTATAGTTTTTTTTAGTGAGTTGATAAGAGGTACAAAAATATATTTCTATTTAGCCACACAAGATTCATCTGAGAGTATGTTATGGCGATGTTTTCGGTGTTGATATCCTGAGAATGGGATGTTTCCATCCTACAAATAAACTATGATCTATCATACTTGTGTCTATTTAGTTAATTTTCAAATGTTTTTCTACTTTTGTGTCTGGATTTGAGATGGGGTCAGACCCACTCCCTTATATAACCTTCTAGCTTAGTTGGGGGAATGTAGTGTTGACACAAGTTCTATTAGATGTTTTTTTAAATTCCCTTTTTTTTATAATTAAAATATTCTATGGATCTTTCTTATTTTGGGGTTCTAGAACTATGTTTTAGTTGTTATATATTTTTTTTTTAAATTTTTATTATCTGCATAAACTACTTCATGTTTTTAATGTAAGATGGTGGTCTATGTTGTCCCAGGCTCTGTTTCATTGATTTTTTTCTAGATTTATTAAAGATTCTCGAGTCATTCGGGAATGATAAATATATCTTATCCTAAGGCCCAAATATCACGGGGAGACCGTGATGGGAATCATGATAAACCCATCATCTATGTGTTATTGACAAGGCACCTTCTTTCATTCAATCTTCCCTACCACAATCATATTATTTGGTTGACTTGTAAAGTGGGTTGGGTGATGGATGCTTGTTGATATATTTAACAGAAAATGAAGGGTTTCTTCGATGGTTTCTATGTTAGGGGTAAGGTTGTTCCTTGTTTTGTTATGTTTAGATCCAAAAGTTTCTTTTATTTTTTATATATTTTTTTGATCTCATTTGGACTGTGTGTTGATTCCATCGATGTTTGGTTTCTTTTGATGATGGTTTCATAGTTTTGTGTTTTGAATAGAAGAGAGTTTTTTATCCACTCATCGAGTTTTCAGGTCTTTCATTGGTTGTATTTCCTCTTTTCTTTGGTGTCGATCAACCAAATATTTGGGAAATTCTTTGGGAATAGACTATCATAGTGGGTATACTTGTCACACCCTAGCCCAAAAATTTTCCGCCATATTATTTATTCTGTTATATTTTTTTTCAGGTCTTTCATTCATTTCTGGGTACGTATCTATTCAAATGATAGTTTTTGGGCATTAAATGCATGTCACTCGGTTAAGATGTGCAATTTTAAAAATAGCGTGGTAACCATGGGAAAAAATATATAGCTTTTGATAGTTCCGAACATATGGTTAGATCCTAGTTTTTTAAATCATGTGGTCAACCCGTGTGGGGTGCTCCAAAAGCCCATTAGAGAGCGCATAGTTAGCACAAAATTTTCCAAACTGTGTGACCCAAATCGTGCGTGGACATGTTTTTTTCAATAAATATATTAAAATAACTTTAAAATAATATTAATTTTAATATAACTCTAAACTATCTTCTCCACTCACCCATACCTTGCAGGATTCCTCTCCCCCTTCCTCCAGCCGCACATGTGTGCCTCCCTCCCCCTTCAAGTGATCTCACCTCTTTATGGCCTCTATCAATTTCATCTGGTTTTCTAGTCTGATGGCTTATGTATTTCCTCCAAATAAAACCACTCATGTTTTCTATTGATTTTCTCTATTCCCATAACCCCACTTTTCTCAGTTGAAACCCTAGGTTATGTGTTGATCATATTTTCTTTCATTCTTAATTTTTTGGGTAATGCGGTGGGTCTCCCATGATATCTTCTTCCACATTTCAAAATCTAGCACTGAATTTGAAGTATTGCAACCCATTTCATTAATCCTCTATCATTATAGGTAAGTTTATTCAAACCCTTTTTATTTTTTAATTATATTTGAGGTTTTTGGTGATTGTTGGGTTCATGTAGGTTAATTAGATTGTTTGGTGGATCCTTATAGGTTTTCACACACATACATTTCTACTTATATTTATATATATCATCTTTGTTCATATTATCTCTTCATGATAAGAGTATGTACATTTTATTATGGGGTATGAATATATATATATATATATATAAGTGTATGTGCATGCATGTGTGGAGAAATTGTCACCAATGGAATGGATTTATAAACTTTTTGATGTGGTATTCTATATTTTGAGGTTGGTTCCAATTTCATTTTCCATTAAATTTAGTGATACATTTATTTCATATCATTCTCTTATTTATTTAATGATAGTTAGTGATTTAAGGTTTTTTTAACAAATGTATGAGGTGAAATAATGTAAATTCTTCTTTGTCTTCAATTTCTAGAAATAATTATATTGAATGCACATAATACATGTTCGTTAAATTGACTTGTTGGACATTTTCACAGAATTATGTTTTTTATTGAATTAATTGTGTTGGAAATATGTTTCTGGTTGGTCAAATGGATTTCTTAAATTGGATTCCAAATGGTATAGATTTTAATGTGCTATTTATTTGATTATTATGAAATTATTTGGCATGTTAAAGTCATTCAAGGCATGTTAGATATTTTTTATAAACTAGTTATGTTGAAAAATTTCATTGGATGGACATTTTTACCTTTTTTATGTTTTATGTTATAGGAGGTCACCTGCATATGACTCTCTTGAAATAAAATATTTTAATGGAGAGAGACTTTTTTGTTTGGGTGACACAAGGGTGACCTTGTTTTGTTTGTTGATTTTTGGTGATGAAAGTGCATGTTATTGGGTTCTTGGTTAAAATTGGTTGGCTCACAACATTTTTATTCATTACATGGGAACCTGGAATAGGGCCTGATTTTTTTGTTAATTATTTTTTCACAATTTTTGATTACTCACTAGAATGTAGCCCTTAGTATGAACTATCTTCTTTGGTATTGTTCCCCTCCTTTAGGAAAGGTAGGGTGTGATTGAGATTTTGGGAATTATGATGTAATCATGTAAGAAATTAGTTAAGGATGAGTCACATGTATAGTAAGATTAATATTTTTCATGAGATAATAGGTTATCACATGTATTTAGAAACATAGTTATTTGTGTCAAATGATTGAGGTGTATTGTTGGGTTGGTCGCTCTTGCTTTCTATTTTCCATTTCCCTCATGTGACCATTATTTTTTCCTCCTTTTATTGTTTCAATTTTCTAAAATTTATAAAAAATATTTTCAAATGTTCAAGGAAAAGGTTCCGAAAAGGAATTACAATTCCGTTTTCTATACCTCTCTTTCTTAAAGTGGATAAAGATTCCTTCTTGGAAAAGAATATGGTTTAAAATAAAAAGGTAAATGGACCATGATTTTCATCTAAGGAAAAATTTGTGAAAAATAATATTATATATTTTATTTCAAAGAAAATTTTATTGATTATTTTGTTTGATGGAAATGCATTGGGATTCGATTTGTTTCAGAATGCATATTGAGTTTTAATACACATGCATGTACTTCCTTCTTGTTTTTAGTTTCATTTGCAGTTTTTTCTTGGTGTTGATTGCCTAGGGAAATGTTTGTTATTGGGATTGGAGTGTGAACCATGGTTTTATGTGAAGTTTTAGTGGTCCTCATGTTTAATACATTTTATTTTCCAGTTCTTTCATAGTTGTTTTTTTTGGATTATTTATTTATGGATCCTCTTCTGTTATTCGATTAATTTTGTTTTTTATTGGGAAAAATAATTCCCACCATTACTCTATTGATGAAATTGGCACTTGTCATCTGGCCTAAATGATAATTAATTCCTCTTGCACCTTTACAACAGTCGTCTTGGGTGACAGGTTCAGTTTCGACCTCGATTGGTTTGTGATAGGTGATATAATAAGAAAATTTTTTAATAATCCAACTTATTTATGGTATTATTCCTTAATTATCTAACATGTAAATAATTGGGAAACAATGTCTACAATAAACCATATCATATATGACCACAAATACCAATATCATAGTTCATGATAAATTTTTTTAGTTCCATGGTGTAAGGACTAACAAGATTGTTTTCACCCTCCATAAATTCTTATCTTAGAGATATAAGGATAAAAAATATACCTATAAAAGAAAAATCACCATCGAGAAACCAATACCAATCACCAGAGGTCTGTCTACACTTTTGGGTTTCATTAAAATGGTTAAAATTGTTTTGTATTATCTATTAATGTTTAATATTGTCATCGTATGATAAGTCAGACACTAAAATGGATAATATAATATACCCACTATCCTCTTCCACTCCCAATATCATCTCATTGAAAACCCGCATTAGAGACCACCCCACCACTGATTCCATCAAGGTTGAGTTAGTATTTTCCTTCTTAATAAAATATACTCCACATTCCATTTCCTAAGAATTTAATAACACTACTACAAATAGGGATTTTAAAAGAACTAAAACCGCCTTTAAAAACACTCGAAAAGTTATGTTAATTGTGGTGAAGTTAAAGGGGAATGGGGTCCCCTTTAACAGCACTAAGAAAGAACTGATAAAGGGTTCCCTTTATCAGCACTAAAAAAATGCTGATAAAGGTCACCATTTATCTGCTAATTGTTAGCGTGGATAAAGGGGTCCTTTATCAGCATTTTTTGAGCACTGATAAAGGCCCCCTTTATCCACACTATTTTGACCACTGATAATAGACACCATTATCAGCTCAATTTTGAGTGCTGATAAAGGTGTCCCTTATCAATGCTATTTTTAGCACTAATAAAAGCCATGTTGCCTATGCATTCCCAAAACCTGCACAGAACCTGCACACCTTAGACAACACTAACACACACATCACCAAATAGCACCAGAACAAAAAATATATGCACAAAATAACACCTACACACAAACAAAGCATATAAAAACAAAACATCATGCACAATAGTTTTGAAAACAATTTTATATACATTTAAATGAAACCATTAATAAGAAAAACTGCTATATACATTTCAAATAATGTTTTATATTTTTACAATTAAAACGATCCAACAAAATGTTAAAAACATTAATGTTTTATCCTTTTTACATCTGTGATCCCCTCTCAAAACTTTTCGTCCATGGTATTAGTTTCAAAATAAGGAATCCAAACTCAGTAATAAAATTCCACCTATATAAGAAAACAAATATTATGTTAGTAATAAAATAATGAAATAAATTTAGCATTAAGATGAAAAAATACATTAATAAAATGTCAATATTTAGTAAAAAATACCCATTTAGGTTGGTAGGGGCCATAAGACTAGATGATACTTGATTCCCGACCATGATATGGGTAGGTAAGCGACCATGATAAGATACTAGAGTAATGAAAAAGAAAAAAGTCCACAAAGTACCACAATTAATGATTTTCAGATGTTTCTTAGTGTACATACATTTCCACTTTCACTTCATTGTCATCTTAGAAGATAGGAAATAAAAAAGATAACTTGAGGTGCCAATGGTGGGGCTGATGGAGGCTCAAATGGTGTTTCCTTTGGATCATAAACAACCACATCCATGAGCTCCATTTGACTTGGAATGACCTGATCATCTGCCTCTCAGTCACTTTTTGAACCAACTTGGGCCACCATGTCCTTGGGAATGTAAACTGGACAGGTGGGATGTGACCAAATTTTACAAGCCTCTTGAAATATCCAATAGAAAATTGCTAAAGTCTTATCCCCCGTGACGATAGCGATTGTCAAGCTGGTCCCTCTCCCACCGGAGGGGGAGGGACCTCTGTCATCCTCTAAGAGTGTGATGTCCTCTTTCTCCCCATTCTCCAATCCCGAGGTCCTTCTGCATTTCCCTAAGCACTTCATATGATCTATGGTTCCCGAGCTCTATGAAGAGAGCCCAAATTTTCCTTTATTGATCACAGTGTTCAACCATTCCTCAACGCTCCTCAATCAGACCTTGTTATAACACCTTTACCACAGAGAATACAATCACTAGACTCGTTTGATAGGTTCGTTTTCAGTTCATGGGATTTACAAGAGAGGGAGATGGTGGGTCTTCTCGATAATAGAAGAATTTTGATCCATTTTGTATTGGAGGACCTCATAATCGAGGCTTGGTCTAGTGGACTTGCGACCGCAACAAGTACCAATTCTTCCTCAAAAGATGGTCTTATAACATACATATGAATCGGGACTCCACTTTGGTGTCAATATGGGGGAGTTTCCTTAATATCACCCTTCCCTTTCAAAATCTGTTGATCATTAGGATGCTTGGGAACCTCATAGGAAGGTATTTATCCTCCGATAACCGAAATCTTTCTGTGTCCCATCTTGTTAGTCCCCATGTGTTCATGGAAGTGAATTCCTCGATGAAGCCTCTTGAGTTCGTTTGGATTACCCAAAGAGAAGAATATTGGTGTAGACAACAGGTCGTGTATGAGTCATGGGCTTACTTCTGTTCTGGTTGCAAGCGTTTCAGACACTCATCGGCGACATGTAGATGTGGGTTAGGACACCTAATTTATGTGAAGATGAATATGGTATTAGATGAGTGTTTTCTTCACGAAATCCCCAGGAGGGTCTATTTTAGTGGCCAAAATGTAGAGGGGAAATTGGATACTCATGATCAATCTCACTTACATGGTACTATGATTATAGGTTTGTAGGAGGCAGTCTGGGGGTGTCCAAAAAAGGAGTGGGGAGCACTATCGGCACTATGGTGTTTCAGTGTGCTGTAGGGGATTTAAGTGATGGTTTAACCAATGGTTCTGACATTAATGCAGGTATGGAGAGATCAGAATCTCAGTATCCATCTCAAGGTAGGGATCTCCATCCAAATAGAAATATTAATTCAGTTTTGGAATGCATAGTCTCTCATGTTTCTGATCCTCAATTGGAAGAAGTCATAGTTCCAAAGAAAAATATAGTTTCTTAGAGAAGGAGGTCCACATGAAAGCTACAGTGATGTCTCACAGTGAGGAGGCAGAATCTATGGGGAGCATATTGCAGGAGGTGGACTTGCTGACTGCTACATTGCCTCCAAATAACAAAGGGATTCTTGAGGAGGGGAGGGTGGCCAATCCACTAGGAATGCAAGAGGTTCACCAGTTATTTGAAACAATGTCTCAACCAGGAAAATGGGGTCGGGATGAGGTGTGTGTCTTGGTCCCCTTGGACCCAGACATTCTCTATTCAAAACCCCCATCCTATCTAAATGATGCATGTATATGGAAGAACAGGCAGATCCCCAGTGACCTGGGAATATTTTTTGGGCCAAGTTCTACCACAAAGTCCCGAGGGTTGAGTTGAGGGACCGTTTTGATAGTTTGGTTGTTCAAGATCATGTTGTGTCTCATGAGTAGGATGATTTTGGTGATGATAGTTATATCCAACTCTCAGGGGAAATTTGGGACCGTTTTGAATGAAAAGGACCAAACAGCCCTAGAAGGAAGAAGGGACTAAAAGGGAATCATGATCCCGAGAAACACATTGTCCTCCAGGGGAAAAAACCCAAGGAAGGTAAAGAATATTCTTAAATGCCCAATCTAATGGATACCAGGTCATCCAATAAATGTTTGAGCAAAGAAATCAAAGACCTGGAAGATGGGGAAAGTGGTGATCCAAGTAGTGATCCAAATTTGATGGAAGAAGAGGTAGGGGAGTGCCTAATGCTGTTATTCCACTCCAAAGAATAAATGATTGAAAAATTCATTTGGCCCAATTCCTCAAATGAGGAGATTATAATAATTAATCATTCTTAATTCTAGTGTTGTGTAATTGTCTTGGACTTTGACAGAATAAATCACCACATTAAGCTCATGGAGAAGTTATTTTACTTTAATGGGTTGTTGTTCATAGAAGATTCATTTGGGAGCGATCACACTCTTAAATCCATTTAGCTCTATTTACACTTGAACCAACACTCTCTAGACCTTTATGGTCAAAATATTACTCATATAGTAGTCCCATTATTGGAATGTGATGGGAAAAACACCATAATTAGAACAGATTCCCCACTGAGTGGAACTTCTTTCACGGGAACCCCATACATTGTTACCAAATCTGTTGGCACCCTCGTTTTGATGGTGTTGTATCTAGGTGCCTCATTTTATTCTAATACATATAGAGATCTGTGGGTCTTCTAGAAGATGTTTTTTTCTTCTGCAATCTATCTTTTTGTTGATGTCAGATCCCCTATGTAGGGGAGGAGTTGGGAACTTCATCTGAATGAACTGATCTATCATCCAAAGTGGTATGATTCATACCATTTGTTAGTTAATATATGTGGATAAAACACACTCAGATATGGCTAAAATATAAGCTTATGATATATGATAACCCTTTACTTTATTGGTAATTTCACAGTTTTGTGCTCCGTATGGTTTAAAAAACTAACCATGCTAGTTCACTTTCCTCTTAATCTCCATGTTCTTTAGTGTGATTAGCCAAACACCACTGATACTTCATAGAAATTTCTTGAACTTCTAACTTGGAATGTTTTGAGTATTATTTAACTTATATCCACCAATGTAGACCCCAATAAAACCCCACCAAAATTGGAAGGGGCTTAATTTACTCATCATACTTGTCTCTTAAAATCAATGTATCATGATCATATTAATGTCCCATATACTGATGTTGAACTCACCATACATAAAATAAAATGTGTTCATGTATTGACTCTATAAACTGAATGAGTATACCATCAGAATTCTGTTGCAATTTGTATGGGTTTGGTAAGCCTAAATAGTTTCATAAAATCCTATCTTTTTCATCTCAACCAGAATCTATGTGGTAGTATATTGAACCAAGAAGGGACAACCCCATTTCACACCAAATATTCATCCTAATTGAATAAACCAACAAAATAACCACCCAAACATCTAATTTGATATAGATTTATACATTTTTGATCTATAAATATGGACTTTAAGCTCGAAATAATTTTAGAACCGTTTAAAATCAATCCACATATGCTTCAAAATTATGTCCATGACTTGTTCAAAGTCATGTGATCACATGACCATAATAGGATCATGTTATCAAATGAACCTGGGATCTTTATACGATTACAAAAACCTTGAAGATTTATGGGATCATGTAAATAAGAAAAGAATACGAAAATCATGGTTCAAGTTAATTACTTTGATTGTGTGATTTTTTTATGTGATTTGATCATGTGATGAGATGACACAATCAGTTAACATGAAGCATTCATACAAAGGATCTTATGTGACACGATCACATGAAGTGGATTATGTGATGTAGAGAAAAAACCTATGATTTCTCGTAGAGATATGAACCATTGTGTCATTAGTGAAATAGATTTCTCCTTAATCTATTATCTATATGAAATTTCATAGAATACCAAGAGTATATTAGAATACTAAAATAAAAATAGAAGGCCTAGGGAATCAGTCCGGTATTCACTTCTTTATAACAACACCATTTTTTCTTCTTTTTGAATATGTATGTGAGTTTTGTATGAATCTAGGCATTGATGTGATGGAGGTTCTATATGAGGTGCGTAGGCACCCAGATTTTGATGGGCATGCATCTGTATATAGAATGTGGATTTATTTGAGCTATTTTTTAGATGAAAGATCTATGAACAATGATTTTACTATGAATACATCAAGATTAACTCTATGATTAAGAAGACACAACATCCCTGCTCTTCCTTCAAAGGCATGTCATATAGACATAAATCATCTAAAATAAACTGAACTTTCAAGGAATAATGAAAATAATATATATGTTTCATTATATAATTTTTCATTAAAATAGACATATTATATCGTATCACTACCTTTACATATTTCCAAATGGATTCTTTGGTCCAAATATAATCTATTAACTTAACTAATGAATATCTTTTCACTTTAATATTGTTGGATAACTTCAACTTAGCATAGTATCTGATCTGAACTTCTGATAGGGCATCCCCATGACGCTCTCATCCGACACCATCTCTATAATAACATCATTAGGCAATCACTTTTACTAATCTTCCAGAACATATTTACCTAGTAAATGGGTGCCAGAACAGGAGGAAAAGTAAACCAAAAATGATGATATCATAGAGATGGTGTTGGATGATAGCATCAGGGGGACTCTGGATTGGTTGTTTAGATCAGATTCTATGCTAAGCGGTAGTTAACAAACAGTTGTGAATAATCCTTAGTTTTGTTATTAAATTTATTAGTGGTGCACAACAAATATACTTCCAACACACTTCATAAGTTGAAAAAACTTCATAAATGACAAAAATACAGAATATAAATGATCCATGCCATAATAGATTTGGTCCAGTGTTTTAGGAAACATGGAAACATAAAGAACTAGTTCATAAGTGTCTCTCATTAAGTTATGCTTTCCTAGAAATACAATTCATTTATAAAACCATTATTCATAACCTATTGATATAAAACATAATAAAGGATGATCATATATGCTCAATAAGTTTAATGAAGAGAGATATCAATGATCATATAAGGATAACATAAGTAGTGTGAATTCACCTTCATTCTATTTGTGTACAATCTTCCAACAGATATGCTTCCCATTCATTTCAAAATAAATCTATATCATCTTATGAATATGAGTTTTTTAGATAGTCATTGTAGTACTGAAAAATATAAATACACAAGGGGTTAATAAATATTTTAAATGAACTCAAATTTATTTTCTAAAATACCTCTTTAAGGATGCTAGTTTGTTGATGAAATTCGATCTTTTTCATAAATTTACAAACATAATAACCACAGTCCTTTCATTTTTTTGGTTTTGGACACTGCTGAAACATATAGAAAAATAATTAATTTTTTTTGATATGTGTTTGGATAGTTCCATGTTATTATATATACCAGGAAAATTTTCCTATTCTAGACTTTGTAGGCGTTATTTTCCTTAGTCTCTTGATTCATTCCATGAAGTAGACGATATTGGTACACAACACATTCATAACAGAATACTCATTAAAAGGTGATATAAATTATATAACTAGATATTTATACTAAAATTATGGATCAAGATTATTACAAATTTAAAAATTCCATCATACATGGAAAGTTCCATATAGGCATCTAAACCTTGAAATGATGGGAATGTACCATATAACTTTCATAGGACTGGATTCATCTTTCTTGTATCGAGAAGCACTACATTTTGGAAATTCTATAAGTGATTGGTGGTCAATGAGAAACAATATATAGTCATTCATACATGCTTTTATTCTTTCTGAGGTCATACCCATCGAGTGTAGCATTCATTTGGCATCATATGTTCAGATCGGGAGATCATTATCTTCTGGGAGCATGTCATTCAGGAGAGATGTAGTTCCGTAAAACTTGTATCCCTCCACTTGTTTTATACTTTCAAATTATATAGCTTCAGTATGGGTGAAAATTATATATATTTAGTGCAACCATCATATAATGGTGTATTTACACAACTCTTTAACTTCTCAAACAATTTTTGGAAATCACAAAGTTCATCTTCAACTGTCCTTGTCAATTATTCAATACGATCTTCATCATGATTCACATCTGTAATCACATCCTCTATATGACCGTCTTCATTTTTCACACTTGTAATCATATAATATGATCCATAAAATTTAGTGATATCTAATCCACTACCTGCATTCGTTTTTCCCCTGTATTTATTCCAACATGTATAACATCGATTTATTCAGTGATAGATCTGGTGTTCTTATAACTCCTCAGGACTAATTTTTCTTGAATAACAATAGTGTAAACATGATTAATGGACTTGAGAAGGGTAATATACATCATCTTTTGAAAACATGATAAACCCTTTCATGCCATCTTCATACTCTTTTGTCAACCGATTGGCATTCATCTATTCATTATTCATATTTAAAATATTTGATATATTAATATTAATATTTAACAAAATAATTACACAATAGATGTTCAACTAGGTTCATCATCCAACTTTTATAAGTGGAACTATATTTGGTAAACAATAACCTTACCTATCCATGCATTACTCAAGACCGAAGTAGATCAAACCCATCTTCCGAAACACCTGATCAATGGAACTAGCTATGATAAGTTCTTGCACTAGAATATATTAGTATCCCACATGTTATCAATATACATTATTGTAAAATAGTTTTTTACTATTTCTCTAGAAACATAATGTACCTAGTCAAGAGATATGGTACTTAACTAAAAAACTTTATACTTTTCAGTAAATTTTTTTGTGGGTGGAAGGATTCATTACATGCGCTGTTATGGTTATTTGACTAGGGTTTCCATAAAGTGTCTCATATAGTCCTCTAGTGAAGTGATTTTCTAAAATATAGTGGAATTGCACCGGTAAGAAAGTGGGGGTTCCATTGAAATATGTAATGTCTGGATTGATATTCAGTAGTGGAAGAACTACAACATTGGAAAAAATGGCATACCAATCATTCCAATAACTGCAACACCACACAAACACACAATCTTCCTCCCAATCGTAACACAATTCAAACCAAACAATCACAATTTCTGATTTTAAAAAGCATCCCATAATCAATTCCGTTGGATTATTCAGGTGTTATCGCATAAGTTTTATCATCATGGGGAATTCATTCATTAGTCAGTGTATGTAAATTACTAATTTTTATATTCAAATGTTTCACAGGAACCATCTAACTTGCAATTAATTTATTGCACAATCAAGGACCACCAACGACCATGATTTTTAGTGGGGTGTTTATCTTGTACATTTCACAACATAACCATCAATATCAAATAGTAATATCTTCCAAAATAGAGTAAACCAGTGAGTAATAGGAGAAAAATCACTGCAAAGGTTTCGTTCAGTGTGCTGCTGAGGTGCGCTCACGGCAGATGAGAGGTGCCCAGCAGAAGATATTTGCAAATAAAAAGAAAACATAAAATGAGAAATAACATGTTAAAAAATTTTATTGGTCAATAGTGGGATTTTATTTTTTATATATGATATCTTCTTCTTGATTTTTATTTTTTTTGGTATCTACTATTATTCTAGATGTTCAACTTACGAATGGGACATATTTTCTTTTTAGGAGAAAGATCATTTTAAATTTTCTCTAATTTAGGGACAAAATATTCCACATTAATTGTATTTTTTTCCAGGGGATCATTGAAATCCCTTATTGTTCTTGAATACCTCTTAGGTTAGTGGAATGTCAGGTCAGTAGTTGGTTATGATACCAGTTTGGGACCTATCATTACATTTCTAATTGTAATTGAACAATGTCCATTTAAATAAAGTATTTGAGGGGGGGGGGAATTAGACACAAATTTATAGAAGGAATAAGAGAGGTATAAATTATCCTAGGCTCTCCAACACAAGTTATGAATGATAAAACATACATCAGGTGAGGGAGAACCACCCAAGTAAAGAGGAGGGGGTGGTTGGCATAGATCAGTGGGATTATAAACTTATGTTTTTTCTGCATTACTAAGTTTATGATTTTATCTCATAGATCATGAGTAATTATTTATGATTGATCACTATTGTGAATATTTTTTAAATGGATAAATCAATCCTAATTTACATAAGGGTTAATATCCTCCACGAACTCAAAATTCTTTCTACCTCCCAAAAACATTTATCACCTGAATGAAGATCTTAATACATTAGATTAAACTATTTCAATTATTTAAAATGAATTGGGTGATAAGATCTATGATGACCTCTTTTAAAGGTTTTTATTGGAATATATTTTTAACATGATGTTCACAAGGGGAAACCAAATATAGAGGTATAGGTTGAGGCTCAAGAACTTTTATCTCTATGGAAATTTTAAAAAGGGAGTTGAGACCAACTCCCTACTAGCCATCACATGAACGACATTGAAAACTGAGGAAATCCATCCATATATTTCCCCTTAAATAATTTGTAATGGCTTCACTCTTGAGAAGAATCATTTTACAATAGAATAATATAATTTACCTTATACTTTTATGGAACAAACAATAATTTGGAAAAGTAAATGGGGTGAGTCAATATCTGATCTCTAGTTGTGTCACCTTATAAAAATGCCATAACCTAGAATCCATTTAATGAATAATGTTATATGTATGGAAAAAATACTCTTAAAATAAATTCCAAACTATCATATATTGGATCTCTCCTATTAGATATAAAAAAACATTTCATTGTTTCTTCTTAAATTCCAAATAAATTAAATTATCTAATGATTGACTACAAAACAACTCCCATGATATCTCAAGATCATCATAATCACCATGAAACAAGATCCATACCGAATAAATAAAAACCATAAATAAGATAAAAAACCATGGAATCCAATGTTCCTTTATATAAAGAATAAAAATAAAACAAATCTAAAAATCATCTAACCATATCTCTATCTTCTAATTAGAGATATTTCCCTCATAATTAAATAAGAACTAATGTTGAAAGTCACAAAATTATTTTCTCTTAGAGTTATCTACTTAGGGATCACCCTTATACAGTCAATTGAAGAATCCTAAATCACCTCTCCCAACTAAAACCAAAGTATAATCCTCATACCATAAAACTAGATACAATAATGCATGAAATAAGACATAAAACATTGGTAATGGTTTGAAATCACCCACCTCAAAGTGTAGGAGGATTATTCTTCATCCAGAGGGGGAGGAGTAGAATGAAGCGGCGGTGGAGGATGATGATAAGAAGGGTTGAAACGGTGGAGGAATCACAATAGTGGAGGAGGAGAAGGCAGTGGAGATAGAGGAGGGCGGTCGTTGTGGAGGAGGGATCACAGTGGAGGAGTAGGAGAAGGAAGTGGTGGCAGAGGAGGAGGAGGACAGTCACGGTGAAGGAGGAGGACACGGCAGCGGCGGCGTCAGAGGTGGAGGAGTTGGAGGAGGAGGAGGAGGAGTCGTGGCACATGGTTCAGCTTCCAAGAAATCTCGAACATGTGCAATGGAGGAGAGTAATTTTGGGTTATTTTTTAAATAACACTAGAACATTTATCAGAGCTACTTAAAAGTGCTGAAAAATGTTTGTTTTGTCAATGCTAAAATAAACGAACTAATAAAATACACATTTTTCAGTGCTTTTTTAGCACAAATAAAACAAATATTTATCAGCACTATAATTATAACGCTGATAAACACTTATTTTAGGAATCATTTTTAATTATATATATATATATATTATCAAGTATTATATATTTATAAATTAAATAAATATTATAAATATTATAAATATAGAAAATTTAAAAAATATAATGAATTAATATAAAAAATATAAAAACTCTATAATAATGATTATTTTTTTAATATAAATATAATAATTTTATGTAAATTAATAATAAAATCTTTTCTCAGCGCTAATAATAGATCTGATAAATCTTCACATGATATGTGATAAAAAAGGGATGATAAATGGTACACCTATATCAGCTATTGTTTTAGCACAGATAAAGTGTACATTCATCATCACTTTTAGCTAGCCCTGATAAAGGCCCACCCCTTTATTAGCACTTTTTTCTTTGTGTTGATAAAGGTTTGTGCTTCCCTTTACGTATTTTGTGGTATTGTAAATATCAAAATTAAATGTTTTATGATAATAATCCTTGTGTCTCGATCACAAATTAAAAACCCCATATGTAAAAAATATTCATTAGGATTTAATGATCACAATATAACATAAATATCACCATGAATAGATAGTTGTGCCATGTGTTGAGTGGTTTCATCATGGATTCTAACTCAATATCGTTTATAGGGTTGATCATTTCTTGATGGATCAAATTGAGGGGGCCATAATCCCCAACCTATTTTTCATGCTCCAAGAAAAACCCTAATCCCATAAATGAATCTTTATAGAAAAGATCATAACATGAAAGTGGTTCTATAAGGATCAAAGCCTGAGATGAAATCTATTTTTTCTAAAATCAATTAAAATATAACTGAAATTTTTCATTTTAGTCAAATATAATCCTATTGAGGGTAAAGAAACCATCAAATTTAAATGATTGGAGGAGTCATGAATATTCTGGCTATAGTAACTAGCCAAGCCCTAGAAACTCTCGAACTCAAACAAATTTATATGATACTTCTGATAAATTATAGTCATAATATTAGCAGGATCCACTATAATTCCCTTCATGTATATTTAATTCCCATGAAACCTCACTTCTTGAGTCAATGATCCACACATAGAGACCTTACCATACATGAAACATTATTTTAAATTTATATGGATGATATACAAATGAAATATTTATTCCTGATCTAAACTATATTAAACCAAAATATAATCCAGAAGAACCATTATGAAATATTCTAAAAATATTGAATGATTAAGTACACCAAATCTATGAATATCGAATGATAATTAGTGATTGTAAATTAAATAACCAATAATATCAAAATCCCATATAACAACTAAATTGTTTTAGGTATCTCATCATCATAGACTCTCAAATGGTGGTACCAAAAACATATTTAAACTATATAAAACCAATCGGACCCTCCATGATGATTAAATAGAACATAAGTTCATGAAAAAGGAAAATATTTATTAACATACACATAACTTTTATTTTGATTTAAAATGATAATTATTACGTTCCCATATGAATTATTAGTAAAGAGAATACATGATGTTCAATGTGTCACACATGGAAGAAAATATCACATAGCCTCAAGGACCACAAGATATCCTTTAAGGTCCTTAAAAATAGAATGATTTACATGATAGGGTAGAATAGAAATGATTAACATACAGGGAAGTATGTCAATATTGAAATAAAAATCTCCCTATTACGGTAACATAGAAAAAATTCTGGAATGTTTTTGAAGTGCACAATCACTATAGTAGAAGGCTTCTACACAAAAAATGGAACAAAAAAAATTGCGATAAAAATCTGAAACTAACAAAATATCCTTTAAACCAAAGGAAAATATTCCTCTACCTCCCTTATCTATAATCCCACTGACCCATAATGAAATGATAGACAATATTGGGTGATTTAAAAATACTCAAGGATTATAAAAATCAATCTGGACCTTAATAATGGTAATCTAAACTATTCCGGTATTTAGGATTAAGATATCATGATCAAGAATCATAAAATCGGCCACCATTATAATAGAGTTTTCTATCTCCTAACATGTGGGGCATATAAAACAATGTTTGATCCACTTTCTCAATGGCATGGAAATATTAACAAATAATGATATTTTATCATAATGAATCCCAACATTGAGATTTAAATTTATAATATAAATGTATCAGATTCACCTGTCTCAGAAAAATATAATACCATAGAGAATGAAATGATAATTTCACGCATAATAATATATAAACATACTTTAGATTATTCTAATGAATAATATACTATAAAAATAAATATTTCCGTGAACCCCCCATTATCCCTCTTCTGCACATAATTATCCCCTATAGAATGAGGTAATTACCCCTACCATTATAACCCTAATTAAAAACCTATGAACCGCATAGTATAGTAGATAATGGATTTTATTCCAATTTCCTTCTACTAAATAAATGTTAGGGGTAAATAGATTTTTCAAAATAGTGATTGGTTCAGGGTGATTCTGTAAAAATTTGATTGGTCTAAAATGGCCTTACAGACTTATAGGGAATGAAATTTTATTTTATTGAAAAATATCATAAAACATTTACTAAGGAAAACATTGAAATCTTAAATATCATTTTTGTCCTAAAAAAATACAATGCCTCTTACCCATAAAAACTAAATCTCCAAATATACCCATTATCCCACCTATGTATTCCTCTGTCATTACTGCTTTATCGAAAACCTACAAAATGATGGGATGGTATATCACAATCTACCTTGATTGAATATCATCAAACATTCCATTTAAAACATATGATAAAGAATGTAATAATTTTATGATGATCTCGAGTTCCTAGTAAATCAACTCAGTGAAATGGGATGATTAATAAAAAACAATTCACTTGATCTAATATAAAAAATTCCTTTGTCTTGGCCACATGCATCATTTTAATAAATTCTACTGGTTGAAGATTTTTTGAGGAAGAGGTATTGAGATGATCCACAATAATCATACTTTCATTGATATAGGCCATCCATATTATTTATAGTCCTTAAAATATTTAATTGCAAAAACCACTTTAGATTCCCCATGAGTTTTTAGATTATGGTAGATTATTTCAATCCATTAATGTCTATCTTCTGTATCCTATTGTGCATTTTCATAATGTATTTTAAGTGTATTATTCAGGATAAATTTTTATTTTGGGTCCAACATTCATCCATAATATCCAATACTCAACTGAACTTGAGTCTAAAAAATGAGATTTCTAGTTTCTACCAAAGAAGGTCCCAGTTGAATATTTTCATGTATAAAATATCTTTTAACATCCTCTCATCTATTTAAAAAATCACGTACAGGTGTTAATGTCTAATAAACAAAATATAGTAAACCAATAAACATAAGAGAAAATCCATAATCAGAAACCATATTTAGGAATCTTTATCAAAACATTTTAAGAAAAAGAATTTATAGAATGCATGTTTCCAACAAATGAATGTTAAAACATTAGAAATGTGTAGGTTGGATCAAATATACTCCAAATCCCATTAATTCAAAGAACATTATCCACAATGAATTATTATTGTAAAAAACCCTAACCACCCACGATTTCTTGAGTTCTGATAGAGAAGTGATCTATCCAAACATGCCCCCACACATACCACCTTTATTTTCACAATCCTAACTCATATCTACCAAATTACACCGACCAATTCTAGGAGGTTTCATAAA
Source organism: Viscum album (assembly GCA_963277665.1). Classification (NCBI taxonomy): domain Eukaryota; kingdom Viridiplantae; phylum Streptophyta; class Magnoliopsida; order Santalales; family Viscaceae; genus Viscum; species Viscum album. Next base: position 1,978,352,671 of record OY728146.1, on the reverse strand, counting down.
AAATTTTGTATATTAATGGATCCGAAACCATTTTGAAACAAACCATATAGATTCAACCTATCAAATTACTCATGTTTTCCACCTTTAGATAAATAAAATTGAAACACATGATTAGTATCATGAATAACATGTGGAAGATAAAAAAATACATTACAATGTGGATAAAAAATCCTTGAGACGTAAAATTTCTGGACAATGTCTAAAGTATTAATTAAGATAAAAATGTCCAAAACAAAGCCTTAGTGTCAGCATCAATCAATACCAATCCATCTCACTATGATTTTTTTGACAAGTGAGATATCTCAAAAAACTATATGTGACCCTTCCCTTTACGAAATTCGTACAAAAAAACCTAAAATTTATAAATGTCAAAATTCTTAATGGGACTAAATTTAGCTATTATTTCACTAAATAATAAATTCAATTTATAATAACATGAAAATTTTTTTTATAAATTTTAAAAAATATATGAAGAAGACATAGTATCTTGGTGTTTCAGGCCCTAAAATTTATTAAAAAAAATAAATAACTGAAATATTGAGTTATTACATGGTTAATTACAACAATGGGAGGGGGTATAAACCCACATATCTACCTATATAATGGTTTTAAAATATATAGGAATCAAAATTTATCACAAGATACATGTTTTTGAAATACATATTTTCAACGTTACATTATAAAATTATTGGATTATATATATATACATTTGATAAAATCAAACTATGTCGGATAAAATCCTGAACAAACTCTATCCGTACATAGTGAAATAGCCAAGGGTCATTCCCTGTTCAAGTCTTTATAGGAGAGTCATCCAGTTCATGTTCATATTCAACCGTGATGCATTTCTCTTAATAATTTCCTACATGTTTAACGGAATACAAAATTGAAAATAATTGTGCTTCATATAGAGTACCAATCATAATATAATTTTGTAAGTATCCTTTGAAAAAACTAGAGTGAGTGTAAAAGAAATCCCCATTCCCTGAATGACATGGCTTGACCAAAGCCACACCATCAACGTTTACAATAATCTATAATTGGATTGGGCGAATATTTCAACAATAAAATAACACCAAGGGGATTTTAGCCTTTCTATGAATACCCAAAATATGTAGGATGCTATGATCATTATCATTGTTACTCATTATGCATTTATTGAGATTATATATTACCAAAACATCCTTCTGAAATATGAGGATTCAAGTATGAAGATAGGGGTCCTAATTTCATTACACTATCTCATTTCCACCCTTCCATTTGTATCAAATAATCATGTTAGTGGAAGAAAGTTGAAGATTATAGACATGGTCACTCAGATCAACATTAAAAATGGATGTCAACGTGTGTCCCAACTAGATGCAGATTCATATGGTGGTCCAAAATAGTTTATATATATATATATCTATAAATCCATTGATAATGGATGAATCATGTGAAAATATTCTTTGAATTTTCATTACATGTAAGGAAAATATAAGAATCTATGATAGGTTATTGTCTAGAGCTCTTCATTTGGTCATTTTTGGGAAGTAATCCATTTCATATTTACTATAAGAGCATGATTTTTTCAGGATGTATGATGCAATATTTAATTTTTACCTTCCCTGTTGGAGTGGTTCTGGATTTATCATAGTTTAGATTTAAAAAGTACTTGGAATTTGTTTTTCAATTACTATTTTATTATATATTTTATTTTCTCTTTCTATAAAAGAATACTCTTGTAGTTCGAGATAGATTTTAGGTGGTAGAATTACTTTGTCTTTTTAAGAGGATGAACATAATAATGGAATGTTGATTCATTTATTGGAAGGATATAAATAATGTAGTTAAGGGTTTTTAAAGACATGGTGTAGTCTAATATTTATGTTTTTAATTTTTATAAATCACCAAGTTTGAACTAAAAATTATTTAATTTTAATAGGATATGTTGGTAGTCTAGAAAGAGGAGGAATAATAAAGATAAAATCAACCCTACATCCATCCATCAATCTCGTTGGATAAAACATCAATATAATAGTAATGAGATACCAAAGGATTTAATTTAATTAGGCAAGAAGACCAGCATTAAAGTTCATGAGTCCCCGTTGTCTGGTAAAACCATGTCCATATTATTTATGAAATAATTTCATGAGACGGTGATAAATTTCCACTCATAGTCTCATCAATACTATATAGAAATTCAAAAACATGTTTTCAAGATACATGAGAGACTTATTCCCATATATAGAGGGAAACTAAGTAAAACATTATAGGTCATCATTTCATTGGCCGAAAAAACTCTTCCATCCACAGAAAAATACATCCATTCATACTAAGAAAACTAGTTTGTTTTTCAATATTAAATACATTCTAGGATGTAATGTTTGACGTTACAAAATAAATAAGGCGGAACTATGGTTTATAAAAGGTATAGATCCCATATTCACACCATGGGCTATAGTTATCATGTTACTTTTAATATAGTCATTGTATCCCTAATCAAAATGAGAGAATTATTATTTCTAATAGATTTCCAGGCCACCACATCATAGTAAGAAAAATGGGATTTGATGAAGGAAAATTATTCTTTAGAGTATTGGAAGAAACCATTTGAAATATGTGATACCAATTAATAAAAAAATTTCATATTGAATAATCCCTTCTCCCAATCTTAACGATACATTTTAAAATAAATAATATCCTTTATGAATTTCATCAATCATATTGTGCATAAAAATATATTTGCAATGAAAAAACAATTAAAAAGTGATTCTTTTTAAAAACATATACTTAGTAAAAAAATCTATTATATAATAAAAAATAGTTTAATATCAATTAAAATAAATAAATTCATGGGTTAGAATATTTTTGTAGAGACATTCTCACAAAATTAAGGAAATTAGTCTCTATCGATAACAAAGATTGGGATTGATTAGATCAGTTCCTAAAAATCATAGTCCCATAAGAATAATAATCAATTATTTATCAAAACCCATATATCTAGAATTATAAAAACAATTTTATCTTATAGATACAATGAGAGAAGTGACAATAAATGAATATATGATAAAGATCGAAAACTAGATCCAAAAATGCAACATACCCAGAAGAGATTTGTCAAGAATAATTGTAAATTAACTATAATTAAAGGTGAATGGCCTCTAGAGAAAAATGGGAATTTTTATTTTAAGCCTATGGTGGATTAGGAGGTGATTATATATAAAAAGCATTGGAAAATTGTAAATTTTCGAAATTTTATTGATTCGATTTAGGGATGACAGTTTTTTCACAATATTTAAAAATCCATTATGCAATAATGTGTAGCCATAATCACATTGAAATATAATTTCCATGGTTTAATGGGATGAGTTTAATGGTTTGGGAAAGTCATATTCGATCCTTGATACACCTCTAGAAAACCACCTAGAAACCATCGTAACATTGGACGATTTTTCTCATGTCATACACCACCTATAAAAAAATAACCTAGACACGAGATGTATAGTATCCTTTGAAAGAATCACAGTTAGAAAAATCTTGCCCAACCCTTGAAAATTCCAAAGGATCTTCATACTATTACGCAAAATGGTTACAATATTGGTTGTACATAATTTTTCCCTAAATAGTGTAACTATCATATTCATTAAAAAGCCTGTTTTTAAGCCCACTACTCCCTAAACTTCATTAATGGCCCATATGGTTAACCAATATAAAAAATAAGCAGACATGAAACATAGGGTATCCCATTAATTTTTTAACACCGTAAGATTTCATATTACGTTATTTGTTCAAAGAAATGAAATAACTTGCACTATACGCAAAATTGAGTTCAAGCGCACCACGACTTACCAAACTATCCGTTCAAAAGCTATTATGAATAGTATTAACAGAATTTTAAACATTATAAAATTTTTATAATTTAAAATCCATATTATGAGTTTCTTAGACATAATGTAAAAACAGAATTAATTTTTTTTCAGATAAAAGAATTATTTTTCAAAAAATGAAATTTTATAGCCTTTTAATGGTGAACCCTTTTTAAATCCAATATTTTAAACTTTTATATATTAAATTTGACAAAATAATATTTTCTTTAGAATCGGGACATAAGAATTTAGTTTCAAATTTTTTTTGGTGTTTTTCTGATAACTTTAGTATTTGGGTGAATAGTGAAAATTACAATATTTTAAATGAAAAATTCTTTTTTAATAAAAATAATTTATAGTGTTAATTTAAAAATTTAAATGGGTTGGAAGTATAAATAGATTATATTTTTACCATTTAACCCAATTATTACCATTGTATGTATTTTAACTTAGAAATTGGGCACATACAAGTGTCAATCTTTTGATAGTTATTATTTCTTAAAAATACGCTTTTTGGTTTTGACAACGGGAATTAATTTTAAATTAATAATTGAAATTTATATGATTTTAATTTAGTTAAATAGAAATAATTTTTGAATTCAGAATATCAAAATTAGCGTAGGCTGAATATTTGGTATGAATCTGATAACATTCAAATTTTGATGAATAGTTAAGCGCACTACGTTATTGGTTAAAACCGACTTTTAATTTAGATAACTATTTATTTCAATAAAATTTATTTTACATAAAAATAGATACATAATACCTATATAAGTTCACTATAATTCATTGGAGTCATTTTATAATAAATTTAGATATATATAATTTTTATTGAAATTTTACCGTCTTTTACCCAACTCCTAGGAGCATTTGCAAATTTAAATAGAACATAATTTTACTACTTCTGTGAGTTTCATTTTAAAAAATACAAGATACATGGTTGATATTAGTAATTAAAATGTGGTTCAATAAGATGAAAATAATTTTTGGTGAATAGTAACTTTTTACTTTTATTTACCACGGTAAAAAGTAAATCGAGTAATTAAGGTTACAAATGATATTATTATTACCTTAACAAATGTCCTAATTCTATTCGATAAGTATTATTAGACCTAAAACGACCTTAGGAATAATATATGAACCTCTATGGTTCACTTGGTTTAGATTAGGACATTTATTATCATTTAATTCAAAGAAGAGTTAAAAGAGTTAAAATCAAAGATTAATAACTAAAATATTTTTATATAGGGATACACAAAAGATAAATTAAACTCTAAATATTAATTATAATGATAAATCAATATACAATATAATGGTATTTTTTTTATATTTTATATACCTTAAATATTCTAATTTATTTATGATACAATGATGATGTAGTAATTACCTAATTAATGAATGATTAAAATAATTAACATTATAAATATCCAAATAAATGTAATTTGAGACTTTTTATGAATTTGAAAAATTTTCTAGGTTAATATTTCAAATTAGGGTTGTTTAGATGAATTTTTTTTGGAATTAATAATGCTGTTAATCTAGTTTTACTTTTTATTAGATTATTGAGATGACAATTGACTAAGTAGTTGATTATAATACAATTTTGAAACCACCCTGTAAACTATATCTTGTAGATCATTTGAAAATTAAAAAATAACTACTAGAGTTTCTCGATAAATGTTTTACTCATCTGAGTACTTCAACATGTAGTACTCTTATTTTGATTCTTAAAATAAATGATGTCTCAATGTGTATCAGTATTGATTTTTGATATGTGAATGACATCATTATTAAAAAAATTTAACTTTTTCCTCATATAGATGGTTGGATTTATTATATCTTTGGATTATAGTATTTTTGAACGATTAATCTCTATTCAAGGTACCATTAGTTGAAGGTCAAGGAGAATTATTTGATCAAGATGACATTTCATACTAGACATGGGAACAATGAGTTTTTTGTTATTCTTTTTGGATTGTCTAATGAACCATCTTTATTTTTAAATATTATAAATATATTATTACATAATTATTTGGATAATATTGTTATTGATTTTATTGATGTTATATTCTTATAATATAAAAATCATTATGATCATGAAAGATAGATTTGGTTTTATTCAAACCTTAAATGATTGAAATCTATATGTAATTATTTTATGTGTTAATTTTGTTTACATAAATTCATTTACTTGGACATAATAATTATAAAAATGATATAACTATAAACACTTCATAAAAAAAAATTTAAATAATTTACACGACCTACCGTTTTTAATGATAATCATATTATTCTAGGTTTAGTAGGTTTCTACACGAGGTATATTGAAAAAACAATTCTATGATTTTTCCACTAACTATGTTTACTTCAGAGGGAGTAAAATTTATATGGAAAATATACTGTGATGATTATTTTCCAAAAGTAAAATGGATACTAGAAAATACCCCATTTTTCCTACAGAGATGGTTAATTTTACATTTATTGTGATGCTTCATATAAAGGACATTGTTATCTTCATATGAAGAATGATCTGGTAATTGATTATGATTCATGTAAACTAATACCTCATGAGATTTATTATCCTGAAAATGATCTAGAATTAGTTATAGTGGTGTTTTTTAAAAATACAGAGGAATAATTTAAATTCATCCACGTGTGTAATATATTCTGATCATTACAGTTTTTATTATATAGTCACTGATAAATAGTTCCCCATGAGATAGAGAATATGGATAAACCTAATTAATAAAAATAATTCCACGATTCTTTACCATACTATAAATGAATTAAAGAAGCTGATTCAAGAGTAAGAACATTAATTCTACCTTTAGAATGTGAAGTTCGGAGCAAGACCCGTTAGTTAATGATTTAATGAATTTTCTACTATAATTTGGGGATGTATAAATTTCTATAATTTTATTCATTTTTTTCTGTATTTTACTTAAATATATTGAATAATCTAATATTATAAGTGAGAAATTAGTTTATAGGAAATCAGTGAATTTGTTAAGAAGGGTATGCTTCCTAAATTTAATTTTGGAAAACAGTGTTGTCTGAAATTTGTAATGAAATCATAAATTTCTAGATAATATTTGAATAAATAATTATTTAATGAATCTCATAATTTTCCAATTTCTATATATCACTTCATTTCTAAGATATAAAGGGACCATCAAGATTTTTATGGTGGCGTACAATGAAATTATGTATTATTGAGTTTACAATAAAATGTTTTTCCAGTCAACAGGTTAAAGAAAAATGATAATAAATTCATAGGATACACTATCTTTTTCTAATATGAGTGTAGAAATTGTAAAATATATCCACGGATTTAATAGATGTATTTCCAGAGACATTTGTATGTAATAATTTTATTTAGGTTTTTATTGATTTAATAACTAAATTTGAATATTTCATTACCATTCAAGATATTAATAATTCAAATAAAAATTATCTACAATATCTCATGGAGATATTTAGGATTAATGGGGTTCCCCACTACATTGTATCTAACCATGATATTAGGTAACTTAATTTTTTTCTAATGTAACTATTACCCTATTTGGAATTAAATTACATTTTTGTATATCCTTTTATCTTCAATATGATGGACTATCCAAATGAAAGATTCATACCTTATAAGGCATATTTTTTTATTGTTCAATTAATTAAGATGGAATTTTTAATAATTATATTTTATGTATTTGAGTTTTCTTATAACAAATTTATTCATTCTGGTATATAAATGTCACCTTTTATAATGTATATGGAAAGAGATGCATGAGTTTATAATTTTGGGATGAAGATAAATCAGTCCTATGAGATTATAATTAGTAGTGTGTATTTCTGATAATTTTAAGGTAACTTAGTAACAGATATGTACATCTTAGAGTAGGTAGAAATGTTATGTGGATAACGAGAGAAATTATCTTTCTTTTAAGGTTGGTGGTCCTGTTTTCTTCAAATATATCAAAAAAATAATAATATATATTTTGGAAAAAATGGGAATATATTTCCATGATTAAATAAACCATATTAAAACCAAGACAAATTTTGTTCAATAGATAACCTTGTTTGTAACGCCCTAACCTTAGTTACCTAGAGTTGGTGCATTATTATATAAAATTTGCATGATTACCCGGAATGAAGTCCCGAATGACCAATCAGTTCAGCAGTCCTGGAAAATTGATTGCATACATGAATATTACATTACACCTTCTCACATACAACACAAAATAATATTTTGTGAATGAAATTGTTACCTTATATTATCCCTACATCTCAATCATAAAACACTTCTTGGGATCTGGGGGAAATAAAACATAAAAAAGGGGTTAGCTCAGAAGCTCAGTAAGGGTAAATAATTTAGCTGAAGATATAAACATTTAAGGAAAGATGTGTAATAAAAACAATAGACTTTTAAAAAAAACATGAACATAATATGGAAAAAATAAATCAAATATTACTATATAAACATGCACGTGGATATTTTTCTAGTCGAATAATCACATGTAATAACTAATTTTATAATGATGGAATGCCTAACGCCGGAAATCATTTCCACATAGTCAAGGCCTGGTGCCAAGACTACAAATAAAGTTTTTGACAAGGCTTTGTGCAAAGACACTAGTTTGTATCATGAGACCTACCGATGCATCGAGGAGCTATAGCGGGCTCCACCCGTCACTTACTAATTCCATTGCATTCCTCATATGAAATGGTTAAAACATAACATAAACATTCATCATAAAACTAGCATACAAAATATCAATACATTATCCGTAAACCATGAATGGTATAAAAATAACACATCCATAGTCAAACATATCACAAATCCTTCAATAAAATATGGAAGATTTGTATCATAATAAATCAACTTCAAACAAGATTAAAATCCATCAAAGGTTGTTCACATAGATGAAAATGATTTGTAGAATTCTTTGGGAGAAATATCTATTTTTCATGAAAACATTTAAAATTCACTCAATTTAAAAAGGAATAAATTTAAAGATATTTTTGAATCCAAGTTTCCCATACCACTTTGATACTTTTCAATGGAATAAACATTTTAAAAACATTCACGTCTATATAAATAAATCCTTAAAAACATTTTGAAAACATGGACATTAATGAGAACGATTTAGAAGAATAAATATTTAAAACATTTAGAATGATGTTTTATTAAAAATTACCTTAAAACGAATCCATTTTAAAACTCTTTTATGAAACATGGACATGGATAATAAATATGTCTCAGTATATACTTATGTAAAAACAAACTCATATAATAAAGAGATTGTAAAATTAACCCTTACCTTGCACTTTCAATTAGTTGAGGGTATGTTTAACCTCCTGTATAATGACCTTTGTATGTAATTAGATTATACCAGAACCATATTAATAATTATGATATTATACATGATTCATTTATGACTTTATACTACCCATTTCATAATAATTTCCATGTTAAATTTACATTTCTGGTAATAATCGCTTTATTTATCGTATGTGTCTTAACTTGTTAATCTTGATTGTATCACTTAGATCAAGATTTAAATAAGTCCAGAATATAAAACATTATTTATATATAATATATATTCTGAATATAAATATGTATAATAGACATATATTTGAAATGGAAAACACCATTTATAGAGATGGTAGTCCGTACGTACTCATAAACGTTGTTTCTATTTTCATATCGTATTGCCCGGAAATAGGTGAATAAGATATATGTAATTACACACATATATATATATATATATATATCTATATACCCAGTAAATTTATTATATCATATATTACATAATTATTAATGATATATATTATATAATCATCGTTGAATGGTGAACGTGGAAATGAATCTCATCGCGTCATGGAGACGGTAATCCGTACGTACGCATGAGTGACAATATCATTATATTGATGGAAAACTCATATGTAATTGGATGATATATCATATATACAGAATCATTAACATGTTATATTTATTATTTACATCAGTTATACTCATTATTATACTCATCCAAATAATGAAGTGTTTGAATAACAAACTACACCACGATATGGAGACGGTAATCCGTACGTACGCACGTATGGTGACTTAGTCATTTATAGGAAAAATAGAATAATCAATGAGGTTGTACCATTTTTATAATAACATCTAAAAGTATATATATGATACTTAATTTTTTAATTTAGAATGTAAACAACAAAGAAAGAGGAAGTGGAAGAATAAAAGAACTTGAAAGAGTGTGGTGAAATCATTACCTCTTCTTCGGGTTCTTCCTTTCTATTTGATCATAAGGGCTCCATAGGTTGGCTTTCTGAACAAAAGAAGGCCTCTAGAATGACGTAAGGATAGTTGGTATGATATTTGGGAAGGGTTTGGCCGAGACAAATGTCTTTCGATGTGTGAATTTTAGAGAAGGGGAAGTTCCCTTTTATTAGACGGGTGAGGGGAACCTTAAAAAAATTAAAATATTATTTTATTATAAATTCATTTTCGATTTATAATGGCTCCAAAATGAATTATATAAAGGATAAGGTAGGGATGGGTCTAAAAACTCTCAAACAATAAGTTTTATGCAGGTTTATATCACCATATTAACCTTACATTTGAGGTTAAACTCTTTGCTAAATAGTTTGACATTTACCATGTCTCTTTATATTTTTATATTATATGGTCAATAAACATACTATAAAATTCCAATATAAACCACATTGGTTAATTAATGTCATATATATTATTATATATGTCTTTTGGAAGAACTGTAGATTTTTATGACTATGATATCAATTAATAAAATTATATTTGTTTTAAAATCAATTTTATGTCAATTTTTACACAATTTGGTTTTTTTTGTTAAAATTACAACAACATGATGACTTCAAAAAAAATGACTATATCAACCATTACATTTCATATTAATCTTTAAATTTATTTAATTCCTCATAATTCTCAAATTACATTTATTTGGGTATTTATAATATCAATTATTTTAATCTTTTATTATTAAGGTAATTAATGCAATATCATTGTGTCATAAATAAATATAATTATTTAATGTCTAAAAATTATGAATAAAATACAATTATTTATTAAATCCTTTTATCTTTCTAATGAATATTTATAGTCTAATTTATCTTATTTATAATCTTATATTAAAAATGTTTTTGTTATTAAAACATGAATTTAACACTTTTAACTTTTCTTTAAATTAAATAATAATAAATACCCTAATCTAATCCAAGTGGACCTAATGGATCATATTTTATTCATAAGGTTGTTTTTGGTCGTATTAAATTAACCCAATAGAATTAAGACATGTGTTAAATTAATAATAATTACATTTTTACCTTTAATTACTCTATTTACTTTTAACTATTCTAAATAAAAGTCAAAAGTTACTATTCACATAAAATTATTTTTATGTTATTGAACCAAATTTTACTTACTAAAATCAACTGTGTCTCTCGTATTTTTGAAAATCTATTCACAGAAGCAGTAAAAATTAGTTTTATTAGAATTTGTAAATTCTCCTAGGAGGTGGGTAAAAGATGGAGAAAAGTTCAATAAAATTTTTATATATCTAAAAATATTATAAAATGACTCCAAAGAATTATATTGAACTTATATAGGTATTATGTATCTATTTTGACTTAAATAAATTTAAATAAAATAAATAATTATTTAAATAAAAAAGTCAGTTTTAACCAACAACTGATTGTTTTTCACAATTCATCAAAAATTAAATGTTTTCTGAAAAATTCCTAAATTTCAGCCTAAGATAATTATGATATTATGAATTAAAAAATTAAGGCTATTTTAACAAATTCTAAACATAGAAGTTTTACTTATTAATTTAAAATTAATTTCTGTTGCTAAAACCAAAAAGCGTGTTTTTAAGAAATAATAACTAACAAAGGATTGATATATGTTATGTTCAATTTCAAAGTGAAATTATTTCCAATGACCATCATTGGATTAAATGGTAAAAATATAATTCAATTATACTTCCAAACCATAAAAATGTATAATTCAATGCTATAAATTATTTTGATTAAAAAATTTGTTTTTATTTAAAATATAGTAATTTTCACTATTCACCCAAATAAAGAAGTTATCAGACAAACACAAAAAATGTAATGAAACAAAATTATTATGTCCCGATTCTAAAAGATAGGTTTATTTTCTCAAATTGAATATATAAAAGTTTCAAATATTGGATTTGAAAAGCATTCACCATTAAGAGTCTGTAAAATTCCATTTTTTGAAAAATATATCTTTTATATGAAAAAATTAATTCGTTCTTACATGATTTCTAAGAAACTCATAATATAGATTCTAAAATTATAAGGATTATAGAAAGTTTAAAATTCAGTTTATACTATTCCAAACCGCTTTTGAACAGCTGGTTTGGTAAGTCGTGGTGCGCTTGAACTCCGTGTTGCGTGTAGCGTACGTTATTGAATTACTTTAAAGAAATAACATACTATAAAATATTGGGGTGTTACAATGTTTATTATCCTCCAAGATTATTTTTATTATACATTGTTTTCCAAATTTTGATGTTTATAAAGTATGTAATACATTTATATGATGTTTTAAGCCCTGGTATTGGTAAATTGGAAGAGAAACATATATATTAAGAAAAAAAATCGATTCATAATATTATAGAGATTTTATCATGGAACATTTAAATATCCACTCATATTATATTATGGAGTTAAATTCATAATGAAATTGATAATTAATTTTTTTAAATAAAAATATTTTATTAATCATTTTACATATAACAGATAATTTTATTTTTCTACAAAATATAGAAAATTATATTTTGAAATAATTAATTTTATTTTTAAAATTTATAAATTATCTTATGATCAATTTCTGTTAATTTTATAAATGGATTTTTAAGTGATTAGTGAGAAATTATGGTTCTATTTTTAAAAATTATATTTTATTTCTTATATTTAAAATTGAAAAATCTATTTATGATTATTTTAAAATATTTTTAATTGAATTATAATTTAATTTTATTCTATTATTATCTTCAGGATGAATTTTATACATGATTTTAGTAAAAAAATATTTTATAATTAAAACGTTCATTTTTTTAAAATTAGATTTCATCACCTTTTTCAAGTTTAATTTTAAATTAAATGTTTTCACTTATATTTTTAGAAGATTGAATGTTTGATTCCATATTTTGAATGAGTTAGTCTAAATTTGGTAAATGGTAACCATTTATTTATTTCAATAGGAATAGTATACATAGTGCTTTTTTTTACCATAGTTAATAATAAATCATGCAATTAATGTTAAAAATAAAATTATAAGGATTATAAAATGACCATAACAACTTCATTTTTTTACATGAGACTATTTCTTCCATACTAATATTTTATTTATTTATGTCTCCTTTTTTAAATTTTATTATGATTATTACATTTGTAATATTTTGTGTATAGAAGCGTAACAATGTCGAACATTGATTTTTAACATCTATAATATTTTATGAAAATAGATATCTACATGATATATTAGGTTATAATTATTATTTTGAAATCTAGTTGATTAATCTTCGTTATGAATTATCTTTGTTCATTGAACAACTAATAACCATAAAAATTTACACAACACATACATTATAATTATTCAATTATTGAATTAATAAAATAAAGGATATTAATAATACTTAAAGTATTATAAATTAAGATAATTATTGTGGTCAATGAATTTTTTATATAATCATGATATTTTATTGATGTATTATAATTTTATTTTAATTGTTTTCATATGTCATAAAATTCAATGTAAATAATAATTCTAAAAATATATAATAATGATATATTAAATTACATTAGATTTTATTAAAATATATAAAAATAATAAATATATTGTGTTTTTAAAATTTATTAGGGTACTGTTTATAATATTTTTATTAGTCTCTTTACACTCCCTTTTAAAATTTATAGTAACTATATTGACCATAAATGAATAAAATCAATATTTTTACGATTTGTGTAAATGTTGTTAACGAAGTGTTAAAAAATATATACGGGACATAACACAGTCAAACATTATCCAATATTATATTTATGAGGTGATTTTTGACCATACTCATCCAATAATATAACTAAATCAGGTTGGAGATTATTTTTTTTTGAAAATTAATTTATACTGTTTTAATATTTAGAGAAATTTCATGACTTCCACTCCCCTCTCCAATAAAAGGGAATCTCTTCCCCGCCTTTCTTCATAGTCCCCAAAACATTTTTTTATTACATGATCTATCGAAATATCATCCTTGAATTGCTCCCATCTTTCTAAATGTATTGTTTTAGTTAGAATGCCAACCTTATAGGGTATAATCTATTAATCAATGGATACTTTCTACAGAAGATATGCCATTTTTAATAACATGTTTTAGTTTTATTTCTTCTTCCACCAACTTAAATTATTGAATAACTATTATTATATAATTACAAAATTACATTATATATATTGAGGTGTTTTTATATTCATGTTTATGATGATGTGATGCCTCACAAACCAATGAAATTAATTTTCTATTATCATCTCTGATGGATGTATTAAAATGGTGGAATTAATGATTATATATGATAATCATGACATATTTATCATTTTAAAATTATAATACATCTTTTATCTTTATAAATTTCCAAACCAACTACAAATATTGATGTGAGATTTTTCATCACCATATTAATTGGATAATAAATATTAGAATACTTGATGATGTAGTATGATATTATAATAATTTTAGAAAGTAAAAATAATTTTTTTACCTATATCAAAAATGAACGTTGAAAAATGTTAATGTTACACATAAGTACATAAAACATACCACCACTATTACTTTAGCATATTTAATTTTTCATTACCATATTAATGAGTTTAATTTTGATGTATAATTAAGGTATAAATATTACAATTATGTTAGGATTATTATTTCAATATGATGGAATAATGACATCTTCCACCATATAAAACCAAACAAAGTCATTTATAACAAATCAAATAAATATCATCAAAAATTCAAATGTCAATTCAATTGATTAAATAATTTTATATAACATGGTATTAAATGAAATAGAGGAATAATGAATGTAAACATTTTTCTTAGTAAATTATAAAATTATCTAATGTTTTTTATGCTGAAAAGGAATGTATATTTTGAGTCTATATTAGGGTATGTGATTTTTTAAACTACACATTCAACATATCCCTTAAAACAAATTTTTATCCATATAAATATTTTTAATGTTATCTTGTTGATGTTTTTAGTGTCCCATATTTTTCTATGAATTATTTTAAAATATTATATTTATTAATTTGGAGATCAAGTATTATGACGACGTTCGATTCTAATACTCTAGGTGCTGATAATAAATGTATAAATAATATAAAAATATTAAATAGAATACATGAACTGTTTTCCTAAAAAAGTTGAATAACTTCTAAATGGGTACCCACATAAAAAATATTAGGGCACCGTTGCATTCAAAGAAGTGAATATACACTAGGTGAGGCCTAACATCAGTCGTCATGGGTTGGTTGTGAAGAGTACTTTTGGGTATTTTTAATGAATAAAATAAATTTAATATTTAATTTATTTTACCGTTTCATTGATACAGTGATACAGAATTGCTTCTTAATTTAATTGACTATTTAGGCAGGGATCTAGGGTTAGGCACATAACCCTATAAATTCCCTAGAGGCGTGGGATAGAACTCTGAAGAAAGATATCAAGGGAATAGTGAAAAAACCATAGATCGATGATCGAAAAATATTGTTCTTGATGGATAACACCAACAACGGCGTAGAATTGAAAAATATTCATTAGAGAGAGATCAAAATCATGAATATGATACATTATTTTGGATTTAGTTCCACATTCTTAGATTAATAATGAACGCGAACGAACCAACAAACAGGCTAATCCATGGTTCGACAGTCCATTCAGGATATGTTTAAACTGCAGGATTTAGAGGGTTTATTTTTATATAAATTTTTATTGTTGATCAATCTTACGAGAATGGATCAAGGCCTAATTGGACAACGATCATGGTTTTTTCACTATGAAATAATCTCAGTTGTTTTATATGCATGTTCTTCCTCTTCACGAGGTTACGAATGAATGATCATTGTTCCTTCATTTCATGGTGCAATGATCCGAAATTGAAGATCCCACACAAGGATGACCTAACAGATGTTTGATGGTGATAGAGAGGGGTGAATCGAAGTGATTTGAGACATGTCATTCAGTAGTTGGCTTTCATAGTAGGGATTTAATGTTGTTTTTCGATCCAATTAAAGGTATAAACCACCATGATTTTGTTTTAGGGTGCTGGAATGAGTCTAGATCTTGAAATTCCCAGCATGGAATGGCAAGACTGGTGGCCATAGAAATGGGGGAGACAAATAGATCGTGAACCATAAATTATGGAAAATCGTGATGGACACGGCATATAACCCGGGGTTACACAACCTGTGGCCCCCAATGAGAGGATGCTAGGATTTCAGGACATAGTTAAATACCAAAAGGCTTGCGGCTCTATCACACAACATGTAAGTGCTTCCCAGAGACTCGACAAGTATTTTGAGAGATACAAGGACACGAGGTAGATTACACGGGTTTCCAACATGGCGTTTACCTCCCCACACGACATTTCCTGGACCAAGTACATAGATTACCTTGTGCACTGGTACGTGGACAGAGACACACGGGTTGAAACCATGTACTAGAACACTACTGGTGTACAAGGGGTGGAAACCAAATGGAACAAAACATCATGTGTCTTATCTAACACATGATGTACCAATCTTCCACATGATATAGTTTAGAATGACATGGTCTGTTGTACACAGGATGTACCCCGGGTAAAGGGACATGACGTGTGACCATACTACACATCATCAACACCTTTCTACATGGATTTAATATCATGTCCACCATATCATGTACAAGTTTCATTATGGTTTGTTCTCTTTATACCTTCCTTAAAAGTTGTTTGGTGTCGTTTTCTACTCATACGAGTATAATCCCTGCAGCCAGACTTCCTAGATAGAGTCATTGGAATCCCTT
The DNA here is from genome assembly GCA_963277665.1 of Viscum album. NCBI lineage: Eukaryota > Viridiplantae > Streptophyta > Magnoliopsida > Santalales > Viscaceae > Viscum > Viscum album. Next base: position 1,978,335,708 of record OY728146.1, on the reverse strand, counting down.
AAGAGGCCCGGTTCAGGAGCCTCTATTAATACTTCATACACTAATTAGACACTATTTTATTGATGTGACTAACTTCATCAGGCATAAATAGTTTACTTAGTGGGATAATCAATATATATTTTTTGGTATCACCCCATGGACATAGTTATGATCCTCATCTATTGTATGATATCTTTCTCTTCGGAGCTATCAATGTACCTCTTTCATAATAGTTCCTGATAAATAAAAATTCTCATACATATTTCATCTATGTTATCGGAGTCATAATTGAATTCTTCCAGATGAGTGCATTGTGGAATCATTGAACTAGATTCCTAAAGTTGTTATGTGGTAGTTTTGACATACCTCTAGACTGTGTGTCTTGGTTTTAGTATATATGTATATTCTTATTTCTTGGGATATAGAAATATACTTTTGTAGGTCTAACTGTATATTTCCTTTTTATATTTCTTTTTGGTTTCGGTGTGCCCTATAGAGTATTGTTATACTCACCTCTACACGGGATATTCCCAGACATGTCATTTCTTATATAGATGAGAGATATGATGATGGAGTCCAAGGTAGACCAAGACCAAATGGTACCTTGTGAGATCATACATTTTATGGTGTGTTCCTATGACTATAGATATTTGTCCTAGTAAGTTTTATTACATGTTTTACCTTTGGTTATAGAACTATTTTGGTGGTCTTGTATTTGGCACAATTTAAATTTAATTTACATTTATTTCATACTCAACTGGTTGGGATATAGTGGTATGCAAGCAATTTTTTCTTAGTAGTTTTTACACTTTATCATTTTCTGGGATTAGAGATGTGTGTGTGTGTTAGTAAGAAATCTCGCCCATGTTTGTGATATTCCTACTCGGTTCTAGTCACCAGCGCCTGCCCTATTGGAGGCGAGCATGGGGAGTCACAGAACTAGCCTCTTTGGGATGGGTCATGACAGAGTGGTATCATAGGGAGTCATTTCTACCATAGGATTAAGACTATGTGATATTGGTTTGGGTCAATAGTGTAAAGTGTTTCAAGTTCATATTTCATTCTTGAGACTATAGTGTTGGTATGGGCAGCTGATGTATTCATACCCCAGGACTATGATAACCTGCTTTTCAACATAGTACATGAGAACACATGTTGCAGGGAAAATAATGGTACATGAATCATATATGAACACGTTGTGGTTCCATGTATATCTTATGTCATCTCTCCTGATATAATCATTAACCGTGGTATAACTTTTTTTGTTACAGGATTATCTCAACATGTATACCATATAGAATTCAGAAGCTCGATGTCTTGGATTCCCCCAAGTGACAAGGCTTAGATATAGGGACTAGTTCCTCTAATGTCACTCCCAAGTGGTGCGCCAGTAATATTTCCTCCTATGGAGATGTATGTGGTACGTAGATTACAAGAATTTTAGAAGTGTAGGATGAACATGAATCAAGAGTTTAATAGATAGATACCCCTCATGTTATAATGCGAGCCTAACCCTTAAAAGGCTAAGGGCTAGATTGGGGGTGAACTTAGTTTCCCATCTAGTCATAACACATGCGGATCAAATGGTGGTCCTAGTGGCAGTCCATTTACATGGAGTATCTGGGAAATGGTGTAGTTTGGAAATCAAGACCCATGATGTAGTGATTCTTTCATAGACGTTGTTCAACCCTCTCTTTAGAGGGGTGTAATCACTAGTTACATTGAGAGATGTGTCTGTCCAATAACTTCTTCAGCTCCAGGAGGGAAGAATGAGAGTAGATAATTCTTCATCAAGATTCACCATCCTTTCCTGATACTCAATGGATATGGTTATATATCAGTACATCAGGGTCAGAATTTTGAGAGAGGTTTGCATAGAGAAATTTGAGGCATATTCATACCTCTATTTATTTCTACATATGTTTTGGTTCTTGATAAAGCATTGGTGGTCCAAAGATTCATGGATGAGAATATATATAAGGTGGCTGTCAGTAGTTCATAGGCAGGTACAGATTCCTCGATATGAGGGAACCGACGTCAGTCCCAGGGACCTTGTCATAGTATATGTATCATGAGGATGTCCCAGGATAGAGGATCAGTAGTTCAAGGATCATAGGGTGGTCTAGTCAATCTTGGAATATTCAGTTCTATTCATTTGATGGAAGGGTATATATCACTCAGGATTGTACAATCCTTCAAACTGGTATCAGTGAGACAATGTAAAGACCACCCGATGCAAATAATTTGACCGTAGGAGTCCAATTCATAGGGAATCAGACAAGTAAGAGAATTTGGGAGAGCAGACGGAGGTGGTTGATGTTTGGACATGTTACCACCACCACCCCTAGGTGGTTAATACTTGGATCAGGGAGCTAGAGACTAGGGGCAAGGACACCTTCATGCGATAGATCCATTGGACATAGGGGATCTATGAATTATTCGAGGTACAACACATGTCCTTTCTACATTATTTTCAGTACTGGTTGATATAGGTTCTAGTCATTCATTTCTCTCCACTTATCTTTTTCGAGACCTATAGAATTTTTTAACCAATGAATCGACAATTACGCTTGGATACACCAACTAGAGAAGGCTCCGTTATCACAAATATATTCAAATATTGTGACCTGACCCTTGGAGGTGAGAGTTTCAGTTGGAATGTCTTGGTGGAAGTTTTTACTCCTTACGAATTAATTCATGGTATAAATTGGTTATCCACATTCCATACTATCATTGACTATTTTAGGTGATGGGTGTGGTGTGAATGCATCGATGGAATGAATTTTTTTCTATTTTTGTTAAAATGAAACCCTTGAAGTACATTATTGAATAATGAATTACAGGGTACAACCAAATACTCAATAGTTTTATAGAATAAAACTCGGTGAAACGAATGTTATAAGCTTCCAATTTTATATAGATGTGGTGCAGTATGAGGTCGTCTTTCCTAAAGATGTTCCAAGATTACCTCCCCACCAGTAGATAGACTTTTTAATTGATTTAAAACATGGGATGAAACCAATATCTACACCAGCATATTAGATGGCACCCATAGAGCTTTGCTAGCTGAGGGTGTAGTTGAAGGAATTGTAGAATAAGGGATTCATGAGACCCAATTTTTCACCTTGGGTGTCTACTATGTTTTTTTTCCAAAATGAACAATAAATATTGAGGTTTTTGGTGGACTATCGGATCATTAACCAGGAAAACATAAAGAAAAATTATCTACTATCAAGAATCGATGAACTATTTGATCGCTTGATAGGGGAATGATGGTTCTCAAAGGTTGAAATTTGACCAAGTGATCACCAGTTGTGAGTATGGGAAGGGGATATGCAGATGATGAAATTCACATTATTTATGGTCACTATGAGTACTTGGTGATTCTCTTTGGCATGACGAATGTAGATCATCCTTCATGGGACTCATGAACAAATTCTATCATCCTTACCTGGACATGTTCATGGTAGTCTTCAATGAAAATATACTTATATACTCAGAATATAACCAGGATCATGCAAGACACTTATGGATGGTTCTGAATGTACTACGAGAGAACTATTTTTATAGAAAAATATTGATTCTCTAGTTGTTTATTTAAGTGGACAACATTCTGGGACATGTTTTCTCAAAAGATGGAGTGGATGTAGACCCTACCCTGGATGATCCAATATTTTCATGGGAGACACCTAGTAACTTGACATAGGTGTGGAGGTTCCTCGGGTTCACAAGAAATTATAAGAGATTCATACCTAATTTATCTAGGGTATCATCACCAATGACACCTTTGATTCAAAAAGGGTAGTCTTTCATGTTGACATTGAAGTTCCATCCGGATTTTCACCAGTTAAGGAAAAGTTTTAAAAGTGCTATAATATTGAGAATACTGGAGGAGGGTGTCGATTATGAAGTGTTATTTGATTCATAAGGAACTCATCGTGTTTGGGCGATAAGGTAGATCCAAGTAGTGATTTCTTATAGTTCATTCCATTTGAGATCAAATGATAAAAACTACACGACTCATCATATTGTGATAGCATTCATAGTATTCATATTGAATATGTGGTGAAACTACTTGATAAGAGAGTGGTTTATCAAATTCTTATGATCACGGGAGTCTCAAGTATATCTTATCTTAGAATTATTCACATATTAAATAGAGACAATGGATAGAATTTCCTCTAGGACAATGACATTGAGAATGACTATACACCTAGGAAGGGGTATGTGGTGGTATATTCTCTTAGTATGAGATCTAGATAAGACTTTTTGAAGAAGGCATCTGAGTATTTTTTTTCTTTATTACAGTTATAATATTTGGATGGATATAGGGAAACTTACCTCAAATAAATGGTTGTTACCCATATACTCCTATATTAATTTACAGATAAATAGATTTTGGATATTGACTATGAGACTCTATGAGCTAGGATATCCATAGGGCACGGTTCTGATGGATATTTTAAAGGTAAAAAGAACATTGTATATTTCATAGGATGCACACTAGTACCCTTGGTATTACAGAGGTTCTGGTAGAGATTTATACATCAACTTTATTGGTATATCCAGGTGTGGTGAATATGTATCATGACCTATGATGTCTGTTTTGGTGGCCAATGAAGAAGAAATGAGTCATAGAGTTTGTTTCTCACTTCCAAACTTGTTTGCAAGTTTAGGATACTCACCAAGTGCCAGTGGGTTTAGCTCATCACCTTAAGGATATAGAATGGATGTGTGATGGAATATTGATAGACTTCATGATAGATTTACCATGTACATCCATGGGAAATGATGACATCTAAGTCATTATTTACCGATGCACAAAGTCGGCATAATTAATAGCTATCTGAGAGTAGTGTTTAGTAGATATATTTAAATGCCTCTATGTGTAATGAATAATTCAACTCCATGGAGTTACATTGAAGATTATTTCATATCACGATTCTTTTTTTACATATAGGTTTTGTAAGGGTTTCCAGGATGCATTTGGAACCTAGTTATACTTGAGAACAACATTTCACCCATAGACAGATGGCAAGATAGAGGAGACCATTCAGGTTCTGGATGAGATGTTGTGAGCATGCATGTTGGACTTCATCCATAAATAATAGGTTCACCTAGCATTTTTAGAGTTCAAACACAAAAATAGTTCCCATTACACCATTTATATTGAACCTTTTGAGGTTTTTCATAGGATACCCTCTAGGTCACTACATTGTTGGACTAACCTAGAAGATTCAGCACTATTGGGTTCAGAATTGGTGCGAGCTACTTCTGAGAAGGTTTATATCATCTAGTAGTAAATGAATACTGAATAGACCCATCAAAATTGTTATGATGATAGGTGACTTATACCTTGGTATTTTGAATAAGGAGACATTGTATTCTTTTAGGTTTCAACTCGATGGGGATTAATGATATTTGGCCGGGGCATCAAGTTCGCTTCAAGGTTTATTAGCCCTTACCATATAATGTGTTCAGTTTGTGAGGTGGAGTACCACTTAGCTCTACCCCTATAATTTTTCCTGGTACACGACGTCTTCCACATGTTGTAGCTGGGGAGGTATGTGAATGAACCACACATGTCAACAACATGGGTGAGCTGGACATTAAGGATGAAGTGACTTTTTCTATGTACACAATGGAGACCAAGGATGGTAAGTAGAGAATACTTTGTGGGAAATTTATTACTATAGTGTGTGTTATATAGAAGCATTAGAATCTCTATGAGATAACTAGGGAGCTAGAGTCTCAGAAAAGTCCTTTGTACAATCATCTTTTTTAGTAGTCTTTGGTTTGTATTTTAGGGGATGTATTGACTGAAGGTGGGAAGAATGTAATGACCCTTAATTTTTTTCTACATTATTATTATTTATTATAAGTATTACTTTTGAGAAAAAACTCTATAGTGCTATTAAATTTTGGGGGCTGGGGTGCCCAGAATAAATGTTTCAGTAGTATTAAAATACTAAATGGCATGCACACACATTTTTTCCTAAAAAATTAAAACAAGATATAAATAGGTTCCTAGATCAAAATATTTATGTGCACCATTTCATTTAGAGTATATTCTATAACCTAGGTGAGGCCTAACATCGACTGGCATAGGTTGTATATGAAAATTAGTTTTGGGAATTTGTAATGAATAAAATAAATTGAATATTTATTTTATTTAATTTCTTTTTTGAAGAAGCGACTCAAAGAAACATCTTATTTTAATAAATCATTTCAGCAAGGATCTAAGGTTTATATTGTATCCTTTGAAATTACCTAGAGTTTCAGGAGAAAACCCTAAGGAAAAAACTCTTTTAAATGACTATAGAATCATAAATCGATGATAAAAAAACTTCGGTTTTGGAAAATCCTTCCAATGAATGTGGAATAGTGATCTATCTTCATTAAAAAGTGATCCAAATCAATGTTAGGATGCATTATTTTGGGTTCCATTCTCTGTTATTAGATTCAATGACACTCAAAGACTAAAAATGTATAGTTTAATATGTGGTTTAATCATTCTTGTGGGATGATTTTTAATTGTATGATTTATGGGTTGATTTTTATATTTATTTTTATCTTTGGTCATTAATACAAGAATTTATTGAGGCTATAATGAACAATATTCAAGGTTCTTTACTTGGGATTGTTCCATATAAAATTATCTCTTCTATTTTCTACACGTGTTTTCCGTTTTTAATGGGGTTATGATTGAATGATCAATGAACCATCATTTCATTGCGCAATCATATGAAATTAAAGATCCAAAACTCGGATGAACTGATTAAGGATTGATGATGATGATGATGGACAAATAAAAGAAATTCAAGAGATATTGTTCTTCATGTGTTTTTTGAGGTATTTAAATTTGATTTTTGAGCCGATTAATGGCCCAAAACACATCGATTCAGTGTTAGGGTGATAGAACAAGGATTGATCTTGAGTTTCTCATCAATGATTGGCTGGAATGGTGGTCGTCAAAATGAAAGCAAAAATTAGAGCATGAACCAGGGATTCATAAAAATCACGATGACCATGACATGTAACAAGGGGTTACACAGTGTGTGGTCCCCACTAAGTGGTGGTTACCATTTTCAAGAGATAGTTAAATAACACATGGCGTGTAACCCTATCAAAAAACGTGAAGGCCCCTAATAGAGACTCAGAAACTATTTTTAGTGATACACGAACTTGGGGTGGAGTATATGGGTTGCATATATGGCGTGTACCCCACCAGATGACTTGGGTTGTACCAAGTACACAGACTAACCCATGTAATAGTACACTATAAGAGAAATTCATGTTGACACCATATACTAGAACATGAACATTGTATATGGGTAGACCTCAGATTGAAAGACCTAATGTGTGACTTCTCCTATACATCATGTACCCATATTCTACATGATAAAGTTTGGAATGACACAGGCCGTTGTACACGGGAAGTACCCAGGGTCATGTGACATGGTGTGTAACACTTATATATGTCATGAATACCATTTTACATGGAAAAAATATCTTGTTCACCATATATTTTAATTTTTTTGTGATTTTTCCTTAATAGCATCACTAATGGTTGGTTTCTATCGATTCCTACACATATGAGAACAATCCACCGAGACGAACATTTAACATAGAGTCGTTGAAATCCACCAATATACTTGGTGCAGGATCCAATATTCATTTTTTTTGCCTAGGTAGAGTCCACGATATTGACCTAAACAACTTCACTAGGTGTCCATCCTCTATATAGTTGGTAAATGGAGATGGATTTGTTGGTATCACCCCTTATCCCACGATGTGATCCTCATCTAATGTATCATATGATTATATTAATATCTATCATTATATCTATCTAATAAAGTTACCTAATGAAAAATACATCTCATATGGATGGTATCAGTGCTGTCAGACTCATGAGTGTGTTCTCTCAGATAAGTCCTTCGTGGAATCTTCAAACTGAATTCATAGTGATGGTATGTTGAAGTTGTCACTTTATTCTTGAAGACTTTTCTTGGTTTGAGTATATCTGAATATTATTTTTATATATGTTGTAGAAATATAATTTTTTATAGATGATTTTATGGTTCTTTTGTTTTTTTCTTTGTGGTTTTGGGCCATCCAAATGAGTTTTTTATACTCACACATGCACGAGATTTTCCAGCATTTGTTGTGTCTAGTGTAGATGAGCGAAGTTTTGACGAATCCTTATGAGGTTAAGTACTAGGTGGTGCCTTGTGAGATCATAAAGGATGGGGTGCATTGAAATAACTACTAACATTAGTCCTAGTACCTTTTCATAATAGTTTTACTTTTGGTTAAAAACTTCTTTTTTTGGGCTTCTATTTGGCCCATTTTTTCTTTAATTTACTTTCTTGTTTTATATAGTTGGTTGGGATATAGTTGTATTCATTCATTATTTTATCTGTAGATATTATATACTAGAATATTGTGTGATCATATATTCATGTGTGTGTGTGTGCGTGTAGATAGTCAAAGCCTCCCATGTTAGTGATATGGTCACTCAGTTCTAGTCAACATCCCCTGGCCTATTGGAGGCAGTCTTGGGGAGTCATCGCACATGCCCCACTAAGACAGGTTATAACAATGTTTTAATATGTACATAAAATATTTATAATGTATATTTTATGTCACTTATATATATTATTCAAATTATATGAAAAGAAATTTTTTTTGGAATTTTTTTATTGTCTTTATAAAATGGGAAAATGTAATTAACAATTTTAACATATAGGCAACAGAGAATCTATCCACATAAATAACAATTATATGATGTTTGGGTTCCCCTATAATATCTTTATTTTTCTCTAAAAAAATTCATCCTTCCCTTATTCAAGGTATTTGGTATTCAAAATGGGTTTTTATGAAAAAATACATTATTTTTTGAATGTTAGTATTTTTTTCATAGAGGAGTTTATTTTGGGTTTTATTCATGATAAGGTCCTTGGAAATTGTTTTCTAATTGTTTATTCACACTATATCTCATTGATGGGCACAATATATCATATTAAATGGGTATGAAATGATAGAATCACGTGAGATTATAATTTCTTATATGATGGGTGCACCCAAATAGTGCTCCAATGGAATGATAATGATTACATTCAGTGGATAAATATATTGGATGTTAGAGGAATGTATATTCCAATTTTTATGGTTTTTGTTATGGTTTTAAGATAATGATGTAAAAAGGATACTACATGAACCATATATGATTTATATCAATTTTTCATTGTAATAATTTGATTTCAATGTGAATGGTAATTATTTTTTAAGTGAAAAAAGAATCTATTCTCAGTTCAAATCATAAGTTTTTAACAAAACATTTTTATTGCTCTTCTTGTTTATCAACTGTATAAAATATTTCTTTATGTTCTATTATTTATAATTTATTTTTATAATAATACCTCATATTATGTTATTCTTAAAATGCGGAGTGTTGGTATGGGAATAAAATATATAATGAGGAATTTCTTGAAGATTTTCCATGGAATGAAACCATGTGTTTTTTAAATTAATATATATTTCTGTAAAAGAAGATAGTAAGTAGTATTTTAAATTATAGATATATGGGATTTTATGTAAATTTATTTAACAAACAATATAAAACTATAAAAATAAAATATTTCATAGATTTATTGATTTTTATTTATACTTTAACATCGCAAGAATTTGTAATCTTTTTTTCTTTGGTAATTATAGTATACCTCTCCTTCTAGTATATATTTTGATTTTACATTTTATTATTCTTCCATAAAATTATTAATATAAGGAATTATATATCATATATATACTGAAGATATAATTATATTAATGTAACATCAATTTTGAATTCATACCATAGAATCTATTAATAAAATAAAATTCCTTGCACATAAGTATATGTACACTACCACATTCATGAAATAATTTCAATCAATGTTAATAACCATATATTTTTGATTGTACGAAGGATTTTTTTATGAATAATTCTGTTTTTTGTTTAATTTATAAAAATATGAAATAATCTTCTTTTATATTTAACCCTTTTATATTAATTCATTATGGAATTTGACTATTAATCATGCATATATGCGAGAAACACCATCCATGAATGAAGCATTTTATTTCTATTAAAACCCAAAAATGGATGTATCTAAAAATATAATTAGTTATTTAATATTATATTTCAATAATTTTATAATTAATAAGTTATAAACTATCATGTATCGTCATTCAGTCCACTCATTGAGAAATTGGTTCGCCAATTCTTTGTATATCTGGACAACCTCCCCCATGAATGATGATTTTTTAATCCCCCTATATTTAATGGTTTATTGAATAAATTTTATAGAGATATGTGATATAAATTAAATTTATTATATTTTATAAAGATTTTATTAAAAGTAAATCATAATAATCACTCGTGCATTGGATCATTACGACATGATTGTTTTGGTCGATATACTCTCTACATTTGTGTTGTGGTATTTTTTATATAGTGAATGATTAAGGGATGATATATAATATTAATGACAAGTAATAATAATTTAATTATTATTTATAATTTGTTTGGAGTTAAAATACTAATATCTAATATTTTTATTAATATATGAACTCCATTAATGAAAAACATCTAAAACTAGTTAGTCTTCAGCTTCATATTCCATTTTCAAAATTAAAACTATCGCGGGATGAAAAGGGGAAAATTATAAATAATAATGGTATATATATTATAGAACCATATGAAATATAGTAATTTTGTACTTCGAATAAATGATCATGGGTTGACATTACCACTTCACATTAGGTGCAAGATGATTAAAATTATTAACAAATAATGTTAAAAATATGTTATAATAAACAACTATATTAATTTTAAATAGCCATAAATGAGGTATTATAAAGGGTTTCATAGATAAATAAGCTCTATAAATAGATTATTATGATATTTAGGGGTTTTTAACAAGATTTAACAATGATATCAACAATGTTTGAAAACAGGGTTAATGAATTTTTACCCAAACTACCTTTATTGAGACACATTTTACATTAAACACAAATTTATATTTTTTTTGTATATACTAATTTATTTTTGATATAATCAAGGATAATATTTGGTTCATGGAATTTGAGGATCATTTTTCAAAACATTCTCTTTCAAGGGATTAGATTAAAATATTGCTCAAGTCACAATTATATTATCTACTCAAGTCATTTTAAATTTGAGTTGTGAAATATCTTTTTGATTTTGATCTTCCAAGAAACTTTTCCCTTACATTATATTTTCATATGGTATATTTTTATTTCCTATAAGGATATTACTTATATTTATTAATATCCTCCCTTTGATGAAAATTTCCCCCCTAAAAAATAATTATGTTGATACGAATAACACATATAAATTCCTGTGGTTAATTTTTTATCCATTTCCATGTTTTATCTATCAATTGTGTTAGTGATAATATAAATATGTAAAATCTAAATAGACCTTCAATTTCCCCATATCAACATTTCAAAATATTTTTTTCATAATTTTTTTACAATGTGGGTTTCAAAAAATGTATTAAATTATTTTTTACATTTCTTACAAGAATGGTTTTCAAAACATTTCTTCAATTAATGTAATGTTATAAATGTTATCAAAACTCTACCATTAAGAAAAATTTTATTCCAAACTCCACAATATTAAAATTCTTGATATTTGTTTATATAAAATATTTTTAACATTTTATATAGTGGTTATTTTTTCCCAAAAGAAATATTCATTACAGATTTGTGTGTGAACATATCATCATAAAACATAGTCATTTTCTATAAAACAAAACCTATTTTATAAAATTTTATCATAATGAAATTATTATTATCAAGGTTTAATAATGTCTTCCATTTTAAATGTTTTCAATGGATAATGAATGTTTTTATTTTGCAATGGAAAAATCATACTGTATCAATAAGGGTTCTTTATCTATGTCAAATTATTTTTCAAGTGTATTCTTAAAATTGTTCCATCTTCCATAATTATTTGGATGGATTTTGAAATTATTTTTTAAATATAAGATATAATCCATCCTTGAATTTGTATTTAATAATAATCTAATTTTATAGACATGATTTACTCCTAATTAATTTCCTCTTTAAATGTTCAATTTTTCACTACATTATTGAAGTTTGTTCCCTAAGAATCCCACCACATTGAATGAATGAAGAAACTATTGTCTAAAATATATATCCATTTAAAAAATGGTGAAAATACCATATGTGTAATAATCAATATTGATTGCTTTTTACTACAATTATGCTTAAATTCATTAGATTCCAATATATATATATACATTTTATTTGTCATGTCATGATTAATTATGAAGGAATAAATGATATTATTGTAAACCACATGGAAAATTTATAAAACCCACTATATTTCATTGTGTATTAATTATATTTTAAATTAAATAACTTTTCATTCATATGTATAATATTCCATTATGAGGTTTTCACAAAGATATAACCCCAATGTAATTCCAAATGTTTCTTTATCATTAGATATCCTCGTGTGTGTGTGTGTGTGTTGTGATAAAATCCAAGTGTTATTTTAATAGGTAAGGAGCTTTGAATTATATATATTATTTTATGTTTATTTCAGTTCTATATTCTTACAACTCCATGCTCTTGAAATATTATCATGAATTTATAATTCAATAATATTATCATTTACCATATATTGATTCCATTGTCATTATGATATCATTTTATAACTCACATATACCATATTATAATTTATTATTATTTTTACCCTAAAGGAGTATTTTAGCTCCCCAAATTATTCTATTTAAATTTACAAAGAGTGTAAAAGAGATTATTATTTGGGCTATGAGTTGTTGTGTATTATTAGAGGAGAATATATTGAAAATGTTGATGACTCGTTATTGATTTATTAACTTCTTATATTGTGGAAATAATGTTTCCTTGATGAGGGTAGTTGATTTATATTAGAAATGATATTTCTCAAATATATAAATATTTGATATAAAGGGTTATTGGATTGTAATTGCGTGAAATATGTTGTAAATATAGGTGTATATTAAATAAGGTTTATTAAGTTACCAATTTTCAGCATCAGATTCAGGAGCATGGGCATGGGGTTTAGAAATAATGATCGATGTTATTTAAAATTATCTTTCACGTAAAATATAATGAAACCCAGTTTTAAAAAATAACAATATGAGTTTACTTAAAATTGAGTAAGTATATATTAATAATTAATTAATGAATTACCATTGTTGAAAATAAAATTTACATATTTTTTATAATATGTATTATAATATTCATACGTTATAATTTTGTAACTTGGTTGTAATGGTTAAATGTATTGTGGCTCATAAATAATCAGAGTTCCATGTAAGGATTGATATTGAACACATAAACTATTTTTAATGAAAAAAATTATAAAACCTCTATGGATGTTATAATCATCCCATAATATAAATTTTGTCGTCACAATTGTTTTTCGGGAATATAGATGTTCAATTTTGGAAAATACCTTCATTAAAAACCCATTTAGTCCAATATAATAATAACTAATCCATTTAAATGGGATGTTGGAGCCATTATAGTAACCGTAAATAATATATAATCGATTTCACAGATAAGGACAACATTACAGATAACTGAACATATTTATATGGGGGAGAACAAAAATGTCTAAATTATAATAGAGAGTGATATAGAAAATTATCATGATGTTTTAAATTACTAAAACCCAAAAATATGTTATTGGGTGAAAAAGATCCCCAAATTCTTTGAAATATATTCAAAAATGAAAAAAATTGATTTCATTATATTTTATCCTATAGTATAGGAATCTTATTAACAAGTAATAAGAGAAAATAAAAAATCTTGATTAATTATAGTTTCATAAACATAATTTAAAAATTTAGTTTTTATTAGGTCAATTTTAACTTCAATCTTATCTCATACAATAATAAATGAATTTAGAAAATGTGTTTTTTCATTCATAGAGTTAAAATATAACATCATTCACTATAAAACCACAATTACAACATGTTTTTTTTTTCAAAAAAACATTTATATCATCATTCCTCCAATATTATATTATAATATGGAATATATTATATAAATAAACAACTGATATAAAAATAGACAATGAAAATATAAATCACATTGTAATAAAATATCAAATAAAATTAATTCTCATCAAAACATGCCCATTTAATTTTTCAATATCTACCAACACCTTATCATATCTAAACATTATCCTATAATCCTCATGCACATAATAATGTTCGTTCTTGTGACATACTAGGAAATTTTTTAAAAATGAAATGAAATGAAATGTATATATATCTTTTTTTAAAATAATACTTAATTTATCTTTTGTACATGAAATAATGAGTTTCATTGGTAGAAACCTCAGCACGAAACACTGGGCTTCAGCAAACTATGAAATAATTTCAAATATGACCATTTTGTGATTTAACTATTAAATAACAAGGTATGAATAGTAAAAGTAAATTTATTAAATAAATATTTAAATTTACTACCCAAAATAAATTTAAAAAATCATAGTAAATAATCAATGATTTGTTAGTAATTTATATATTTTCATCAAAAAAATTCATCAAAAAAAATACATTTTTATTATAAGGTATTATAAATAATTTATAAGAATTTTTAAAATTTATTAAATAAATTATATTAATTTTTGATTCACTAACTCTAAATTAACCTCTGGTGAATATTTTTTATTTTTTTGAATATATTTATGCTTTATTAAAGAGTGAAAAATATTCTTCTTGTAAAGTTATCATTAACATTCAAAAAGTTATTTATCGTAAATTTCCCTAATATTATTAATCAAACATTAGTATTGTTTTGTTATATATAACCCAATTAATTACTATTCAATCAACTTTTCATTGGATTTAAGTATATGTTTATTTTTTCATTAAATATGTTTTTGAAAAACGAATTTAGTGTGTATAGTGTCTCTTAATTTTCGTTATTTAAAAGAATATGAAATTAAAAATATTTTTAAATGAAATGTATATATTATATATCAGTTAATTTTCTAAGATTAAAATAATAATAATAATTATTTATACAATTATTATTAAATAATATTTCTCATGGGAAATACACTTCTCAAAATCATTTTTTTCATATCGTCTTCATATTTAGTTTTATATTTAATTATTTTCACTTACAAAAATTGTATTTGAAAAAATAAAAATTATTATTGAATAAATAATTTAAAATGAATATTTTTGTGAATTGTAAATATTTTCCTTGATGGGGAAACTATTTTTATGAAAATTGTAAAATACTAGACATTAATTAAAAACTTCATTTTTGATTAAATGAATTACAGTGATATATTATATTTTAAATTTGTTTTAATGTAAAATTAGTTCAGTTATATATCTATTAATCTGATTTAGGTTATTTTAATAAATTTTTTATTGAATTTTGATATAAAATTATTTCAATCATTAGATCATTTTCTTTTTAAAACCTTGTATTCTCATCACATGTGAAATATTAAATTAAAATTAAATTTAGTCACTTATTTTCATAGAATTTGAAATATTGAATTCCATATTTTGAATCATAATATATAACATTACCTAATAATGTAATCATATTTTTATGGAAAAAAATTAATGATAATAAACGTAAAAATTATTTACCATGGTTAAGTAAAAACGTGTTTGTCAGGGGATTAACTAAAATTTAATGTTATAAATGACAAAGAACAGTTAAAAAAATAATTTTTTGGGGAATATTTAGAACATATACCATCTAGTATTGAGAATGGTCCACTAATTGAGCCATTTAACAAGAAAAAATATCATTGGAATTCCTTCTCTGCAAAAAATAAAAGTGGGTCACTCAATTAACTTATAAATGAAAACCATTTCTCACTGCCTATTTAAATCATAAAACCCTATTTTTTTTGGAAAATAATCACATAATAACTTAAAACATCCCTCATGTCATTATAGCTTCCAAATTTCTTTTAAAAATACAAATTTTGATGGATTTGGGTTCAATCCTAGGGAGGATACTAAAAAAGAGATATTGTTAATCAATGATGATTTTTTATTATTTTCTTCATTAGACTCTATAAAATATTAATATACCATTTTTATACAATAAACTATGTATATAAAATATAATTATATATATTTATTATTCTATGTCCTACAACTATATCCACTTTCATCAAATGGGTTACGATATCATCATTTTTATATACTACTGACTAACACCCCCCGAACCGATGTTAGTTGTTTTTCAATTACTACATATCTTGTTTGTAAATAGATAATTATTTATTGTTTATATATTATATTAATGATATTAGTCTTCTTATTTAATTATTATATCACCCAAACCCTCAGTATTTCCATTTATTGAGAATACGAAAATGATTCTTTTGTATATGACAAACTACCTCATCACAAGGCAGTGTGATTTATTCATTCTCCACATGTAGGGAAATAGGGTTGTTTTTAATGAAAATATTGGAATTTAATGAAATAATAATAATTATATAATAATAATATATCATTTACAATTATTTATTTAAATATAAAAATGAAAATGGACACAACGTTCATGTGTAAATATTCCCTATGGTCTCCATGAATGTTTTTTTACACAGTATACCAATTAATTTTATATTTTAATATAAATTTGAATATAATAAATATATATTATATTTATATCTGGGGTATCATTCTATAAATTATTCAACCAGGATCAAATTAAGAGAACATAAAATAGAAAATCTTGTTATATGATAAAAAAATTAGTTATTACCTAAAAGTGAAATTTGATTTTCTGTAATAATAAATGAGGCTTCAACCCTAACCTTTTAAAAAATATAAACAGGTAATGAATGGATATATGTAAATCATATACCAGGAATTCTCAGTCAGAGTAAGACGTCTGACCATTTATTAACACACAAAAATTTACAAAAAGCAAGTAAATAACATCAAAGAAAAAAACTATATATCATAGAAATAATCCCCATCACCAAATTCATGATAGAATGTTTCATCCGTATTAGACGATACCCACTTCGAGCATTTATAGTGCTTCAAAACCATAGCATACTTATTTATCAGATTCAGCTTTTCCAAAGAGATAATCTCCATAGAATATTTTATTCCCTTCTTCAAACCATTGACAGCCCTAGAAAAATTCTCCCTCTTGGAGGATGTTCTAGTTAATACAGGGTTTGGAAGGTAGGAGTAATATTTTCTCTGTCTTCTTCTTGGTGGACTAATCATACCACCTTCACTTGTAGATAGTTTATTTTTTTCACTTTGAAAAATATCACAATAAATTATTCTGGCGACGTCCCTGGCATTTTCTTTATCACAATCAGAGACATTTCCCCATTTTCTAGTGATGTGCATGGAATCAAACTTTTTGCATAAATAAATCCCTCTAATCAAAATACTATCTGAAACATACAAACATCCTCCTCCCACCAACTGCGATTGTATAATGACATCAATAAAATTGAGTCATTGAAGGGTAATCTCATTTCCATAAGAATCATGGGAATCATTTACAAGTGTAACCTCACTCGCTTCAGGATATAAAAAGGGAACAAGCTGCATATTTTCAAACTCATACCTTTGAGAGACTTCATCTATAGGAGGAGCCCTCTCAGTCTTCGTTACCTCAAACTGATTATAAGTTGAAACATTAACCAAATTCAAATGGCCACTTCTAGTAACATATGGAAAAGGTCTCTTCTGACCACCAAGATCTGGTTTCAGATGATCAAATACTTGCTTGAAAGATGGATTCAAAGAAGGTTAAACTGTCTTCACCACATATGCATATGCTGGAGTCTGTATAACCTCACATTCCACAGCTAGATCAGTCCACTCATCTGCCCTCACTCCCTTCTCACAAGAATACTCCTTTTCAGCGTGATTCATGACCTCTGAATAGAGATCCTTACCCTCATTTACACTATCATATGTTCTCCCAAGCAGAGAAATCCCATTCGGAACCTCCACCAGCAATTGCTCCATACCATTGTCACTAGAGCCACCGGAGCCCAATTCCACTGCTTGTGAATTCCTGATCATATTCATGCCTCGATAGACTAACAAAAGATGACCAAATCGATGGAAATTAACAAAGTATATCATCCAAGAATCAAAGTTGGCCTCCAACTACCACCGAAATTATTCCCCATCCGTGATCCATTCACAATTCACAGGTGGCCTCACAACATCCACTTCATCACATATTATTGGAAAAATTGGATGACATAGGACCTCCGTTCTCCGATCAGAACAAAGGTGTATACCAATCATATTACCAATAACATACCAGATATATGGATTTTGAAATGTAAGAGGAAGACCAGGGAGACTGACCCAAGTTGCGATTGTAAATGGATTGTGCCGCATGTGAAAATAAAAACACAAATGAAATAGAATGACAGAAGCTCCGTTGCATCTTCGGGATTCCCTAGACCATGCAACGACAAGGTCCTCCTACGATCGAAACCGAATCATAATGTGATGTTGATCCAGAAACCCGGACATCACATGCTTCTGTAGCTTCCATGAACTAAAGATAAAACGATCAAATTCTTCAACCGATGGTCAATGATGGAAAAACCTTGAAACCAAAGTGATATTGCAAAGATATATGGACAATGTGAGATCCTTCAGGGATAAAGGTAGCTGAGGTGCATCCTGAAATAGATCGGGGACTTTTGGGGACAATGAAACCTTCAGGAGGGGAGGAAGAGAATCCAGAATTTGGGATCTCTATTTTATGAGTTTTATGTCTCCAATGTTACCAAATCAGAAATGTATTTTTGTCTCAGTTTTCATTCTTAGAGACATAAATTATATTAAGAAACTATCATTAATTACAAGTTTTATAAAAAGAACCCTTGAAATTAGTTATCATGATTTTTTTATCATATTAATATTTTTTATTTAATGATCTTCCTTCACTGTTCATACATTTCAGTGTTTTCAATGTGGTAAACATTATATGTTATAGTCTCACCATATTTTGGTATTGTTGATTTTAATGTTTCATTTGATGAAATCTCATGATGCATTTGTTAATAAAAATATTTATTTTCTTATCTAACAGTTTTTCATGATAAAAATCATAGAATTTTCATACTATTTTATAATTAAAATAATTGATAAAATGTTTTAAATAAAATCCATAATTATTTATCTCTTCAGTTGGAAATATGTTGTCTCCCAAATACATGTCTTCTAAAACAATTTTCAAATGTTTTTATCTTTTCCCATAATATTTTTTAAATAAACTTATACCAAAATTTATTTTTTGTTTAAATTTTTTTTATAATAGAATATTAATCAAAATATAATCCAATACACATATTTATTTTACCAAAAATATATATAAATAAACATTTTTTCTAACTAGAATAAGATCAATAGTTATCCCACAAGCATGTCTACCCACTGATTTAATGATTCCCATATAAATTTTAAAATTTATTTTCAAAGAAAATCTTTTCCTCAGTATTTTCGAAATTAATTGAATTTGATAACTGATTTCTGACTTATAAGGATATCAAAAATATTTTATGTCTTAAATTTTAAATTAATAGAAGAAAGAAATTTTTTCTCAATAAATACTATAAATGCTTTCAAAAAGATTAACGAATAATTTTTTCATTTTATTATCAAAATATGAATTGTAGAATCGTTTTATATTTTTCAAATTGATTTTATTAAAAAATTATTTAAATTAATAAAATTTCAATGTGATATTTCGGCATCTTTATCTTTTTATTTTGATATTTTTGAGGTTACCTATAGTTAATTGAAGATATAATCGAAGAAACCATATCATTAATTTTTATCTTATTTGTTTTATGTTTATAATGACATGATATTTGTGAAACCTGCTTCTCTTACATAGGTTATAATATGATTAAATTATTATGCAAACCACTTATTTTTCCATATCTTAAATAATTATGAAATAATGGATTATTTATAATTCAGTTCTATTTTACACAAGCCATTATATGATGAAATTTTATTTGAATCCCATTTCAATTAATGGGTTATGATACCATCAA
Source organism: Viscum album (assembly GCA_963277665.1). Lineage (NCBI taxonomy): Eukaryota > Viridiplantae > Streptophyta > Magnoliopsida > Santalales > Viscaceae > Viscum > Viscum album. Next base: position 1,978,315,601 of record OY728146.1, on the reverse strand, counting down.
ATTTTGATGAACTTATATTACACATATGTACCATTTTAAATAGTTGATGGGTTAGACTAATATCTACCTTCAATGCATTGAGTAATGAATTATATCTCATAAGATATAAATAACTTGAATATAGAGTGATCCCTGTTCAATATGGGATAGTTTCCAATATTATGGTATTAGGAGTGAATCTTAACTACGTTTTTGTTTTATGGTGTGAACCCATTCCAAAAATAATATCTTATTTATAGAGCATTAAATACTATTTAAATTATTTCATATTCACATGTGTATTAAAAAATTGAATTACTTATGCCAATGATATCCTCTCATAGATCTTTTTCCTTGATTTTTTTCTGATACATGACTTCTAAACGTCAGTTAATTATGTCATGAAACATGTTTATGATATTTGATATTCAGTGTATGGTTTTCATGAATTATTTTCAAGTAATTAAACCCTTATTTTATTATTATTCATATATATTTTCCTTGTACAACCTTTATTAGAATCTAATCTCACACATTATTTTTTTATTCCCTACATTATGAAAAATGGACTTTGTCTGTTATGTTTTTGAAGAGTTAAAAAGGTAATTTTCATTATATATTAAATTGTTTATTTTTCACTAAATTAATAATTTTTAAAAAGTTTCTAAATAAACTAAACTATTATGGTTCAACGGAATTTGTTTTGTCATTTTCTGAATAATCATCTAAAATGATGTAATATCCATTTATTTAAATCCTGTGTCTTTCTAGTTGGTATTGAGGAAAGTTATAGTTTTCCATTAGAAGCTAAGGTTAGAAAAAATTAGTGAGATCCCTTATAATATATATAAGTATATTTCTTGTGATATCTCTAATATAAGTTTAGGGATGATACAATGAATAAGAAAATGTCATCGAATTAGTAAAGATGATTGAGTGTGTGGTTTTTATTATATTATATCCATATTTAGATAATACAAATGGGTGTGAATATTGAACATACCAACCATGTGTAATAACTCTGAAAAGGGATTACTGATTTTGGTAGAATCATTATCAAATTCACTACAAAGAGCTTTGCTACAAAATAGGTTTCATACTCCTTAGGGATGTGAATTGGAAATTCATAGGCTCTTTATAAACCATAATGATGGATTTAAATATATGGTGAATATATTTGATGGAAGATAAAAATAGTATGACATAGAATAATTTTTTTTCAATATTTATAAAATCAGAAGGATGTTTTAAATTATTATATAGTCCTCCACTATGATTATTATTACGTAAAATCTAATTTCTACATTAAGTTGATTTTGTGAACTGGAAAGAAAAGGGATAACATTTAATGTTATAGTCAATATTTTTTAGATAATTTCAAAGCGATGTTGACTATTGTGATAGATTTTGTGATCATGAATAATAATCTATAAGGAAACATGGTAAAAAAGATTCACATTAACCAAAACATTTCTACAACACTAAATAGAAAGACATAATTCATTGGGAGCTTTAATAGTGGAGACTATAGATGAATTAAGATGATTTTTCCTATATGTAAATTATTTATTGAAGAAGAAATCATGGAAATGTCTCATTGGGATGAAAATAATTTTTAGATGTCAAAAACAAAGACAAAATTCATATATCTACAATGTAAAAAAATGAAATTTTGAGTTAATGTAATGGATAAGTACAATGGTCTCCTGATGGAATCATTGACAGTTTAATTTTTACCTTTAAAAATTATGGGCACTATTAAAATTGATGTTGAAGAGGTAAATCTCATGAAATAAACCAGTAAGGTTTTACGAGTAATGGTTTTACTATAGATGAAGAAGTTACTCAGAATAAAAATTTAAAGGAAAAGAGATTATGGAATAAGATGATGAATCTATGTTAATGGATTATAGATGTGGTGTAATAATTGATGCGTTTATAAATTGTAATTAAATAATGATTATATTTATAAATATTATTCCATAAATTAGTTTTATTATAGATTTTAAAAAATATAATAAATGTTATTGATGGACTAGAAAATTTATTACATAGAAAAGTGATATTTTTTAGGGAATATAACCCTCAATATGTTGTAGATTATTTTATACTGTTAATCTGATGAAGTGTTTATGGATATGAATATTGTATATTTGATTGTACTTATTACCTTGGAAGTGATTAATTTTTTTTACAAAGTTGGTTGTTGTAACACTGATATAAATTATAATCTTTTTGGATTTATTAAATATATCCAACAATAAATGATGAATTTATGGAATGAGGAATAACATGAGTTTCATTATGGTTTTATGTTAATTCGTATTATTATCTTGTTTCAAGAGAATACATGTTCAATTTATTCACATGGTTGGTATGTGACAATAAAGAGAAACATTATAATATATGGGGGATTAATGTTATACAGATTTTCATTTAATCGGTGACCCTATTTATTAATTTTGAATATTATAAGGGATATATGTTTAAGAATTTATGGAATATTTATGTTTTATTTTGTATAAGGATTCATATATTAGTGTATTATTTCACCATAAGAGTACTTATGAATAACATGAGATAACAATTTTATTATGATAACTAAAGGCAAAAAAATTGAATTATCATTATATTAATTGATTTTATTATCCATTAGTTCATCAAGAATAAAAATTTCCCTTAAATTATTATAGTATGATATTAAGTGTAAATTGGTCAATGAACAACTAAAGGATGAAATTGTGGCTACAAAAAAAATATCCGGTTTTATCATTTTCATATAATCATATTCCGTATGTAATATAAATTACCCACCAATCGTAAAATTTTTTACTTTAAATTTTATATTTTTATCATATTTTTTTATGATATAAATGACCTTTTTTAAACCACATTGGTTTATGGTTTTTTAGTCCATAATATTCGAATGATCACCCACTTTCATCTGATTAAACACCATTATCACTCTATAAAATTATTTATGATTTTGTTTCATCTTTTTCATCACACATAATCTATTTTATCCTATTTGGAATCTAATTTTGTCTTATTTTAAATTAATTTCATATATCTCTTTCTATTTTTCATGAAGATCTTTAATTAACCCTTTTTATGATAGGGGTTTAGATGTAGTTATTTCCAAATTTTAATCATTTTATTGAAGAGATCAATTTAGTTAGAGGAATTCATTTTATGGGGGGTGAAATATAATATCCTGATATTTAGAACTTTTTTTCAAATTAACTTAAAAGGTAATATTTATTTCAGTATACACATCACCTATTTTATATTTTTTAACATGAAATAATGATCTTCATTGATAGCGTGTATTACATGGGACACCAAGCATCTACAAACCATGGATTTGTTTTGAAATATGTCTATTATAACATAACCATTAATAATAAGTATATAAATAGTATTAAAAACATTATGAAATAAAAATATAATTTATGTACAATATGTAAATTTATAAATTTTTATTTTTTACTTATAAACAAATTAGTAATGTAATTATATTCATAAAAAGAAGGTTTCATTCCAAAATTATTTATATTTGTTTCTATGAGAAAAATTATAATTAAATTATAAGTATTTAATAAAATTTATTTGAAAAAATGAACACAATTTTTGAAACAATAATATAAAAATTAATTTAGGGTGATCCTTTTGAATTTCTCGGAATATATTGATTTCTTATTAAAGATTAAAAATTAACAATTTATCAAAAACTGTCATTTATTTTTAATAAATTAATAAAATTAAATTCCTTAATAATTTTTAAATGATAAATAAGTATTATTTAATAATATTTAATCCACATAATAAATATTAATAAAAATTTATATTATATTTTAGTATATTTGTTGGGTTGATAAACAGTTTTATGAAAAATTATTTGAAAAATTAATATTGATTCTCAGTTTAATTAATTAATTCAATACATACAATACATCCCTCACATTAATCATTACTTGTTATACTATTTTATATTGTAACTAGAATCCATATTTAATGAAGTTTTTAGTTCTGAGTTTTATAGTGTTATGAGAAAATCAAACAAATTAAATCCATACATTACTGGTTGACATAAATACAAAGTATCAATTCTTTTCAAGAAAGAAAACATACTAAAAAATATGCTTTCTCTCTATAACATCAAATTTTTGATCTCATACTAATAAATTTATATTATAATCCATTATCACTACGAAAATAATTGTGAAACTTACGATGAGCACAAAAAGTTATTTAAGGTACATATAAATAAAAAACCAGTACTCAAGTTGAAAAAATGAAATTCTATTTTATTTTCATTGATTCAATAAAAAAAACTTTTTAAAATGAATAATACACATGATTTCTCTCAGATAACATCATTTAATGTAATGAAAAATAATTAAAACACTTTTATGTGACTTATAGAATCATATACATAATACCATTTAAAAACCCTTTCAATTCTAATAACTATAAGACCAACATCCAATATTATTGATACCTAATTAATTGGATTTATACAATGGATAAAATCTTTTTTATAATCTATATTGGTCACACTGATTAGATATAATGGGGATCATCCCTTCGTATAGGCTATAGTGGGCACACCCGTGAGCTACAATGGTATTCATGCCTTTGTATAAGCTTCGTTGGGTTCACCTCTTTAATATAATCAGTCTCAACCCTTCATATAAGTCGTATCTATATCACCCATATGATATAATTATAAATTAACATATCATTATTAAAATAAATTCATCATAAAACCCATTTAAAATACTTTTTAATCCCATATTAAGACTCCTCCAAATAAAAGTAGCATTTTCTTCCAAGAAAACATTTTTCATACTATACGTGTATTTCCTTTCAAAAAATAATTTCAATAAAAATACAAAAAATTAAATAAAGATGTTTTTTCATTTAATTAAACATGGATATTTTCAATCGATGCTGAAATGAAAATATTCGCTATGGTGGTGTAGATGTTATATTTATCGTATATGTTAAGAATAAAACACTAACTTTTTCGGTTTTTAAAAAATTTCTGTTGAAAAATGTAAAATATTCCTTTATGAAAAAATTTGAATTAAAATTAAAATATGCATAAAAAGTAAATGATAATCTTTTTATATTCATATAAATAAATATGTAAAATAATATCAATAATATTTACATATAGAAAAATATTTGATAATTAAATATTTAAACATTCGACGTATCCAATAACAGTTTAAACATTTAAATCTTAGTGTGAAAAATAGAATAAATTTACAAAAACATTAAATAACCAGATTATAGATAAAATATGTATATTAAATATCATTATACCTGTATATACACCATATAAATGAATACATTTTCATAGCATCAAGAAATGCCTCAGTGAAAGAAGATTGAGATGAAATCCTCTACAGATATCAGATCATGGAGGTGGAACATAATAAAATAACAGAATATGTGTATCTTATGTAATTACAAAAAAAATTTAAATAAATAATAATATATTTAAAATTAATTTCACACATAATATTAGCATGACATAATCAATTATTATATGTTTAACCCAAAGAATTAAAATTGTGTTAAGAAATTCTCTTCCCTCACGTTCAAATTCCATCAAAAGTTTTCAAACCTCCTTTATAATGGTTAAAATAAGGTTATTAACCCTTTTCATAATTATATTGATATATATATTTCATTTTTTGATGATTCCATAACATCTTATGATCCATTCATTAATAATATTTTGTTAATTTCCTAGTTTTAGGTGTATTTTTTTCATAGTTTCATAATCGATTAAATTTTGTAAAATTATGGATGTTATTGTAAAATTATTTTAAAACAACATAATTTGAAGTAAATAGTAATAAATTTCTTCAATAATTATAAATTTTCCCGCATATAATCTTTATTTCATAAATTATTATGACTCATTTGGTAAATTGTTAATGATAAACATTTAGTTTGTTTATGCGGGGTTTTTTCAAACATCGTGAACTAGTTTAATTTTATTTACTATTATTAGTTTATATGAGTTAAAGAATATTAAAAAGGTTATAAAATATATAATAAAATATAATTTAACCATAAAAATGTTTTTAACTCCATCCATGAAGGCGGTAATGAAAAAACACAAAAAATTATTCATGGAGGCTATTAACTGACTTAACTTGAACAATAATTTAATTTCTTTGGATAAGAGGAGATGATAAGTGAAATATGTATGATATATTCCATTATAAACATAAAAATACAATATGTAAATTATTACATAGTTATCATAAGTTTAAGTATGAAGGTGGTGAGGAGAACGTATAAAATGAAATGTAATTAAGAGAGGTACTTTGAGAAAATTATCTCTTGAATGTCACATCCTTTGGAGACCATTGATGACCTTAGGTTTTGAATTTTAGTGAGAACATAAGAACTTGTATGTAGAAAGATTGAGAAGGATATTTTTAGGGATATATTTTATGTTCTAAAAGATTTTTTTTAAAAATGGGGTTGTGAGGTGTGGTATTTATAATTGAGGAGAGGTGAGTTTAAGTTATTAAATAATCAGTATTTTATATTAAAAGACAATTATTTTGAGGTTTCATTAAATTAAATTACTTTGGATGGAAATTAATATTTTGGAGGATTTATATTATTGATACAATCCTCAACCAACCATTAAATTTTGTATTTTGTAGTTACATTAAATCATTGACCTTGTTAACATTAACATGTTTCATTTTTTTACAATATACTACGGTAATTAATTTTTTTCCCATTGTAACATTCTTTATGTCTAAAAATAAAATTTCCAATAAAATGTAATTTAGACCTTTTCCATTCAATAATTGATTCCATTTTAACTATTTACATTCATAGAATCCGAAAAATTATATTTAAAAGTAGTCATGTATGCGAAATAAAAAAGTGGGGTTTCAATGTCAATCGTTCAAAAGTTAAAATTGTTTTTGTATATAATTTCAATGTGAAATTTATTCCAATTACCTAAATTGGTTTCATATATTTATAATTTAACTAATTATACTTCAAAACAAATTGAAAATATAATTGTAATATTTATGTCAATTAGATGAATATGCAGATTTCAAATAAAATGTAGTATTTTTCACTATTCATCAAAAAAGATATCTTATCATAAAAATACAAAAAATTAAATCAAAGTAATTTTTGATACTCTGATTTCAAATAAATAATTTCATATTTTATAATATTATTTATAAAAGTTTAAAAAACTAGTTTTAAAATTTATGTGCCATCAAATGGAGGGAAATATGTCTTATTAGAAAAATACCACTATTATCTGGAAAATTAAATTTGTTCTTATAACCAATCTAGAAGAAACATAAGATTATTTATAAACCTCATATTGAATATTATATATATATATATATATTAAATTAATGAAATCCAAAAATATTGATTTTAATATTTATTTGAATAAAACGCACTTTCTCACTTTTAATTTTTTTTCATAAAGACATTCATTTATAATTTATTGGTCACCAAGGAATTAGTTATATAAAAAATTTTAAACAATATTTTCATAATTAAATTAATATTATTCATTTAAATTATCCTAAAGGATATTTTTTTTATAATATATGAATAATAATATATCTTTGTTCATTTATGGTTAATGTGGTGTATCATGAACACAATCAAACATAGTATTTATTTTTAAACACTAGGGATGTTACATGCTCCCCACTTTTGGAAATTGAATCCCTGAAATTTTAAATTTTGGGTCAGAAACCATGGTTTTACAATTTAAGAAACCCTTATATCAATCATGATTGAAAAAAAATTTAATAGAACATCAACATTAAAATAATCAAAGGGAAATATGATAGTCACATGAGATAACACATATTTGGTTTCCATGTATGAAAACATGGATATGAAAGAGAAACTTAAACATTATGTTCTGATGGATAGTGATAGAAAAAAATTATTAGGATATAGATAAAAATCACAAAACTATATATATGAGATTTATTAAATGATAATTAATTATTTATTAGGAAATGTATAAGAATAACATTTTTTAAGCTCCATTTCATAAAGTTGAAGGCTTATTTTACAACTTTGGGTAAGATCATATGAAAACATAATTTCTGAAAAAATATGGTCTCATCCTTTAATATAACTATCACACTTCAATTTTTATCTTATACCTCACATTTTTATCTCAACCCACAATTACCTCAACAGATTAATCCTTTAATTCTTTTAAATATTTTATTTTTTTCATTTCATATACTTATGATTTAGTAAAACTATGCCATAAATAAAGAACAATATACCTTTATCATGGTGTCCACATGGTTTCATACTCATTTTTTTTCACATTGACATAAGGTTCATGCATTAATACAATTATTTAGAGATTATTCAAACTCACTTGAATACTCTTTCTCATTAATCATTTTAAAATTCATTTGTTTGGGTTTTTTCAAAGAAATAGTTTTAGAAAATAATCATGCTCGAAAAATAATTTAAAAAAATCAGATAAAACATGATTTTACAAAACATTTTGACCATGTTTTATTTGAAAATTTAAATTAGTGGTCTTTTTATGATACCGTATATAAGTCGTCAAAGGCTATAGTTTTATAGAATATATATATATATATAGGTTGTGCAAGGGTATCCTTCTTTGGAAGATTTATAAAAATCATAATATGCTTTAAAATCGTTAGATAAGATAAAATTTATGAAACTTCTTGGATAATGGTTACATTTATTTGAAATTAAGTGAATATTTATAAAATAAGATTTATTTTAAAACATCCCAAGATGAAAATTGTTATTCATTTATAGATAAGAAGTTTCAAGTCTCATAAAATTGTTTACAAGAGAATAGTATGTTAGAGAATGTTTCAGAATCATCAGGACCTGACTATTCAATAAGTATTTCAAGAAGGTTATCAAGATGATATAATGATGTTGTTTGAGATCCTCCCACTTCCATTTATAACTAAAATTCATTAATCTAAAAAATTTATAGAATACAAATTTAGCTAAATGAATATAAATAGAAACAAAACATATTTTTATACAAAATTCATAATGCCAAAAGATGTCTAAACCATTACTTTGATACCAATAGTAAGGCCTTAGATACAAACCATACATATTCTAGAGTTTTTTTAATTTTAACTATAAATAAAATTTGAAGATCTTTAATGTTTAGACTTTTAGGAAATTAGAACAAACTCTTACAAATTAAATCCATACATTATAACTAGACACTTATACTCATTATCTATTCCTTTCACCAAAGTAAACATACAATAATAAATCATAAATTTTTACATTAAAATCCTCATCATGTCCTCATCCTAGTCTATACTCATCCTTTAACCCTGTGAAAAACACTTTAAAATTTTATATTAGAAAAATAATTTCTGTAAGGGACATAAAAAGAATGAAAACAGTTTGTCTAGTGAAATACATGAGTACCTATATAATTTTATTTTAGATAATGAAACGAAAAAATATCACATAAATATAAATCATAAATTTTTCTTAGAAAATATCATTAAATCCAATAAAAATACATTAAAATATCTTTAGGTTAGTTAGGGAATCAAATAATAAAAACCCTTTAAAAACCCATTAAATTTGAATAACAATACAATCAAATACCAATATTATTATTACCCAATGAATTGAAGATATATAATAGTTATTATTATCTATATTGATCTCACCCATTATTTATAATGGGGATTAAATATTTTTATTTGCTATAACATCCTCAAAAGTGAGCTATAATAGGGCTCAACCCTTCAAATAAGACGTATCGGTCTCACTCCTGAGATACAATGGAGATGAAAATTTGGTATAAGATATATCAGGATCACGCAATTCATATAATTATCATCTTCTATTTCATTAATAAAAATAATTTAGTGTAAAACCTTATGAAAAAATCATTTTATCCAAATACAAAGAAACTGCTGAATGAATATACCCTTTTTTTCAAGAACGAAATTTCAATACCGAAAATATCCTCTTCATTGAAAACCAAATTTAATGAAAAAAAAAACAAAAAAGAAAAATATGATGTTTTATTTATGTAGATAATGGAATCTTTTAAATAACAACACATTTATGATAATGGCTAATATGGTGAAAATTCATCATCAAATTATACATCAATAATATATCATTATTTTTTTCATTTATAAAAAATGTTTTTTATAAATTTAAAATGTTTTATTTTTGAAAACCATTAACTAAAATTAAAAATAGACATAAAATTTAATTTATATTAATTTGAAAATACTTTTAAATAAATTTGTATAATAAGATCATGAATATTGAAATATAAAAAATATTTTATAATTTAATATGTAAACGTTCAACGTTTACCATACCACATTGAACATCTAAATCATAATCTCCATGTAGGAATAAATTTACCAAAATTTTAAATGAAATGAGTATAGATAATATATGGATACAAAATTTCATATAAGGTATATATACACCTTATAAAAGAATACATGTTCATATGATCATAAAATTCTTCTATAAAAAGAGATTGAGATGAAATCCATTATAGATATCATAGCATGGAAGTGGAAATTAATCAAATGAATAGAATATGTTTATCATATATAAATCTACATTATTTTTTTAAATAGAACATAAGATGTTAAATAATAATTTCACACATATTATTATCACAACATAATAAAAAGTAGAATTTTTACCTGCTGAATGGAAATTGGGTTATGAAATTCATTTACTACAATAAGACTTCCTTCAAACCTATTAAAAAAATAATTTATAATGGTTTAAAAAATGTTATTAACTCATTATAAAACTATATTATTATTTATATTACTTTCAATAATTATTTTATAACATCTTATGACCCATTTATTAATAATATTATGTTTTTCACGTTTTTTGGTGTGATTATTTCATAGTTTCATGATCGATTCAGTTGTGTAAAATTAAGGGTGATATTATAAAATGAGATTAAAAAAATATTATAAAAATTAATTATTATTAATTTAATTTAAGAAGTATATATGGTTTCACATTTCATTTTTATTTATTTCACTAGGATGTCTCATTAAAGAAAAAATTATTGATAAACGCTTAGTTTAAAATGGTGAATTTTTTCAAACCCCATGAACTCATTTCATATCATTTTGTATTATGAGTTTATTGTAGTTAAAAATATAAAATAGGTAATAAGATAAATATTATGATGTTATTTTACCATAAAATTTATTTTAATAACATCTATAAAGGTGGTAATCAAAAAAACATTTCTCACCAAGGTGTTTAACAATCATAACTAGGATAATAATTTTATTTCCTTGAATAAATGGAGATGAGAAATTAATTGGAGAAGATATATTCCATTAGAAACATAACACTCCAATATTGAGATTATTCTATTTTTATCATTAATTTTTGGATGAAGTAGGTGAGGATAAGGTTGAAAAATAAACGAAATTAAGAGAGGTACTTTGAGAAAATAAACTCTTTAATATCACCTCCATGACAGTCCCTTGATGACCTTTTATTATTTCATTTATTGAAAGAGAAGAACTTGGACATTTGGAGAGTGAGGACGATATTTTTTTATAATATATTTTATGGGATACAAGGCTTTGTCAGTTGAAATGGGGTGGTGAGGTGTGATATTTATACTTAAGTTGTGGTGGGTTTAAGTGATTAAATGATGAATATTTTATATTGAAATCCAACCAATTTGAGGTGGAATTAAATAAAAAATTATTTAATGAAAATTAATATTTTTTAGGCTATATAAAGTCAATACGCATCTAAAAAAACATTTAATTTTGTTTTTTATGTATTTCACCCGTTTACCCTTTTTAACATTAACACATTTCATTTTTACCTATACCGCAGTAAATAATTATATACCATGCTAAATATTCTATATATAAGAAATAAATTAACCATAAAACCTGATTTTTTTCCTTCTTATTTTAAAAATAGAATCCATTTTAACAAATTCAAGACATTGATTCTGAAAAATAATATTTAAAATTAATCTCATAGGCAAAATGAAATAGAGTGTTTTCAAAGTGAAACATTCAAAAGATTTAAATGTTTTTATATATAATTTCAATGTGAAATAAATTTAAATCAACTAAATTGGTTTTATTTATGTATTATTGAACTAATTATACATTTAAACAGATTTAAAATATATTTTACTAGTATAAATAAATTATATTAAAAATGTTTTTTCAAAAAAATGCAGTATTTTTCATTATTAATCAAAAAAAGAATCTTATTGGAAAAATTAAAAAAATTAAACCCATGTAAATTTTGATACAGTGATTTAATATATTAATTTTATTTTTGAAAATTATATTTTATGAATGTTTCCAAAATAATATTAATAATAGGTGTACCCTCAAAAGGCAGAAAATATGAATTTTAAAAAATTATCTCATTTATCTATAAAATTAAATTTATTATTATATCATGCATTGGAAATGCATAATATTAATTTTAAAAATTATATTGAAAATATTATAGTTATATAAAATTAATATAACCATATAAGAGAGATTTTGTTATTTATTAGTAAAACACACACTTGAGAACTTTTAAATAGTTTTTTTAGAAAAACATACATTTTTAATTAATTGCTCATGAAAGAATTTATTGTTTAAAAATGTGTAAACTACATTTTAATAATTAAATTACTAATATTCATTCCCAAAAGTCTAAAGTATTGTTTAATTATAATCAGTAAATAAAAATATATATTTTTTCATTTATGTTCGATGTGGCGTATCATATACGCTATCAGACATAGTATTCCTTTTTGACAAAATCATTATATTATACCTAAGGATAATTTTTTAAATGATACGTATAAATAATATATTATTAAATTATATTTTATATACATAAAATGATTATTTTTTATATATATTTAAAATAAAATCATTTTTTCTCTCAAAAATAAACTTCTCAAAAATCTGTATTTTGATCACGTCGGTGGGTTTTTTATATAACATTTTATACACTCTTAGAAATTTTATTTTTAAAAAATAAGAAATTAATTTCAAATAGAAATTTCATAATTACATTAGGTTTTTTCTTTTAAATTCCTAGAAGTGTCAATTTTTTTATGAATAATAGAAAATACATCATTTGTATTGAATGTTTCTTGTAAATTTAATTTTTTTATAATGATAGATTATATATTAAATAGGTTCTAAAATAAATTTTAAAAAATTATATATCAATTAATAAAATTTATTAAATTTTAAACAATATGATACTGAAGATTTATATAAAATCATTTCAAATATTCGAACATTTTTTCATTAAAACCCCACATTCTCAACACATCTAGAAGATTTATTTTAAATTACACTCTTACACATATATTAATGGCAACTATAAAAATGGATTGAATATTTATAATTAATGGAATATTTATTATCTAATAATTTTGACCTAATTATTATACTAGAATTATTGGTACAATATTAAAAAATATTTTTACTGATTATGGTGAAATTGGTTTTATTGGGGGAGGTTAATGTAAAAAGGATAAGGGATAAAATTACCAAAACCTTGTACAACAATCAATGGATGGAAATATGTTGAATTTAAACCAAATATTCCAAATAATTATATATCATTTTCACCTTGTAAAATGAACAAAATGTGTGGTATTAATTCATTAAAAAATGGAAATTGCGCCACTCACTTCATTTATAAAACGCCCACCCAATTACATATCCTATTCAAGCGTCACACACTTTTTTTTCAGACAATAACTATCCAAATAATTTCAAAATTTCTCTAATATATTCTCTCATCTTTATTTTCAACATAAATCCAACCTACAATGGTTTTTGGTGAAAACCTATAGATGATACCCAATAAATGGTAGACTTCATCACTGAGCCTTTTTTTGTATTTCACCCTCCAACTCATTAAATTTATATTGTACCATTATGTTATAATGAAATAATTATCTACCATATTATGAGATGTATTTATATTTTTTGAATGAAAAAATATCTTCTTCCATCAAATTTGTTACTAAATCATCGTTCTTATGTATGGAAGACTACCACCTCATTAACCGATGTCATTCAAATTTCTGTTATCAAATCTCATAATTGGACTTAATGATGTATTTATTTTATATATAAGATAGTTATAAAAATAACATTATTATATAATAAATATATAATGAATTTTGTAATTCAAATCATTTTTTGGGAATACGATAATGTCCAACATGTGTACGGACAACTAACACATCACGAAGATATTTCATTCATTATCTATCTAAATAGAAGGTAATAAAAATGTGATTAGTGAAAATAGGATATATATATATATAACATAATTTCTTTTATTTAATGATAATATATAATTTTCCTTATTATTATTATTTTACTGGAAAATTGAATCAACCTTCACTTGTATACATGGTTCTTAATCATAATTAATGTTGTATTTCATTTTTATTACTAAATTTTATATATTACTATAAATACATATATAATGAATATATATTACATTTATATAATATCTATATTTACTAAATTTATAAAATTGTGATCATATTAGGAGGAGTAAAAATAAAAATCAATACATATACGAAAGGAAAAGTGGTTATTATACCGGATGTTGGAACCATTTCAAGAGATGTCAAGACTTAAAATCAGGGATTTATAATTTCACATTCATTTCTAGGAGACATAGGAACTTTCATCGACAATTGTCTTTACAAGTTGTTTATACATCCAATGAATGAATTTTAAAATTATTATTATAATTATAATTCAGACATTCATATTTATTTTAGGGAATATAATTCAATGGTTTTTCATTTTTAAATTTAAAAAATATGTAAGGTATTTTTGAAAAAAAATTCATTCTTTGAGACATATGACATCTTATGAACCTATTCACTTTTAATTTTTTTTACAAATATCCCAATAGATATGTAATATCCTGTATTTATTTATCCTCATGATGTTTTATATTTCATTTAATTGGGTTACTTCATGGTGCTTATGTTTTAATGTTTAAAAAGTGGTAAATATTTTATGTTACAATCTCAATGTTTATTAGTATTTTTTATTATAATGTTTATAATGATAAAATATTATGACCTATTTACCAATAAACTCATGAATATTTCTCACATATGTTAATTCCTAAAATAATAATATAATTATTTTATTCTTTGGTAGTCAAATTATTTATCAAAAAGTTTTTATGAAAACGTAAATTTATTTATCTCTATGATTAGAAATCTGTTTTCACCTAAAACAATGTTATTCTAATATTTTTTTAAAAAAATGCTTTAAATTTTTCCAAAGGTTTTAATAAATAAATTGTTACCAATTTTATACCACCTTGAATTTTTTTTAATGGAATATTCATGTTGTATTCCAACTAGTGCTCATTTGTATTTTTCAAAAAATGTTTAAAGAATATGATTTTGAACCTATATTTCATAAAGATTATTTACCAAAATATAGACCAATCATGATTTAATGGTTAAAATACATGTTTTTCATTTTATTTTCAATGAAAAAAATTTCAATAAAATTTAGGAATATTTTAATATTTCTAATAAATAATTTTAATATTTAATGTTTTTCAGAAATGATTTATGTATTAAAACATGTATATTATAAAATAAATGATATTTTCCATAATAAATATTTATATAATTTTTATAGCTGCCCTTTATAATATTTTAATTTTATTTTTATTCTAAAAGATTCTTAGAATTATTTATGTTGTAAAAATTGATTTTCATTGAAATTTAATTTCCCTTAATAAATGTTACAGTGATCTTTCAAAATCCTTCTCTATCTGTGATGAAATATTTTTTTGGTTTAATAGTAATTTAATTTGGATATGATCCAAAGATAAAATTTTTATTGTTTCACTGATTTTTTTAATACATGATGATTATGAAATATTTTTGTCATCCATGGGTATTATGATGATAAAGTTCTTAAAAATGTACATCGTTTTCCAAATTATACACAATTATGAAATGATGGAATTTTTATGAAACCTATGTATTTATCCATATGGTATGTTATGATGAAATATTAATGAATACAATCTCTTTTCATGGGTAATGATATGATGAATGTTTTATTATCTTGGTGAACTCCAATGTATTATTTTCAATATGTGATGGGAGGAGCCATTATATCTATAAAATTACTTAAGTAAATTTTTATATAATATGGGATATGAAACAATATAATAGGGGGTGAACTGGGTTCATTTAGGGACTATTATAGCTATTATGGAATTGGGAGTGAGCCTTGAATACTATGATGGTTTAGGGAGTGAACTGATTCTCCTATAATTGCCTTAGAAGACATCCTTAGATACTATGTAAATGATTTTCTATTATTATGTGTATGACACAATTCCATACCATATGATAATATTATGGTCTCATGTATCATTTTATTAGATTTATTTATGATCCAGGTCTTAATAAATTCCAATATACATGTAATATATCAATATTCTGATCTTTGATATCAATTTTATGGTTTTTATATGTAATGTTCGTGTTCTATAACACTTATATTTTTGTTGTGATTACCTATCTCCCATGTTTACCTTTACTGAGCATCTGTTCTCTCCTCTTCTTTTGTTCCCTTTCCACAAGTTATAACATAACGACTATAAAGTTTTTTTTTTGAAGAGTGTTAAGGGGGGTGATATTTTTGCGAGATATTGATGATATATCACCAAATGAAGAATATTTTTTGACTCTTTCAAAAAAGAACTAAATTTATATTGTCCCCAATTTTTTTTATTTTTTTATTGAATATTCCTCTAAAATTTTTTAATATCCTTCTATGAAAATCTACGTTTACTATATCTATTATTCTAAATCAGGTTTTTTCTAAAAATATCACATTAGCACTACAGAAATTTCCTATTTTATCAGTATCATTCAACCTATTATTGAAAAAACATAAATATAAATAATTATGTAAATTACTTAAATGAATCTTTATTCTTATAAAAACAATATCATTAAAAAATGTACAATTACAGAATTATCAAATCCAAATTCATAAACAATTTAATTATTCCACTTCAACTGTTCATATAGTGTTTGTTTATCGATGGTCTAAGAGTTGGCCTTCGTAGTATAGAATTGTCTTTGATAATTACCATATTACTCAAAAATAAGATATTGAAATATAAATGGAACCATGTTATATACTTTATTTCATTCCATTGATACATTTCCACTGTTTCTTCTTCTAACATTCTGAAAACCTATAAATCTGAATCTTTATTTATCAATCGTTATGAAACCCCATTTATATATTATTTTTCATTAAGAAAATAACCTATGTTTAGTTTTTTTAAATCATATAACTAGACACATGATTAGGAATAATCACACGGTTTCACATTCAATCTATCATCTCATTTGGTTACAGAAGAAGAAACTTATTACACCATATGTCACATTAGGCATTAATATAATTCCTCCTTGGTCAATCCATTTAGTAAAATAGAAATTATAATATTATTAATAATATTGGGAAATCATATAATCATGAAGGTTAATTAAAATGATGTATAAATAATGACATATTATTTTCAATCTATAAAACCTTTAGTTTACACATGGTAATATATGGATATTATCTATAAATCTATACATATTTGTTCTTAAATAAAATGTGAGTGACCCTAAAAAAATTACCTTGGATTTTCAAACATGTAATCCATTAAGGTCGCATTCTACATTCCCCAAAATGATTGTTGAGTTATACTCCAATAACTCATTTTGGGGAATTACCTATGATGAATATGTGTAAAAGCCTCATCAGCTTAATGTAAATAGATCGGGATGTATTTTTTAAATAATTCAAACTCCATTATTTACCATAAAATAGGAAATTATCATAACTTAGTCTTTTCCTAAGGGTTTACTCTATTTTTATTGTATATATTTCTTAAAAATAAATAAACATTTCTTTCATAAAAACTATTATAACCCTAATCGTTTCATACACAAATACATTATCTTATTATTTTTATAATTAATATATTTCAATTTAATCCACCACATAACTCTAAAGGTTTAGTGAATTTGTAAACTTAGATAAAGAAACAACATGAACATATAATACCTACATCATTTCCCATTACATTCATCATAACTATAAACATTATTATTAATTTCCTACTTCTTTCATTTATCCCTATATATGAAAATAGAAAAATAAGAAATGGTTAAATTTGATTAGTTTTAAGGGGAACATAATAGGTATTTTAAAATTTTCATACTTTTGAATTATATTAAAATAATGATATGAATATGTGATCAATATATAAAATAATCATAATAATTTTTTTGAACATCCTTCAACATTAATAATGACATTTTTTTTTCATTCAAAATTTATAATACAGAAGTCATATTTTTGAGGAATCATAAATAATCTATTATGATTCAAGAGAACATATCATAATCATAATTTAAATGTCTTTTAATACATATATCTATATATAATAATTTACGTAGTCAAGGATAAATTTAAAGAAAATACAAGAGGATTAGGCTCACTCATTATTCCATCATTTCTAAAGTCATAGGTCACTCTTAAGACTATATTATTGGATAATATCCCTTACTAAATTGGGTTCAATAGCAACTCTATTTCTTATTATCCATTAGATAACCATCATCATCCTAAAAATTGGAGGATTAAAACAAACCCAACCAACCTTGTTTTCCAATGTAACAATTAGTCCTTGGTTTATAATAGAACCACCTATGTAATAA
Organism: Viscum album; assembly: GCA_963277665.1. Lineage (NCBI taxonomy): Eukaryota > Viridiplantae > Streptophyta > Magnoliopsida > Santalales > Viscaceae > Viscum > Viscum album. Next base: position 1,978,296,775 of record OY728146.1, on the reverse strand, counting down.
TTAATTACATAGATATTTTATCCATATGATCATGAAACATTCACCATATCAACTTGTCATTAAATATTTAAATGATTTATATTTCCTAAATTTTTATTAATCAAAAAAATTAACCATATAGAGAACGAATAACTATTATAACAAGGATTCATATACCCATTAAATCATATTAATCATCAAACATTTTTTGTAGATGAAAATTATTTTAAAATATTAGTATGAAATTTCTGGTGGAAAATATGATTCCCATTTCGAAATCACATATGTAAATTGTTAAAATTTTATAAATATGAAGTGAAATTTTATTCTTTCAAAAGAAAAAAAGGAACTTATAAAAGATGATTCAATGAAAAGATTATTTTTGATAACATGTGAAGTTGTTCACAGGGTGTACATTAATATAGATATTCCTTTCACAATTTCTGTATTAATTCAAATGTACAATGGTTGGAAAACAATTAGAATATTCTTTGAAAACATTAAAATAAAAATAATAAAATACATAAAAGGAAAGTTATTAATATTTGAATAATATTAAAAATATTTTTAAAAACATTTTAGTAATACAAAGACATGGAATAAATGATTCCCCACCAAAGTGACAAATGAAGTATGGTTTTACAAAAAATATTATTTTAACCTGAGTAATAAGATAGAACTAAATTAGTGGAAATATTAAATCACAAAAAATCAACTATGGATGAAAAATATAATGATATTTTAAATAGATAAATCATATAATTAAATAATCAAAAAATTTAATGATAAATTATCCTGATAATAATTTGATTAAAATATAAACACTTACTACATTGTTACCCATTGATTCATAACCCCCATTAAAGAAATAACATAAAAAATAACATTAAATAAAATGAATATAAGGATTTTAAATTTACAAAATATCAATAGGGATGTAAATACACATTATCTAAGATGACTCTTCTGTCCTATCAAACATGTCTTTGTGAAATAAAATTGAGATGAAGAACTCGTAAGGCTTTGGTAATTTTATAAAATAAATTCAGTTGAATCTTAAAAATAATATAGATCTATATATACGTTTAATTAAACATTTTATTATTTCTCTATTAATTTTTTAATTTTATTAAACATATAAATTAAAATTTATCATATAACATTGAGACATGACTCAATGAACAGAAATTGAGAAGAATCCCAGTACCTTATATTTTTCCTAGAGTTATAAGTACTATAAATATATATATACTAAATTTATATATATTAAAAATATATATAAAAATAATATTTATGAATAAAATATCATATATGATCCACATATTCATTTTTAATACATTTTTATGAATAGTTATATATGATAGTTTTATTTCTATTGTTAGTTTCTTCTTTTTCATATATGTTTTTGTCAGTTATATTCAATTAAAATTGGTAAATTTTACTCCATAAAAAGTGTTTAAATTTAGATACAAAAATCATATGTTTTAATTATTTAACTTATTATTACCATTCATATTAATTAATGAGGAATAATAAATTACATCATTTCATGGAGATGATAATTTATGCAAACACTCGAGTAATGTTTTCACTTTATGGACAAGGGAATGAATAAAATGTAAATGATAATTGAAACTTAAAAAATAATTATTATATCATAAATATAAAATATTTTCAATAATTTTATACTGATTAAAATCTATGTAAAGTGAAAATTATTAAAAGTGTAGAAACCCATGGAGGTGGTAGTTCTCATGTACGCACAAGAGATGTTATCATTTACCAATTGATTTTATATTATGAAGGAAAAAAATAAAAAAAAATCTACTATAAATATCATATATAAAAATTTAATCAGTCATTCTAACGACACATGAATTATTGTGATGGACAATTAACTGTTTCTTAATGTGGTGGTGGTGGTCCACTTGTAATCATGAGCAATACTTTTATTTCCCATTTGATAGATAATGGATGAAAATGTTGTGAAATAATCATAAATAGAACTCAATATATTTATCATAATATATTAATATTTTTTTAGTATAAAACATATTTATATATCATTTATAAATATATAAAATTTAAAGATATTTTTTAAGAATTATTCCTCTTATTTAAGATACCCATTTGGAATAATTATTTATCCTAGAAGGGTTATAATTAAAGGAGGACAAGAAGATATTTGAATAATGTAACAAATCATATGTTATCTTTTTTATGTATTATTCAATATATAGTTCTCAAATGGGATGAATTTGAGTGTTGAAATGGTATCCCTTTTAAAATCGGGGATGGTTTGAACATGGAATTTCATAAATGAAAATAATTATATAATGTCAATTTTGATGGAATGAGGGTAAAAATGGTTGGGAATCAATTTTAAGATAATATATGGTTTTTTTATTTTCAAAAAAAAATAAAAAAATAAAATTACACTATTTTTTATTGAAATCTTACATATAATTTTTTTTAACCCTAACCCTTCCCCATACAGAATCAGTTTTATCCATAACCTTGGCAACAATAGATTATTATTTATACTATTCTCTATGACGAAAAATTATTTTGAAATAACAATAGTATATAAGTTATAATAATTATAAATATTAAATCCATTTTACCAAATTTATTACAAGTGGAGGAATATAAATTTGAATAATCATACAACCTTAAACGGAAACAAGTTTTAGAAAAAATGATTCATTGTACATAAAATATAATTTAGTTACATAAATTTTTTTTAGAAAAAATTAATTAAAATTTTAAATTTAGTCATATATATATAATATAGTTATTTCAAAAAAATATTTAATACATTTTAATTTAACACTATTATTTCAAAATTACATTCCCTACATAATAATAGTTTTTATCAAGAGATGTGTTTTTTACCCCAAAAATAATCTAGTACCAAAATAAAGAATAATTATGATTCTCATGTAATTAATTTATTTATTTTTAATTAATGATATATTATGTAAAATTATGTGAAAATTAAAAACATAATGATTATTTTAAATGAAAATAAATTATATATCTTCATAAAAATAAATATTTTTCAATATTAAATTGAAAAAATTTGGGACCTACTAAAAATTCACCCAATGATTATATTAAAATTATGATTTCTAAAATGGAATTCATTTCCTAGAATGTTTTTTATTAAAATTCTTGGATTAATTATAATATAATTTCCTGAAAAATTAAATAAGAAACATTTTTTAGGAAAGCATAAAATAATTTTACTTAAATTTGATTACTGAAATGCAAAGATTTTTTCTTTTAAATTATCATTATTAAAAAAATAATGATTATTCATATTCTGTAGTTAATATTTATATCGTTCAATTTGATAGGTAATTTATAATAGTTAAAAATATTCTAGTTCAAATATACACGGTGTTTCATGTATGGAATGAAATAGAACACGTATATTTAATTTAAATTAAATTAATATTATAAAATATTGAGAAGATACACCCCCCTTGAGCTATTAAGTGGTAGATTTAGTCAACTCTTGAAAAAAAATTAACAATGGTGTCCCATTAACATCTATTTAATGAATAATAAAATAACTTATTCTACATTTAAATATCACCAATTTCCTTGATGGTGTTTATCTATACACATGTAATAAACACTCCTTCCCTTCATAAAATACTCATGTTTTTTAATCACCCAATTTATATATGATAATGATTTTAGCCTCATTTTTTTCCTCAATAATTTTTTATATGGTTATCAACCATAATCTATATATCATTAATTATATTTAAACTAATATAAATTTTGAATTTTTTTCAGACAAAATAAAAAATGGAACAATATCATGATTATAAAAATTAGATTGGGAGATATTTATATTCAATGCATTTCTTTTAAAAATTCCAAGAAGAAATAGATCTACCATTATATATTTTTTTCATAATTATTTTTATGTTTTTTATAATGTTTTGAGGTAATCCTTAAACTCAAAACCATTTTCCTCTTTCTTTTTTCTTATATTTTGGGTTATCCATTTCATTTCATCTTTTCCCACTACAGGAAAATACTCCTCATGTAATTTCATCTTAAAATAATTTTATTTCATGAGTTATTTATATTTATAATACTTACTATTTTAAATCAATAACATATATTCCTCATCATCTCCTTATGGAAGATATACTTCCATGATGAACTTATTATTTTTAATACAGCCTAATTAAATGTATATATTTGTATGAGTCATAATAGATTTATGTCTTGAAAATGGATTAGTGGTTACACTGATTGATAGAGTCTTATCTGTGAAATTATATGAATATGTTACACATTTTTGGGGAATAATTGATTATTCCAAAAAAAAAATTTATTTTTTATAATCATGGTAAATTTATATAATATAGTTATAATTATATCAATTAAAATTAAATGTACATCAGTTTGTTAGATATGGAAATAAATATACTATAAATGAATGTTAACACATTTTTATTCCATCCATTATTTATTATTCATATACTTTTTCAAATTACAATTATTACATTACTAAGACTACGTTCTGTTAATAATAGTATATATCTCTTCTGAGATTATTATAAATCACCCAACGTATTATATCCATTAATAATTATTTTATATTTCAAAAATTGTTTCAAATTATTTATTACTCCCTACCTATCTTAATTTAAATCTTATTCCTAATTATTTTAATAAAATTGTTCCATACTATGTGAAATAACCTCAATTCCTATAACCCAAAGGCATTGATTGTTTATTACAATGATAAAAAATACATAAGTTCATAAAATTAATCCAAATTATTAGTTATATTTAGAGAATATATATATAAATAAATTATATTATATTTAGAATCAAAAAATAAATTTTAATAATACATGAAGCATTATTATTGCATATTATTTAATTTTAATTGAAATAAAGTATTATTCATTGTTTCATATGGAAATAGTTAACAATATAATGTGTGTGATAAAAAACTCACTAATATATAGAATATCTTAGATTCTAATTCCTAATCAATATTATCTACATAACATGGATTGAATATAGTCAAATATTATTCGAAAATATATAAAATTAGAATAATATATCAATGGATGATAAATAATTACGTGCATAATAATAAATTATCTCATAATTATGAAATGAATGATTGTAGGAATCATAACTGTAATGTTAAAGTCTCATTCTATGTAATAATACATAAAACGTATGTGTACTCAAAATACCAATGTTGGTTTTTTCCATGATTCATATAGATATAAATATGGCATATATAATTATATACCCCAACCATAAAATATGATTCAATAAAATCTATCGTATGAAAATAATGGATAACAACACTTATCATAATATTTCATAATTAATATCATACCTAAGATTCTATTATTAATCAAAAAATATCTATAAATAAGAAATATATATATATTTTCTCAAGGATTCCCATGTAAATTTAATAGTATACATATATATATGTGAATACGGGTCAACCAAATTAGAAAAATTAGTATATTCAAAATGTGATGGAAAGTATATATACCTGAGGGATGATAATAGGGTAATAGGAAGGTTAGTTTTACGATATAACGATGTAAATATGTTTTTTATTGAATATAATAGTATACAATGGAAAGATACAAAATAAATGACATAAAAATTACCTCTAAAAATATGGGGCATGTGAAAAATATTCTTGATAAACATTTTTTATAAATCATATCCTCATGGTAGAGAATCTATTTTGGCATGATTTTTTATAAATTGATCATATGTGACAAAATTTATTTTAATATATCACATACTCAATTAAGGATAGTATATGTATATAATTATCATCCTTACATTGAAAATTCCCCCATTTAGAAATAATATATCCATACCACCATAAATACAAGAATGTGTATGTATTTTTTGGAATTTTTTTTTGAAATTGGACATATTCAAGAATTCTAAATGATTTTGCATATATTATAATTATTTTTAACTGATAATAAAACATTAATATTCTAATAAGGGATTATTAACAATGAAATATACGAAAAACGTTTTCTTGAAATGTAATGTAATTAAACTAGATAAAAATTAAAAAAATCTATTAAAAGCCCTTAGCAAGTTAATTTAGTTCTTAATACTTATGAGGAAAAAATTTCGAAAAATACAAATTCAATGAAATCACTCTTAAGTGTAAAATGGAGAGTAGAAACATGATAAATATGCTTAGATTAAACCTTAAAATAAGGGTGGGTGGGAATCTATTAAAAATGATAGAGGATAGTTTAATAATTATTGGTTTTAGGATTTTGAAATATAGTTTGTGTAATACTCAATACCATTTAATTTCACATGGTTTTAAATTATTATATTTTAACACTGAAATTTTCTTTTTTATATTTTTGATAAAACGAACAGATATCCCTTTTATATTTTTAATTTTATATAAATATTATTTTAAATTAGATTGAATTTTTTATAAAAACATGCACAATTATAAAATTGACCAAAAATTATGGTGTTATTGAATTAATTTATTATATTATGTCCATAGATAACCCAAATCAATTTTTATATATAACTATTGGTGAATCATTTATCTGAAAGGTATATTTAAATATTCAATGTTTCGTATGGGTGTAATGATTATCAATAATTCACTATAGGTTAGAGAAACATGATTGATGGGAATGTGAAATTCCCTAAAAGGAATCATGTTAAAGTAAAAGCAAGTAATTAATGAATGACAAACCTATATCTGTGAACCTGGTTGCTGATGGGTGAAAAAACCTATAGGGAAGTTCATACTACCATGGGAAGTAAATCTCTTGTCCCTAAAAACATTCAATGTAACATCCCAGGTAAATAAATAATAATCCATTTTCATATTTATTAATATTTATGAATAAAATATTAATTAATATTACTTTAAAGGGGTTTCTATGTTCGATAGCGTACCTGATACACAACAATAGGTTTCTTTGAAATCATACATTGTACACTAATAATATAATAATATTATTATTAATGGAAGTTAACTCCTAGCTATTGTATTGGTAGGAATGAACATAACTAACTACAATATTATTATACATGTTTGTTCAATGTATTTACATTTATCCAATAAATGTTAGAGGTTTAAAATGTGAATGAATCTAATTTTAAGTATAATTAACAATAAGAGGTAGATTTACGGCCTTTTAATGGAGAACCCTCTTTAAATATATTTTCGGTCACATTAATACATTATATTTGGCCAAATAAAATTCACATTTAGAATTGGGAAACCAAAATTTACGTTGGGAATTTTTTTGGTATTTTTCGGATAAAATTCAATTTTTAATGAATAGTGGAAATATTGTATTTTAATTCAAAACTACATTTTAATCGAATTTATTTATCTGGATAGATTATCTTTTTAATTGGTTTTAACGTGTAATTATAATATATTTTTACCATTTAATCCAATTTTTTTTATTGGATTTAATTTCACTTTATAATTGGACATAAACAAGTATCAATCTTTTGATAGTTATTGTTTCTTAAAAACACATTTTTTGATTCCATAAAGGGAAATAATTTTAAATTAATTAATGAAACTTATATGTTTAGAATTTGTTAAAATATATATAATTTTTTATTTCACAATATCAAATATAGAATAGTTTGATTTTTTGGTATTTTTCTGAAAAACATCAATTTTTGATAAATAGTGAAACCACTTAGTAGTAGTTAAAAAACTGAATTTTTCATTTAAATGAAATTTTACTAATTCTGTGAATTGAATTCCATAAATCTGACAGACATGGTTATTATTAGTAAGTAAAATGTCATTCAATAAGATGCAAATAATTTTTGGTGAATAGTAACTTTTGACATTTATTTACCACGTTTAAAGGTAAATAGGGTAATTAAAGGCAAATAGAATATTATGATAATTCAAAATTACTTTAAAACTATACTAACCTTATTGGATGAGTAATTACCGACCATGGGAATCCTTGGGTCGATTTTGGGTCCCCATTGAGCCAATTATGAATGATAATGACACTTTACATTAATTAACTTAAACTAAAGGAAAAAATGACATAAATAAATATCTCATTATAAATTAATATTTACATGGTGTTATATAAGTTGTCTTATCGTATATAAATAATAATTGAAAAGATAAAAATATTTCCTACATCATGATATTTTTTTTATAATTTTTAGACATCATATTAATAAAACTATTTATGACACAATAATGATGCGGTGTTTACCTCATTAATAAATGATTAAAATAAATAAGATTATAAATATTGAAATAACATAAAAAACCTTTCCAATTCTTATTGGATTAATTTAATTCGACCATTAGTCATCTTATCTTTGACTTTATTTATTTTTGGGCCTTTAGAAACAGAATATCATTATATAATAATATAATATTATCACACTTTCTTAAAGTGCCCCTCCTCCCCCTTATAAAATGCCCTCACATTTATCCAATTACTCATACCTCTAAAGAAATTTGGATAATCCAAACATTGACCAATTAATCTCCCTACACCCCTCTAAAACTCATAGAAGACTTACTACAGGACAAAGGGAAATCCAGAAACTCATTTGGTTCATACCAAAGGGAGTTTGCCAAATTAAAGGTAATAGTTTATCTTATCTTCTTTTCTTTTATTTTACTTCTCCAACCCTATAATGTTTTTATTACTTTAGTTTATAACGACATAAGTATCTTCAATATACTAGGATTTTGTTATGAGAATAATTTATACTACACTTACACACACCTCCATCTAATGGGTGAAGACCATACTGTTTCCATGGATGGCAAACTAACACCTCACGAAACGATGATTGTTTGATTATCTCAGACCGACTGTCATGGTGTCCATTAATATGAAACTATATTTATATATGATATATATTATGATTATTTTTTCTTTATCCTTCTGTATTTTTTTTATATAGAATACCTTTAGGTTTTCCATTATGGCTAAATGCGATAATTTCATTTGAGGAAGTGTGGACTACCGCCCCCTCAAAGTGATATAACTCGTTAATGCCATATATGGGACGTATAAAGGATTGTGTTAATGATATTATGTATGATATTATACTGTAATTATAATATACCTATGTATCATTATGTTTTCATTTCATTAAAATATGAAATATAAATGAAAGTAGTGTTCATGCGTACGTATGGCTTACCATCTCCAAGAATGGTGCATTTCATTTAATATCTCCAAATGATATGCACTATTATAAATTCATATATATGCTGAAAATATATGATATATGTGATATATAAATAATCAATATCATTCTGTATATAATATACTATTGACCATATGGACAACTTGTAAATATAAGGTGTTCATTTTTTTCAAATACCAAATATCGACATAACGACCATTATTAACTTAAATGATTGAATAATGAATATAACATGGTAATAAGTGAGATAAAATGAATAATAAACTTTAAAAATTTTATTACGAAAGTAGAAATTAACTTTATTTTATTATTCACGAGATTAATGAATGATCGAGTCAAGTCAGACACAAGGTAAGGGACTTCATATCAATCTCCTTTCATTGAGGAATATTTTTTTCTAATACACAACTGTAATTTATATGTTGTATAAACAAATTTGACTTTTCATTTCATTCTAAGGGAATCGTTTTCAATGATGAATTTTACTAAATGAAAAAAATTAATGTTTCTTTTTAACGTAAGCGGTGACAATGACCTTTCCTCCGCCACGAGTATTATTTGATATTTTGGTTCCTTAAAAAGTCGTAATGTTTTTAAAAGGGAAATAAATACCATTTACAAATTTATGTATTTTTTTATTGAAAATGGTTTTGATAATGGTTTTTATTTTTTAATATATTGCAATTTTATATTGTTATTGCAATGTGGAAATGTTATCATTTTGTCTGTTTATGTCATGTGTTAGGATCATGTTTTGGTTCTTGGGAATTATTTACATATACGGGTGGTTTTCTGATAAACCTAGGGTGTGTAAGCCCGAGATAGATCATCAATGAATTGCATGACGTGATGACGGTAAACATGAATGTTCCTCCTAAGAGATTTAGGTAATATACTATGGTGGGTATTCCAAAGTAACTCCCTAAAATGTAAGTATGTTATTGAGGCCACAAGTTACCATTATGATTTATGATTTCTATGTGTTATTCATAAGTATTAATATTTCATGAGGTATGTAACAGGTTTTATGTTTTGTATGTATTTATGAAATAATGTTTTCATTCTTAGTTTTATAACCCTTACTTATATTTTTATGCTCATCCCGTGTTTTGAAATTTTTTCACATGACTTAATGATGAATAGGGTCAAGGATGAGATCAAGAAAAAGTCATGCTCTCTAAAACATGAAACTAGACATGAACCTTTTCTTCAAGAGTTTTTATTTTATGAAAAAATGGAAACTGAGTAGAAGTGTCTACTTTGGTAAACTTTTAAGATGTAATAGTTATGTCCTAATTCTCTAATGCTCTAAACCTGAAAAGATCTTCAATGTGAATTAATTCGTTTAATTCAATATTATGTAATGTTTTATGGCCCGATCAATATAGTAGATATCAACGGTTAGTTTAGATTACTTTAGGAGATATGGTATTAGTAAATTAATATCTATAAAGTAATTTATGTTAATATTGAAATCATATAGGATTTACAGATTACCTTGATGCTCTGCCTAAGATATTTCTATGATCAAAATGGTTTTCCACAGTGGAAACATGAAAGCTATGTTGGGATGACATCAGGAGGAAGACAACCTTCCAAATCAGCAACCTATGTTGATTGGAATCAGAACTGGATAGTTTGTTATAGTGATGGCACATTTGACTTAGCCTATAAATAGTGGTTATATCCATGCACTAGATCAGCCAGATTATCCATAGAGGATCATGTCAGTAGTAGAGAATTTCAGGAGGCAACATCCCCAATCATTCAGAGGATCATCTGACTCTGTGCTAGCAGGAGGGTGGATTAACGAATTGGAGATAATTTTTGATGTCATGTGGTGTTCAGAACACCAATGGGTTAGTCTTTTTGTTTCTCATTTTGAAGGAGAATCTGATCAGTGGTGGTTGATGGTGAAAAATATCATTTATAGTGAGGATATTGATGCTCTTTATTGGGATGAATTAAAAGGTATGTTTATTGAGAAATATTTTCCTAAGGCGGTTCTTCTTAGGACAAAAAAACATTTACTGGAATTGAGGGCGGGGGATGCGTCTGTGGTAGCCTATGAAGAAAAATTCACTCGAATTGAAAGGTATTACCCAAATTTCATACATGATATAGATAGTAAAATCAACCATTTTTACTCAGGATTAAAGCCAATATATCTAAGGGATTTAGCTTCTCATGAGTTCAAAAGTTATGAAAAACTTGTTTGTTGTATGGAGAAGGTGGAAATAGAGTTTTCCGATTATCAGGTTTTTTTTGACAAACAACAGAATAAGAGCTATAGGTGGCATAAAAAAGGGAATAACTCTTCAAAAAAATTTGATGGTATGAAACTTATGTTTATAGTTTGTGATAATTGTGGTAACAAACATATTAGAGAATGTATTTTGAATTCTAGTTAGTGCTACTGAGGTGGTAAAATGGGACCTAAGGCTCATAATTTCATTGAAAAGGATCGGGGTAATGGTAAGAAAAAATCTGATTTACAGTCAGTAAAATGTTTCAAGTGAAATGAAATGGGTCATTATGAAAAATGAGTGTCCAATAAAGAACTAAACTGAGGGATATCAGCCAGACTGCAAGCTGAAAGGGGTGGTGAATTCCTTTGAAACTACTTCATTAGAAGTTGGGCCATCAAATGAAGTAGTATCTGGTACACTGTTTGTTTGTTCAGATTATGACAATGTGTTGTTTGATTCAGGTAATACACACTCTTTCATTTCTGAGATGTTTTCTAGTGAATTGGGAATTCCATCTCAAGATAGGAATATAGAACTTATGGTAAAAGCAACTAGAGGAAATGTTGAGAAAAAAAGAAAACATAAGAACCATCACTTCCTTGTGTGTGGAATGAATCTAAATGAAAAACTTATTTTTGGCCTCTAGTAGAGTTTGATGTTATTTTGGGTTTAGACTGGATTTTTGTTTATCATGCTAAGATTGACTATAGAGCTAAATAGGTTTCTTTTCATAATGATTTTCAGTTTGTGTACAAGAATGAACGCTTGCATTTGATAACATATCAGGATGATAAGAAACTAGTAAAAGATGGAAAAAAATTTTACCTTGTGCATATTGTTGAAAACAAAGGAACTGTTCATATTAATGTTGTGCCAGTGGTAAATGAGTACCTTGATGTTTTTCCAAATGAGTTGTCTGGTATTATACATGATCGGGATGTTGAGTTTACTATTGACTTAGTTCCTGATGCTAATCCAATTTCAATACCCCCTTATTAAATGGCTCAAATTGAACTTTTAGAGTTAAAGAAGAAATTGTAGAGGTTATTAGATAAAGGATTCATTCGACCTAGCACATCACCATGGGGTGCTTCTATCTTGTTTGTTAAAAAGAAAGACGGTTCAATGAAACTTTTCATTGACTAAAAAGAATTGAATAACATCACTATTTAGAACAAGTATCATTTTCCTCATATCGATGATTTGTTTGATCGGCTCCATGGAGCTCATTATTTTTCGAAGATTGACTTAAGATCGGGGTACCATCAGTTGAAAGTGAAAGAAGCAGACATTCTGAAGACCGCGTTTCATACTAGATATGACCCTTATGAATTTTTGGTTATTCCTTCTATTTTAACCAATGCACCTCTTGTATTCATGGATATTATGAATATAATTTTCTATGAGTTCTTGTGTAAGTTTGTGGTTTTGTTCATTGATGATCTTTTGGTCAATTCCAAAATTAATGAAGAAAATTAAATTCAGTTAAGGGTTGTCTTGCAAACCTTAAAAGAGAAGAAACTTTTTGGGAAATTCAGCATGTGTGATTTTTTGTTGCAAAAAATGTAGTTCCTTGGTCACATTGTTTAAAAAAAAAAGGCATAACTATTGATCCTGCTAAAACAAAAGTTGTTGAAGTATTTCCAAGACCCAAAAATGTAACCGAGATATGTAGTTTTCTTGGTTTTGCCAGCTATTAGCAGAAGTTTGTTGAAAATTATGCATGGTTATCTAGTCCAATGGCTATGTTAACTCGAAAAGGTGTTAAGTTCATATGGACAAAACAATGTGATGAAGTTTTTCAGGATTTGAAAAGAGGATTTGTGACTGCTCTAGTTTTGGAACTGCCATCCAGATATGGTAAGTTTGTTATCTACATTGAGGCTTCGTTTAAGGGACATGGTTGTGTCATAATGCAGAATGATCAGGTAATTTCTTGTGCTTCATATCAATTGTAACCACATGAGTTAAATTACCCTACACATGTTTTGAATTACCTGCTATTGTTTTTGCATTGAATATTTTGAGGCATCATTTGTATGGAGTAAAATGTGAAATATATGCTGATCAGAAAATCTTAAAGTATATATTCACTTATAAAAATTTGAACATGAGACAGAGGAGATGGTTGGAATTAATCAAGGATTATGATTGCATGATCCATTACCATCAGTGAAAATAAAAGAAAGCAGATAATGCTTTGATTTGAAAAATTAATGCTTCACTAACCATGCTACATTAAGAACAAGATTATTTGTTTTTTGATTTGATAAAAAATTGTCATAGAAGTTGTTGGTTCATAGAATCATTCTGTTTTCTTTCTGGTATCAGTGGGATCATCTCTATCAGACAGAATTAAGCAAGCTCAGAAGGAAGACATTGAGTTATAGAAAAAGGTAGAGTTGGTTCATAAGGGTAATTTTCCTGAATTTAACATTGATAATGATTGTGTTTTGAGATTTGAAAAGAGATTATGTGTGCTTTGTGATTCACAGTTGAAGAATGATTTTTTATGTGAATCTCATAGTTCCCTATTTTCAGTTCATCTAGGAAGTACTAAAATGTATAGAGATCTTCAAGAGTATTACTGGTGGGATAGAATGAAAAGAGATATTATTGATTTTACTGTTATGTGTTTGAATTGTAAGTATGCTAAAGTAGAGTTTCAGTTATCAAAAGGGAGTCCTCAGTCATTACTGGTTCCAGAGTGGAAAATGGAAAATATATCCATCGACATTGTTGTTGGATTACCAAAGACATCTCGAGGTAATAATTCAATTTGGGTTATTGTTGATCGGTTTACTAAATATGCTCATTTCTTTCCTATTAGATATACTTTTTCACTAGATCAACTTTTTCATTTGTACGTTAAAGTGATATTCGAGTTGCATGGTGTTACCATCTCCATTGTATATGATCATGATCCCAGGTTTACTTTTAACTTTTGGAAAGGCCTTCAGAAGTCGTTGGGTACTGAATTAAATTTTAGTACACCTTTTCATCCTCAATCATATAAGCAATCAGAATGAATAATTCATACCCTAGAGGATATTCTACGTGATTGTTCACTAGATTATCAGGGAATTTGGGACCAACAACTTTTTATGGTTTAATTTTCATATAATAACAGTTTTCATTCCAATATACAGATGGATCATTTTGAGGCATTATATGGAAAGCATTGTAGAACTATAGATTTTTGGGATATAGTAGGTGAAAGTAAGCTGAGGGGACCAGAATTGGTTTAAGAGATGGCATAAAATGTTCACCTGATTCAGAAGAACCTGAAAATAGCTGAGAGTCAACAAAAAGGTTATACAGATAACCAAAGGAAGGATCTCTATTTTGAAGTAGGTGATCATGTCTTTCTCAATGTTTCTCCATAGAAAAGTGTGATTCCTTTTGGTAAAGAGTCAAATTTGAGTCCAAGGTTCATTGGACCATATAAAATCATGGAGAAAGTTGGATTATTTGTGTACATAGTGTGTTTACCTCTATGTTTATCCCAGGTACAAAATGTATTTCATGTTTCAATGTTGAGAAATTATATGCCAGATCCATCTCATGTTTTGAACCTATAGTTGTTCAGTTGGATGAGAATCTCTCTTATGAAGAAAAACAAGTCTAGATTATTGATCGTAGAGAGAACGTGTTGCAGAATTAGTTAATTCACAGGGTAATGGTTTTTTGGAAGAACCATATGGTTGAAGAGGTAACATCGAAATCTAAAAATGTTATGAGGGATAAATACCCCCACTTATTTGATAAGTGAATGAAAATTTTGAGGACACAATTTCCCAATGGGGGGAAGGATGTAACATCCCAGGTAAATAAAGAATAATAAATTTTCATGTTTAATAATATTTTTGAATAAAATATTAATTAATTTTACTTTATATGTGTTGCTATGTTCGATAGTGTACCCGATAGGCAACTACATGTTTCATTGAAATCTTACATTGCACACTAATAATATAGTATTATTATTTTAAATAGTAGTTAACTATGAGCCATTGTATTGGAAGAAATGAAAAAAACAAACTACAACATGATTATACATGTTTGTTAAATGTATTTACAGTTATCCAATAAATGTTAGAGGTTTACAATGTAAATGAATCAAATTTTAAGCATAATTTAAATTAAAAAGTCGATTAACCACCTTTTAATGATCAACCCTCATTAAATCTAGTTTTTTCCACTTAATACATTATATTTGACCAAATAAAATTCTTCTATAGAATCAGGAAACCAAAATTTACTTCGGGTAATTTTTTGGTATTTTTCTGATAAAATTCAATTTTTAAAGAATAGTGAAAATACTGTATTTTAATTCAAAACTTCATTTTATTCTAATTTATTTATATGGTTAGAATATATTTTCAATTCGTTTTAAAGTTTAATTAGAATATTTTTTTTACAATTTAATTCAATTTTGTTTACTGAAATTAATTTCACTTTGAAATTTGACATAAACAAGTATCAATCTTTTGATAGTTATTGTTTCTTAAAAACATTATATTTGTTTTGATAACGGGAATTAGTTTTAAAATAATTAATGAAAGTTCTATTTTTATAATTTGGTAAAATATAAAACATTTTTGAATTCAGAATACCAAATATATCATAGGCTGAATTTTTTGTATTTTTCAGAAAAGCGTCATTTTTTGATGAAAAGTGAAACCACTTAGTAGTAGTTAAAAAAATGATCTTTTCATTTTAATGAAAAGTTTCCACTTTTGGGAATTGATTTCCAAAAAAGAAACATACATGGCTGTTATTAGTAAGTAAAATATTGTTCAATAAGATGAAAATAATTTTTGGTGAATAGTAACATTTGACTTTTATTTACCTCAGTTAAAGGTTAATAGGAAAATTCAAGGTAAAAATAATATTATAATAATTCAAAATTACCTTAACACTTGTCATAACATTATTTAATGATTAATTAATGACCATGAGAATCCTTGGGTCGATTTTGGGACCCCAAGGAGCCACTTATGAATGATAATGACACTTTATTTCATTTATCTTAAAGTAAAGGCAAAAATGACATAAACAAATATCTCTTTGTAAATTAATTTTTACATGAGGTTATATAAGTTATCTTTCAAACTACAAATATTAATTGATAATATAAAAATATTTCCTATATCATGGTATTTTTTTTTAATTTTTAGACATCAAATCAATAATATTATTTATGACACAATAATGATAAAGTGTTTAACTCATTAATAAATTATTTAAATAAATAAGAATATAAATATTAAAAAACATCCAAAAACTATACAATTATTATTTGATGAATTTATTTCGTCCATTATTCATCTTATATGAATCTTTAATTATTTTTGGACCTTTATAAACCGAATATCCTCATATAATAAAATAAAATTATCACACTTTCCTAAAGAGCCCGTCCTCCCCCTTATAAGAATCCCTCATTTATAACCAATTCCTCACACATCTCAAGACTTGTGCATCATCCAACCTCTACCCAATTAAGCTCCCTACTTCCTTATCCTTTTTCTAGAAGCCATACATTAGGAAGAAGACACTTCAACAAACCCTATTGGTTCATACTAAAGGGAGTTACCCAAATTAAAGGTAACAGTTTCTCTTAACTTCTATTATTATATTTTAATTCTCCAACACCTAAAATAGTTTTGTTTTTATATTTTATAATAACAATGGTATAATCAATATACTAGGACTCTATTATGATAATGATATGACTACAATTACAAACACCTCCATCTATTTGGTGAAGAACATACTGTTTCTGTTGATATCAAATTAACGCCTCCCAAAATGATGATTGTTCGATTATATCCTACCGCATATCATGGTGGCCATTAAGATTAAAATATATTTATATATGATATATATTATGTTTATGTTTTCTTTATGCTTCTGTATTTTTCATTTATAGCATACCTTTATGGTTTCCATTATGGGTAAACGCGATAATTTAATTTGAGGAAGTGCGGACTACCACCCCCTCAAAGTGATATGACTCATTAATGCCATATGTGGGACTTATAAATGATGTAGTTAATGATATTATATATTATATTATACTGTAATTAAAATATACCAATGTATCATTATGTTTTAATTTAATTAAAATACAAAATTGTAATGAAATTACCGTTCTTGCATATGTACGGCTTACCGTCTCCATGAATAGTGCATTTCATTTCCTTTCTTTAAATGATATGTACTATTATAAATTCATATATATACTGGATATATATCATATATATGATATCTAAATAATGAATATCATTCTGGATATAATATACTATTGACCACATGGACAACTTGTAAATATAAGGTGTTCATTTTTTACTCAAGTACCCAATATCGACCACACAATCGTTACTGACATTAATGATTTTATAATGTTTATAAAATGGTAATAAGTGATATAAAGATAATAATAAAAATGAAAAAGTTTATTAATCAAGTATAAATTTACAATAGTTTATTATTCAGGAGATTAAAGAATGATCAAGTCAAGTCGAACACGAGGTAAGGGACTTCATCTGAATCTCCTTTCATTGAGGCATATTTTGTTCTAATACATGACTTTCTTTTATATTATGTATAAACAAATTTGAATTTTCATTTAATTCAAAGGGAATATTTTTCTACGAAGGGTTTTACTAAACGAATTTTTTTTCTTTTTAACGTAATCGGTGACAACAACCTTTCCACCGCTGTGAGTATTATTTAATCTTTGGATTCCTTTACAATACATAATGCTTTTAAAAGGAAAATAAATACCATATAATAATTTATGTATTTTTGTTATTGAAAATTGTTTTGATAATGGTTTTCATACGTTAATATGTTGAAATGTTATATTATTATTGCAATGTAGAAATGTTATCTTTCCTTTATGATTATGTAATGTGTTATGATCATGTTATGGTTCTCGGACATTATTTATGTATGCGGGTGGTTCTTTGATAAACCTAGGGCGGGTGAGCCCGGGATAGATCTCCAATGCATTGGGTAACGTGACGGAGGTAAACGTGAATGTTTCTCCTAAGATATTTAGGTAATATACTGTGATGGGTATTCTAATGTAACTCCCTATGTAACTGTGATGGCTACAATATATGTATGTTATGGATACTACAAATTACTATAATGATTTATGATTTCTATGTGTTATTTATAAATCATACGATTTCATGAGGTAAGTGAAAGAGTTTATGTTTTGTATGTATTTATGAACTAATGTTTTCTTTGTTTGTTTTATAACCCTTACTAAGATTTTTATGCTCATCACATGTTTTGAAATGTTTTCAAAAGATTTAAAGTTGAATAGGGACAAGGATGAGATCAAGGAAAATCCATGTTGTCTAAAACATGGAACTATACCTGGATCTTTTTTAAAGATTTTTTATTTTATGAAAAAAATATAAACTGTGTAGAAGTGTCTACTTTATAATCATTTGAGATGAAATATTTTTGTCTGAATTCTCTAAAACTCTAAACTTGAAACAATCATCAATGTGAATAAATTCATTTAATTAAATATTATGTAATGTTTTAAGGTCGAGTCCTTATACTCAACATAGGCATACTATAACATGAAATGCTTCCTGTTTTCATAGAACCACCCCATGGGGGACTACTTATATGTGAGTTACTTACCTAGGATGTAGTCCTCTTAACAGTTAACTATTACAAGGGGGATTACTTTCCATCTCCATAATTCTATCCCATAAGTAATATTACCATAGATATTATGTTCCATTATAGTAACAGAAACTAACTGTGGCCTCCTTCAGCTTTCTTTACTACCAATGTCTTTAATTCATTCCAAATTAGCCTTACTTTAAAATACATTACTAATCCTTACTATAGTGACACCCCATGAATGGGGAATCCTAGACACACATTCCAAAATATTGTATTATAAATATAAACATACGCATATACATTTATAACTATTTGGGTGGCCAAATAAAAACACAGATAAATTTTATATAATTTCTATTATTAAATGAAACTAATAAGTTCACTCAGCTTAAAAATGTAATTTTATATTTTCTTTCTATTTAAGTTATATAACCTTTTATTTTTAATTATTATTTTGAATTTCACATAAATTATCTTCTCATTTGAAACCCACGTAGAGAACCATTCATAATATTCATCTAAATAACATGGTGAATGAAATATATTAATGGGGTAATCTTATATACTCTATAAGGATAAGCATTAGAGACACCCATATAATATCATAAGGGGCCTTAAGAAGAGCATGTCCCTATGAAAAGATAATCCCCGGGCATAAACCTAATACAAGACGATCACACCCAATAAGACATATATCATATATAATGTGTCATGGAATAATTATTTTGGAAGAACATTTAACATAAATCATTTTAGTGAAAATATGATTCCATATCTGGATTAATGTGATAATAAAATATTTACAAATAAATGTGGTGAGAAATGGAATTAATAACATAATCCTTGGTTAAGAAAAATGGAATCTATCACTTAATGGGTAAGGGTAACAAACTACCAAAAATATATTATTCTTTTTCTAACAACTTTTGTAACCTTTTCATATAGAAGACAACCCATGTACCCTTTTACTATTTGGTTACTACATTTATAACTATTTTTTCTTGTTTCTACCTCTATTCCATTTTTATATTGAACATTAATCTGTGTACCCTTTCGGGATTAGGATACTTCCAATGAACCCTTTTGGGAATAGGAAATAGATTCGTAACTCCACTAATCCTGATCCAGTATTTAAAATTATCAAATTGGTAAAAGACAAAAGGGATCTCACAAACATGATCATTTATTTTAGCATTGTTTTAAAACTGGACACGTACATGACTCCAATATTAAATTAAAAATATAACAACATTTTATAAGTAACATTTTATCATATATATTATTATTCATAAAATCCTTCCTCATATCCTATGGAGTGAAAAATAATATATAAGTTTATATGGACTAATCATTAAGTGTTATGTACTCTAGAAGTTATCACTATTAAATAAGGAATAATCAACATGGATGAGTGGGTAGTAAAGAAACATTACATTTAATAATAAAATTTGTCAATTGAGAATCCATGGATAATATATACATAGAAAAAAATAATGTTAATGAAAATTGAAATCATAATAATAAAAGTGGCTAATTCATGGGAAATCATTGGCATGGACTCTCAACCAAGATATCAAAAATCTTACCATAATTGCCCTAAACCTATAGGGACCCAAACAGATCATACATAGATATTACGTCATTTTAAATGAATATTTATTATTTTTCACAAACAAAAAATGAGGATCCTAATGGAATAGTTCCATTGGATACTATACACCAAATATATATATTTATTTTAAGATCTTAAGTACCAACTATAAATATCATCCCATAATATACCCTTCTTACACATACCCCTCACAAACCTTTCCCCAAAAAATGGGGATAGAAAACATAAGTATGGGTTATATAATAAGATTATTAAGGGTAAACAATTGAGATAAATAAAAAAACAAGATAATTAATAGATGAGAACATGATCATCACATTTGAAGACCATACCATAAATATCAAAGATTATAATCATGAGTCATGTAATAAAGATTGGATGTTCATAAGACATTAATCATAATAAAATAAAATAAAATGACCCATGATAGAATAAAATTATCATAATTCATAGCATTGTGGAAAATGCATATATATATAATTCCATTTCTATAATAGTTAAAGATCTTTACCAAAGCTATCGTACAGTAATGGGTTGACTAAAAAAAATTCCTAGTATTCAAGGTAATCACCAAAGACCATCATACTGAACTGAGTCCCTTAAAAATATTAGTTCACTACCCATTATATTACTTTATATATCATGAGATATAAATCATTAACGAATGATTTGTAGGGAGATAAAATTCCCACGTGATTCATAATGAAAATCCTACATATATTATCCCCAACATCATAAAATATTTATCTAATAAAATTAAAATAAAATAAATCAGTTTGATAAACATTTTATTATACATTAATGTAGAAATGAAATTGGTTTCATAATAACATCATAATTGGATCACATCCAAAACCATGAAAAACTAATATGGTTTTAGAAGATTGTTTTCATAGTATAACCCATGGATATGAAATAGGTTTTCTAAATATAATGTCATAATAAAAATAAACCACTAAGAGAAATAATAAAGGCGGTGTCCTTGTATCATATCCCTAGTAAAACATAGGATTAACTAAATTATGAAATCTTAGAGGAAAATTTATTTCAAATTAATACATTGAACATTTAATGAGGAAAATATCTTTTCCCATTTGAAAACTATTATTCAAAACATTAAATACATTCCAAATATTTTTTATAAAAAAATTATTTCATAAAAATTTAGAGGATTATTTAAAGATAATTTAAAACATTTCATTATGAAAATATTCTCTATAATTTGAATATAATTTTTAAAAACATCAACCACATTCCAAATAATTTCCATTGAAAATAAACTTTCATAATTATAAAAGAAGCTTTAAAAATCAAATAAAACATTTAATGATGAAAATAAACTATTCCTTTTAAAAACAATGTTTAATGAATAAAAAATTGGCATAATTATTTTAATTTAATGTAAACATGGATATTATAATATAATTATTGAAACAAATGGGGGTATTGATGGTGGAATTCATTATTTATGTCATACACTTTATGATAGTTATTTTTTTCTTATTTTGGGTAAAAGAAAAACAAGAATTATCTAGAAACTGATTAGCTGATTCATTTAAAAAGGATATCAAAAAAAATAAAAAATAAATAAAATTTATTTGATAAATCATATAAAAAATTTTAAAAACAATTTTATTTATTTTTTTAAAATCATTATTTTGGAAGTAAATTGATTTCATACAAAAAAGTGAAATAATGAATCTTTTCTTAATGAATTTTATGTCACTATTTTTAGTATATAATGAAATTAAAATTAAGTTGAAACATGTATTATCCTGACAGAATAAATTTATAATAAAATACACGAGTTTCTTGAACTATATATTATAATATTGCATTATTAGAAACATAATCATGAACAATATATATAAATTATTAGATTATAACATAAAACCCTCAACACTATGGTAAATTTAACTCATAATCGTCATTAAATAGTAATATAAAATGACAAATATAATATTTTAGGAATAAATAAATTCATTATATTACATGTAAAGGGTAATTAATATACACCTAATAAAAAATATTGTTGAATAACACAA
Source organism: Viscum album (assembly GCA_963277665.1). Lineage (NCBI taxonomy): Eukaryota > Viridiplantae > Streptophyta > Magnoliopsida > Santalales > Viscaceae > Viscum > Viscum album. The sequence goes on along the minus strand of OY728146.1, from coordinate 1,978,274,009 downwards.
CATTTTTCTTGAAGAAGGAAATTTGAGAAAAAAAATCCCTAACTAATTATTAATTTTTTTTATTAACCCCATAAATGATACATCATAAAATTGATATAAATATCCCAATATTTTTTTATATTGGAAGAAAAAAAAATTATTGGGATATATATAAACCGCATAGAATAATTTCATGGTGAAAATCGTATATGTCTTAATGAAAATAATCTTCATACAAAAATCTCAGAACTTGTGTCTCAACATTTATTGTATAAAATAAATCATCATTTATAATTAATATATAATCGTTATAAATATTATAAATAACCATAATTATATTTATTTTACCCTATTTGAAATACATTTGATCTTTTAATACCTATTATAAAAAATTATTAGTCAAAATCATGTTTCTGGTAATAAATGTTTTGACTTAAATGTTCATTTTGATTTGTTATTTTTTATCTACCATTGATCATTATAAATAATATAAATATTTTGAACCCAAAATAAATTTCATATATATTTAAAATATATTAAATTTTTTTGTCAAAAAATTTTACATATAGAATATAGATAACATCTTTCATAGAGATGATAGGTCGTACATTTTCATTAACAGTATTTTAATTTTCTAACGGGATGAATAGAATGTAATGTAAGTAAGATATTTACATTAAATAATATTTTTTATTTCATAAATTTAGAAAATTTTAATTAATACCATCATTAATACTTTCCCCATAAAGTGTGAAAAATCACATTACTTTACGAGGCACTAGTCTACCATACACACAGATGAAGTAATCATATTCCCACTGAATAGAAAGTAAGAACTCAAATGTTATAAAATAATTTAAATAGAATAATAATTTCATAATTATCCTATAATAAAATTTTAAAACATCATTATATCTGTCCTTGTGATATGGTAATGGAAAAATAAATAACATCAGTTCGTGAGGTTGTGGTCTATCGTACATGCAAATGATAATTTCGAATACCATTTAAAGTCATATAAGATGGTCGTATGTCATTAAATTAACAGAAAACATAATAGTATATTTAATATACTGATTATATTATATCATAATTTTTAACAAGAATTTATATATTTTTAGAAATAAATAAGATAAAATTTTTCTGTAGGGATGTTATATATTCTTCAGAAAACTTATTTTGGATTTCACCAAAAATATTCATAAGTAGAATATCATACCAAAATAACGATTATATGATGAGAGTAAGGATTTAAGGATGTTATTTTGGGAAGGTAGTGGATAATAAAAAAATAATATGTTTTGATATAATAGGATAATTGTTCCCATTAATAAGTGAGGTGAGTGACACAATTGTAATATTTGAAAAAAAAATTTGTAACCATTTTTTTTCTCATGAAAAATGACCCAAAATGGTCTATTATCACTAATAGAAGAGATAATGTCTAAAATTTATATAAATTTGGGGTTTTCAAAATTTTAGTTAAATTTATCCATTGTAATTTCAGTTTAACCACCTCAAGTAATCCCATATCCACCGTGACTACAATAATTATTTTTTTAGTACTTTTATAATTCATAATGATCAACATTTAACAGAACATAAGATAAAAAATAAATTATTATCATTAAAAATTTGGAATCCATTTTTCTAAATTCCATTCATATATTTAAAAAATATTTATAATATTAATCCCACAAGTGTGACAAGAATGCATTCTTCCAAAAAATATTTTTTCAAAATATTTAATAGTCTTTGTATCAAAATTAAATATTAAAATTAATCAAATTACTAGATTTTATTAATAGATATATATTTTAATAATTTTACTTTTCAAACAAAATTAGTTAAATTTTGATGTTTTTAAATGATTAAATATAATAACAATTCAGAATAAAAACAAGAATTTTTCAATATTCATCCAAAAATTAGTTTTACCATATACAATTAAAAAATTCATTATAATATAATTATGAAATGATTATTTAGAAAAAAACGTTGAGTTTTTCAAAAAAATTTCCTAAAGTCAAATAAAATAATTTTAACAGAAGTACAAAAAAGAAGACAAAATATCTTTTCAAACAATAATGTTTTATAAGGAAAATTTGTTTTATTATTATATCTTGTATAGAAAAAATGAATAATTTTTATAAACATTTTATTTAATACATATTATAAAATTTTTAAAAAAATCATTCAAAAATATATCAAATTTTAATTTAATTATTTAAAACATGTTTTTTCCAATAAAATAGTATATTTGGAGTTAAATTTCTTTATTTTAATGTGATTACTATTCACATTTATATGTAATTCATCCCCAAAGAAATAATTTTATTTTAAAGTGTAAATAAAAAATATTCATAAATTAGGTGAACCATTTCATGTCCTCCATTAAAATGGTTATGTTTTAACCATCATATCAAATATTAATATTTCAATAGTTTTTCATATTTCATTTAATCTCAAAATTTAATGTGATGAAATATACAATCAGTGTTTCGTGTAGTTAATGATAAAATAAATGTTTAATAAAATTAGATACAAACTCATTGTATTAGGTAAGAAAATATAATATTACTTTTTATGGTAAAAAGAAATATCAAAAAATGAATTTTACAATTTCTTTAGGAGTTACATTATACCCCACATAAAACAATTGTGTCTAACATACCATAATTTTTTCGTGGTAAATTATGATTTTCCATTTGAAAATATATTTTTTGGAATCCCAGTTCATAAAATTAGAGAAAAAAATCACTCTTGAACTAGGGAATTGGATTTTTTTAATGAAATATGGAATACACATATTCCGTTTCAAAATAGAATAACATCTGTGGGAAGCTAAAATGTAGTAATATAAGATTAAAATAACACCCAAATACTGATGTAGTGTGATAGAGAGTAGGGTTATGATGATGTTTAGAACAAAAAAAATCATAAATATCTGATATTCAATACAGATATTTATTAAAAAAATGTTAATAATTATATTTTATGGTCAATATATTAATGTTGATGATTTTTTTTGAGAATATATATAAATTATTAATTTTATTTAATTTCATAATCACAATATAATCCTTTATTTTTTCCTTTACAAATTTTCACTTCATCATTTAATCTAAGTGAAGAATTTTTCATGTTGAAATTTCTAAAATATATTATGATTCATTAAATAATGACAATTTATTCCTTCTTTCAAGAGTGATTATAGAATAAAATGGTTAGCATAGGTTCTCCAAAATGCATAGATCATCATATAGTGGTATAATATATTAATCTATAAATCCTCACCCCAATATCAAATTAAACTTTCCATAAATATATCACCTTATAACCCATCCAAAATTAATATGTTTTTAATATTGTAAACTTACCATTAATCACCCAAAAATTATAATGTAGCTATAGATTTTCACATCCCAAATGTGTGAAAATCATAGTCTTATATTTTAATGAGACAGTGTAATAACTAAAATTATATTAAAGTTTTTTAAAAAATACATATTTAGTCATTACATGATTAAAAAAACATTTTTTTAATATATACCATAAATTAAATAATGTTATTAAATTCATAAATGATAACATAAACCACATTGTCCACAAATAATAAAACAATTCCTTGTTCATCAATAGAATCATGTTTACTTTTTTAGAGTCATATATTTATCAAAAAAGTATTATCTCAACATGAGGAATATATTAAGGGATATGATACAATAAGCATATGTTTTTCAATAAAATTTCACATTTCATTAAAGAAAATTTATATATAGTCAATATCATTCAACATTTTCTTGAATACCCTTTAAAAAAATAAATATACAAAACAACCCTCATCAATTTCATGATTCATATTACATAAGTTTGAAATTACATCACATAAACACAATAACCCTTCCGGATTATTATGAAACCATTTTCTAGGATTAGTTATCATATTACACAACTCCTATTTTCTTTTATATTTCATTTTTAATCTCTTCATCATCCGTAATATAATTGTTACTCACACCACCATATTTATTATCATCACAAACATTATCCAAAGGACATTGATCCATATGATAACCACTCTTTCAACATTTTAATTAGTTTAATCTTAGGGAGAAAATTATTCTCATCCCTTATTTTAACAAAAAATATCATTTTTCCTCTACAATAACACGATGTGTTCCCTTCATCTACACATATAAACATATTCTCGTTCAATTGAGGCAATATTTTTATTTCTTATTTGGACACTGTTAACATATATATTTGTTAATATTAATCCTTTTATGGTCTCCACTACTAACAATCTCAGTGAACTATTCCTTCTCTGGTTTGGTAAGTCTGATATTTTTTTAAGGTGATATTTTTTAGTCATATATCATGATAACTAATTAAAATCAATCACAATGTTTTTCAATTCAGTAATCATACAATGAGGTATGTATTCAACACATTTCCTATCACATTCAATGGTAATTTAGTTCTTTATAGTTCCCGTTATTGACTAAAATCATAAAGAAAAGTATGAGAAATAATATTCAAAGTGGGAAATTATTTAATCATGAAAAATCTCTTATACGATGCCTAAGTCATGACAAATTCTATAAATATTAAATAAATATTAGGGTTTTCTATCTTCATTCATAGTCTTCTTCTGTTTAAATACATCATGATATTTCAATGTGATATTTTGAATTTTAAAATCAGATCCCCTAGGAGTGTCAAAACAGGTTTGCATTATGGCTCATTGTCAGGCATGAGGAGAGGATTGTGCCTAGATCAATGTTCCATTTTCTATGTTATTACCCATAGGTATATCTATTAAAAATACACATCTACATAAATTATCAGGATGAGGAGTTAATTTATTTAAAACTAATAAATCAATTATTTACCAAAATGAAATGAATATTCTCAATACTTTGAAACGTCCTTAGACTTATCCTTAGCCATGTCATTAAGGATATCATTTATGGTTTTTTATAGTAGTGTGAAAAGGTTTGCTAAAACTAGGATCTAATACAAACTATTTGGACACAGAAATTTTATACACGATTATTAAATATTTTTAAATTAATATTCATTACATTACACAAATACATACAGGGGGATCATTAAGGTAGTGTGCGATTAGAGACTTAAAAATTACTCTTTCTTCATTTGTTGGCAACATATCCTATAATGATATTCAAACATAGTAATCTTCTTAGAAATACAAAACATATAACCATTAATCATAACATGAGGAAATTATACACAAGAAAGGGTGAGCTCGGAAGACCATTAAGGGTATATAGTGAGATATGTAAGCATAAAAAGAGCACAAAGCTATGAGGACATGATCATAACATTTGAGAAACCCTACCCTACATATCAATGATAATAATCTTGATTCATTTCATAAATATTTTATTTCCATGAGACATAAATAATATGGAAATAAAAGAAAATAATTCATGAGAGATTAAAATTTGAATAAGATAGAGGCTTATGCCATACACATAACACAAGTAAAAGAATTGTCTTTTACGTCAGTTTTTATCCAATGTTGAATTCTTCGATGTTAAAAATATGAATTTTTATGTTTGTTTATGTAAAATGATACCACAAATGATTTACATTTGTTTATAATGTTGGTTTTGTAAAAAATGATGTTAAAATCCCATCGGCATCAATTTTTTTGCCTCAGTTTCCTTAAAAACCGAAGTGGAAAAGTTACAAAAATAGTTTTTGTGTTGATTGTTTTAAAAAACCAACACCATAAAATAAAAAATATATTTATCACCCTTGTTTTTACCAAGACTGACACCAAAAAGTAACTATTTTCTCATCTATTTTCTAGATCACTTCCTACGCTTTGATTTTATTGGTTGTGGAGCAAAAAAAGAGTTAGAGATCAAAATACATGGTCCTTATATGCTGAATTTTTCAATTATTCTATTGATATAAATCATTTGAAATAAAATATGATAAACATAAATTAAAATCACTTAAAACAAATGAAATAAAATAAATAAAATATTTAAAAAATATTTCAATAGTTTTAGGAAAATCCATCCAAATGACACAATATTTATTATCACATCTCTTATATTTAGGTTATAAATAATGAGATAATTAAAATAGTGATCGACAACTAAATTTACTCAATAGTTAGTAAATATAATCTGAATGTTCTATATTTGTAACATGGTAATAATAATAAATCATCTTTATAAGTAAGCTAATCGAGTTGTTTACAAATAATGGAAAATATTATTAAAGAAAACATATTATTAGAAAGGGTAATATGTTAAAATTAATGATTGAAGCAATGTTGAAAACATTATTGAATTGATGAGGTTTAAAATGTTGAAAAAAAAAGAATAAAATGGATTTATATATAGTTAACAAAAATATTTTTTATAGCGTTCTATGAAAAAGTAGGCAGGATTTTAAAAAGATAAACGTGTGTTGTGAAACAAATTGAAATTATGATGACACATATTAGAGAATACACCTTTGGCATTATTTTTGTATGAAAATGACTTGAAAGAGGATTTAAATTTGTCTTTGGGGTTGTATTTATCAAAAACAGATGCCAGAAATGCCAATCGAAATCATTTTTTTCATTAGTTATCAAATAAATAAAGGAAAAATGATTAAAAATTATTTCTGAATAATCTTTTAAATAAAAGGATGATAATATTTAAAACAATTACTATTTTCATTGGTTTTGTGAAAAACCAACTCAGAAAACTAAAAAATAATATTTCAGCATCTATTTAAAAAAACATGAAAAATAAAAAGAAAATTGGCATTAGTTTCAATAAATATCGATGCCAAAAACGAAAAAAATTATTAAAATGTTTTATATAATTTCATAATCTTCAATTTTATTGGTCATGGTGCTAAAATAGAGTAACAGTTTGACAGATGTAGCCTTTGAAAGTTGAAATTCATTAAGAATTCTCTTATAGAAGATAAAATTCCGACATCCATAACTTTTAATTCGTAACTATGTTTCTTCTCCATGACCAGTCAAATCGATTCATAGGATATAATCTTGAATATAGTGAAAAATTATAATTATTGGCATCGGCTTTTGTAACATATAATGAAAAAACAATGGATTCATAATTTCTTTTGTCGGTTTTTAAAAAAAACTGACACCAAAAAGTCTCTACAAACATATTTTATGTATTTTTATAAGAAACCAGTGTCGAATTAAAAATGTTAAAAACCATTTTTCTACTTGTTTAATCTAATAGATTCTTATCCTTACTAGCCAAGGATCCCTACCAAGGCTATCATTATGGAATGGGTTCACTCCCTAAACCATCATAGTAGTCAATGTTCTCTCCCAATACCCTCATAGAATCTGAATTCCCTTACATAATCCTATTAACTCTACATTATAATAATTTATATCTCATATTTATCCTATAAAGTAAGGATATATAGGTACAACTTGTAAAATATTGAAAATCATACATATTTCTACCATAAATTCATAAAACATCAATCATAAAGAAGCTAATAAATTGAAATGGGTATCATAAAACAATAATAATAATATAACCACTGAAAAAATATATTTCATAGTCATGTCATCATTTCATCATAGCATAAATCCAAGAAAAGGAATAAATATTCATAGTTATTTTATCATGGTATACCTATTAGAAGAGAAATAGTTTTCACATACATATTTTCATCATAATTACAAAATATTAAGAGATTAATATCCCTAGTAAATATTATGATACATAAAATAACATAATATTATATGATAAAATATTTTTAATTACTAATTATAATATTTTTTCGGAAAATATCATTTTCACCTGAAAAAAAATTATTATAAAATTAACACATTTTCAATAAATTGGACATATAAAATAAAATTTGAAACTTATAATGGAGTCAATAAATATAATTTAAAAAATTTAATGTGGAAAAAAATTAATTTCACATTGATTTGAATTATAAAAAACATAAATCATTTTAACAATATTTTTCCTCAAAATTATCCTTTCAAACCTATGAAAAATCATTACAAATTATTAATAATATTTGTTTAGGAAAACAATATTTTCAATTTGAAAATTAAATCATAAAATATAAAACATTTTTCTAAAAGTTATTTTTTAAAAGAACTATTGAAACATATAATTATTTCATTTAAAATGAGTCTTCATTATCGGATACACTATCATTCATATCGTCCACTTTATAAGAACGATTCATCTCACATTTTCAGTAAAATAAACTTAGGAATTATTTAGAAAATGACATGATGATTCCTTTAAAAAAATAAAAAAACTAAAAAAACTGTGAATATTTATTTTAATAATTCATTTCAAGAATGTATTAAAAGTTTTTTATTTAAATTATCATTTTTAAAGTAAATTCGATTTTTTCCTGAAAGAAAAAAAATGTTATTTTACACTGTAACCATTATTTTATAAATTGGAGTACATAAATATTGGAAAATTAATAGAAGACAAGAGTTATCATGAAGATACTGTATGAGAATGAAATTATTGTGCTTCTGGAGAGGAATATCAAAATATTTCCTCATTGGGTGAATAATAATGAAAAATCTTGATAAATGAAGACACTGTAACAGAAAACCCTTACCACTTTAGTCACAATGAAGTGTCATAACCGTGATGAATAACGTTAAATTAGACATAGAATATCAAAATAATAGAAAAATATTGACATTAATAGTCAAATTATCTATGTATATACCTCATGATGAAGTATAAGTGCATAACATAATGTAAGTTCCAAAGAAGGTAAATTGTGAAAACAAAATCCATTAATGATTTGATTACAATTAAACTGTATACCCCATTTAATAGAGATACTAAAAATGGATATTTAAATTCAAATATTTTATATTAGATTCATGATAAAATACATTAATTGGATATATATACCCCACATAAATGAAACACATGGTGAATATGGTATGCGTCTCACAAAAAATAAAAGTGAGTCAGGAATCCATTACCTTATGTCTCAACAATAATCGTATATGTTAGAGTCTCATTTATAATAAATTTAAATTTAATATGAATATATTAAATAACCATAATAATGTACATCATAACAAATATGATTTACTTAGGACCCTATATAAGTCATTTATCAATAATTCGATGTAAGAAATTAAATTTTGGGTAGTAAAATAATTTGTTCCACGTATGATTTGATCTGTTATTTTTTTGGTCATATATCATTAAAAATATTTCTATTACCTCAAAAAATTTATAAATTATATAAATATAATATATTATATATATATATATATTTCAAATTATTCTATAATATGTAATGATTAAAAATTAAATACACAGTTGGGAAGAATGTATGACATACGTAAGAAAGAATTATTTTTCACATTTTATTAAAAAAATTAAAGAACGAAAGGTAAATAATATATTAGCCTAAAATAATCATTTTTACGTCATATGTATCATATAATTTCATTTAATCTATCATTATAAAATTCCAGGTATATAAAAAAATGATATGCATAGCTTCACAAGGCGGTAGTCTTCTGTACACATGAGCAACATAGTAATATGACTATAAAATGCATGTAAGAAGGTAAATGTTATAAACTAATTTAATAATTACAATGTTATAATAAATATAATACATATAAACATCATTTTCTATTATATTCATCCTTTAGATGTTGTAATGGAAAGATTAATAACATAGATTCAAGAGGAAATATTCTGTTATATAAAGGAATGAGTATTTTGTATCACATTTTATTGAAGTGGATATGGTTTTCGGCCATTCATGTAATATAAATACATATAGTTACATGTAAGATACTGATTTAACTAAAACAATATCAGTTACAATGAATTTATGGGGGTCGGGGAATAAATAATATCAATTTCGCAATTAGGGATGTTTCCTCTTCTTCATTCAATTTCTTATTGTTTTCACCAAAAGAATCATATGACAGCCTTATTATTGAAAAAATGATTCTAGGATTATTGGAGGCATTTATGGATGTCATTTTTATATTATTTTCTATTAAAAATAATCATTGGGTGTGTGATGACGAGGGGAGATGTGGTGGCCTTTTATAAGTGAGCCAATCGATACTCTTGTAATTTCTGAAAAAAAACATATAAATACGCATTTTTCATAGAACTAGGATAAATAATGGTCCACTATTTATCTTATAAGAGATAAGGTCCATATATTTCAATCCAATGAGTAATTTACATGTTTTTTGTAATTTTATAAACTAATTGTTTTTGTTTCCCCTAGGTTTACCCTTTTTTACCATAACTAGTGTAATTAATTTTTAATTCATTTATTGTTCGTAATGGTGGAAAATAAATATTAACTTAATGTAAAAGAAATTATAATTATTCAATATATGAAATAATGTTTTTTATATTCCTTATAAAGAAGGGAAAAATATATATTAATATTAATCCCACAAAAGTGACAAGAAAACAGTGTTTCAATGAGAAAATATACAAATGATTAAAATGTTTTTCCTTAAAATTTAATATAAAATTTCTCCTATTCAATTAAATTTTATTATTACAGATATTATTGTTATAATTTTATTTTTTATCGATATTTTAACAATTTTTATGTTTTTAAATTTTTTAAAATAAATATACATTCTTAATAAAAACCAGTATTTTTAATTTTTATCAATGAGTTTAGTTTCATATAAAAATAAAAAAATGTACCATAATATAATTTTATCCTTAAGATTTAAAAAATTACTTTTATTCTTTCATCTAAAATTTCTAAATGTGTAAAAAAGTATATTAAATTAAAAGTGAAAATTCTAGACAAAACAATGTTTTTAGAAAATAATGTTTTTATGCATGAAATAGTTTTTCTTCTAATATATCATAAAAACACATTAGAAGATTCTTTAACACATTAATGAAAACATGATATATAATTTCAGTTAAAATAATTCCAGAAAATTTATTTATTTAATTTACTGATTTAAAACATAGTCATCTGCATTAAAAATAGTTTTGTATGGAAAAATATCTTTTATTTTGAAATTGTTTTTACATTAATTTCTATTTAATTGGTCAAAAATGATTTAATTTTATATACAATAATAATGAATAATTTTAATATTTTACATAGCACTTCTCATAACTACAATTCCAACATCTAGGCAATAACTGTCATTTTATATAATAATATTTTAATAGTATTTCCTGTTTATTTTAAAATCAGTTTTTCATTTAAGAGAAGTTAAAATAGTTGTTTAATGTAATGAAATATAAAAATTGTGTTACATATAACACAATATAAACTCATTTTTACCTAAATACTATCTAAAATTGTTTTTCTTGTAATGTGAAATATATAAAATATATTTCCCTCAAAATCATGGGGTGTTACAAATCCAAGTCCTCATTATAAATTAATTGGTAAGTGAAAATGAAATAAGCATATAATGTTCTCACATATTTTGTCATAGGATACGTGTTGATGCATAAAATGGATATATATAATTCTTCCACACCCATCACATTAATGTCTTATTAATTCCTCGTATTTTTACATATTAGTCCTATTTATTCTAAAAAACACTGATAAAGAAACAATTATCCTAATATAATCATGAATGAAAAAATAACTATTCCATCATCATAAACCATACAGGGACAGAATAATTAACGAGTAATTGGATAATAACCACAATAATATTAATGGTTGTTTTCATAGATGAAAATACCTTTAAATTATGACAAGATTATTTTTTGAGAGGAATAAAAATTTCATTTTGAAATATCCCATTTAAAATATAATTGAATCTATGAGATTATTAAAAAAATATATCAAAATATAACCATAGAAAATTTTATAGTACTCCCCAATGAAAGATGTATTCATAAAAACCATAAAATAATTTTGTTCGGTGTTTATAAAAAATGATTTTATCCAAAGTTATGAGAAAAATACCTCATTCAAAAAATTAGAATAGGATAAATATAAAATTATTTTATATAAATAATGAAATTTAATTAAAAATAAAATAATTTTTTTGGAGAATATAAATTAAATTATTCAAATAAATTCAAGGATAATGTTTGTGTGGAAGAAAAATGGTTGGAAATACATATTCAGAATAATACTTTTAAAATATATCCCCTTACATGTATCATAATTATTGATTCATAAAACAAAAAATCAATGTAATATAAATAATAAATTTAACCAAATATAGAAAAATAGGAGAATAAAATAAACGGTGTTTAATATATTAGGATCCTATAATTTTTACACATAACATACAAACATAAATAATCCTAAAATATAATGAGATTGTAATACATGTGCCTTACCACTTTGGATACTTTTGAATAATAACCCCATGAAAGATTTCATTTTAAATTAATAATGATGGAAAATTATTTTAAATACATTCAATATATAATATATCTAAATTAATTTATATAAACTACATGAAAGATACATGTAGAAAATATGAAATTTGTCTTTTGGAAACAAAGTCGATACAACAATCTATTTCCTCTGGTTCAATATTCTTTTAATATTCTATTTTTACCATTTTAATATATATATATACATATGTTGAACACTCTGTGGAAGGGTTTTTTTAATAATCAATAATCTTAGTTTTATTTATTTCCTTTTAATCACTTGTTCAACTTGTTCTAAATATGTTTAAATCATATCTACAATTGTTTATCTATGATCAATGTATGGTTATGGTTTACCTAGAAGTATTTTGGATTGAACAGACACTTTGTAAGAATTCCTCATCTTGACTCACCGATAGTCATTTTCCTGAGTAACCGATAATGAACAGTCGCACCAATGAGGAATGGTCGCACCGATGATGAACAGTCGCACCAATGATGAACGGTCGCACCGATGATGAACGGTCGCACCGATGATGAACGGTCGCACTGATGATGAATGGTCGAACCGATGATGAACGTTTGCACCGATAATGAACGGTCTCACGATAGCTACCAAAGATCTAAAGAGACACTGATGCTGATACACTGATGCTGAGACACCGATGCTGAGACAGTGAGGCTGAGACACCGATCCTTATACACCAATGCTGAAACACTGATGCTGAGACACCGATGCTGAGACACCGATGCCGGGACACCGATGCTGAGACACCGATGATGAGACACCGATTCTGAGACACCGATGCTGACAAACCGATGCTAAGACACTGATGCTGAGACTCCGATCCTGATGCTATCGATACCGATACAGAATCAAAATGTCTCACCGATCACATGACTCACCGATAGTCATGCAAACTATTTGAATTTCTATAAATTCGTATTTAACTCTAACGGTCATTTTTTAAGTTTTTAATGCAATTAATGTTATTTAATTTTGATTGTTGGCATGTCAGGGGACCGTACCTCCTACCTCTGAAAAGGTAATCATTCCTACTTCCAGAGCTCATGGAATAAAAGGAAGATCGATCTGTAGTAGAGATACACAACACAAAAAAAAAAGATACGCACAGATATACAATAGATACGAAGATATAAAAAGAGATAGAATTCCTCCATACACATTCATGAGAAGAAGAACTTTAAGAACATGGATATACATCAAGAACAGAAGTTCAAAGAAGAAGCTCAAGAGCTATAAGGACTACACATACTTGAGCTGAACACCTACACTGGAAGTGAAGGAAGTGAATCACGATACTCTGTTTTTCAAGGGAAAACTGGAGAAGGACTTAGAAGCATTTCTGCTAAATCCAACATGTCCAGAGCTGCACTACCAATCACTAGATCATTCTATACTCTGATACATTCTCTCTTACTAATTATTTTACTTACATTTTTTAGCTGTGTGTGTACTCTCTATATCTTACACACACACTGACTCATTTGGTGAACTAGATGATATAAAAATCCTTAAACCACAATTGTTTACTCTTGTTTACCCACAACTACAGTAAAACATGTCCTTGTGTGGCCTGGTCATTGTTTTTGTTTCCCACAAAGAACTGTTGTAGAGGTTCCTGTGTGGCCTAGACAGTCGTTCACTATTGTTAACCCCGATCCAGGGTGTGGATCAATTTATATAAATTGTTGAGATGACTAAGTATCAGCTTGAGATTGAACCACTTGGTTAACTCTGCTGTGCATTTTAATTTATGTCTATAAGTAAACTATATACCTATTCCACTGCTATTACTTTGAAATAAAAAACTATTTTAAAGCTACTTTGATAGTTAAATTCGCAAGTGTTTATGCTTATTTTAAATCAGTAAGTCAGTTTCAAAAGTTAATTTAATCTTCAGATTAATTCAACTGATACCCAATCAATCTTTGAGAAACTGATTGAACAGTTACACTCTGTATAGATTTACTATAGTTTAACTTTGTTTTTAAATTGGGGGACTTTAAGAGAAGTATTTTTTACAAGAAATTTTCAATTGGAAGTCAATTCACCCCCCTCTTGAGTACCCACTCTGACCAACATTTGGCATCAGAGGATTTTTTTTTGTTTAAAGATTTTTGAAACACTGTGTTTTTCAACTGTGATTTTAGTTTCATCTTTAAAGATCTTAAATTTCTGTTAGTTCTAAATTTTTTCTCTTTAAATTATCTTTCTAAAATCTAGCTATGGACAATAGACTAGAGGGTGCTGCTACTAACATACCACCATTCATCAATGGTATAAACTATTCTCAGTGGAAACATAAAATGAAAATTCATTTAGAAAGTATGGGTTTTGATATCTGGACTTCTATAGAGTCTCAATATAAAATTCCAGAAACTGAACGAACAACTTGGGATGAACATACAAAGACTGCTTACAATAATAACTTAAATTCATGAATGCCATGTACTATTATTTAAAAGATGGGGAGTTTAATAGAATGTCCTCTTGTAAAACTGCTTTTGAAATTTGGGATACATTGGGTGTTTCTCATGAAGGAACAAATAATGTTAATGAAATGAGATAGAATACTTATACTATTAAATATGATAATTTTAAAATAAAGATTGATTAACCTATTTCTGATATGTATCTCTGGTTCAATGAGAGAGTCAATACAATGAATTCACTCAGAAAGGATATTCCAGCAAAGGAACAAATCGTGAGAATCATGAGATGTTTACTAAACCGATGGAGAGGCACATATGTTTCAATCAGAGAATCATGTGACACTTGAGCTCGGCCTGTCAAAGAACTTATTTGTAAGCTCATGATGTATGAGGAAGAACTCAAGGTAAATAAATAGGAAGATGATGAAGCTAAGTGAAGATCTGTGGCTTTCAAGACTACTGATTCAAAGAGAAAATACATGAAGCAAATGCAAATACAAACTGAGAGTTCAACCAGGGAAGATTCTAATTCAGATAGTGATGTTGAAATGGCTCAGATAGCCAGGAGTTTTAAGAAATTTTATAGGAAGAAGAAATATTTTAGAAAATAAAATTATAAAGGAAAGTATGACAATAAGGGACATTGGAAGAAGGATTGGAAAAATCCAAATAGAAGTGATGAAGTTGTTTGCTATGAGTGAAAAAGAAAAGGACACATTAAAGCAGACTACCCAAAGTTAAAATTTAGGAAGAAATATGATTACAAATACAGTAGGTACAAGAAAGATATAAAGGCTACTTGGTTTGCATCTGAAGATAGTACAAGTGAATCTAAAATGTCTGATTCTAAGAAGAATCATGAAAACATGTGTTTCATGACCAACACATCTAAGGTAACCTCAGATACTCCTATTTTTGATTTTTTTTATTCTGGAGATAATGCAGAATCTGATTCTGATTCTGAAAACATGACTAGTGAAGAATTATTTAAATATTGTAATATTATGGAAGATATATGCAATGAACTTAAGGATAAATAAAAATCATTGATGAAACAACATGGTCTCACTACTACTGTTAAAACCAAACTTACTATTGAAAAAAGTGAAAAATGCTCAACTGTTAAAGAAAAACAATGAACTGAAAATGTAAAATGAGAAACATAGAATAGACTTAGAGAAGTTTACAAATGGAAAGGATGCACTAACTCAAATGATAGAAAATCATGTAGATCCCAAATACACTACTAGAATAGGCTACAAACCTAGACATAGACAGATTACTAAGAATAGATTAATCCTAAATCTGGACAGAATACTGGTAGTTCTAGTTCTGGACATTCATATGCTTCAACTATTAATTCACATAGCTATAGATCAAATAAATTTTATCTTTCAAAATTTATTAATTATGTAAATTTTATGAAACCCATAAGGCAAATGTGGGTACCAAAATCTTTGATTATTAACCTATCTGGACCCAAGAAGATATGGGTACCGAAGTCATTTTCCATCTAAATATGTTTTTAAGGAACCCTGTTTGAAGAGTTCTCACAAGAAGGTATGGTACTTGGATAGTGGATGTTCGAGACACATTTCTGGAGATTACTCATGCTTCAAGAGTTTAATAATGATTGATGGAGGCCATGTCACCTTTGGTGATAATTCTAAAGGAAAATTCATCGGCCTAGGACAAATTGGTAACACTGATTCAGTTTTAATTTCAAAAGTTTTATTTGTTGATGGACTGAATAATAATTTGATAGGTATTTCTCATTTGTGTGATGATGGTTTTAATGTCAAATTTGAAAATGATTTTTGTAATGTTTTTAATTATAAAAATGTTTTAGTCTTTTCTACTTTAATAAATGAAAATTTTAATGCAGTTGATTTAAATTCTTTAGCTAAGAAAAATGTTACTTGTCTAAATGCTTTTCATAAATAGTCTTGGCTTTGGCACAGAAGATTAGGACATTTCAACATCCACTCACTTAGAAAACTAACTAGGAAAAACTTGGTTAGAGAGCTACCTAAACTTGAATTCCCAATTGAAAAAGTTTGTAATCCCTATAAAATGGAAAAGCAACATAAAGTTTCTTTTAAATCAAAGAAATAAGTTTCTACTTCTCAACCTCTCGAGTTGGTTCACATGGAATTCTTTGGACCATCAAGAGATTCTAGTTTAAATGGGAAAAAATATGTCTATGTTCTAGTAGATGAATTTTTTAGATATACTTGGGTATAATTCTTAGCTCACAAAAGTGAAGCTTGTTCTTACTTTGTCAAATATTCTAAGTCTTTAGAAAACCTTAGTGGACATAAGATTAAAACCCTATGACGTGATCATGAACGTGAGTTTGAGGATCATTAGTTTGAATCCTACTGCTTGCATAATGGCTATAGTCATATCTTTTCTGCTCCTAGGATACCTCAGCAGAATGGTGTAGTAGGAAGAAGAAATAGAATCCTTCAAGAAATTGCAAGGACTATACTTAATGAATATGACCTGCCTATTTACTTTTGGGCTCAAGCTATCAATACAGCTTGTTATATCATTAATAGAGTCTTAATTAGACCAGTTCTTAAGAAGACCCCATATGAATTGTGGAATAATATAAAACCTAAAGTTAGTTACTTTAGAGTCTTTGGCTGAAAAGTTTTTATTCTCAATACAAAAGATAATATTGATAATTTTGCTTCTAAGAGTGATGAAGTAATCTTTTTAGGATATTCATTAACCAGCAAGGCTTATAGTGTTTTCAATAAAAGAACCAGGTGTGTGGAAGAATCTATTAACATCAAATTTGATGAAACTGATCCACATGTGCCTAAAACCTCTCTTGAAAATCATGGAGAAGATTTATCTGTTCTGGACCTTAATGAAAAATCTAAATAACCTTTTATAAAGACAACATGTTATTGATTTATTCTAGAATCTGTATCTAATGAACCCGAACCTAGAGAAGAACCTGAAATTTCTAGTCCTACCTTTACTAGATCAACCAGAATTCTAAAGAATCATCATTTAGATGATTATGTTGGTAATCTTGATAGAGGGACACATACTAGAGCTTCTCTAAGAAACCAAGTTGAACATCAAGCCTTTCATTCACATCAAGAACCTAAATATTTCAATGATGCTTTCAAGGATGAATTTTAGTTTATGGCTATGAAAGAAGAGTTAAATCATTTTCAAAGAAACAAAGTCTATGAATTAGTTGACAGACCTGACGACAATTTAACAATAAGCACAAAATTGGTGTTTAGAAACAATGTTGATGAGTCTGGAAACATACTTAGAAACAAAGCTACGCTAGTTACACAAGGATTTAGTCAAGAAGAAGGTATAGACTATGAGGAAACATTTGCACCTGTAGCCAGATTAGAAGCCATTAGGATCTTACTTACATATGATGCACATCTGAATTTCAATTTATATCAAATGGATGTCAAAAGTTCTTTTCTAAATGGGTTTATTGTTGAAGATGTATTTGTTGAACAACCACCAAGATTTATTAATCCTCATTTTCCAAATCAAGTTTTTAAACATTCTAAAGCTTTATATGGCTTAAAACAGACTCCAAAGGCTTGGTATGATATAATTAGTAATTTTCTTATTTCAAAAAGTTTTACTAAAGGGATTTATGATCCAACTCTTTTTATTAAATGAATTTGTAAAGATGTTTTAATAGTTCAAATCTATTTTGATGATATTATTTTTGGATCTTCTAAACCTTCTTTATGTACGGAATTTTCAAAGAGTATGCCAAATGAATTTGAAATGTGTTTAATGGGAGAACTTAAATATTTTCGTGGATTTCAAGTTTTTTAAAATGAAAATGGTATTATTTTTACTCAAAGTAAATATATAAAGGCTCTTCTAAAACGTTTTGGTTTGGATAGTATTAAGGAAAGTAATACTCCTATGAGTACAATCTGTAAATTGTATGCAGATGAAGCTGGGAAACCAGTGGATCAAACCAATTATAGAGGTATGATTGGAAGCTTACTTTACCTTACATATAGTCGACCAGATATTATGTTTAGTGTGTGTATGTGTGCAAGATTTCAAGCTAACCCGAAAGAATCTCATCTACTTGCTATTAAAAGAATTTTTAAGTATCTTAGACACACTGTAAAATTAGGCTTGTTTTATCCAAAAAGACAATATTTTGAGCTAATTAGTTATTCAGATACTGACTTTGCTGGTTGCAAGTTAGATAGGAAGAGAAAATATGGAACTTGTCATTTACCAGGTCAATCCTTAGTATCTTGGTGTAGTAAGAAACAGAACTCGGTTGCATTATCTACTGCTGAAGCAGAATACATTGCTGCTGTTAGTTGTAGTGCACAAATTCTATGGATGAAACAAACTCTTTTGGACTATGGATATGTTTTTAAGTGTATTTCAATTAATTATGATATCACTAGTGTAATTAACATTTCAAGTAACCCTGTGTCTCACTCTAGAACCAAACACATTGATGTCAGACATCACTTTTTGAGAGATCACTACCAAAAAGGAGATATCACTCTTGAGTTTATATGTACTGAACAACAATTAGCCGATATTTTCACCAAGCTCCTAAATTGTGAACGGTTAAACTCGATTAAACGAGAGTTAGGTATGATAGATATGTGAAACCGATCTGTCAAACCTATTTGTCAAACCGATCTGTGAAACTGATCTGTCAAACCGATCTGTCAAACCAATCTATCAAACCGATCTGTGAAACCGATCTGTCAATCTGATTTATCAAACCGATCTGTTAAACTGATCTGTCAAACCGATCTGTCAAACCGATCTGTCAAACCGATCTCTCATGTTGACTAGTGCTACAGATTGGGTCATATTATTTGTGAGTTTAAAAATGACGTTGTTTTACTTAATCGATGTTTTATAATCTATAAACCTAAATGATACAAATAATGACACGCGACTATTCCATTCTCTAAAGACTATTGACCTTCCTTTTCCCACCGAACTCTCTCCTATCTTCTCTGTAAACCGAGCCTTTTGAATCTTTCCAAGCCTCTCGATTATCTCAAAACCTCAAAATGGCCATGAAAAAGTGATAGATCAAGGAATCCGAATGACCTTCACCTATCAATTGTGCTCGAGGTGAGTTGAGCAGTACGACGTAGAGGTCTGTGAACCCGGAGGTAGAAAAATGAGAAGTTATAGCTGAAAAAGAAATTTGTTCAGAGTGGGTGTTATCTAGCAAGTCTGTTCTCTTGAATGTTTTGGAAACTCAAGGGTGGAAGGATTGGTTCTGTAATAATTATATAGACTTTTACCCAAAGCTAGTGCATGAGTTCTATTAGAACCTGGATATAGATTTGGACGGAGTAGAGGCTGCGAGATTGTCTTCTATAGTAAAAGGAAAAAATAATACGTTTTCATCAAAACAATGGGCTGAATGTCTAGGAGTACCTCAAATGGAAGATACAAGGACTATTCTAGTAATATTCCTCCCACAACTAATTAATTTTCTTATGAGTTAGCCATGGAATTTTTGACTGGGAAGTCTGAATCACGAAGGATAATTGCTGCGGAGTTGGATGGTGAGAATCGAATCCTGTTCAAATTTATTTGACATCAGGTATGTCTGAGAAAAGTTGATTTTTCTGCAGTAAACTATCATGATGTTTTTCTTCTTTTTCTTTTGCTGATTGGTGAAAATATCAATACATGTAGATTTTTTTCCGAGCATATTGTTGAGATGATAAAACCGTCAAAGAAAGCTACCACTCTGTTTTATTCTAAACATATTTCTGCCATACTGAAATTCTTTGGCTGTGTGAATGATAGAGATGAGTGTATCTCATCAGTTAGCTTTTGTTTCAACAAAGTTATTTGTAAGAGAATGAATATCAATTGGAACCCATGCAAGAAAGCCTGGGATGCTGATGAAGAAAAGTTATATGTGTACTTCAATCCTAATGATCATCCAAGGAGACCAAGGGAAGTAAGAGATCCTAGCTTAAATCCTGGTGAGGAAGTGATCTATTCGGATGAATAAGAGGAAGTGGTTGCTCCTAAAGAAACTGGTGAATCTAGTATGAAAGGAACATTAGAAGAAGAAGATGATGATGAGAATATAAATGTTGAAGAATAGGATGAATCATCTCCTGAGGAATGGAGTGATCCTGATACTATTAGCCCAAAGAGAATAAGGATTGAATTTTGTTCAGCAAGTCCTCCTCTCAATTTACCAGAAATTGAACCGCTTTTAGATGATGAAGAAGAAGGCAAGACTACTGAATCAACTTCTGAGGAGTGTGAATCTAGAATCATAGACAATTATAATGAGAGATCAGTTAATGATGATGATGAAGGTGGTGATGGTGATAAGGGTGATGCTGATGGTGATGATAGTAGTGGTGACAGTGAAAGTAATGATGATGATGCTGATGCTCGACCTTTAGAAGGTCAATATGTGATCCAAGATGATCCTCAACCCCAACCACTTGAGCAAGAGCATATTATTGAAGCTGAGAGGACAGAACAGTTGGTGAGTGATGAGGATGAGGAAGTCCCTTCTTAAAATTCTCGACGAGCTCAGTTTGTGAAACCTATATTCCCTTCGTGCAAAGAGGCATGGGAAGAGCATCCAGGTCTTGTTGTTCTAGGATTACACTACCCAGGGGAAGAGGAAGGTGTAGAAGTGGATCTTTCATGCATAAGTGATTCTGTTAAGGCTCAATTCGTTGCTGAGTTTTTGCAAAGATCAGATGTAAGACCATATCCTTCAGTATCTCAATGTAGACCTGATCCGGCAGTTTCTCAGTTAGATTTTGATAATTTCAAGATTGAATTGATTCAAGCTGTTAGGGACACTGTGAAAAGTCAGTTATCTCATATTCCTGCTCCTAATCCATTGACTTTATCTGATGCTTCTATGAATGATTTGGCTCAACGAGTGGAAGACCTTATCAAACCAGACCTGTGCAATTACAGTGAATCAATTGGCAGGCATGTTACCTCTTTGAATCAAACACTTACGGAGTTAGGCAACAATCTTGTTTCTTTGTCAGGTGAGTTCAGAACAACCATCTTTTCCATGATGGAAGTGTTAAGAAATCTGATAGAACATTTGAAGAAAGCAGATTTGAGGAAGTTAAAAGCTGAGATTACTCAGGTTATTGCTTAGGCTGGCAATGCCAAGGTGACCAAGATCACTTGTCGAGAATTAGATACCTTAAGAGATGTTGTTAGAGAATAGAGGGCGGATTTTGGGAAGATTTTAGATTTATATTCTTTGAAGAAAATGAAAGAGCATAGTGATCATGTGCATAAAATGTTAAAGTTGTATTCGGTTGATTCTACAAAAGCTCAAAAGGAGATTAAGGAGAAAGTAGATCATTATTTCTCTAAGATCTACACAAAGCATGAGTTGAACCATCATTTTAAAGTACTAGCTGATAATCTGATACTCCCTCCAGTGACTCAATCTTTTAAAGCACATGTTCAACAGTTATATGATTTTACCCCCACTTTAGAAAATTTCATGCAAAATAAGGATGATTTTGAAAAATCCATGAAGTATAGTGGAAAAGTCATTCAGGACTTATCAACATGCTCAAACCCTACCTTCATGTTCAAGAAAATGCCATTGTTTTTCCTACAGCTGAGACTCTGCAATCATCAGATGTTTCTCCTGTCCAGATGTCTGTTTCTCAAGCTCTTTCCAGTATTAGACCATTCTTTCAACAGAAACCTTCAGAACGACCGTCTTTGCAGCAGGTGACCTTGGAACCCACAGTTCGTCCATATCGGGTCGTCCTACCTTCTTTCTCCATAAGGCCAATTCCACCTTCTACCCAACAACCTTCTGGACCTTCAATTCCTCCTAATGCTAAAGAGAAAGCTCCCTTTCACCCAAGGAAATAGTTGTTACTGTCTTTGTTTTTGATAGGGAATTTGTTTTCCAGAACTGTTCTATTTTGTTTGTAATATGTGTACCCTTTGTTGGTATGAAATCTTCTTTCTTATCATTCATTAATCTCTTCTTTTTGATAATCCCATAGGGGGAGAGAAATCACAGAGAGACAATAGGTGAATCATGTATGCATATGCGAACTCTGGATGCATCATCTCTGGATGCATCATGTCTGGATGGGTGACCTGAATTCCCATGCTGGATATTTATCAGATGCATGTATACACAGGGGGAGAAATGTTGAAAGAGGATAATGCCTCAGTTATATATATGTTTTGGTTTCTATTCTAACCATATTTTATCTTTTTCATATATTCTTTTTTATAGGGGGAGCATAATGAATGAAATACTGTATTCTCTTTTCATTTATGCCATTTATTTGTGATTATCAAAAATGGGGAGATTATTGAACTCTCTGTATAATGGTTATTTTAATAATCACAGATCTTAGTTTTATTTATTTCCTTTTAATATCTAGTTAAACTTGTTCTAAATATGTTCAAATCATATCTACAATTGTTTATCTATTATCAATGTATGGTTATGGTTGACCTGGAAGTATTCTGGATTGAACAGACACTTTGTAAGAATTCCTCATCTTGACTCACCAATAGTAATTTTCCTGAGTCACCGATAATGAACGGTCGCACCGATGATGAATAGTCACACCGATGATGAACGGTCGCACTGATGATGAACAGTCAAACTGTTGATGAATGGTCGCACTGATGTTGAACGGTCACACCGGTGATGAACAGTCGCACCGATAATGAATGATCACACCGATAACTACCAAAGATCTAAAGAGACACCGATGCTGAGACACCGATGATGAGACATCGATGATGAGACACCGATGCTGAGACACCGATACTGAGACACCAATGCTGACACACCAATGCTGAGACACCGATGCTGAGACACTGATGCTGAGACACCGATGCTGAGACACCGATACTGAGACACCCATACTGAGACACCGATGCTGAAACGCCGATGCTGAGACACCAATGCAGAGACACCGATTCTGATGCTACCGAAACAAATACAGATTGAAAATTTCTCACCGATCACATGACTCACCGATAGTCATGAAAACTGTTTGAATTTATATAAATTCGTATTTAACTCTAACGGTCACTTTTGATGTTTTTAATGCAATTAATGTTATTTAATGTTGATTTTTGGCATGTCAGGGGACCGTACCTCATACCTTTGAAAAGGTAATCATTCATAATGTCGGAGCTCGTGGAATAAAAGGAAGATCAAGCTGCAGTAAAGATACACAACACAGACAAAAAGATAAACACAGATATACAACAGATACGAAGATACAAAAAGAGAGATAATTATTCCATACACATTCATGAGAAGAAGAACTTGAAGAACATTGATATATATCAAGAACACAAGTTCAAAGAAGAAGATCAAGATCTATAATGACTACACAAACATGAGCAGAACACCTACAATGGAAGTGAAGGAAGTGAATCACGATACTCTGTTTTTCAAGGGAAAACCAGAGAAGGACTTAGAAGCATTTCTACTGAATCCAAAAAGTCCAGAGCTACACTGCCAATCACTAGATATTTCTACACTCTGATACATTCTTTCTTAGTGATTATTTTACTTATATTTTTGATCTGTGTGTGTACTCTCTATATCTTACACAGACACAGACTCCTATGATGAATTGGAGGATATCAAAATCCTCAAACCACAATTGTTTACTCTTGTTTATGCACGACAACTGGGTAAGAGTACCTTGTTTAGCCTGGTCATTGTTTTTTTTTCACAAGGAACAGTGGTAGAGGTCCATGTGTGGCATGGACAGTTGTTCACTGTTGTTAACCCCGATCTAGGGTGTGGATCAGTTTATATAAATTGTTGAGAGGACTAAGTCTCGGCTTGAGACTGAACCTCTTGGTTAACTCTACTGTGAATTTTAATTTAATTCTGTAAGTAAACTTTATAACAATTCTCCGGCTATTACTTTGAAATACAAAACTATTTTAAAGCTACTTTGATAGTTAAATTCGTAAGTGTTTATTCTTATTGTAAATTAGTACGTCAGTTTCAAAAGTTAATTTAATCATCAGATTAAGTCAACTGAGACCTAATCAATCTTTGAGAAACTAATTGAACATTTACACTCTGTATAGATTCACTACAGTTTACCTTTGTTTTTAAATTGGGGGACTTTAAGAGAAATATTTGTTAAGAGAAATTTTTAATTGGAACTCAATTCACCCCCCTCTTGAGTATCCACTCCGACCAACAATATATATATATATTAAAATTATATAACATAAGCCTATAAATATGTAATATATCATACCTGATCCACTTATAATATTTTTACACTCATTAATTAATAATTCTTTATTAATGATTAATATTTTTGAGTTTTAATTGTTTTGTTTCTCATGTATTTTATATTTTGAGAGTTTTAATCCTTTTATCACATTCATGGATTCATTTTCTCTTTAACATAATTCATTATATTAATATCATATATTTTCAATATATAAATATTTATAATGACTCACAAATGATAGACATAAAAATTTAATCAGATCACATTGTGGATATAGTTGTCAAAACATAAGAAGGTGTGGCACATTCATTTTTAACAAGTATTAGAGAAAGATGTAAATTTTTATCTTATATTTTCAGGAATAAAATTATTTCATATTTATAAAATTTATTCATTAGTTCATCCTTGATAACCATCATGTTAAAATGGTGAAAAAATGAATTACCCTTCAATGTGGGGATAGTCGTGAATGTATATGTATGTGCTATTGTTTTATTACTATAAGATGAAAAATATATGGCAAATGGTTTCCCATAATCATAATAATATCAATGTATATTGAACATAGATGAATTAAGAAAATTATGGGTATAAATAATGTATAATAAATTGACATAGATATAATATCTAAAGAACTCAGTTATGTATTATTCAACTTATTTTAGAAAATTATTTTGGGTCAGAAATTAATATTTGAATGGATGGAGTTTTGGGATGACGATAAGCTCTATAAACATTATAATAATTCTTTTATGGTATAAGGTTATGTATTGTATTAGATATTAGGTAATTAATTATTATTAATGAATAATAATATGATCCCATTTATAAAATATATTATGTAGCCTTAGATTAAAGTAATAATATAAATTAAATTTCATATCCATTTTTGATCTACATTGACATATTTCAAATATAGTGTAATGATAACTAAAAATTACCACATCCAAAATATTTACAATATTTTTAATGACGTTTTGGGCTTTAAATATTTGATGAAATCTTTTGTAATCCATTATTACAATTTTTGTGGTATCATTGTCTTTTTTAATTTATAGGCGATAGAGATATTACTATAAAAGGAAATGTAATGCATTATAGGAAAATTGATTATATTATAGACAATATAGGATTAATGTAGATAAATATAATATTTATTTTTTAATTATAAATAATTTTATTAAATATTAATTAATATAAGATATTATTAATTCATGTTTCTGGACTATGTAAATAATTTCCATTTCAAAATATATCAACACAATAATTTCATTCGAATATAAAATTTTAATATTTCAGTAATATGTTATTTCTACAAAAAAAAATTTATTTATATCAATAATTTATAAACATTATATTACTTTTAATGTTATTGATAATTATCTTGAGTTGTCTTTTATTTGGATATAAATAATTTTCCTGTTGTGTAAGTATTTAATTTAATTATTCCATCACAATAAATTATAAAAATGTTAATGGGATAAAAAAAAATTATTCCATTTTTCAAATATTGATTTGGTGCGGAATCTGAATTATTTGTATCCCAATAAAAATATGTCATGAACCGTCCACTAGGGCCCATGCTGTAACTACCCCTAGCCCTTCTTCCATAAGCCAGGGTCTAGTGACTAACACCGAAAGGTGTATTCTTAAAATGAGAAGGCATTGCCTTTAAAATCTTAAAAACCCATAGAGTATATTGAAACAAGAGGCAACCACATAGACTAGGGTGCAATAAAAGAAACTGTGATGTAATCTTCTTTAGTAAAGAGTGCAAAAAATAATGGGTGCTGGAATACAACCCCAACTAGAAAAAATGAACAATTACAACTGAAAAGTACAAAATGACTGAAAAGTGAAAGGAATCTCGTGAATCATCCACCACAGATCCTACCTGAAGGGTAGGTACAACTCATGATCAGTAGCACTGATGTCACATCATGCCAAAAAGTTCCGGCTCCAAGCACCATCCAGTCTTAGATCTCCCAGCATTGATCAATGATGTACACCATCTGCACTAGACACAACAACGTTCGGGCGAAGCCCGTGTAGGGGTGAGTATAAAAAAACATAGTAGGGACCATGAGACCCCCCGTAGGTCTCATTGATTTCAATATAGAAGAAACACAAAGCATCAAGAATAAGTACAAAACACAACTCAGTGCAGAGTATGCATCATTTTAGGTCAATGGTAGTACGGTTATCACATCATCTAACTCCTCAGATCATGGAGAACTTCTCCACTATCGAGTACAGTGGGCCTATCAGGTCACCCTGATCCGCTTCCCAGTTACCTTGAACTACTGAGGTACTCCTCCCTATCGCGTACCGTGAGTCTGTCGAGTCACACATAGCCTCCCTCCACCACCATGGCCGGTTGAGGTACTCCTCCCCATCGTGTACCATGGAGACTCCCCATTGTGTCCTGCTGAGGTACTCCTCCCCATTGCGTATTGTGGACATTGAGTCACTTAGAGTCGAAACGTCAGCAGTCATCAAGTCTCAGCCAATCACAAGAATCTGTATGTAGTGTGCTTGTTAGAACCTCTCCCCAATCCACTCCCTGCATCTTGATACCCATGGAAGTATCCAAAAATTAAGCCAAAATATTTGTATCCTCAAGAGAGTCCCAAATCCATTGAGGGATCATCAATTGGACTCGCGGTCTGCAAGATACAGTTGTTTTAGTGCCGAGGGCCCAGTTGGATTCGTATTTGATCCAACCCGGCCATACCACGAATTTCACCAAAACCCAAGTGGAGTATCTCAAAAGGACCGCCTCGTCCTAAGGACCCAACACCCCAGATGGTTAGTCCAACAGACGTCATGTTCAAATGTTAGGGACTGATTTGTGTAACAAGTCAGTACTGGGACTGGGTTCGGTCCGCCTTGGTCGTACCGGCCTGCCTGGTTGGGCTTGGGCTGACCTAGATCATTTTGGGTCGAACCAGCCTGACTCGGGTCCGACCCGACCTTGGTCCACCTAGTCTGTTGGGCCCGACCTAACCCGGTTGGGCTGCAGGTCGGCCCGTGTGTTGAGGGTTGGTCCATTGGCCGGCGGATATGTCCGCCGGGCCAACCTGGCAGTGCCACCCGCCTTGCGGCACAGGCCTCCAGGGACACCCAGACGTGGTTCTACCAGGTAGGGATGAAGTGTAATGGGTCCACGTCAGCAGGTCGACCGAACGTGGTTCCATGTGGCACCACGACCGAAGGACCGGGGCACTCTTGCTAGGTGTGCCACTGGAGCATGCCCTGTCCCCAAGCTGCCGGTCGAACCGGAGGCCTCTGCTACTGCTGCGGCCATCGCAGGCTGCGACCCTTCTGTCACGTGGGCACACCACCGGGGTTACGCCCCTCCTCTACTCCACTAACGCTCGGGGTGTCAGCCGGTCTACCACTAGACACACAGCCTGCACTGCCGCATTCGCTGCCGCACAATTGTGCACCGCCAGTGCCAGTGGTAGGGTGTTCTCCATGCTGTCGGTCGTGCACCAGTGGCCCGTTTTCCTGCACCGTCTGCTCTTGCGGCCTCTTGGGATCGTGTTCTTTATTGCGATAGGCCCTGATTCAGGTTTTTTCCAAATTAAAAATGGGATATCACATTCAACACGCGAATGGAGGGGCTCGGGCCGTGTTCGTGTCGGCTCGTGGACTCTGCGTTAGAGAAAATTATTGGGGATTTTCAGAGAAAAGTTCGACTAGATTTCATGCATTGGTTTCAATTTCTGACCCCAATGATTATAGACACCATCCCACATAAAAATATAGAATAAAATATCAACTTGATTGTGATTTGATTCGTTCAAATCCATTTAGAATGAAAATAGGAAAAAACCTAAACCAACACAAACCCCAACATAGAAATTTTTGAGAGCGCTCAGGGTTGTGGGAGATTCATTGTTCGCCATCCCCACAACAATCCTCCCCCGCCGCTGCTTGAACGTCAATATCCAGTTCAGGGTTTTGGTGTTGCACGTCTGCACCTACTGGGATCGGCTCCGTCCTCTAAGGGCTTGATGTTACGGCACTCCAACAAAACTTTTTTGATTGGCGATGCTTGTCTGATACCCCTCCCTAAGCTCTATATTTGCAGGAGAGGGGGAGTGTAAGTAACTACGCGGGAGTAAATGGGGGCTCCTAAATTATGAATATTATTAATTCCCCAATATATTCATTATATAGGATTTTTCAAGTAAACACATTCATTGGCATGACTCATCACAGGTCCCTAGCTCCATTTTTCTGTTGGTAGAAAATAAATAAAATAAATAAAATTATTTTATTTCATTTATTTTAAAAGTCACAAAAATTAACATCATCTCCAAACCTACTATGGTCAATGTAAGGTCACCCTTAAGTGAATCCTAGAACTCCGAATTCATCGATACCCACATATTTTTAATTCGAGCACCGGTTTTAAAGTATGAAAAATCCAATTATGCGTTTACTGAATGTACCTTAAAAAATTTTCTCAAATTAATTACGGAAACACCAGACCTCAGATTCACTTGCCGTAAATTTTCACGGACTCATAA
Source organism: Viscum album (assembly GCA_963277665.1). Taxonomy (NCBI): domain Eukaryota; kingdom Viridiplantae; phylum Streptophyta; class Magnoliopsida; order Santalales; family Viscaceae; genus Viscum; species Viscum album. The sequence goes on along the minus strand of OY728146.1, from coordinate 1,978,244,390 downwards.
AATTCCATATAATTAACAAAAATATTTTCATTGAAAATCTGGGTCTTTACATTCTCCCAACCATAGGGCTTTTCATCCCTGAAATCCACAACACAGACTAAGGAATCAAATGGGGGTACTCAGCATGAATCTGAGCCTCTCACTCCCACGTGCTCTCTTGGAGGTTCACATGAAGCTATATAATATGCAACATAGGTATCAACCACCCACGAAGGACTCGCTCTTGTCAATCCTCAACCTGTACTTGAACATTTGTCATTGTTTCCCCATCATCCAAGTCTATCTCGCCATGGTCGTTGTTGTGAGATGTCTCACGCACGTATCCCACCAACTAGGATACATGGAAGACGTCATTCACCCTCTCCAACTACGACGGAAGTTCCAAGCGTTATAAAACCTCTCGAATCCTCTGATGTACCATAAATGTTCTGATGAACCTCAGCAAAAACTTTTGTATCGACCAAATCTGAGTAGTACCCATGGAATGGAGACTCACAAGAATACGTGGTCCCCCTCTTGGAAATCCAAAGGTCTCCATCTCCTATCAGCATATGACTTCTGTCTACTCTGTGCAGTCTTCATCCGTTGATGGATGGTCTGTACCTTTTCAATGGTAGATCGTACTCTGGACCCATAAGTGGAGACTCCCCTTGGCCTGTCCAGTATAGAGGTGATCTGCAAGGTCGACCATACAAGGCCTTGAATTGTTCTATACCGATGGTGGAGTGATAAAATTTGTTGTAAGAAAACTCCACTAAGGGAAAGTGATCCTCCCAACTCCTGTCAAAACTAGGACACATGTACAAAGCATGACCTCCAACGTCTGTATGGTCCGCTCTATCTAACCATATATATAACGATGAAAGGTGATGGTCAAAGATAGATGAGTCCCGAACGCCTCCTGTAAACCCTTCCATAATAGGGATGTGAAACATGAATCACAGTAAGAGATGATCGTTGATGGAAGCCCATGGAGTCGCACAATCTTCTATATATAGAGGCATCCCATGCTCTCTACTTATCCATTATCACTGATATGTAAGAAGTGGGCTGACTTGGTGAGTCGGTCAACAATCACCCAAATGGAATCATATCCCCTGGACATACATGGAAGCCTGATCACAATGCCCATGAAGATACCTTCCCACATCCGCTCTGGAACCTCTAGTGGATGTGTTAATCCTACTTGAAGCTGATGCTCATCCTTCACTTGCTGACAAGTGAGGCATCGTGAAACAGATTATACTGCAGCCTTCTTCTCCCTAGCAACAAGTGCTGACATCGGAGGTCCTGGTAAATCTTCACCGCATCAGGATGTACCACCAAATTGGAGGTATGGAACACCCTCAACACCTCCTCCTATAGCGCAACTGGTACCTCGACACGTTCTCTGAAGAAGATGACGTGCTCCCTACCTTCAAAAAAGCATTCAGGTTCCTGACCTAAAGATATCTGATCAAATCAAACCTCGATGTTAGTATCCTGATGCTGCGCCTCCCTAACTAACTGATGGAGTGGGGGAGTGATTGTTATAGAATACAGGTATGCTGCTCTATCTCTATCCAAGAAGGATATATGGAATGCGGCTAGCTGTTCTATCGACTCACTCAGTAAATGCAGACCAGACCTCCTGTTGAGTGCATCTTCTACCACATTCCCCTTTCCATGAGTTTAGCCTATCACAATGTCATTTTCCAAGAGGAACTCTAACCAACACTAATTTCTCAGTTTCAGGTCCTTATGAGAGAAGATATTCATGAGACTCTAGTGATTAGAGTAGTTTGTAAAACGTTTTCCCATCAAGTAAAGTTTCCACATCATCAAGGTGAAGACCACTTCTACTAACTCCAGTTCATTTGTAGAAAATTTATACTTATATGTTCTCAGCTATCTCGATCCAAAGGGGATAACTGGATGCTCCTATACCAGGACACACCCAAGTCCAATCCTTGATGTGTCGTAGTAAACTACATACCACACACCCTCTTCTGGTAGCCTCAATGTGGGATCACTCTTCAGTATTTTTATCAGATCTTGTAATCTCCATTGGAATCTCTCTGTCCTAATGGAAGGCTGTCCATTATTTGTCAAATCTAATAAGTGTGCCACAACATTGGAAAAGTTAGGCACAAATATTTGGTAGTATCCATCCATACCTAGGAAACTCTACTACTCAGTCACACTCCTGGGTGGCTCCCATGAATTTAAAACCTCTATCATCATTGGATCTACTACAACTCGATCTTCTAAGATAACGTGTCCAAGAAAGTGGACCACATATATAATGAACTATAACTTCAAGTGTTTACCATAAATCTGGTGCTCTCAGAGTTTATCCAGAACTATCTGTAGATGATAGGCAATCTTCACCTCTGTCGCCGAGTATATCATGATGTCGTCGATGAAGACCCCCTCAAATCGATGGAGGTATGGATGGAATATCTTGTTCATGAGTCCCATGAACACTCTCGGAGCATTGGTTATGCCGAGGGGCATAACTATGAACTAATAATGGTCATACCGAAATCTGAATGCCTTCTTATGCATATCCTCATCTCGTATCCTGAGCTGATGATAGTTTGATCAGAGTTCTATCTACAAAAACCAGCGAGCTCCCTTCATCTGAGCGAAATGACCATCAATCCTCGAGAGAGGATACTTGTTCGTAACGTTCACCTAGTGCAGGAACCAATAATCTTCACAATGTCTCAAACTCCCATATTCCCTCTTAGAGAACAAAATTGGGGTTTCCCATGGAGAAAAACTGGGCCTTATAAACGCCATTCCTTGTAATTCTTACAACTGTACCTGTAACTCATGAAGATCTATGGGATCCATCTGATATTATAGTGTAGATACTAGTGCCATCTCAGTGTACTGGTAAATGTAAAAGACTACCTCACTAGGTGGAGGTAGCCCTGAAGCATCATCAGGGAAAACATCGACATACTGGTTCACTACTACAGGATAGCTCGGAATCTCAACATCAACTGCCCTGATTGTAAGGCTATCCAACTGATGAGTAATCGACTACACCCTCCTCTGGGTAAGTCTATCCAATGCTGTAGAGGTTCCCTTATTTCCAGTGAAGGAAAATATGGTCCCATCCGTGTGGACACACCGCACTATGTTCCTAATAAAATCAATCTTATCTTAGACTGTGGATAACCATTCCATACCCATGACGACAACGTATGTCCTTGATGTCACTACTAAGAGATCCCAGCTGAAGCCCTCGCCTACTCAAGTAAGCTAACACTGCCTAAACCAGTGTGTAATAATAGAATCTACTCCCGTTGGAGTCTCTATCCATAAGGATCGAGCTAATGACACCGTCAGAATCTCGGAGCTCCGAACAAGGGTCGTGACAATAAAATATTGATTGGAACCTATTTCTATATGAAATGAAGCTAGGGTGGAGTAGACAAAGATTTTACCTCAAATCATCTTCGAAGCACCATGGTCGTAGGCCTTAGCTACCTGGAACAAAGCTCACCCCTGTCCTCCTACTCCATGTGGTTAGGGTGGACCTCCTCATTGTGGTGGTGGTTGAACCTCGAAATGCTTCCCTCTGCCAGCTGCACGTCCAGCTCATTTGCCACGTCCGCCACCCTGCATACCTCAACGCTCAAACCTCTCTCATTTCCTCGATGGTCCCCCAAATGATTGATAGTCGTCCATACGATGGTTCGGGCAGTGGCTAGCCATATGACCCTACCCGCCACACGTGTAACACTGCGCGGATCCATACTGACTCCCTCTGGACTGGGAGCCTCGTACTGCCGACCCGGAGTCCTAGGGTTGTCTTCTATAAGACCTGGCCCTCTTGGGCCCACGTTCCTGAATCCTACTACCTTCTGAACACACAACTTCCTGGGGTCTATTATCGTCTTGGTTCTAGCTGTCGGTGCCTACTCTGAAAGGATTCTCTCCACTAAAAGGGCCCAGTCCAGTACTCCCGCTAGGGTGGGGATGCTGAGGGTCACCACTGAAGCCTTGATCTCCCTCCTAAGCCCCTTCTCAAAGGCCCAATCCCTGAATAAAGGGTCTCACACCATATCTGTATAGTATCTTGAAAGCTCTGTGAACCTCGCCGAGTACTTGGCCACTATCATGCTTCCCTGTTAAGGTGAACCAGATCTTGAATGTGCACAGACCGCAATATCACGAGGAAAAAATACTCCCAAAAAGCCTCTCAAATTAAACCCAAGATAGGGTCACCAAATATTGAACCTGGATGTTCAAGCTCCACCATCTCCTAGATGATCCCTATAGAAGGCTCACCACCAAGATCATCATCTGGTTGAGTGGTGTCCTCACTAAGCAGAAGACATGTGTTACAACCTCTAGCCAGTCCTCAGCGACTCAAGGGTCTATCTCACCACTGAACTTGGGAGGTCTCTACCTCTGAAACTCATGTAGGGTGATGAGCCTATTAATATCATCTACCGAAACTGCCAGTAGCGGGGGTTGACCATCAGGTGGTGGTTGCACTGTGGCACCACTCAGTGGGGACATCTCAAACACTTGGGCCTAGACAGAATCCTCGTCACTGAGAGGTATGTCCTCACACATCTGGATCCTGGCTGGTCACCCTCATGGTGTCATCCTCAGATAAATCAATAAGTGACACAGTTAGAACATTAAACCTGGTGAGATGACTTTTATTAGAAATCAAAATTGAAAAATGTACCCAGTATTTTCGTGAATTGATCCAAAAAACATGAATCAAGGTTCTAGTGTATGGATACGCCGGCCGCCGCACCAACCCTGGACTCCCAAAACTGATGTTCGGACTCTCAAAGCTTAACACTATTCCTTTAAAACAAAAACATAGACTCCTAGTCTCTGAGGTAGAACTGACCACCTCTGATACCAGTTTATCACAACCAGTCCCCCAGGGCCCATGCCGTGACTACCCCATGCCCGCCTTCCACAGGCTAGGGGCTAGTGACTAGAACCAAAAGTCATATCCCTAAAAATGAAAGGCATTTCCTTTGAACCTGTACAAAATCACATAGTATAATGCAACAAGAGGCAACCACATAGACTAGGATGCAAAAAAAGAAACTGTGAAGTAATATTTTTTAGAAAAGTGTGTTAAAAATAAAGGGGGTCGAAATACAAGCCCAACTGGAAAAAAAGTACAAGTTCAACTGAAAAGTACATAACAACTAAAAAGTGAGAGGCAAATCCTAGATCCTCCACCACGAATCCAACCTAAAGAGTTAGTACAAGTCATGATCAGTAGTCCATGCATCAAATCATACCAAAAAGGTCCACCTCTAAGAACCATCCAATCTTTGGTCTCCCAGCCTCGATCAATGATGTACGTAGTCTTCACTAGAGACAACAAGGTGCAGGTGAAACCCATGTAGGGGTGAGTATAATGAGACACAGAAGGGTCCCCCAGACCCCCGTAGGTCTCCTAGAGTACCACAAAGGAAAAACCACAAAGAAGGAATCATATATACAAAATACAAGTCTTATCACACCATTTATCCCTTTAGGTAAAGGGTATAAGGGTTATCACGTCATCGAACTCCTCATCTGCTAGAGAACTCCTCCACTATCGAGTACAGTGGGCATGCCATGTCACTCTAAGATGCTTCCCACTAACCTTGAACTTCTAATGTACTCATCTCAACCATGTACTGTGGGTATGATGGGTCACACAGAGCCTCCCTCCCCCACCATGGCATGCTGAGGTACTCATCCCCATCACATACTATGGCCATCGTGTCACTCTGAGTTGAAAAGTTTGCAGTCGTCAAGTCTCTGTTAGTCGCACGGTTCTATATGTAGTGATCTAGGGAGAACCATTCCCAAGACACTAGATACATATAGATATCCATGGATGTCACCACAAAGAAATCCAAAAGATTTGTCTCCTCTAGAAAGTCCCATAGCTGCATACGGCTCGTCAATCAGACGGGCGGTCTGCAAGATACAGGCGTGTTAGTGTTGAGGGCCCGTTTGTGTTTGTATTCGATCAAACCTAGCCATACCCCAAAATTATTTAAAACCCATGTGGAGTATCTCAAAAGGACCACCTTGTCCTAAGGATCCTGACACCGTAGACGGTTAGTCCAACAGATGTCCAGTTTTGATGTTAGGGAGAGATTTATGTAACAAGTCGGTATTGGGTCTAGGTCTGGTCCGCCTTGGTCAGACCGGGCCAAACAGGTTCGACATGGGCCACCCCGTATCGACCTGGGTCGACCCGGCCTGACATGGGTGCGACCCGACCTAGGTTGACCTGGCAAGGCCACGGGTCGGCTCGCTGGTCGGTCCACTGGGCTGACCCGGCAGTGCCACCTCCCAAGCTGCACAGGCCGCTAAGGACACCCTGACACGATGCGTCCAGGTAGGGCTAACATGGCGCGGGTCCTCATTAGTGTGCCAACCCTCAAGGGTTGACCCAACGTGGGACTAAGGGGTGCCACTGGTCCTCCACTCTGTGGTCGACGGGCCACGACTCTACCGCCGGGTGTACCGATGGTATGTGCCACGTCCACTGGTCTTCGATCGAACTGTCGGCCTCTACTCCCACCGCGACCATTGCAGGAAATGGCCATGCTACTGCGTGGGTGCACCACCAAGGGAGTGCCCCTCCTTTTCTACACTACAGCCCGAGGAGGTGGCCGTTCTTTCACCGAACACACGGAGGGCACTTCTGCGTGCCACTACTGGGCTGCTGTGCGCCGCAGCCGGTGCCGGTGTCGGCGATAGGGTGTTTTCCAGGCCGCCAGTCACGTACCGGTGGCCCTCTTTCATGCTCCTTCTATGCTTGCGGCCTCCTGGGATCATGTTCTTAACTACGGTAGGCCTTGCTTTGAGTTTTTTCCATCTTAAAAATGGGAAATCACAGACAACACACAAACGGTGGGGCTCAAGCCTTATTCATGTCGGCCCACAGCCTCCACATTAGAGATAATTTCAGGGGAATTTTGGGGGAAAGTTCAACTAGATTTCAGGCCATGGTTTCAATTTCCAACCGAAACAATAATACACACCCTCCCATATAAAAAAAATAAAATAACAGATCAACTTGTTTGTGAGTTGATCCATTCTAATCCTTTTATAAGAAAAAGAGGGGAAAACCAAAATCAACACAACACCCTTCCTCAAAATGTTGGATATTACTCGCGGTAAAGGGAGTTTCATTGTTAGTCGTCCCTACAACAATCCAAACCTGCCACCTCTCTAACATCAAACTCCGGTTTGGGGTTTCAGTGTCACACACCACCACCTACTGGGATCTGCTGCGTCCTCTAAGGGCTCGATCTTACAACACTCCAACAGAACTTCATTCCTTGGTGAAGCTTGTCTGATACCCCTCCCCAACCTCTATATTTATAGGAGAGGGGTTGGTAAGTAATGAAACGAGGAATTAATGGTGGATCATAAATTAATAAGCTTCATAATTCCCCAACAGAATTTATACTTAAGATTTGGCAAGTCAAGCCATTCATTGCCCTAACTCATAATAGGTCCCACACTCAACTTGTTCGTTTGTGGAAAAGAAATTAAATAATGATTTTTTTTCTTTTCTTTTAAAAGTCACACAATTTATCTTGTTCTGTAGACCAAATGTGGTCAAAGTAATGTCTCCCTTAACTGAATCATAATGTTGTGGATTCAACGGTGTCCTCGTATTTTTAATCTAGCATCGGTTAAATAGTTATAAAAAGCTGGTTCTGCATTTACTGAATGTACCTTAAGAAAAGTTTAGAAATTAATTCAGGGCACATCAGACCTCGGATTTACATGCAATAAATTTTCATGGACTCATAAATTTATATATAATTAAATAAATTAAATCCAAAATATGGGTCTTTAGAAAATATATTCATTATATTAAAAGCATGTGGAGGACATTTTTTACATTATTAAGAATAATATAAATGTCATAATCACAGTCTTGTGGTATAAAATTGAATATTTTTATATTATTTGATATTTATTTTAAAATTTTATTTTCATTAAAATTATGCCATGTTTTGGGATATTTTATTCTCTTATCAAATATTTTTACCCATATTTTATCAGTTATACCATTGTCAATGTGATTTTTTTTTACTAAAACTACATTTCAAAATGAAATAAATAAATAAATGGCAACAAATTACCACATTTATACTTCATTATTAAATATATATAATAATGGTTTCAACATTAAATTTTTTATTTATTATAAATAAATTTTTATATAAATTCATAAAATAAAATAGAAAATAATTTTATGAAATTTTTTTTTCTTAACTGAAAAAATATACATATACCAAAATCTATAATAATACTAATTAATATGTGAAAAATATTATTACATCTAAAAAATAAAGATTCAATTAACTTAGGATGAAAATAAAAATATAACTATAATTTTTAATTACTTTTTTAATAAAATCAAAAGACACATTTACAAAAATCATAAATCTTCTGTTTGAAATGGGAAATAAATCATTTTATAAAAAATACCAAAAATTCACCATATATTTGTTTTGGAATGATGGTGTAATAATGGTAGAAATTTAGTTTATTAAAATTAGAAATTTATTGGAAAATAAATATAATTTTCATGCACAAATTAAAATAGAAACAATTTCTCATGAAAATATATTTTTCCAGATTAAAACGATATTAATGAAAATATTGTAATTATTTATTATGAAATATCCTATAAATTTTCATTTTATAATTTTTTTAAAACATTTTTCCGTAATATATTTTTTTATTATTCCTTCCTTCAAAATTAATTACTAGATTATTATTATTGCATGTAAATAATAATATATTTATAGTATAAAGATGTTTTCCTAAATCCCAGTGTTGAATTTTATTTAGGATACTGAAAATAGTAATATATTAAAATAAAGTTTAGATACATGAATTTATTCCCCTATTATATAAATTTATTCCTCCTAATTTTTTGATCGGTAATAAATGTTATTATTTTTGAAAGTGTGTTTTTTCAAACCCACATCATACAGAGGGATAATAAAATTTCCATTAAAAAGATGAATTGGAAATAAAATGGGTTACACAATTTAACACCATCGATGGTTCGCAAATGAATATAATATTACATGGTAAATAATATATATACTGGTGGAGACAAATAACATCCAATGTCTAATATGTAATGATAATGGACATGGTCATGTGTAATGGATCATACCTCTCCAGTCCATTAAGTTGTGGAAACCTAATGTTTGAATTATTATGGGAGGTCAAGTTGACTTATTTCAACACTTTTAAAAAACTACCAGTTTTTCATGTTCCCCAATGGTGGGTTAGAATCATCAGTCACGATGGTGAGTTAGGATAGTGGGATAGAATAGTGAGTTAGAATGATGAGTCACTACGGTGGTCAGAACAGTGATTTAAGACAGTGCATCAGGATGGTAGGTCATAAAACTAAGTATGGATGGTGGGTGGGAGTAGTGATTTAGGATGGTGTATTAAGACGGTGGGTCATAACGTTGAGTCAGGTCGATGCATCAGGATGGTTGGTCAGAATGATGAGTTAGGATGGTGGGTCATAATGGTGAGACATGATGGTGGGTAAGAACGGTGAGTCAGGATGGTTCGTCAGGACGATGGGTTAGAATGGGGAGTCTGAATGGTGACTCGCCGAAAAATAGCACATTGAATGGTGGCTAACTGAATGGAAGCTCACCGAATGGTGACTCACACCAGGGACTCACGATGGTGGCTCACACTGGCATCTCACTGAATGGCAGTTCATCGAACGGTGACTCCCTGAATGGTGGCCCACCTAATGATGACTTGCACTAGTGACACATACCAGTGACATTCCATAGTTACTCGCACTAGTGACTCCCATTGTTGACTCACAATGGTGAGTTATTCCAACAATTTGTTAATTTATTTTTCCATTTTTCGACTATAATATTTTTTTTTATGAAAATTGACATTAATTAAATATTTAATTGGTTTTAGGGAACTGTCAAGTTATATTAATAATATCATTCAATTCCTAAGAGTTAGAGGTATTTTATTTAGAAAATTTCCAAATCAAAAATATATGTGACTTTAATGGAAATTTAAATATGTATATTAGCTATATCCATATTTTAGATTTTCCAAGGGATAAAATTTCTTTAGTAGTTTTATTGAATTATTATTCTCTCTTGGTATGAGGTGACCCAATCCATTCTCCCCATAAGAGTCATTTAATTGTGATGTGATAGTTGGTTTCTGATTTCATTGTTTTTTCCTTCTATATATGCGCCCCTTTTTTGGTGCTATCAGAAAGTGTCAAAAACTGTTTCATTTTGATAGGTTTCCATCATCTCTATCCATTTTTTATCATGTGTGGTGGGTGTGAAAATGACTCATTGTGAATATAGTTAAATCCAAATTCATTAAAGTTAATACAATCGGTTTCAAATTAATAAATATGGGCTGGGGTATGTGACGTATGATTGTACTATTTTATTTATATTTTGATCAGTGTTGTGAATTGTATGAGCTATATTCCTGTTGAAAATTATGGTCATATGTGGTCCCTTGTAGTGAACAGAATGTTTTTAAATGCATGTTTTACTACATTACATTAAATAAATACATAGAATCTATTAACCATTTATATTTACATAATATAAATTGATTCCCCAGTATAAAATTTTTTCTATGATAAATAATAAATTAACAAGTGTAAATTGAGTGAGGAATTCCATGTTTAATATGAATATGACTTTTCTTGGTTTATATGGTGGTGTTTTGTGAGTGAGATTATTCTAACTCATGTTGTGGTACGGTTGTGCGCATGGATATGTGATTCTGGGTGGTTTGGGTGGGGTAATGGAATCTCAGATTGAGAAATTTGAAGGAATGAGGAATGAAAGAGTGGTATTGTAGAGGAGGTCTATGATCAGGTTGTGTGGAAATGTATTTCTAGGTGTAACTATGAGATGGGGGTTTTCCTTATTGAGATTATTGATTGGGAGGGATGTCTATGAATAATGGTGATAGAATAGGTTTGTGTGGGTGTTAAATAGAGAGGAATGTGATGTTGGTTGATTTATCATGGTTATTTGTCCAATTTTTGACATTTTCATTGTTCCTTGTTGTGCGTTGTTCTTAGTAGTTTCCCATTTAGTTATTGTTTTAATACATGAATTGTTTAATATAGAATGATTATTGGATAAACAAATTGTTCGGGGGTATGAATTGGGTTTAAGGATGGTTGTGTGGTTTTTCATCTAGAGGTAGCAATGAAGTTAGAATTATTGTGAGTTGGTTGTTTTTTTAAGAACCACAGTTTGGGAAAGAGTGTTTGATATTATATCTATATATAAATGTATTTAATTTGTGATTTCTATATGCACCCCGCCCTAATTTAGAACTATATATTGAATACCCCCATCGTCATGGGCATGGGTGAATTTCCCAAACATCCCATTGCGAGGATGGATTGCTGACCACCAACTATTTTCTAATCCTTCCATGTGGTGTTAGACTAAGATTATTCGGTTTGGTTGTGCTTTGTGGGGCCTAGGTGTGTGCATTAGAGTTTTGTGTTCCCATGTGTCATCGGAATAAGTTTTTTTATTTTCCATGTTGTCTTTGGGATGATATTATTTTTTCCTTCATAGGTCATTTCCAGATGTGATGTTTTATGGGGCCTAGGTGTCTATATGCAAAATGTGATGTGGCTCATCGCCCTAGTGAAATGATGACGTATTAATGGAGGGGCCAAGTGTGTGCGGGCGGGTTGTGATGTGGTGTGTTCAGAAGATGTGGGAGAACTAGGGCCTTTTCCTTTAGGGTGTGAGAGTATCTAATCAGTGGTGAATGTGGTGTGGGATTCCTTATAATATATGTACATTATAATAAAATACCCGACTTGTGGTATTTGGTGGTTGTGCCTTGGTGTGTTTTGGGTGGTTATTATGCCTACATAGGTGCTATTGGTTTTTGTTTTTTCTCGTGGGATCATTAGTATTATTCTCTCATTTTTCCATGACAGATGATGGTTTTCTTACGGAGTATACATGTATGCTCACCCTATTTATATAATCTACTTTCCAGTTTCCTATCGAATTACATGAAAGGTTATTTAAATTTCTAGCTCTGAATTTGGGATAGTTGTTATCTTACAGATTAGCGTTATTCTAGTACATACTTTGTGGTTTTATTGCATTTTAATAGTTTAATTTTAAACATGCATGTGGGGTGGATTTTGGATTTCTTTTATAAATATGGTCTTTGATTTTTTAATGTTGTTATATATTATCTTCTGATCTTTTCATCCAAAATAAAAAGGGAAATGCCTCCCATTTTTAGATAATATATATACCCTTGGTGATTTTCGCCACCCCAATCCCTAATATAGGTGGGACTGAGGGTTCATTATACCCCATTATTTATTTTTAGCCCCAGATGGATATTGTTTGAGGGAGGGTGTTCTGTAAGAATGGTATAATAGGTGATGGCTGAGAGATAGGATGGTGTTTTGAGTAAGGCATAGTGAGGATTTCATTGGTTTGTATGGAATCAATGTCACGTGATCATAATGCATGACATAAGCCTAGGAAGACTAGCTAAGACACATGATTTTTGGGCTGCCTGTGTTTTGATGCAAGGACTCTTAGCCTACTGAATGACAATGTGAAGTTAAACTGATTGTAGTGTAGTGACCTAGGGAAGGTACATTCTTCATATTGACTTTTGTTTATAATACCACAATATTAAAACATTAATTAATATTGAGTTAAATCAATAATTAACAATGAGAATATTTTCAAGTTTAGTGTTTTAAAGAATTAGATCATAACTGTTACATTGAATCTCTAACATTTCAAACTATACAGTTCTATTCGATATCAATTTTTTTTTCAAAATACTATTAAAATAAAACAATAATTCTTTTCCTCATATAAATCTTCTTGAATACATCCTTTCTCTTACCCTTCTATATACCCTATGAAAAAAATTTCAAAAACAAGGGATGAGCATAAAAATCTGTAAGGGTAATAATATAAAGAACGGAAATATTAGTCCATCAATACACACAAAACCTAATTTCTCTAACATACCTAATGAAATCAAAAGATCCGTTAATAACAAATATAAATCATAAATTCTAAAGGTAACTTGTCCCATCCATATCATACTTACATTGTAGCTTTCACAACTACATAGGGAGTTAAGTTTGGAATAACCATCACAGTATATTCCCTAAATCCCATAGTAAAAATTTCATTGTTTACCTCCATCACATTACCCAATGCATAGGAGAACTATATCGGGCTCACATGCCCTAGGTTTATCACATAACCACCCATATAGGTAAACAATGAACAAGAACCACAACATAATAATAACACATAAAATAACCATAAAAGAAGTGTAACATTTCCTCATTTCCAGAACAAGATATCAGTTCAATATATTTACATTATCAATTTATATTTAAAAACCACATTTAAAACATTTAAAAAGAATATTTTTGAGTAAAAGTGTCCCTACCACATTGAAAATGTTAAAGGAATGTCAGTTTATAAAATTTTTATTCATATAAATAAATCCTAAAACCATTTTGAAAACATAGACATTGAAGGGAAATATTTCTAAAAATAAATCATTAAAACATTTAAAATAATATTTAGTTAAAGTGTCTCATAACACATGAGAAACACTTAAATAAAAAAATTAAAAAATTTCCAAAAAAACATTAAATATCATGAGAATAAATAAAATAATTATATAAAAAGTCAATATGGTTTTATATACACCTTATAGAATAATAAATTTTCACAATATCATGGAATTTTCAATGAAATGAGATTGAGACGTAGTCCCTTACGAAAAGATGGCAGCTTAACAACATCACTTTGAAATTAAAAAAATGAGTTGATGGGAGAGAAAAGGGTCTATAATAACTTCGAAATAAAATTTACAGCAATAAAAATATATAAGAACATATCCCAACATAATAAATTACAAATTAAAATATATAACATAAAATAAGTCTTTCACTAATAGAGGAGGGTGAACGGTTCCTTTACCTCGAGTCCGACTTGTGTCGTATATTCTTTGTTATTATAGAATAATAAAATTAATATAATTTATACCTGATTATAAAAGTTTTTAAATTTTATTAATGCTTTTATTTAATTTATTACCTTGCTAAAAAAATTAGTTAATTATTTTAGTTCATATCAACCATTTTTTCGATGTTCAGAACATGAGTAAAAAATGAACATTTTATAATTAAAAATTGTCAATTTGATCAAATTTCCATTATCTAATGACTTGTATTCATGATTTTAATATCATATATATCCATTATGTATTTATTTAGATCTATTATATATTTATTTTTAATATTCCATTACATTTGGATATAAGAAAATGAAATGCACCGTTCCTGGAGACGGTAAGGTGAACGTACACAAGAATTAAACTTTCATTTTATTTTCTTCCACTTTTAATGAAATTAAAACTATATCATAAATAGGTATATTATAATTCCAGTATAATATATATGTTATATATGTTACATAATTTCATTAATTACATCCTTTATACTTTCCATGTATAGAATGAATGAGTCATATCATTTTGAGGGGGCGGTAGTCCCCACTTCGTCAAAAGAAATTATAATATTTATAAAACATGAAAATAATAAAGGTATGTTATAATTGATAATTAAAAAATAATAGAGATAATACAATACCATAAATATCATATGTAATAATAGTTACATAATAATGGTCACCAAGAGAGGTGATAGGAGAATATTGAACAATCGTCATTTAGTGATGTAGTAGTTCACCGTCTACAGAAACAGTATGTTATGTACCCATTATATAGAGGTGTGTGTAAGAGTAGTTCTAATAATTCTCATAACAATAACATATTATATTAAGGATACAGTTTTTGTAATGTAATCAAAGAAATAGAATAGAATAGGTTGTGAAGAAGTAGAATAATGGAAATTAAATTTAGAGAAGACGACACATCTTAAAATATATAACTCTCTTTGATTTGAGCCAAAAAGACTTATTGTATTTTCTTATGCCTACGTAAAAGATTATAGGTGGAATAAGAGGATATTTGTATCTTCTTTTATTAGAGCTTTTACAATCCAAGGTTCTTGACAGATGTGTGTAATGGGTTAGAGGTTGTGGCCTTTTATAAGATGCAGGATGGACTCTTTAGGAATGTTTGAATTATTATTTTATAATAAAAATATTTTATGTTTAAAAAGGTTAAAAACTCATTAAATTAGAATATATGAAAAATATATGTTGAAATAAAATCATCCAATATGAACTGAATAGTTTTTTGGATAATTTTTAATCCTTAATTTTTTTATTTAACCCTTTTTTACTCTTACCATTTTAACAAGCATTTAACACTTTGACATTCAAACTAGTTACGAATAATGTCCAATACCCAAAAAAAGAGTCATTAATAAATTTGAGTCTTATTATAACTATTTGGAAGAATCGTAGATTTTTTTTTGAATTTTATAATATTTAATAAAATATTTTTTATTTTAAAATATGAATTATAACAATTTTGACACTATTCATATCAAGTCGCTTTAAAAATTCATTAAAATCTTATTTATTAAAAAAAACCACATTAATACGAATATAAAATATTAATATAATCCATACAATTATTTTATGACATAAAAATATCAAAATTAAATTTATGTAAACATTTATAATATCATTTGTTTGAATCCTTTATTAATGAAGAAATCATTGCATCATCATTGTGTCCTAATTAAAGTTATTTATTTAAAACCTAAAAATTATAAATAAAATAAGATGATATAGAAAATCATTTTTTATTTTCAATGACAATTTTTTTTCAAAAATATAATTTATATAACCCCATATGAAAATTATTTTACTAAGACATATATGTTTGTATAACATTTTCCTTAACTTTAAATTAACTTTTATTAAATGTAATTTTCCCTTACAAGTGGATTTATGGGGTCCCAAAATAGTCCCAAGGATGGCCATGGTAATATAGTTATCATACAATAGGGTTAGGACACATGTTAGGGTAATTTAATATTATTATAATATTATTTGTTACCCTTATTTAGCAGATTTACCCTTTAAACATGGTAAATAAAATATTTACTGAACTTACAATTAATAATGCCTAAAAATAAAGGTTACATATCTACCAAATTTCGATCTCCTAATACCAAATAACGAATTATTTTTTCAAAATTAAAAACACAGATGTTTCCAGAATTAATTTACAATGAATTCCCGTCGTCAAATCCAAAAAAGCGTGTTTTTAAGAAGTAAAAACAACCAAATGATTGACATGTGTTTATGACAATTTTCAAATTGAAATTACTTTTAATGACCATAATTGGATGAAATGATAATAATATAATCAAATTACACCTTTAAACCAATTAAAAGGATAATATAATCATATAAATTAATTATGTTAGAAGGTAGCTTTAAATTAAAAAGCAGTATTTTTCACTATTCATCAAAAAATGAACTTTATCTGAAGAATACCAAAAATTTACCCAAAGTAAATTTTGATGTCCCGATTCTATGGAATAATTTTATTTTTCAAAATTAAATATATATATATGCTAAAAAACTAGATTTATAAAGGATTCTCCATCAAAAAGAGGTAAATCGACCATTTAAAGAATATTAGAGTATTTAATGCTTAATGTTGAATTCATTATTATTTTATGCCTCTAAATTTTATTTGATAAAATTAAAAACATTTTACAGACATGAATAATCATATTGTATATAGTTTTGTTCATTTCCTCCAATATAACGGCTAATCATTAACTACTATTTAAAATAATAATATATTATATTATTTTTCGGTATAAATCAATGTTATGTGCAATGCAAGATTTAAAAGAAACCAATTATTGTGTGTTAAGTATGTTGTCGGACATAGAATCCAATTGATTTTAAAATTAATAATTAATTCACAAATATTAATAAATTTAAAATTTTCATAATCTTTATTTAATTGGGATGTCACATTCTTCCCCCTATTGGGAATTGAGTCCTTGAAATTTAAAAATTGGGCTAAAAAACATCCTTAAAATAAAAACATTTAGAAAAGCCTCAATAAAAATAGCAATTTAAAAGAAATAAAGATTATTACAAAGTCCACCTGGGATAACCCCTACTAGGATTCCATGTAAAAAAACATGGATATTGGAGATAAACTAAGAGTTATGTTCTGGTGGAGAGTGATAGAAAACATGATCATGAAAAAGTTAACAACAAGGAAACCACTAACTTTTGATGGGTTAAATGGAAATTGGTTTCCCAGTATGTAAAGTAAATGGTTAATGTTTTTTTTAATTTTTATTCCATAATGTTGGATTGATTTTTTATGATATTAACTATGGACATAAATAAATATACATTATTTTCAAGTAGAGTTTCATCCTTTTATATGTTTCTACTAAAAACTCATGTTTTCCCCAAACGATGAGTATTGAAGATGATTTGGTCACACATGAAATGGTAGAATAAACTTCTAGAGAATAACATGATAAAAAAGATGAACCATATATTTCTTATGTCATTCGACATTAACCAAAACCAAAAGGTTATTACAAGATAAAATAATCCAAAAAAAACAACCTTTTATAAAAACAAAATACTACTTTTAATATCAAAAATGGAACAAACAATTCCCAAATATCAACAAAGACCATTCAATAAACAATTTTCCTAAAAATTATTCAAAATAATCTAATCTATGATTGAATCCCAAAATTCAAAAGGATTTGATCACATAGTCTTCCACAAAATCATAAAATTTATCTCAAAATATCATCAATTAATCTTAATGTAACATACTAAAAAGTAATTAACCTAATCACATATTCTCTATGATAGCTTAATATTTTCCATAAATAACCCAAATCACTATATTCCCACAATAAATACATATATTCTTCTAAAATAAAATTTCATCCATTACTCAAAAAAAGAAATCCCATAGTATTCTATGTTACTTAGGCATAAAGTGTTTCCCCAAAAGAGAGAACATCTTCCAAAATAACATTTATCACATAATAACAAAATGATTTTCTTTTACTAAGGATATCCATTTGATAAAACATAAGTTCATAAAATAATCTTATTCTTGATAAAAAAATTCATTTAACTAAAAATAATTATTCATAGTAACTAGGAACTTCACGTAGTCCAGTGATAGTAGGTGAATCCCAATCTCACTTTGGTAGTGGTTCAATTCCCATAGATTTCTCTAATATGGCGGGTAGTCACACAGTCCGCATCATGTTCTTTTTATAAAATTATAGAATTTTATAGAATTTCCCAAAATGAGTTGAATTCCGCAAAATAACCATAACATATTTTAACCACAAATGTTATCTCATTCCTCACATTTTCATCAAAAAAGTAATAACTTGTACTTGCATAAAATTCAAGTATCATATAAACTCAAATTGTTCTTTATAATTATATAAACAAAATAAAAGATACTTATTCCTTGAATAACATTTTGACACATCAAACATCAGCTTTATACATACTAGAAAATGTCTTCTAATGTAATCCTAACATTAATACATTTAAACATATCATTATCCATAGATCCATTATAACTCTTCAATTCCTAAAATATAAACATCTTAATCATCAAACATTCTCCCTTGTCCATTATCCATGTTTTTACATATTATTCTTTTATACATAATTCTTACAAAAAAATCATGCATTATCTCCTTATATTTCAGTAATTTCCAAACATGACCTAAAAAATAGTCCATACATTTCATAGGTAATTTTCAGTTTCCTCATTTTCAAATGGAATGGAATTAGAAATTGGTAAACATGTATTTTTATGATCCTGTTGATCCTATTCTCAAACCTTATTTGTAGGACATCTATTTTTATAATGACAATAAAGACCACATATGAAAATTTTAATTCATCATTCGAATTGAACTTCTTTCACATTCCTAGAGTCAACTGGACTCTTCCTTTTACCATGGAAAGTTTTTTCTTTATGACCTTCCTTACCACATCTATTGAATCTTCCCATACTTTTGAATCATTTTTCTTGGTGATTCTTTCCACATCCTTGACACGTAGTTTTTTTAATATACTTTCTTTTATGGTTATTACCTAAAATCCCATTGGGATTCATTTCTCAAATATATAATTCCTTATAATAATCACCATAGTTAATGTCGTCATTCATGAATCTAGATAGTTGTTTGAGAATAACGACAAGAGTTTTCATGGAACGTAGCCGTTCCTTAAGTGTATTATTTTGAAAACTGTTACAGTTTTCTTCAAATTCATTATTACTTTGGTTCTGGATAGATCTAACAATTTAATAAAACCAAAAATGTCAGTGTGATTGTATTAGTAAAATCATCATATAATTCTATATGTGGTTGGTGAACACAGAGATATACCTATTCATTTTTCTTAATCCAATTAAATTTAAATATAAATATTATTTCTCTTTCTAAAATTTCAACCATTATGGTTATGTAACTTATTCTTAAATAACACCCTAACCTCTAAAGATATGTAAACCAACCACTGATACCAACTATAAGGCCCCAGCCTTAAAAAATTACTTAATATTGATTTAAATCAAGAATTAACATTGTGGATATATTCAGGTTTAGAGTTTTAGAGAATTATTCCATAACTATTAAATTATTTATCAAATATTACAAAGTATACACTTCTACTCAATATCCATTTTCTTCATAAAAAAATTATAAAATAAAACAAGAATTATTTTATTGATATAAATCCTAATGAATTCTATCATTCCCTTACCCTTCCTTATATGATATGAAAACCAATTCAAAAACATGGGATGAGCATAAAAATCTCTGTATGGGTTATAAAATAAAGAAAAAAAACATTAGTCCATTAAAACATTCAAAACATAACCTCTTTAAAATATATCATGAAATCATAAGATTTATGAATAATGCATAGGAATAATAAATCATAAATGTAAAATCTAGAATCCATATCATTATTAAATTGTAGTTTTCAAATCTACATAGGTAGTTATGTTTGGAATACCCATCATATTATATTTCAAAAATCTATTAGGAGAAAAATTAACGTTTACCTCTGTCACATATCCCAATGCATTGGAGAGCTATCTCGAGCTCACCCGCGCTATATTTTTTACGGAACCACCCGTATAAGTAACCAACACCCATGAACCATAATGTAATCATAACAAAAAACAAGAATAAAGTAATGTTAATATTTCCACACTATAATAACATGATATCAGTTCAAGATATTTACATAGTCAATTTCTATTTAAAAAAACATTTAAAACATTTAAAAAGAAGAATTTTGAATCAAAGTGTTCCATACCACATTGAAACTATTAAAGAAATTTTATTTATAACATTGATGTACTTATAAATAAATCCTCAAACCCATTTTGATGTTATGGACATTAATGAGAAAAATTTATAGAAATAAATCATTAAAACTTTCAAAATGATGTTTTAGTTAAAGAGTCTCATAATATTTCAGAAACACCTAAATACATAGCCAAAAGGTTCGGGAGGCAGGCAGAGAATTGCTCCCAACAAACTATTATAAAAATGATTAAACAGTACAATGTGACTAAAAAACAAGAATCCTTACAAAGTCTTGTATACAAAGCACCTTCCCGATCATTTCAAACCAAACTGTCACAATAAGAAGGTAGAACAAAAGACCAACTCAAACTAACCTCCATGATTTACCTTTTGGAGAGATCATTATAAACCAGATTAGCTTCATGATACACATGAGAGACATCAAGGTATAAACATTCATCCATTCTAAGACAGGAGATACAAGCAGACATCATCCACTAAGGAACATTCCGAGATCGATCTTTTAGAATCTGCACAACAATAGAGGAATCCGACTCCAAGAAAACACTACTCTAACCATAGCACACCACATACATGATATATTTGATCATAGCCCAATGTTCCGCCTCTATCACATGATCATATCAAACATAATGAAAGAATAATCCCTTAACGAAGCCCCGATACATTCTGAAAACTCCACCACATCCAGCAGGTCCCGGTGCACCGGAGGAAGCCCCGTCCACATTCACATTCATCCATTCAGAAATTGATGGAATCCACCAAATGTATTTGACCATTCAAGGCTTCCTTTCCCTGACACGAACACCAAGAGATATCAAGAGAACAATGTCAGATACATCATTGTTCATAGAACCAGTTTGAATCATCGAGGCAAGAATGATACTTCCATGTACAACAATAATACCGTCTTGGAAGGAAGGATTCATATTGATAAAGACAATATTGTTCCAAGATTTACAGATTAAATAGAAAACCGAAGAAACAAAATAAATAAACAGAGATTTTACATGATCACTGAAATCAATCATAAGGGATGAAATGAGCAGTGAATCAAATGAACAAAAATCAATGTAGTAGTGGAATGAGGATTTCACATACTTCCAGAGGCGAGCAGAAAATGCACTTTGTAAAAACAGATGTGAAATTGATTCATCGCTGTTAAGGCACAAGGGACATACCACAGCTACATGAAAACCTTTTCATTGCAGCATGCACTGGATATGCATTTAGTTTTTCCAGATTCTCTAAAGTAGTAGATATTCACTTGGTGGAATATAGGGCTGTCGAAATCCACCCACCTATGAAAGATATCTGGAAATGACACCACATTGCATATTATAATAAGCCCGTCTGAAAAATGAACCATTTCTAGTACGTTTCCAGTTTAAAATGACAGCATCCACATAGCCATAGTTAGTAAGTTCTAAATGAATATTACTAGGAATGATTTCATAAGAATCAGCATTGCCATTTAGGTCGGCAATCGATAAATTCAACAAATAAAAAGGGACATTAATAGAATCATTTATAGGGGATGACAACCAAAGAGTACTCCAGTAGTTGAGAGGGGAACCGGGACATACCATCCATATCGAATGTGACATTATATTTGAATATGCATCCCTAATTGAAGACCACATAGAGGATTTAAATAGACACACATACTGTTTTGCAGTTGATAAACAATCCTGTCAACCAGAAAATCTAAAGAGAAATCAGGATTGGGGGGAATCTTCCAAGTGAAGATTTGAAGGAGAGCATTGTTAAATAGTCCGACATCATTAAAACCCATTCCTCCCATGTTAACTGGATTGATACAGTTTTTCTAAGAAACAATAACAAGCTTCCTCTGGTGAGTTGAGCCAGTCCAAATGAATTTTGGAATCATTCCATTCAGTTCCTTATGAATGTCAACATGCCATCTATAAACAGAAAAGGAGTTGACAAACATAGAAGTGATATCCTAGTTGACACGGAAAACTCTCCCATCCTAGGATATGGTCTTCCCTTTTCAGCTTTCCAACTGATTGGTGTTTTTCAAAGCAATACCCTCCATGTGTGCATATTTCACCATTCCCAAAAACAAAAGGAATCCCAATGTAGTCAATGGTCAATGCACCCCTTTTGACACCAAGTCTACAAGAAACCCTGTTTTTCTTCAAGATTCTAATTCCTTCACCAAAAACAACAATGGATTTATTCCATCTAATTACCTGACCTAAAACATCTTCATGATGTGAGAAGATGTTCTTAATAAAAGATATTGTTTCCCATTTGGCCTTACAAAACAGTAGTATATCATCAGCATAGAATAAATGTGAAAGAGAAAATGAGTTCCTTCCTACCATAATTCATTGAAACAAACCGCTGTTGACAAGGTCATGAAGACACACACTTAGATAGTCCTCTACCATAGAGAAAAGAATCCCAGATAGAGGATCACCATGCCTGACACCTCTATTGCATTGAAAGAAACCCCTGGGGGAACCATTGACAAGAATGGATAGACTAGATATTTTCATTATAGAAAATATCAAACCAATGAATTTCTCTGAAGATCCATGAATCATAAGAATTGAGAAGATAAAGTCCCACCTTATTGTATCGAAAGCCTTGGATATGTCAAACTTTAGAGAAATGTTGCCTTGAGGAACTTTAATTTTCATAATATTAATACACTCTGAAGTAGTAAAAAGAAAATTCTGAATATTCCTCCCAGGAACAAATCCAAACTGGTTGATAGAGACAAGATTATTGGAAACCTCACTATGTCGGAGTGCCATGATTTTACTGATTACATTAAGAATATAGTTCTCAATGGAAATAATCCTGAAGTCATTGATGTACAAGGCATTATCATTCTATGGAATCAAAGAAATAAAATTAGAGTTCATACTAAAAGGAAAATAGGAATGATGAAATAATTATTTAACAACATTGATCAAATCAATGTGAATTATATACCAGTATAATATAAAGAATTTATTTGTGAAACCATCAGGACCCGCAGCACTGTCCATATTTTTTAAGAAAAGTGGAGAATGAATTTCTTTTTGATAAGGTTTCTTTGTGAGATATTTGTCCTGGTTATCATCCACACTAGATTCTACATATCTAATAATATTATTTGAGTTGCTTTTTCCAGAATCAGAATATATTTTTTCAAAATAACAAGTCACGCGATTAGCAATTTCATTTTTAGATGTATTCAAAGCGTCGTCAATCTTTAGATCCCTAAGAGTTATCTTGAGATTTTTCTCCCTGTGCATGCAGTTAAAAAGTCGTGAATTCCTATCCCCATCCCTAATCCACTTGACATTAAACTGATTCCGATCCAGATTCTCTTTGAGGGTCAAGAGATTATCAAGCTTTGAGGCAGCTTGTATCTCATATTGAGATGGGGTTTCCTGATGAATATTCCCCTACTGACAACAAAGAAAGTAAGATTCAGAATCTTTAATATCATTCACGGTACTGGAGAAGGATTTTTACTCCACTCTTTGAGTCTAGATTTCTCAATTTTCAACATGGAGGTCAGAATGTGTAAATAGATTCATGATACATCTGAATTCCAAGCCTCCAAAATTATTTCCCTACACCCAGGCACAACCAACCAAGCGTTATTGAACATAACGGGTAAAGGTTCTTACCTCAGGTTGCTAAAACAGAGATCAATCAATATGGGATTATGACCCGATTGAAGTCTATGAAGAGTCAAGCCACATATTTCCATCATATCACTCCTGTCATCCATTTTCACAAAACACCTATCTAATTTACTTGTCTGCCTCCCATTTAAAGTTTACCTTCTCGAAGTATAATCATTACCTGAAATGGGAACCTCATACAATCTACAATGACCAATGCAGATAAAAAAGTATTTGGCTGAATCTCTGCAAAAATTGGTCCCATTTTTCTCCTCATGGCTCAAAATGGTATTAAAGTCACCAAGCAGAATCCATCTGGTAGACATGTTTTTAGAAATGGTGGTTACAGGGTTCCATAACAGCCTCCTTCTGATATATTGGTTAAAAGCATACACATAAGTCTCATAGAAAGAGATGGACTGAAAACAGAAAAAAAGTTTAACTGACTGTTGATCAGTTTGGAAAGAATCAATTGTGACACTATTGTGTCTTAGCACCCATAGAGATTCATTCTGATTCTCCTGTTGATTGGTTTCAGTAAGGGAGTACCCCAGGGCATTCCAATTGAAGTCCATCAATCCTTAAAATTTCATTCTAGGTTCAGCAATACACAAAACCGTGGTTTTATTGGTCCTAATAAAATGCCTTAGGGTTCTGACCGTGGGAGGATTCCCAAGACCCTGGCATTTCCAAAATATTAGCTTCATTTATTGGAAGACCTCTCTCTTGTGCAGGGTCCAGCATAGCTTATAGCTAGGCATTCACTAGGTTCTGACTCAAACTTATCCATTGATTCACTGGGTACATATCTAACCTTGGTAGATTCACAATCATCATCAGAGATAGGGATGAACCTATTCTTCGAACTTATGGTCATATTAAAAGAGGCAGGGTGTATCCTTTTTTCCACCTTTGACAGCGGAACCTGGGAGAATTCATTATCAGGTTCCTACCCAGGGTGATCCTCACCCAAAGGGGATTCATGAGTGATTCAAACCTACATATGCTGGTCACCAGAGCCTTCATTACTGGGAAACGTTTCAGGTCCAATCGGTGCCTCCCCAACAAGATCTGAGGGTTCATGGAGACTAGCAGGCTCGACATCCACCGTATGTAGATCCTGTTTACCCCCAAAATCTGTATTGTCAACCATCATATTTTGTGCCTCTTTATTGTCTCCATCCTTGTCAACAGTCACCACCAAAGGGGGATCCTGTAAGGGATTACATAAGCCATTAACATCCTCAACAATGGGAACATTATTAGCATTTGATTCTAAGATTACACCCTACATCTCCACATTGTTATTCACCTACCCCTTATTAATAGCATCTGGGTTTGAATAGCCCTGATCAATTTTCATCCTTCGACAATTACCTGGATTGTGCCCTTAGATATTGCAAAGAGAGCAGATCTTATCCTGTTGCATTCAGCTAATGAGTGTCCAAAAATATGGCACTTGAGACAAAACATTGGTTTCCTCTCATAACATATCTCAAGATTAATACTATCATCCCTAGTGGTGAAGACAACCTCTTCCACTGGGGTATTTGACATGTCCACTTCCACTAAAATCCTCGAATTTTGTCCAAAATTAGGATTATCAGTTTGTTTATCAATCCTGATCGGGTTCCCTATAACAGATGAAATGTCCCACAATATTTGAGGGTGTTAGTAGATACAACATAGTTTATGAATATAGAACCATACCTGAGAAATTGTGTTTTTTTACCGAACTTGGATCAAAGTTATGATCCCATTCAAAAATTCGGAGAAAACCAGGATGTAAGGGGACAGAGCCCACACTCCATACACACCTTTTACATTCATCAGAGGGGAAAATAACATGGTATAACCCACACCCCATGGCAGTCATCTTCCAATCACTGAAGCCCCAGATTTCTTCCAATATACCTGTAAGATCGTGATATTTCCATGGCTTCACACCTTTCGGAATCACAACATGAGCTATGATTGAGAACTTACAATGTTTCACCCTCTCTTCAACAGCAGCTTGATTCGTCGATACATGCGCAATTCGACCCTTCCTAATAATTCCTCCAAAGCTACCCACTTCATAGCCCCTTAATGAGGATCCTCCAGCCTTTTTTCCACATCTTCAGAGCTCTTCCCATGAATATTGGCATCTTTAAGATCCAATTTCTCTGACTTCCATTTAATGCAGAGACTAAAAATATCCGAGTGCCCGATTTGATCTTTATCAGCAATCTCACCAACCTCCTTAACCTTGAATTTTCCAATCTCCTCGCCTAGTTGAGGGTTATCGCCTGATGGGGTCTTGAGAGCCATCTCTCAGGACACATAAATAAATATAATTGAATAATGAAATCAAACAAAACATTCAATATCATGAGAATATATAAATTCATGAAATAAGAAGACAAAAGTGTTGTATATATGACTTATAGAATAATAAAGGTGCACAATATAAGAATATTCCTCAGTGAAAGTAGATTGAGATGTATTCCCTTACAATCATTTGCCAGCTTAACGACATCAATTTAATATTCAGAAAATGATTTAATGGGATTGAAAAGGGCCTTTAATCCCTTGAACATAAAATTTACAGAAATAAGGATATATAATAACATATCCGAACATAAGAAAATGGAAATTAAAATACATAACATTAAATAAGTCTTTTAGTAAAAGAGGAGGGTGAAATGTTTCCTTACATTGAGTCCGACTTTCCTAGTATGTTCCTTTTTATTCCTGAATTATTAAATAATGTTAATTTATACTTCAATAAGAATCTTTTTAGTGTTTATTATTCCATTTATATTAATTATTATATAGATAAAAAAATTATTTTATTATTTGAGTTCATTTCATACATTTTTTTGATGTTCGTAACTTTAGTAAAAAATGAACATGTTATAATTAAAAATTGTCCATATGGTCCAAAGTCTATTACATCCAGATTTGTAATCGTGATTTAAATATAATATATGTCTTGTATATATGTATTTAGATCCATTATTTTTGTATTTGGAATATAAAATAACTTTTTGATATAATGAAATGAAATGCACAATATATGGAGACAGTAAGACATACATATGCATTAACGCTACTTTCATTTCTTTTTTTTTCATTTTTAATGTAATGAAAACTAAATGATACATATGTATTTTATAATTACATTATAATATATATGTAACATATTTTACATAAGTTAATTAATTTAATCATTTATACATTCCATGCATAGCATGAATGAGCCATATCACTTTGAGGGGGTGGTAGTCTGCACTTCCTCAAATGAAATTATCGTATTTACAAAAAATGAAAAGTATAAGGTAATGTTTTAAAAGATAATTAAATAACAATATAGATAAAATAAACATCATAAATATCATATATAATTATATTTCCATCACAATGGACACTATGATATGTGGGATGAGAATATTGGACAATCATCATTTCATGAGGCAGTAGTTCGTCATCCACAAAAAAAATGTTCTATACCAATTAGAGGGAGGTGTGTGTAAGTGTAGTTAGAATACTTATAATAAAAACAACCTAGTATATTTATTATAATTTATTTTGACAATGAAATTAAAATAATAGAATAGGAAGTGAAGAAGTAGAATAATGGAAATGAATTTTAGAGAGATGTTACTTTTTAAAATGAGTAACTCTATTTGATTTCTGCCAAAATGCATTTATGAATTGTCTTATTCATATGGGAATGCATCTAGGTGGAATAGGGGGATATAGGGAGCTTCATGGAGTAGATTTTGGACAATACAAGGGGATTTAGAGGTGTGTGTAATGGGTTAGAGGTGATTACCTTTTATATGAGGGAGGAGGGGCTCCTTAATAATGTTTGAAAGTATTATTTTATAATAAAATAATATTCGGATTAAAAAGGTAAAAACCTAATTAAATTAAAATAAAATAAGAATATGAGTAGAAATAATATCATCAATAATAATTTGATGTGTTTGGATATTTTCTAATCTGTATCTATTTTATTTAACCCTTCTTACTCGTACAATTTTATCAAGCATTTAACATTTTGAGAATCAAAATAATTACCAAAACATTAAAAATATACAAATAAAGATTCATTAGTGAAATTTTAGACATATTATAACTATTTAGATGAATATTTGTTTTTTGTAATGTTATAATATTTGAAACAATATTTTATATTTTAAAATATGAATTATGTAAATTTTGAAACAATTCATATAATACATTTTTAAAAATCCATAACAACCTGATTGATTAGAAATAACATCAATAATAAAATATAACATGTATATGTAATCCAAAAAATTCTTGGATGACCTCAAAATAACAAAAATTACATTTATATTAGCATTTATAATATCATTTAATTGAATCCTTTATTAATGAGGCAATCACCACATCACCATTGGGTTATATTTCAATTTATTTATATAATGTCTAAGAATTATAATTAAAATATCAAGATGTATGAAATATCATTATCTTTCTAATTAATATTTATAGTAAGAAATATCTTGTATATTATCCCATATAAAAATTCTGTTTTTTAAATATATATGTTTTTGTTACATTTTTCTAATCAATAAATTAATTTTTATAAAATGTCATTTTCACTTACAAGTCTCTTCATGGGGTCCCAAAATTGTTCCAAGGATGACCAAGGTTAGAAATTTATCATCCAATAGGGTTTTTACATGTGTTAGTGTAATTTAATATTATTATAATATTATTTTGTTAAAATTATTTACCAGATTTACCCTTTAACCATGGTAAATAAAATATTTGCTGAAGTTACTATTCATAATGTCTAAAAATAAAAGTTGCTTATAAACACAGTATTGACCGTTTGATTCAAAATATGATATCCATTTTTCCAAATTAAAAACTCATAAGTTTGAGGAATTAATTTAAAATTAATTTCCATTGTCAAAACCAAAGATCCTGTTTCAATGAAGTAAAAACTTCCAAAAGATTGACATGTTTTTATTTTCAATTACAATGTAAAATTACATTAAATGACCACAATTGGATAAAATGATAAAAATTTAATATAATTATACTTTTAAAAAAATTAATAGGATAGTATAATAATATAAATAAATTAGATTAAAAGGCATTTTTGAAATAAAATATGGTATTTTTCAATAGTCATCAAAAAATGATATTTTTCAGACAAATACCAAAACATTTATCGAATGTAAATTTCGATGTTATTATTCTAAATAAGAATTATATTTTTTTAAATGGATAATACAATGTGAAAAAAACTAAATTTAAAAAGGGGTTTCCATCAAATGATGGTAAATCGAGATTTTAAAGAATATTAGAGTATTTAATACTTAAAATCAGATTCATTCTTATTTTAAGCCTCTAAAATTTATTGTATGAATGTGAAAACATTTGAAGAAAACGTGTAATCATATTTTAGATATTTTTTTCATTACCTCCAATACAATGGCTAGGCGTAAACAACCATTTAAAATAATATTGATAATATATTGTTTTTCATATAAGTCAATATTGTGTGCAATGAAAAATTAAAAAGAAACCCATTGTTGTGTGTTGAGTATGCTTTAAAACATAAAATAACCTTAAAAGTAAAATTAATATTTAATTCAAATATATTAAAAATATAAAAATTTGATATTCTTTATTTACCTTAGATATTATAGTGATCTTGTCTGAGTTGGGTTGTTTTTTGATGTTTAAAATGGTTAAGATGAACAAAATTAATTAAAATGAATCTTAAATAAAATTCCACACTACTATGCCTTTATAATTATTTTTTTACCTTTCATCAATGGAACATGGTCATCATCCGCCTACGGCTCAAGTGATTGAGGCTCAGCAGGCTAATCTAGTTGATTGGTGGAGGGTTGATCTAGTGGAGGAGGATGACCATTGGATAGGAATGTGTTGTTATTTCAATTATATATCCTTGGAAATGTATGAGGTAAGTGATTAATAAATTGATATGGAGGCTATGTTGACTTGAGATCACCTTTAGTGTGATCTACGATCTGAATGTGTAATCAGTTACTTTGGTGGTAAGTTATATGTGAGGAGTTGTGTATCAGTGGTGGACACTTTATCTGTGGGTGATAGAGGAGGATGATGTGTTGTGGGTTAAATTTCGGAATGAATTCTGGTTGGAGTTTCAATGGCCGACAATGAAGGCTGAGAAGTGGCATGTACTACTATCCCTTTTGCATGGGAGTATGTTAGTGAAGGAACGTGGGATGATGTTCAAGGATCTTCTTCCCTTCACCCCAGATCTCTTTCCAGATAAGAATACATGGTAAAGACGACATGAGGAGGCCCTCTATGACTATATCTATTATGTTGTTAATCCTTTTACATTGGCAACATATCTAGTGGTTCAGAAGAACATGTAGGAAATTGATCAGATGAACTCGCGAGGAGGTGTACCTTGAGGAGGGAGCCAACATAGTTCATTGAGGTTCATGGTTTTCATTAGTAGGTTTTCAGTGCCAGTACCATCTCAGTTTTGACTGGTAGAGTTTTAACCTCAATGTTTTCCCTTCTAGCCTTTTGGTGCCATTGATTCATGTTCCCGTTATGTGGGCTCGAGTTGAGGTGATTCCTCTTTGGTGTACACAACTATCTTCAGAGTTATTTCCAAATGGACCTCTAAAATAGTATGGTAGATGATTATAGTTGTAGTGAAATCCACAAAATCAGTTTCTAGTTAGGTAGTTTTAGAAATAGAGACCATAGGCTTTTGCTCCTCCAAGGGGAGACGGTGAAGGTGGGGTCTAACCTAAGGGTGTTCTTCAGGGACCCAGTCTAGAGTGTGGTCATGGATGCGGTCATCCGTAGATGAGAAGAGGAGCTAGGAATGGTTGGTTTCACACAGAAGAGGAATGAGTTTTGAAAGGAACATAAATCGTTATAGGTATGATCGGTATAATTAGTACTCGTTAAAGTGGTTTGTTTGATTCATAATATTTTCACTTCTTTGTTGCATCTGCTCTGTCCCAAGCATTAGGACTAGATATAGAGAGGCGTTATGTGCCCCAGGTATTGAGTACACCAGTAATAGGTCAGACCAACTTTTCAGGTGTGTGACAAGGATGTAGACTGATGATGAGACTACATCATCCCCATGGGAATCACTTATTGATATAGATGAGAC
Organism: Viscum album; assembly: GCA_963277665.1. Taxonomy (NCBI): domain Eukaryota; kingdom Viridiplantae; phylum Streptophyta; class Magnoliopsida; order Santalales; family Viscaceae; genus Viscum; species Viscum album. The sequence goes on along the minus strand of OY728146.1, from coordinate 1,978,213,177 downwards.
CATACAATGTCATTCTCATCATTACATTTTTGTATTGTTTTGATGTTGATATCAACTACTTCTATAGGAGAGTTGTGTTTTCATATTTGGATGGTTGGAATGTGATTTTGGTTGGTTTGTGGTGTTTTCAGGTGGGAAGTCGGCATGTAGAGCCTCTTCATTCCTTTTTGTAAGAGCTGTCATTGGGATTAATAGACATTTTTATAGTGGAGTTTTGCAGATTTTTTGCAGAGTTCTTCAAATTTTTCCACAAGGAGGTTGTGATGCTACCCCTATACATGATGTTAGGTTCGTTATAAACCTTCATCCAAGTAGATATCCAATTTTTATTGCTGTTTATCGGATAAACCTTCATTGTTTTAAGATTTGAAAATTTATATAGGCTGTCTGATGAAAAAAGATTTTATCCATCCTAGAGTGTCATCAAGGGGCGCTCTAGTGTTGTTCTCGGAGAAGGTGGATAGTAGAATGAGGTTGTTTATAGACTTAAAAATATTGAATCAAGTGACGATCAAAAATCGATACCCTCTCCTATGGATAAACAATATTTTCAACCAGTTGAGAGGGGGGTGAATGGTTTTCTAAGAATGATCTACCATTTTTATATCACCAGTTTAGGGTAATGTAGAGCGATATCACAAATACTTCTTTCAGATGCAGATATGGGAACTTCTATGTCACATTAATGCCTTTTGGTGTTATGAACACAAAAATTTTATTCATGTGACTCATGAAATATATATTCTATGTGTTCTGGGATCATTCTTCATTATATTCATCAATGATATCTTGTTTTAATCAATGTCAGAAGAGGAGAATGTAGAGCATATCAGAACGATCCTGCAGGTTCTTTAACCACACCAACCATATATAAAGTTGTACAAGTTCAGGTTTTTGATAGGGGAGGTATGTTTTTTGAGAAATGTGGTGTTTTAGAAGGGTGTGGCGGTGGACATGTCAAAGGGTAAAGCAATTGTTTTAGGCAGAACCTAATAGTGTGGCATAAAATCTAATATTTCATTTTCTCAGAGGATGTTATCAATGTTTTTTAACTATTTTCACTTGATTTGAAACCCAGTTTATTGCTATGACTAAAAAGGAACATTATTTAGTGTGGGGTGATCAGTTCAAGGAAGAGTTCAATTACATGATGAAGAGGATGGTTAGTTCCCTAGTTCTCTAGTTTCATGAGGAAATGGTGATGTTTGGGGTGTTTTCTAATGCATCCAAATATGGGTTTGGTATGTGTGATGATGCAGCAGCAGTGAGTGATCACTTCTGGTCTATGTAGTTACATCCCCATGAGTGTATTTGTTCCACCAGTTATCTGAATATAGTATTAGTTGTTTTTGAATTGAATATACGGTGGAATTACCTCATTGGGGACTACTCTATGGTCTTCATGTAACATAATAGTATGAGGTACATCTTTTACCAGCATGATCTAAATCTACAATCATAGCGGTGTTTTTATTTTTCTTCAGGGATAAGATTTTTAGATCTTCAACATCATGGGAAAGGGAATTTTATATGCTTATACTTTGTGTTTAAAGTCAATGAGTGAGGCTTTTGGGAATCTTTAGAAGCATGGAAATCAATGGAGTATTTGTAATCCTTATACATAAAGGCATAAATGGATGGTGGACGAGTTTTTTTGTTCCATATGAATGTGAAATAATATCTGATGTAGTAGGTTGAATAGTCTCAGGGGGGAGACTTGGAGGCAGAGGTGTTGTGTGATAGTGTCGTCCATGGTGATGTTTTGGAGGGATGATCAGAGGATAGGTAAGAATGCATGTTGTTCCTTGTGAATTTGATTGTTTTGGTAGAAATTATTGGGTTATTTATTCATGAGATTAATTACTCACCATTAGTGGCACACACAAATATTTCTAATATGCATCGTGGCTTCAAGATATAGTTTTGGTGGCCCAGAATAATGTGGGATGTAGCACAGTTTTTTGAATGCTTCTTTTTCTGCCAGTAGGTAAAGGCTAACCACCATATTCTCGATGCTTTCTTACAACTCTTGGATGGCCTCAAGTGGAATAGTGATTACATATAAATAGATTTCATCATAGGGTTACCAATACCCCATGGAGGCTAAAATGTTATTGGGGTAGTCGTGGATCATTTAATGAAATCATCCCACTTATTGGAATTCAAGGAGTCAGTCATGTGAGATTCTTTGGCTAAGAGGTACGTGGATGAGGTAATGCAGTTTCATGGAGTTTTGATATCCATTATCTCATATTGGGATGCACGGTTTGACTTGTGATTCTAGAGGAGATATAGGATGCTTTTGGCACCCATTTAGACCAAAGTACTCTATTCCACACTCAGACACATGTGAAAACCAAGTATATTATCTAGACATTTGAGGACCTGTTTCTGGCATGCATCTTAGACTTTAAAAGACCATAGTTTCAAAATTTCCCTTGGTGGGGTTTTATTTTAATAATAGTTATCACTCTTCGATTTTAATGGATCTATTTGAGGCTTTGTATGAGAGATAGTTCGATACTCTAATGTGATGGATGTGTAACACGCAGTGATTTTATAAGATAGATTATTTTTAATTTCTTTGATGTCTTGTGTTATACACTACACCCAGATTAGCTTGCGCTACACACAACACCGTACCAGCTAGAACTATTTGCAAAAATATTCTGGGCTTCTGTTACAAATAATTTCGTGTTATTTTAATAGAATTCATTTCACCCTATTCCAAGTATAAGTGATAACTGAATATTATAACCTAGTCATTATAATGGAAGGTATGAATAATATTTACTTCATTCTAAAAAATATTTTTAAATGAATATAATTGAGAATATAAGATAATAAAATCAAACTTTATGAAGTTTATTAGTGAAATATATATTTAATTTGTTGAATTTAATTTTTTAAATTTATCTTATATGTTTTCTATATATGATGTAAGAAAAAATTTAATTTTTCCAATAAAAGAATAATTTTTAAAAAAAAACATTTTTATAGCCTTTTGATTATGATCCCTTATTAAATCTAGTTTTGACAATTGTATATGTTACATTTGTCATAACAAACATCCTATTTTTAATTAGGAAATAAAAATTTACCATGGTTGAAATTTTGGTTTTATCTAATGAAATTCATATTTAAATGAATAATGAAAAATAATGCATTTTAACTCAAAAATAGATTTTAATCTAATTTATTTATATAGATATACTATCATTTTAATTCGATTTAAAGTGTAATTGCATTATGATTTTATCATTTAATAAAATTTTGGTCATTTTAAGTAATTTAAAATTTTAATTGGACATAAACACATGTCAATTTTTTGATAGTTTTTACTTTATAAAAAATCGCTTACTTGTTTTGAGAACAAGAATAAATTTTAAATTAATTTATGCAGCTTCTATGATTTTAACTTTGAAAATGGATTCAATATTTGGAATTAGCGGGTCCAAATTATTTTAATAGGTTTCTTTTTTTAATATTATGAATAGTAAAAATGGTAATTTTTATTTACCAGGGTTAAAGGTAAAGAATGTAAATTAGCGTAAAAAATATGATAAGGATAATAAAATTACCATAAAACCTACCAAAATAAAATTGATTGAATTAAAGTCAACTAGTATCAATTAAGGGTCATAATTCATTCATTTAATGAAATTATTTCCATGAAAGTGATGTAATTATAATTAAAACAAAAGAAAGGGAAAACATTTCACTATCTTATCATTTATATGAATAATAATTTTAATGTACTGATAAACTTGATAAAACATGAAAAATAAACAGTATCCTAAAATCTAATAAAATTTTATATGCCATCTGAATTCATTTAGAATTTATAGAGATTAATTAATTACCATTAATGATGACACAATAGTAATGTATAAATTATTTCATTAATAGGAATATCATATAAATAGTTTAAAAAATATTAAAAGAAATATAATATGAACTAATTAATGTGCTCCATGAATTCTATAGGGTATTATTACATGTTTTGAGAGCAATAACTATTTTTTTGAATTTATCTTTTTGTGGATTTTATTGAAAGTCAAGTAAATTAATGGTGTCAAATTTGAAACTATTGATATTTTATCAAAAATAAAATATTTTTAAATTATTTAAAAATAAAAAAACATTTAAAAATTATAAGGTGAATGTTATAATATCTAAAATTTCATAAAGTATCCAATTATGTTTAATTTATAACATATAAGTAAATATTTATAACCATTTAATATTTAGAACATTATTACGACAATAAAAATTAAGTAGATTAAATAAGGATAAAACAAAATTATATGGTTTAAAATAAAATAAATACATTTCTACATTTTATTTCATGATATTATTTTTCCCAATACAATTATTATATTAAAAATTGATGAGTTTGGGAGTATTTTTTTAAAAAATTAACTTATATTAATTTAGTTGTTTTAGTGTTTCCAAAGACTCCCATCCTCTATCTTATAAAACCAAACTTCCCCTTCTCTTTTAATCGCATCTCTAAATATTTTTTTCTCTTCCAGATCCAGACCATACCCTCTATTAAATTCCCTCACTTTATACTATATTCCACACTATTGAAATAAATTGATTATATGGGAACCTTTTGTGAAAATCAAAAGGAGACACTCAAAAAAGAGGTAATTGTTTTGTCACATCTTCAAAAAATATTTTCATCTTATAATTCATATTCCTATGTTTTTCAAGACTAACAAAATAAATTCAGTATATTTTACATTATGGGATGTTATCATATTTATTCTAAAACTTTATACCTTCTTCTTTCCATCATACGAATAATAACATCACCATGTTTGCATACATAGAGCCTACTATCGCCACACTTTGGTGTAATTGTTTATTAAAAAAAACATAATTTGGATAGTTATAATTATATGTATAATGGATATAAATAATAAATATAACATTATAATTATTCTTTATAATTAATATACCATCCTTTTTAATACCATTTATCCATTAAGTAAATGATATCATTACTCATTCGTACGTATGACCAACCATCTCTACGATACGATGCTATTCATTATATATAATATTTATTAAACCATGATTATATACATCAATGAAATTAATAAATATGATATCTATTACACTAATATCATTTTTAAAATTATATAACTATAACCAATGAAGTGGAACATGAACTTATCTGACAAAACATGCATAAAAACATAAAGTAGTTAATATCTAAATAACAGGTGGTGGTGAAATGTTACTTACAAACTAAAGATAATATGATCATATATAAAGCTGTAAAAATGAATTTATTGTGGAATATGTAAATAACATTACATTAATCATTATACTGGAGGTTCAGATACAAATGTATCATATTAGACCTATGGTAAGGGATAATTTCACAATCTCATTATTATTTGAGATTATTTATGAATAAGTTTTTAAAAGGGTATATTTATCATCCACATTCATGTTTTCTAAATATTTAATATTATTTTTATTCTTCTACAATTTTTTAGAGTCAATTTTACTGTTTTGGTAAATTTTTATTAAATGGTATGAAAATAATATTTTGGTATTTTTGATATGATGTGTTTTTCTACATGTTGTGTAAAAGTACGAGGACAATGTTTTTACACGGCATGAATGAATTTTTACGTCTTCATAATGCCTTATTTCCATGAAAATTCATTTGCGTGATTACAAGATAATTTTCAATTAAATTTTTTTCTTTTAAAATCATGAGGCCTTCTGAGAAAGGAAATTTTTTTTTGTAAAAGAAAGGATATGTATTCAAGAATAAAGCTCAAGTGTTTTATCCAAACTATTTTCCATCTAAGATGATTCTATTTAAATAGGATTATGTTTCTATCCCTATTATTAGTATGATTTTGTGGTATGGAATTATATAATGGTATTTTATATGTATTATGTTGTGATATAACAATGTTTATGAAAAAAATATTATTTCTTTGTTTATACAATGATGAACGAGTAATGTTTTTGTGTCACATGTATGAATAATTTTATTATGAGATTGTTGGGACCTATATCTCCCTCAAATACATAAGGAAAGGATTTAAATCTCAAGAGGTAGACACGAGTGGAACAACAAGTAAATCTGGTTTAGTAAGACAGGGTTGAATATCTAGTAAATCTCATTCAATAATACATGGATGTAATGATTAGTAAACACAGTTCAGTAATGGACATTTTCCACTATGACGGTCTTGGAATCAATGCCTTGGGAAATATAGAAATCATATTATGTGCTATTTTTTTCAAATAATTCAATGTTTATGCCAATTCTATATTACCATGGTTCATGATTCCATTATAATTTATTCCTTATCAAATACCAAAACTTATTTCATTACTCAAGATTTTAGTATATGTAAAATGTGGTATTTATATTTTCAAAAGTAATTTTCATGTTTTTAGATTATTATGTTTTTGTTTTGTAATATATTTTTCATGATATCCTTTATTCATCATTTTAGCTCAACCCTTTTCATGTTTCTTTTCCCTGAGGATCTAGAAAAGGTTACTAAGTAAGATGTGTCAAAAATGGGTTCTAGTTATGAAGGATAAAGAAGGAGACGATGTAGATGTTTTATGAACCAGATTTTTATGTTTTCCAGTTTCCAATGGTAATAAAATAATGTGGTCTTTGGGTGTATCTTTGTGTCATGTATTAAGTATTCAGTAAAAGTAATCTAATGTCCATGTACGTCAAGATTTGGTCTCTACAATTGATATCAGAGTGAAGGTTTAGTTAAGCATTAGAATCTAGGATGTGAAAACTTTAGTGAAAATCCTAGAGATATTTCTAAGGTATGCCTAGGGATGTCCCATATGATAAGTCACACTATAGTTTAAAGTCCTATAATTATGGTAACAATATTGAATAACCTAGGATTAACACTATGATGTTCGATATGGAAAGTACTATCCCATGATTATGTGTTTTTCTGAGTATGATATTATCCTCTCAGGCTATTCTTTTTGGTGTATAGACTGCGGATGGAAACAGAGGAAACTGTGTTAAGGATCAATGCATTCTCCAATGAAATGATTGTCTTCTTGATGATCGAAATGGTTTGGGAGATGGAATGAAAAATATAATTTCTATACTTACACAAGCTATTAATCATTGTGGAAATCCAAATGAGAATATAATGAAACAATATTCTATTGAGTCCTTCATGAGGAAATGTCCATTGTCTTTCAGTGGGTCTTTTCATCCACGTGTTTCTAAAAAATGGATCAGTGCCATTGAAAATATATTTTCCATCATTAGATATTCAGAACATGAAAAATTAATTTTTGTTTTTTATCATTTATAAGGTGAATCAGGCCAGTGGTGGACTCTAATCAAGAATACAAGGTTGCAAGATGAAATTGAATCCATGGAATATGACCTGTTCAAGAACATATGTTCAAGAAATTATTTTTCTATGAATGAAACATTCAAGTAGTAATTATTTTATAACCTTGATGAGTTTTGAGGGAGAATTAATTTTATTGGGGTAGAATGTAACAACCTGATATTTTATGAGATAAATTCTTTTTAATTTATTTGATGTCTTTTGTTGTACGCTACACCGGGATTAGCTTGCACTATATGCAACACTGTATTAGTCTACAATATAAACAACACTATTCATGGCTTGTGTTACAAGAAAATTCATGTTATTTTGATAGAATTCATTTTAGACAATACTGAGTATAAGTGATTACTAAATATTATAACTATGTCATTATAAGGATGATTAGGAGTAGTATTAACTTCCTTCTAAAAAACTATTTGAAGGAAAATAAGTGAGTTTATAAAATAATAAAATCACTCTTTATGGGTTTTATTAGTGATATATATATGTAATATATTTAATTTGACATATTAAATTCATCTTAAATTATTTCTAGATATGATATAATAACAAATTCAATTTTTTGTAAAAAATAAGTATTTTACAAAAAATACAGTTTTACCCCCATTGGATGGAGAACCTTTTTTAAATATAGTTTTGATACATTTATAAGTTATATTTTACAAAATAAACTTAATATTTTGAATAAGTACATAAAAATGTACCATGGCTGAAATTTTGGTATTTTTATGATGAAATTCGTATTTTAATGAATAGTGAAGAATAATGCATTTTAATTCAAAAATACACTTTCATATAATCCATTTATAATGATAGATTATATTTTTTTAACTGGTTTTAAAGTGTAATTGGATTATTTTTTAATAATGTAATCTAATATTGGTCATTGTAAGTAATTTCACATTTAATTTGGTCATAAACACAAGTCAATGTTTTGATTGTTTTTAATTCTTAAAAACCAACTTTCTAGTTTTGACAATGGGAATTAATTTTAAATTACCAAGTGAAACTTTGGTTTTTTAAATTTTGAAAAATGGATTCCATATTTAGAGTCAATGATTCCAAATTATATTAATAAGTTACATTTTTTGGATATTTTGAATAGTGATAATAGTGATTTTAATTTATAACAATTAAATGTAGATCTAGTAGATTAGGGTAACAAAACAATATGGAACCGATAATAAAATTACACCAACAAATGGAAAAATTCAATTGGATAAATTAAAGTATAAAAATATCAACTAAGGGTCTTAATTGAATCATTTAATTGAATTTGTGTCATGAAACTGTTATAATTATAATTAAAACAAAAGTAAAAAAATTTCACTCTCTTTTCTCTTATAAGTATTATAATTTTAATGTGGTGATAAACATGATAAAACATAGATCATAAATAGTATCAAGAAATATAATTAAATTATATACATCATGAGAATTTATTTATAATTTATATAGATTAAATATTAACCATTGATTATAACACAATAGAGATGCATATATTATTTTAATAATATAAATATCAAATAAATGGCTTGAAAATTATTAGAAAAAATAATATATGAACTAATTAATGTGATAGAAAAATTTTATAGGATACTATGACATGTTATAAGTGTATTAATTATTTTATTTAAAAATTATATTAGGTTTGGATTTTATTAAATGTCAACTAATTGAATAGTGTCAAAATTGATACTATTGATATTTTATAAAAAAACATATTATTAAATTATTATAAAATCTGAAAAATACATAAAAACATAAATGTTAAAATTCTAATTTCAAAGATTTCATAAAGTATCTAATTATAGACAATTGGCAACACATAAATAAATATTTATAACCATTTAATATGTAAAATATTATTACCACAATTAAAATTAATTAGAATAAATAAGGATATATCAAAATGAAAAAGTTTAAAATAAAATAAAAACATGTCAAAATTATATTGGTTGAGATGATTTTGAACCATCCTCATATTATCAACTAAATAATCCACATAGATAATATTGAATATAATAATTAATTTAAATTAATTTAATAGTTTTTGTATTTCCAAAGGTTCCCTTCAAATATCTTATAAAAGGGAACCTCTCCTTCTCTTTAAATCACACCTTAATGCCCTTATTTCGGGCTAACCCCTATCAATTCCACTCCCAAATTATCTCAATTCATAATATAGGGAATAATTTTGGAGTAAATCGATCCTAAGGACACATTTTTTTGAAAACCGAAAGAAGATACTCGAAAAAGTGGAAATTGTTTAATCACCTGTTTCAAAATTCTTTTCATTTTGGCATCCTATTATTATGATTTTAGCATACTAAAACAAAATATAAATTATCTTATGCATGATAAGTCGTTATTATAAATATATTAAAAATTATAACTCCTTTTTCCCATCATACGAATAACAATATCACTAAGCATGTGTACGTACGGATTGTCGTCTCCACGCCGTGGTGTAACTTTTTATTCATCAACACATAATTTGGATGGGTATAATAATGAGTATAATGGATTTAAATAATTAATATAACAATATATTTATTATTTATAGTTAATATACCATCATATTCAATACCATTTAACCATTAAGTAAATTGTATTGTCGCTCGTGTGTATGTATGGCCTACCATCTCCACAATGTGATGTGATTCATTATACATAATATTTATTACACCAAAATTATATACATGAATTGAATGAGGGAATAAAAATTATTCTATACTAATATCATTATATAAATGATATAACTATAACCAATTATTTGGCACACAATCTTATCTGAAAAAACATGCATAAGATCAGAAAGCAGTTAATATCCAAATAACGGGTGACAAGGAAATGTTACTAATAAATGAACTAAAATATGATCATATATGATATCATAAAAATGGATATGATTATAAAATAATTCAATAACATTCTTTAAATCGTTAAACATTTGTTTTGGATACATATGATGCATATAAGACCCACAGGAAGAGAAAATTTCATAATCCCATTATTATTTGAGATTATTTATACATAAGTATTTACTATAGTATAATTATCATCCACATTCATGTTTTATAAATATGTAATAGTATTTTTATTCTTCTATAATATCATTAAACCAATTATACCCATTGTTATATTTTAACTAAATGGTATTAAAGGAATCTTTTTGTTTTTTTCGATATAAGGTTCTTTTTTACATTACTAGTAAAAGTACGAGGAGAATGTTTTTACACAACATGAATGGATTTTTAAGTCTTCATAGTTCCTTATTTACATGGATCCTTTTTAAAAATTTTTCAGTTTTATTTTCAACTAAATCCTTTTATTTTAAAATAGTTCTATATTTTGAGAAAGGAAAACGTTTTTTATGCAGAAAGGATATTTTTCTCAAGAATTTAGTTCGACTGTTTTATAAAAAATATTTTCCATCTTTTATGATTCCCTTTTATTAGGGTCATGGTTCCATTACTATCATTAATATGATTTTATTTTTTTAATGATGGAATGATATTTTATATGAATTATGTTATGATAGAATGGTGTTTAAGAAACTCGTATTATTTCATGTGTTATACTATAATGAATTATTTCTATTTTTTTGGAACATGTAAAAATGATATCATTAGAAGATGGGTGGGGCCTATATCTCGCTCCATTACATTTGGTTAAATATTTATATATCATGATATAGACATGACTAGAATGAAAAATAATCATGGTTCAGTAATATAGGGCTGGAAGGGAATGTAAATAGGGTTTAGTAATACATTTCTGAAACAGAAAGTAAACCCGGTTCAGTAATGGAATTTTTCCACTATGATGGTCTAGCAAACAATGCCTTGGATACTATTGAAATAATATTATGTGCATATTTTATTTCCATAATTCCATGTTTTATGCCAATTCCACTTTCTCATGGTTCAAGATTCAATTATGATGTATACATTATGAACTACCGATATTTATTTCATGACCCATGATTTTGGTATATTTTAAATGTGGTATGATTTTTCTTCAAATACGATGTTCATGCTTTTAACATTCTTATGTTTATGTTTTGTAAGATATTTTCTATGCTTACCCTTTCTGAGAATTTGATCTCAAACCCTTTCATGTTTTATTTATCCTAGGATCTAGAGATGGGTATTATATAAGATGTGTCAAAAGGGGGTTCTAGTTATGAAGGATAATGCCGGAGAAGATGTAGATGTTTTATGAACTAGTTGATTATGTTTTCCAGTTTCCAAAGGCACTAAACTAATATGGTCTTTGGGAATCTATTTGAATCACGTATTATGTATTATAAAAATTTAATACAGTGACCACTTACGCCAAGCTTGGGACTACACATGATAGTGGTTGTGGAGATAGCTATTCTTGGTCCCGATATAGTTAATAAAACAATGTAATATGTTCAATTCATTCGTGAGAGAATGAAAGTGGCACAAGTCCATCATAAGACTTATTCCCATCATAGGAGGAGGACCATTTTGGTTGAGGATCGACAACAGATGTTCTTGATGTTTTTCATCTGAACATGTGAAGTATTGGTTTTGAAGAAGGACCAGTATTTCTCCAAGGTTGGTTGGACCCTTTGAGTTGTCAGGATGAGTTGGAAATATAGAATACAAGTTTTTCTATACACTGTAGTTGCATAATATTTATTACTAATTCCATGAATCTCAACTTCATTGGTATCATCGCAATTACTCACATGTCCTCAAATTGAGAGAGATGGATATCAAGGATGATAGGACCTATTTGGAATGACCATTAGAGTTCCATGATCATTGGGAGAAGGTTCTATGTGGATGGAAAATTCCCTTGGTTTAGGTGTTGGCGAGGCATGGTGTTCTGGATGAGAGTATTTGAGAGTGTGAAACATAGATGTGTTCCCATTACCATGATTTTTTTTTGAGTTTTTCCTATTATATTTTGTATTGAAACATAATTTTTTCACCTTGTTTTTATGAAATTAGTTCTTTTTTTTGGGTTGAGATGTGTGTGGTGAAATTTATGATAATGTCTTGACAAGTGAAAAGGGGAAGACTATACTCATAATTAGGATGAATTAACTATGGGGAAATTAAACCTTTACGAGAGATTCACTACCGCCCAGAGTGGATAATATCATGACATGGAGCCTGGGATTCACTAATTCATGAGTGTGAGACAACTAGGTTTTTGTGCTTTCATGGTGGGTTTTATGATCATTCTGGTCTATGCGTTCAAATGGAGGTCATGCTTGAGGAGTGATCAGAGTCTCGAGTGGTATCTCACAGGGTGGTTTTTCAAACCCCATTTAACTTCTAGATTTGGTTTTAAATTTTAGTGGGAAAGATTAGTTTGAGATTTCTTTGATGTAATGTATCGGACCTCTCCAGTTCTTTATGTTGTGAAAATACATAGTATTAAGTTTTCTGGAAATCCAAGTTGATTTAATTCAACACATTGTAAAAAATCACAGTCTTTAATTTTCTCCAATGGTGGCTCAGAATGGTGAGTTGGGATGGTGAGTCAGGATGTTGGGTCACAATGGTGAGTTCGGATGGTGGGTCATGAAGGTGGGTCAGAATGATGAGTTTGGATGGTGGGCCGGAACGGTGAGTTTGGATGGTGAGTTAGGATGGTAGATCAGAAAAGTGAGTTTGGAAAATGAGTCAAAATGGTGGGATGAAATGGTGAGTCGTGATGGTGGGTCAGAATGGTGAGTCAGTATGATGGGTCAAAACTACGAGTCAAGATGGTGAATTAGGATGGTGGGTTTAAATGGTGATTTAGAATGGTTACATGCCGAATGGTAGCTCACCAAACATTAACTCGTTGAATAGTATCTCACTGAATGGTGACTTTCACCGGCCACTCATGATGGTAATATGCACAAGCGACTCACTGAAAGGAAGCACACATAACGGTGGATTGCACTGGTCACTCTGACCAGTGACTTTCGATAGTGACTCACACTATTGACTCACAATAGTGACTCACCTATAGGTGACTCATTCGAATAGTTTGTTTTTTTTCAGTTTTTCAATTACCCAATTTTTATGAATGTTATGATGGAAAATTAGTTTAATATAATATTTTAGTGTATTTGGATCTTTCTCACGGGATATGAGTCATACCATTAAATTAATCAGAGTCTATGGGTTTTTAATTAGTCAGACCACGTAATATTGGTCAGATTATAAATTAGTGGAAAATTAAGGATTTACTATAAATGCGGCCCTGTTATATATCTTCCATGGGATGAAATAACATTAACCTTATTAGTTTCTTGTTGTTTTATCTTATTATTATGTTACCATAATTTTTCTTCCCATAGGATTCATGCCATTGTGTTGTACTAGTTGGTTTATGTTTTCCTTGGAGTTTATTACAAATAAGCACTACTATCAATGGTGCAATCAAGAAGTGTCGATCTCCTTTTATTTCAGGTATTATTTTCCTTATATCTCTCAATTATGTTTCATATAGAGTAGATGTACGAATTTCTCTGGGTGAATATAGTTTAATACAACTTAAATAAAGATAATCGAATATTTTTTAAATCCATAAATTGGTGCTGGGAAAAGTGATGTATAAGAATACAATTTTATTGATATTTTGATCAATGTTGTGAATTTAATGGGATATATGCCTACAAAAATTTTTGGCAATTGGTGGTCCTTGGTTTCAGATAAAATGTTTGTGAATTCATGTTTTTCTGATTCTGATTATACAAATACATGGAATTTTTTAACCATGTACATTGGAGAAAAATAAATGAATTCCCTGGGATCAAACTATTTCTGATATAACCACTAAATTATAAGTTGGTAACTGAGTGAAGAACGCCTTGTAACATCTAAATATGACTTTCCTTGGTTCATGTGGTTGTGTTTTGAGTGTCATGATTTTATGACTGGTGTTGTAGTTATGTTGTGTGCATGGATATGTGATGTGGGGATGCTCAGGTGGTTTAATGGAAACTCGGGTTTAGAGATTTATTGAACTGGAATGAACAGGAAGTGTTGTACAATAGGGCAGTAATCAGGTTTTTTTGTTATGTGTACCTTGGGGAGACAATGATTTGGGGGTTTCCCTTATTAAGAGGATGGATTTGGTGGGATGAAATTGAATAATGATGATGGTAGTGGTTTTCATGGGTGTCAAATGGAGTGGAATGTGAAATTTTTTATTTTAACATGGTTCTTCTTCCCTTAATTGACTTCAGTTTTGTTTCTTGTTGTGCGCCTTGCCTAGTAGTTAAATGCCTAATGATGGGTTGAATAAATTAATTGTTCAAAAAAGAAAAAGAAGTGGGTAAAATAATTTGTTTTGGGTATTAATTTTGTATGTGGATGGTTGTGTTTCTATTTATTTATAGGTAGCATCGAAGTTCAAAGTATTTTGATCTAGTTTTTTGTTTGATAAGCCTTAGATTGGGCAAGGGTTCTTAGTATTATATCTATATATATATTTTATTTTTTATTTCTATATTCACCCACACTAGTTGAGAACTATGTGTCGAAGACATCCATCATCCTAGTGTAGGGGTTCCTTCCCTAACATCCCGTTGGGATGATAGATGGTTGGCCACCGCCTCTTCTATACCACTTCTTCTAGGTGGTGGTATCCCCGGATTATTTAGGATGGTTGTGTATTTTGGTTATTTTTTGTGTGAGGGTGAGTTTTGTTTTCCTAGGTGTCTTTGGGATGAGATGTGTTCTGTTTTTCCATGTTTCTTCAGGATGAGATGTGTTTTTATTTACCATGTGTTATGGAAATGTGATGTGGTATGGAGCCCATGTGTCTATAGGTGATATGAGATTTAGCTTTTGTCCCCGATGATGGGAAAAGGTAAGGTTTTAAGGCATATGTGTTTGTGTACATGTTGTGAAGTGGTGTTCTCAGAAGGGGTGGGAGTGCCAAGAGGTATGACATTAGTGTATGAGAGTGGATAATGAGTAGGGAAAGTGGTGAAGGGCACCCTATAATCAATGTTCATTATATTACATTACATGGCATGTGTTATTTGGTGAGCATGACTTGGTGAGGTTGTGGCGGTTAGTATACCTTCTTAGGTGCTGTTTGTTATGTTGTTTTCTCAGAGGAGCATTAGTACACTACTCTAACATGTGCATGAGAGACATTGGTTTTCTTACTGGGTATACCTATATGCTAACCCTACATATATATACGTATTTTATGATTCTAGGGGGATTAAATGGACCATGATAGACAATAATAGGTCAGACTTTAAGATAGGTTTTGGGTTGCTGGTTAGCTTTATTTTGGTACCTTGGAGTTTTATTTCATTATACAAGTTTTATATTAAACATGAATGTGGGATGGATTTTGGATTTATTTTATATATAGTTCTTGGAGTATTTTTGAGGTTGATACATCTTATCTCTTGATCTTGTTTTTTTAAATAAAAAGTGAAATTACTCCCATTATGGGAGAATATATATACCCTTGGTTATAGTATCCACCCTAGGGAATTCTGTAGGTGGGAATTGGGGGTCACTATCTATATTCTTTCATTTCCATCCCAGGATGGGTGTATTTGGAGGGAGGGGGTCGTGTATCATGCGAATCAGAATGAACTCAAATCCATACATCATTAAGTGGTAATGAACAACATTAATTCACTATAAATAAATGAATGTGGATAGATTTATTATATAGATGATACTTTTTAGATATTATTTTATGTTTCATCTACCAATATATAAATCATAAAATATAAATAAACAAGATCAATTTGGATTATTTCAAATCTAGACATAATTGTACATCATTTTTTACAACAAGGGAATAACTATTCTTCTCAATGAAAACACCTCAATATATTATAACTAAATTCATAATAGTTTTGTTGATTGATAATTTTTTCAATATATGTCAAGGAACTATTTTATTATCCTTTAAATATATAAAGGATGACATATATCTGGAATGCAATATGGAATGACTTTACGATCAATGCACTTATTTTCAAAACTAGAGGGATATAAAAAGTGGATATAGTAATTATACAATCTTCAAAATTCTCCATTATCCATTGCTGATATAATTTATATTCCAACTTGTTTCATTAATTTTCATAGTTCTACATCTCCTTATAATTGATAAATTGGACGTTGGAGGCTTTTTATTTCCCTTACACTCACATGTCACCTGGAATTTTTCCCCACATTTTATGTAAAATATGTTTCCCTTAAATAAAGTACATGGATGCATCATTCCACAATTATCAAATTTGGGTATTTCCATCCATACATTTTTTTGATAACCACGTTAATTTTTTATTAGGTCTTGATCATCCTTTTATAATCATGGTTTATGTTTTAAAAAATGACATAGATGGTTCATTACTTTTCCTAATGGAACCTCATACCATATAATTATATGAATAATAATTTTGAGAGTCTTTTAACCTGGTATGGATTGTATTAATATCATAAATGAAATGATCATTCTCAAATTCTGATTACACGAGATTTCTATATAATTTTTTTTAATCTTTTAAGGTCTTCCTCAAAATTAGAAACTCAATATTATTTCTTATATCTTAAATTGAATAATTTCCATTCCATGTAATCGTGTTCCTAAAAAAATATTTCTTTAATTATATCGATTTAAAAATATCTCCTTTCATTCTCTCTATTTTATCTGCCTCCTTTGTATGTTTAATAAATATTCACCATTAATCGGCATCTTCCACTAAACAATACACTTTCTGAATAACATTCTATCTTTCATTACATTTAATTTCTATAAACATAATTTATATAGACATGAAGAACTATATATCCTCAAATGGATTAGTATTATAATTAAATGATATATGATTCCACTGAATGAGGGCATCCAATATAGGTGAATAATGCTATATAAAAGCATGTTTTTCATATGAGAATGTTTATTAGTAATTACCTATGTTATCTATCCAAATATTTTAATGACCTTGTCATTTACAATACCCCATGTATTATCATACCCTCTCATTCTTCCAGTCCCAATATATATATTTTTGGTGGATGCTAATTTCATTGAATAATATTTTAAGTCCTGCTCATGTGTAGTATTCTTGGGATGCATCTTGGTCCTCGTTCCATGAAATCCCATGTCTAAAATGCCAAAGGCTTCCCAAACACCTTGTGACAAAAAGTCCAATAGTGGATCGACATCCCAATTTCGAGGCACATAGGCCCAAATTAGGTGAATGTTTTCAGTTCTATAATATCTACTAAAATTACCACTATAGAAACTAGTAAAATACTACTACAATATCTCAGAAAATTCACACCTCTTTATATATGATCATGTTTCATTCAGATTAAAATAAATAGCCTTTTCCATTTCGGTATATGCACATTGGCACATAAACAATTTCAAATCATATGTTTGGTTAGATTGGAATAATCTCAAATAGTAAAAATATTATCGAATCATTCATAAGGGGTATTAAATATTTTGTTAATTAACAAAATAATATCTTTATAGAGTCTAAAAAAAGATATTTAACAATAGTCTAGTGAATATCCTTTTTTTTATTTTCAAAAAGACGGTTTAGGACAATTGGAAACCTCACAGTCAAACAGCAGAACACCCAATTGCAAACATCCTCAGAAATTAAAATTTCAAAAATCCCATGAACCATGTGCTCACCTCGAGCCACACGACCACCAAAAGAAGTGTTTCCACGCAAAAACCATCATTCTGCCAGTGAGAAAACCAGAACACCATGTTCAACCATTCAACGGATGACGACAAAGCCACCAGGTCTGACCGCTATGATCTTCAGACAAATCTACAACATCGGATCACCGGTGAGCTTCACCAGCGTCCATCATCACCTTCATCCTCAATGTCGGCAGAAGCCCATCGTCACCGTTGAAAATCAAGAACCAAAAAACCATCACCCGTACCATAGACATTCACAAATCCAAAAAATCCAACGTGAAAGATGCATATCACAAACCAAATCAGCATCGATTCACACCAACTTCCCCGCATCCATAGGAGGATCAAACCGACCTCCTGACTTTTCACAAATCCAACATCACCATGTCAGAAGAGTCCGCCAGAAACCACTTCATCGTCAACTTCAGAAACACCACCCAACCGCGCAAGCAACACCCTGTTTATAAGGATCCTGCCACCACACACCAAATCGACCACTTCAGACACAATTAAACCCCACTGCACTTGCCTGAGAAGAGTCGAGACCCCACGAACCGCTGATACTTGAGCACGTCCTTTAGATGATGAGGAACTCACTGCAAGACACCAGCGAGCATCCGTGAACAAAACCAAGAGTGCTCTGAAGAGTATGTCGTCGACAGGAACCGGACTTACACCCGTGGATCTGAACCAGTAACAACCGAAGCCCATAGTGCATCTCCACAGCAAGGGGCGACCACAAAACCACACGATGCCACTGCAGCAAGGATCCTTTACCAACCAACCGAGCTCGAGGTGTAAATTTTTTTGTGTTCCATAATGTTTTTCAAGAAACAATTGACCAAAATTTTTTGGTATTTTTAACCCTTGATGGATCTATTCCAAAACTACTTCCTATTATTATATCATGATAAGGATGTATATCTTGGAAAACAAAAAATATCAACCATATCAAAAAATATATAATATTATTAATTAATTTTATACAACAATAAGTTCTATGAAAGGGTTAAATTATATAATCTTTTTTCCAAAATATAGTTACGCTTTTTTGGTAATATTTATCTTATACAATCAATAAATCCCCCACGCCATCTTGTGTTTACATCATTACATTTTTATAATAAAATAGGATATCACAATATTGAATATATAAATTTAGGATTCATGAAAACATGGTATATATGTTAATATCATATAACATTATAAATAAGAAAACATAGAATAAGAAACATTCTATAATCAGTGATATCATTCATAATATCCGCCTTCATTCATTGGGAAATAAAAAAATAAATGGTGAACATAGATTCTCATATTGTGACAACTATATTGTAAGTTATCATGAATAAATATGGTACAATAAATATAGAGGATTTGATGATAAAAAAGTATTCCTTTCAATCAAAAACACATTCCCAGTGAACTAGCATTGCTTATATAAACATATAAATCACATGGATAATTGTAAGTGAATTAATAAAAAAATAAAAAAAAATCTAGATGTTCTTGATTAGGACCTCTAAACCATTTTATCATTAATCTTATCATCATAACCACCCAAAAAATGTATCACTTTTAATAAATGGGTTGGTGAAAATAAAATACCCAAATAAAGTTTGCACCAATTTTTCCTCCTGATACCTATAAATTCATGCAGGGGATATCTATACCCTGTCCACACTTATCCCAAGAATGTCATACGCATTCCAAATATTTTTATTGATAAACAAAATTTATTCTCATAATTCCTTATAAGTCAAAAATATTCCATATTTAATGAAGAATACAGAACAACTCTATTTCATAACCATAAAACATTAAAATAAAGAATAAAAATCTTATAATTTGATAATACATCTAGTTACATTAATTATATTTTTATAGATTAAAAAACCATTAAAATGTCACTTGTAAATTTCTTAATGAAAACAACTTTTTCATTTTTATATAACTTATTTTAAATAAAAAAATCCATATTATCAGGATAAAATTCATTAAAAATAACCATTGAAGCATTTCAATTGTGATTTAATAAAATTAGTAGTCATGATGGTGGTAAAATCCATTCATGTGGTGTGCAATAAAATAATAATTTTGATATCACTTTTTGATAAAATTACCTCATTAGAAAAATGTCAAGTTGTTCCCATTTAATCTATTTCATAGAAAATAATACATGGCCAAAAATTAAATTAATAAATCATTGGTTAATAGTAATAAAATCTTTATAACATTATAATTGAAATATAGTCCAAGGACACAAATAGTTGGAATGAAATATTAAATGCAGTTTTTTTAAATTAATGTCCCTTACATGATACATATTTCTTCATTACCTATAAAATAAGAGATGAAATATAAAATAAAAATGTAAACCCCAAAGAAACATAGGAGATTAAAATTAATGGAATTTATGATATAAAACCATAAAATTTTATCAATGTAAAATTGAACGTAAATATTCTGGAAATGAAAATTGATTAAAAAAGAAATCCCTTGCCTGTTTATTGACTTCTAAATCATAATAATCTTGATATAAATAACATAAAAATTTATAAAACATTACTATAAATCTATTAGATATATTAAATTTCAAATGGAAATTACATAAACCACAAAAAAACTAATGGTGACTATGGAGCATGTCTCAGAAAAAATACGTGATGATAGAAACCCTGACCTCTTATCTGACATGATTTTTATATTATTTTAGCCTCTAGTATAATAAATTTAAAGATATTATATTTATATACCATTAAAATAATTATAAATATTATATATCACATCATTAATTAATATAATTTCATCACCCATTTATATAAAATTTCTTATTAAAAATCATTTCATTCAAATATTTAAATGATTTGTTTTTATTGTATGTTTTGGTTTGTGTTATTTATCCCTTGTATATTTATTATGGCCCCATATTATAAAAAAATTATAATCATGATATAAATAAAATATATAGTGTTTATAAACATATTGATAATCACCCATGAAATTATGATATGAAAAATGAATCATATCACTTCATGGAGATAATTGTCTGGATGTACAAAAGAAAGACACTATAATTTTTTAAAAAGAATAAGGGTAATGATTTAAATGTGAAATTATATTTCCATGACCATAATTTTGTTATAAATATAAACAAAATCATTATTTCCATCTTATCACCATATGAATAAATATTTGATTAATATTAAATTATACCATTGTGTAGAGTCAATAAGCTGCATTTATGCACAAGAATTGAATTATCCATTCACAAGATGGAAAAAGGTTACAAAAAAGTCTTTCAAGAATAAATATAAATTAT
This sequence comes from Viscum album, assembly GCA_963277665.1. Classification (NCBI taxonomy): domain Eukaryota; kingdom Viridiplantae; phylum Streptophyta; class Magnoliopsida; order Santalales; family Viscaceae; genus Viscum; species Viscum album. Next base: position 1,978,191,787 of record OY728146.1, on the reverse strand, counting down.
ATGTATATTTATGAAATTTAATTCATTATTTTAGGTTTTGTACAATTGATATAGAATATGTAGAAGAAGAAATAACAATGAATGTATTCAGTTAACAATTATAACTTTTCATTGAGAAAACTCAACTGGATCCGACATTATGACTTGAATAGATGGTAGTTTAAAAAACCCATACGTTCTAGTGATTGTGGAATTATTCTATGTTGTTATTGGGTTAGATTTCTATATATATATATATATATATATTTCTATAACATTGTGAATGGTGAAGAAGAGAAATATTTCTTTTTCAAGTAGGAGGAGGGGAACTCATGGAATTATATAAATTATAAATATAAATTAATATTCATTTCCCTGTGGATAAAAATTTATATATTTATAATATAGGATGATAATATTTCTAAATCCTCTCAAACAATAGTATTAAGACATTTTTTGGATATTTTTTATCAATTATCTATTTTGAATCCCTATACACCCGTTTGATAATTACTGCAAAATAAAAAATAAGTTACTCTTCTCGGGTCAGGAATATTACTATATAAGTACTTATGATTAACAAGTAGAAAAGGATTAATATTATATTTGATAACCCATTTAATTTTCAATTGATACTATTTTATATATTTTATATCATTTAATTAAATATATATTTTTTAAAGTATTATTACATTGAAGTGAATTTCAATACAATTATCATTATTTTTATTTCAAAGATTGTAAGATACTACTAGAAATCAAATATAAACATTAATATGTCAAAAAAAATTTATATTTATCATAAAAAATCTTCATACAATAATTATTCTGATTTACATTACATTAAATGATTCAAAAAACATTATCTGTTTCTATTGTTTTTTAAAAACTCCGTATGTGTTGCATAAGAATTTACTAAAATTATTATATCACCTAAATTAAATAAAATTAACCTAATAAAAAAAATTATTTTTCAAATAAAAATTTATTGAATATCCTAAATAGGTTTTATATCTACCACCAAATATTACAGATATGAAATAAAAGTAAGTGACATTTTTGGTATATTAATTTATTAAAAATAATATAAATGTTATAATCAATGTTAAGTGGCACGAAATGTTCAAAAAACTATATATTATTTGGTTATGGTCACTAAAAAACATATCCAACAAAATAATGACAACTGGAATGGAGATTTAATGCCCTATGCCAATGTTTTATCCATTTTTTACTCTTTTACCCTTACCAAGGTGTCAATTATGTAATAAAATTACTTCTTATGATGGAATAATTAATGGGGAAAAATTAACAAAATTTTCACCTCAGAGATGATAATATACATTCAATTTAGCAATAATAAATTTCTGGATTTTTTAGAAGTCAATTTTAATATATATTTGAATATCACAATGAAAAATAATTTTATAAAAAATTTATTTTAAGCCTAAAAATGAACATATAAAATCATTTTTTATAATTCTGATTCCTGTGTAATTAATTATAATTTATATTATTGACGTTATATATATATATATGTGTGTGTGTGTGTGTTTTTATGTATTTATGTGAAAATTTTGGAATAAATTCAAAACACAATGTTTAACGTCCCTACATGCATGCCCCATATCAGTGCCCTGATCTAGTTTAGCGCATGAACTTAAGCACACCTACCAATATGATTGAGACTGTTGATATATAGGGAAGGTCTAACATTTCACATGGATAGATTATTCCCTATTTTTAAGATAAATACAACATGTTAAATAAATAAATAGTTTCCAAGAAAATAATCAACGTCAAAAAAATAAGAGTAACATTACATGATAATACCAAAATAAGGGAAATTACAACAAATAAAAGTAGTAGGTATGTCATTCCATATATGTGTCAAGTGTCAAATGAAAACCAAAAATAGATAAGCACTGGAAACTCCCTTGTATGTCATGACATCATCCATAGTTACCTCATCCATGTTTATTAGAAATTTCCAACTGATCCATTTAACATATGGAACTTTTTATTATATTGTCCTCCAAAAATAATGTCATGTTGTGCATTAAATGGTAGCCTGAGTAGGGTGTGAGTAAAACTCAATATTCCCCCACGATCAGATTCTAATTAAATATTCATTCTATAAATAGTGTATGCAGTTCTAAAATAAATAATATAAAGAGGACATAAATTATAGGTTTCATATTAATTACTTTATAATTACCCACAATGGACCTTGAAAACATTATGAATCTGAAACCAATCATACCTAATTTGGAATGTGTCATACCCTAAACCAAAAAAAATGGAATGTTTATATTTGAACTTTTGAGGTATTTAATTATTCATATTAACGTCAATTTCATTTCAATACCATGGAGTGTCAGTCTGGGAACTATTATCACATATACTTTGGGTATCATCATGGTGTCATTATCTCAGGTACATGGATCATTAGTCTACCACCATTATCATGGGTACATAGGGAATCAGGCTAACACTGAGATATTTAGAACTTCGATCCTTGGTCCAGAACAAATATCTCATTCATGCATCAGGTTCACAGAGTAGAAGTTAGAAAACTCACCGGCATATATAATATCAATCCATATCCTTCTGCATATTATTCACATCTACAAAAATAAATAATTTTTCTATATTAATAACCCATTTATCAACAATTATCAACATTGTATACCATTTAATTAATCATTCATAAAAATGGTTCATTAAATTATAGAAAATTATCAAAATGATAAATTTCTAATTAAATCCCTCATCACATTACTCTTAAATTTTCACATAATGAATTATCCTTTGACAGTTAAGACAAAAAACAATTAATTTCCATTATCAAACCATTAAAAAATTATTTATTTCAATTCAATAAACCCATTGCTTTTCCTTTTACATTTCATAATTATCCTTTCAAGGATAAATAACACACCCCATGTGTTTCCATCAAATGTGGACCCATAATTCTAAATAGTTCTAATGGGATCTGAGAAGTTTATACTAAATTTTAATGGAATTTGAATCAATTTTGTAATTTAATATCAATATCACAACATGTAAACGCAGTGATAAAATTACACACAAGATAAATTAATAAATACCATGGGATAATATCCTATATACAACCTAACAGAGGGTCATTCACAAACACTCCCACATAAATAGTCAGTAAATCAAGTTAGAACTACTGAAATCACGATCGAAAAGGAGATATAGGATCAATATCTTATATCAGGATCCAAATAAAAAAGATAAATTAAAACCTATTTCTAAAAAATAAACAATGACAGAATTCACTCCTATCAAATTGAAGAGAATGGTGGGAGAGATCAAGAGAGAAGAACCCAATCATAAAAGAGAACACATACACAAGAGGATGTGATCATCTTACACTAGTTCTTCATCTAATTAAAAAAATATTTTAGGATAGTATGAATCCTCTTAGGATCATCAAAATTCCATGGAATCTATATTAGGATTACACGGGAAAATAAAGATAAACATCAGGGGATACAATAATTTTTTATCTAATTTTTAGACAATTAAATTTATGCATGCATAGTTTCTTATAAGGGTTCCTCTATTAGAAAAATATCCACCCTTATCATGGTCCCATACTATCTAGTTGGTCAAGGTTTCACCTAGTGTATCACATTTTGATAAACCATGTGGAATCCATAGAAACCCCAAAAAACAAGAGGTGCATTGTTTTATGGGTTTGGAATATAGTTTGGGAAAACATTGCGCCAAACATTATTACACATTCCTCCACTAAACACCAAAAACACAGTAGAACACGCCTATGTCAAGATAAATCCAAAGTAGAATAATGAAATGGGATAATGTACTTGATAAAAATAATGTGATGTCTCCATAAAAGGTCTGAATCATAAAATATCACCACCATGAAACTCATTGACCTTGATCTATACTCCCAAGAACCACTAAGCCGCTAAGGTGAAAGGATCTGGTGACTAAGACCATAGGATTTCATCCCCATCCCAAGTATCCACATTAATACTGACATGCTTCTAAAATTACAATATAAATGGAACAATCCTCTCGTATGAAACATTCTCACTATAATTTTCAATTTGAATCAGATGGTCCCCAAAGGATGTATCAACGTCATACTCTATTTCATCAACATATATCACAATAGAATAGTATGGGGCATATTGTCAAATTTGTGACCATGAAAAATATCATTCTTATCACTATACATTTGTGGATTCTCCCATTGATATTCCACTAGTCTGATCAGCTCCATAATCTAAATTGTTACAAAAAACATAGTCCCCAACATTCCATAAATTTCAATCTTGTAGTGACACAATCTCAGCAACAACTAATGTAACACATGATCGACCAGTATAAACTCAATTTGTAGAAGATGATGTTCATAATAGGAATTAAATCTATTATATGATTTATCAATATGTTTCAATATCAAATGAACCTTTTCTAATGTATCCTTTATGCTATTTGGGTCCCACCAACTGTTAGTCACCCACACCCATCCTACATAGATGTGATATGCATAGTTTACTATAATGTTCCTCATCTTCTTACATTAATTTAATTGTCTAATATTTTTCTTAATAGGTGAACTCAATTAGTGATACTTGATTCTGCCAATAACATCCAAAATCTAGGAAACAATCTTCATGAATGTTCACAAAAACCTGAATAGCATGTTCTTATTAACCATTTTCTTTTGGGTGAAATGATTTACATAGATGTACCTAATAACCCAATACATTCTAAAATCCATTCCAAAATAATACAATAAAACATGAGGAATGATATGAAACTATAGTCCATGGTCCCTTGTGAAAATTAAATATATCTCGAATAAATAACTCATCATACAGATTAACCATGAATGTTTCTTAAATTGGCTTGAATTTTTCGACATTAATTATCTAGTCAGAAATCACCCATATAGTGACATTTTCCTAAGGTCACCCTAGAAGAAATACCACAAAGTCCATGGTAAAGTCATCATTCTTCGATTAAATAATGCTAAATGGAATTATTAAACAACCTGGACATTCATGGCCACCCTTCACATTTTGGTATGTGTAGGATCTTGTCACAAAATATGAAATTTAGTTTTAATTGTCAAAAACCAAATCTATCTTCAATTATTTGTGGTAAATCATAGTAAAACTAGGGTTCACTACAAAATTCAATGTGTGAATATAAAAAATAAACTCTCCTCACAAAAACATAGATATGACAACACGACCCTATGAATAGATGATGTTTTCATCATCTATAATCCAATAAGAAGGTTACTCTCTACCATGGAGGATTTCCATAAAATCCTTAAACTTTAGATCCTCATAATTATGATCCTTGATTGAGATTAGAAGTGTGAACTAAACCAATAAGGCCATGAGGGTGATATTTTCTTGACCCTCCTCAACATCTATAGAAATATAATCCAGCAAATGCATCATCGTTCACTCAGAACAAACTGATGCACATCCTGAGTCTCTGGTTTCAGGTTAAGAATTCCAAATCACTATTCACCCTTATGAGAATATAGGATATCAAAAATTCAAATCAGTACATTTAATCAACCTATATACAATTATAGATAGTTAAATATCATTTGTATAATATGTACTTTAATCTTTTGTCATTGGTTTAAAGAATAAAAATTTATCCCAATTAGTAATATCAATGCCACATTGAGGTATAAAACATAGTGACCAACTAAAGATCATGTGTAGGGTAATTTCATTCACATGTACTCAATTTCTCATGATTCATACACCATTTTTCGATCTCTCCACATAAATACTACATCATATCTAATCATTAATGCCTAAAAAAGATATAATCCTCACTAAACACGGGTTGAATCGAAAAATTTGAAATAGAAAAATTATTATTTAACACATTGATATAAGTCTCACCAGGTAAAAACACTCAATTTTTATAAAATTTTTGTCATGACCACAATGGGATCTTCCAAGAGAGAAAATTATTGAATAAATCATTGATAATAGCCCGATAAACCCAAAAATGTTCAAATATAAGAAAATTTAGGGTTGTTCCAAAGAAATAATTTGTTGGACATTATATGGGTCCACTAAAACACCTTCCCCAGAGATTTTGTGTCCAAATAATTTTTCCTTATCTATCCATAATTGGTATTTATATATCATTTAATAAAAAATATTCTTTGTCATTATACTCAAGACGATGTTAAGATGTTTAGAATAAACATCATGAGTCTTGGAGTAAACTATGATTTCATTACCTAAAACAACCAAGAACCAATCCAAAAATGGGAGGAATACTCAGGTCATAAAATCTTTAAACTCAATCGGACCATTTTTCAATTCAAATATCATCACAATGAACTCATACATGACATACCTACTCTTAAATGTATTCCATGGAATATCATAAAGTATTGCTCAAAACAAATGGTATTTTGACCTCAAATAATTATTATAAAACACACAATAACCACTCATCTTGTCAATGTGATCATCGATATGTTGAAGATGATATTTTTTTGAAACTATCATCTAGTTCAACATTTGGTAACCGTAACATAAATGCAATTTCCCTTCAACCCTCTTCGCAATCAAAAATGTAGAACACAAAGGTGACATACTAATATGGGTAAGTACCTTATACATCAATTCCTATAACCAATATTTAAGGAATTAATTCTCCACTAATGCAATTTTATAAATATTAATGGGATCTGGTTCATCTCTAGGAATATTCTCAATTGTGAATCATTATCTCTCTCTTATCACAACTAAGAAGAGTCTTCATGAAACACATCTAGGAAGTAATACACTATGGGTTGAAAGACACTATGGTTCAATCCCCCATCATCCAATAAAGGACTCATAACCTTGGTGGTGAGCACACCTAATAAATGTTGTATTTATCACTTCTTTTAAACATGTTGATGAAATTATATAGTGGAATGTGTTGTAAGATCACACTGTAGAACCAGAAACACTAAAAAAACTGCAAAAACACTAGAAACACATCAGATATCAATAAAAACAAGTTCTAATATATAATTTAAATGAAATGAAATTTACATCACAAATTAAAGGAAAATAAATCTATTATAAACATTTCCATCATTGGTTAATATAATTACAAAAATAAAAATTATTACATATTTTTTAAAAAAATATTAATGGTCAATGTTACCATGATTTCTATTGAAATTATTTATCAACCTACCAACACTACATGATTTTCTTCAAACCAGACACATCAACATGAAAGAAGGTATCCACCTACGTAAGAAAGCAATGATTATGAGTAATACTAATAAAAAATAAATTAATCATAAGTATGAAATAGTACTCCAATTCTATGGAAAAGTATTTTAATGTGAAAATATCAAGATTAACTTTGTAATTGTGTAGAGGTAGCAGTGTTTCTATCCCTCAAAAGGAAATGGATAAAAATGGAAGAAACTGACAGATGAAAAACTGCATGGGTGAAAAGGTTTTTAGGGATATGAAGCATGAATTTTAGAAAGAGCACGCCAACATCAACAAAAGAATCCATATGTACAAGAATGAAATTATTACATGAGTATTACTAAAAATAAATAAGTTATACATAAACACCAAACAATGAATTAATTCTATAGAAAATGATTATATGGTACAAACATCAAGATTACCTCTTGGATTGAGAGGAGATAACATCATTTCATTTCTTATAAAAGAATGAGACATGGAAAAAATATTATAAAAAAACTTAATAAGGAAAAATTATAATAAAATAAAAATTTCAATATATAATTTTTTTGGTAAAATAGAGAATGTATATAATAACATTACCTTTTTATATTTCCTAAGACCATCTTTGGTTCATATATAAGGTAATAACAAAAATAAGGATTCTATGTGCACTTAACTACTATTGGTTTACTACTTGTTTCCATGGAATCTGACATTAACTTCATACCTAGAATCCCCATGATTCTATCATCCCACACATTCTCCAACCATCTCAATCATATAACCATTAAACATTCACTTTTCCTTCTCTTATTGCACACAATTAATACTTGTAATGTTGCATGATGCATGTAGTGCATACATATAGTAAATGGGTGTTGTAAGAGAAGGAAAAGTGAATGTTGAATGGAGATATGATATTGATAGTGGCAAGCATGTGTGAGATGAGAGAATCATGGAGATGCAAGGAAGGATTTTAAGATTAGATTCTATGCTAATTGGTAGTTAACAAATAGTAGTGATGTTCATAGAGAATCCTTAAAATTATTATTAAATTTTCCAGTATTTTACAACTAATAAATTTTTTGGAATCATTAATCAATGGATTAAAATAGGCATAAATATTCTTCCAACATAATAAAATATTAGAAAGGAAAATATAAATGATAAAAAAAATATAAATGAACCAAAACACAAGGTCCAAATACCGACCTCTACAGAAATTGACATCTCCAAACAAGAACAATAGGATGAGGTGAACTAATTAATGAAAGGATAACCATCGAAGGATTCACATTCAAAAAACCAAAACCATTTGAACTGTTAAATTATAATTTTATCAGACTTTTATTATGACTTATGAACATAAAAAATCCATAAAAAACGTGAAAACTTCAAATGTATTCACCCCAATAAAAATAGAGAACAAATGAGCCAATGTTTTTATTCTCATTTCAAAAAAATACAGTAAAAACAATTCATCCACTAACTTTTAAAAATATAGATCCTTTGAAAGAGGAATCACTACTTGATCTTTGGAATAAGACCTTACATGAAATGATAATATTTAAATAGATCATGTGACACCACCTCTGGAAAAATGTAAACCAGATATTTGATGTGTTATACATATGCCTTCACTATCTACTAACCTTGATGGAAACTCATGAGCACTTCCCTTTTCATCATCTTCAACTCTTTACGTATAAACCATCGAATAAAGTGAAACCTAAAATACTCCCACGTCATCCCAAATTTCATCAATGGTGGGAAATATGTATCCCATTATTCCAAAGATGGACCCCCCAGAAGACCCAAAACAGCATGAACTCTAATATCTTTGGTTGTTCCAAACACTCTAATGATGTTCTCAACTTCCCCAAGTCACCTCACTACCTCTAAAAAACCTCTATTATGAAAGAACATGGGAATCAACTGACTAGGACCATAAAAAAGGAAAGAACCACTAGTAGCATCAGGGACCATTGCATGCGGCATATTCTGAATAACACAAAAATCAAAAAATCAGGTTCAAAATCAATCTAAAACACAACCAAAAACAACATATCTATAAAAGAAAACTAGCCTAGAAGTCGTATTTCATAACTAAACAAGAATTATAACTTCAAAAAACCACTATTTAATTTTCAATTTCAAACCACATTCTTTAAAGGCCACTTTTCACAATATAATAACCCACATATTTTAAGAAAATCCAATTTCAAAATTCATTTATCCCCTTTCCAGAAACAATTTCAGAAAACCACGACAAGATGATCCACAAAAAAAGCATTTACACTAGCCACAAAGGTCAAGGAATGATTCAAAACCCACACTGATACAATATTCCTCTTGAAATACTTTTCTATAGTGGTCATCAATCTCCTCTATTCATGCATCCATGATATTAAACAACATGAATTCGTCCAAGAAGAAATATTTTAAACTGCATAGTGTCTCTTTTCCAGTTTTGATGATGTTAAACTTGCAAAATTCATCCTGATAGAAAGGAGTTAAAATCCACATTGTATCCAATCCTGGTTATAGGATGTTAAACTACACAAATTTAATCCATAAGAAAGATTTTAAACTTCATAGCATCTCTTATCTTGGTTGTATGATATTAATCATAACAAATTAGTCATGGAAGTAGGATGTTAAATTTCACTGTGTCTCTCATCATGGTTTCATAAAGATAAACTACATCTATTTTTTATCAATAAGCCATTAAAATGATTAGAGGATTCATGCTAGCAGTGAGGAGGAGACGAGATGTAGGGTTCGTCAAGTTTAAGAATTGCACAAAAACGAAAAACATAGAACCCAAAAGATTAAAAAAATATGGAGGAAAAGTTGACAATAACATATATTGGGTTCTCTCCTAGATTTATCCAATATATCATAGTGGATTCACACATGCACCAGCGGAGTTCCACAAGAGCTTCTGAATCGCGAAGAGTGAGTACTAGTTATAGTTTTTTAAATAAATTGGGAATACTTTTAAAAATTTATTTGGAAAATTGCTAATAAATATCCCTTTTATTAGGGTTATAGTTATATGTAATGATAAAATGAATCGTTATCAATGATCATAAATCACTAGAAAAAATTATTTATCTACGCTAATATTTCAGCACTGAAAAAAAATTTAACAGCACTTTTTTAGCTTTGATAAAGAATATATTTAATTAAAATTATTTTAATTTTATGATTATTAAATATATATAATTAATTATTTATAATTATATAAATATTTAATTAATAATTATTGTTTTTTTCTTTATAATAATTATAAATATATAATTATATAAATATAAATATATATAGATATATATATATATTTATTAATATTTATTTTAAAATATTTTTTAAACATTATTAGTGGATATATAATCTGAAATATATACTTTCAAAAATGATTGAAATTGAATAATTCAAAAATTATGCACTTTAAATATTTTGAAAAAATGGACATGTTTTATTAATTAAATAAAAATTAATAAAATATATTTATATATATTGATGTAAATATGATTACATATTGAAAATATATGAAAATAATAAATAAATATATACAAATATATAAAATAAAATGATCCAATTAAAAAATAAAATAAAAAATAAAAAATTGTTACAAATGAATAACATAACTATAATAGTATTAAAAAAAATTAAATAAATTTGATTGATTAAAAACATAATATTTTAAATGTATCATGTTAATAATGAAATTGTTCAATAAACTCAAATTTGAATAAATTACATAAATATTAGGTGTATGTGTTTCTAGATATTATGTAAATATATTTGTGTGTGTGTTTTCATGTAAACTTCATTAATTATTCTCCCACACACACACACACTTATATATATATATACATGAAATCAATGTAATATATGACGTTTGATATATGTTTATTTGAAAAATAAAAAATTATAAATGAATAATACATTAAAAAGTTTTTAGTAATCATTATATTCATTTTAATATATTTATATTTAATATATATATTATTTTTTACTATTTATATATAATATATAGTATATATATTATAATTTTTCATTATTATTAATAAATTTTTCATTATGAAATTATTAAATAAAATTTTAATTTATTCATTTTTATTTGTTTTGTGTTTAATTATATATTCCTTTATACATCTACATTATAAATATACTATTTATCACTATTTAATATATATATATATATATATTAAATTTGTTCATTTTTAGAAATAATTATATAGATAATAAAATGTCATGAATTATTCTTAATTTAGTAATTTTATATTTTTATTTGTTTAATTATTTAATTTTACTCATTATATATATATATATTTAATATATACTATTAATTAATATTTTAGTTTTATATATATGTTTATTCATTTTTAAAAATAATTATTTAATTAATGAAATTTTTAATTTTTTTAAAATATTATTTCCTAAACAGTTATCAATGAAAATAAAGTGCTGATAAAAGTTTCCATTTATTTGTGCTTTATTATTAGTGCTCATAAATGTTGAATTTTATTAGTGCGATAAATAAAGCACTGGAAAAGGGTAAGCTTTTTCATCACATAATTTAGCGCTAAATGATATGGAATTTCTCAGTGTATTTTTGTAGCGGTGATAAATACTGGAACTGCTAATGGCAGTTTTTTAGTAGTGGCATCTTAATATCCCAATATGGGTCCAAAACGTTTCATTTCCATGCCGATATGGGAACCCTTTCCCCGAGCTACCATGTCTGCCGATGTGACATTCATTTCTAGTATAACTCCTACTACAAGACTGGTGTTGGGTAGATGACCCCTTCTAATGGTTCGGATTAACCTAGGTTCACCATCACTTACCATCATTCGAAGGTTCCAAAAATACCTTTATATATATCCCATCCTCCAACAATCTTGTCACTTTATTAGTGGTCTTGGACACTCACTATGAATATGATCTGAGTTGCTTCACTGATTGTATTACACTTGACTACTATCCTTGGTAGTCGATCCCTCTCCCAAGAAAATATGTCTTCTTCTTTCTTAGTAACCATTCTCATGGTGACCCTTCCTATACATAGAAGTCATGCATCATATCCTTTGAGATGAAACCGCTTTTCCTCCACAAGAATACTCCTTCAGTTTACCCCCTAAAATGAATGAATGATTCACCACCTAATCAAACTTATTCAATTAGATGATATTAACCGAGGATTTAATCTAAAATTTATGTCCATACAAAATTTTTGTCCCTATAGATTCCTTATATCCTTCGAGGTCTACGATGATGTTTTGAAATTCATTGAATCGAGCTACGTTGTCTACCACTAACATACATCCATTGGTCACTTTCATACACTTGACATCCCTCTCCAATATTAATTTCTATAGGTAAGAGTGTTCCAAAACATCTCCTAAATCATCATACATAAAATAAACTAAAAATTATTATTTAAAACACTTCACATTAAATCATAACATATAAGCATTAAAATTTAATGTTTTCTTCCAATGGGTCCCTAAATGGTCAAAAATCATCTGGATACATTCAATCAAGAGCTCCAAAGCATCATTTTCATACACATTGAAGAAGGTAAGAGGGTTTTAAAAATGTTACAATTTGGGTCAGATCAAACATATTCTACACCACCATCCTAAGATCTCTTTCCATGATATTCTCAAAATGATTGATGTTCTCAAAGAACAACTCTTCCACCCCTCTATATGTAACTATCTGGAGTCGGTTCTTTAATTTCTTAAATTGGCATGATTTGAAAGAATTGTCTCTTGGATTACTGAATAGTTTAGTAGTCTTATTAAACTAGATACATAATTAAAGTCAATTTTACATTTGGAATATAAAATTAAATATTATATGAAAAAATAAACTACCCATCATCTATAAATTAATTCCATGAATTAATCATAATATCCTCTAGAATGAAAAAATATAATATTTAGATTAATTTATCAGTTAGGGTTATGTATAGTGTAAAATATCATGAATCCATGAGAATAATAAAAATTCCACGTTAGTTAATTGAACCAACATTCAATTTAATAAATAAAGTAACAATGAAATACATCCATAGATTTTTTCAAAGTGAAAATACTCTGGATATTAATAACTAAATTTTGAATGTAGTCAATTCATAATTGTTGAATACCATATATCTGGTACAAGAACCAATACCTTCATATACTTTTGTAATATTGTTGAATTATGTGTGTAGAAACCTGTCTGATTCTTCATGAAAAAAAACATGATGGGTTTCTCAGATACAGTTTAGTCTTGTGAGACCTGTCGATGCATCAAGGAGATATCTATAATTGGCCCCCCTCACATGTCTTTTAGTCTTTATCATTCCTCATATATAAAATAATCTATTTAGAACACGAATAACTAATACCTAACATCATATATTTGTATGGATTAACAGATACAAATTTATCAATATATCAATAGTTTGTCAATTAAAATTCAATGTAAATACCATTTGTAAAAATGGTATACTTTTTTGTAAGTACAAATTTCCATGATATAAATAATATAGATATTAAATTAAAAATTATCTAAAAGTATTTATAGATTCCCCACTTAAAAATTATTACTCTCACGATACCATGTATGTCTAAATTAAAAGAAAATTGAGATGAATTCCCTTACCCTTTTCTTTCTTTTAGTCGAACACGATTTAATGTTCTATATAATGGTTTAAGGCATGTTATTAATCTATAAAAGAACCATATAAAAATTTACGAAATCAAATATTAAGACCATTTTTTCATATTTAATCATTATATACATTTTTTATAATAATTAATCAATGTGTAACATGAAATATGAATTGCATCACATTATAGACACGATAGGTCAAATGTCTTCACGAGTCCTGATATCATTTCATTAATGGAGATAGGGTAATGAAGTGGATGGTATATGGATTTTTCTAGAATAAATATGATGTAATATTTTTTAATTATAACCATTATTACCATTAATGCAGTCATCTAAGTATAGTTGTGAAGAGAAATATATTACACAAAGGCATGGAGAGGGTAAGTCATACGTACGCATACACTGTGTATTCATTTTTCATAGGATGGATTAATGGTGTAATTTGGAGGTCCTATAGTAGAAATAGTATATAATAATTTAGATTATAGTTTATTTATTATTTTATATTGTAAAAAACATATTATGAGGATGTAGAAAAAACCACAAACTTGAAAGAGTTGAACAAGATGATAACCTCTTTTTTGGTGGAATTAATTTAATATCATCTTCTGTCATAAAGGCAATTCTTTTGGATAGACCAATACCTCTATAACATGACTAAGTGTGTTTCTAATAGAAATTGTTAAAGTGTGATTGATAGAGATGGTCTAAATTTGTGTGAGGATGTGGGGAAGAAGGTACCCTTTTGTGATTGAGATGAGGGGTACTTTATAAAACCTACAAAATATTAAAAAAATAAATATTATTCTACATTAAAATATATCCAAATGGACTATAAATGAATATTATGAAACCTTCTAACTATATATTTTACAAATTATTATTATTTACAATTTTTTTATTTTAAATTAATTTAGTAATATATTAATTCAATAAAATATCATTGTTTTCAAATTTGATACTACTCATTTAATTTGAATTCAAATACATCAAGAAAAAGTGTGATTTTGAATATAATTGTTTAAAAAATATATAATATTTTTTATCAATCTATAAACATTTCTATACACATTAATTGATCCTGGATTTTTATAAATTAGTACTTTTGAAATCTATTATTGTATTTTTTTTCAAATAAATATTGTATTAGTGTTGAAGAAGCATTTAAGGTAAAAATGTCATTTCAAAAAAATTTAAAAAAAAATTATATAATGAAAAAAAATAATTAAGTTCAAAATATAGATTTTTCATTTCATATCTTTATTTTCCCCCAATCTGGTACATAAATGATATTAAATACGAAGGGAGTGACGCTTTTGTAACTATGATCGATATAATAAATATTTAATCCATTTCTATGGAAATGTTTCCATCATTAAACTAAAAATAAATAATAAAGTTATATGGGTATAATAATATTCATCCTATAATTTATAATTAATTTTAGTTCATGGACATACCCTTATCATTTGGTTTTAACCCATATTTATACTCTTTGAGTCCTACCATGAAAACTTGGATTTCAACATTTTCAAGGTCAATATATTTATAATAAAATGAAAAAATGCACATGAATCAATGATTGATGAAATTTAAAACCTTATACCTATACATTGGATTATGTTAGGATTTTTTATAATATTATATCTTTTAATAAAATATTATTCATTTTCAAATATCATTAATTCATCTTTTGAAACAATTGATTACATTGAATTTTAAAAGTATCAATCAAATAGGATAACTTAATAAAATTAATTAAAACATCCCTAACATTTCAAATACATTTTTAAAACCCTTGTATGACATTAATTATCTCAAATAAATTAATTCTATTATTTTTAAGACCATTTATTTGATACATAAATTAATTAAACAACTACTGCATCATCATTGTGAAAGACTTTAAGGTAATTATTTATTCCCTAAAATTAAAAATAATTTAACATGATTAAGATGAAAATAATATTATTTAAAATAATTTATATAGTAAAATATATCCCATAGGTAGCCTTGTATTAGAATATTCGACCTATTAAAAACAAAAGTATGATACATTTGAATGTTCTGTAAAATAAAATACTATAAATTGTTAATGTAATCTAAGGGGATCTAATATCTCATAAAATATACCCAATGATTATTTTTTCTGAAAATAACTTATCCAATAAAATTATTGCAAGTGTAATTGTATGTTTCTCATATTTATAATATTTTCCCTTAATTATATGTTTACCATTAACAAAGGTAATTAAAATTACTACGTTTACTATCCATATTGTTGAAAAATGAAAGGGATATATTTAAATAATTTATAACTTTTGATTCCAAATATTAAATAAATTTTTCAAAATTCCGAAACTGAAATGGATATAATGAATTTAAAAATATTTCTATAGACCAGGTGAGAAATTATGTTTTAAAGTGAAAACGTGCATAATATTCAAAAAAAATTATATAAAAATTCATTATAAAAAATAATAAAATGACATTTTTTTAATTATTATATGTATTATAGATCTAATTTTACCATAAAATTTGAAAAAATAATTTAACATAATAATTTATTTAGATGAAAAGTCAGTTCTCAATTAAAATATAGTATTTGATTACTACTAATCAAAAAATGAAACTTATTTTAAAAATACTAAATATTAAACCATTTTAAATTTTGATATTAAAAATTCAAAAAATATTATTTATTGTATCAAATATAATTTTTAAAAAATGTCAAATTATAGTATTAAAACATGAATTTTATCAAATGGTGGAAAAAACTTTACAAATAATATATTTTTTATACATAAATGTGAATTTTTTTATATCACATATAGAAATCACATAAAATTAATTTTAAACATTATATTAAATATTAAATATATAAATTATATAATGTGGATAATATTAATCATTCCAAAAAATTTAATGGTTGGTTATAATAATATTTCATTGTTTGTTTATGTTGGGTGTTGCATGTAACGAAATCTATCAAACATAGTATTTAGTTTATAAAAAACGGATTTTACATTCTCATAGACATCAAAAAATTTCAACAAAAAAAATTTAAATTTTCGCTTCTAAAATCAATGTCTAATATTTTAAAATCCATTTTTCTGAAACTCACATCACAAATAGGGTTAATAAAACATCCTCTTAATAAGAGGGGGAATGAAATGTGATAGTCACCGCAAAATTAAAAAATTTATTAGGAAAAAGTCAGTGCAAAGTGAAAATAGACATGGAAGAGAAATCTCATTATAATGTTTTGATGGAGAGTGATAGATAAAATGGTTATTATAAATTTGAATGTCAAAAAAATATTTAGATGTGATCGTTTAAAGTAAAATTGATATCTCAAAAATAATGTTTAATGGAAAAAGTTTTCATTCCAAAATCAGTTTCCAAACATTGAGGTATTCTTTTACTATCAACATAAGTACTTGAGAAAATAAACTTACTTGATTTATATACACGTCACTACAATAATATCATCATTTGGTTATTATTTAATATATTTACACCTCATTTGTTTACACCAAGATATATATATATTCAAGATTAATTATTTTTACCTGATGTACCTATATCAAATTATTCATAAGTCACTACTTTAACCACTAAAATATTAATCAAAACCAAAATATTTAGACCCAATTATCCAATATAATAAATCATACTTTAACCTCAAATAACAGTGTCCCATGTTCAACATAATCTATTCTATAAGTTGATACCTTTATAAACATTCAAAATACTTCTATACAAATTATATATAAAAAACTTAATAATTAGGGTCACATAATATCTAAAATCAACATAACATTAGGCTCCCAAAAAACATTTTTTGGATGTTAATGTCACAATCCAAATAATTGAACACTTGAAAAAAAGTAATGAAAAAATTCAGTCTTATAAATATTTAAATAATAATTATTATTTTATTAAAAAATTATATCCAAATATTTGTTGATAAAATAATTCTTTAATCCACATACAAAATCACATGAATCTTCCAAAATCATTCCTAAACCACTAAATACAATTCATAATATTATTAATTTAAACCTCCTTCCTTTCAAATGTCATTTTTTGTTTATTAATCATACAAAACATATCATTTTTGGTTCAATTAAATATATTTACTCTAAAGAAATAGATTTCTAGAACAATCATCTATCAATGATACCTAATGCCATTATTCATATCCTCTTCATTGACCAAAATTTTTATTTTCCTTATAAATGTTATACATCATGTCTTTATTTCACATAATCAATAAATCTTATCATTCCAATAACATATTCAGTTGAGTTTTTATTCTCACATTCACAACATATAAGAAATCAAATCATCTTTCATCTGTGGATTCCATCACCCTATCCCTAAGAAAACTCTATCATTCTTTTATTTGGTGAGTTTAAGAGTTGGTTATGGTGCATATTTTTAATAATATATCATGATTAATAGTTAATAATAATCATAATTTTCATCACTCTAGTCATTTTCCCCCTTGATTTATCAAAAAAACATTGTCTATCACATTCATCTTTAACCCAATTCCTTCTGGTTCTATCAATTGAATAAAACCAAAAATCACAGTGTGACCAATACTAATCATTATGATATAGTCATGAAAAATCATGTATTGTATGTCCAAATCGGTATATATTTTTCTCAACCTATATTTCCATATGATTAAATTGTGTTATCCTTGTTCATTACCAATTATATAGAATGTTATCATATAGTTATAATTATCTTAAAAATTATGTTATATTTTTATGTTCAGTAGCCTATATTTTCTTAAATATAGATCTCAAGGTTTCTAAAGGCATTCTCTAATATCATCATTAAAGACTCAGACCCTTCTATCCTAGACACATTTCCTTAGATTGTAAAATTTCTATTACAATATGTAATTTTATCCCAAAGGAAATTTTTTTAGTAGTCTTGGTAAAATAGATACATACTTGAAATATATTTTTCATTGGGAATAGAAAATAAATCATAATACATACAAAATAAACTACTCAGTACCCTTGAAGTGAATTCCATGATTTCATCGTCATATCCTGGTAAATGGAAACATAATAAGGGTGATACCAGCTGCTCAATATTGGTTAATTATTGTGGAAACTATCATCAAACAGTGATCATAATCATTATGGTATCATATGTAATAGAACATTCATTCCATTTATTCTGTAAACTAATAATGAGATCCATTCATATATTTTCTCATATTTGAAATCCTTTGGATTTAAATAAATGGATTCTAAATGAATTTAATTATTAATTATTGTAAATTATGTATTTGGAACATGAACCACAATGGTCAAGAAAATTTACAAGACAATTTATTTATTTTTAATTAAAATTAATCTTATTCTTCTTGGAAACAAACGTGATGTGTTTGTTGGAAACTAATTCTTCTCATGAGACGTATCAATGCATCAATGGGGTACCTATAACAAACCCCCACCCATGTCATCTATTCAAATTTATTCCACATAAATGGAATAAATTATTTAATCCATGAATCAATATTTCTTAACCTTAGATATCTGTATAGAGTAAAGGATGTTGATTTATCAATATATCCCCAATTAATCACTTAAAATTCAATATAGATAACAAATTTTAAAATTTTATAGGGATTGCAAAATAATTATATACAAGATAAAATTAATATGGATATTAAATAAAAAATTATCTAAAAGTATTAGTAGATACACCACACAAAAATGATTAGGTTCCCAAAACCATGTATGTCCCAATTGAATGGGAATTGAGAGGATGCCCCTTACATAATGCTTCTATTAGTAAAACATTATTTAAATTACATTATAATGGTTGAAATAATTTTGTTAATTTATACCATAATTGTATCCATATTTATGATATCATATATGATCTTTTTATATAATCTTCTCAGTAATTTGTTAATAACATTTAGTTAATACCACATTTTGGTTGTTGACTTCTATATTTTCCTATTCATATTTTATCAAGAAATTCCTTATTATTATAAATAGGTAATTGTTATTTAATATCTATTACTATTTTAATGACCTGGATATCAAATTTATTTGTTTTATAAATTTTTATAATCATTCGTGGATGGTGAACCTAGAAAATGAGTTGCATCGCGTCGAGGAGACAGTAGGTCAGATGTACGCATGAGTGATAATTACATTCACATAATGATTAATGGTTAAGGGAGTGGAGGGTAAATTAATTTTTCCTGAATAAATAAAAATTCATAATTATTATATATACCTTTAATTTCCATCTTTATATCCATCCCTATAATATGTTGATGAAAAAATATTGTTCCCCACTTTGGAGATGGTATGATATATGTACACACTAGTGGTACTTTTTGTTGTTGTAGGATAGATAAAAGGTGTAATATGGATTTAACATAATAATAACAACATATAATTATTTATATTATACTTTATATTATACTTTATCTAGGAAACAACATCTGAAGATGACGTGGTATAAGAATCAAACATGAAAGAGTTGATAAAGATGATTACCTCTTCTTCGATAGACATCATCTAATATATTTTTATGAGGAATAGGGTGGGTATTTTGGAAGGGCCATAACAACTATAACATTACTAATTATTTTAACAAGATACATTTTTAGGGTATGGTCATGATAGATGGATCAAATTGGTTTTAGTGGGTGAGGGAGGAGGTTTGGTATAACAATTGATGTCATCAACCAAGTAAGGTCATCATCCGAACTGGCACCCGATGTGGTCATTGGAAAGGATCGAAGAGCATTACCCATCCCCACAGACTGTCACAAGTTCCCATGTATCCTAAATAAATATTTGGGAAAAATTTAACTAAGTTTAGAAACATTAAACTGAAAACAATTATAAATATATTAAATATGAAAATTCCCAACCAAACAATCAATTAAAATAAATTTATAATTGAAATACATAGTTTTAAAAAAATCCCAAGAGGGATACAACAATAAAGTGGTAGAAAGTTACACTAAAAAACAACTAAATGGTAAGGGGAAATCACCATCCAGCCATCTCTACAAATCATCACCATGGAAAGAAGCCAGAAACCCAAACTATCATCTCCAAAGATCATTCCCTTACCAATGTCAAACATTACAAAGTCTACTTAGATCCAAAGGTGTAAGTAGGGTGTCAACCTAAGACCATTAAGATTCCAAAAAATATTATTCCATGTTATAATCATTTTAAGGGAAAATCCTAGAAGTTTCCATAAATTGGAAATGCTATTAACAATTTACAGGAGATTTAATTTTAAAAGAAAATTGTTTTCCATAGGGAAACATTAAATAATGATAAATTTTACTGAAAACACACATGATGCTGATATTTACATCCAAAAACTATATTTCATTTGTAAGAAAAATAAAATCCATGACCACTGGTCATGGGAATCACCCCTAGGCACTAACTAGTCGTGGGGTCAGAGGTGCATCGTATCTTAGTGAATTATTTTTTGGAATCACAACCAATTATGTTTTCATGCATGAGACACTAAGAGGGGACACCACAATCTCCTAGTGGTCTCTAAAAAATCATCTTTATCTAGTTAGTGTTTTAATTATTCATTTTTGAAAATTTAAATCATGATAAGGACACTTTTGAATCACTAGAATTCTTGTCCTAGTCCCCCCAACTAGATACATTGGCTTCCCATTTTCACTCAATCAATTTCCATATGTCATAAAATACAGTTTTCGCATCAAAACTCTATTTCTAAATCACCCACACACACACAAAACAACACCTTATGCATGTTCTCCACCCGTTATTTATTTCATTAAACCAAATAAGAGTTTTATAAAAAACATCAAGAGGTGTTACATGGCTTTGCACACAAAATTCATTCATGAATTTTCTTTTAAGGAAAAATTCTCAACAATAAAATACCAAACCAGACTTTTCAGCACTAACACCATTTAATATATAAATTTATTTAATCATAATGTAATCCCAAATGGTACAACATGGAAAAAATGTAAAACACTCAGTTTTATGTCAAAATAAAACAATAAAATTAATTACCTAGTCAATCATACCAAAATATATTTTTCCCACCACACACAATAAATGATAAAAATGATAAATAGTTTAATTAAACACGATAAATTCATCAAATAATGTTTACACATAGAACCAAAACCATGAATTTCCAAAACCCCAATAAACCAAAACTTCAACAAAATTGAGTGAAAACAAACCCTAATCAAGATTTTTGAACCTATAGACTCAATATAAAACCCTAGGGTGAAAGCCATAGCCATTGAAATTTTAGAAATCCACATAGGAGGTATGAAACCCTTGAGAGATTGAAGAAAAAAATAAATACTCTATCACTTAAATAATCATGAAATATTCACCAAAAAATCCAATGAAAAATCGGTTCAAAGGGAGATTGAGGGATATTATAGGCCTTATATAGATGAAATTGTCAAATGGGGGATGAAAGGCGACATTATGTTTAATTAAAAATTGGAAAAGTGGTAATAACAATTTTTTTATCATCTAGACATTTTGCACGGTTTATATTCACAGTTTAGTATACCATGTGGCCTAACCATGACCTTGGATTTGTCCAAAAAAGTTCTATTTACATACAAAATACTAGGGGGAGCCTAGGGGAAGTGATAGACCAATAATAGAAGAGAAAATACCTAAAAATAGGAACTCTGATGTGACAATTCTCCCCACCATGAAAACTTTCCTCCCATGAAATTCATCCCAAAGAATGATTGCAAAAAAAGAATAGGTACCCTAGCTCAAACCATGACTTCCACTCCCATGCCTAATTCACATCAGTACTTTGACTCTAATGTCCATGGAGTAATGGAATGGAATTTCCCAGAATCAACTTATCTTGGGAATCAACTATTCATATCGGTTGTTCAAATAAGGATAAATCAGGATATATTTCTAACTCTACCCAATTCCACATGTTGGATGGATTTGGTTTGTCCTTCATCAATTGGGAGACATGGAATACATCATGAATAGATGTAAATAGAGAAGTAAAAGCTAACACGTATTCCACCTTTCTAATCAGCAAGGTGATCTCAAAAGGTTTGGCATACCTCAACGTAAACATTTCCTACTTTCCCAAACAACAATTGCCCAACAGAAGGGGCAACCTTCAAAAATAACTGATCACCCACAAATAACTCAAGATCTCAACACCTCTATTCGGCCTTTTTGTTGGATAATCAGAGATGTTAATAACTGCTATAGGATCAACATGACCTTCTCAGATGTCTTTTTCCCTAGGCTTAACTCCAAAATTGTGGTCTCACCTATATCAACCCAACATAGGGGGACTAACAAGGCCGACCATAGTGCGCCTAAAAAAGATCCATTAAATTGTTGTTTGATAACTATTATTATAAGAGTACTAGACCAATCCCAAATTAATATCCCATGGTCCAATGAAATCCAAAACACATGCACGAAGCAAGTCCTCTAGAATGTGATTTTCCTACTCCATCTGACCATCCGTTTGAGGATGTTATGTCATGTTCATATTAACATGTGACCTCAACTCCTACAAAAGTACTAACAAAAATAGAGAGGTAAGATGAGGGGTCTCTATCATAGATAACAACTGAAGGCATAACATAAATCATTTCCACCTCCTGAATATAAAATCGGCCCAACTCATCCACTTTAGGTGTATTTCTAGTATGAATTATGTGGGACGATTTGGTCAGACTATCAATCACAACCCAGATAGCGTTATTACCATAGGGTGCATGTGTTATGCCAATAATAAAATATATGGAGACCTCATCCCACTTCTAGGTATGAATTAGAAATGCATGAACCAAAACATATGGCATTTGATGATCTGCTATTACCCACTAACTTTTATAGAATCTTGATATTAATTCAACTATGTGTGGTCTCATACATGGCCACCAAAACTACAGACAAACATCATAATAAATTTTGGTGACTCCATGATAAATGTACCACTGATATTGGTGGATATCCTACATCACCTCCTTCCTCAAATATAATAACACTACAGAATGGCCGTTGAACCACAATATCCCTTCATGAGACAGATACCGATCAGATGGCATCTCCCCACCATGAAGAAACTATGTTGACCAGTGACACAACTCATAATTGGGATAATCCTACTAAATTAACTTTAAAATAGAGGGACACAACAAAACACTCTCCAAGAACACACCCCCAATATGCTCCATGGTCTCCACATGCATCTGAGATAAGAGCCTGATCAAAGTCTACTCATCACTGGACAATATCAAATCCTACTCTAGTACTTTTCTTCTCAAGGATTCACCCACCATATTAAACATAACTAGGGTATATATTATATTAATGTTGAACCGCTACAAATACTCGATCCAATGGCGCTACATCAGATTAAGATCCTTCTGTGAGAAGTTGTAGGCCATGATCTTATGATAGGACTAGATGACAAACTTCGCCCCAAAGAGGTAGTGGTGCCACATTTTCAGAGCTTGCATCAATGATGCTAACTTAATTTCATGGGTCAGTTAATTATTTTCATGTCGCCATTGTTGGGGAGATCTGTATGCCAACAAGTGATCACCCTACATAATCTAACACCTGAGACCCATATATGAAGCATCACAATATAACCCATAGGCCTTTCCAATTTCTGGAATGATCAACATGAGGGTAGTAGTCAACCGCATCATCAACTCCCCAAAATATTTCTTACATTATAGTCCCCAATAAAACATATTCCCTTATCAGGTTAGTGTCGTCATGGGTGACCGAAGATGATATAAATCCTAAAAAACTACAATTAGTAACCTTCTAGGTCAAGGAAACTCATGATCTCAAACACATTCCTTGGATGCTCCCATAAAGAAATTGCACTAATCTCTTCAAGGTCCACCAAGACCCCCTGTTATGTGATGAAATGACCCAGAAACATCACATCCTCAATCAAAAAATTGAACATTATAGTATTTTCATAAAGTCGATGATCTCGCAGTGTGGTAAACACAATCCTCAAATGATGCTCATGTTCTTCCTCAGATCTAGAGTAAACCATGATGTCTTACAAAAATAACACAATGAAAGAGTGGATATATTGGTGGATCACACAATTCATGAGCAGCATAAAAACTGCTGGAGCATCGGTTAGTATGGAAGGAATGAACATATACTCAAAGAGACCATGCATACTTTAGAATGTATTTTTTAGGATATCATCCTCTCTCACCCTGACTTGTTAGTAACACGAACAGAATTATATCATGGGAGACCACTTTCCCCTATTCATCCTATCAAATAAGGATTCAATTCGAGGAAAAAAGTACTTTCTGTTGATGATTACCATATTCAACATCTGATAATCAATACAAAACTGGAGGGATATCGCAACATTCTTTGAAAAAAAATGATGGGAGTGGGCCATGGAGAGACACTCAGGTGAATGAATACTTTGGGTTCCAAATCATCCAATTGTAACTTTATTTCCATAAACTCAGTAGGGGACATATGATACAAGGGAAGACATATCATTTGTATTTCTAGTTCCAAATCGATCGAGAAATCCAGGTCCTTCTCTGAGGGAAATCTATAAAAATAATTTGGAAATACCTTGGGTAAATCATCCAATATACGAGGTAATCCATATTTAGGAGCATGAAAATATTCCTCTAGTAAGAGTGATGACAACATGATGATAATATTTACCAACTCTTGGTGTGGTGGTCTTGTACGACCCAACCAAGGATCTCTTTCCCCATTAAAACACTAAGGAGTCCCATCAGGTTACATGAATCTCAAACACTGCCTATATTACTCAATATACACATGAAATTAAACTAGAAAATCCATTCTAAGGATTTTTTAAAAAATTTCCATATCTAAGACCAGGAGGTCCCATTCCATCTCAATCCCTGGCATAGATAGCATATAATATTGTCTCCTATGATAATGCTTCTTCTTATTACTCAAATGTGTTACTAACTCCAACATGCAAGACAAAAACATGATTGGTGAATTCGAAAGATTCACAATATGGGAATAGATAAAATATTCAGATGCACCGATATCAACAAGAAAAATAGTTATTGATGATGCAATTGAAATGGTACCTTGGGCGGTCGATGGCCCTACATCTGTTCACACTGGATCCTGATCCAAAATATGATGATGCATTGTCAATGCATGAGAACGACCACTTTCCTATCGATCTGCCCTGAACTAGTTCTACTGAGAAGATTATCCCACACTGATGTCATGGCCACCATACTGAGATCCCACCATCCTGGATGACCTCGAATAAAAGGACACTCCCCTGAATTCCTTAGATCATTCCCAACTCAAGAGTGGATGTGCCACCTTGAAAATGGGAATCATGTTCCCCATATCTCCACACTTATAACAAGGCCTCGAAGAATTTGTACAAGCATTAAAAGTGTTCCCCACCCTCTAGCAACAATGGTGCACAACAAACCATGCATTATAATCCACAAACAATAACTTCACTGGAGGATGGAATGCACTACCCCCACCCTTCTTCCCCTTCTCCTCTCATTTCCATTTCAACTCAGATAAACTACTACTACCAATCACTAATTCTCAAATAGAGAAGCATGACCTTACATTATGGTCAATATCTACAATACAAGATCAATGAACCACATTTGTATAGATTTTATTCCTAATTAAGAAGACATGAGTGTAGATATGTGGCCAAAATGCATTTTCGAAACTTTGTGCCTTCATCTATTCATTGGAGACTATCTCGTGGGTATAACGGACTAGCTCAGCGAAGAAATTTTGCATATTCCATCACTGAATGGTCCCCTCGAATGAGACCCATAAACTCATGGGATCTAAAACAATATAAGACTTTAGGATAGTACTAGTAATTAAATATAACCTTGAAGTCCTTATAGATAACTTCTCATGTTTTATGGCTTGATTAATTGATTACCACCACCAACAACTTGGAAATTCTACCAGATATGAGGGACAATTCACCCTAACCTCCTCAGGGGTGTCAAGGAAATCGAAAATGAATTCGAACTTCTCAATAAACTCCACTTCTTACTGAGGCTCCATGCTCCCTCAGAATGTTTGAGTCTTTTTCTTTAAAAAATATTACACTTTGTCTTACCTAGGACTAGGATCATCCTCTCTAAATGAAGTAGGAGCAGTACCCAATACCCACCCAATTTCTTGCACATCCCGGACCACAAATTCTACTAACCTCTGATCGAGCGGTGAGGGAGAACTCTCTCTCTCCTCCTCCAGTGAGTGCATGAGAGATTTCGGAGGAGGTATGTTGATACAAGAATGAGACAATCACAAGAGAAATCATCAGTACCACCAATATGATAAATTTCATCAATGAAATCAAATACAAATAAATCAAACTCATCAAAACAATGAAAGGAATGACTCGTTCACCACCACCCCAATGCGATGTCCATGTGCAGTCTACAGCCTCCACATCCCACCTACTAAGGAAATCATACAAAATACTGACATCCCATGGAGACTAAAGGTCTGTCATGAGAGGGGCTGGCCAGACACCATACTTGCAACCATAACATTGATCCTTGATACTCGTAGTTCCAATCTATCTAGACTCATCATAAATAATATTACCCAATGGGACTAACCTACCTTGGATAACATTTTGTCACAAACCAATCCAAGTCATCATCCATATTGTCACCCGACCAAGTATGCAGCAAGGACCAAAGGGCGTTCTCAAAATCCATAGGTTATTACATGTTCCTAAGTATTATAAAAAAAGGTTTCAAAATTATTTAATTGACTTTAGTTACATTAAAAATAATATTAAATATACTAAATCTAAAATTCCAAACCTATCAATCCTTAAAAATTTCATAATTGAATTACACTTTTTTAAAAGGCAATGCCTCATTTATTAAAAGCAAGATAAAGATGAATGTAAGGAATGAGTACAGTAAAAACAGATAAACCACAAAACAAGTACTAATTCTTAACATTTTTCAGCAGACTCTCGGTTAGCCTTCGTTCTTCTTATTTAATAGAAATCTGATCCACTCTTTCACGTCCTCTTCCCCGACCTCTTGGTCGCCCTCTGATAGCACTTGCCCTATTCTCAAGAAAAAGATGCCTTTCATGTAGTGTCTCATCATCAGTGCCATCAGAACCTGAGCTATCTTTTATTTCATTGTCAGAAGAAGTGTTTTTTAATGGCATCATCATTTCTTCTGTAGAAGTCTTCTCAACCGCTATTGCGAAAAAAACCAGGGGTGGTGTCTTCTTGTGAGAAAAAAGCTGAAATCCTTCATGATCAACACAAGGTTTTGTGGAAGAGTAACACGCCTTAGGGATGACTGGGGAGTCATAATCTAAAGTTTTTTACCTTTTTTATTCACAGAGGGAATCAATTTTTCTTGAAATAGTTGTTGATCAACCTCGAGCTGTGTTTCTTCTTCTCTTGCATATTCTTTTCTTTTTCTTGGAGCATCAACATGTGGGACATTCTTCGCATCCTTATAAATCTCAACCCAAGATTTCTTTTGATTTTCAAGGAAAGTACATACATTGGGTGAATCTGATCTATCACCCATTACATCAACTTTAGATGTCGCTTTATGAGTGGCACCTATCACCTCTTTCTCAACAATATTAGTAATTGTGCTCAGGTCAGGCATGCTTTTACCCATGTTTTTTTCATCCTCAGGAAACAACTATGATTCAGATTTCCCAGGATAGGTATATTTTTCCTTCTTGAGACAGTTATTGGCATTATGACCGTGCAATGCACAAAAGCTGCACACTAAAGAACGCCGAAAAAAGATAAATCATGCCCAATAACATTGCAGTCCTTGCAGAACTTAGGCATTTTTTATAAACAATATTCAGCTCAATAATATCATCATCATTCGCATGCATCACATTGTGAACAAGATTCGAGCCCAATTGAATCTCAACCATAATCCTAGAAAAGTGGCCAAAACAGGAAACTTCAATTTCCTTATCAATTTTTATTGGTATACCAATGGATAATGCAATATCATATAATATTTTAGGATGCCAGATTATCTAGTTTATGGCATAAACTCTAACCCAAATCTGATTCATAGTGCTACCAACTTCCAAAAGGTTTAAATTTTTATCTCGTTCCCTTAAATGAATAATTCCATGTTTGAGGGAAATGGAACCAACACCCCATGATCAAACTTTTAATTCATTCATGGGGAAAATCATACGGAAATATCCTCGACAAAGCGAGACACACATCAATGTTGATAACCCCCAAATTAGAGAAATATCTTCATTGAGATCATCAATTTTTATAGGTTGTGAACCCTTGGGAAGGAAAAGGCGATAAATGATTGAGTACTCACCCATTTTGAGCCTTTCATAGACTGAAATAGGATCCACTATTATGTGTGCAGTATTCCCCTTTATTCTAATGGAAAAATCTTGCCCACCTTTAAGATGTGAAAAGGATCAAGCACTCCCATCCTTAATAGCTGCAAAACTCTCAAAATCCTGTTCATTTGTACCTACTCCAGCAGAGAAAAATTCATCTGGTGAAATGGATATGTCATTTTGAGCCCTCTATCCAGCAGCGACGAACATTTCCTTTGCCCTGAAATCTCCCTCGACACCTCCCTCGGCAAGTACCGAGGCATTGCAGACCTTCACGCATGCCTAAGACGAGCTCGCGCTGCCAGAGCCCTTACCCCCAGCCCGTGTCACCTCCATCAAGAACCTGCATCCCTTGGCCGATAGAGGACCTCCTCTCACAGAATCCGCCACATACAGTTCCTTCATCATATCACCAGACGTCGTCGGCACCACGCGTCTCGTGCCATCTGCATCTACCGGGTACCCATCGCCAACATCCCCAGTAGCTGCATCCGAACCACGATCATGAAATCCTCTCACTACATAAGAGGTAATCATACAAGGAGGAAACAGATCCACAGCCGCCATTTCGATCAATCCAAAACCCTATATGCCGCAAGTCATAGAGAGAGAGAGTCTCGCTTCTCTCACCCCATCTTCATCAGAATTGAATTACACAGTTTTAAATAATGCCCAAGAATTCTACAACTTAAAAGGGGATGTAATTGCAAATAAAAAACCACCAAACAATAATGGGACATCAGCCTCAGGACATCTCTAAAAATCCTAACCATGGATGGAAGCTAACGACCAAACCACAATTCCCAAAGACCCTGCCCTTACATATTTCAATAATTACCAAGTCTACTTACACCCAAAGTTGTAAGTAGGGTGTGATCCTAATTCTAATAGGATTACACCATAAAATATTCCGTGTTATAAAGATTTTATGACAAAAATAATATAGGTTTTCAAAAATAGGAAATTCTAGTAACAATTTCTATGAGATAAAACATTAAATGAAAACAATTATCAAAAGGGAAACATTAAAGAATGAATAATATTATAGAAAAAAAACATGATGATTAAATTTAAATCCAAAAACAATGTATGAATATTCTAACTACCATATAATATACGAGCATTAGTCGTGGAAAAAACCCCATGGCGCTAGCTAGCTGTGGAGCCTTAGGTACATCGAATCTCGGTGAAATATGTCTCGAAATTACAACCAATGAGGTTCCAGTGCATGATCCACTAAGAGGGGAAACATCAATGTCCTTGTGGTATTTAAGAAATCATAATTATTGAGTTAGTGTTGTAATTTCCAATCATGCTATGTGAAACTAAGAAAATCCCACTTCTGAATCACTAGCATACTAGTCCTATTCAGTTAACCTAGATACCTCGGCTTCCCATTTGTGATCAATGAAGTTCAACATGTTATAAAATACAGTTTTTATATAAAAACTCTATTTCTAAATCACAGACACACAAAATAGTACCCACCACATGTTCCTCACCCTCGATGTAGTTTATTAAACAAAATAAGAATTTTATAAAACAACTTTGAGAGGTGTTGCAAGGATTTTCACACAACATTCACTCAAAAATCCAGTTTTAAGGACAAATGACGAAAAATACCATACTAAACCTTAATTTTCATCCCATACTATATTTTACAAACCTATATAATGATTCAAAAAACATCCCACAATGGTACGACATATAATACACATGAAAAAAACCCAATTTCATATCAAATTGAATTTTCAAAATTAATCACTTAATCAATGATACCAAAAATTTATTTCGCATGAGAAAAAATAAATGATAAAGATTATATATATGTTAACCAACGAAGATAAATTCATCAATGAATGTTTACACATGAAACTTTAATTTATTGTTAAAACCCACAAAAATTTGTGGGCAACATCACCCGCACGACAATCTCACCAAAAGTGATTGAAAAAAACCCTATTCAATATGGTAAGACAATGAAACTCAATATTAAACCCTATTTATGAGATCATTGATGCTAGGATTTTATAACTCCATGATGGTGGCATGAAAACCATGATATAAGGAAGAAAACTAAGAAATACTCAATTACATGATGAATCTTGAAGTCCCCTCGAAAATCCCTTAAAATGAGTTCTAAATGATCTTGAGGGAGATTCGAAGCCTTATATGTATGAAATGGTAGAATGGGGGATGAATGGAGAGAATTTGGTTACATTGTGGAAGGAAAAATGGGAATAAATTTTTTATGACATGGACGATTTTCATGATTTGTCAGTAGAGTTTACTAAACTATGCAGCCTAACAGTGTGCCCAGTTCTGTCCACCCAAAAATTGGGATTCATATCCAAAATTAAGGGGGAGCCTAGGTGGAAAATATTTTCCAACAATATAAGATAAAATTCTTAAAAATAAGGAATCATATATGATAATTGATTTGAGGGTTAATTTTTAAAATCCACAAAATATTAAAATATATTATTCTTATTTTTGTACCAAAACTAAAAAATTCCCTATAAATTAATTGGGGAAGATATGTTTGACCATATATTAACCACATTTTTATTATTTATTATTTGGATTATTTTTCAAAAATTTAATAATATATATCGTTTTAAATAAGATATCATTATTTTCAAATTTGATTTTATTCATTTAATTTGACATAAAATATATCAAAAAATTAGTACTTAGAATATTAAGATTTCATACATCTCTAAAATATCCTATAAATCTATAAAAAAATTTATACAAAATAAATCATCCGAAATATATCAAAATTAAAAATTTTCAAATGAATTATTTTATTTTTCTATTTATTGTATAAATATTGTTTTATCATTACAAAATCACACAGGGAAACTATAAAACTTCAAAAAATTAAAAATGTTCTTTTATAACTAATAAAAATTTATTAATATAAGCATAATCTCTTATTTTAGTTCATATATTGATTGTTTTCCTATATGGACAAGAAAAACTATTAAATATAAATGGCGTGACATTTCGTAACTATCTTTTTTTTAAATAATATATATGTGTATTTCATAAAAAAGTGTCCATTAAACAACAATAATTTCATATTAAGATTATTAAGGTTTAATAATATTAATTGAATTTTTTTTATGAACATGTTTAGGTCATAATTATACTATTATCTTTTAGTTTTAAACCTTATTTATCCCATTGGACTCTTACCGTCAAATCATGGATGTTTATAAATTGAAGGATAGTATAGCTACTATAAAATACTAAAAGACCAATAAATAGATTATTTATAAAATTATTAACAATATACCTAAAAAGTTATTAAATTTAAGATATTTATGTATTTTATTTCATTAAATAAAATATTATTTATTCTCAAATATCATTAATTACTATTTCAACACTATTCATTTCATTACAATTTAAAAAATCAATAAAACAAGATATCTATTAAAAAACATTTTTATTATGTCACTAAAAATTCAATATAATCTATAAAATTCATGGATGTCATTTACTTATCAAATTAAATTTATTTTAATATATTTAATATTATTTATTTGATATTTCCATTAATTAAAAAAATATTTCATCATCATTGTGCGAACCTTTAATGTAATTATTTCATCCCTAAAATTGAATAAATATTAATATGATAATGTAATTTATTTTTATTTTAATATAATATTTATTAGAAAATATATCACATAGGTAACCTAGTATGAAAATATTTAGTTTTATAAAAACAAAATTATGACACTTTTGAATTTACATTACATTAAAATTTAGTAAATGGATTAAATAAGACCAAGTGGATCCAAGAGTTCATAAAATAATACTAGAGAATCTTTTGGCTCAAAATAATTCTCAAAATAATAGTATTAGAAGTGTTAGGGTGAATTTATATTATTTATAGTATTATTTTAATCCTTGATTACATGACTTATTCTTAACTATGGTCATTAAAATTTCTATGATTCTATTAATATTGTAAAAAATTAAAAGGTAAATAATTACATAAATTTTAAATTATTATCCAAAATATTTAATCCATTTTTAATAATTAAAAACATAAAAAAATTAAATTATTTCAAAATTAATCACGTAGAAGGGGTAGGAAAACATGTTTATAGAGTGAAAATGTGGAAAAGTTTGAATTTTTCTTATATAAAATTCAATTTAAAAAAGTAAAATGACCTTAATTAAATTAATATAAGTATAATGGGTATAATTTTACATTAATACTAATTTTATGTACAATTTTTCATAATAAATTATTTATATGAAAAGTGATTTTTCAATTAAAATGTAGTATTTGTTAACTACTCATAAAAAATTGAAACATACCAAAAAAAACAAAATTTTAAACAAAGTAAATATACATACTCCTCTTAAAAAATTAAAAGTTTATTTTGTATAATTTAGTTTATAATACTGTAATATGAATGTTTAAAATAAGTGTGTCGTCAAAAGGTGACAAATTAATTTTTTAAAAATATTTCTTTTTAGGCGTAAAAGTAATGTTTTGCATACCACGTATAGAACAAAATAAGTTGACTTTTAAAAAATAGATTGAATTTGTAATTTATAAATTTCATCATGATATTAATTCTATTAAATTACCTATTATTTTACTCCTAGGTTATAATAATATTTCATTGATCCTTTAAGATGGGTGTTGTAAGCAATGTAAGCTATCAAACATAGTATTTCGTTTAAAAAAATGGGGTTTCATAAGAGATTCACATGAGTTATTAACAATTCATCTTGCATACACTAACATACAGTCAAAATCAAGGCACCATCATAACTCTCAACTATCCCTTACCGAGGTCATTGGTGTCAAAAGTTAACAATCTTATTATATTTATAGTTTTCCCATTTGACACTAATTTTACCAACTTAAAATTACCAAATTTAATTACATTTTACCACTATAAATTACTCATTAAGAACTATTTATTTTGAATTAATCAAATAACAAAATGGATTTTCATTTCCTATAACACAACTATGCCTTTATTTTCTATATTGTCTAATATGATGGATGTCGCGTAAATTTCTCAATATAGAAAAGTGCCAATATAACATGATAATACAATAACATAAAAATGAATATAAATATAAAAACTAGATATTTAATTCCAAATATTTTTCATGAGAAAAATGGAATATAAAAATAATGACACACTAAAAATCCCAAGTGGGTCTTGATATATTTCTTATATCCCTTATCCATGTTCCATCCCAAATCCTAACACAACCAACTAACATAGGGCCCGTGCACTTGCCTTGAAAAAAATGAAGTCCATTTGAGTACCAAATGACAGCTCAAGTATGGTGTGAGCAGAATTAAGCTCACCAACACAAATATATTATATTTCAATGTAAACTCTATAATAGTGTGTACATTTTTATAATTAATAAAAGAAAAATTATATACATAACATGTTTTAAATTTATTATTCATTAATTGACAATAATGGACATTAGTAACAAATAGATTCCAAAACAAATCTAATAAGATTTATCCCATTCCAGATTCGAAACCATACACATAGGGATATTACAAATTGATCTTTCATGGGATCTAATTATCCAATCAATTTCAATTTCATTTTAACACCCTGTTGAATCAGTCCGTGTATTATTATTAGATATGAAATGAGGGTTATTGAAGTATAGTTATCTCTATGAAATGTAGTGTCACTCCAACACCTATATCATAGATACATAGAGCATCAGTATAGAACCAAAATGTTGACTACGGAGAGAACCACTAAAGAACCAATATAACATGCATACACCAGGGTCCTATATAATTATTCTAGAAACCCATTGGAACTTGGAGAATCATTTTATATCCCTTAATACATTATTTAAATTTTTCATATATATAATGGATTCCCATCAAAACCCTACTTATTAACCGTTCTCAACATAGTTTACCATTTATGATATCTATCATATCCACAATTCAGTAGTTTACACATAATATTCAACATGAAATATTTACCATTTATTTACTTATCATATTAGACATAAATTATATTATAACTCATAAACCATTCAATGTTAAGTAAAATTACACATTAAAATTAAATTATTAATATATGAAACAAGGATTTAATTTAATAAAAAAACAATTATTTCCCCTTTTACATTTCATAATTATAAATTCAATTATAATGGTCACACCTTATGGGTTTCCATCATGTTTGGTCTCATAATTTCCAATGTTTTATATAGGGGTATGAGAAGGCCCTTCTCAATTTCATTGGAAATTGATTAAATTATATGATTTAAAAGATGTTACACAACATGGTAGTGCAACGAAAAAATTACACACAAGAAAAATTCATAAATAATATAAAAAAATCACGTGGACAACCAACCATCGGTTCGTTGATGATCATTCTCCCAACATTAGTCTTTAATTTGAGGTAGAATTATTGAATTTACAATAGTGAAAGAGATCTAGTTTCAAAACTATAGATCATGATCCAAAAAATGATCCATTAAAACATACACCTAAACAATCAACATACAAGGAATTCATCACCATCTAGTTTTATAGGAATATATGGTTTGATGGTCGATGATGCTAAAGAATTTACAAATGAAAAAACAAATATGAGTTGATCTTCTTCCAACAGATCTTTGATTCTCAATTGAATGAGTCTGAGGAGCATAAATTAGGACCCTCCAAAATACTAGGATTCCATATTTAGATGATTGGGAGGATTAAGAATATAAATCAGGGGATTTAATAATTTTTTAATATAGTTTTCATACATTTAAATATTTACATTATTGGTTTCATGTAATTACCACATAGTTAGAAATACCACATGTCGTAACTATTGTATGCTACAGACCAAGGGTTTAAAAGTTATTCTAGATGTTAAAAGATAGTAAAATCATGTGAAAACCATGAAACCCCCCACTTTTTAGGGTGTGAAATTTTCTCTTGGATGGAATCACATTTTTGGAATATTATGTTTGTTCCCTTAACAACTCAAATTCCCCAAAAAGCATCAGGAATTCTCTAGAATTCAACTAAGGAAAGACGAAATAATGAGACAAATGAAAGGTGACAAAGTAACTATAATATTATAGATATTTTCCAGAAATTCCTAGAAATTACATATTGTTATATTCATACTACATTTTTAATAGAAATAAATTTTTATTTTAAAAAAATATGAATTTTTTTTATTCCCTGAAAAATAAATATTTTGATTTAAAATCCCAAAAAATCGATGTATTTATTTATTAAAATTATTATTAAAAAATATATTAATTCCCTCAAAAATTTATTACAAATAGTCGAAATTACTTATATGTTCCATTCAGAAAGTAGAACAAACATAATTTTTGATGAAAGCCTAATTTTGAAACATAAAATGACTTTACTGAAAATTTTGTACTTATTTATTATGTAGTAAACTCTAAAATTTGTTTATTTAAAATAATTAAACTATATTTTTTATAATTTTGTTATTAATTTTAATACCCTTTAAATTTATTTCTAGGTCATAACTATAAGAGTTAAATAATATTATTTTTATAGTAAATAGATGTCCTCTTAAAGGTCGGTGTTTTTTGTTAACCAAGATATCGAGAATAGTATTCCATTAAATTAATTAATAGGTGTTACATGTGATGTGACCCTTTTAAAATCATGAAATGAACATCTATAAAAAATATCCATCATAGAAGTGGGTTTTAACGATACCACCCACCTTTTAGTGATAGACTATTCACATGTGTTCTATATGAATTAAAATTCATTCATAATTTCATTGTAGATTAATTATCTGAGGAGAATGATATTTGTTTCAAAAAAATAACTATAATAAAATATTATAATATATATTGAGAAATAATTTGCACGGTATAATTGTACTATATCTATACTGAAGAATAAGAAACATTAAAGGATGTCGAAATTGATAAATATTAAATTTGTAAGAGAGTTAGATAATTGTCTGATAAAATATGAAAAAATATCTTTATTATTTGATAACATTAGTTTAGAAAGAATATAATTTATATGGATAAAGGGACTAAAAGTTACATTATAAAAATATAGAAGCATTGGGAGGAAAATTATAAAATAGAAATGAATATAAAAGGAAAAAATTGTGAATGTATAATATTTTTTTAAAAAATTATTTTGACACATTATATAGAAAGTATAATTAACAAATAAATATTACAAAAATATTAAAAATTATGTATATCAGAACATTGTAATGAATTTAAAATTTATGATTAAAATTACTGTAATAAATTCTTATTTCATCTATAAGAATTATTTTTAACAATGTTTAGAACACAGATATAATGGAGAGGAATTCATGATATAAAACAACATATAAGTTCATCCACATTTATAAGCATTCGTTCAGTTAAATTTTCAATCAATTGGAGTAAAAAAGTTAAAAATATAAGTAATTACGTTAAAAACAATTTATTAATAAAATATACATATCTTTTTTGGGATAAATTGTAATCTTTTTCTATAAAAATGTTTTCAGACATATATAATCTTGATTATAAATTCAAATTGGAATGAAACCCTTATAAATTTAGAATATTTTGAATTAAATATATTTTGATAGAAATGAAATGTTATGGAATTATTAATCCCATGAGTTACATCAAAAATATTTTATATGACATGTAGGGGGTATTTGTAGCCCACATACGGAAAAACATTGGTGAATCAAAAAAATATCTCAAGGACTGAAAATTGAGATGAAAAGAAACCCTTAAACATTGGTAATTATTTTTAAAATAAATTGAAAGAAATACATGATTTTGACTTTAGAAAGTAGTAAATAAATTTAATGATATGATAAATAAAATCAATGATTCTTTATATAAACCATAATAATAATGTAGGTGTTAAATATAAAATATGTCCCTAGTAATTAATATTGAAATGATAAACCCGTACCTATTGTCCAAACATCTAGGAAATCTATTTATCCTTTTTTATAGTATGTATTATAAAAATAATTTATTTAAGAAAGATATTCTTGTCAACTAAAATTTGTAACCATGAATTATAATAATTTATTATCATTATAAGGGTTATTTTTGTAAATTTTTATCATCATACATCTTTAATTTTTATTGATTCATATAATTTTACTATGGAGATTTCAATCCTCGTTTTATGATACTATGTATATAATTATTGGATTATTATTGATATATTAATCAATAAATTTCAATTATTATTTAATTCCATATTCTATTTATGAATGTTATTGGTATGGTTCACATGAATGAAATCCCCGATGAGCTTATTTTTAATAATTTTCTGATAAAAAAAGTTAATTCTAAATGATCATTGAATTGTTTTCATTAATATTAAATAATAATAATTAAATTAAATACACCATTAGATAATAAATAACCAATATCTATTTACGAATTATTTTCATGATGATCATAATGATTTTGGTATTGCATCTTATATGAAGGTGGTTGAATTGGCACGAAAAATAACATGTTATAGTAATGAATCAAAAGGTAATAATAGTTATATAAGAGATATTTAATTTTATAAGATATGTATTGATGTTTATATAATAAAATTATATTATATAATGGGATTTATAATTTATTATTAGGATAAATTAAATAATATTTTTGATCAAAAATATACTTTAATTAATTGTCCCTTTCTTGAAATATATTCCATTGAAATGAATGTTTTTTGTTTCATTCATTGGATTAGAGGCCCCCAGAATACTAAGATGGATTTATGAGGGGATAGATTGCTAGGGATTAAATAGTTTGTTTGAGTATATGATTTCATTAAATGTGTTTTATGGGGGGTAATTTTATAGGTGAAATGTAGTTACATTTTTAGGGAAACC
The DNA here is from genome assembly GCA_963277665.1 of Viscum album. Classification (NCBI taxonomy): domain Eukaryota; kingdom Viridiplantae; phylum Streptophyta; class Magnoliopsida; order Santalales; family Viscaceae; genus Viscum; species Viscum album. The sequence goes on along the minus strand of OY728146.1, from coordinate 1,978,152,562 downwards.
ATATTTCGGTGAAAGGTAGATATGGAATCAGTAGGATTATATTTTTTTACACAAAAAACCCAAATTTAAAGTATTTATTTTTTTATTATCATTTTTTTAACTTATATAATAATTTATTTTGGATTTTATCCTGATATGTTTTGGAATTTGGTGAAAATAAGAGTTTTCCAATGATTGGAACATTGTTAGTGAAAACTGTATGGAAACCAGGAAATGCTATTTTCATTTTAAAATCTGAATTATATATGGATTTCACCTTGTGTTCATAATATTTAGAACCTAATATGTTAGTGTATAAGATAAGATAGTGAGATATCCATGGTTGTTTCGTGTTTTGTAAAATGAGGCATCCAAACCATGTGGTTGACCTTGAAATTAAAGATAATTGAATTTCCTACTTCCCCAAACACAAATTTGACCCCTAAATCTCATATTTCCACCCACATGAATTCCAACCTCCAAAACATGAATTAACCAATAATCCATTACTCTAGGGTGGGATTTAAGTTGTATTATTCATATTTCTGTATTTTCAACTGCTAATTAAACCCTCTACTCTATTCTCTTTTGAATCTATTTTTCATGGGATTTCACCTATATCTAAAATACTAGATTTTTATTTTTTATTCCATATATATTTTTTGATTATAATTTATAATTCATGAGTTTTTATTTCATCTATATAATTAATTTGGTAATCATATTATTATTTTCATTATATCCAGAAGGGGTTTCATCATGAGAGTGAGATGGTTCCATATTTTTTATGGTGTTATCATGATAATTGATGACATACCCTTTTTATTTGGTTTCTAAAATATTATTATATTAATATATATATATATATAATTATTATATCAGGTGAATTTATTGTTATTATTATTATAAAAGTGTATCCTATATATTTTATAAGGAAAAATAATGTTTTTGGATAAAAATTGAATCTTTCTGTGAAATGGATGTTAAACAGGAAATTTTAATCCATAATTTGTATTAGAAAAAAAACTCATAAAAAACCTAGGTCCATGGTTGGGTGAAGATAAATGTGTTGGACTCTAATTCCACTTGAAAAAATAAAATTCTTTATCTCTATCATCTATTGAAAATTTATTAATAAATCCACGTATTGAGGGATTAATGCAAGTTTTTGACATATTGGTTAGTTCTCTTATATTAGTAACTATAATGTTTCACCTCATGAGAATAATTCAAAAAAACATCACTTTTAAGGAATTTTATTAAAATATCCATTTTCATTTGTAGAATGTATATTGATTATCATTTTTATATAAAAATACTCAAGGGTATATTCATGTTATTCTATTTTAATTAAAATTTTGGCCTTTCAAAAAAGGGGTTTTTATGGAAATCATGGAGGTATCTTAACATGCTCCTTTTTAACACCTTGTATCCACCATCTATATTGGAATTGTTTTATCAGATCTAGGAAATGGACTGGTACCTATTTTATTATATGGGTAATCATGGCATACTTAACTAGGAATATGGCTATGGCATGGAAATTATATGATACCACATTTTCACATGAAGATAGATTTCAAGTTATTTTTTTACTTTTGTTATATTTTGTAAATTGTTGGAATTAATCCTGATTCAAAATCTCAACATCCCATCCATCACATTTTCATTTTGACTAATTAATTTTGTTTTAATATCTGGATATCTTTATTGATATGAAATTATATTAGTTTTATTTATTTTGTGTCATTTATCATGATATTAATTAATGTGGATTTAAAAGAATGTATAGAATGACTCACCATTGTTTGGTGACACAATTTTGGGATCTTGGTTAGAAAATATGTTTGAAACATCCTTTGGAAAAAATGTTTACCATGTATCACTATATAGATGCCCATGTACTTGTACCAAACTTAGGATATCAGTAACACCCTTAGGTATTATCATAGATTATCCGAGGTTCCCAGTTCAGGGGTGGCCAAGAGTTGGGTTGTGACATATGTGACTAATGTGAGGAAGTGTTATAGAAACATTTATGATTTTATCATAAACCTATCAATATACTTCTATAATTCATAAATATAGTTATAGTTATAAAAAAATTAAATCTTAGATAATTTTCCTCTATTCATCCTTTTCTACCTTGTTTCACAACATACCACATAATATTTTTATTTAAAAAAATTTAGATGCCCCATCATTCCCAATTTTAATTTGGTATTTCAAAATTAAAACTACAATTAATCTAATATAATATGAAAATAAGGAAAATTATATTTGAAAAAAATACATATATATATATTGAGATATAAATGTCATTTTATACTTTTAGTTTTTCTTATTCTTATTTAAAATCGATTACTAATTAAATAGGTTCTAAAATATATATTATAAATGAAAACATTATATTTCATTAACAATAAAGTAGTGATTAATTTTTTTTACGTTGATTAAGAATAAAACTTAACAATTAGTCAGTTGAGAAATATCATTCAATAACATTAAATATTTTTTACAACATCCTATTAAATTTAACTATTATTCTTCAAAAAATGATATTTTATCTACCCATAAGTGTTATAATATTTATTTTTGTTTTATAAATACATAAAATTTGTCCTTAATAATAAAAATAAAAATAATCTTTTATTTAACTCATAAAATTATATTATTATAAAAAAATATAATAAAATACTATCATTTTTCATTATTTATCTTTTTTGAAATATATTATATTCAATTTGTTAATAAGATTTAAATATATTTAATATTTTTTTTGGATATATGCATACCCACTATCTATATATTCAATGACCATATTCCCAAATTTCTTATATCCAATAGCCATATATATAACAGTCTTATTTATTATATATATATGTATATATATATATCAATAAAGTCATCTCTAAAATCACTTATCTAATTAATTTATTTAAATAATAATATTTCTATTATATATTTATTCTTTTCCCGGATTATATAGTTTAATCATGGGTGATGATATTCATAATGAAAAATGTGGAAAAATATTTCATTATTGTGGTATTTTTATTTAAAAATATATTTATTCAAATTGTACTTTTTATATTTATCTTTTGGGTCGTATTCTTATATAATATTATTTTTTATATTATATTGTAATATTTTTTCTTAATGAATTGTATTTTAGTTCATTTTGCTTAATTTTAAAGTGTAAAACATTATATTTAACATAATAATAATTTATATATACATTTAGACTATGATCATATGGTGTTGCATTCAACAATATTAAAAAATCAATCCTTGAAAATTTAATTATCTCCCACATATGAAAATAGATTATGATATGAACAATATAACTGGGACTCAAATTATAATTTATAATTAGATAGTAGCAACTCTATATTATGTAAAAGTATAAAATAAATCTTTTGGCTTAGAGTAGATGCATAAAAAAATGGGGATTTCCCAATAATTTGAGATAATCACGCCCCATTATTGTGTATTTAGACCTAAATATCTGAAGAAATTACCATAGGGATCTCCTTTAAATCATTGCATTGCTATATGAAAAAAATTAATCAATTATATATAATGTGAAATTATTATCCTAATATTCAATATTTAATATCCAAGGTGATATCTAATTCACACCCAAAATCACATAAAATTCATTTAAATAGAGAGAAACAACAAATTAATAAATAAAACACCCATGAACATGAATTGGAGGAGAGTTATGGACATGTTATGAATTAATATGGACAACATATTTTTATAGTTATATAAATACTTAATATTTGGTTCTGTGATTTTTATCTCTTATAAAACATCATATTTTGTAGGACAGGTTAGAAAGAGAATTGGATATTTTATCAGTAGTTATTTAATGGGTGATAAGTTTACGTTTCACCACATAATATTCATGACTTACTTATATAGTTTTGATATATAATCCATTTTCAATATCAATTTTATTTTTAGGATTCGAATGATTATTCCCTTCATTATCCCAATGATTGATTTAAATATTGGTTAAGTGTTCAAACATCATATTATTAATGCATTATTTTAAGGGTGGTAGCTTTGGCTGGCCATTCATTTCCCTCATTACAACCATTAAATATTTTTTTTCATAATACAATTATCCTCAAATAATAAGAAGTTCATCTATTCCTTCGAGGTAATTCACCCATGCTTCATCCCACATATTTTATAAGAATTAATATTAATTTTTTATTCCTTCACTGATTTTATCTTTTGAGTTTCCGTGAAACTTTTTTTTCCACCTTTTCCCATTAAAAGAATTAAAAATGGGCATCCATAATTTTTGTTTCAACCATTATGAAAAATATTTCAAATTATTCATACCAATTAAATTTTATTATACAAGTATATTTTCATAGAGATTCATTTATAACATAATATAAACAATCAATTTCTTTATCATGTCGAATGAAAAAATTAATATTGTATGTTGAATGTGTTATAATGTTTATTCATATGAATCAATATATGAATCTGATTTTTCCCTTAGCTAATGGAATTAAATATCCATTTTATTTTTATTTATTTATGTGAAATAATTATGAATAATAACTCCTTAAAATAATTTCATTTAATTGTGTAGATTTCATCCATTGGAATTATTTTTTTATTAGGTTCCAACATTGGAAATATTCACTTTGTAACTGATAAGAATATGAAATTATTATTTTTTACCATGATATTTGAAGAAGATAAAATATAATTTCTACCATGTCAACCCATATATTAATAATTATTAGTTAAGAATATCTAATATAGTCTGATAGTCAATGATGCAAAAAAAATTAACAGTGTGTTACACCCTATTATTTATGAGTGGGAGGGATCAACATGGATCAGGATATTGTTAAAAAAATTTGATTATATTTCTGTAAAGGATTTCACTCATTCTACCCTATTTTGTTTTTTTATTGGAAATGTATCCAAATTTTATCTCCCCATAATTTTTGAACTCATTTATTCGAGGCCCAATCCATTTTCTAAAACCAAAAATGAATGTGTGAGTCTCTTGAAATAAAAATATGATTAAACAATCACATGATATGTAAATAAATCATCAGATTTAAAAAATTATGATTCCTTGAATTTTGCATATGATATTTCAAGTTCATCATACAATAAATTTTGTTAATCATTCTTCTTTTTAAGATAAATATACATATTCTTCATAAAATAGTCCCAAAAATAACTAAACACTGATTTTATAACAATTAAGGCTCTCCAGACCTCCAAACTAAGATGAAATTATATAAATACAGACTTTAACTATATCATTTATACCATTTGGCACAATTATAGAATAAAAAAAATTACATCATTTTCTTAAATAAAGATATTTTTCACACAAATAAAAAAATTCATTAAACCTAGTGTTTCATACCATCACAACATCTCTTCCAAAAGATAACCACTCTTGAGCAGGTAATTAGTGGATAAGAGTAGTGAACCCTATGTCCCACCTCCAATATCCCTCAGGTTAGCGACTAGCACTGAGCGAATAATAAATACACAAATGGGAGGAATTACCTTATTAGAGAACCACATAAAGAAGAGAAATATATGATAGACACCTACCAACCACTAATTAGACTAGAAATTAATAGAAACTGAATTGCACATATGTAATGTAATGAAAGAACTTCTAAAAAAGGAAAACAGCATGTACAAAGGAAAGTAAAACATAAATGAACATGATGTCCAAAACCCTCCTGAAAACCCAAAATATATTAATAACCATCATGATCTCCAAACTACTCAAATAAACCTGATAAATAGTATATATACATAGGGTGTGTATAATAGTGTACTCAGTTTGATCCACCCCACAACCTCTCGTGTAGAAGTAATGAAATAACAATAAGTCAATGTAAACTTATAGTGAAACTAACTTGTCATCTAAATAGGTGTACCATGTTACCAACCACACCATGGATACTCTAACCATGTAATTACAATAACATATTATATAATAAAGAATATCAAGTGTACCCTACTTTCACTTTCCGACTAGTTTTCCACTTTTCCCCAACATCGCACATCTTAAGCATCTCTCTCCAAAAGGATATGCCATAAACACATAGGCGAAGCACCACTACACGCACCTCATATTTCAACATGAACTTCGTGAATCACACCACCATGTACACATAACTAAACTAACAAGGTAGTTTCTGGGAGCAACCATGGCCTGCATAATGTGTATCATGGATTAGGTATTATACCTCGATCAATTACTACCCATACATCAATTATGGATCCTCAGTCCATCACATCCCATACCAGTTATATCTACAGTAAGCATAGGGAACTATATCTAGAATATATATGTGTGAAATAACCACAAGCCATTATAGATCTTTACACACATATAAGGGAAAAACTAACCACTGTACATAACAACAAAACTAATAACCATGAGAAGAGAGAGGTGCCAAAGGGTGTATTCCTCCATTCATCCTCCCAGTAGGATGTTTGGGAAAACCCCCCTAGTGCTAAGAATCCTCAAGGTGTGAGTTTCATAACCGAAATGGTGGTGTAGCTTATAGAAATAATAATGTATAGTATATAATATATCTCACAACCACAATATGGGGAAACCCTATTATTAGACTCATGTTCATCTAATATCTCTTGAAATCCAAGATTACAATGCAAAGACTATATATCCTATAAGCACACAACCCAATAAAGAGATATATTAAATTACTTTATCATATTTTATCAATTCACTTTACATTAATTAATTCATAGCCATTATCACTTCCACATTTCATTATGCTAGCATCACAACAAAGTTCCATTTCCTCTAAGAATAGTAAAACTAAGTCCACTATTTCATAGTATTATAACTTCAGAATTTCATCCCAATAAGTTCCAGAATCATGAGTTTAACATCCATTATTCATTTATATAACAACATTTTCACTTTCCATACATCCATATTTCAAGTTATTCTAGGAAAAAATTCTAATCTAACAAGTTGACGGGGCTAAATAGGGTGAGTATAAAAACTAAACATCGAATCTTTTCCACCTATAGCATGATCGTAGACCCATCCAACCAAGATAAGATAAATACAGAAAGAACATGGCATACCCTATGTGTCATTGCCTCCCTTGGAAGTCCGGGAATCAAAACGTGCTACCTGAAGCATTAAGGAAAGTAAATTAGATAAATAAATAGATGATTTAAAAAGAATCCAACTATCATACCAACAGGTAATCCCAACATCAACTTGTTTGATTATCTCTAGTTTCATCTCGGACACCCACATGTGAAAACCAATGCATCTTGCCACTCCAGGACCAGCTGTTGCTACCAAAAACTGGGCCTCCCCTCCCCATGTACCACAACATCCCTTCAAGCAGACTTCACATATTTCCATCCCTTCCCCACATACCTCAAGTCTCATTTCTACAGAACATCACATGCATCATGAACAATCATAGAAATGGTCTCTCAACCCAAAATCAAGGAATTTAGCCTTCACATAGAATGAGATATCATGGTTCCAAAGAACATGGAACATGGACTTTAAAACCATGCACGTGACTCATTAACTACAAAGGAATTATTTTAACATGTAACCAGTTCTTATTCCACATTGAATTAACCGATTCATTATGCACAAGTTCTATCTATGGGAAACCTAAGAAACAAGCTATCACAAAATATTTAACCATTAAATCAATCATTCCTTTAATAATTTATAAAAAATAATTAATACTATTCTTATTTATTGAACAATTAAATGAAACATACATATATGCATCATTTGTATTTACATAAATTATAACAATAACAGCAATATTTATTAAACATTCCCCTATCAATTTAGAAAAATAATTATAAGTTAATTTAGAATGTATTTTTTTTGACCAATTTCCCTCTACAATGACATGTTAAATAGTAAAAAGCATATATATCATACAATATATACAATAAAGAGTCTAACAATTTTCAAGATATAGAGCCAAAACATCATTATGTGATTGATACCAATTCTTTAAACTGATTCAAGTATTTAATTAGATCAATTTCATTGTAACCCAAGGGGATAAATCCTGATAACTATAAAATAGCATGTATATAAATAGAGGAACATAGAATCTCCTACCTCAAAAGTTCATTAATGTTATTATCACAATAACATATCAATGCAATGTGTCACGATCCCCTCTCTTGGAATAACTATATCTATCTAATGACGTCATGACACAACCACACCAACTAACCACCAAGATAAACTCCATTATAGATATGATGATTACATTACAACACATGTATAAGAGAAATATAAAGAAATAGATCATTGAAACCACAATTAATAAGGCAGAACATACCTTATATCAAATATTGATCATTAAATATCGATGAAGGGAGCTAGGGATCGATCATTGATGAAGGAATCCAAAGAACACCGAATAAAGGGTCATCGGGTCGCCTGGGCTTGAGGGAGAGACCTACAGCAATAGGTTTTGTGAAAACCTGAGTGGTTGTCGTGTTTTAAAAACATAGATCAGTGGGGAATTACACAAGGTAAAATCCCTTTTTCACATCATGTAATGCCTTGGTGTCAGTTTCTTCCAAAAACAAGTTGACTAAATTCTTTATTTTAATTTTCTGTCCACGAGAACTTACATGTTGTGAAACCCTAATTCTTGTCATGAAAACCCTATAATAATGTATTTCATGTTGTGTAATCTTGTTACACAATGTGTTATCCCCCTTTTCCATATTTTACTAAAAAAACATTACCAAACATCATACAGACCTCCTTTGAGAAATTTGACATTCGAGAACATTCAATGGGTTGAACCACATAGATTGATGCCCTTACATTAAATAACAATAAAAAAATTATTTTACTTTTGATACCAAATTCAACCTAGAGAGGAAAAAAGAGGTCATATGAACAACAACTGATGACATACATCTTAATAATTTTTCCTCCATAGGAGCTCACCACTGCACTTCAGGAAGAGGCGCAAAATCACACTACAACGAAAATCATCTCTTAAATACTCTCCCATATGAGACACATCAAAAAATAAAGTATTACACAACAAGAAACAGATAAATCCATCTCATAAACTAAAATGGTCTACAGCCACCAAATGTACTGAGTTACAAGGGTATTGATAAACATCAAAAAAATCATGGTACTGAGGGTGTATCTGCGACTCACTTTCCCAAGTACTCTCCTCCATGACACCATACCACGACAAGACAGAAAACAAGAGGATATAACCTCCATGAAACATATTATCCATGTTGTCCTGAATCTTTATAGGCTTCTCCATGTAGGTCTCATTATCTCCACTTTCAATCACACCCCCATCGACGATGTTAGAGTCTTCATAAAGATAACAATGGAGTTGCTACATGATAAAAACATTTTGTATCTGGATCATATATGGGAGGGAGTGCCACCAAATATCCCATGACATTAACATGATCCAACACTGTGTATGACCCGAAAAACCAAGGAGAATTTTTACTCCCATAACCAATCATTAGCTGCCCTCGACTGGGAGTCACCTTTAGAAACATGTTATCTCCCTTTCTAATATCTAGAGGTCTACTACTATAATCAACATAGGATTTACGGTGATCATATATAATCTTTATCCTCTCATGAATCACCTGAACCATATCTGTTATATCCCGTAGTTGTTTTGGCACAAGAATTGTTGAATCTCTGAACACAGTCTAGCACAACGATGAATGACATGGTCATCTATACAAGGGATCAAACGGTTCCATTCGTATGGTGGATGGAAAATTTATTGTATGATAACTGTACGAAGGGAAGCTTCCTCATCCACGAACCCAAAAATCCAGTACACAAGAGAACAAATTTTCTTTAATAGTATAGAGGGTTCGCTCTATCTGACCATCTATCTGTGTATGAAAACTAGTGCTAAGACATATCTAAGAACCAAATTCATGCTGGAGACCTCTCCACACTCTGGAGGTAAAACATGGATCTTGATTTGAAAGTATCATCCTCCAGACTCTGTGGAGTCTCACCACCTCCCCTAGATACTACCTCGACAAATCCTCCATTACGTGCAACTCCTTGATTTCTATAAAGAGGTGTGATTTCATCCAATGATCCACTACTACCCATATAGAATCATAAGATATATAATATAGAAGTAAACTAGTGACAATTCTTATCTTGTATCCATCCAACTTCCTCTTAGGAACATATAAAGTTGGGAGAAAACCATATATAATATGGTGCTCAACCTTCACCTTCTGGAAGGCAAAACATCGAGACACAAACATTTCAAATTTACGGTTTAACCTAGGCCACCAAAACAGACCTCTCAAATCTTATTACATATTTTTCATGCTAGGATGTACTGCTAATGGTAAATTGTGGAAATCTATGAGAACCATCTCACAAATCACCAAAGGAATGAAAGTCCATCCCTCAAAAAAAGCCAGGTGTTGTTCATCCATAGACCAACCATCAGGGGCATCGCCACAAACAAATCAGTCCCACCAAAATACTACCTTATGTTCCCTTAACTGGGATTCCTCAAAAATCTACACCAGATAAGACATCTCATTCATCTAATAAAGACAACCTCTGCCTCAAATTTATCCCATATTATGAAGTAATTATTAATGTCATTCCATCACTCTCCAAGAATCAACTGATTCATGCACTACATCACTACACGACTTCCTGCTCAGTTTATTAGTTATAACATTCCCTTTTATAGGTGTATAAAAAATATATATGTCATAATCATTAAAGAACTCCTTGACCAATATTTTTGTAAGTTCATGTTTTTCATATTGAAAACATACTCCAGACTCTTATTATTGGTAAAAACCAAAGAATGATCTCCAATTAATTAATTTCTTCTCAACTTCAGGGAAAACACCACTTCCGCTAACATGATATCATGAGTTGAATATTTTTTTGGGTGAATTTAATTGCTGATACGAATAAGAAACGACTGATCTCTACTAAATCATAACACATCCAAACCGTAGAATAAATGAATCACAGAAAACCTCAAACTATACTTCTTATACTCCCAGAAAAATACCTAAAGCTCTTTCCAACATCTCAAAACCAACCTGACACTAGTCTGTCCACATGAATGCCTAAACATTTCTGGTTAGTGCTATTAGAGGATTCACCACCTGAGGGAAATAGTCTATGAACCTATTGTAATAGCTTAAAAAACCATGGAATCTTCGCACTTATACTACTATCATGGGGAATGCACTAGATACAACTACTTATATCATCTATTGATCCACATCTAATCCCTGTTAGGATAAAAAATTACCCATGATGATGAATTCTTGAGGCCAAAACTCACACTTTGACAGCATCAAAAATAGCATTTGTCGATGAAGAACTCCTAAAACCGCATGCATAAGCTCTTCATTGTAATGAACCAAATAGTTGAATATTATTTGTTTTATAAATTTTTTATTATTTAATTTTATACTCAAAATACATTATCCTTTAATTAATGAAGTGAGTATAATTTAAATAATACCCCTGGGTTTTGACATTTATATGACCATTGGACAATATGACCATAGGAAACTAACCTCTTAACTTCATGATATTATTATAAAATAAATTAATCATGATTAATTAATACAAAAAGGGGAGTTTATTTCCTCATTGAGTAGACTCAGTCCATACGAAGCCCATCTTCCAGATCTTGGGAAGGAGGTTTCATCACTAGACATTGCTCTGGACCAAGCCTAAGCTAAGATTCCACATGTGAAGCTTGAACAGAATTTCCTAAGGGAGATGTTCAAGGTGATAGAAATCACTACTCTGGAAATGTTGTCCGAGCCTCCCCATGATTTCATCACCATTTCACACCTTACACTTAGCTTCTATGCAGATGTTATAAGGGGCTATATAACAATTCCTTAGTTATTTTTTCTAATCCTTTAGTATAAATAAAATAGTTTTATCTTATTGTGGTCAAATTTTTTAATTTCATATGTCTGGATAAATACATGATGAATTTATAGATGTTACAAATTATAGTTGAATTTTGAAAAAAAAAATGTATTTTAAAATATTATTATATACATTATAAAATTAATAATGTGAAAGGATTTTCAATAAACTTTCTTCTATAGTTGTGATCAGTATTAAATTTACAGTCTAATAAGAGGAACAAAATTTTTAGTGAATAGTAATGTTGAATAGTAATATTACCCTTATGAATACTAATGTGACCAATGGAATTGTAAACTCAATTAAGAAAGTATAAATATAATTTAGGCATCTTTAATGGTGAAGTGACATAATAGAATAAGTAAATAACTGTTTAAAAAATTATTGGTTACGTAATAGAAATTTTTTGGGCAAAGAGTATTTTTACATAACAATTAAATATCTCATAATTGGTAAATTACATTCATAAAATGGAGTTCATTTTTGTATTCAGATCATCGATATTTCATTAGGGTGAATTTTTGAGATTTTAATAAAATGTTTGGTTTTTTCTGGAAATAGTAAAAATACAGTTTTGAGTTTAAGTGTGATTAGTGACATCACTAAAGATGTAATAATGATGTAATAATTTTGGACAACTTTTGAATAGTAATATATGTAATGAGTTTTCCCAACTCGCCAATCCCATGGGTAACTACCACGGGCAATCCCATGGTTTTATAAATACCACCGATAAGATGTCCCTCTAAAATTAATAAAAATATTCCCTCACTTTTTCTATAAATAGCAACCCATTCCTTTATTCCATTCATCCAAAAATTCTCCTCATTGAAGATCTTGTCTTTTAACCTCTCAAGGAGTCCTCCAATGGTTCCCTCAATCCCCCTATGGTCCCAACCATCGATATTTCAAAGATACTTTTCAAGGAAAGGGAACCATTCACCCTTCTCTTTTAAGTCATTACTTCCTTTATGTTGTTTCTTCTTGTTTCCATCTTATTATGTTGGGGTGAATTCTTGTATGTTATTATTTCAGTCCATTGTATTTCCGAATTATGATATACTCTTTCCACTCTAATAAAATTATTTTTCTGAATTTTTAAGTGACTCTATTAGGCTACCAAATTTACGTAAAAGAAATCGATTCTTCTCTTTACCTTCATGTGTCCTTTTAATGTGGTATGTAAATAAAACATCCACACCATTATCTTATTTAAATTTTATTCTTTCCCAATTATTTATTATGAGTTATTTATGAGTGGGTGACCCTTTTACCCTCTCGTTCTAATTTTTTCTAAAAAGATGTTGTGTAGCCGTTATGATGCAGAATGTTTGTCTCAAAACCACTCTCTTTTTCTCTGATGAAATTCATTTATATTCATAATGTGAATAGAAAAATCTATTTTATTTGTAGGGGTATTCATCAAGAAAAAAATGGTTTATTTGGATTTGGAGTTGACATACATAAAACCCTCAATCTTTTTTCGTGGGTTATAAATAAATTAATGATCTTGTTTATAAGTACTTTTAAAACGTCACAATTTTGATATGAAACTGATTTCTTTTATTTTATTTAGGATATTTTTGATTTAGATGATTATTATATATGTGGATCAAATGAATATATAGACATATTAAGTTTGTTCCCTGATATCACTCCAATGTATTTTGTAAATAATTTAATCTATAGAGATGATGAGTTTCACGATACCTTTGTGAAAAACCTTGGTAATTTTCATGACACCTTGGGGATGAAACTTAGTGACATGATCATGAATGTCTAAATTAAATATTTTAGCCACATATTCATGTTATGATTCATGTTATTTTATTATCATATTCCAATTCTTTAATTTCTCATGTATTTGTATTTTTTATCAGGTTCTTATTGATATGACATGTAAACAGATTCCCTTGATTTCCTTAACGGGCCTTCTGATCACCCTTTCCTTTGATGTATGTCTCCATGTTATGAGATTCAGTAATTGTACATTTGATAAACCAGTGATGAATCCTTACAAGTTTATTATAATAATGATTAATGTTTTCATATATATGGCTCTTGATTTCCAAGACACTGGACTTTAATGATACTATATTTGTAAAATGTAATGAAATGTTATGTAATAAAAGGCGGGATTCCATAGTTGGTATAAAAGGATAGTTTAGTTATTTATGGATATTATGCTACTCCAGATTTAGGAATGACCATATAGAAAAGATTAAATTTAAGAAAACTTCCATGTATTTTGGTGAAAAATTAAGTAAGTTGTTTCCTAACAAATAAATCTATGTCTGGATATGTAAAAGTAGATATGACTCTAGAAAAGATGTACCTAGTGGTGAAAACTCTGGAAATGAGTTTTGGGCTTTACCTCGGGTATCCTAGTAAATGACAATGGTCCTTGATGCACTCCTGGTTTGACACTCCTAGGGGATATGTTTGGATAATCACAAGCTTCTTATGAATCATTATGAAGGATTTAAAGAAAAATGTAATTGTTTAAGCATGGAGTTTTATGACATAAAATACCTTAAAGATAATAGAGTAATAAATGAAATACGTTTCCCACAAAGGTTTTATTATTTTATAAAATTGTAAGAAATAGGAGGAACTATCAAAATGGTGACCATAATGGACTATGAGCTAGCAACCCTCCGATTTAATATGGAATGGAAACTTTCATGAGAATGATAAACCAACTGACTCAAGTAATGGGAAATAACTTGAATCATGTCAGAGTCTGATTCCAATGGGAAGGGTACAACATTCCGTTGAGTCCTTTATGCATCAATGACCACCATCCTTTAGTGGATCTACCAACCCATTGATTTCTGAATAGCGGATAAGCTCTGTCCAGAGGATTTTTTTGTGATCCACTGTTCAGAACATGATAAGGGCACCCGTGTTGTTTACTACTTATAGGGAGAAGCTAACCATTGGTGGAAACTGATTAAAAACACGAGGCAAGAGTTGATTTTGAATCTAAGAAGTGGGAATAGTTTATAGGTATCTTCTTCAATAAGTATTTCCCTCGTTCTATGAGAACAAGATTGGAGAAGAAGTTTCTTGAGTTGAAGTAGAAAGAGAATGAATCTATGGGAAGCTACGAGATGAACTTCACAAGTCATTCATGTTACACCTCTAGAAAGAGAATAATCTTGACAACTGAGACTATGATAGCTATGAGGAGATCATGTATAGGGCGATGAAAGTTGAATTTTTGTATGGTGAGATGTAGTGGTCTCATAAATCCAATGAAAAGAAGAGATCAATGAAGACTAGATTAGGGAAGAGCATCGATTAGGATAGAGGAGGAAAGAAAGTGAAACATCCCACGTTTAATAAATGTGGGAAGAAGAATTTGGGGAACTGCCTGCTCGGAAGCAGGAAGTGCAACATTTTTGGAAGAGATGGCCATATCGCACAAAATTGTTATAGTGAGGCGAAGCCTCAACTCCCAAACACTAACAAAAAAGGAAACATGGTGTAGTCTCTTCCTTATGTCCAATGCTATAAGTGTGGACAACTCGAGAACTTTTCTAGTCACTGTCCAAATCTAAGGGTAGTAGAGGGGAACCACACTCATCCTCAACAATGGACTAGAAAAATATGTCATGATTTTTCTATCAAGATAGCTGATGTTGAAGCTCTAAATTGTGTGGTGGCAGGTACTCTTGTTGTTCTCTCAAAGCTAACAAGTATGTTGTTTGATTCATGTTCTATGAATTCCTTTATTTCCTCCAAGTTTGCAAATAATTTAGAATCAAGTACCGATTTTCAAGAAGTAGAGTTATCTGTCAAGACTCTTGGTGGGATTATGCAAGCCACATAAGTGTTTAGAAACTATAGTATTTAATTTAGTTATCAAAATATAATCGAAAATCTAGTAGTCATTTCTATGCTGAAATTTAACATTATACTAGGGAAGGACTGGATCTCAAACTATAATGCTAAGATCAAATGTAGAAGCACAAAAATATCAGTTGTCTTGAATGGTAAACCATTAATTATATTCTAAAGAGAGATATATCAACCTGACCTTTGTCTTAAAGAACCTCCAATATCCATCTTTATGGAGTATATCAGTGATTAAGAAGAAAGAAATGACAGTTTATGATTAAAAAATATCTCCATCATTTAGGAATACATTGAAATATTTCCCGAGGAATTACTCGAACCACCCCCAGATAGATAATTAGAGTTATCCATTGAAATTATACCTGGATCAAATCTAATATTAAAGACCCCATATAGGATGAAAAATGTGGATTTGGATGAATTATAGAATCAACTCCAAGATCTTTTGGAGAATGGGTTTATCCGACCGACTGTGTCTCCTTAGGGAGAACCTTTTCTCTTTGTAAAGAAGAAGGATGTATCACTGAGGCTATGTATTGATTATAGAGAACTGAATGGGATCACAGTGAAGAAAAAATACCCTCTTCCAAGAATTGATGACTTATTTGATGAACTTCACGGGGCTCAATTTTTCTATTAGATTGATCTTCATTCTGGTTATCATCAATTGAGGGTGAAGAAAGATGATATTCCAAAAACTGCATTTTGATCAAGATATAGACATTATGAGTTTGTGGATACACCCTTCGGAATGACTAATGCACCTTTTATTTTAATAGTTTTGATGAATAGTCTTTAAGGATCATCTTGATAACTTAGTGGTAGTTTTTATTGATGATATTATGATATATTCAATATGTCATGAGGACCATGATAATCATCTAATATTTAATTTAAATCACTATGAAAGGATAGAATTTTTGAAACTTTTAGAAAAAGTGAATTCTGGTTACAAAATGTTTCTTTCTGGGGGCACATTGTTACCAATGAAGGAACCATAGTTGACCCTGCAAATACAAAAGTTGTTAAGAAGTGGCCTCAGCCTACAACAATAACTGAGATTCGTAGTTTCCTTTTATTATTGGGATATTATATGAGGTTTGTGAAAAACTTTTCATGACATTCTACTCTATTAACCACGTTAAATCAAAAAGGGGTCAATGCCATCTTGACAAAGGAGTGTGGGGAAATTTTCAAAGAGCTGAAGAAGAGATTAGTAACAGCACCCATGTTAAATCTTCTCTTAATAAGAGAATGATTCATTTTATTTACCAAGACATCTCTGAAAGAGATTTGGTGCATCCTCATGTAAAAAATACAAATTCTTGCTTCTGCATCCTGATGGATGATGACTCGTGAGAAGAACTATCTTAGACATGAAATGGAGCTAGTTGCCGTCATTTTTTCTCTAAAGATATAGAGAACTATATTTATGGATAGAAATGTGACATATACACAGACCATCAATATTTTAAGTATATTTTCACATAGATGGAATTGAACATGAGGAAAAGGTGATGGTTGTAACTTCATAAATACTATGATTGTTTAAATCATTATCATCCCGGAAGAGAAACCAATGTCACTAATTAATTAAGAAGGAAGTCCCGGTTGTTATTTACCTGATGTGGATTCAAAGAGATCATTTTACCAACTACCTAGTAAATATATATATGGAAATTATAAGGGAATGGACATAATCAACCCTAAACCAAATTATTTTTCAGCCGTCATTACTAGGGAAGATCAAGAACGCTCATAAAAAAGATCCTTTGTTACAGAATAAGAATGAGGCTGTGAAGGATGGGATATTTCATGAGTTCATTATTTGTAATGAAGGTCTACTAAAATTTCATACAAGACCTTGTGTTCCATCTATTCAATAAATAATGAAAGAGATTATTGATGAAGATCATAGATTTACTTTCTCTATACATCCAAAAAGCACAAAAATGTATATAGAGCTGTGTGATCATTATTGGTGGGATAATATGAAAAGAAAGATTTCTAACTACACTTTAAGGTTCCTGGAATGTCAACAAGTGAATGAATAGTGGAAACATCTTAATGTGGTATTGCAACCACTACCCATACCAGCATGAAAGTGGGACAATATCACTTTGGACTTTGACACTGATCTCCTGAGAAATTCTAAAGGAAACAATGCAATATGGGTTATTGTGGGCCATATCACCAAGACTACCCATTTTATCCACATTTAGGGAGATTTCTCTCTTGATAAAAATTCCATGATTAATGTGAAAGATGTGGTAAGGCTGCATGGAGTTCCACTTTCTATCATATCTGATCATGATCGAAGTTTTACATCAAAATTATAGAGAAGTCTTCAACATACTCTGAGCACCCAATTAAATTACAGTATTGATTACCACCCCCAAACTGATGTCCAATCTTAAAAGACTATTCATACACTCGAGTACATTCTAAGAACATTCTCAATTTAATTTAAAGGTGGATGGGATCAACATCTCTAATTATTTGATTTCTCTTGCAACAACATCTTCCACTCGAGAATTCAAATTTCACCCTATGAAAAACTATATGGGAAGTGATGTGAAACATCTACATGTTGGGATGATTCTGGTGAGATAAATCATATTTGTCATGATCTTGTGTTAGAGATGATAGAAAGGGTCAATTCCATCCAACAACACATTAAGGCTACTCGGAGTTGGAAAAAGGGCTACGCTGACAACCGTTGAAGGGAATTGGAGTTTGATGTTGGTGAAAATGTCTTTCTTGGAATTTCAGCATATAATAGAGTCATGATTTTTGGGAAGAAATGGAAGCCCATCCCAAGGAACATTTTCCTTTATGAAATCCTTGATCGCATGTGAATAGTGACCTATCGTCTTGCACTTCTTCCAAATATAGCAGAAGTTCATGATGTCTTCCACATATCCCTTTTGAAAAAGTACATACCTGACCCTTCACATGTATTAAACCTAATGTTGGTACAACTGGAACAAGACCTATCTTATGAGGAGGAGCCGGTGGAGATCTTGTATCATAGAGACAAGGTAATACCCAACAAGTCTACCATCCTTGTCTAGGTGTTGTGGAGAAACCAAAAATAAGAAGAAGTCATGTGGGAACCAGAGGAGTCTATGAGGAAAACGTACCCTTTCTTTTTCTCTTATGAGGGTACGAGTTAAAATTTTGGTGAATCAATTTCATAAGCGGGGACGAATGTAACGGCCTGAAATTTTGAGTAATATTGGTTTCTTGAATTTTTGTATTATTTAATTTTATACTCAACAAGTCTATATACTTTTATTAATGAAGTGAGTATAATTAAAATAATACCCCTGGGTTTTGACTCTTATTTGACCATTGGTCAGTAATACCATTGGAAACTATACTCATATCATTATTATTTTTGTTTATAAATACAATTAATCATGGTTAATTAACACTGAAAGAGTATTTGATTACCTCATATAGTAGACTTGGTCCATAAAAATCCCATCTGTTAGAGCTTGGGAAGGAGGATGCATCACTAGGCATTACTCTGGACCAAGCTCAAGCTGAGCTTCAACATGTGAAGCTTGAAAGGAATCACATAATGGATAATTTCATGCTAAGAGAAACCACTACTTGGCCAATGTTGTTCGAGCCTCTCAAATAAGCAATCACTATAGCCTTACACTTAGGTCCTATGCAGGTCCTATAAGGGGCTATGAAACAAGTATTTACATACTTTGTGTAATACTTCTGTAGAAATAACATTTTATTTCTTCTTATGGAAATTTTTTTGAATTTAAGATGTCCTAAAAAATATTGGATGAATTTATTGATGTTTCATATTATTGGTGAATTTTGGAAAAAAGTTATTTTAAAATATTTTTTTATACTTTAAATAATTAATAATGTGATATGATTTTCAAAAAATGGTCTTCTAAATTTTTGATCAGTATTAAATTTAGAGTCTAATAAGATCAACTTAATTTGTAGTGAATAGTAAGGTATGAATAGTAATATCACACTTATGAATAGTACTGTGACAAATGGAACTCTATCCTAACATAGGAATGTATAAATATAATTTTGGCCTATTGAATTGTGAAGTGATATAATAGAATAAGTAAATAACTATTTCAGAAATTATTAGTTAACTATTATTAGTTTTTGGGTAAATAGTGTTTTTACATAAAAATTAAATATCTCATAATTTGAATTTTTTTCCATTAAATTTATTTCACTTTTGAATTCAAAGCATTGATATTAGGTTAGGGTGAATTTACAAATATTTTATAAAATGTTATGTTTTTTGGTGAATCGTAAAAATTCTATTTTGAGTATCGGTATGATTAATGACATAAATAATGATGTAATAATTATAGTCGACTTGTGAATATTATGATATGTTATGAGGTGTCCCATTTGGATAATACCATGGTCCAGCCCATGGTTTTTCAAATACCACTGATGAGCTATCCCAAGAAAATTAATAAAATATTCTCGTACTTTTTCTATAAATACCAACCCATTCCTTCATTCCATTCATTCCAAAATCCCTCTCAATGAAGATTTGGTCTTTTAACCTCTTATGGAGTCCTCCCAAGGTTCCCTCAATCCCCCTATGTTCCCAACCATCGATCTTTCAAAGTTACTCTTTATGGTAAAGGAACCATTCACCCTCGTCTTTAATGTCATGACTTCTTTTATGTTGTGTCTTATAGTTTCCATATTATTATGTTGGGGTTTATTCTTATATGTACCTATTTATATTTATTTTCTGTCCAAAGGATGAGGGACCCTTTCCAATCTCAACAAATTATTTTTCTGAATTTTTCAATGACGTCGTTAGGCTGCGGAATTTACGTAAATGAAATTACATCGTCTCTTTTCCATAATGTTTCGTTTTCACGTGGCATGTCATTTAAAAATCCATACCATGAACTTATTTAAATTTTATTCAACCCCAATACTATATTATGAATTATTTATGAGTGTTTTACCCTTATCTTCTTTGTTCATAATGTTTTCTAAAAACATGTTATGTAGGTGTTATGCTGCAGAATCATCATCTCAAAACCTCTCTATTTTTTCTCTTTAAATTATCTTCTTTTCTTTATGTGAACAACCAAATATATATTAGTTCTAGGGGTATTTATCAACACATAAAAATGGTATATTTTTTTTATGGATTTTACATACATAAAACCCTCATTCCTTTTCCATGGTTTATAAATGACATAATGATCTTGTTTTTATGTAATTTTTAAAACGTCACGATTTTGATATGAAACCCATTTCTTTTATTCTCTTTAAGTTATTGATGAACTTTATGAAAATAATATATGTGGTCACATGAAAATAAATACATTTTAATGGTGTTCCCTAATAGCGCTCCAATGCATTGGGTAAACAATTTAATATCTAGATGTGTCGAGTTTTACAATACCTTGTTGAATAACCGTGGTATATTTTATAACACATTGGGGTTGAACCATGGTGATATGTTCATGAATGTCTAAATTAGACGTTTTAGCGACATATTAATCTCAAAATTTATTTTATTTTATTATGATATGCTTCTTCTTCTATTTCTCACAAAATTATGTTTTTCCTCAAGTTCTTATGGATATCACAAATAAATTGATTCCCATTCTTTCCTTATTGGGACTTCTCCTAACCATTTTCTTCAATTTATGTATCCATGTTATGATATGTTGTAATATTACTTTGGACGAACCTATGAAGAATCCTTACAAGTGGATTAGAATAATTTTTAATGATTTCATGTATATTGTTCTAGATTTCCAAGACACTAGGCATTAAAGATTCATTGTTTGTAAAATGTAATCAAAAGTTATGTAATAAATGGTGGGATTCTATATGCATGATGCTCCTCATACCTAGAGTACATCAGGATGTAATAAATGAAAACCAACATAAACTTATCCATGAATACACATAACATAATACTCATTTAACCCATGAACATCTATGTAGCATTCCACACACCAAACATAGTCCCAACGAACTTGTAATTCCAATGACGAAAAAGGATTGTAGTCTTCGGGATATCCATATCCTTCAAATTCATCGTATAAAATCATAAACAGAACATGATATTAGATAACAACTTCTACCCTTTAGTTGATTGACCAAATCATCAACCTATTGAATATGATATAAGTTATTCAATACCACTTGGTTCAAGCAACGATAATCGATACACAACCAAAAAATATTGTAAACCTTCGTTACGAACAAAACTAGGGCACCCCATAGTGATACACTTGACCAAAAAACCCCATTGAAACATACCATCGAGTTGTATACACAACTACCTCAACATATAAGACACCATCTTATCTAGATACATCGATATAGGAGACACAACTTGATGTATCTTGATACCAAACATGATCTCTTGTTGAGGGGGTAATGATAAATCCTCTTCTAGAATGACATTAGGGTAATCTTTCATAACCCTGGGAAACACCAACTGTTTAACTTCTGATGAACATAACATCAGATCAACCATTAAGGATGAAAAGGGAAGAACAAACCTATAACATATCTAAAGGTCTCTCTCACCAAAAAACACTGTTATCTCTCAAACATCATTCAATAACACGACATGAGTCCTGACTAAATCCATGATTTTATATACCGAATTCAAAAAATCCATGATGAGTATGATATCATTTGCTTTTATCTTTAAAAATAGGAAATCTCCCCATGATCGGTTCTACCCTTATACTAGATCAAAATATCTACATACTTCAAATAATCCAGTTTCACCTGAAATGGGTGTAGCCAATGCCATGCGCACTAAAATTATCTCTAAATTTCTTCCCAATGCATTGACAAGGAAAGGAGACATGAAGGACTGTGTCACTCTTGAAAAAAAATGCTTGCACTGATGTATAAAACAAGAAAAGGTACCTCAAACAATGTATTTCTCACCAGAAACTGACAATGATAATGAATGAAACATACCATGGCCTACTCTGTGGCCTATCTGACCGTGTTGAAAACCACCACCATGTTTGTGATCTACTCTTTAAGGACAATTAGAATCCTAGGACTATCCTCTTCCGGCCGCATCTTCTCTCTTATGATCCCAAATTATTGAATCCTACTATTTTTGCCTCATCTGGAAGTGCCTAAATAGAGGAACATAGGGAGGAACTCCTGGCACACGCTGACTACTCAAAAAAGTCAGGAACTCTGATTGATGATGACCTTATACACTACAAGATAAACATTTTTCAGATCCCTTGGAATATGCATGATATCTACTGAACCAAGACAAATGAGATGATGAGGGCTGGGACCTACCACCGATTGATGGAAAGATCTTCTACCATGAAAACTAGGAACCCAATAACATAAATCTGCTTCGTGAGGAATCATTATGACTCCCCTATCATGACGATCTAGTTCTAGTAAAATTCAATGCCAATGAGATCTACTCTTTCGAGTACCATGAGATATTTCATCAGCATTAATAGGTTGACCTGGCATAGTGTCTAAAGATTCAAAGCCACCTAGAAATACCTTGTTCTGGCCTACTTCTCTGGAAATAGATTTGAAGCATACAATAGAAGTTTCCTGAAAAGGATCTCGATCTCTCTCACACTGCACCTCCATTACCAAACAATAAGAAAATATAGGTGACTGGCCTCTATTGTGGTCGATGAAAGAAAATATTCTTTTACTTATCTTGAAACTCCTTCTAAGAGTTATCTGACTCCTCACAATCCCCTCGGAACAAGAACCATCACTGCCTCACTTCCCCAGACAACATTTTCATAACCAACGTTATCCAGTTCTCCTTCCATGTATGGATCAAATAGAAGGCTATATCAACCCCCTCCAACCAGTATTCCATGACTATATATGATAAAAATACCCCATACCTCCATAGAAACTAGAATTGAAACTCTCTAACTTTCCTCCTCCAAGAGTCATCATTGTAAACCTCTACACTATTGAAATATTCTGGTGTAACCTGCTGAACATATTATATGCAAACCTAGTGAGGACATAGACCTAGATCCATACCTACAAAATAGAAAACAACTAGATCTTATAAAACCATAATATTAAATACTTTATCATTAATAAATTATTTTATTCTATTCATTTTTTGATTACAAATCCTATGATCTAGGAATTAAAACACATGAAAAAAGAAGAATGATTCATGATCCTTTCCTAGGTCTCTACCTTATAAACTATATCACTTAGTTTAGTAGAAAATATAAGATTAATGATCGATGCATTAGATCATAGGGGTCCCTAAATACTTATGTATCAATATGTCCCAGGTGTTTAAAATGGTTTTCTAAACTCAACTTACACTATTTACCGACCAACATATTCAACATTACCTAAGACTAACTCTAAACTCCATCGTATCCCCCAACCATACCTCTAATACCACTCTGTTGCGACCCCCTCGACACAAATATTACCCATCTTTGGTCAACAATGGGAGGAGAGGGATATGACCCCTTGAGTGGAACCTCTAGTAGGCACCAGGTTGGAGACTACACCGAGGGTATAATAAACATCCATATGGGGGGCATTACCTTCTAAGAGAAACAAATGTGAAAGAGAGATATAAGATAGGCATCAAGAAACCACTACATAGACTAAGATGTAAATGAAACCAAATATCTCAATTGTAATTTCATGCAATAAATACGAAAACTAGAAGGGAAACATAAGGAAACAAAATAATGTAAAACAATAACGACTATAAAGCCCAAACATCTCTTATAATACCCCATGCTAGTATAAACTAGCCTACTCTCCAACCAGATCCAAATGACCTGATTTTTTATATATATGTAGGGTGAGTATAAAATTATAATCAGTATGATCCTCCACAGAGCCTCTCACGCAAATATAAATAAAGCATGATAAATTATAGTGAACAATAATTGGAACTAACTCATCACCAAAATAGGTATACTAATTTCCCAACCTCACAGTGGCTACTATAACCAAGTAGAAAATACAAGAGAATATAATATAAAAATAATATCAAGGGTACCGCACAACCACTTCCCCACTGGTTTTCCACATGGCCCCAAAATTTCATGTCCGGATCATATCCCTCAAAAAAGGCCAGCTCGTAGAAATCTAGGAGAAGCACCACAAAACGTAGGTTATAAATCAACATTCACGTTGTACATTACACCACCATGTCCACATAACCAAAGTACCAAGGATTTTTCTAGGATCCACCACATATTTCATTACATGTATCACAAATTAGGTATTATACCTCATTTCATTACATCTCATAAGCCGAGTAAGGATCCTAAAGTCACCACCACCCATACACGTAATACCTATAGAATCCTTGGGCAAAAATATCTAGAATATATTCATGTAAAATTACAAAAAACATCAAATAACTCTAACCACATATAAGTTAAAAAAAACTTTCATACATACAAGAACATGTAACTACCTAGAGAAGAGAGTGGAGCCAAAATGGATATTCATCCATCCATCCTCCCATAGGGATGTCGGCGAAGACACCCCTCAATGTTCAGAATCCCCGGAGTGTGAGTTTCCCTAACTGACAAACTAGAGTAGCATAAGAAAACCCAAAATGTACATGAAATAATATATCTCACAACCAAACTATGAGATCAACATAATATTAGAATCAACTGCAACTAACATCTCACGAACTCCTCACTACCTTTTCTAAGACTATATATCCAATTAGAACATAACCATTTAATGAGATATATAAAATTAATTTATCATATTTTATTAGTTTCAAATTAAATTAATTAATTATTAACCATTAAAAAACCATTATCACCTCCAAATTTCAATAAATTATCAAAAAAATTGATCAATGACCTCAAGGCATAAGAAAACTCAGTCCATGGCTTCACTGAATTAAAACTACATCATTACATCCCAGCAATATCTAACCCAATGGGTTAAAAGTTCTTTATTCATTTAATTTAACAACATTAACACTCTATATATTTTCATGTTTCTATTTATTCTAGGAAAAATTTCTAAAATAGCATATAGAAGGGTATCAACATGGTGAGTAGATGAACTACCTGTCTAGTATTTTCCAACAAAATAAAGATCATAGAACCATCCATCCATGAGAAGCTATACACAGAAAGAATGTTCATACACCTTGGGTCATTACCACCATTGGAAGGATGGTATGCACATCCAGATACCTAAAACACCATGGAAATTAATATAGATAAACTTACAGAATATTCAACAATCATCAAACTTTTATATCAATAGGTAAGCCCAACTTTATTTCATTATATCATCCTTATTGTACTCACAGACACCCACATGCATAAACCCATGTATCTCACCACTCCATGCATCAACTTCTGCTACAATAACCGGGAATACCTACGCCACATACCCCAACATCACTCTAGGCCTAGCCATCCGGGCTCACATCACATCTGGGCCTCCCATCCCCACGTAACATAAGTCTCATATCCAAATAACATCACAAGCAGCTATAAAAAACATGGAAATGGTCTCTCAATCCCAAATCAAGGAGGTCATCCATCACACAAAATGAACTCTTATGGCCCCAATGAACAGGTTAGATGGCCTTTATAATTGAGCAGGAAACTCAGCCCCAAAAAAGTCATTATCTTTACCACATAAACAGTTCTTATTCCATCCAAAATTAATCGATTCATTATTCATATGTTCCATATATGGAAAACATAAGCAACGAGCTATCACATGATATTAAAAATTAATTGACCAATTAATTTTTCATTACTTTAATCATTGATCAATAAGAATAAACATGGTTTAGGTTAATTAACCAATTCAATTAAAAATGCATATTTGAATCAATTTGATTAACATCAATTATAACAATATCAACTATATCTATTAAACATGCCTCTTTTACCAATTTGATAATTAGTTATCAATTAATTCCAGCTATATGTCCATTACGAATTTCCATTAACAAATACATGATAAATCAATAAAATCATATATATCATACTATTCATCAAACAAAGAGGCCAGCTGTTATCATGGTATAGAAAAACAACATCACTATGTGATCGATACCAATTATTTAATCTATTTTAATTATTTAATTAGGTCAATTTCATTGGGATCCATGGTCCTAAATCATTAAAGAAGAAAAATTTTACATAAATAAATATTTAATCATCAAATAAACTATTGTAAATGGTCATTAATGTTCATCTCACGAGCATGGATCAAGGAAACATGTATTGATATCCTCTCTTAAAAAACTACATCTACTAGAGGACGTCAAAGCACAACCGCATGACCCAACCACAAATAGGAACTCTATTAGATATATGGAGATCATATTATATCTCCTGGAAAAGAGAAACAGAAGGAACAATATTGTAGAAACTGTAAGAACTGAGGTAGATCGTACCCCTTATTGAATACGAATTGCTGCTGATTGAAGGGGGAGCTAGGGACTGATAAATGACGAAGGAATCCCCAAAATGCTGATGAGAGGTTTGTCTAGTCTCCTAGGTCAACGGAGTGCACTATAGCCATAGAGTTTGGGAATACTTGAGCAGCTGAAATGTTTTAAAATTATTTTTCAGTAGGCGGTTACATGATGTGAAATCCCCTTTCATGTCGTTTAATTCCTCAAAGTTAGTTTCCACCAAAAAATTTGCTGTCTTAATGATTTATTTTAGTTTCCAAACCTTGAAGACTAACACATGGTGAAAACCTATTTCACGTTGAGAAAAAACACAAGAAATAGGATTTCACATCGTGTAATAGAGTTACATAGTGTGTAATCCTCCATTGCTAGATTCAAATTAACCAATCCTTTCCAAACATCTTACGAGCCTCCTCTGAGAATTTCGTTCTTTAAAAAAAGGGTCAATCGACATATATATGGGACCATACAAGTATCTTTGAGATGACATTCCTAGATTATAAGTGATCATGGGGGGATTGATTTACTATTAGAAAATAGTCATGGTTAATCAACATAACATATAAGAATTATATGAAATTAGAAAAATATACAAAATCAAGAGTGGTAGTATAAGGCCTTTATAATAACATGATAATTGAGTTAAAAGAGTTAAAATATGGGCCAATAGTCATTATTAATGAGAATATAAAATAATAATATAGAGAAGTGTTGAAAAATAAAACTAATAACATGTTTCATGCTTTACCTCTAGTGACTTTATTACATAATGGATCAACATATCCACCAACTAATTAAGCTGAAATATTAAGGTAATAACCGATTCACCATTTTGGATTTGTGTTTTTACCCATGTTCCCTATTGATCATGTGATTATAATTGGGTAGATATTTTAGTATGGGATAATACAAATATTCCATTTTGGTCATTGAATACAAATCATGTATCCATACTATGATATTTAAAAAAAATACCTAATGTATTATTAGTAAATAATATCCCCAACCATATAATATTGATAAACCATATATATTTTTTCCATTATAACTACAATAAATTCATAATTTCCACATTTTATATTTAAACTGTGGAATGAAATGGGTTTCATGAACAATATCATAAGAAATTGTCATTATATATCTAAATAAATTTGATATATACTACCATAATATAATATCCCTGGTGAAATATATGACACATTATTGGATGTGAAAAAATATTTGAAAAAATATTTATAATTTCATTTGAGATTACATGGACATATTAGAATAAATATCATCTTATTTTTATAGTTTTTGTTTTCAAATAAAATAATTTGTATAAAACATTGAATATAATTTACTTTAAAAATAATTGAAATTACAAAGATAAGTACTCTTAATAAATTTATATAAAAGTGGGAAACTTAGTTCATATGGAAAATATTAATAAAATTAATGTTTTTCATCCATTGTAAATATTAAATCAATAGATATTGACCCATATGAAACATTCTTATGAAATTATAGTATAAAAATAGTCAATATAAGATCAAATAAAATATAAAATAACATTAATAAACCATTGATCTTTTGATGAGGAAATCCATAAATCAATATAGAGAACATTTTCAAAGAGGAGAATGATTTCTGGGAATCAATAAGTTATAGGTTAACACCACCACCAATAATAATATCAGTTGGATTGTAAAAAAAATCAATGGTGAAATTGTAATATGTATTTTAAAAAATATAAATACTCTTTTTAGAATACTATATATATTTTTTAGGAGAAATTGGATAATCATTTTCCCTATAAATAATTCCAAAAAATATAAAATAACATTTTGAAAGCGATAGTGGAATGAAATCCTGATGGATTTGGAAACATTTCAATCAAAATAAATTTAATTAAAATGGATAACATAGATTTGTATATACCTTGAATTAAATAAAAATTATCATAAAATAAATTCATTGATAATAATATACAACAAAAAAGGAATGAGTTCGGTTAATATAGAATATATCTTAATGAAAAGAAGGGAAAACACATATAAATTACATGAAGTTTAAATGCAGAAACATTTCTTGACCAATTAAGTAAGGTATTTTAAAATACCATTAATGAAAAAATAGGTTATAGTAAATTACTTAAATATTATATATACTGAAATAATGAACAACTTTATCAATCTATAACATATCTCACAAAAATTAATTTGATATGATAATGATTTATAATTTATCTTCACTTCTTCAAAAGTGCATTAACATACAATTTATTAAATATAATAATCTTATTCACTTTTTTTAGAATGTTATTAAAATATATTAACATTTATAATCTTGTATTAAAATAATTATTTGAAAATATATTATTATAATTTAGTTAATTTTCATCAACCAAAGTTAGTAATATTGGGTGTTTTATAGAGGTGTTATAATGGAGACGTCTACAGTGATTCATTAATACTAGGAAAATCATTAATATATTATACAATAAAGTATATTCATTGTGTATTAATTTTTGTTTATAAATTCTCATTTGATTTTTAATGTGTTCAGTTCGTGAGAAAAAAATCAATGAATACATTGTGTAATGAAATTCACTAATAGAAATGAGTTACCTTTAACAACATATAATTTAGTAACCCATAATATAATGATTTATATCATAGAATTCACATTCTTATCTTCAATTTTCCATTTTGGAATATAGTTTCAGAATATTTACAAATCTATTACATAGTAAAGTTGAAAATTCAACATAGTGTATGTTTTTTCAAAATGTGGTTCTCTTGTTTTTACTCACATTACATTATTGAAACAATTTATTCTTCTTAGGAAAGTCATCTATTTGTAACTTTTTATGTTGGTGTAGTTTTTATATATCATTATTCCCCATGCAAAATATATTAAAACACAATATATATATAAATATTAAAATGTGATAAAAAAGAAACTAATTATTCCATTAAAATACATGAAAATAAATAATTAGTATTTACTATTTTACATTATAAACTTTGAGCCCAAATTATCAATTATATACTCATGAAATAAATTTCTAAACCCTATGTTATTTTTTATACTTTTTCAATAAATCATAATGTTAAAAATAGTAATCATAAAAATTAATTGGAAGTACATGAGAACTTATAAAACCTTTCCCATGGAATGAAAACCTTTCAAAAATTATATAGAATAACATTATATGAATTGTAATATCATTATCTTTCCACCTGAATTTAAAATATTTCAATTAAAACTTATATAAATCATAGATCACCGAATTTTTATACATGGGAAAATATCATTAAAGAATGATTTAAATAACATAATCAATGTAATAAAATATATAGTTAAATCCATCAAATATCCTCAAGTGAAAATATCATTACACACTATATTAAAGTGTGAAATTAGAACCAACTATCATCTATTCAATTTCCTAGAACTGTATAATAAATATAATTCTTAAAATATTTTATTTTCATTAAAAAATGATAAAATTAGGTACTTGATCCCATAATCAAAATAATCTCTAGTCATCTTGTTATAATTATAAGAAATTTCCTTCATTATTGAAGAAATTTTTAAAAATTAAATAACACCCAAAACAATTACAATATGTAATTATTTGAAAATAAACCCTTGAAACACATAGAGGAATCATAATAATGAATAAAGATAATATTTAAAATAATTATTTACCTGGTTTTAAATTATAAATATACAATCATCACCCACATTATAAATATATTCAAAATTTACCTGCATAGAAAACTATAAATGAATTAGATTTTCAACCGTTGAAAAGAATGTAAATATTTGTAAAAAATGATTATAATATGTCTTTTATATTATAAATAAGTTCATTCTTGAAATATTTAAAATAAAATGGAGGTGTAAGAGATATATTTATATATAATTGATTAAAAATTAATACAAGGTGTTATGGATAAATCCATTACACTTAGTGCCGACACAAATTTTTTGAATTCTACAATCATGAAAAATAAAATTATTTTAATTATTTGTCTTTTTTTAATATGTAATAACCTAGTTTTTCACTTAGCTATGTATTCATTAAAATAAAGCCTAATTTTTTATTTTTGACCTAATATGGATGTATAATGGGTTAGAGAAGGCTTTAGGGGTGTATAGGGAAAGTTCCAAGCCTGGAACCCATCTTTTTAGGAAAACCAGGCCTGTAGCAGGATTTTGAAAATTTTGAGGATTGTGTTTTTTCAGAGAGAGACACATCACATGTTTAAAGAATGACCATGTTTCCTAGACATCGGATCACCCATTCTTCCTAGGTATCCATTCATGGTTTGTACATAGTTTTTTCAAATCGTGAGGATAATCCATGCATAAGCTATTTTTATCGATAATTTTATAAAATTTTCCCTTAATGAACTAATTAATCCCCCTCTTCTTCCCTAATCTATGAACTAGATGGATTAACCCCAATTTTAACCATTTTAGATAATTTTTAAGACCTAAGGTTGGAATAATGATATTTCCTTCATCCAGGGTCTCATCGAGATTTCGTTCACCATGTTGGATGTGCAATAGTATATAATGAAGTTCGTTTTAAGTATTTCTTCTTCTCTCTTGCTATTGAACAAGTTAATAAGGTGGGAGTGTTTTTCCTTTTTTCACATATATACTCAGATCCATCCCCAAAAAGGTTCGATATCAGATGAAGAGAGTTGTACAATCCTATGGTGGGTGGTCTATAACTCATCCCCCATGTTCTTGGATTTTGGAATTATCTTGTGGGGCCCAATGACTTCATTGGGTTCTGTTTAGAGAATTTATATGCTATGTTTATAATAATTAGAACCATATTTTTATCCTCCTTCCAAATTTGTGATTATGTTTTATTGGGTATAACCATAACTCAATCCATTCCATGTTAATGGTTATTCCATAATTGTTGCACATTGTGTTGACATGTCTGTGCCATTGTTTGGGTGTGCCTTGGATTTACCATTATAAGGGTAAGATTATATATATTAAATGGATTGATTTATATTCTGATTGAAGTAATGGAAATTTACATCTATGCTCACCACTTGACCTACCTAATGTAAGTGCCTCAATTTGGAAATACAATGTGAAATGTGAATTTCAAAGTATAATTAGTATGTGACTTCGATGTAATTGTGAATCATAAATAGGTTGTATATCCATATCATGCCTTACCAAATAAAAATGGAAGGTAGCAGAATGACTGATGATAATTACATATTATTTAAATGTATTAAATAAATGGTTTCATGCTACATGGTCTTGTCACACTAATGAAAGGAAATGCTTGAACCAAATGAATCGATTAATAGGTTGCATTCTACATTACCTTATCACACTAATGAATGGAAAGGCATAAAATAGAAGAATTATTTAATGACTTAATATGTAAATAGGAGTGTGTACCCTCAAGATAACTGTGGATTCTGATCTGAGAATGCCATGAGCACATGAGAACCCAGTTCCGGTTCAATGATTTGACATGCTTATCTTGAGACCCACCTAGATCCCGAACCTTTTCTATTATTTGGATTCTCGGTTTGAAACCATAGAATCCCTCTCATATTACTAAATGATTCCATGGATACACTCATTGGATCTAGCATTGATAAATAAGTTCCATGGTTATAGCCCATAAGGACCTATCTCTGCTTATCATCCTTTTACCTTGGAAGATCACTTCGGATTCGGTAGGGATCTCATTATGGAATGCCTTGAAACAAGATCCTTAGATTACATTCTTACACTTAACTAGGGTACTTTTATTACTCAGTTGGAGAACATTGTGTTCTATGTTACCTTGGTGATTACCTTGGAATGTCATTATTAAATATCATTACGGGTTGCCTTTTTTTGACTTGTAAACATCACTATTCATGACATGTGACTTATTTATAAATTTGTAATCCTATGTTAAAGGAATGTTAATTATCATACAGTATCTAAGGGATGAAGTAAGTTCTTGGTAATTTTAGTTACATTGTACTACATTACGTTATATATGCCTTCTTTCAAACTATTATATTTTCGTTACATGGGTATTATGTTATAGACATTGTTGGTGGGGACAACTATGATGTATCACACACCCTTTCTTGGTAACATTTGGTACCCGGAGTAGACTATATTGTTGTTGGTTTCAAAAAAAATGAAGCATACAGCTTTGACCACTTGATTTCTTACTGTTTATTATCTATCTTGATAGTTGAGGACCGATAATGAGCTCAGGATTCTTGGGATTGTCTTTGTGTTTCCTTTGTACTTATATAGAACATTTTATTATTTATGTGTTTTAGTTTTCTAGTGACATGACATATCATTAACTTCTTAATTCTATTCATCTTGTTTCATTTATTGTTAATATTGTCTCTATTTTCCGCTGCACCTTATGTTTACTTATATTACCTATTCTATTTACCAATGTTTAAAATCATCCATTTCACTACACTTTGGTAATGAGGGAATAATCTCCCCACAAACACACCCTAGGCCCCCGCTACTAGTTTCCATCCTCTGGGGGTCAGGGGGATGCACTTAAGGCCATGTGTGTAACATCCCGGACCTGGCCAGCTAATAGAACAATGATGAAATGGATGGGTGTTACTACCTTAGTATGACCTACCCAAATTCCAAAGGCTACCAACTAGCATCTAGGGTCTTATAGATATAGTGGGGATGTTATACCCTCTAGGAGGATAATAATGGTACTGGTCCAAGCATAATATAAAATTTGAATACTCTGCGCACTCAAACCAGACTCGCATAGAGATAGCATAATCAATAGTAATAAAAAGTGGGAGAAATAAATATAATCAACAGTAGTGGAATGTAAACACCAAAGCATGTTGAACCAATTGTAACAACTACTATAACAGAAAAATCATGCTTGTAACACCCAAGATTTTTATGAGAAATATATTTCTTTTATGTTATATGAATCATCAAAGAAATCTTTCACAACACACAACACTAGCGTGGCTTGTTTACACATAATCACTACCTTTCTTGATAGCTTGCGTTGTACGCAATACCGAGTTTCACTAAACAACGATATGCTATTAAAATTTTATTAAAACTAGTCGTTATGAATATTAATACCCATTTTTGAAATTTTATAAATTTTTTCTTTCAAAATTGACATCATTTTTGGATTCATAATATCGAAATTATCTGAGGGTGAATTTTTGGTATTTTTATGAGAACTTTTAATTTTTGATGAATAGTGAAAACACTAGGTTACTATTTTAAAAACCGAATTTTTATTTAAATAATTATTTTATTATTTAAATTTATTTTAGGCAAAAATTGATACATAATTCTTATATAAGTTCAATGTAATTAATTATAGTCATTTTATAATAATTTTAGATATATAAAAATTTTATTGATCTTTTCACCGTATTTTACCTACCTCATAGGAGATTTTCGAAAACTTACATAAAACATAATTTTACCGCTTCGATGAGTGGAATTTCAAAAGTCTGAGAGACACAGTTAATATCAAGTAGTAAAATGTGGTTAAATAAGATAATAATATTTTTGGTGAATGGTAACTTTTTACTATTATTTACCACGATTAAAAATAAATAGGGTAATTAAGGGTAAAAATTATATTAGTATTACCCTAACACATGTCCTAATTCTATTGTATAAGTGTAATTCGAACAAAAACAACATTAGTAATAAAATATTACCCTTTAGGTCCACTTGTATCCGATTAGGACACTCATTATTATTTTATTTAAATAAGTGTTAAAATAGTTAAAATCAATGTTTAATAAATAAAAACATTTTTAATGTAGTGTTATACATAAGATAAATTATACTATTGATATTCATTAGAGATATTAAAAAAAGTTCCTACCTAATGGTATTTTATTTATAATTTTTAGACATTAAATAATTTAATTTATTTTTGACACAATGATGATTCAGTAATTACCTTATTATTGAAATATTGACATAATTGATGTTATAAATACCCAAATAAATGTAATTTTAGACTTTTTAAGAATTAAAATAATTTTATAGGTTAATATGACATATTATTATAAATTTAATTAACTTTTTTCGAACTAATAATTCTGTTATGAATTTAACAAAATACAATTACCAAATAGTGTCAAAATTGACATAAAATAGTTTTTTAAAA
Source organism: Viscum album (assembly GCA_963277665.1). Taxonomy (NCBI): domain Eukaryota; kingdom Viridiplantae; phylum Streptophyta; class Magnoliopsida; order Santalales; family Viscaceae; genus Viscum; species Viscum album. The sequence continues at coordinate 1,978,117,108 of OY728146.1, read as the reverse complement.
AAATGTAATATTATTAAATTTTATTTTATTCCTAAAAATATAATGTTCGGCCAAATGACTTAGATATGGTTATATATATTAATAGTGAATCATTTAGGGTTCTTTTGGCGTGTTATATTATGTTTATTAACCATATAGCGTAAGAAAACAAGAAGACACGGTAAAAGTTAAATTATTTAACATAGAGTTAAATCTAAATGATAAGGTTAAAATTGTAATATAGACCTTTCTAAAATCTATTGGTTGAGAGGATTTAGACCCATACCCACATTATCTTATAAATAAATCAAATTTGAGCTACTAAAAACCGAATATTACTTTATTATAAAATAATATTTTATGGTTTTCCAAAGGTGCCCCTCTCCTCCCTTATAAAAGGACACCTCCTCCCTCTATTCCTCACACCACATTGAGCCTTCAAGATCGGCCAAAACCTTCCCATTTCCATTATCAAATTCCCTAAAAACATCCTAGAGGTCCTGGTCTACATTAAAGACCATCTTTAGTGACCTAAGAGGAGGTTAATAAGAGGCGCTTCAAAGAAGAGGTAATGTCCGTTACCGATTTTTTCAACATTATTTATTTTTCTACTTCTTCTTCTTCAATTTTTTCATTATGAAGTAATAGAATAGGTATCAATAATATAATGATATGTTATTATAAATTATAAACAACCATATTTCACCTTCTATCCATCCTACGGAAAACGAAATCACCGCGCGTGCGTACGTACGGAATACCGTCTCCATGCCGTGGTGTAATCTGTTTTCCACAACCACCTTAAATGGATGGGAATAATTGTGTAAATAATAACTATATATGAATATTGTAAAGTGATATTAATTCTTAAATAGTATACATACACTTAAATACAATTCCACGATCATGGGAACGATATCATCGCTCGTGCGTACGTACGACCTACCGTCTCCACGATGTGATGTTACTCGTTCTACATGATCTTAAATGTTTATTGATTATATAAATGAATTTAATGAATAAATATGATATATATAACAATAATACCATTCTGGAAATGAGGTATCTATACCCTAAAAAGAAGAATAAGAATTTATTCGACAAAACACGCATAAAAACAAAAAGCAATAAATACATGAATAACAAGTAGAAATGAAATATTACTATTAAGAAGATAAGAATATGACCATATATGATATAATTAAAATGATTACGATTCTGGAATAAGTCAATAAAATTGTTTAAATCATTATAAAATAGGTTCGGACACGTATGAAGCAAATCAGACCCAAGGTAAGGGAAAATCACACAATCTCATTTTTATCTGAGATTGTTTATACTTCAGAATTTACTAGGGAATATTTATCATCCAAATCCATGTTTTCTCAATATATAATATTATTTACATCCACGTACAATTTTTTAAATCCAATTTTACCCATTGGTGAGTTTTTATTAAAAGATATGAAAATAATATTTTTTCGTTTTTAGTACGAGGTAATTTTTGACTTTTCCTGCCAAAGTACGATAAGAATTTTTTTTAACATATACGGTATGAATGGAATTTATGAACATTATTTCCATGAAGCTTCCTTTACAAGTTTTCAAGTTTATTTTTAATAAACTTCTTTTAGGTTAAAATTTTAGGACATTTCAAGAAAGGAAAAAAAATTGAAGTAGAAAGGATATTTTCCTCAATAATGGAGTTCAAGCATTTTATCAAAATTATTTTCCATCTAAGATAATATAGGGTTTTGTTTATATCCCTATTTTTGCATTTATTTGATTATGTTATGATGAATGTTTTTTAATGAAGTCATTTTATCTTATATGGATTATGTTATGATGGCACGATGTTTAAGAATCCCATTTTTATGACATGGGTTATGCTATGACGTATGATTTTTAATTTTGTGGCACAGATAAGAATGGTTTCATTATTGGATGGGTGGGACTTATATCTCCTTCCAATGCATTGGGTAATGATTTATATCTCATGAGATAGACATGGATGGAATGACATGTTAATCTGGTTCAGTGAAATAGGACTGAAACGATGAGTGTACTCGGTTCAGAAATGGACTTTGTTCACTAAGATAGTCATGGAAATGAGTCTTGACTACTAAGAAATTATTCTCCATGATTATGTGTGTATGAAAAAAATTTTAGTGTATTATGTTATGATTATTGGGTTTACATTTCACTACTATTATTTATCCCATGTTCTGAAATTATGATCTCTTTTGCAGGGTAAGATTTCCAAAATGTTATGTTATTTTGAATCTGATGTGATTGATATTTCTTTTCTTTAACCTTACTGAGCATTTGAGCTCACCCTTTTGAATGTTTTATTTTCCCCAGGTCAGGAAGAATGGTATTAAGTAATATATGCCAAAAGGGACTCTAGATATGATAAAATAAAAAGGGAGATAATGTAGATGATTTATGAACCATTTTCTTATGTTTTCCGGTTTCTAATGACACTATACCTATACGGTCCTTTCATGGTTTTGTTATATGTTGTAATAAGTGTGCTTCAATTTTGATGTATTAACAATGTTTGTAAAGTATGGGTCATTATAGTTGGTATCAGAGGAATGGTATAGTCAACCTTTAGAAACTAGGATGTGAAAGCCTTAGTAAGAACCATAAGGATATGTCTAAGAATATGACAAATTCTAAGTGTTTTAGAAATGTCTATGAATAACCTATTATAAGACCTAAATCACTAAATTTTATTCTTGAGTATGCGGTTTTACTATTATGATTAGTTATTCTCATACTATGAATTTTCGTTTTAGTAAATGAATGGAACACGAAGGAACCATGTTTATTCTGAATGCGACGTGCAATGCAATGATTGTCCCCTTGAGCAACCAAACGTTATGGGAGCTGGAATGCAAAATTTTGTATCCATGATCACACAACATTCTCAAGCTATGAATCATGCAGGACTTCCAAACGAGCAATAGAAGGAGAAAAATTATGTCGAATCCTTCATAGGGTAGCGTCCACCCTCACTCAGCGGGTCTACTGATCCATTAGTTACTGAAAAATGGATCAGTACTTTTGAAAAGTGATTGCCAGTTCATCAATGTTTTGAAAATGATAAAGTCATCTTAGGAGTTTATCGTTTGGAAGGTGAATCTGATCAATGGTGGAATCTTATCAAGAATACGAGGCCAAGGAATGAAATTGAGTCTATGGAATGGGATGAGTTCAAGAACATATTTTTGAATAAATACTTCCCTCGTATTCTTCGAACAGATATGGAGAAGGAGATTCTTAAACTGAAGAAAAATTATGGTGAATCTGTTGGTACATACGTAGAAAATATTACAAGACTTTCAAGGTACGCTTCTAGGATTATTATCCAACCTGAGAGTAAGATTGATCAATTCTTTAGTGGCCTAAAACCAAGTCTTCGAAGGGTGTTATCCATAAGGGACTTCAATAGCTACGAGTAAATCGTTCGATGTTCTCTCAAGGTTGAGATGGAGATTGGAGTGACCCATCAGTCATATGGGTTTTATAAGAAGAGGAAAATGTAATTCAATGGAAAATATAAAGTGCTCACTGAAAAGAAGATGAATTTTCCCCTATTCTCTTAGTGTGGAAGGAAACATGGAGGGAGTAGTCTTAAAGGGACAAGTAAATGTTTCAAATGTGGAAAAGAAGGTCATCATGCATTTGAATTCCACATTGATGGGAACAAGATGTCTAGTGATGCGAACAATGAGAAGGCTACATAGAGTGAACCTCCTATAATTCAATGTTACCAGTGCCAGGAAATGGGGAATTATGCCAATCAATGCCCTAATCTAAGGGTTTTTGACGATGATCGATGTCAAAAAACTATTAAGGCCAAAGACAAAGGAAATTCACATGCAATTTCTATCAGCGGTGTGGAGTATGATAACAAAGGGGTGAAAGGTAAACTTACCATCCACTCAAAGGTAGAAAATGTTTTATTTGATTATGGATCCACCCACTCTTTTATTTCTGAATAATTTTCTAAGGGTATTGCCATATTACCTCAGCAGTTAGATATTGAGTTAGCTGTGAAAACCCCTAATGGCACAACAGTCGCATCAAAAGTTTATAATTTTCTCTGATTGAAGTTTGTGGGAAAGTGATTCCTTCAAATATTGTGATCCTTACTATAGTAGAATTTGATGTGATTCTTTGCAAAGATTGGATTTCTTTATACGGAGCTCATATCAGTTTCCAAAGTAGGGAAATCACGTTTAATATTCCCGATCAATCTACTATCATCTATCTATGCAAGGATGAATATAACATTCCAGTGGAAATTTATTCCATCTTATAGGTCTTGCTTCCACTAAATGAAAGTTATTTATCTCAGATGGTTAGAGAGAAACTCACTATTAAGAATATTCCCATTGTAAGGGAGTTTGATGATGTCTTTCGGGAGGAATTTCCTAGACTTCCACCAAATCGTGAAGTTGAGTTTTCAATAGAACTCATACCAGGTGCTTTACCTATTTCAAAGACACCTTATAGAATGGCCCCAATTGAGTTGCAGGGATTGAAAAATCAACTCCAATATAATCTTGATAAGGGATTCATATGCCCTAGTGCATCACCTTGGGGAGCACATGTTCTATTTGTTAAGAAGAAAGCAGGATTAATGAGACTCTGCATTGATTATCGAGAACTTAACAAGATCACTATGAAGAACAAATATCCTCTCCCACGTATTGATGACTTATTTGACTAACTACGAGGAGCTCAATACTTTTCCAAGATTGATCTTCATTCAGGGTATCATCAACTAAGGGTCAAAAGGGAGGATATACCAAAGACGACATTCCGTACAAGGTATGGACACTATGAATTTATAGTGATTCCATTTGATCATACTAATGCCCCTGCTATCTTCATGGATCTAATGAATAGTGTCTTTAGAGACTATCTTGATCAGTTTGTGGTAGTCTTTATAGATGATATTATTTTCTATTCATAGAGAAATGAAGAACATGAAGATCACTTGAGAGTTGTATTAAAGACCATAATGAAGGAGAATATTTATTCCAAATTTACCACGTGTGAATTTTGGCTTCAAAAAGTTTCATTTTTGGGTCACATAATCTCAACAGAGGGGATATCTGTGGATCCAGCAAAAAAAAAGAGGTTATCAAAAGATGGTCGAGACCAACAACAGTAACTCAGATATGAATTTTTCTTGGTTTGGCTTGATATTATCAACGTTTTATGAATGATTTTTCATGATTATATAATCCACTCACCAGGTTGACTTGAAAAGGAGTTAAGATCATTTGGATGGAGGAGTGTGAAGAAAAATTAAAGGAGTTAAAAAGAAGGTTATCCAGTGCACCTGTGCTCACACTGCCTTGTAGTGGGGAAAGGTTTGTGATTTACATTGATGCATACAAGAAGGGAATGGGGTGTGTTCTCATGAATAAGGATATGGTGATAGCTTATGACTCACGACAGTTGAAAATCCATGAGCAAAATTACCCAATTCATGATTTGGAGTTAGCTGCGGTAATCTTTGCATTAAATATTTGAAGGCATTATCTTTATGGAGAAATGTGTGATATTTATAATGATCAAAAAAGTTCAAAGTATATTTTCACACAAAAGGAGATGAATATGTGCCAAATAAGATGGTTGGAGCTAATTAAGGATTACTACTACTCAATTCATTACCACACTGGGAAAGGAAACAAGGTGGTAGCTGCATTAAGTCGACAAGACCATGCTAGCTTATCCATGAAGAGGATCACAAAAGATCCAATATTTATGGATTTACAAATGATGTATCTTGGAATTATAATGGAAGGGGGAAAGTCTTATCTTTCTCAAATGAATGTTCACCCATCTATACATGAGAAGATTAAAGAGGCACATAAAGAAGACGTAGAGTGAAAAAAGAAGATGAGAAATGTTCCTGAATTCAACATTGATTTTGATGGGATAATAAGGTTCATGACTCGTGTTTGTGTTCCTCCCATACCAGAATTAAAGACGAAGTTGCTGGATGAGGCTCATAGTTCATTCAATATTCATCCTAGATGCATGAAGATGTATAGGGACCTAAAAGAGTAATTCTGGGGGGATGACATGAAAATAGAGGTTGCGGAATATGTCTCCCGATGCTTGGTTTGTCAGCAAGTTAAAGTTGAGAGATAGAAGTCAAAGGGGATGTTACAACCATTACCCATACCCAAATAGAAATGGGAAAACATCACTATGGACTTTGTCACCAGACTTACAAAAACATCCGAAATCAATAATTCTATCTGGGTCATAGTTGATCATCTTACGAAGTCGGCACACTTCATCGCTATTAGAGAAGATTTCTCTTGGGATTAGCTTTCCAGGATATATGTAAAGGAAGTGGTAAGATTGCATGGAGTACCACTTTACATTATATCTGATCAGGATCCGAGGTTTACCTCAACGTTTTGACGAAGTCTTCAGCATACTCTGGATACAGAGTTGAGTTTTAGCATTGCTTATCATACTCATACAGACGGTCAGTCTGAGAGGACAATTCAAACTCTAGAAGATATGTTGAGAGCTTGCTATATTGATTTCAAATTAGGTTGGGAACAACACCTACCTTTGGTGGAATTTTCTTATAATAATACCTTTCACTCTAGTATTCAGATGGATCCTTATGAAGCTCTCTATGGAAAGAAATGACGAACTTCAACTTGTTGGGATGAAGCTGGGGAATGTAAGCTATTAGGACCTGATCTTGTTGATGAGATGGCAGAAAAGGTCCGATCTATTCAACAACACACAATATCAGCTCAGTGTCGACAAAAACGTTATGCCGATAACCGAAGAAAAGACCTAGAGTTTGAAGTGGGTGATAAAGTGTTATTTCGAATATCTCCTTGGAAGAGAGTAATGAGATTTGGAAATAAGGGAAAGATGAGCCCTAGGAATATCGGTCCTTTTAAAATACTGGATCATGTTGGGAAGGTAGCTTACTGATTGGCACTTCCATCGAATCTCGCTCTAGTTCACGATGTGTTCCATGTATCTCTCCTGAGAAATTACATACCCGATCCTTCCCATGTACTCAGCTCAGAAGTTGTGCCGTTAGAGCAAGAAATTTCTTTTGAAGAACATCCGATAAAGATTTTGGATCGTAAAGAAAATGTCCTACGAAACAAGACCACTCCCTTCGTGAAGGTTTTATGTTACAACCACCAATTAGAAGAAGCTACATGGGATCTTGAGGATATTGTGATGGAGAGGTATCCTCTTCTATTTGTTACAAAGTGACGAATTTCGAGGGTGAAATTCATTTTATGGGGGGTAGAAGGTAACACCTGAGATTTTTATGAGAAATATTTTGTTTTTATGTTATATGAATCATCAAAGGAATCTTTCACTACACACAAAACTATCTTGGATTGCATTACACGCAATCGCGACCTTCCTCGATAGCTTGCGTTGTACGCAATACCGAGCTTCACTAAACAACTATATGCTATTAAAATATTATTAAAACTAGCGGTTATGAATAGTAATACCCACTTTTTAAAATTTTAAAAAATTTATCTTTCAAAATGGACTTCATTTTTGGATTCGGAATATCGAAATTAGCATAGGGTGATTTTTTGTTATTTTTCTTCAAACATTAAATTTTTGATGAATAGTGAAAACACTGGGTTACTATTTAAAAACCGACATTTTATTTAAATAATTATATATTTTATTTAAATTTATTTTAGGTAGTAATTGATACATAACTCTTATATAAATTCAATGTAATTCATTGTATTAATTTTATAATAATTTTAGATATATAAATATTTTATTGAACTTTTCACCATCTTTTACCTACCTCCTAGGAGCTTTTTGCAAACTTACATAAAACATAATTTTACCACTTCTGTGAATGGAATTTATAAAATCCAAGACACACGGTTAATATCAAGGAGTAAAATGTGATTTAATAAGATAAAAATAATTTTTGGGGAATAGTAACTTTTTAATTTTATTTACAACGGTTAAAAGTAAATATGGTAATTAAGGGTAAAAATGATATTATTATTACCTAACAAATGTCCTAATTATATTTTATAACTGTAATTAGACCAAAAAAAACCTTAGGAAAAAAATATTACCCTTTAGGTTCACATGGATTAGATTAGGACACTTATTATTATTTTATATAAAGAAGTGTTAAAATAGTTAAAATCAAAGTTTAATAACTAAAAACATTTTTAAAGTATGGTTATAAATAAGATAAATTCGACTATAGATATTCATTAGAAATCTTAAAATATTTCCTACCTAATGGTATTTTTTTTATAAATTTTAGACATTAAATAATTTAATTTATTTTTAAGACAATAATGATGCAGTAATTACATTATTAATGAAATATTAACATAATTGATGTTATAAATAACCAAATAAATATAATTTGAGACTTTTTAAGAATTAAAATAATTTTATAGGTTAATATGACTTATTAGTATTGATTTAATTAACTTTATTTGAACTAATAATTCTGTTATGAGTTTCACTAAAATCAGTTACCAAATAGTGTCAAAATTTACAGAAAACAGTTTTTAAAACAAATATTATATTATTAATTGTTATTTTATTAGTAAAAAACTAAGGATCTTAAAAATGACTTAGATAAGGTTATATATATTAATAATGAACCACTTGGGGTTCTTTTGTCTTGTTATAGTAGGTTTATTAACCATATAGTGTAAGAAAACAAGAAGACACTATACAAGTTATTTTATTTAACTTAGAGTTAAATCTAAATGATAAGGTTAAAATAGTAACCTACACATATCTAAAATCTAATGGTTGAGATTATTTAGACCTATACCAACCTTATATTCGAAATAAATCAATTTGGAGCTATTAAAAATCGAATATGACTTTATTATAAAATAATATTTTATGTTTTTTCTAAGGTGCCCCTCTCCTCCATTATAAAAGGGCACCTCCTCCGTCTCCTCCTCACACCACTTTGAACATTCAAGATCGTCCAAAACCTTACCATTTCCCTTATAAACTTCCCTAAAACATCCTAGAGGTTCTTGTCTTCTTCAAAGACCATTATTAGTGCCCTAAAAGGAGGATAAGAAGAGGCGCTTCAAAAAAGAGGTAATGTCTGTTACCGATTCTTTTAACTTTATTTCTTCTTCTACTTATTCTTATTTAGTTGTTTCATTATGAAGTAATAACATAAGTATCAGTCATATAATTATATGTTATTATAAATATGAAATAACCCTATTTCACCTTTCATCCATCCTATGGAAAATGAAATTACAGCGCGTGCGTACGTACGGAATACCGTCTCTAAGCTGTGGTGTAATACGTTTTCCACCTCCACCTTACATGGATGGGTATAATTGTGTAAAGAATAAATATATATATGATTATTTTAAAGTGATATTAAATCTGAAATAGTATACATACACTTTAATACAATTCCATGATCATGGGAACGATATCAACGCTCATGCATGCGTACGGCCTACCGTCTCCACGATGTGATGTGACTCGTTCTACATGATATTCAATGCTTAATGATTAAATAAATGAATTGAATTAATAAATATGATATATATATATATTACACTAATACAATTCTGTAAATTAGGTATCTATAACCTAAAAAGAAGAAGAAAAATTTATTTGACAAAACATGCATAAGAAGAAAAATCAACAAATACACTAATAACAAGTAGCAATGAAATATTAATAATAAGAAGATAAGAATATAAAAATATATGATATAATAACAATGATTAAAATTCATTAATAAGTAAATAACATTATTTAAATCATTATACAGGAGGTTTGGACACGTACGAAACAAATCGGACCTAAGGTAAGGGAAAATCTCACAATCTCATTTTTATTTGAAATTGTTTATACTTCAGAATTTACTAGGGAATATTTATCATCAACATCCATGTTTCCTCAATATTTAATATTATTCTCATCCACCTAAAATTTTTTAAATCCAATTTTACCCATTGGTGAGTTTTTAGTAAAAGTTATGAAAGTAATCTTTTGTCATTTTTAGTATGAGGTACTTTTTTACATTTCCGGCCAAAGTACGAGAGTAATGTTTTTTTACTTATACGGCCTGAATAGAATTTTAGAAAATTATTTCCATGAAGCTTCCTTTAAATGTTTTCAAGTTTATTTTTAATAATCCTCTTTTAGTTTAAAGATATATGACATTTTAAGAAAGGAAATGGTTTTTTGAAGTAGAAAGGATATTTTCCTCAAGAATGGAGTTCAAGAGTTTTATCAAAATTATTTTCCATCTAAGATAATATAAGGATCTATTTCTATCCCTCATTTTACATTGATTTGATTATGTTATGATGGAATTATTTTTATGAAGTCCTTTTATCTTATATGGATTATGTTATGATGGCACGATGTTTATGAATCCCAATTTTATGACATGGGTTATGCTATGATGTATGATTTATGATTTTGTGGCACACATAAGAATGGTTTCATTATGAGATGGGTGGGACCTATATATCCCTCTAATTCATTGGGTAAATATTTATATATCAATAGATAGACATGACTAGAAGGACAGGTTAATCCGGTTCAGTGAAACAGGACTGAAACGAGGAGTGAACTCGGTTCAGAAATGGACTTTGTCCGCTATGATAGTCATGGCAATGAGCCTTTACTACTATGAAATGATTCTCTATGATTTTGTGTGTATGACACAATGTTTCAGGTTTTATTTTATGATTATTAGGTTTACATTTCACAACTATTATTTATCCCATGTTATGAAATTATGACCACTTTTGCAGGTTAAGATTTCCAAAATGTTTTGTTATTATTAATATTATGTGATTGATATTTCTTTTTTTTACCACTACTGAGAATTTGAGGTCACCCTTTTGTATGTTTTCTTTTCCCCAGGCCAGGAAGAAGGGTATTAAGTAAGATATTCCAAAAGGGACTCTAGATATGATAAAATAAAAAGAGAGACAGTGTAGATGATATATGAACCCATTGTTTATGTTTCCCAGTTTCTAAAGACACTATACCTATATGGTCCTTTCATGGTTTTGTTATATGTTATAATAAGTGTAAATCAATTTTAAAGTGTTAACAATTTATGTAATGTATGGGTCATTATAATGCATCCATATAAAGTCAATATATAAAAGGGCTCCAGTGGCTAACAAATAGTAGCTACAATAAACAAGGTAAGAATATTGGTATAGGAATGAAAGAAAAACAACGTAAACCCCATCTATGAAAGACCTAAAGGTCCCTACCATCTCCACATGACATCTAAAATAGTCCATCTTCTGAATCTGGTCTCTTTCATATAGGTAAATTGATAAAGTCTACACATGTCCTGTTCGACCATTTTGGGGTGTGAGAAAAATCTCAGTATGATACCACCAATGGTGTGTACCTAATATAAGTGTTTAATCATGGATGAATTTTTAAGGGAAACAGTCAACTGTTCAATCCAAAAATAAACACAAAATTCATTGGTTCCCAGCAGCCACCACAGAGTATCTCCAGCTTCAGCCAATGCCGGTATCTCTACCATGTAATCTCACAGCATGTCCCCCCTGACACTGCGTGTCACATGTATTGACGTCCCGAAGGTACACCGAGGGAGTAGTAAATCAGAGGAACTATGATGCCTATCCATAAATAACGATCCAGAGGGATAGCGATATATGACTTTAATAATGTAACTAGAGGGACAATGATGTCTGCCCTCAAATCTGTAACCGAAGGGACAACAATGTATTCCCTCAAACCACAGCGAGCCTCTACCCCCAACCCAATAGCCTCAATGTTATCCCTTTAAGGATCCTAACCTTAAACATGGATTCTTTTAGCAATCACCCCCAAACTGATAATACCTAAACCCCAACTAACAAGTTCGGCTACCCATATGAGTTGTCAAAAACACCTCATCACGGAGTCTCTATGTGTTCACACTACTCAAAGTTACGGGTGAGAATAAATCACCAGAATTTGTTCCCAAGCCACAAAATCTCTAATCCCTCGTGCCCCTGTGACCGTGTCACTCAAGTCTGATGGCTTCTCCATCCAGGTAACCCATCCATGCCCAACCAGACAGTCAAACTGCCTCAAGACAACGTCCATGATGCCTAATCCTATGGTCATAACCACCCAATGTAACCCGTACCAAGCCCAACCTATGATCATAATCACTCAACAATATCCATGACATGCCCGGCACAACATCAAGGTTTCATTATATTAAATTCACACAACACATATATATAATAAAAAATATTATTTGTAATTGGGAAAAAATAAACAGTTTTACTGCAATAGCTATGTGTGGTCCCATATCAGCAACATGGTATTGGAAGACATTAACAATTCATATAATCACTTAACAAATTGAACAATGTATTTTAATAAAAACCAACCATTTTATCACATTTTTGCATAACTTATAAAATTTTTCTTAATAGAGAAACAACCCCTCACTCGGCCTCGCTCAAGAAAAACTGGAAAAAGGGCATACCCAAATGCATCCCACATGTCTCTATAAACAATTTAATATGAAAAAAATAAAAATCGGGTCTTTCTCAAAATAACAAAATAAACACCAAAGACTGAGTAACTAAAAAGTCCATGAAAATAGAATAGAAGGTATGCACCACCTACCTATGACTTGTAGATGTAGGTGCATCCAATATCGATCTCTAATTAGAAGCCAATCTTCATAGATCTATGTTTCCATAAAATCATGACAACTCTACTCAGATGGAATTTGCAGTGTGTGTGGAAATAAAAACGGAATTATAAAGGGTGTGTGGGTTTAGCCTTCCCGATGTGATCCTGCAGCCACTGATATATTAAGGAACCGACGTCAGATGTTGATTCTAGGGTAGGAATTGTTCAATGGAAATTTGGAATGGACCTGTTCCTATAATGGGGAAGAAGAAGATTTTTTTTCAAAATAACACACGACGATGTTTCATTTAATAGAATGAAAATAAAAATACATGGCATGTATAAAGGACTAAATTCCATGTAGTAGCCTTGTATTTAATCCAACTTAAGGGGAGGTATCCACATGGCTTGAGCGTTCCACCCGGGTAGACAAAGAGCTAGGACTCAGCTGGTACGTGGAAGGATAAATACATGGAATTTCAAAAAAAAAACTACACTCCATGTAGTTGGAATTTATTTAACGATCATCACTTGGAATTTACTCATTGATCACATGATCAGTACATGCCTAACCCAAACGCAACTTGTACTTTGGAGTAAATGGTGTGTAATCTAGAAATTTCCAGAGCTTCCTAGATTTTCCGAGTTTTCTCAGAAACAAGTCAAAAATTGAAACAGGGCTAGGATTTTGACCTGTTGAAAAAAAAACTGGGTTCTTAAAATCTCCCCACCATAACATATCTCATACCTAAGCTATCAAACAAAACTTGGAGATTGCAACAAACATACCACCCTGATCAATTTAACTTGGACTACCATTGTCTCAATAGTTCTAGCTTAATTTCTCAAGGGGTCCCCAAATTAAAAATTGTATAAATCAGTCTCAAACCTGCAAAAATCAGCAAAAAAAGGTTCACTAACCTTTTTCCAGACTCATGGACCTCTCATTATGAATCAACACCCTTGTACCTCATTGATTCTCCCATGTCATTTCCGACACCCCAAACTTATACTGCACCATATCGATGCTCTCCTCCATGAGGTCCTGCATCCCATGGATGCTCAAAACAAACCTGGTTCCTAGAAACACATGTAACTTGCATCCTTGTTGTCCTGAGGATCATAACACCTCAAGTAACTCACATCATCAATGCACATGATTTTACGCATCTCATATATAAATATAAATATATCACGCACCCGATATGGCCCCAATCCTACATGCCAATATCTGGATAGTTCAAATAAATCATGTGCACCTCATTCACTCAAAAAAGACATTCCCCAATATTCCATTCCAAAAAAAAGTAAAAACAAGACAAATCACTACCTCACCATCGGTGTACCTCTACCTATCATTGGCTCACTAGAATGATCCTCCCATAGCAGCTCCATGGAATGCACCTAACCAGAAGTACGACTACCTGATCCCTGGCGTCCTTGCGGTGTAGTTTCTGTCACTAGCCATGGATCCCTAACCTTGGTCCCACTCTCTCTGTCATGTCCTCCAGGTGTAGCTAAACCTTGGGTACCATCACCTTGTACCAGACCTGAACCAACTCAAAATTCCACCGTCTATCCCAGTCCCTTCCCGCTAGCTATCTTAGAAGATTTCCTGCAGAACCTCTCCAGATGCCCGACTTATCCACTTTCCTGGATATCCTTTGGAGGCCTATCACACTAGGTTTGAACTTGACATGGCTTTCCACCATGAAAACATACCACTGATGAAGTGATAAGTGATTGTTTAGCAGAGACCTCTTCCTGACTACCCTACCGGAACTTATCTTGTCCTCGCGTCCTACTATCTGAATCAAAAGCCATGTTGTCTATTGGACAACATGGGGCCTATCCCTATGGTTTCCCTCCGCTATGAGTGCCTGATTCACCACCTATGAGAAAAAAATAGCATGATGATATTTACCCAGATCTGAATGGAATGTTTCAATCCAACCTCAAATTTCCTCACCCTATCCTAGTCATTGTATACTATACTAGGTGCAAAGAAAGACATCTCAGTGAAAGAAGCTGCATAGTCTGTGGAAGACATGTCTCCCTACTGAAGGGTAAAGAACATCTGAGCTCTCTCAACCCTAAGGTTCAAAAAGTAAAAGTGCTTAATGAAAATATCCTTGAAGTATTTCAATGCTAGTACCTCATGTCTGCGACCTGAACATCCACATCCCACCAAAAGTTCCCCAGTCCTCTCAGCATGTACATTGCAAGCTGGACCCTCCACCCAGGAGGTGTCTTGAGCTACAAAAATATCATATTCGTTCTCTCTATTTATTTTTTAGCCACCTGTGGACCAACATCACTCTGAAAAATTGATGGGGGATGCGATTGTAAATCTAGCTTAAGATATTTCATAGATGGATCTGTTCCCAGTACCCCTCTGTCGATCCCCTGCAAGACAAGTACCACAGTAAACCAGTGCTGCTCATCGATCCATGGTTCGAACACTTCCAAACCCATCTGTTTTTTTCCCAGCACTGGATCATGAACATGATCATGCCCCTGATCTTTTACCTTACATCTCATACTCTCCCTACACTGGATCGTGGACATGACCCTACTCTTGTGGCACTATACCATCTCCCGCCTGACGCTCCATCTGAGTTGTCAAAAAAGAATCCTGCTAAATAAAATAAATGGAAAGAAAAAACACATAAATAAAAATAAATATGTAACATAGATAAGGAAATAAATAAAAGGAAAAAGATAACTACTACCCTTACTCTCCCACACCGCAACCCATGCCCATGGCATCCCAACCTCAGTGCTTCTTTACCCACCATCACATGGCAAAGTAAAAAAATTTCCTTGGGTCCTGCCAATCCTGACAACCAATGTTGCCTCATACCCAGCAACCTATTCTCCCAATCATGGTGATCAAAATCACATAAACCATGACACATTCTTACTCTTACAATAGCCTGTCTCAAAATCTCCAAGCACATGCACTTCACAACATATAAATTCTGTAATAGTACTTTGCAACAAACTAGAAATTATATCAGTAATTTCACCCATCACATTTAAAAAGCATTAAAATCATGGAATATTATATTATTCACATGGAATTATCACTTTGCAAAGCATAGATGCAGTTGTGAAATTGAAATACCAAAAAAACGTGCCTGTCAAAATTCAAAAAATCATGTCTTTCCATATCGGGCCATGGCCCTATTATCCCTTAATGCACTAGGTCAAGGGTTACATATCATAATAAATAACATCACACTCCATGTGAGCCACTGATTTGGATATAATATAAACTCTTACCTTGGAAAAATAGAAAATAGAAATTCACCCACATGGAAACGTGGTCCATCCCTCTTACCCGGGACTACAAGCACCCAAGCACAAGCTAGAAACCCAGTTCCAATTATAACCTTTCTCAAGTCTAAAATTTCAAAAATATTAAAATCCAAAAGAAAGTAAAAAAGAAGTCTCAATATTATTAGTATACAAAAAATCACTACTACTAAATCCATGTCAAGAACTCCTCTGATTTTGTAATATCATGGACCCAGTCATCCACCCAAAAAGTGCTCAACGGGTCAGGAGTTACTACCTTAGGCACACCTCCACGAATTCCAAAGGCTTCCAACTAGAAGTGAGGGTCTTATATATATAGTAGGTATGTTATACCATTTAAGAGGATAATAATGGTACTAGTTAGAGTATAATAATAAATTAAATGAATCTAGATACTCGAACCAAACCCACATAACGAAAGCACAATGAATATCAATAAACGAAAGATGAAATAAATATAGACGATGGCTGCAGAATGTAAACACAACAGCATGTTGAACCACTTGTAACAACTCCTAGAATAGAGAAATATTGAATCCATAAAATTTAAATATATAAAAGGGTGCCAATGGATAACCAACAGTAGCTACAAAATACAATATAAGCATGCTGGTGTAGGAAATAATGCAAAACAAAAAGTAAACCCCAGCTATGAAATACCTCAAGGTCCCTACCATCTCCAGGAGATTTCTAAAAGATTCTATTTCCTGAAATTGGTATCTTTCCTTCACATAAATATATAATGTCTACACGCATCCCGAAGGGTCCGTGCAGGGTGTGAGATGAATCTCCGTAGGATACCACCCAACAGTGCGTACCTAATAAATTTTTTTTAAGCATGCGTGTATTTATAAGGAAAACAATAAATAGTACGATGAATAAATAAACCCAAACTCTACTGGTGGTCAATAGACTCCATGGAGTGTCACCTTCTTTGGAAAACACCGGAATCACTTCATGTAACCCGAAACCATATGCCCCAAGACTCATTGTGTATCAAGATCCAACGTCTCGAATGCATGCCCTAGAATAAGTAACTCGGTGGAATAATGATTCCTATCCTCAAATATATAATTGGAGGGACATCAATTTCTTCCCTCAATAAATTAACTGGAGGGACATCAATGTCTTCCCTAAAATCAGTAACCAGAGTCAAATCAATGTCTACCCTCAAACCACGGTGAGCCTCTTTCCCAAACCCGATAGCCTCTACACTATCCCCTGACGTATCATCACATTCAATATGATTTACTAAGAAATGAACCCCAAAACGATAGTACCTAAACCAAAACTAACAAGATCCTTTACCCACATGAGTGGTCAAAACCACCTCTTCATGGAGTCTCTGTGTGTGAACACTACTCAATGTTCTAGGAGAGCAGTAATCACAAAAATAAATTCCCATGAAACAACATCTCTCACACCTCATTCCCCTACGACGACATCTCTCAATTTTGATGGCCTCGCCAGCATGTAACCCGACCATTCCCAATCAAACAATCACACTATCTCAAGATGATGTCCGTCACATCCAATCCCATGGTTAGAACCACCCAATGTAATCTTGGCCAAGCCCATCCTATATTCAGCCTCAGTCAACAATACCCAGGCCAATCCCAACATATCCCAAAGGTTCTAGTATATGAAATTCACACATCACATAAATATAATAAAATTAAATAATTTAAACATGAAAAATAAACAAAACATTTGAATTTCACTATCTATGAGTTGTCCCATACTGGCACCGAGGTTTTGGAAGCCTCTAAAAATTTATATCATAACATAAAAAATTGAACTCATTAGTTTAATAAAAAATCATATTAATGAATTTTTCCATACCCTGACAAGAAGTCCCAATTGAGAAACGACCCCAACCATGGACCCACTAAAAAAACTGGTAAAAGGGCATACCCAAAGGACTTCAATAGGTCTAATAATCAATTTAATATGCAATAGCAGACAAAATTGGGTCTTGTTCAATATACCCAAATACGCACCAAAGTCCGCGTCACAAAAAATTCCGCAAAAAAACAAAATATGGTATGAACCACCTACTTGAGACTTGTTGACATAGGCAAATCCAATATAATGCTCCAATTCAAAGCTGATCTTCATAGATCTATGTTTCCTTTATATTTTGGCAACTATGATCAGATGGAATTTGTGGGGTCTACGGAAAATAAAATGTAATGAAATTGTTTTAATGGGTTTAGAATTTTCAATGTGATCCCACAACCACTAACATATTGCAGAATGAACATCAAATAACGATTCTAGTGTAGGAAACATTCTATGGAATTTTGGAACATACCTGTTCTGATGTTGGGGAAGAATAAGGTGTTTTTCTAAATCAGACGTGACACACTTTCATTTATGATAATAAAATTTACAATACATGAGGTGTATAAATGAAAACATACCATGTATTGTACTTTTCCGTAATCCAACTTAAGAGGAGGTATCCAAATGGATTGGATGTGCCACATGATTCGACACATGGATAGGAATTAGCTTGTACGTAGAAGGAAAAATACATGGCGTGTACTAAAACACCACATGCCTTTATTTATGGAATTCTTACTAGATCATCACATGACATGAAATCTAAAAGGATGTGGAGAGTACATGCCTAACCCATACATGACATGTTGCAATGGCAACACTATAGCGGTTTTAAGGGAACTGTTGCGGTGGAAGGGGAACTATAGCGGTGGTGGGTACTGTGCGGTACTATTGCAGCGCAGGTACTGTAGCCGTACTATTCACAGAATGGGTCTTGGGCCTAAAATTTGGGCCTACGGGCTATGTAATGGGATCAATTCCCACTAGGCCTAAGGGCTATGTAATGGGTCTCCCTCTACGCAGTTGAGTAAGACTTTTATTTTCTTTAATAATAAAAATGAGGCTTCATCCCCTACCTTTAAAAAAAATTCAATAATTCAAATAGGTTTGGGATTTTGACATATTCCAAGAAACCAGGGTTCTTAAAATTGTGCTGACCGAACATGAGACACCTGTTAAGTGGCATCCGAGTCTGGGAATTCCCAAAGTGGATTTAAAGGCCGGTTTTATTCTTGCATTACTATTTGTACATAATAGATTGATGATTATGAATGCTTCAAACATGGACATAAGTCGTGCTTGGGAATCACAAACCCATGTTCGGTGTAAAAACCATGATTCTTAAATTATAATTCATGTTATACTTTTTCCAACAAGATTTGATATTATTTCACCATTGGGTGACACACATGTTGTGTGGGGTTGTTGATTGTTACTCTTTTTGAGGATTTCATTTTATCCTTGGCCTAATGTTATTAGGTCAAGGAGAATTGTTACATACATCATTATATGCACCTATAATTCTCATTTCATGCATATTTCCATGCCATATAGGTTCATTTCAATTCTCTGAATTGATTGATATTCCTATGATTTTTGAGTGATGTTGTGATAGTTAGATTATGATTGTATTACTTTTTTTTGTGATTGGGTGATTTCCCCTCTCAATTCATTAGGGTTATAGGACCTCATGGCTTGTGATGAGTAATTTAATAAGTTGAGCCATTATGAAATAAATAAATGGGTGTAATTTCTAGTGATAGGTGTATGGGAACTGATTCACTAAAAATGGATATCCATTATTAATTAAACCATGACATCGAAAACGAATTAGTTTCATATCGTTATCGCTCATTATCAAGATTATCAAAGGCAATGGATTGAAATTGGTAATTAAATGTAAAATCAAATGAATATTATATGTGATCACTTACCAATAACTAGATATTTTAAGCATGTAGATGCAGTAGTATGCCTTGGGTAGTGATATTTCTTATGTTCAACATCTTCTAGTGAAGATATCTATCTTTTTGTGTTTTTTAGGAGGAATGATCATGGAATTTTTAGAATAATTCCACCACAATTTTCTTCATTTCATACACTAGTATGGTGGCAATGCCCATGCTCTAAATGTTTTGGGCCCTAATCTTCCATTCTTACCTCTAAGATTCCCACTTGAGGAAACACATATTGTAACTGAAATGGTAATGAATGAACAAGTTATTGAGAGTTTACTATATCTGATTCAGGCAATGCATGGTACTCTAATGCTTGCACCAATGATGGATAATCTGACTTATGAGTTCCAACAGTAATATCCTCGAACATTTTTGGGGAATAAAAGTACATAGGCTACAGAGTATTGTCTAGAATCCCCCCTATGTATCTTTGAGAATATGGAGATGCCTCCAGATCAGAGGGTCACACATTCTACTCAAATGCATCAGGATACGACCAAGTGTTGGTGGGATGTGATTTCTTGGAAGGTCGTCTTCTAGTCTTGTTGAGGCTTGATTTACAGACTACCTTATATGATCAGTTCATTCCATGGATGTTGAGAGCTTATAGAGCCAAATAGTTCATTAATCTTTATTATGGTTCTATGTAGGTTATGGAATATTCTGTGTGTTTCACATAGTTATAGTGCTCGCATCACTTCTATCCAGTGATGAGATTTCATGTGCTCGATGTTCTGAGGATGAGATCATGTACAAAATCCATACACAAGTGAATTTATTTCAACTACCTAAATTTTATGAAATATTCAATCAGGATATTATCACTAAGCGTATCATGAGGTATGTAAATAGTACTTGTCATAGAGTACTAGTTTTTCATTAGGCCAGTATTTCTTCCAATGGAAGGAAACATTCACTTGAGGTTTCTCGTCGGGGAAATGATAACCTGAGGGACCATTTTGATATCTCTAATAAGTATCATCAGTGTTGATGATGGGGTCACAAGAAGAATAAATTTTATAGAGACAAAATGGAGTGTTAGGATTTCATCCGTATGGGAAGTCTCCAATGATTCTTCAAGACTTTTCCACCATCCTTGCTTGGAAAAGTATCTTCACCCACTCCAACATCAGGAGAAAGTTCTTTTGTGCTACGTCAAGCATGGAGTTGGAATAGCACAAGTAGGTCTGGATGAGGATGATTCCGTGGTTGTTTTTTCTAGACCCTAACCTCCATCAACAACAACAGATTAGTTATGATAGTGCTAGTCCAGCTGTTGGATAGAGAAATGGATATTTTTAGTTTAATCCACTATAACTGATAACCAAGGATTACACTGAGGGACTATTTAATGTATGAGGTACTATTCTTATGGCGTCTACAATTGTATATCTGCTATTTTAAATCGGTGCTTTGAAATATTTTATCTCTGTATCAATTGTGGAATGTCTTAGACTCGAGTTATAGTTTTACCATGGTGTAATGACCCTAGATATGCCATTAGGGGTATGACCAGAGGGAATACGCTAGTGTAGAGACTTCCCCTTGAGGTAGGCAGTTACCCCTTTTTGTGGAACCTATTCATTTTAAAGATGATGAACTTTGATTGTAGTCTCGCAATGGACTGGTCAGTTCACTATCATGCTTTGGTATACTGCTCTCACCACATGGTATCGTTTACATCACCAGAGGGTAGAATTAATGTACATATTGGTGAGTAGGTTATTGAGGATGGTAGAGATAGAGCAGAGCATTATGGGATAGGTAGAGTGACCAACCATATTGAAAATATCTTCATGTAGGATTAGGGTTTGCATTAAGCTGATTTCCCTCTACTAGTGGATCTTTATAGGGATTTCTTTACTGATGATTTTTCTGGATTACCCCCTAAGAGATCTGTAGTGTTTACAATCATGATTATTCTCAGAGAAACTTTAATGTCCATAACTCCATATAGGATGGCACTAATAGAGCTTCAAGATCTCAAGAAGTAGTTAGTGGATTTAGAGGCCAATGATTTATTTGACCTAGTACATCCTCTTGGGATTTGACCAAGATTTTTAGCAAGAAGGTTGATGGAACCTTATTTATATGCATTGATTATTGATATTTTAAGCATCGTACAATCAAGAATAGATATACTCTACATTGAATAGAAAATATCTTTAACCATATCTGAGGAGAAAAGTTCTTCTCTACGATCGACCTGAGATCAGGTCATCATCATGTAAGAGTGAGACCATTAGACATACCTCATATAAAATTCCGTAGAAGGTATGGTCTGTATGAGGACCTTTATATTCCTTTCGGTCTTATGAAAACACCATATATTTTCATGGCTCTAATGAAAAAGGATTTCTACACCTATTTGAACTCTTTTGTACAGAACTGTTGCGGATGAAGTCTTGCAATATTCTAACACTATTAGGTATCATGCAAAACATCTTGAGGTAAATTTGAGTACATTGAGAGAGCATCAACTATATGACAATATTACTTAGTTCCATGGCTCAAAAATTCCTATTATTTAGTCTTATAATATAGGAATTAGGATTATTAATTGAGCTTGAAAGGATTAGTGTTCTAGTTTCTTGAGAGTTTCTCAAGAATGTTTTGGGAATACAAAGTTTCTTGGGGATGGAAAGATATTACATGTGTTTCATACAATAATTTTCATGAATTTATTCAAGTTTTACTAGATCTACAAGGAATTTTGTCATGTTACTTTTATCAGAATCATGTGAGAAATAATTTTAGGAGCTGAAATGGAGGCTTGTATTGGCACCTATTCTGACTCTCCCAGACCCAGGAATAGGTTATAATGTCTTTTCTGATTCATCCGGAATTAGCCTAGGAGTAGTACTGATGTAGAGGGTAGAGTAATTTTGTACAGATCACTGCATTTGACCACTCATGAGATAAATTACCTGACACAAGACCTTGAGTTAGCATATGATGTCCATGCCTTACATTGCTGGAGACACTGTATATTGGGTGAGTTATTTTTGGTGTACACAGACCACAAGATCCTCAAATATATCTTCTCTCAGCATGACATGAACCTCAGAGAATGTAGATGGGTCTAATATATAAAATCCTTCAATTTTGAGCTTGAAAATATATCTGGTAAGGGAAATGTAGTTTTATAAGCACTGAGTTGGAAAACTGAAACACATTCCATTGGGGAAGCGAGTGATGAATAATAGTTAATGGCCCTCTTCTCTGAGCAAAATTGATAGTTTCATGATAATCAAGCATAGTTGTATCTCCCATTATTGGAAGTTACCTCTTCCCTCTTTATGAAGGTGAAGAGTATACAATTTTTAAAACCTAAAGGTTTTGTACTCCATGAATGTATATAAGAATACAACCCACCTCTATATTGGTATATAGATCGAGATGAAATCCAACATCTCTGTGGAGGTATCTAGGTTCCAAATGATATGAGAGAATAGTACATAGAAGTGTCACATGTTTCTCAGTGGTCATTTCTTCAGGAATCTCGAAGATGTATCGAGATATGTGATGTCATTATTGGTTCCTGGGGATGAAACATCAGATATCAAGCATTATCACTTGTTGGTCCACCTGTCATTAGGTGATGTGGAGCACCAAATACATGAGGTATTTTGACATCCACATTAGGTCCCAGAATGGAAATGGGAAAACGTTTCTATGTATTTCATAGTAATATTACCATGTTCTCCAAGGGGTATAGATTCTATTTTGGTATTCATTGGATGAATAACTAAATTATCTCATTTCATTCTGATTTAAGAGACTTTCTCAGTTGATGATATGGAAAAACTATATGTCTGTGAAATCGTATGACTCTACGGGGTCCCTCATACTATAATTTCATATATGGATACTCATTTCACATAAGGATTCTTGTTGGAATTGATGAATGCTATGAGAACACATGTGGTTCTAAGAATTGAATTTCATTATCATATTGCTGGGCAATCAGAACAGCCAATACATGTCATAAAGGACTTGGTTCGAGAATGTGTCAATGATTTTGGATGTTCATTAGAGAAATATATCCATCTCATATATTTATACTATAATAAAATATTTTGGGAACCAATTCAGATGGATCTGTTTGAGTCCATATATGGTAGGCCATTCCATTCACCCTTGTGCTTACTAGAGGCAGGAGAGGCAACCCATCTGGGTCCCCTCCTCATTCAGGAGTCTTTGGAGAAGGTTTAGCTGATTAGAAAGTCTAGGAATACTGATTGTCTAGAAAAAAAATATGTTTATCATCATTGATGACCTATAGAGTTCAAGATTAGGGATCTAATTGGCCATTGGTTATCTCCATGGATAGGGTATATATGGTTACAAAATCAAAGTAAGTTTTCTCCCCATTATATATGGCCTTTTGAAATTCGGGAGAGGGGCGGGACAGTAGCCTATAGTTATCTATTACCTCAGAGGGACGATTACATCCATGACAAATTTCATGCTTCATAGATTCAGAAATATCATATAGATTCATCTCACACTTTTGATCCCACAGAAGTTGAGTTATATGTCGATGCTACCTTTGAAGAATATCCATTACGCATCATTGACCGAAGCCTGAAGGCTCTATAAGGATAGTTTGTCCCTCCTATATGGGAGATATAGAATCATGTCTTATTATAATATAATACATGGGAGAGGGAAGATCATTTATGTGACCAATGACCAGAGTTTTTCTCGGATAGTGTTTCTCCTCCCATGGAAGGAGAACTGGAGGACGAGTTCTTTTTTTTGGAGAAGACTGTAAGAAAATGGATTTTCACTCAGTTATGGTTCCTTTAAATTGTGTTCTGGAATTTTATTTTGGACATAATTTGGATTTATAATGGGTTAGAGAAGGCCTTCGAGGTATTTGTGGATGCTTCAGATCCTAGACCGGTCTATTTGGGAAACACAGGGCTGGTGCATGGTTTAGAGTAAACTGTACAATAATTCCATTTAGTTGGTAAACCTTGAGGATTGTGTTTCTTTAGACAGGTCTAGGTCACACAGCTAGGGCCCAACCATGTGGCCTAACAATGCGAGCTCCCCTTTCTCCTATGTAACTATACATGGTTTACACATAGTTTGTCAAATTGTGCCAACAAATCATACAGATGCTATTTTTCTGGGTAATTTTTAAAATTTATCCTTCATGATCTAATTAAGAAACATCTTCTTGCCTAATCCAATAACCAGTGTAATTACCCCCTATTGCACTCATTTTGGTTTATTTTGAATACCTAAGGTAGGAATAAGGAGTTCTCCTTCATCCATGGTCCTATTATGATTCCATTTATCACATTGGATGAAAAACTAGAAGTACTCGACACCATTTAAGACTTCCTTCTTTTGAATTTCTCTTGACCTAGTTATCGAGGTGTGAGTGTTTTCCTCATTTTCAGATATATACTATGATACAATCCAAATGATGGGCTGATACAAGAGGAGGATAGTCATGCATGCCTATGGTGGGTGGTCTATAACTCATCCCACTTGTTCGTTGATTCTGGAATTGTTGTGATGGGCCCATCGATTTCATCGGGTGTCATTTATAGAATTTATATGCTTTGATTATAATCTATAGAACTGTATTGTTATTATCTTTAAAAATATGTGATTAGTTATTAGTGTTTATGCCCACAACACAATCCTTTCCATTTTGAAGGTCATTCCATGATTGTTGTTTAGGGTTTTGACATGTTTCTTCCACCATTAGGGTGTGCCTTGGATTGAACATTCTATGGGTAAGCTTTCCAATATTAAATGGATTGATTTATATAATGATATGAACAATGGATAGTACCATGTATACTAAACAGTTGACCCTCTTACAGTATGTGGTCCAATTTGACAATAGAATGTGAGACGTTAAATGTGAAATGTGAAATGTGAAATGTGAATCAGAAATTATACTAAGTATATGAAATGGATATAGTTGTGAATAATTATTTGGTTTAATATCTATATCACCCAATACTATAAAAATTGAAGAAACCTTATTGAACGTTGAATATATAATATTATTTAAATTAAATAAATGAATGGTTTCATGCTACTTGGCATCATCACACTAATGAAAAGAATGTATTGAACCAAATGGCATGATTAAAAGGATGCATGATAATTGAACTTATCACACTAATGAAATGAATGGATTGAACCAAATGAATAACTAAATGACTTTATAATTAAGTATGACTGGCCTAACTAATGATTTCCATGGATTCTAATCAGAGAATTTTGTGAGCACTCAAGAATACCATCAAATTCAAGGATTCAGCTTTCTTAGATTGATATCCAACCAAATCATGATCTTTGTCTATTATTTGGAGGCCCGGTTTGACACACTAGGATCCCTCACATATTATTAAAGGATTTTTTGGATTTAATCCTAGGATTCAACATTGAAAAGTATGTTCCGGGGTTACAACCCATAGGGTCGTGTCTCTTTTTAGCCCCATTTTACATTGGATTATCACCTTTGATTCATTAGGAATATCATTATAAAATTCCTCGGAACATTCTCTTTAGATTACACTCCTACCTGTATCCAGGATATAGTTTTTACTAAGTTAGTGACCATTGAGGTCTACGTTGCCTTGGTGAATACATGGGAACTCAATTATTAAATAGCATTAATGTTTTCCTTATTATAACTTGTAACGTTCCCTATTTGTAACATGTGACTTATTTATAAATTGAAAATCATAAATTAATGGACTGGTTATGTTCATATGCTAGTTAAGGGAAGAAGCAGGTACTTTGGTATTTTAGTTCCATTATAATGAATTACTTTACATATGAATGCTTGAACAAGGTTACATATCCATTAGACATGCTAGATGTTATAAACACTGTTGGTGGTGGCCCACTAAGATTTATCTCACATCCTCTCTATGTGCTGTTTGAATCCTGGAGTATATTACATAGTTTCAGGTGTTGACAAAGGGATGCATACAACTTCGAACAATTGATGTCTTGATGTTTATTATAGATTTGGATAGAATATTTCCGATACTATTATCAAGATTGTTGGGAAATTATAAATAATGATATTTCTATTTCAATAGAAAATTAATATATTTTTTTGAATATGAATCTATAATATATAACTACTAATATTATTATGACAAGAAATTAATTTATTTTTAAAATTACCAAGGTTGTCACATTATTTCACACCTAAATAAATACATCTTCAAAATTTTAGTCATTTCTAATTGGGTGAGGATATTTTTATCTAATTTATATGTAATATTCCCATGTTTCATAACAGACCTTGTGGTTCTTGCATAAAAGTTTAACTTTGTGACTTTCCACTTTCAACAATATCTACCCCAAGTAATCTAGTTTTTGAAAATTATTTTCTCTATAAGAAATAATTAACTACAACTGAACTATTTAATTGATCAAAACATGATATGAATAAGATATATATTCCAATAATAATTAAATGAGAAACCCATCTTATACATTTGATAAAATCAAAGGTATTTCGAGTTGTTAATGATTTAATCACAGTTTCAAGATTATCACATGTTCCAATAAAAATTAACAATAATTTTTATTTTTTTCAAAAACATTGTAGAACATTACTTAGAGATATTTTAATAAAATCATGATATAAATCCTCAGGTAAAATATCCTTCTTATAGTTATCTTCTCAATTCATCCTCTAGCACTAGGAAACCCAAAATAATTTTGAATCATTAAATATTTTTCAAATATTTTACCTATGGATTTCCCAAAATTTCCATATTTTAATTTCCCCCATACATTTAGTAGTATAACAAAGAATTCATCATAATTATTAATATGATTTGATTTTTATAGTAAAATTAAAAATTTTATTACATGAAAACAACAGTGATAAAATATTCTCCTCCCAACTTCACTAATAATCTAATGAGAAATCCCATGGCCTACCTTCCAATTTAAAATCATTAATCTTTGAGTATCCACATGATTGAGGGTAAAAATCTATATTAGAATATAACTTCAAACCTAATGAATTTGTAAGTCCCTTAAAATAATAATAAAAAAGTTTATGATCATGATTAGTCATAATTGAGAGAGGATCCCCTTGTAACCCGCATATCACATTAAAATTTATTAGAATAAGCTAATCCAAATAAATTGAATCATGAATATGAAAATTTTCCATAATTTAGTAAAAATACAATTAAAACTCAAATCACATTATTAAAATTTGTTTTATTTGATAAACCCCCCTTCAAATCATTATATATATATTCATATTTTCATTCAGGTAATTGAAATGGTTGATGATACCAACTAAATATTTTTCAAAATATTTGACCCTATAAGAATTTATAAATATCATATAAAAAAATAACTTTCTTAATTATATCAGAACATAAATATTATCAAACTTATCTATATATTTGTTTACTATAAGGGTTAATGTAATAACAAAAGATACAATTTTCATTTAATGACTCCAATCTCAAAATTACATAACTCAATACACAAAGCCACTATTGAAATATTATTATATCCAATTTATAAATAACAAAAATATAAAAAACTAATTAAAACCCTTCATTTCTTTACAAAAAATATATTTTTATTTGATCCTAGAATTTTTTTCTAGAATTGATGATTATACGAGTGTCTGAGTAAAAATAGAAATTTTTTTGTATAAAAAACCTCCAAAAATAAACTAAATTAGTAATTATATATTGAATCATGTTCCAAATATATCATGTTTAATAATGTAATATATTTCTTATAAGATGAATCTTATACCATATTATCGTTATGACAATGATATTATTTAATAAAATCATAATCATTTATAATTTCTTATTGTCTTCTTTAATACATGTTCATATCTTTCTTAGTGAAAATATATTTCAAAAATTTATTCTTCATATATATATAACATTTCTACACATGTAATAGGTGGTCTTAAAATTTTTATATTATAAAAACTATAATATTATTAGATTTATGTGTTGAATAGTACTCCTTTAGTAGTTTCAATTGGAATGATGAAAATATAATTACTTTATAATTCTATATAAGACACTACAAAGGTCATTTCAATAAAGCATAAATTTATATAACAAACTCCAACTATCATGATAGAAAGGTTAATAACATGATATTGAACTATATTCATTCCTCATTCCTAAAAACATAATTTTACACCCTTTTCCAAATGAATTTAACATCCTTTGAAGTTAACATGTTTGGTTGGTAATATATCTAAGACATGATTTCAACAAGGAATCAATACTTCTCTTATATTCTACGAAATGTATGAATATTAGTGACATTAGTTGGTATTTTCAACTCATATACAATATTACTCTCAGTATGATCAAAATTTATTCTATATTTTGTTATAATATTCACATGAAATGAAATATTCTGGAAACAAAATTAATATTTACTAAATTTAACAAACAATTTTTTTTCATTGAGGGATTAAAAAATTCCTTGCACATTTCGTTATCCAAATAAATTTTATAATGTATAATAATATATTTAATAAGAGAAACATTAAATTTATACAAATAATCATATATATATATATCCATTCAAACGATCCATAAATACAAATGGTTTATTAGACAACCCTAAAGGTTTAATCACCATAAAAAAATGGCCAAACCCAGTTTGAAACATTAAACGTATAATTTCTTCATCTATCAAATTAAATTGATTATACTAATATCTATGCTGAATAATCCAAAAATACTAATCACCTTGTAGCTGATTAATCAAGTCATTAGTGTGAGTTAATATATATATTTTTTTCTTAATTGTAATTTTATTATGTTGTATAAAAGTAAAAAAACCCCTCAAAAACCATCCATGTTATAAAATAAAAAATATTTGAACCATACGGTGAAGATATATGTTATATGAAACCCTTATCAATTAAATCATATAATTAATTTTTCACTTTCAATAATAATATTATCCCCTATCGATAAAGTCATTTAAAAATTTCTACACATTATGAAAGAAGACAACGGTTATTTCAATATTTCTATTGGGAATAACACTAGGTACATCATTAAAATATAATACCAATTTTTTATTTATTATAGATATATAACTATTTTTATTGGTTCCTATTATTTAGTTATATGATCAGGGGATAATTCAACCCCATCATTCATAAATTTCTCATATTTCTTCTATTTTTTTCAGAAATATGTCTTCATTATTATATATTAAGTGAAACAGTCATAAAAAATTTAATATTACCAATTTAGGTCTTGAATAAACCTTATATTTTAAACTGAGATCAAATCCTTTTAAAAAAAATTCAAACTCTATTATGAGTATAGAAAAAATGCATTCAACAGAATTGTTTCCATAGGTGATAATTGAAATATTACTAACTATTTTTTGTATCTATAATAAATCCATGAAAATAATATTTTTCAAATTTAAAATCGTTATTTTTTTGTTGATATTTTCATATTAGAAGAAAATTTCCCTAAAATAAATAAATTTATAGAACATGAATCAAACAAATAATCAGAAGTCATTGAGTAAGAAAGTAATGTATATATCACCACATAATTTAATGGTTAATCATATACTATGTTAGTAGAAATTATTTTCCACACAAACGTTTGCATCATTATTGATGTTTCCATTCGACATAATTTTCCTCAAACACACACATTTTTAACGGACCATCTCATTAAATTCGAATTGGCATAAGCATGAGTTGGTGAACCAACCAACACCACAAACATTAATTAAATAAAATATATGTTTTAATTTCAAAAATAAATGTGAAATGATCTTTTACTGTTGAAAATTTCAATAAATACATATAAAAATGGATCAATTCAAAAAAACCATATCATCTAATGAAGCCAAGAAAATAAGTTTATAAATTTTTATCTCGAAATTATATAATTCCTCACCATATTTGCATATACTAAAGGAAAAAATGATGTTTACATGACATAAAAATTAATTCCAATATATATAGGACTCCATAAAATATTCAAAACACCAAATATAATACTATATGGAAATAAATCATCCATTATCTATCTCATTCATTATTCAATTTAGTTTATTTAATCATGAATTGTATTCTACATCATTTAAAAAAACAATTAATCATTAATATTAGTTTAGGTGATAGACATCCCAACATACCACCTTTTTAATAGTATAAATTCCTATAAGACATTCTTTACAAATATTTTTACTATACTTTTATTAAGTTGGTAATTAAATTTTTTACCTTTACATTTCATTGGGGAATATTTCCCTTTTGCATTCCACATGGATTTCTTCTCATACATATTTTTATTACACTCCACAGTCATTATCTCTTCTTTTAAATCAAATCAATAAATGTCCCCATTACATCCAAACTCAATAGAAATCAATTACCTTGGTGTAACACCCCATGATTTCATAGTAAGTTATTTTCGTTAAATTCAATAGCTTGCTCTACACGCAACACTGAGTTCGAGCACCCCACGACTTACCAAACTAGTCTTTCAAAAGTGGTTTTGAATATTATTAACTAATTTTTGAATTTTATATAATCCATATAATTTCAGAATCCATATTTTGTGTTTCTTAGATATAATATAAGAACCAATTCATTTTTTAGATAAAAGTAGTATTTTTCAAAAAATGTGATTTTACCACCTTTTAAAGGATAACCCTTTTTAAAACAAATATTTGACACTTTTACATATTCAATTTAATGAAATTAAATTTTTCTTTAGAATCGGGACATAAAAATATAGTTTGGATTCATTTTTGGTACTTTTCTAATAACATTTATATTTTGATGAATATTGAAACATACTAAATTTTAATTGAAAACAACATTTTTAATCAAAATAATTTATAGGGTTAAATTATGTATTTGAATATTTTGGAAGTGTAATTGGATTATATTTTTATCATTTAATACAATGTAGGTCCATATTGGTAATTTCTCATTTAAATTTGACATAAACACATGTCAATCTTTTGACAGTTTTTTCTTTTTAAAGAATTTTCTTTTCAGTTTTGACAACGCGAATTAAATTTAAATTAATTAATGATACTTATATGTTTTTAATTTGGAAAAATATAATTCATTTCTGAATTCATAATATCAAAATTATCATATGGTAAATTTTTGGTATTTTTCTGAAAACATTTAATTTTTGATGAATAGTGAAAAACACTACGTTATTGGTTAAAATAGGATTTTAATTAAAAAAACTAGTTATTTTATTTTAATTTATTTTAATTTATTTTAGGTAAAAATAGATAAATAATACCTATATATTTTCAACATAATTTATTGGAGTCATTTTATAATAAGTTTATATATATAATTTTATCAAACTTTTTACCGCCTTTTACCCACCTCCTATGAGCATTTGCAAATTTTTATAAAACTTAATTTTAATGCTTCTATGAGTTGAATTTAAAGCAACCAAGAGACGCAGTTAATATCAGTAAGTAAAATTTGGTTCAATAAGATGAAAATATGTTTTGTTGATTAGTAACTTTTGACTTTTATTTACCATGGTTAAAAGTAAATAGGGTAATTAAGGGTATAAATGATATCATAATTACCCTAACACATGTCCTAATTCTATTGGATAAGTATAATTTGACCAAAAAAATTCTTAGGAAGAAAATATATTCCTATTTGGTCCACATGTATTAGATTAGGACGTTTATTATTATGTTATTTTATTAATTGTTAAAAGAGTTAAAATCAATGTTTAATTACTATACACTTTTAATATTGTGTTATAGAAAATCACAATTCAACTATAAATATTCATCAGAAATCGAAAAATATTTCATACATAATGGTATTTTATTTATAATTTTTAGACATTAAAATAATCAAATTTATTTATGACACAATAATGAAGCAGTAATTATCTTATTAATGAAGGATTAAAATAATTGATATTATAAATACCCAAATAATCAAATTTGATACGTTTAATGAATTAAAATAATTTTCTTGGTTAATATGACATGTTAGGGTTGATTGAATGATTTTTTTCAATGTAATAATGGTGTTATCAATTTAACAGAAATAAAATACCAAATCTTGTCAAAATTGACAAAAAAGAGTTTTTAAAACATATATTATATTATTAATTGATAGTCTATTCCATAAAATATTAGTATAGGCCAAAAGGCTTATATAATGATAGGTGTATCATTAATGAACCACTTGTGGTACTCTTGGATGTTTATGGTAAGTTTATTAACAATATAATATAACAATAAAAAGTGATATGGTAAATGTCAATCTATTTAACTAAGAGTTATATATAAACAATAAGGATAATATGGTGACTTAAACCTGTCTAAAACCTATTGGATGAGTGAATTTAGACCCATACCCACCTTATACTCTAAATAAATCATTTTTGAGTGATTAGAAATAGAAAATTATTTTATTATAAAATAATATTTCATGCTTTTCCTAAAGTGACCCTCACCTATCTTATAAAAGGACACTTTCCCTTCTCTCATATTGACACATTCAAAGCCATTTTTCTCGCCCAAAACCTGCCAAAATATCCTCTAAAATGTGATACCTTCATCCTAAAGGCATTAACATATTTAGAAAACCAACTTATAGAGACCTTTTGATCAAATCAAAATGAAGAAGCCAAAGAAGAGGTAAATAATTCATCACCTCTATCAAGTTCTTTCTTCTTCCACTTCCTATTTCTTTGTTTTTCCCATTATAAAATAATAAAACAAGTATCGTTTATATACTATTATTTTATTATAAAAATGGTACATCCCAATTCATTATTCTATCCATTCTATAAATGAAAAAGTCGCCATATTTTCATACATATGGATTACCGTCTCCAGTCGTGGTGTAGTTTGTTATTCAAACCCTTCATCATTTGGATGGGTATAATAATGAGTGTAAATTATTTAAACAATAAATATAACATGATAATGATTCTGTATTTATTATATAACATCCAATTATATATGATTTCTCAAAAGAATGATATCGTCGCTCATGCATACGTACGGATTACCGTCTCGATGAACGAGATGATATTCATTCCCCGTCGTATCCATTCAAGACTAATTTTTATTTTATGATTAAAAATAATGTTTAAAGACTTAATATTATTATGAATATGAATAAGATACAACTTATCCTTAACAAACCTTACTTATGTAACAAACCATATAAAGAAATGAATCAGTTGACACCCGGAACGATGATACTACAGAAATATCATTAACAATGCAATATTATAATATAATATATGATATTATATTAATGTATATGGTTATTTTATAATTTAGTAACAATGATTTAACCATTATACCAGAGGTTAACCTACCCTCAACCAAGGAAAATCACAGGTTAAGCAGTATTCATCACATTTCTTATTCCCGTGAGATTCATGGTATATTGCCACTAATTCATTTTTGGTGGTGTATGTACTGCCCATGATTGTATTATTTATGTAATACACTTTAATTTATGGGTATTTACATCTTAATTGTATTATACTTCTTTCAAGGGGTGTTTTTTTTGTAAGTTACCAAATCAGTAAGGGAATTAAATTTTTTAATTTCCACTCATTGGGCTTTATGCTTACTTCATGGATTATTTTACTCCATGATTATGTGTGGAATAAATATTTATTATTTTTTTAGTAATTTCAAATCCCCATTCTGTGGATATACATTTGATACACATAATCAATCCATTGATAAATTCTCAAGTCATCGATATGAACGTGATAAGAGTAATTTTAACTCAAGCTCCATTCATTGAGTTAAACATCAAATTCGTTGGTGTTTTTTTACAAGAATATGCATGAATGTTCTATGATTGATTTACACTAAATATCCAATCATATTGAGTGTATTTATATTTTTCACACAAAATTATGTCATTGATTTATCCTGAACCTAAGGATACAGTCTTTATAAGGGATTTCTTCTCATCTTACATTCCATTGAGTCTTCTTTGTTGTTATGCACCAACACACTTTTGTTTGGTGTATATATTGTACTATGACATTATATATCAAGAATCCATTTATTCTCAGGATATTATAAATTTTATATTACCTCAATTATTTTTATTCG
Organism: Viscum album; assembly: GCA_963277665.1. Classification (NCBI taxonomy): domain Eukaryota; kingdom Viridiplantae; phylum Streptophyta; class Magnoliopsida; order Santalales; family Viscaceae; genus Viscum; species Viscum album. The sequence continues at coordinate 1,978,082,186 of OY728146.1, read as the reverse complement.
AGCTTCTCTCATTTGGTTAGAAACTCTAACTAAAATATCATTTTAAATGGTTTAAAAAATTATTCTTCTAAACATTTCTCATTACTTTCCTTGATTTAAAAATGGTTTTAAGTATTTATTTATATGGAAATTAAAGTTTTAAAATGTTAATTCCATTCAACGATTCAAAGTGGTATGGGAAACATTGATTCTAAAATCTATTTTAAACTACTTTTTTATAAATAGTGATACTTTTAAATGTTTTCAAGAAAAAGGGGGATATTTCTCTCAAACTGTTTGATGATTATTTTCATCTATTTCAACATCCTTGATTATTCTCGATTGAGGTTGATTTATTATAATAAAATCATTCATATTGTATTGAATGAGGTATTTTTGACTGTGGATGTTCTATTTTTATTCCATTCATGGTTTGTGGTTAGAATATTGACATTTCGTATGCTAGTTTTAATATGAATGACTAGATTATATTTCATAATTTTTATATGAGTAATGAATTGGAATTAGTAAGTGACTGGTGGAGCCCTCTATAGCTCCTCAATGCATCAGTAGGTCTCATGAGACAATCTAGTGTCTTGACATAAGGCCTTGGAAAAAAAATTTGTAGTCTTGGAACAAGGCCTTGACTATGTGGTTATGAGGTCTGGCATTATGCAAAGACATCATTATGAATGTAGCTATTTATATTCAATGTGATTATTTTACTCGTATAATATCCATGTTAATAATTAAATGTAATTATTTGATTTTATCATTTCCATATTATGCAGAAAATTAAGTTTAAAAGGATTTTGTTTTAGACTTATACATTACCTTAAATGTTTATGAATACTTATGAGTGTTTCCTCTATATTGTTATCCTTACTGAGCATCTAAGCTCACCCATTTATATGTTTCATTTTTCCTCGGATGTGAAGACGTATTTTATTATTGAACTGCATGGATAGGCTAAGGATATAAGTGTGTTTAAAATGGGGAAAAAGTTTGTTGATGTTTTTATTTCATGATGTAATTTAAAACGTATGAGTGTATCAAGAAATATCAAGGCTACTAAACTGGTTGGTCTTTCAGGATATTATTCCTTGTATCATGCCATTGTTATGTAATAATGCACTTAATTTGGGTAACTGGGGTTGGGGCGTTAATATTGGTGTCATAGGAAGTTTAGTACAAACTTTGGAAGCTAGATTTAGAAAAACTCTATTTATAAAGCACTACCCTAAGATAGATATTGATTAATAGTATAGAAGAACGTCCAAAAAATTTGGTAATGTAAATATTATGTGGGATTTACAAGAAATACATCCCTGTATAGATATGAGCAGGTAGAGGCGGCTCTGGCACAGATATACCTAGGATTGAATACTCCGATAAGAAGTTTTCGGATTGACCCAAGGTATCTTGGTAGACGAAAACAGGCCTTACAACACTCTTGGTTACGAGATTCTCGGGGGATATTCTTAGGATAATTCAAAATATGCTTCTAAACTGATTTGAAGGATTCTAATATAATATGAGAATTTATAACCATGGTTAATCCTAAGGTGTTTTATATTGAAAAAAATGTGTTATGATATTTTCTAAATTATTTTATAACTCCCACTATTCCTTCTTCTATTAGTCAATGACTAGATTCTAAATAATTCATAATAACATTGAACATGATGTAAAAGGTGGGAACGACGGTGGAAATGATCAATGAAATGGAATGTTGATAGGTGTAAAAGATATCATGTTTATCCCGACACTGTTTTCCAAAAATATGATCAATATCATATATATTAACTGACTCCTAGACTCAACAAAGAAGGGAAAGGTGGTGAATGTTAAGAGCTCCTGCTGTGGAGACCATAGAGAAAAGAAATCTAAATTTCCATCATGCGGGAAATGTGGAAGAAAACACCTAGGGAAGTGTCCCAATGGAAAAAATAAATTCTTTATGTGTTGGAAATAAAGTTATAAATTAAATATTTTAGGAGGAAAAATGAAGTGTACTATAGAAGAAAATAAAAATGATCCCAAGAATCCATTTACATTCATTATCTTTAAATGTAAGAGACATGGGCATTAACCCAGTGAATGCCCTATTCTATAGGATAACTTCTTGGTCACGGAAAACCCTATTTGGAAATAAATGAATGGTTAAAATTTTAAAAGTATTAGTGCTCTTTCTTAATGGGATTACTTTGGCAGACTTTTATCTCGTATGTGTAACCCTGTAGTTTGTTGTGTGAAAATTCTATTTTAGGAAGAATTGATTTTTCTATTGTTGATATTGTTATAAATAACCATTTGGGTTTATATGATCCTTGAATTTGAGGGAATTACATGTTATTAATTTTTGGGATGAAAATGAGAGGTATGAGATAAAATTTGTGGTGAAATTATGTCATAGTTATTTTGAGGAATTTATCTCATTTATGAATATTTTAAAATATAGTTTTTGAAAAATGAAAACACATAGGCCGTGTGAGAACCCGTCATGTCAGACAATGCTGCAGGAATCGAACCCACAACCATAGTGTGATTGAGATTTATCGCATACCACTGGACTACGTAATATACCAGGTTAATGTGACAAATTAATTTTAGTTAAATGATTTTACTGATCAATAATAACTTGATTTGGGATCTTATGTCTTATCAAATGGATATACTTAGTATAGGAAAATGATTTTTTGATTAAGTGATAAATGTTATTTTGGAATACGTTCGCTCTATTGGAAATACTATATGCCTAAGGAAAATAGAATACTATGGGATTTCATTTGAAGAGTAATGGTGGATTCTTATCTATGTTATTATGATGAATTTATATAGATTTGGGTTATTTATAGAAATGATTAACCTATCATAAGGAATATGTGATTATTTTAATTACATTTACGTATGTGACTTTAGGAGTAGTCGATGTTATTTGGAGATACAATTTAACATGGAATATTGCATAATAATATTCTTCTATGTTTTGGGTTTCAATATTAGTTGGGATTATATTGAAGGATTTTAAGGAAAATTGTTTATTGAATGGTATTTATTGAACTTTGGGTATTTTTGGTTTAATTTTATAAATTAATATTAGTATTTATTTCTCTAAAAGATTAACCATTTTGGGGATCATATGATCTTGTACTAAATATTTTAGTTTTGGTTAATCTCTAAAGACAAGGTAAATATATATAATTTGTACTTTTTAGTTTATGTGATTATGTAGAAGGTGATTCTAGCACTTCAGGTGTGACAAAGTCATCTTGAATACTCATCATTTCAAAAATTTGTGTTATTAGTAGAAATTTATTAAAGGATGAAACTCTACATAAACATTTAGTATATCACATTATGTTCTTAGTTAATCTCATAAAAAAATTCCTCAAAATTATGAAATGGAACTTAATCAAAAAAAAATTCCGTTTACTTTTCCTACTAGAAATCTAATGACTGTTTAGCCCATCACATGTTTGTGGTTTTCTTATTGTTAACTTTCTCCAGATATTGTTTTCATTCACTCTCCTGCAGAACATGAAACTTATTTTAACCTCGATATCCAAGTTTTCTTACATGGAATCATAGTATGGGTTATCTTGGGTGACCTCTGTACTTATTTTTCTTTCTTTTAAAGGGATATTTTTGTAGACACTTTTTTCGATGTGGGACTTTCAATGATGTTTACAAGCCAAATTTTAATATTGCAAGTATAAAATTTCAAAGATAGGGGAAGAATGTAACACCCCATGATTTCATAGTGAGTTAATTTATTTAATTTCAATATCTTGTGCTACACGCAACACCGAGTTTGACCGCACCACAACTTACCAAAATAGTCGTTCAAAAGTGGTTATGAATAGTATTTAGTAAAATTTGAATTTTATATACTTCATATAATTTTAGAATCCATATTATGTGTTTCTTAGACATAATATATTGACTAATTCATTTTTTAGATAAACGAAGTATTTTTTGAAAAAATGTAATTTTACCACCTTTTAATGGAAAACCATTTTTTAAAACAATATTTTACACTTTTATATATATTAAAATTAATTAAAATAAATTCCTCTTTAGAATAGGGACATAAAAACTTTTTTAGGATTAATTCTTTGTACTCTTCTGATAACTTCTATATTTTGATGAATACTGAAAAATAGTAAATTTTAATTGAAAACAACTTTTTTAATCGATATAATTTATTGTGTCAAATTATGCATTTTAATGGTTTGGAGGAATAATAAGATTATACTTTTATCATTTAATACAATGAAGGTCCTTATAAGTAATTTCAACATTAAATTTTACAGAAAAACATGTCAATCATTTGATAGTTTTTACGTTTTAAAAAATCCGACTTTTAGTTTTGACAATGGGAATTAATTCTAAATTAATTAATTCAACATAAATGTTTTGAATTTGGTAAAATAGAATTTATTTTTTAATTCATAATATGAAAATTAGTTTAGGGTAATTTTTTTGTATTTTTTTGATAACATTCGATTTTTGAGGAACAATGAAAAAACGCTTCAGTATTAGTTAAAATCGAATTTTTATTTAAAAAATTATTTATTTTGTTTTAATTTTATTTTTTCAAAATAGATATACAATACCTATATATGTTCAATTTAATTCATTGGAGTCATTTTAAAATTAGTTTAGATATATAAAATTTTATCGATCTTTTTACACTCTTTTACCCACCTCCTAGGAGAATTTTCAAATTTGTATAAAACATAATTTAACCACTTCTGTGAGTGGAATTTCAATAATTAGAGAGACACGGTTAATATCAGTAAGTAAAATGTGTTTCAATAATATGAAAATAAGTTTGGGTGAATAGTAACTTTTGACTTTTATTTACCACTGTTAAAAGTAAATAGGGTAATTAAGGATAAAAATGATATCATAATTACCCTAACACAAGACCTAATTCTATTGGATAACTATAATTCGAAAATAAATGTTAGGAATAAAATATGATCCTTTTTTTCCACTTGGATTAGATTAGAATATTTATTATTATTTTATTTAAATAAGAGTTAAAAGAGATAAAATCAAAGTTTAATAACTAAACCATTTTTAATATTGGGTTATACATAGGATAAATTAGACTATAAATATTAATTATAAATATAAAAATATTTCAAACTTCATGTTATTTTATTTTTAATTTTTAGATATTAAATAATAAAATTTATTTATAACACAATGACGATGTAGTAATTACCTTATTAATGAATGATTAAAATAATTTATATTATAAATATCCAAAAAAATATAATTTTAGACATTTAATGAATTTCACTAATTTTATAGGTTAATATGACATTTTAGGGTTTATTAAATTAATTTTATTTGAAGTAATAATGCTACTATTAATTTAACAAATACAAAATACAAAATTGTGTCAAAATTGACATAAAAGAATTTTTAAAGCATATATTATATTATTGATTGATATTCTATTCCTAGAAATCTATGGTTAATCCAAAAGGCTTATATAATGATATGTGTATCATTAATTAACCTCTTGGTGTTTTCTGGGTTGTTTATAGTATGTTTATTAACCATATAATATAAAAATACAAAGAGACATGGTAAATGTCAAACGATTTAACAAAGAGTTATATCTAAAATTTATGGTTAATATGGTGACCAAAACTGTATAAAACCAATTGGTATAGAGGTTTTCGACCCACCCCACCTTATACTATAAATAAATCATTTTTGAGCCATTATAAACCGAAAATTATTTTATTATAAAATTATATTTCAAGATTTTCCTAAAGTGACCATCACCCCTCTTATAAAAGGGCATATCCCCTTCTCTTCAATTAACACCATTTAATCCATTTGAATCCGCCAAAATCTACCCAAATATCCTCTCAACTATCCTACCTTTATCCTAGAGGCCTTACATTAGTCAGAAATCCAACCTAAGGATCCCTTAAGATAAAATCAAGCGAAAGAACCCAAAGAAGATGTAAAAATTTAATCACCTCTTTCAAGTTTTTTATTCTTCCAGTTCCTCTTTCATTGTTGTTTCCATTCTAAATTAATAACATCAGTATCTTATATATACATTTATTTTATTATAAAAATTGTACAAACCTATTCATTATTCTATTCATCCTATATATGAAAATGTCACCTTACATGCGTACGTACGGATTACCATCTCCATGTCATGGTGTAGTTTTTAATTCAAACACATCATCATTTGGATGGGTATAATAATGAGTATAATTGATGTAAATAATATATATCACATGATAATGATTATTTACATATGATATAACATCCAATTATAAATAATTTTAATATCAAAAGAATGATATTGTCACTCGTGCATTTGTACGAATTACCGTCTCCATGAACGCGCTGAGATTCATTCCCCATCATATCCATTCCAGACTAATTTTCATTTGATTATTAAAACTATTGTTTAAAGAATAAATATCATTATGAATATGAATATGATACATCCTATCCATAACAAACATTACTTACGTAACAAATCATATAAAGGGAAACAAATTAGTTAACACATAAACGATGGTAGTACTGAAATATCATTAACAAAGAAATATTAGATGATCATACATGATATCATATTAATTTATATGGTTCTTGTATAATTTAATAACAATTATTTCACCATTATTCAGGAGGTTAACCTACCCTTGATCAAGGAAATGTACAATGTAAGGGGTTTTCATCTCACTTCTTATTCCCGTGAGATTCATGCTATATTGCCACTATTTCCTTTTGTGTGGTATAGGTGCTGACCATGATTGTATTATTTGTGTAATATAATTTAATTTATTGGTATTTACATTTTCATTTTACGATACTTCTTTCATGGGGTGTATGTTTCTTATGTTACCCAACCGGTAAGGGAATTTCAAATTTCAATTTCAACTCATTGTGCTTTACGCATACTTCATTGATTATTTTACTACATGATTTTGTGTGGAATCCCTATTTATTATTTTTGTAGTAATTTCCACTCCCATTTCTATTGATATACTTTTTACACACATAATCACTGCATTGATAAATTTTCAAGTCATCAATATGAACTTGATATGAGTAATTATAACTCAATATCCATTCATTGAGTTAAACATCCAATTCATTGTTGTTGTTTTTACAAGAATATGTAGGAATATCTTCTGATTGATTTACATTGAATATCCAATAATACTAGGATTATTTATATTTTTTCCACATAATTATGTCAATGATTTATCCTTAACCTAAGGATACAGTCTTTATAAGGGTCATCATCTCAACCTACATTCCATTGAGACTTCTTTGTTGTTATGTGCCAACTCACTTTTGTTAGGTGTATATATTGTACTTTGATATAGTATATCATGAATCCCTTTATTCTCAGGATATTATAAATTTTTGATTACCTCAATTATTTTTATTCAAGAATCTCTCATTTGGTTAGGAACTCTAACAAAAATATCATTTTAAATGTTTTAAAAAATTATTCTTCTAAATATTAATCATTAACGTCCATGTTTGAAAAATGGGTTTAAAGATTTATTTATATGGACATGACTTTTTTAAAATGTTAATTCTATTCAAAACATTCAAAGTGGTATGGGAATATTTGATTCAAAAATTTATTTTAAACATCTTTTTGATAAATAGTGAGACTTTTAAATGTTTTCAAGAAAAAGTGGGATGTTTCTCTCAAATAGTTTTGATGATTGTTTTCATATATGTCAATATCCTTCATTATTCTCGATTGTGGTTGATTTATTATGATAATATCATCCATATTGTATTTAATGAGTTATTTTTGACTGTGGATGTGCTATTTTTATGCAATTTATGGATTGTGGTTAAAATATTGACATTTCCTATACTTGTTTTAATACGAATGTTTAGATTTTGTTTCATCCTTTTGATATGAGGAATGAATTGGACTTAGTAAGCGACGGGTGGAGCCCGCTATAGATCCTCGATGAATTGGTAGGAATCATGAGATAAACTAGTGTCTTGGCATAAGGCCTTCACAAAATCTAATTTGTAGTCTTGGCACAAGGCCTTGACTATGTGGTTATAAAGTCTGGCATTATGAATTCCATCATTATGAAAGTAGCTATTGATATTGCATGTGATTATTCAACTAGTAGAATATAAATGAGAATAAGTAAATGGAATTATTTTATTTTATATTTTTCATATTATACTGATATTTATGTTTAAAAGGCTTTTGTTTTAATCTTATACATCGCTTTAAATGTTTATCCTTATTTTTGAATGTTTTTGATATATTGTAATCCTTTCTGAGCATCTGAGATCACCTCTATCTATGTTTTATTTTTTCCAGGATGTGATGAAGTATTTTATGGTCGACTTGCAGGGATAGGCTCAGGATATAAGTGTGTTTATAAAGGGGACAAAATGTTGTTGATGTTTTTATTTAATGATGTAATGCAAATCTTATGAGTGTTTGCAGTACTTCCAAGGATACTAAAATGTTCATTGTTTCAAGATATGATTCCTTGTATCATGCCAATGTTATGTAATATTTCACCGACTCTGGCTAATTTGGGTCGGGGCGATACACTTGGAGTAGTTTGTTTCAATAATTTGTAAAATCATTTAGTTCTACTACCATGGTCATGAATAAAATTTGGTTCCTACATTGAATGTATAGTAAAATCCTCATCATAGGGAAAATATAAATCTTCCACCTTTTACATCATCTATATGAATCACCATTCCATTATAAATTACACAAATTTAGAAAAATATTTCTCAATAATAGAATCCTTATATTGTATCCATTTCATTTCCAAATGAAATCCTTTTCCATGGTGTTATTAAAAAGATTCAACTACAAATGATCTTCACTATAAAAATCATAAATATAATTAGTCTCGTCTTCGGTTTCTTAAGAACGAGAGACATAAAATGGAATCTCTAATAAATTAAGTTATCATTTAAATTTAATATGTTTTTAGGTTATATACAAAGTGATTGGATTATATTTCACAAAATGATGCACTATAGATATGTTCCCCAGTTTTATATTTTATTTAATGCTTTCATGGGAACCACAATAAATATGATCCTTCAATTAAGTTAACATAATAATAAAATATTCATCCCCAACACCAACCATTCTAGTCTTATGATTCATAATGATATTATCTTCCTGTTTAATTCATACCTAATCCAATTTTTTTACTCTATGAAAAATCTTTATAAAACATAGATTATAATAAGTGATATGGGATCCATAATTTACTACCTAATTATTATATATCCATAGATTTACATCCTTAAATAATCATTTCAAATCATGATCTTAACCTTTAAATTTATATAAACTCCTATTTTTTCAAACTATATAAACTTTTATTCAATTAAACACTTAAATTTATTATCTATAATGATTGTTTAATATTAGAAAAATTATATATCATTTATGAATTTATTATCCGAAAATTATAAAAACCAATTACACAAAAATTTTGAAAAATCCATATAATGGAATTTTTTCAACTTATATATTTTCTTACATTATCAACTATATTTAATTATTGAACCAATTTGTATTAATAAAAAGACTAAATTACCCAATGCTAAACCATTTTATAATTCAAATACATTAATAAGCCAAAAATTTGGATGAGAATAAAATTATCATTAAAGTATAAAAATTGAATTTGTTTATTGAAAACCCTAAAAATATATAATGATATTTTCTTTTTAAAATAAAAGGCCATGATCTTAAATAAAATTTTATTTACTCATGAAATAAAATTAATCTTCCAAAACTACTCGTAAAAATATTTCCATGAAATCATTAAAGGAAAATCATTATTATAAATATTACTAATTAAAATATGATATCTTCTAAAAAATTTCAATAAAAATAAATCTTTATAAAAATTAAAGATCATAAACTTAATTTTAATCATAATATCATTATCTAAAATAATGAAATAAAAATATTCCCAATAATAAATTTTTATGACATTAATAATATTATGAAAATTATGGAACCATGACCCTTTTGAAAATGGTTAAAATACCATAGTTTTTTGGAGCTTATTAAGCAAACTCATCCAAAACAATCGACATGAACATAACTGATTTATTTACTAAATAAATCAAAGAGAAATTTATGATAACGTATTAATAATGTTAGAGTTAAAATTGAAACTTTTATGAATAATATATGTAATTAAAATAATTTTTTTGTGTGTGAGTAGAATCCCTAATAAGTGAGTTTGGACTCATGAAATACATATATTCATAGAGGCTTAAGTATTCACTAATGGAGAAGTCATGTTCTCATTTTCCATTAAAGAGAACGTAAGTATAAAATAGTTTCTACATAAATATAATATATTTTATACATATTATTTAAATTAATTTTATTATATTATATGTTTTATAATAAATTTGAATGTGGTGGAATAATAAATAAACATGAGTGAGTTTAGTTAATACTTTTAACTCTTCTCTCTATATCCTCCACTAGAATACAAATTAAGCCATGTTATTTAGAATATTTTAAGAGACGAAGATCATTGAGAATGTAAAAAATAGTTTTAGGATTTATTTAGGTAGATCATGGTTTATATGTTGTTTCCATGTTGTGTGGATAACTGTGTTGTAAAGGGCTCCTTTTTTTAGATATGGGAGTGAAAGTATTGTTTATATTCTATGAATAAAAAAAATATGAATGTATAATTCATTGAAAAATTAGGAAAAATGATAAGATATAATGTATTATATGATTATGGTCGATATTACCACATCCAATAATTTTAGAGACTATATATTTGGATTTTATCACATAATTTTAGCCTATTTATAGCATTTATCCCTCCATTGAGGTGACTAAAATAATACTGTGATATTTTACAAAAAATTGAAATTGCAACCATTACTATATTTTAAAATCATAATTAAAAATTAAAAATATTTTTAATAGATTCGGGTTCTATAGGTTATAGAACTCAATTTTATAACAAATGTGAATAAGTCAATGTAAAAGAGTTTTCCAGAAAGAATGAAATTACACTAAAATAATATACAATTTGGAATACCCTAAAAGATATAAATGTATAAAAAATTGAGAATTATTTTATTTAAAACTATTCCAGAACAAATGTAACTTTATTGTGTCATTATTAAAAATTGGAAAAAATTGTTTTAAAACATCACATCAGTTCCAAAATGACATGTAATTTTTTTCAAAATATAAAGGATAAATTTTTATTGTTGTATTTTAGGAATTTAATATATATTTATTCTAAAATTCTTTCATTAACAGTCAAATTATTTTTATTTCACTATTATTTAATAAAAGTAAAATTATTTTTAGAAATATTGTTTTTTCAAATTCATTTAAAAATATTTTAATCTCTAAAAATCTCAAAAATTCGCATTAAAATAATTTTAACATAATTAATTATAAAATGCAATCTACATAATAAAATGAAATTTTAAAATTTTAAAATATATATTTATTATAAATATATATCTTTTATTTAAAATAATTTGGTCATTATAAAAAAATTATTCCCCAAAATAAGAATCATATATAATCATTACATTTAACATGGATCCATATAATATAATTATGAAAATTAATAATTAATAGTATTTATTTATTTTTAAAATTACCTATGTTGAGAAATATAATATAATTTCCATTTTTTTGGTTTTATCTTTACATAATTAAAATAATAACATAAATTAATCATTAATATAATAAATATCAGGTATTGACATCATGATAATTATTTATTATAAAAATTTGGATTTTTGTATAGAAATATTCGTGTAGGTGGTTGAATGTTTCCAATAAAAAACTTGTTTTACTACTGGATGAGTAATAAATTGGAATTATATAATAGTAATATAATTTTATTAGAAGAAATAAAAGGTCAATATTACATCATTATTATCGATAATGAGATTTAAAAGTTATGGTTAGGAAAATATAATTAATAAAACATTGTGGATCTATAAACTCACATTGATAATTTACCTCCTCAAAATAGGTGGATTTATTATTGAAGGATTTAAAATTACATTACTGGAATAAATGGCAGTAATAAACTAAGACTTATTTTGAAGATTAAAATTGGGTGGGGCTTAAAGGAAGTTTAATATTAAAAGAATTATTTGTGATGTATATAAGAGATCTCCATTTATAGGTGAAAATATGTGAGATTTCTTTGTATATATATGTTATGTGAAAGGTAATAATGAAATAACATTGGTATTAAAAGATTATTGTTATGTAATTTTGGTGATAGATTTTGATTTGACTCCCACACCTATTAATGGAATTATTTAATGTATTAATACAATTTTAGCTAATTAAAATTTCAGCGATGATATTTTACAGTCTATACAAACATTACATTTTATAATTATTAAACTTTTTATGTCAAATATTTTATATTTTTTAATTATAGATATCATGTTTGATTCGAATGTGATTATTTGGGATGAATATTCATTTCATTTATTAAAATTATGCAATAATTTTTATTCTTTATAGTTTAATCATGGTCTTCTCATAGATCTATTCAATACTAACTAGGATTGATCCTTTAAATATTTGGTTTCTGAGCCTCCCTTGAGCATGAGTTAATATTATCAAAACCTAACGCCTATTTAGAGATCATTGAAAAAAAAGTAAAAGGAATATCTTTTATGGATTTTCATTATGGTGATGATCCCACCAAGGATAATCAATCAATATATTTTTCAATAAAAAAATTATTGATAATGTTATTTTGTTAGTTTATGATATAGATTCTCTACAAAGATCAGTAAAAATTTTTATTTTATCCATTATTGGGTTTATTTCACACTGAAAGGGGGATAATCTATGTTCCATTTAGGATATGAAATCAATGATATTACATTGATGGATAGAGGTGAGTCAAAAATGACTTCGATTGGAATATGAATCTTTCTAATTATTATGGGAAGAAAAGAGGATCTTAATAAGGATTAGATTATTTGAAATGTTCATTTAAATACCAGTGTCTACTGGATTTCTGAAAGGTATTTTAAGTTTAACCCAATAAAAATATAAAATCCATTAAACAACTAAGGGCTAGGTTGGATGGATTGAATTTGGTTTTCTAGAATCCCTAAATCCATATTCTTTAAGTTTCTTATATTTTTATACCACCAAAATTTGATATGTGTACTCTAAATGTTGATAATGTAATTTGTTTCAAAATTTATTATAGATGATAATCATGAATCAGAGATTTTGGACATGATCAACATCATTGTCAATGATCAAAACATTGACGTTAATGTTCAATATTAATATACCCAAAATTTTATAGTAGTGTGATATATTTTTAACTATATATATTTAAATTTAGTGTAATCCATATATAGTTCAATCCTCATAGGGATCCCAATTATTGGAATGATTTGAAAAATAAAAGGAAATGATATTCTATTTTTACTGATAGGGTTAAGGATTTATTGATGAATGAACCTATCAAATATGATAAAAATATTCATAGTAACTCTGAATTTAATAGTATGAATACAAAATCATGGGTTTATCTTGTTAATGAAGAAGATAATGAGAATGAGTTGGATATTCATTCTATGATTTTAGAACACATTTTATTGATGTGGATAAGAGAAATTTTATTCTAGGAAGTTTCATGGATTCCATAAATCCTGAATTATCTCATGAGATTACAAGACTTGTCAGATATTTGAAAAATATACCATGGAAGGAATCATTGGTAATAACTACTGTACTTAACAAAAACATTATGGACTGGTTTCCTCACCTCTCTATTCATATTAATTCATAAAAATAAAGGAGTCTTCTATGATTTATTGTGGGACTATAAACAATGATCTCTTAGTGATTTAATGGAATTACTCAAATGTTTCCGTTTTTATAGACTACCATGTTTATAGAAAATCTGTCAATCATGTTAGGGTTATCATTCATCCTATTTCTAGTGAAAAAATACGAATTATTTCCATTATTTCACATCCTAAAAATATGTATGAAAAAATCACTAGATAGATTCAATGATGTATGGTATAAATAAAAAAAATCCTTCATTAGTTAAGAATATTAATTTATCCACTCATGATGTAATGGACCATGATAAATCATATTTTAATTTTACTTTGGATTGTAGGGAAAGACATGATTAATTTCAATAAATCCTAGAGATGACAATTCACCTCGTCTTATATATCACGAAGTGGTCATAAAAATGATTAAAACACCAATGCAGTTACATCCCATTAAAAACGTACTTTTCCACTTATTCAATTTAATTTTGGGATTTAGATTTATTTATACATAGATCTTTTGTAATTTCTAGTAGTGGATCCAGTAATGGAAGAATATAAGCTATGTAATTAGAGAAATGAAAATCTACCGCACTAGAAAAAATGATGACAGATCTAATGAAATTTTAATTGAAACTAAACATCTTTAGATAAAAACATTCATGTTTTGATTCAGAACTTGGTTTATATAATAATTGTTGATAATTTTTAATAAAACCCTTCATATAATGGAAGACCATAAATGACTATATATGTGATGAAATATATAGTTATAGATGATACATCACATGGATGTTCAACGATTTCAATTTCTAAATATGATAATGATCGAATATATTATCATTACTTGGGGAAAAGATAATGATACAAGAGTAAAAACATAAGGGAAGATCTATTGATTTTCTAGTGGAAACATAACATCTTGGTTCCCATGGAAATTCATTTCAAAATAATAAAATGTTCTGTTCTACTAATTAAACATCATGAAAATAGAAAATTTTATTTTAAAAAATATGGGTGAAATTTACTATAAAAAAATACACTAGTAATATAAATAATAGTGGTAATAATAAAGGTATATGTATCCTTAAATTATATTTTTAAATATATATTCCCTTATGAAATTTTTAGGTTCTATGCAACTCTAACAAAATTAATTTTTTTTTATTTTTATCAAAATGTTTAATCCCTGTTTTATTTTCCTTTTTGAGCTGAATATAACAATTTTTAAGAAAATACCCCTTTTTATAAAATGGGTTATCTGTTTATTTAAAAAATATAGTCCTCTCATTACTTAAAATTAATTTAGGTCTCACCTAACTATTGTTTTAGTTGAATCTCTCAAATAAATTCTAGATAATATATTTCCAATTTCGATTTTTTTTTCAAATGAACATTTTTTCATAAAAATCTATGATTATAATATATATCAAGAAAGAATCTATCATTGAAAGAACATATATATTTAAATAATCTCCGTAAATGGATTATGGAATCTTCTTGTGAATTTCAATAAAATTTATAATCCAACTGAGAATCATGGAATTCATAACTCTTATAAATCAACCAGACACTTCACATTGTATAGTGATATTCAAAAACATATATGACAACAAATTTTTTTTCCAAATATACTAGGCATTGTAAATGTCTTCTCAAAATAGTGGTCGTGAAATTAGAAAGGTCTTTTTTAAATTATTTAGCTCGTAACATATGGTCTTCTACTTCATAAACTACTCTTACAAAAATTAGTTCTAATCATCATCCTATTTTTAAAAATCATTGCATTATAGGTGATAATCTACACATTTGGTTTAGGATTAACAACTCTCAGTCCTTGTATCATGAGTGAAAGTATTCTATATAAGTCTCATCTAATTAATTAAATTTAAAGGGTGATTATTTGGATTGTATCATAAAGAGTAAAGTTATTAAGAAAATTCTAAAACCATTGGATTGAGTTTGATTTAGTCAGATGGTTGAAAATATTTCTCATCATGAATAATTTCATCACATTATTCAATATAATGTGACAGCTAGTGACATTTCCATAGGTCATTAGCAGTTAAATATAGTTAATCAAGAACTCAAGAACCCCATAAATAAGAAATACTATTTTTAAAGAGAAGCCTCTAATGTCAAAATTGTTAAAGGGTCTGATAGAAACTACAAATATATCAACTCTCTCAAAATAGTAAGGAATATTAACATATCATTGTCTATTAATAGTGATAATGTGGAGATATTTGATAAAAGATAGGATTTTACTACTAATTTTGTTTCTTATTAGAGAAATCACTTTAATATCCCCATCACTCTCACTAATATCATGGAATATATCATTCTTAGGATGGATGATAATAATTATAATTCTTTTATGACAACCATTCCTCTTAAAATAGAGATCAAATAAGACGTCATTGATATCATCTTTAGTATTTCTCTTAGTCTCGATATCTTCACAAATTCCATCCCTAAAACATTTTTGGGTTACTATTTATATTGATTTTTTAGTAATAGTTAATTATGTTTTTTCTAATTTAGTCAACTAGAACCGAGAGTTAATGTAAAAATCCTTAGTTTGATTCCTAAATTTGAAAATTAAAACGATATTTACCTCTTTAAACCTATGTCACTTTTCAAAAATATTTAGATAATTATA
This sequence comes from Viscum album, assembly GCA_963277665.1. Taxonomy (NCBI): domain Eukaryota; kingdom Viridiplantae; phylum Streptophyta; class Magnoliopsida; order Santalales; family Viscaceae; genus Viscum; species Viscum album. The sequence continues at coordinate 1,978,065,694 of OY728146.1, read as the reverse complement.
AGGAAATTTTTTTCTAATGAATTAAATAATATTGATAACATAATTGTTTTCTCCAATAATTTTTTATTTTTCAATGGTATGCAGATTCAATATTTCCACACAAATTCCTCTAATTGTAAAATATTCTAATGAAGTCAACCATATAATAAAATATCGCTATCAAACATGATGTCAAAAAATATGTCCAAGCATTAGATTGGGGATTCATTTTCATGTTTTAAACATGTTTTGGAGTCCATGATACTTTTATAAAGTGGTTTAAAACTCTAATGACCTAGTACAATATTTTAGTTCATATAATTTTATCTCTTATGTGATACTTTACATGCTCCATAGGTGTTCGAAAAAGAGAAATGGTTTCTGCCTTTATTTTTTCTATTTATATTGATTACTTAATAATTATTCTTATCAACATCGTTAATGTAAAAAAAATAAATCCCATTAAAGATGCAATATTCCTTGATTCCACCAATGATTTATTGTACTCTGATGACATTATTATTCTCACTAAATTTATCAAACAAATATCAAGAACATTAAAAATTATTTCCTTTATTATAAAAGATATATTTGGACCTGATATTAATGAAAAAATTCCCTTCTTATACAATAGAAAGACTAGTCCTATAAATACAAAAGAAAACATAATTAATTAGTTTGGAATCAAAGAAGATTAATATCTATCCATGTAACTTGTTGTTCCCAATATTTGGGGTAAAATTTGTGTTTTTTATTTTTATAACACTATGATCCAAATTTTAAATTGTCTAGATTATTATAAATCCATGATGTTTTCAATAGAAGGTATAGTTTTTATTATGAAAATAGTGATTATTTAAAAAAAATACTCACTAATGGTTTTTAAATGTCCATATACCAACATAAAAATAATCAATACATCCATAAATATGTGTTTTAAGAGTGGAAGCATCCTTCAGATAAGACATGTGACAATATCATGAAAATGGTTTTGTTTGCAGGTTGATTATGGGGGCTTGGTGTAAAATTTAATTTTATATTTAATTAATCATTGTCTGAATTCATTATGTAGATTATATTCAATTTTATTTTAAGGGAATATGATTTTAAGAGATGCAGGTTCTTAAAAATAATCAACACCATGATATTTATTTATATAGTCTCTTCTATTTGGTCAGATCTTAAGGCCTCTTTTTCTAGTATTACTATAGAAGCTCACTCGTGGACCAACTACATGTCTTCTGTTGATTTTTACTTATAAAACCCAATAGGTATGAATCTTATAAACATTATAAACAATCCATTTTCATCACTTGATCGGAATGTGGAGATAAATGAGCAGTTGGAGATTTATTTTTTATTCTCTCTATAATAAATTCAATGATCTAGTCATGAATTAAAAAATTATTAAAGGATATTTTTAATTATTATGGAAAATAAAACATCATGGGACACTTTCCAAAAATAAATTATATTGATTGGTTGTGCAGGAGAAAGAAAAACATGTTAGCTAGGTGATTGAGCAGATTTTGGTTGCTTCAATCAGATTTAATATTATATAGAGGTTTATGCAATCTGAACATGTTAATGATTATTTATTTAAGTTTATTGGAGTTAAAAAATGATTTCTATGTGTTCTATGTTTCTATTATAGATATTCTACTATGACTTGGACAGTAATAACTAATTTTTTCCAGGTCATCCTACCTGTTATAGTGTCCATCGAGGACTATATATCATATTTCATCAAGATTCCACCCTTATAGTAGATGATGAAATTTTTTTTAAATGTAATATTTGAACATATTCATCTTATGTGGACAAGACTAAACAAGACCATATAAGAGAATTCAACATTCATAATTTAATTGGCACTGGTCTAAATTATGGAAGTAGTGGAAATTGAAAATAGCATCCAAAATGTTTTATGTAAGAATTACATAAAAGATTTCACTATATTAAAATTTTTGGGAATCGTAGGAGACCATCATTATCCTTCTGGTATACTTCAATTTATGTGGATATGTCCATTTTTGGGTTGTATCAAATATAACATGGATAGATCATCAAGAGGAAAACATAGTCCCTCTATATATGGAGTAATATTTAGAAATCAATAAAGTGATGAACATGTCCACCTCAATGGTCATTGTGGAACCACCACAAATCTTGGTGGTGAAATTAGTCAAATTATGAATATAGTTAAGATAGAAATTTGATTTGGTTGCTGTAATGTGTCTCTTGAATGCGATTTCACCTTTATTGTGTTGGATATCAAAAATGGAATTGTTTAGTTATCATTGAAGTTGACTATAAGGTGGAATAATTACTTTTACTTCCTTTCATCCATGAATTACAGTCACATTTTCATATCATGATGCACATTTCATGGAAAACAGGCCTTTAGAAATAGGGATAACTAATTTTGAGTTGACCATACACAATGACATACTGGATGATCTTTTTCCCTTTTTTCAATGGTATTATTTTAAATGAACTTATTTTAAACTCTTGTAATTATTTCTATTTTTAATAACAGATTCTTTTCCATTTTTAATTCTCACATTATCTTAAGAAATGTATTTACCTTTGTAAATATTTCATTATTAAAAAGATATAATGTCATGTTTAACAATTTCGAGCATGATGATTACCAATTTGACTCTATTTACTATATTTCAATTTCTATATTTTTCAAAATTAACTTTTCAATTAAAATAATATATATATATTTATATGAACTATATATAGATATCAATAACATATAAATGATTAAATATTAAAAATATTAATTTTTATAAATTAATATTTATATAAATGTAACCATATTCATTGTAAAATAAAAAGATACATTAGATTCATCTTTTTAATGTGATCAATTTAATTTATTATGTAAAAAATACACAGTACTTACAAAAATTCTTTCAATAATATCATTGTGATAATATTAAATTTTTTTTACCACATCCAATTAAATTAATTTATTCAACTTGTTTACATACATTTTTAATCATCTATTAGAATTAAAATATATCTTAAAATTTAATAAATATATAAAATAAAACAATAATAATAATTATTATTATTATAATTAAACCCATATAAATATAATCTTATAATATAATAAAAAAATAAAATTTTATTTTTTTTCATTATTTATAAATATTGAATTATATAATTTTTATTTTTCACTACAAATTATATGTTTCCTATATACCTATTTGATACATGCATACCCAATAACCATATATACATCAACCATATTTATAATCCGAAATATATATAATGACCGTATTTAGTTTTTTAATATATCTTTGAAAAATCACTTAAATAATTTTCAATATTCTTTTCCCTCTCAATCAAAATGTCTATTATATTTTAAAATGCTTTTCGTCCTTACATAGATGTATTTGGATTGATGATCATTCATGGAAAATCACAAGGATAAAAATTCTATATTTTTTCTAATATTTTATTTTGGATTTATTTGAAAATTAATTTTCTTGAAGATTATTTATATTTAATTTTACTTATGTATCAATATCTATAATTAATTATAATATTTTATCATAATAATATGTATAGTGTTTCATTTTACCTTAGTGTTATGTGTAAAAAAGGTAGTCAATAGAAAATTTTTTCAAAGTAAATTTTTATAAAAATCTTTGAGGGTCACAATGAATACATAATAGCATTTGTGTCACAAATTTTAGTTCTAACTCCACCCCATGGTGGGCTAGAAAAAGGTGTGTTACTTCTTAATATCGTATAGCCCCACAACTCAGACCTACTATCATGAGTTTTAGTTCCTAAAGGAAATATGAAAACCTTATGTTGGTTGATATATTTAATTTCAAAAAAATTGAATATTTTGGATATTTTTTCAATAAACACCACACCCAGTTTATCTTGACATAAAATAACAAATGAGTTTATCTTGTGTTACACAGAACACCGAGTATAAAAGAAACATGAAATATCATCATTGTGATAGTTATCAGACATCTTTTAAAATGGTAGGTATGTATACAATTCGAAAAAATATTTAAAAATATGGTTTAAAAAAGTAAATAAATGTTATTTTTTTATAAAAATTTTCCAAAAATGAAAAAAAAATTTATAAAAAGGTGATTTTTTTTCTAGAAAAAACTATTTTTATTCTTACAAACTTCATTCAAATCAATTAATTAAAAAATAATTTTTTCATAATTATTATAATAGAATTTATAATTATTAATTAAATATAATATTTCACATGAATCATACATGTTTTCTAGTCATTCTATAATGTAAATTGATTTCCAGCATAAAAATGTATTATTTGAAAACTAATTTTTGTTGCATTTTTGCACAGTTTTTAAAATTTTATTTTTGAATCATGTAGAAAATTTATTCCAAATAAACAAATATATTTTTCAAATATTTATTCAATTATTATTTTATTTTTAATGTTTGATGATTTTATAAGGTAACAAATTTTTGGATAAATAGTGAAAAATATCGGTTCTGTGGATAGTTTGCATTTCATTTAAAAATTATAAAAACAACCAAAATAATTTAATATTGTTTCAAATTTAAAATTAGTATATATATATATATAGTAAACCAATTGATTTAAATTTGTTAAATTTCATATTGGTTTTTTTATTAAAAGCCTTTAATCGTTTGAAAAATTTCTATGTGGAAAACAATTTTTCATCGCATCAATGCGATTAATTTTAAATTTATTTTTTGAACTTCTATGTCTGAAATTTGGAAAACAAATTAAATATTTTAAATAAAACTATTTAATATATTATAATAATTACTTCTTAATGTTTTAACATAGTAAATAATAATAGTAGTAATAATTAATTAACATGGTTAAAGTTAAAATGGGTTTACTTGGGTTTAAACAAGAAATAATAATTGGAAAAAATGAATTTTAATATTTTAAAAAATACATTTCATTTCCATATTTTTATAATATCACCTATATGGTTTGATAATATCTCATTTTGGCACCTGTTTCTTGTGAAACCTGTGGTTATAGATTCCTTTTAAAAAAATTAAAAATGCACCATACACCTCAGTTATAAATGGAATCCTCCTTTTCTCTCTTATTCACAAATAAAAAACCCAATGGTTCATTACAATGCTTCCCAAATAACATCCTTACTTCCCTCCTCTCATCCTATAATCCATATACTTGTCATAAATATTTGTTATTAATCTTTTTTGTGTAAACCAAAATATGTTTTCTCAAGAAGAGGTAACGTTCTTAACCAAGAGTTTTATATTATATCTTTATCCAAATAATTTAATTATTAATAAATAATGATGAAATGAATACATAGATATCTGAATTTTAATTATATTAGATTTTTTTATTTTTATATCATAAATTCATCTTATCTTCGATCAATTGGGATATGAAATCACCATTCGTGTGTGTAGAGGACTACTGCCTCGTGAACCAATGTTATTTATTTACCAAAACCACCTCTCATAGTTGGTCATAATTATTGATTTAATGTTGTTATATTATATTTATGGTATTATTTTTTATCTTTAATTACAATACTACATCTATATTATTTCATCCCAACATGATGGAATATACTATCATCTCTCCTATGTAATATGAACTACAACCTCACAAACCAATGTGTTTTTATATATGATTAAATTTGATAAATAATATGAATAAATTAAATAAATTAAATAATTAAATTTTATTTTTCAATATTTTTTTACTTCTTGAATTATTATATCACACATTACTTATTACTTTTCATTAGATGGGAGATTTGATAACATAGATAATGTGACTGGTGGACTACTATCTTATGAAGCAATGTGATTCATTTTTCAAGAATACATTATATATAATGTTATATGTATAGTTTTCTATAGTCATATTTGATACATGTGATAGTATATTGATTATGTAATGTTAATGTATCATTTAATATTATTTATGGTCATTTGTCAAGAAAATAGAAACTCCATTCCTACGTATGTATGGACTACTATCTCAAAGAAAAGTGTAATTTATTTTATTTCTCTAATATTTATAGATTATGCTCAAAAAATATGTATGGAATTTATATTATGCTTATATTTTCATGACCCAACCCAAGCTAGGGCATAAGCATCAACTACCCCAATCCCACATTCATAGTCTAGGGGATGGGAAAATCATCGAAAGCACAACAAATATTGGGGAGGTCATTGCCTAAGTGAATGTATACAGAGACATGACAAAATCAGCACAAACATGTAGAAGATAATAAATTAATATTCAATAACTATAGTGATAAAAACTCCGGTATATGACCACTATGTATTATAAGAGTACAATAGTGTATACTAAAAGGAAAAACCCGTCCAAATACACACCCAATAACAATGATATCCCAACTAGGAAAAAACTGGGAAAGTAAAATGATGAGAGAGGCCAAATCTTAATCTCCATTATCTGAAAACCGTATTTAGATGAATTAACCATGTTTCTTTGATATCCTCTATAATCACAGTTAACATGTCTATCTCCTTCATAAGACATGGCACTGGTGTGCATATCCCAAGAAGTGGTGAGTATATTCATACCTGGTAGAATGCCATGAAAAGAGGTGAAGGGGTGGGGGTAGTTAGAAATTTAATATAAAAAGAAGGTATTAGAAAAAACAGTGTCCACTACAAGTATATAGCTCAAACCAAACCAAGAGACTGAATGCAATCTCATCTGAATTTAAGGATCTAGGCACGATGAGGAAATGAACTCGTCATCGAGTCTTATCTACAAATGACAGGATATTAGGCACGTCCAACCACAATATGTTAGGTGTAGAAAGAACGTGGAATACCCCACACATCTTCAAATATCCTTGAATTATAGAAACCAATTCAATGGAGTGGATTAAAAATAAAGAATATCTATATATATATATATGACCAGTTAAAGAATCAAAAATGAGAGAGTAAGGGGATCTCCATCTCACATCATTACCCCTGAAATGAATCTCCGTCGGTTATAGAAGTGAATCTACAACTCCTGGAACCTCATGCATATTTTCTGGATTCATAAGGAAAAGGGACTCAATCACCACACATTGATACTATCTCCTTTTGGTGGAGCTAACTCGCTGTCATGGTTTTAGGTCACATCATATGAGCTTTTTTTGATGGGGAATGTGTCCCTCTTTCTCGTGAGTCCAAATGTATTTTAAAACAGACCTTGTCACTATCCCTCATAGTGATGGGGTTATATGATTCAAGAAAGGTGCTCATTCCCAAGTAAATTAGGAGGGTCCCACTATATTAGTCACTAAGGAGGGATACTGCCCAGGCCAATTGGAGGGTACCTCTTGGGATGGTCATCGTGGAACGCCAACTCTTAGTCCTACTGTAGGGTATGCCTACTGATTATTTAGGGAACTCCACTTACCAGCCTATTTAGAGGGTTGTGCCTTGAATATTTCATTAGGGTACAACATTTCTTAGCCCGACCAGAGGGTAAGCCTAGAACTGTCATTTGGGAATTCAACTACTTAGCAAAATGAAATAGTAAGCCTGGAAGGATGAGGATCTCCACTTCCCAGTCCTATTGGAGGGTAACTCGAAATGATCATCAGATAATGCAACTACCCAGAAAATATGGACAGTAAGGCCGGTACTATCTTTAGGGAACTCCACTACCCCTCCCTGCTAGAGAGTTACACCCAAAATTTCACTGATGGATCTTTATGATCGATTCCATCATCGGGTGTCACCTCAACATAGTCCAAACATATAAGATTCATCATCATGTATCAATAGATTATTATTAGGGAATCATTTCATTTTATGCTAAAAACCACTCGGGATAGTCTTTTCACTATCTAAAATATGAGTTTAATTGAAGAAAATGTTGGAGTTGGTGGTCTAGAACCAACTACTTTGTACTTTATTCATTAAATAAAAGCCTTATCACATCTTGATTGTTCTTATGCATGACATGTCATGTGATGATGTCCTAAGGACAGCTGTTGCATTAAAGGGTCGTAGCGGATCCCTGCAATGATGAGAACCCGAAAGTGCCATAACACTGTTCTTGAATGTATGTTCTATGGCCGGATGATATTATTTTAGGGACATAAATAATACAGGTCATTAGGGGTGAGGACTCATAAAACTTTGAGGAACCTTCTCATGGTGTGCGCCCTTGGTAATATCCAGGAGGATATTATGAGAACGAGACCTGCCAGTAGGAAATCCACATTTCATAGTGTCATTGGATGTTCCTATCTACGGACGTGTGTATTGATCCTTAGAATTTAAGATTATTATTAATGGGTATTAAAACTCGCGCACTTAGATGTATTGACGAAAACTGTGACAACACACTGTTCGCAGCGAGGTAGGATATGTTGGGTGCGTCACGAGTAATACCGCATTAATAGATAATGCGAGAAATGATTTGTCCCTTCCGTTCCATAACGGAAGTAGATATCTCAGGCCCTTTTATGGAATTGATATAGCCTAAATAAATCCATCACTACTACAAAAATGGGCAGGGGGAGCGCGCCCTTATAACAGTGCTAAGAAAAACCGCTGATAAAGGATACCCTATATCAGCGCTAAAATTACAGCGCTGAAAAAGCTAATGTTTATCAGCGCTTTCTTAGCGCTGATAATAGTAATATTTATCAGCGCTAGAAAAGCGCTGATAAATCCGATCTATATCAGCGCTAAAATTTTAGCGCTGATACAGTTGGTCTTTATCAGCGCTCAAAAAGCGCTGATAAAGGTTCGCCTATATAAGCGCTAAAAAAGTGCTGATACAGAACACCTCTATCAGTGCTCAAATTTCAGCGCTGATATAGGGTATCCTTTATCAGCGCTCAAAAAGTGCTGATAAAAATTATCTTTATCTGCACTAAAAAAGCGCTGATAAAGAGACCTTGTATCAGCGCTATAATTGTAGCGCTGATACGGGGAATCTTTATCAGCGCTTTTCTAGCGCTGATAAATCATAATATTATCAGCGCTAGAAAAGCGCTGATAAAGCTAGATTTTATCAGCGCTATAATTTTAGCGCTGATAAAGGTAGCCTTTATCAGCGCTTTTTTAGCGATGATAAAACCTTAGTCGACTTTTTTATAAAGTCGGTCGCACAGTGCCCTCGTTTTATCGCAGCTAAAGCCCTCGCGGAACCGTAACCCTGCTACTCTTCTCCCGAATACCACTGCTGTGTTCGCTTCACCGGAGCTTGCCGCCCCCGGTACACTCGCCGTCCTCCGCCGCCCGCAACACCCTCGGCCAACCTCCACCGCATGCCGCCCCCGGCTGCCCGCAATGCCCTCGGCCGCCGTTCTCTGCCGCCCTCGGCCGCCCTCCGCCGCCCTCGGCTGCTCTCCGCCGCCTCCGCCGCCCTCCGCATCACTCGACCGCCCTCGGTCGCCCTCCACGGCCGCCTTCCGCAACCCACAACGCCCTCGGCCGCCGCCTTAAGGTAACAATATATGAAGAAGATGTATATGTTTTCATATAGATAGATTGTGTATAGTTGATTCTCTCTAAGTGTACTCATGATGATGTCCAGATGTTGGGAATGATCATCATTATTTTGGTATTACACCAATATGTCATCCATAAAACAACTACAATCTGGTCTAGGTACAAGTGAAATATTCAACTCATCAAGAGAATAAATGCCATGGGGAATTCGTCAACACAAATTTTATTATGAAGAATTCATAAAAACTATACATGATTTCAAAATTAGTTTATAGTATATCAGAATTTCTCAACCTCAAATGATGATAAACAAACCTTAGATCAATCTTAGAGAACAATATGGAACCCCTCAGCTGGTCAAATAGATCAAAAATACAAAGAAGTGGATATCTGTTCTTAATTTTCATCTGATTCATATTCTATTAATAGAAACACATATGTAATGTTCTGTCATCCTTCTTGGAAAATAAAACATGAGATCCCCAAGGTGACATACTCGAGCAGATGCACCCTTCATAATCTAACTCCTCTCATTGAGTTTTTTGTTCCTGAATCTATTATTGTTTCATTCTGAAAGGCGTTATATAAAATGGCTCAACTCCACGCATCAGCTCAATCATGAACTCAAAGTCTCTTTTAGGTGGTAGCCCTAATCAATTCTCATGAAACACATCCTAGAACCAGTCTACTACTGGGGGAAATATTTCTTGTTTCAATCCATTATCATCAAGAAAAATATTTTTAAACTTGTCTATGTTCTCACCTAGTTGTGGAAGAATTGGTCCTACATAGTCTACCAAGATATCCCATTCTCCATAAAAGACATGGGCTCTACCCTTATGAGGCATGACGGTCACTCATCTACGGTAACAATCAATTTGATATTGATTAAATACCAAAAATTACATCATCACTATCTATTCAATACATATCATATCAAGCATGTATAAATCCAAAATGAAACAATACTCACAAACCATGAGGGAACATCCCTTACGAAGACAGATGCCTTCTAATCACACCCCCAATGGCGTGTTGACCAACATGATCCCACAAAAGTACTCTAACATAAAACAGAAACCATTTACCAAGATATAAGATATAAAATAATGAGAGGATGCCCTATTACAAGTCTCTTTTAGGTTCCCCTATTCGGTGCTCTGATAAAGGTATCTCTCATCGATTGGAAATCCTCTATCTCATGTTATATCCTCCTTATAGAGTGATAGATAATCATCTTTTTAGTGAATCTAATATTCTTTTTTATGAATCTTGATTATAGGTTGGACTACTTAATCTCCTTCCAAGGAAGTGGTTTCCTTCTACTGTATTTGGAAGTCTTCTTTTGTGTACTTGAACCATAAATACTAATATTTGAGATTCAAATAGGATGAAGATGAATAAAGATTGGATGGATTCTAATCGTTTAACAATAGAGTACGAGAATGGAGTGAAAGAGTTCATCAAGTTTTCAAAGGATCACACAAAGGATCATTCTCAAATCCTTTGTCCGTGTTTACGTTGTTGTTATTCTAGACTACTTACTCCAGAGGAGTTGGAAGAACATTTGATATGTCACGGAATAGATCGGAGTTATAAATGTTGGAATAAACACGGAGAAAAAGAGAATGTAGCTACTGGCTGGGATAAAACTGCGTTTTATGGATCGTCAGATATGAATACAAATATAGATAATGAAGAAGACCGTATGGAGGATGTGATTACAGATGTCAATGATGATGAAGATCGTATTGAGGAAATGACAAAGACAATTCAAGATGAACCCCGTGATTGCCCAAAATTGTTTGAGAAGTTAAAGAGTTGTGCAAAGACGCCATTGTATGCTGCTTGCACTAAGTATACAACATTGTCAGCTGTACTGAAGTTGTATAAATTGAAAGTAGGCAATGGATGGAGTGATGTCAGTTTTACGGAACTACTTGCTCTCTTGAATGACATGCTCCCGGAAGATAATGAGCTCCCAAGCCGGACATATGAAGCTAGACGAATGCTACGCTCGATGGGAATGATTTCTGAAAGAATACATGCCTGCCCGGAAGACTGTATACTGTTTCGAAAGGAGAACAAATCACTTACAGAATGCCCAAAGTGTGGTTCTTCTCGATACAAGAAAGATAAATCCAATCCTACGAAAGTTGTATGGTACTTTCCAATCATTCCAAGGTTTAGGCGTTTATATGGAAGTGAAGAAACTGCAAGACAATTGTCGTGGCATGCAGATAAAAGAAATAAAGATGGGTTATTACGTCATCCGGCCGACTCTCCTCAATGGAAGAAAATTGATCATGAGTATCCTGAATTTGGAAAAGAGCCGAGAAACCTTCGTCTTGCGTTATCTACAGATGGAGTGAATCCTTTTGGTTTTCAAACCAGCACTCATAGTACATGGCCTGTTATGTTGCTAAATTATAACTTGCCACCCTGGTTATGGATTAAGCGAAAATTCATCATGTTATCTATGCTTATATCAGGACCAAAACAACCAGGTAACGATATTGATGTTTATCTGACTCCTTTGATTGAGGATTTGAAGTTATTGTGGGACTCAGGTGTAATGTTGTATGATGCTTATAAAAGTGAATACTTCACGTTGAGAGCGATGTTGTATGGGACAATAAGTGATTTCCCTGCTTATGTAAATTTGTCAGGCTATAGCATTAAAGGAACTCAAGGGTGTCCCGTGTGCGAAGAAGATACAAAATCAATTATGTTGAAACATTCGTCGAAATCTGTGTTTCTAGGACATCGTAGATTTCTACCTCATCGGCATAAGTACCGATCTTGGACGACATGATTCAATGGAAGTTCCGAAAAACGCACAACACCGTCTCCACTAACAGGTGATCAGCTGTTTGAGAAAGTAAAAGATATGAACACTGTTTTTGGTAAACCATTTTCGAAAAACCTTATGAAAATCGGTTGGAAAAAGAGATCAGTTTTTTTTGAATTACCATTCTAGAATTGTTTGTACGTCAGACATTTTCTTGATGTGATGCATGTGAAAAAATGTATGTGATAGTGTTATTGGAACATTGCTAAATGCCCCTGGAAAAACAAAAGATGGAATTAAGGCAAGGTTAGACATGGTTGACATGGGAATACGAGAAGAGTTGGCTCCCGTGAAAGGTGAAAATCGAATGTTTCTTCCTCCTGCTGCTTATACTCTTTCTAGGGCAGAGAGATATCAGTTTTTCAACTTCTTTAATGATGTAAAGGTTCCAGAGGGGTACTCATCAAATATCACGAACATTGTGTCAAAGAATGATTTGAAGTTAAAAGGTTTGAAATCACATGATTGCCATGTTTTGATGAAAGATCTAATTCCTATAGCTTTACGTTGCATTTTACCCAAGAATGTTCATCATACGTTAACCAAACTTTGTTTCTTTTTCAAAGCCATATGTAGCAAAGTTTTAGACCTGGGGAAATTTCCAGCTATGGAAAAAGAAATTGTCATCATATTATGTGAATTAGAAATGTTCTTCCCGCCAACATTCTTTGATATGATGGTTCATTTGATGATTCACTTGGTGATAGAGATTCGACTTTGTGGTCCTGTGCACTATAGATGGATGTATCATGTTGAACGGTATATGAATATTTTGAAAGGATATGTCAAAAATCGAAGTCGGCCAGAGGGTTTTATAGTTGAGCGATATATTGTTGAGGAAGCCATTGAATTTTGTATTGAATACCTATCTGATGTGGAAAGCATTGGTCTCCCGAAATCTCGTCACACTGGACGCATTGAGGGTGGGGGAATTTCTGGAAGAGAAGTTGTAACAATCAGTATTACAGATCGGGAGCAGGCTCATCTTTATGTTTTGCATAATACTTGGGAGGTTGCTCCATATATTGAAACTCACAAAGAAATTCTTAGGTAGTTGAATCCATCGAGGGCTGAAAAAGGGTTAGCAGATACACATAATCACTAGTTTATAGGATGGTTTCAGGACCATATTTTTAAGCAGTTGGATGAAAATCGGAATTCAATTTCAGAACGACTTCGATGGCTAGCCGCTGGACCAAGTGTGTATGTATTATCTTACAGTGGGTATGTAATTAATGGTTATACATTCTATACGGATGAACATGATGAAGAGAGTACCATGCAAAATAGTGGAGTTACACTAGTGGCTGAAGCGATGCATGTTTCTGGTAGTAAGGATAGAAATCCAATTTATGCAAATATGTCATACTTTGGCATTATCAAACTAATATGGGAGTTGGATTATACGACATTTCAATTGCCGATTTTTCAATGCAAATGGATTGATAACAATAGTGGTGTTAAAATATATGAATGGGGATTTGTGAAAGTTGATTTTAGTAAAGAAGGGTACAAAGACAAACAGTTTATAATGGCATCACAAGCGGTACAAGTTTTTTATGTTCCAGATCCTGCAAACCGAAAGTGGTCGATTGTTCTGTTATCGTCCAAAACTATTGAGGGTTTCGATGAAAATTCAGTTGAGGATGATCCTTTTAGTGGTACATCACAATCAATTCGGAGCGGTCCCAATGTAGATGATGTTTTGTATGTTAGAGGAGACCACAATGAAGGGATTTGGATTGTCGATAGAGGTGTCAAATCTCTTCAACCTTTGAAAAAAAGAAAGAGAGTTCAGTAAACATGTTATATTTTGTTTGTAATATAGATCTTGTTATCTCATGTTATTATCTTATCATTACAGAATTTATGTAATTTGAATGAACTGTTCAACCACTTTTACAGATAATGACTTCTGCACATTCTGGTGCTCCTAACCTTGAGACTGAACAAGTCTATCAAGCAGCTGCTGCTGCGGCTGCTGCTGCTCCTGCAGCTCATGCTGCTGCTACTGTTTCTCCTGATGCGGCTCCTGCTGCTCCTACTGCTGTGGCTCCTACTCCTCCTGCTGTGGCTCCTGGTGCTCCTACTGCTCCTGCTGCTGCTCTTACTGCTGCGGCTCCTGGTGCTCCTACTACTCCTGCTGCTGCTCTTGCTGTTGCGGCTCCTTCTCTTAGTGTTGAGGTCCAACAACCATCAACACATGTCCTTGATATCATAGTAGATGAACATATAGATGATGTTGATATCGATGAAATGGTCGGGAATGAAGGACCGACGTCGCAGAAATCACAGGTGCGTCGTAGTTTGACAGTGTTAGCCAAAATTCTTAAGGCGAAAAGCAAAGGCATCAAATTTGAAGTCGGATGGAATGCACGAGGCCAACATGTGAATCCCAACAATGCTATGTTTAGAAGTTACATTGGAGTTGTCACTCGGCAACGCATGCCGATTGACATAGATTCATGGCACCATGTTGTGTCCGGGTTAAAGGCTGTGATCTGGGAAGAAATTACGGTAACATTATGAATTTATTTCTTTAATTAACTAGAAAATAAAATGATGAAACAGTGTCTTACTCTTCTCAATCTCTTGCAGAGTACATTTATAGTAGACGACTCACACAAGGATTATGTAATAAGGCTTGCAGTAAAGATTCATCGAGGTTTTCGTACTATTTTAACAAGATATCACCTGAAAGATTCTAAAGGTAAAATAAACCCGCACCCACCCATTGTCTATGCGCACCTGGTATCCCAAGAATCATGGGATGCATTTATTGGCCATCGTGGGGATGAGAAGTTTCAGGTACATTGTGAGTGATAATACGTTGTTTGAGGATACCTGTATTCATCACTTTGATTGTCAATATTTCATTTATGAAACAGAAACTCTGTACTGAAAATAAGGAACGTGCATCAAATCCAACATACCCCTATCGTAAAGCAAGGATGGGGTACGCTTCATTAGAAAAGAAAATGGTACGTATTGTAAATTTACAGTAATATTGTTAGGTGCTAATAAACAACATCATAATTATCTTTCTATGTTTATATGTAGATTGATGAATCTAAAACCAAATGCACTTCTATCCCACATCATGTGCTATGGAAGGAGGCATGTGTGAACAAAGAAGGGAAGTTAATAGATGAGAACACACAAAAAGTGTGGGAAATATGTGTAAGTATGACATGATGATAAAAAGATTTGTTTAAAATTGATATTACATAAAAATAATTAGTTTTTTTCCTATATCTAACAGTCACAGGAATCAGCTACTCCTGTAGCTGATACAGACCTATTATCGACGACTTTGAAGCAGCCAGAAAAATACGGTCGTGTCAGAGGTACAGGGTTTGGGGTGACACCCTGAGTATATTTTGAGAAGAAGAAAAAAATGGATGATACAGAGAAAAAATTGGAACAAATGAGCGAAAAAATAGAAAACCTTGGAGAACAATTGCAATGGCAGGGAGAGTTGCTAGCAACTTTTATGGGTGGGAAGCAAAGGGAGGACACAACTCAGGAACAACCACCGCATGAACATCCTGCCCCACCCCCCACCAGCTTTGAGGCGAGCCATTCACCTAAAAAAATGTCTTAGCCGTGGTAATAAATATTCTAATAACGGTTCCCATGAAATATGAATCAGACAAACACTGATAATTTATCTGTACTGATATTCTACAGGGTGATAATGATTGTGATTTATATCTGTCAACACCCACCTATCACCTTGTAGCGAGGGCTACAGTGTTCAATATCCCAGATGCCACACTGCATAATAGACCACTTTCAAAATATCATCTGAAAGTGACGATTACTGTAGCTCATGAGCCAAATGCAATGCTACCTATTCCACTTGATGACGTTGATATTCATACGGTCGAAAAGGCTATTGGGACATTCATTGCATGGCCGACACAACTTGTAAGAGTACATGCAGACAAAGAGGTATTTATTTCCTTTTATTTTCAAGCTAAACCCTTAACAATTAATGAAAAGAGTGTCTGAATCAATGATTGTTGTTATAGACGGAGAAAGGAAAGGGGGTGACTAACATCGGCTCGAAACCATCTAAAGGATCGACCAATCGATCCCAAGGAGCTACTGAAAGCACAATAACACCACCTGTTCTCTTTCCACATTTACTAGCATTGAAGACTCATGTGGATATGAAGCTAAAAGATGGTAATAGTCATATAGTGATTTTCGAAGATAATATATACTGAGAGGAAAGTCAAGATTTCATTGTTGCTGAAAATGTAAATGAAATCCTTGAAAACGGTTGGTTAGGCGTCACTGTTGTAAATGAATATATGAGGTATGTTTCCATGAATTGATTTTCTAAAAGCTGATCTAATGTGAAAATTATGACTAAATGCATTTTATATTGTTGACAGACGCATTTATGAAAAACAGTTGAAGGGATTTTCCCATGAGCCAAGATTTGGACTGGTTAGTCCTCATATCACATCAACACACCAAAAAAAAATAGAGTCATCAAAAAGGGATGCAATAGTGAACGACTTGCTGAAAACATTTGAACGCAAGATTACAGATGACAGACTTTTCCTAATACCAACCATGCAGGGGTAATACTCTACGATTAAATCATATCAATTATATTTTCACTTTTTTTATTACTTATTCCTTTTTGTGTTTTTAGGCAACATTGGTTGCTAATTGCGGTGAACTTGGATACTTCGAAGATTTATTTTCTGGATTCAAAGCTAGGATATCTATCAAACCGACCATACATGATGGAGTTTGTGAATCTGTAAGACAGTACATCTTACGTTTTAGGTATAAACATCAAGTAATATAATTTTTATTATCTTTTACTAAGGATTTTGTTATGATAGGGTTGTGTGTCAATATCGTCTAAAAAAAGGAATGAGGACAGGGGTTAAGCATAGGGAGGTGAGCAAGTACTACGTCTGGACAAATATCAGGGTATATATAATAAAATTTCACTATCCAAACACATCTCAACACAAGTTATTTATTCTCCAAATGATCAATTTTTTTGCAGTGTCCAAATCAAACAAACGATAATGATTGCGGTTATTATGTTTGTAAATTTATGAAAGAGATCGTTTTTCATCAGCAAAATAGCATCCCTAAAGAGGTATTTTCAAAAACAACTACTAGTTCGTTAATGTTATTTATTAATTCTCTATTTTTTTATTTTGCAGTACTACTATGACTGCCGAAAAGCCTCATACTCACAAGACGATATAGATGTGTTCATAAATGAGTGGGCCGCATACCTGATGACAGATTGTACACAAATACAATGAAGATCTGACTTGGGGACATGTACAATTGGTGGTCATTTTTGAGAGGGGTTAAGGGGATCAGAAGATGAAATATTGTTGTATGTAAATGTTCGTAGAAAAATTGTAATTGTTATTAAATAAAACATTCTTTCTCCAATGAGTCATTTTTCCATTTTAACAGATTATATGCACCAGCAACATGCAAGAATATTGAACCACTAAAATGGTCGCTCTCTTGTTTAAAATGGACACCACTTTAATTGAAAACAACAACTGACCTACGGAAATCCGACCAGACGCATCTGGATTGCCTTCATCCTTTAGGAGAACGATCCACGGGTCCTTGGTGACGTGTACGAGTCAACTCTGCCTCAATCCGAGGCACGGTGTGACCGCTACCACCCAAAGGGTCTCTCTCTTGTTTAAAATGGACACCACTTTAATTGAAAACAACAACTGACCTACGGAAATCCGACCAGACGCATCCGGATTGCCTTCATCCATTAGGAGAACGATCCACAGGTCCTTGGTGACATGTACGAGTCAACTCCGCCTCAATACGAGGCACGGTGTGACCGCTACCACCCAAAGGGTCACTCTCTTGTTTAAAATGGACACCACTTTAATTGGAAACAACAACTGACCTACGGAAATCTGACCGGACGCATCCGGATTGCCTTCATTCTTTAGGAGAACGATCCACAGGTCCTTGGTGACGTGTACGAGTCAACCCTGCCTCAATCCGAGGCACGGTGTGACCGCTACCACCCAAAGAGTCGCTCTCTTGTTTAAAATGGACACCACTTTAATTGGAAACAACAACTGACCTACGTAAATCTGACCAGACGCATCCGGATTGCCTTCATCCTTTAGGAGAAGGATCCACGGGTCCTTGGTGACGTGTACAAGTCAACCCCGCCTCAATCTGAGGCACGGTGTGACCGCTACCACCCAAAGGGTCGCTCTCTTGTTTAAAATGGACACCACTTTAATTAGAAACAACAATTGACCTACGTAAATCTGACCAGACCTATCCGGATTGCCTCAATCCTTTATGAGAACGATCCACGGGTCCTTGGTGTCATGTACGAGTAACATGCAAGAATGATGGACCTCATTTCATTGGCATTTGGACAAAAAACCCAGTAAAATCTCTAAAATACCTTCATATCATGCATGAACCAGTAAAATCTCCAAAATACCTTCATATCACGCAGTTCTGAAAAGAGTCACTATTTAAAAGAAAGTCACAAATTTAGATACATCTAGAGATGGTCAGTTTAAAGACATTTTGAGGGACACTACTAAAGACATTATCAGATATGCACACATTCCCCACTTTTAGATCGTTGTCTACTACAATGATCTTCCAAACAAGATATGCATTAGAACGCTCATGATACATAGAGCAATTCACTGGCCACCTCCGAGAATGATCTGAAGCACAAACCATGACAGCATTATGTTTTTCCTTGAAAATTTTCTTGGCGAACTGGAATGGAAACTCACTCTTGTGATGTTGCGTCTCTACTTGTCTCTTCATGTGTGCATCTATTGCCATTCCACTTCGCTAAGAGAATTTTCAAGGAAAAACATAATGCTGTCATGGTTTGGGATTCAGATCATTCTTGAAGGTGGGTAGTGAATTAATCTATGTATCATGAGCGTTCTAATGCATATATTGGTTGTCCTTAAGTTTCAGCAGAATCCGAATGCGTTTGGTCGGTTTGCCGTATGTCAGTTCTTGATTTCACATAAAATTAAGTCCATTTTTAACAAAACATAGACACTGTGAGTGGTGTCGGCCACATCGGGCCTCGGATTGATGTGAGGTTGACTCATACACGTCCCACATGAGTCATGGATCGTTGTGTAAAAGTATCAACACAATCATAAGCCGTTAGATCGGTTTGGCGTGTGTACATAAAATATTGTCCCTATTAAACAAATTGCATACACTTGGAGTGATACCGGTCACACCGCATCTCAGATTGAGGCGGGGTTGACTCGTACACATCACATATGACCCATGAATCGTTGTCCTAAAATGTCAACACAATCCGACGGCGTTTGGTCGGTTTCCTGTATGTCAGTTGTTGATTTCTCACTTAAAAATAAGTCCATTTTGAACAAAACAGAGGCACTTAGAGTTGTGTCAGCCACAACATGCCTCAGATTGAGGCGAGGTTGACTCGTACACGTCACATTTGAAGGTGAGAATGCATACACGATAGTTTACCTTCTTAGATAAGAGTTTCTGGAAGAGTATAAAAGACATGAAGCAATGAAGATCATTAGAGTATTGGAGCAAATGTGGTTGCTACAAACAATGTGGAAATCTGCTTGTGCAAAGGGACCTAAGTTACAAGGTATTGTACTCTATTTTTTTCTATAAGGTATCAGTTTAAATGCATTTTGGAATGATCATTGCTAGCCATTGTCTTTTGGGTTTTTTTTGAGAGCCGAGGGGAAAGGGTGGGGTCTGCAGACATTGGAGGATATGTCGAAGGGTGATTTTGTGTGTGAATATGTTGGAGAAATGTTAACTCCTGCAGTTCTGAAAAGAGTCACTTTTTAAAATAAAGTCACGAGTTTAGATACATCTCATGATGGTTAGTTTAAAGACATTTTGAGGGACACTACTAATGACATGCTCAGATATGCACACATCCCCCACTTTTAGATCATTGTCTACTACAATGATCTTTCAACCAAGATATCCATTAGAACGCTCATGATACAGAGAGCAATTCACTGCCCAACTTTGAGAATGATCTGAATCCCAAATAATGACAGCATTATGTTTTTCCTTGAAAATTCTCTTGGCGAACTGGAATGGCAGTAGCTGCACACATGAAGTGACAAGTAGAGACGCAAAATCACAAGAGTGAGTTGCCATTCCAGTTCGCCAAGAGAATTTTCAAGGAAAAACATAATGCTGTCATGGTTTGTGCTTCAGATCATTCTCGAAGGTGGCCAGTGAATTTCTCTATGTATCATGAGCGTTCTAATGCATATCTTGTTTGAAAGATCATTGTAGTAGACAATGATCTAAAAGTGGGGGAAGTGTGCATATCTGAGCATGTCTTTAGTAGTGTCCATCAAAATGTCTTTAAACTGACCATCTTGAGATGTATCTAAACTTGTGACTTTCTTTTAAATAGTGACTCTTTTTAGAACTGCGGGAGTTAACATTTCTCCAACATATTCACACACAAAATCACCCTTCGACATATCCTACAATGTCTTCAGACCCCACCCTTTCCCCTCGGCTGTCAAAAAAACCTAAAAGACAATGGCTAGAAATGATCATTCCAAAATGCATTTAAACTGAAACCTTCCAGAAAAAAATAGAGTACAATACCTGCAAGTTGTAACTTAGGTTGCTTTGCACAAGCCGATTTCCACATTGTTTGTAGCAACCACATTTGGTCCAACACTCTAATGATCTTCATTGCTTCATGTCTTTTATACTATTCCAGAAACCCTTCTTTAAGAAGGTCAACTATCGTGTATGCATACTCACCTTCAAATGTGACATGTACGAGTCAACCCCGCCTCAATCTGAGGCCTGTTGTGGCTGACACAACTCCAAGTGCCTCTGTTTTGTTCAAAATGGACTTATTTTTAAGTGATAAATCAACAACGGACATACGGGAAACCGACCAAACGCCTTCATATTGTGTTGACACTTTAGGACAACGATTCATGGGTTATATGTGATGTGTACGACTCAACCCCACCTCAATCCGAGACGTGGTGTGACCGGTATCACTCCAAGTGTATGTATTTAGTTTAAAATGGACAATATTTTACGTACATACGCCAAACTGATCTAACGGCTTCTGATTGCGTTGATACTTTTTCACAATGATCAATGACTCATGTGTGACATGTACGATTCAACACCACATCAATCCGAGGCCCGGTGTGGCCGACACCACTCACAGTGTCTCTGTTTTGTTAAAAATGGACTTAATTTTAAGTGAAATCAACAACTGACATACGGAAAACCGACCAAACACATTGGGATTCTATTGAAACATAAGGACAACTATCCATGGGTCAAATGTGACGTGTAAGATTCAACTCCGCCTCAATCAGAGGTGCGGTGTGACCGGTATCACTCCAAGTGTATGTATTTAGTTTAAAATGGACAATATTTTACGTACATACGCCAAACCGATCTAACGGCTTCTGATTACGTTGATACTTTTTCAAAACAATCAATGACTCATGTGTGACGTGTATGATTAAACACCGCATCAATCTGAGGCCCGGTGTGGCCGACACCACTCACAGTGTCACTGTTTTGTTAAAAATGGACTTAATTTTAAGTGAAATCAACAACTGACATACAAAAAACTGACCAAACGCATTGGGATTCTATTGAAACATAAGGACAATGATCCATGGGTCAAATGTGACGTGTACGAGTCAACCCCGCCTCAATCAGAGGTGCGGTGTGACCGGTATCACTCCAAGTGTATCTATTTAGTTTAAAATGGACAATATTTTACGTACATTTGCCAAACCAATCTAACGGCTTCTGATTGCGTTGATACATTTTCACAACGATCAATGACTCATGTGGGACGTGTATGATTCAACACCGCATCAATCCGAGGCCCGGTGTGGCCGACACCACTCACATTGCCTCTCTTTTTTCAAAATGGACTTATTTTTAAGTGAAATCAACAACTGACATGCGGAAAACCGACCAAACGCATTTGGATTCTGTTGAAACTTAAGGGCAATGATCCATGGGTCAAATTTGACGTGTAAAAGTCAACCTTGACTCAATACGAGGCCCGGTGTGGCCGACACCACTCAAAGTGCCTCTATTTTGTTCAAAATGGATTTATTTTTAAGTGAAATCAACAACTGACATACGGGAAACCGACCAAACGCCATAGGATTGTGTTAAAACTTTAGTACAATGATCCATGGGTCATATGTGACGTGTACGAGTCAAACCTGCTTCAATCCGAGACGCGGTGTGGCTGGTATTACTCCAAGTGTATGTATTTTGTTTAAAATGGACAATATTTTACATACATACACCAAACCGACCAAACACATCCGGTTTCTATTGAAACTTAAGGACAACGATCCATGAGTCAAATGTGACGTGTGCGAGTCAACCCCGCCTCAATCCGAGGCCCGGTGTGGCCGACACCACTCAAAGTGCCTCTGTTTTTGTTAAAAATGGACTTAATTTTAAGTGAAATCAACAACTAACATACGACAAACCAACCAAACGCATTCGGATTCTGTTGAAACTTTAGAACAACGATACATGGGTCAAATGTGACATGTACAAGTCAAACCCGCCTCAATCCGAGGCCCGGTGTGGCCGACACCACTAAAGTGCCTCTGTTTTTGTTAAAAATGGACTTAATTTTAAGTGAGAAATCAACAACTGACATACGGGAAACAGACCAAATGCATTCATATTCTATTGAAACTTAAGGAAAATGATCCATGGGTCAAATTTGATGTGTATGAGTCAACCCCGACTCAATCCGAGGCCCGGTGTGGTCGACACCACTCAAAGTGCCTCTGTTTTGTTCAAAATGGACTTATTTTTAAGTGAAATCAACAACTGAGATATCCACCTCACATGTAGTGTAGACCCTCCCCCAAGACTTGGCATGAATTTTTGAGATACACAAACATGGGGTGGATTACATGGCTTTCCTACATGTAATATATCCCACTACACGTCTTTAATGAGCCAGCTACGCAGTTTATCCCTTGTACAGATACACAAGAAGAATCACACGAGATCGACGTCATGTACTAACATAGGGCAAGGGTTCATAAGAGGACACATGATCAAAGGGTAACACGTATATGTTTTTTAACATGCCATGTAATTTCCTATTGATATGACATGTATATTCACAGAGGCAGCTGAACATTGGAGTTACCCAGGGTAAAGCGACAAGGCATGTGACCCTTTAAATGACACATAATTTTATGTACCATGATTGATCTCTTTGAACACTATATCAAGGACATATTTCATTAGGGTTGGCTCCCATGATCCTTTCTAGGATGGTTTTGGTATCTTTTCCGACTTACGGTAGTACGATCACTTCAGCAGGACGTCCTAGACATAGTTGGAGTCTCTCTGAAAGTCCTGGAGTGAGATCATATATCTATTTTTGAGGTCCAGGTAGAGTCATGTATCAACACAACCAATCCTACCAGACATCGATCCTATATATAGAATGTTAATCTTGATGTCTCATTACAGTCCCCCAATTTTTGATATGTTACCTTTTTGTATTAATATACATAATTACTAAGGGTGATGGTTGGGAGAGTTAGGATATCCTTTTTATGTATTTCAGAATGATTCAAGGAGCACGGGCTCTGCACGATTTGTCAAAACCAAGTGGAAATCCAAGGAGAAACAATGCATAGTGTAATGTTCTAGTATTTATATTCTGAGTTGTGTAGGAATATTTTGTGATACTATGTAATGAGGTAGTTTTGGTTTCTGGGTAGATGGTATCTAACTCATGGTAAGAACGCTGTTTGGTTGGGTTGTGATCGGTTGATGACATGCTTGTGGTTGATATACTGGTTTTTGTGCAGGTCTGTGGTTGATATACTGGTTTTTGTGCAGGTCTGCTCGGCTGGTTGTACTAGTGTAGGTTTTTTATTAGCAGCAGGCAGGGATTTAACAGCGCTTTTTTAGCACTTTTAAAGGAGACATTTAACAGCGCTAAAGAAGCGCTGTTAAAGGTTTCCTTTAACAGCGCTTTTTTAGCGCCCTTAAAGGTGACATTTAACAGCGCTTTTTTAGCGCTATTAAAGGTGACATTTAACAGCGCTAAAAAAGCACTGTTAAAGGACCCCCCCCCCTTTATCAGCGCTGAGCTTTACAGCGCTTTTCTAGCGCTGTTAAAGCCCGATTTTAGCGCTGTTATTGCCCGTTTTTGTAGTAGTGCATGGCCATGGTAAGGTATGGGCAAGTTCAATTCTGGTAAGTCAAAGAAAGAATAATAAAGCACATGGGTTGATGGCACTAGCATGCAACCCGCTTGAGTGGAGATATCGAGACAAAGGGATTATATTACATGGTAAGCGTTCGTAGGAGGTGACATGTCATTGCAGCGTTATCTTCTTTCTCTATGGGTGCCTTGGCGTGTTGCTAGACGCTAACCTTGGACTTTAGGCAGGCACAGCCTAATGCCACTGAGAAAGAGGCCTAGAGGGTCACACATTAAGTGTGTCCATGTATCTCAGTTAAATATTAATTTAACAAGTTAAATAAATATTATTCTCGACTGTGGTTTAATAATTATTTAAGGATGTCTGATCGCATTTATTTTGACAGTAGTTATTAGAGAGAATATACTATGGATAAAATAATATATTTATTAGCGAGTAATAAAGTTACATTTATTTAAGAAATAAATAGTCATTACTCAAGGTCTAATAAATGTGGTGGAGAAAAAAGGAAAATAAAAGTACACGCCATGTATATTAAATATACACGCTGTGTAGTTTTGTGGAAAACAAGTACACGCCGTGTATTAATTATTACACGCCATGTAGTTTTTTCAATTGGGATTTTGAGGATTTAATATTGTATTATTAAATGATATATATTATAATCAGTGTGGGCGCATGTCAAGGAATTAATAATTCGACATGGGGGTTTTCAAAAAGAGTTAATGAAATAAATAAAATGCGTAATGCGTTTATCTATTGTCATAACTCTATTAACCTCAAACCTCATTATAAATATCCTCGCAACCCCAACATTTTTTGTGAGCCATTATTGTGCACAACAGATTTGGAAATACTCTCAAGACAAGAGAGAATTCCCTTTCCACCAAGAACGCCATCATGTTACGAGAGCAAGATCCTCCACCGGATCAAGGCGGTCGAAGGCGGACATCGCAAGAGAATGTTCTTCCCCGCTAGCACCCGGAGATCTCTTCGGTGACGTCCGGAGATACGTGACACACATGTGGATCACCGATAGAGGAATCCTACACTTGGATTCTACGACGCAACGACGGATCACCGAATCGTGACCGGACACATCAATGAAGAAAGAATTCCAACGAGGTAATTCTTATGCATTAATTAAATTAGTTATAATCAAAATATGATGATCCTCCTCAAGGGTTCCGGGACTCATCATTTCTTTTCGTTCTTCATTCGATTCCGATGATTCGGCGTTTTATATCGTGACAGATCTCATATTGAACATTGTTTAACGAAAAATGAACTTGGGCAAACCCTCCAACGCGCTTCTACTGCGCCCGGAACCTACAAGTGGTATCAAAGGGGGTCATATTGTTGGTTATAATTATTTAGTTTTTTGTTGGTGATTTATGCATTTAATAATTCAGTTATTTCAATTCATGTTTAATCGTTCTGGAAATCTGAATATCGAGATCTGTTCCTCCTCTCTCGTTTCTTGTTCACTTCACAGAAACAGATTTTTCTTTTTAATTTTGATTAAAATAAAATAGAGGAACTCATCCAGAGGAGCCAAATGTTTCTGGACGTATAACACCAGAATACACGGCGTGTATTCTAAAGTACACACCATGTAGTCTAGGTTCAATGCATTGACTGATCCGCCAAATCAGGCCGTGTATTGGATTCTTTCTATGAATATAAGACACCGTGTGTTGACCAGAAACAGGTGGCACACGGTTTCCGGAATACATGTCGTGTGGTCCAATGAACACGGAGTGTAGTCCCTTCGGGTTAGGGTTGGGTCGTGTACTCCGTACATAGCCTTCCCGGCTGGAAACCATGTAATGCGGAAACTACACGGCGTGTGTCCCACTGTACACGTCGTGTACTCCAAAAATTTCCAAATTACATTAACACGCCCTATCCCTGGGCGTGTACTTCGGATGGATGGTGAAGAAAAAGAACACACCGTGTAGTTGGAAGTACACACCGTGTACTCACCCAAATTACGCAGATTTATTAAAATTTATTATTATATTATACAAACCCTTGAGACGTGTACCATGGTGTAGGCGTAAAGCTGAGGCACAAAATGTGATAGGTGTTTTATATATATGTGTTTAATTTAACATCTGCGTAATAAATGGGAATTCTTCGGTTTTCCTCCAAGGTACAAGTTGTGTACAAGTATAATTTTAAATGAATTTATTTGTTTAAAATTATGATGGATGAGAATCTCAAGGAAATTCAGAAAAGGGATTTATGATAAAAGGATTGATTAATTAAAGATAATTAATTGATTCGAGCGTGATTTATCTTAAACAAGAACGATTAAAGAATTTAATTCTATTTTTATTTATTCATAAATATCATTGCTTGTATGGATGATCATGAGCTAGACCGAGACCTTTGTATGTGAATGGTTTCTTTTAATTTATTTATTTAAATTAAATTTGTTGGCCTGTGAGCCATCCACTCATTAATAGGTTGGGCCTACGTGGCCAAGGATTCTTTTATGTAAAAACCCCCTTTTTCCCCTCACCTGCGTGTGAGATAAATGCATATGTAATTGATGGAGCTCCCAAGCTAGTGGAGGCGGCTCAAGTCAGGAGCCAAGATGAAACCAATCCAAGGAGATACAAAGGTGGACAAGTGGAAAGCTGTAAACATGAACCCGAAAGGTTCAAGGTGTTTCTCCCCTAGGTCTTGGGTTAGTTTATCAACCGCTAGATAAACTAACCAATAGAAAAGCTCATGATCATACCATTTATTTTATTTCTGTGAGTTTCATGGTTTATTTATTGTGGGTGTGTTGTCACGATCACACAATTAATGAATTAAACGAGCATGCAAGATGGAACTAAAATAAAATTGTCTTATATGTAAATATTATCTTAGACATGGTTAATCACTTAAGTATATCCCACTTAATATTAACAAGCATGTAATCAAAGATAATAAAATGGAAATTTAGGTATAAGGATAAAATCCCTCAAAATAAATATTAAGTCGGCATAGCCTTCCATAATCTTGGTTAGAATCGAACAATAGTTCAAAGTGCTTGACCAACCCTAGTTGGGGTGCTTTCAATTATCGGGGAATTCTAATTCATGGTTTTGGGTTGACTTGACTTGGTTCGCATCAAGGGTTAACTGCCACATCAGGACTTGGTGTGACCAAGAGGCAAAGGTTGAGGAAATCCAAAAAGGATTTCAGGATTGGGGAGTCCACTCAGCGGATCATGGAACTGCGAGTTAATGCAGTTGGAATTTGGAATGCCTACCTAAAACCCTTCAAGTTGCTTGACCAACCCTAGTTGGGGTAATGTGAAGGGCAATATGGATCCTTTCCACTAGAATATTCATGCAATAGAATATTCCGAAGTTAATGGTGAGGGCTATCGGATTTCGATAAAATAGTGGGAGACTAATAAGTATTTATTTATTTATTTGTCTCAATTTTTATAATAAATTACTAAACCTTTTCTCATCTTAAATTATAGAAACGACAAGAAAATGACTTCAAACATATCATTGTGCACCATACTCAAAAAAGAAAACCTTCTCACCGGCACCAATTTCCAAGAGTGGCAGAGGTGTTTACGCGTCGTCCTTCACCACGAAAGGAAATTATATGTGCTGGAAGAGCCTATTCTAGTTGCGCCTGGGAAAGAGGCTAGTGATGAGGAATTATCTCTCTACATGAAACACATGGATGATGCCACAGATGACCAGTGTTTCAGCTTTCGGCCATATCTAATGAGCTCTTGAAGCAACATGAAAACATGGATGCGTATAACATGATGTCTCACCTTAAAGATCTCTACCAAGAGAAGGCGAGACAGGAGAGGTATGAGATCTCCAATGCTTTGTTTACCACGAATCTTGGAGAGTCTGCGCCAGCTGGGCCTCATGTGGTCAAGTATATTGGCTATATTGAACGCTTCGACATCTTAGGGATTAAATTCCCAGATGAGTTGCGTACAGATCTCATCCTATCATCATTGCCCAAGACCTTCTCTAGCTTCATTGTCAACTATAACATGAGCAGCAATGAGAAGAGTATATTGGAGCTTCTGACCTTAATTTGCCAGGTAGATAAGGACATGGGGCGTGACATACCCGTAGTCCTTATAGTGAACAAGAAAAGGAAGGGCAAGGCAAAGGGTCCAAAGACTTATAAACGGTCTGAAGCCCCCGAGCACCGTCCCTCCAAGAAGGGGAAGATCCAGAGGCAGGGCAAGGAACAGGAAGCAGTGTGTTTTGCATGTGGCAAGCAGGGCCATTGGAAGAGGAACTGCACCCAGAAGCGTGGGGACGCTAAAGGTGTGTTCATTATCGAGTGAAATATGTCTATTTCTACACATTGGGTATTAGATACAGCTTGTGGGGATCACATATGTATTCAAATGCAGGAACCAAGTAGATTTAGAAAGATCGCCAGAGGAGAGGTGGATCTTCGAGCTGCCAATGGCGTAAGGCTGGCTGCGTTGGCTATTGGTTACTATCACCTCTCATTGCCAACTGGCATGATTTTGGTTTTACAAAACTGTTATTTTGTGCCTACTGTTACCAAGAACATAATTTCTGTATCTTGTTTGGATATGGATGGATTTATTTTCAAGTTTGGAAATAAGGGTTGTCTCTTTTATAATAACACCATATGTTATGGTATGGAACATTTGAATAATGGTTTGTATCTATTAAATTACGAAAACCAAGTGTTGGAAATCGATAACGAAACAAACTCACATGACTCATACATCACCCAGTTATGGAATCACCGCCTTGGTCATGTGAATGAGAAGCGCTTGACAAAGCTCTACCAAGATGGCTATTTAGAATCTACTGAGCTAAAACCACTTGATAGATGTCACACTTGTTTACAAGGAAAAATGGCCAAGCCACCTTTTGGTGGACAAGGTGAAAGGGCCACCAAGCTTCTAGGATTGGTACACACAGATGTGTGTAGACCATTTCCAGTAGAAGCTAGAGGTGGATATTCTTACTTTATTACTTTTACTAATGATTTGAGTAGATATGGCTATGTCTAATTAATGAGGTATAAGTCAGAGTCCTTAGAGAAATTTAAGGAATTCAAAAATGAAGTAGAGAATCAACTTGGTAAGAAGATAAAGAATCTTCGATCGGATCGAGGTGGAGAATATCTGAACCAAGAGTTCATCGATCTTCTACGGGAGTCTGGGATTCTATCTCAGCTCACTCCTCCTTATACACCATAGTGGAATGGTGTTAGTGAAAGGAGGAACCGCACCTTGCTGGACATGGTGAGGTTGATGATGAGTCATGCGGATCTTCCATTATCGTTTTGGGGATATGCATTACAAACTGCAGCATACACATTAAACTGAGTACCAACTAAGGTGGAAAATGGAATTCCATCCGAGTTATGGAATGGAAGGAAACCCACTTTGTTGCACACACGTGTATGAGGATGAGAGGCGTTTGTTAAGGCCTTCTCAGGAAACAGACTAGCACCCCGGGGCACGAAGTGTATCTTTATAGGATATCCCAAGGAAACAAAAGGATATTACCTATATAACCCCCAAGACAAGAAAGTGACTATCTCCAGACAATCCGTCTTTCTTGAGAGGGAGCACATCCTCAAGAAGGATAGTGGGAGCAAGATTGACTTCGACGAAGTTGATGCTCAAGATACACAAGAGTTGGTACAGGAACAAGTTCCACAGGTCCCCGTGGAAGAGGTTCCAGAAACACAAGTACTGTGTAGGAGCTCAAGAGAGGTAAGGGAACCAGAGAGATTTGGATTCCTAGTCACCGAGGATGGTGAATCATTATTGTTGGACAATGATGAACCTCTCTCCTATAAGGAAGCAGTAGAAAGCTCAGAAGCTGCAAGATGGATAGAAGCTATGAATTATGAGATGTATTCCATGTATCATAACCAAGTTTGGGTTCTAGTCGATGATCTAGTTGATGTAAAGCCTGTTGGATGCAAATGGGTATTCAAAAGAAAGATGGACATGGAAGGTCAAGTTAGAACCTATAAGGAAAGGCTAGTGGCTAAAGGATTCAGACAACGTCAAGGAATTGACTATGATGAAACCTTATTGCCAGTTGCCATGTCTAAATCCATAAGAATCATACTTTCCATAACAGCTTACCATGACTACGAGATTTGGCAGATGGATGTCAAAATAGCATTCTTTAACGGGAACCTTCACGAAGATGTCTATATGACTCAAACAGAAGGGTTTGTTACACCAGGTGAAGGCAAACGGGTTTTCAAGTTGCAGAAATCCATTTATGGATTAAAGCAAGCATCCAGGTCATGGAACATTCGATTTGATGAAGCCATAAAGGAATTTGGTTTCATTAAGAACGAATGTGAGCCATGTGTTTATAAGCGGTTTAATGGGAATGCAGTCGTCATCCTAGTGGTATATGTTGATGACATATTGCTTATTGGAAACGACGTACCAGCCTTACAGTCAGTTAAGGACTGGTTGAACAAGTGTTTCTCCATGAAGGACTTGGGAGAAGCAGCCTACATTCTAGGGATCAAGATCATTTGTGATAGATCCAAGAGGCTACTTGGACTAAGTCAGGGTACATACATTGACCAGATACTAAAGAGATTTAGTATGGAAATATCCAAGAGGGGATTGGTTCAAGTGTCACATGGATTACATCTTTCTAAGAAAATGTGTCCCAAGACAGAACAGGAGAAAGATAGGATGAGCAAGATACCATACACTTCGGTTATAGGATCCATCATGTATGCCATGTTATGTACCAGGATTGATGTTGCCTATGCACTGAGCATGGTAGGCAGATATCAAGCAGATCCAGGAGAACAGCATTGGACTGCTGTTAAGACTATCCTTAAGTATCTGAGAAGAACTAAGTATATGTTCCTAGTGTATGGAGGAGACGAGGAGCCTGTCATCAGAGGGTATGCTGATGCTGGTTTTCAAACAGATCAGAATGATCTGAAGTCGCAATCTGGATATGTTTTCTGTCTCAATGGAGGAGCTGTGAGCTGGAAGAGTTCAAAGCAGCCAGTTTTCGCCAATTCTACAGCGGAGTCCGAGTATATATCGTCTTCTGATGCAGTCAAAGAAGCCGTTTCGATTCGGAACATTGTCCAGAAGCTTGATGTGGTGCCTAACAGTAAAGATCCCATTACATTGTATTGTGATAACACTGCAGCGGTGACTCTTGCAAAAGAACCAAGGTCACATCAACGGACAAAGCACATACTCCGGAAGTATCACCTCTTGAGGGATTTCTATCAAAGGGGTGAAGTTACAGTGAGCAGAGTGTCCACGGAAGAGAACGTGGTGGACCCCATGACTAAAGGCCTATCTCAGCAGAAGCATGAATATCATGTGAGAGCTAGTAGGTTAAAGGTTGTTAGCAGTTGTCTCTAGTCCAAGTGGGAGTATGTTGGAGTTGGTTGTCTAGAACCAACTACTTTGTACTTTATTCATTAAATAAAATCCTTATCGCATCTTGATTGTTCTTCTGCGTGACATGTCATGTGATAATGTCCTAAGGATAGCTGTTGCATTAAAGGGTCGTAGCAGATCCCTACTATGATGAGAACCCGAAAGTTCCATAACACTGTTCTTGAATGTATGTTCTATGGCCGGATGATATTATTTGAGGGACACAAATAATACAGGTCATTAGGGGTGAAGACTCATAAAACATTGAGGCACCTTCTCATGGTGTGCTCCCTTGGTAATATCCAGGAGGATATTATGAGAACGAGACCCGCCAGTAGGAAATCTACATTTCATAGTGTCATTGGATGTTCCTATCTACGGACGTGTGTATTGATCCTTAGACTTTAAGATTATTATTAATGGGTATTACAACTCGCACACCTAGATGTATTGACGAAAACTGTGAATACACGCTGTTCGCAGTGAGGTAGGATATGTTGGGTGCATCACGAGTAATACCGCATTAATAGATAATGCTAGATAGAATTTGTCCCTTCAGTTCCATAATGGAAGTAGATATCTCATTCCCTTTGATGGAATTGATATAGCCTAAATAAATCAATGGCCATGGTAAGGTATGGGGAAGTTCAATTCCGGGATGTCAAAGAAAGAATAATCAAGCACATGGGTTGATGGCACTAGCATGCATCCCGCTTGATTGGAGATATCGAGACAAAGGGATTATATTACACGGTAAGCGTTCGTAGGAGGTGACACGTCATTGCGGCGTTAACTTCTTTCTCTATGGGTGCCTTGGTGTGTTGCTAGACGCTAACCTTGGACTTTAGGCAGGCTCAGCCTAATGCAACTGAGAAAGAGGCCAAGAGGGTCACACACTAAGTGTGTCCATGTATCTTAGTAAAATATTAATTTAACAAGTTAAATAAATATTATTCCCGACTGTGGTTTAATAATTATTTAAGGATGTCTGATCGCATTTATTTTGACACTAGTTATTCTAGAGAATATACTGTGGATAAAATAATATATTTATTAGCGAGTAATGCAGTTACATTTATTTAAGAAATAAATAGTCATTACTCAAGGTCTAATAAATGTGGTGGGGAAAATGGAAAATAAAAGTACACGCCGTGTATATTAAATATACACGCTGTGTAGTTTTATGGAAAACAAGTACACACCTTGTATTAATTATTACACGCCGTGTAGTTTTTCCAATTGGGATTTTGAGGATTTAATATTGTTTTATTAAATGATATTTATTATAATCAGCGTGTGCGCATGTCAAGGAATTAATAATTCGACATGGGGGTTTTCAATAAGAGTTAATGAAATAAATAAAATGCGTAATGCATTTATTTATTGTCATAACTCTATTAACCTCAAACCTGATTATAAATATCCTCGCAACCCCAACATTTTTTGTGAGCCATTGTTGTGCAAAACGGATTTGGAAATACTCTCAGGCCAATAGAGAATTCCCTTTCCACAAAGAACGCCCTGAAGTTATGAGAGGAAGATCCTCCACCGGATCAAGGCGGTCGAAGGTGGACATCGCAAGCGAAGGTTCTTCCGCACTAGTACCCGAAGATCTCTTTGGCGATGTCTGGAGATACGTGACACACGTGTGGATCACCGCTAGAGGAATCCTACACTTGGATTCTACGACGCAACGACGGATCACTGAATCGTGACCGGACACATCAATGAAGAAAGAATTCCAATGAGGTAATTCTTATGCATTAATTAAATTAATTATAATCAACATATGATGATCCTCCTCAAGGGATCCGGGACTCATCTTTTCTTTTCGTTCTTCGTTCTATTCCGAAGATTCGACATTTTATATCGTGACAGATCTCGGATTGAACATTGTTTAACGAAAAATTAAGTTGGGCAAACCCACCAACGTGCTTCCGCTGCGCCTGGAACCTACAGAAAGTACATAACATTGAAGTCTCCTCAAAAGAAGTCCTTGGAATTTTAGGTACCTATAGAGTATGTGGTCCCACACTATTACCTAGTCATTTACCCAATAGAAAACATTTATCTAGACTTGTAGCACTACACTGCGTGTAAGATTAATACATAACGTGTCTGAACGTAAGTCTTGAAAAACATATGATGCTCATTTTGGATATGTGGCCAAAGATGCAATTTCAATAATATGCCTCCTCAAATGTCCCTAGATATCCAAAATAATCACAAAATTCTGATCATCGCATAAATAGACTCAATATAGGGTATTCACATTCCATAATCATACACCCAATGAAAAATTCTCAATTCACCTTATTATGCATGAACAATGCTTTATGGGCTCGAGCTGTGATTCCAGAATAATTACATGAAATTAAACATGGAACATTTGCCTCATTTTAGGGTCTCAACATCATATATTGTTCTTCATTCCGTCACTATTTAATTTAGATGTGTTGGATAAAAGATCACACATTAATAATAATTTTATTATTATTATGTATTTCATTGACACGAGGCCTGAGTCTGAAAAGGGTATCCATCTTTAGTCTTAAAATGACCATATAAATTCAAAGGTCACACTTTTACAGTTCATAATTTGGATATCATATGGGGAAGAACTTATGAAATTTTGTTTTACATCAAAAATATATAATTATAATAATATTTTATTATTCATTTTTATCATTATTTTCTTTAAACCCTATATAAAATTTTTCATGTTCAAGCCTTCTCCAAATTGCCTATACACGTGCCTGACCATTTTTTCAACAGGGGTTTCCCATTTGTCTCTCTTTATAACAATAATAATAATATAATTATTAATATAATATGTTAAAAATTCAAATTCTTTGGTAGAACACATTTGAAATGCATCCCCCCCTCTTTAGGTGTATCAAACATAAAATTTATTTTAGAATTTTTTCCTTTTTAATTTATTCTATTCAGTCATTCAGAATTTAAATCACATTTTAATTTTATTACACAATATTTCATCATTTGAGTCTATATTTAAATATTATAAACCAACCATGCTATTTATTCTATTATTATTTTTACTATTATTTAATGACAATTATTATTTCACATCACATTTACCACATTTTATCACCTCATCCGTGATTTGAGTCTGACCTTCAGCACATCCTCGCTAAACAGCATATTCCATGAAACTCTGTGAATGACGTCAACTCAGAATTTACCCCATCATACCAAACGTCATCGTGATGCGTCATTCGAGATAACAGGGGTTATCAACCCAATTCCAAACCACCTCTGATCAAAAACTTGAACTCGTTGTTCCAATCAGATCCATTCCCAAAAAACCATACCATTAATTTATCAATCCATCCCAAATCATTTATTCTCATGTCATTATTGCCACAAAAATGAATCAACGGCTTTAATTGAACTCGACCCAGCCCAGAAAATATTGAATTGTGGTATAGTTTTCTAACATTGAAGAACACATAGGAAGGTGGGGGAAAATAACCAATAACACTATTATAAACAACATTGTCCTAGAATTCTTGGCCGATGATCCAGAACATGGCATCGATGATAGATAAACAAATCAAAAAATAATTAAAACATGAAACCTAGGAACATGTGATGGGCATTCAAATAAACAGATATCAATGATATGGAATGGATCATGCTCAATATGGTAATTATAACTGATGAAAATCACATATTATGAGTCTTACCATTTTTATAGATTGTTGGTGAAAAACACACCTGAAAAAAATTTAAAAGATGTTTATGTGTTCATTTTCCTTCAATTCGCCTTAATACAATGGATTTTTTTTCACCATCCAAGGGATTAATGAATGGGAGGTGGAAGAGAGCTTCATCAGTGGTGGGAGATTTCTGATCCAACCCTATGAATTATCCATAGTGAAATATTTATAAAATTATTTTTAGTTCAAGGTATAATAAATAAATTATTAAAATTAATTAAATGATCAAATTAATCACATCGTAGAAGAGAGAGGAGTCTGAACATCCAATGTCGACTTCTTTTATATTTTTCATAGGGTAATCACCGTATTATTAACTCAATGGTGGTCTCATATTTTTGATTTATGTATTTGTATGTGAGTTATTTTGGATATGGTTTTCTAATAAATAAATTATATTAATTAATTAATTAAATGCAACCACCAACTAATATCTCATGTAAATATCACTTGAAAAACAACTTTATACATCTTAATGGGTAAAATTTATGTTCTTGAATCAATCTTGGTATCAAATTTCTAACCTAAGAACTCATTTATAAGATATTTGACATTATTAGGTAAACTATTAACACGTAATAAAAATATATTTAATAGTTGCATAAAATTAATTTTGGGATAAATTGGCCACGGAATCATGTTTCGTCTTAGCGGCTAGCTCTAAAATAATTATTTTTAATATTCCAAATTCATACACAAAATAACCAATGTTTATATATTATTCCGTTCTTCAAAAATTTTCATCCCAAAACCCCACAAACTACGAAAAGTGGTGGGCATACTAAGCATGAAACTTTCTCTCCATACATTGGGATGTATATCCAAAGGAGAAGTGTGATACTACCACATCCTCTCCTCTCACACCATGTCCAGAATCAACATTAATCCATGAAATTGGATGATGGGATTCCCTTCATTAGAAAATACATTCGGTGAAACTGTTATGGATATGTTGTCACCCCAGATCTCATTGTATATGCTTCCCCATAGATAACCTATAACACACTCGAGAAGATAAGTAGTCACCACCATCGACTGAAGAAAAATATACCCTACTTCTCCACAAAGGTCTATTGTGGGGAAGCTATATTCTCTAAATCTTACTCTACTAAGAGAGCCTATGACTTTATACTAAATTAATATTCTACAATGTGGACCTTACATGGAGTATAAAATATCTAACAGTCAAAATCCTACATGAATTTCCAACAAGAATCACTATCATAGGATCAGTTCATTATGAGTGAAGACATACCTGAGACTCTGGATGTCTAAGTTACCATAAAATTGCTCTCCCATAAGGTAGTCTCTCCATATTCTATGGGATATGAATTCCACTTCCAGAACTAGGTATGGAGTTGCGTAGTTATGTTCATTGGATATCAGCTACCTTCACCCATATTTCATAAGTATCTTTCACTATTTCATGGTTGACATCGAGCACACAAGGCTACTACAAAACAAGGTAGGTGAGTAGACTCATCCAACCAAGATAATGTTGATCCAGAAATCACATGTTTTCATCTAATTTGGAAGGGTAATAAAGAAAAAATAAAAACTCTTCCACAACCATGAATTGAATAACAAGACAAATAAATGTCCATGAAGAAAAACTCCACTGGCAATGCTAAGACCTACTCCAACACTCCATCGCACATCCCCACCCTGAACGCACATATTACAGGGACACATTCACCACACCTAAATACTATCCTATTTAGAAGGATCAAAATTACCCTCAAAATTTTTCTCACATAACAAAAAATGAGTTTCTATGGTGGAAGAACCTCTATTCCACATGCATTCAAAGCTACATCAAACAACATTGACATAGGGTAACACCGATGCCCTGAGTCACCTCTGTTTAATGATCGAGAAATAAGTAGCGAGAAAAAAGTGCCTCACACAGTGTTTAATATTTAAACATTCAAAAATTATAAGAGGCAAAAATCTTAACTCTTATCATCTTGTGAACTATAGGATCACAAACATTAAAACCCTATGACTCTCTGCGCCTCGACCGCCAACTCCCCAATCCTGACGTGGGAATCCTGGTGGTGGTGGAATTATCTCATAGCGATGTCCCCCACCAATATCTCCTCATGATCCTATATCACCCCCAATACCCTAGGGACCACCCTGTCCTTACCTAGGAGATCCCTAATTACATTGATGTCTCTCCCATGGAAGTCAGTCAGTTATATAACAAGGCTACTCTATGAAAAAATATGGTCGCCAAAGACATCAGTGCTCAGATCTCTATGTGAAGCCCCTTCTCAGACATCAGTTATCAGAATTAGATACCTCTGATCATGTTGAGAGAGTAGCATGTATAGTCTATGAACATAGTCACATACACTGCCACTAACATCCCTCCCTGTTGATGCTCCAGAATCTCATGAATCTGAATTGAATGTATATAGTAGGGGTAGTACTCCACACTAAACTACTTCTGTATGTAATACCATTAAAGTTATGACTCATTGTGAATCTATGAAATTAGGATCCACCAATGCCCATCCGCTATTTAGAATATTAT
Organism: Viscum album; assembly: GCA_963277665.1. Lineage (NCBI taxonomy): Eukaryota > Viridiplantae > Streptophyta > Magnoliopsida > Santalales > Viscaceae > Viscum > Viscum album. The sequence goes on along the minus strand of OY728146.1, from coordinate 1,978,027,440 downwards.
GGCTAGAAAAGGCAAGATATGATCCATCGTGGTACAAACAAGCAGGAAGGTGTGGACCACCAACTCTTGCCAATCCACTACTGCCTAAAGATCTGGGTTGACGGAAAACCTCATCAGACATTGATGATAAAACTCACATAGTACACTCAACCAACTATGTTCAGATAACCTACTACTCAATAGGTGGAGGTGATGTTACCTTCCCAAATTCAATAAGGGGTAATAGGATGGACCATGAACTGATGCCACTTCACTAATAGGATTGTCACCACAAACCGTAGTAGGTATCCTATATGCATATCATCAAAAAGGAATCTTGGAAGTTATTGAGGCATAATGGAGTGAGATTATAATTTATATATATATAACAGTAATGGGGAGATAACTCAAGAAGGAAAATCAAGGACTCAAACATATAATATTCTTCTACCATTAATCCCCATAATAAAATTCCTCAAAATGTCGAGTAAACAAGAAAGTAGTTAAGGCCTTTGTGAATGGATATGTCAACAGCCACACCATCAATTTACTCCCTCACTAAAAATGCACATTTGTGAAATGTTTACAATATTTCCATAAACCCAACCAATCCCTTTTGGTGATATATAATAAAAATGTACAATGTAATGAAGTTTCTCTGATATGAGTCCTTCATGACATGACCCAAGACAGTGCCCGACCCATGGCTACCCCAATGCAACCTCCATTGTTCATGTGGTGTTGAAAAGTGTCAAAGGAACAACTAAATTTTTTGAGGGATTTTATTTTGTACCTTACTGAACACACATAATGAAATCATTGAATATTTGAAAAGGAAAAGAAAAATAATATTCAATAACTAGAGTTATAACAATCCATGTATATAACCACTAAAAAAATAAAAGATTAAAATTGTAAACAATGAAAGAAAAAGGGGAAAACTACACACAAAATAAGAAAGATGTCCCAACTAGAGAAAAAATATAAATGTTAAATACTGATAGAGCACATCACCTAAACTACAACCTCATACCCTAAAAAAAGTCCAGTGCACCAACTGTTCCAAACCTCCTTTGAAATCATGGTCAACCGATCTTCCTTCTACATAATTAATGACATTTGAGGGCATAGCCCCTGAAGGGTTGAGTATATAAATACATAGTAGAAGACCCTAAAATGGGGTGAAGGGGGATAAGTAAGAGATAAAATAGAAGGAGAAGGAAATAGATAGAATATGGTGTAGTAAAAGAGTACATATCAACCAACATTAATAGAGTGAAAGTATGATCATCAAAACACTTAGTCTCCAACATGGTGAGGAGTTTAACTCCTTATCGAGTATTTTCTACCTATAGCAAGAGAGTAGACTCTTTAAACCATGAGATGAAATAAAGAGAAAGAACATGGTATACCACTCATATCATCACCTATCTTGGAGGGAGAGTAACCAAATCCACTAAGTGGATCCAGAGGAAATAACATATATATATATATATATATTCTTAGTGAATGAATCCCAAATGAGAGATCAAGGCAATCTCCATATCACAGCTCATCTAAGAAAAATAATCATCATTAGTTCCTGAATTCCATATATGATGCACATCACATCATGTTTCTACATAGGAAACACATGTAAATATAATTCAATCACCAAACCATAATAGTATCCGCATTTGTAATTATTAAATCACATTCATGGTTTTAGGTTTCAATATTAGAACATGTCTCGATGGGGGAAAGGAGTTGTAATTCTCTTGATTCCAAAGGCATGTCAAACCCCTCATCACTTTGCTTCTCTGTCAAAGGAATATTAATTTTATCAAAGAATCACATGCCTTAGTATGTTTGGATAGTCCCAATCTAGTTTTAACCATATAACTTCACTACCTATCCCAGTTAGAGGGAACATCTTGGAATGGTCACTAGAAAATGCCACTGTCTAGTCCTACTAGAGGGTATGCATGGCGAGTCATTAGGTAACTCCACTTCCAAGTTTATCAATAGGATTACACCTAGAATATCTCATTACGGAATGATAATTACTAACCTAGTTGGAGGGAAATCCCAAAGCTGTCATTATGGAGTGCACTGCGTAGCCCCTATGGAGGGTAAACCAAGAACTGTCATCGGGGAATTACACTACCTATCCCACCTAGAGGGTTATCCCAGAACGTTGAGGAACCCCACTACCTATTAATACTAAAGAGTAACTAGAACGATCATTAAGGGACACCACTTTACAACCCCACTAAAGGAAAAGCCTAATATTATCTAGGGGGACTCCATAGCTCGAACCTACAGTAGGGTTATGCCCATAACATCTGTAATGATTCTTTATGACTACTGCCATCATCAAGAGTCTCCTCAGCATGGTCCAAACATGTAAAATTTCACATCATATGTTGAAATCCACATTTTAGGGAACCATCACATTCTATTTGTAATAACACGCAAGATTAGCTACTTGCATACCACAATCCAAGCATCAATATAGGCGATACAAAAAATTGAAGTCTCCTAAAAAATCGGAACAAGGAATGTTGGGGACCCACATACTGTGTGGTCCTTCTCTACTGCATGTCCATTCCCTCTCCACAATATGGAATATTGGATGTATTTTACTACATGGAGTGTAAGCATCCTACACGACACGTCTCATCCAAAGTCAGGATGAACACACGAGACTAATTACTGATCTGAGGGAAAACACGGTTTCACTAATATGACACTTTAAATGGAATGAGATGACAAAAAAATCACACATATGTGATCCTTGTAAAAAATACTCAATAAAGTCAATTAAATTTCTTCAATCGAACATCTAGTGAAAAATTTACATTTCACCGCTTTACACACAAATGGTACATCATGGGCCTGACTGACGAGTCCAGAATAAATACCTGATATTTTTCATGTAACGTATTTTATAATATCAGGGTAAAATAATCATATATGATTCAACATTATGACACTATATGAGGAATATACATCATATAAAATATCCAATATTAATAATAATTTTATTATTATTGGGGGTTTCATTAGCCCGAGGAACTTATCTGAAAAATGAATCAAACATTTGTCTAAAAATGATGGTCTGAATTCCAGGGACACGTTTCCACTAATGGTTAATCAATTGGATATTGTTCGGGGAATATACGACTGAAGGTTTGTTTTAACTCCAAAATAAATAATAAAATTATTATAAAATTACTTATTTTTATCATTATTTTCATTAAACATTATATAAATGGTTTCACACACAAGCCTCTTCTGAATTGGATATACATGTGCCCCCTTTTTTCTCCATGTGTTTCCCCATGTTTCTCCCTTCATAACGACAATAATATTATTACTATTAACATAACAAGACAAAACTAAAAATACATTGGGAGAACCCATTTGTCATGCCCAACACCCCCTTTATGTACATCAAAATAAAAATTTATTTATGAATTTGATTTCTCTTCTTAATTTTATAAATTTAGTATATATATATTGATATATAAATTATTTTTTTATCCAATAATTCAACATTTAAATATCTATTTAAATATTATAATCAAACCATTATTTTTTATTCCACCATTATTATTATTAGTTAATGATAATTTTTATCGCACGTTGTGTTGACCACATCCAACCACCTCATCAGAGTTCTCAGTATCACCATAATCACATCCATTCCAAACAACATTTTCCATGAAAATCCAAGCAAGGTATCCACCCGAAATTGACCTTGTAACACCGCATGTCATCACTCAGTGACAATTAGAAAAACACATGTTGTTGACCCAATCCCAAACCCCCTCTCATTAAAAACATGAACTCGTAGTGCCAATATGTTCCATTATCCAAACATCATAGTGTTCATTTATCAATCTATCTCGAAATCATTGATTCTCATATCGTCCATGCAATTACACAAAATTTGGGGGGGTTAGATCTCACTTGAACCTACCCCGATAATATTGAATCGTTTACTAGTGGTATAATGATGAATAATATGAAGAAATGTGGGGGTAAAGAACAAACGAAAATGTTTTAAGAAGACTCGTCCAATCATTCATAGTTGACGATCTAGAATGGGACACCAAAGTTAGATTAAAAAATCATGAAATAAATAGAACTCCAAACCTTTTCACATGTGAAGGGTGATCAAATTAACACAGAACAAAGAAACGGAATTCATCATGCTGAATATTTTAATTTTATGGGTGAAAACCACATATAACGAGTCATTACATTGTTTTGGAGGGATCTCTGGTGATGAACATGCATGTGCAGTGATTTGAAGAATCTGTTTCGATTATTTCACTTCAATTATCCTTGGTCTAGAGGTTTGTTACAATTTTAAATGGGATTCATAAAATGGAGGTGGATTATAACTTCAGCGGTAGTGGGAGAATTATGATACATCCATAAGAATTGTCCTCATTGATATATTTGTAAACATATTTTTTGGTCAATGATTAATAAATTAATATTTTAAATTCATTAATTAATCATCTTAAACACACCTTCAATTAGCGAGGGTCTGAATTCTCTATTCCAACTCATTTTATATTTCAGATAGTGTATACACCGCATTCTGAACTCAATGGGGGTCTCTATTTCTCCTCAGAGTCTCCGTATGTGAGTTATTTGGGATATGGTTATTAAATAATTTAATTAAATTGATCAATTTATTCAATGCACCCACCAGAAGCAGTCTCTTCTGAACCTCCCACGCTGACCAACATTAGATGACTCAATGGGTAAACTCCTCATTACAGATTCCATTCTTTCCTCATATTTCCCAACATAGACTAAATTTATTATATATTCCACTATTCCACTAAAAATGTGTCCACTTAATGAAAATATAACAAATAATTTTATAAAATTTATTTCGAGCTTATCGGGCCTCGAAATCACGCGTCGTCTTAATGCTTGGCTCCAAAAACATTCTTAGGAGTATTCCAAAAGCTTACATAGAAGAACAAAATTCCATACATATATGATGTTTAAAATTAAAATATTAACTCTACATGATAAATATAAGAGGGACGAAAATTCCAAATCAAAATACATACACAAAAAAAAAGTAGTTACTACCCGAAACATGACATTACTATTTAATTTTTAATAAATGGTTAATAAAATTTAATTTATAAAAAATATTTAGAATTATATATATTATTTTGGGTTTTAATTAGATTTATCATCAACATATATTTACTATACTAGAGGTTGAAATGTGTATACAAGAAGTTGAGACTTAAGGTAAGGGATTTATGTCTCAATTTTTTCTTCTGTGAGGCACATTCCATATTCACCACCTATTTCATTTATATCATGAATATACTACCAATGATATTATTTTTTCACTATTCTACTAAAAAGTATTTTCATTTACATATTCATTTTATGTTCTATATTTAATGGGGCTTATGGTTTATAAGTTATCAACATATTTATGGTTTTCTGATACAATCACATCTTCTATAAGGATTATATATGATTATGATTGCAATTATAATAACATATCATCCATCTCTAAATAAAATCCATAATTATTTTATCCTCTATTTATTTCATTTGGAAAAATGTATTCTGTTTACTTTCCACTCTTTATGTACTCAATATTTCAAAATAATGTTTTTAATAGGAATAGCATTTATTTCTCTGTTCAGTCTGGAACCTCTTGTTCATTCAAAAAATATTTTTCTATAAATATTACAATTAATTTTTTTACATTATAAAAATAGTTTATTAACTAAATTTGTACCCAAGATTTTCATTTACAATAATATTTGAATAAATCTTAATGTTTTTTCCAAATAATGAATTTTTTGATTTTATAGAATATCTGAAATAAATAATTTATTTATAGATAGCTTGTGTTACACCCAAATTGATTCACTTATTTAGCATTCATAACACATGACACAAAGTTTCAATGAACCATGAATTGATATTATTTTCAATCTGAACATTATAAAATAATTGTTAAATAGGTTTATATTAATATAGGTAACCAATTTATGAAATATACAAATTAATTTTCTATTTTCTTATATATTTCCTTTTAAATGATCAGCAAATTTCCAAAAAAAATTAATGTAATAATATTTATCAAAATTTAATTTATTCGAACATAGTTTTCTTAATTTTCAAGATAGAATATAATAAATAATTCATAGATTTTTATAAAATTTATTTCATAAAATTAACTTCCTTTTTCAAACCATCGTTATAAAATTAACTGTGTGTGAAATTCGTGGATTTTTAGGAATGTATTGATTTTTCAATGAATAATGGGAATACCGATTTTTGTTAAAGTATCATTTATTTTCAAAAAAATAAGTAATTTAAATTCTACTTCATTTTTTATGTAACATAAGTAATATTTTTTTATTTAATCAATAATATTACTTTTTAATTATATATTTTTTGGATTTTAGTATTAAATTATTTTCTAGTTTAATGAGGGTTTTTTCTAAAAACTGTTTAAAGTGAATCATATTTCCATGCATTCATTATTCAAAAAAAAACACCTAATGATGATTATTTAAATAAAATTTATAAATTATACATCAATATATTTTTATTTATATTCATAATAATAATATTATTATACATGTTTTTAATTTAAAATCCCATTGTTCTTGATAGAAAATTATATTTCCTCAAATCGTGTTTTTTCAACACCAATAATGTTTTTGGGTTTTATTTGATTTTTTACAGTTATCCAAATTTTATTTTTTATAATAAATTAAAATTTTTAAATAATCTTTTGAAAATTATATTATTTGTACTTTTTGACATTTTTCTAAAAATTTTATTTTATTAATGGATAGTGAGAAATACATAAATTTAATTGAAAAGTAACTTTTTGTTTACATTTTTTATAATGATAAATTATATTTTAATTTTTCAATAAAGTGAAATTATTTTAATTATGTGTATATAAATATAATTTAAGTCATTTGAATAAATTTCTATTTAAAAGTGGATATAAAACCATTGTAAACTTTGTTACAATTTCTCATTGAAAATCCACATTCTCATTGTGTTGGTCGGATTAATTTTAAATTAAAATTTTCCCATTATATAAATTGAATTTTGAAAATGGATTCCATATTTGGAATAAAATAATTTATATAATCTAATATGGAAAATTTTATTATAGAAAAAAATTATTATTAAAATATGAAAAAATTATTTACCACTGTTAAGATTCAAATTTATTTATCTCAGGTTAAACTAAAAATGTAGATCTTGAAAAACCAAAACATTTCCAAACCAAATTTTAAGGAAATATGTAAACCATTTAACTGATATTATCTATAATGGTTTTTTATTGTAGATATTTTTCATGAAAAATATGTTTATGGAGTTCTTTCTTTCAAAAAAATACATGTCTTCGAGTCACCTATGTTTTAAAAGACCACACATTCTCTACTACACATAATTTCATAAAACAATTGGTTTATAAAATATGTTCTAAAATTAATTACCATATTACATTATTTAATCTTATAAAATTAATTTTTTTTAGATATCCAACCTTACAAGACATTCGGTGGAAGACATTTTAATATTCCCGATAAAGATGTAATGTTCATCAGAGAGTGTTTTTATTATTCATCCAACACCCTCAATTATTATTATAAAATTATCATATAAAAACCATAATAATATATATATTGATATTATTTATGTTGTGTTAATTACCAATAGTCTTCTATACATCCACCAAATGGGTTATGAAATCATCATTCGTGTATATGGAGGACTACCACCTCGCGTACTGATGTCATTTTTTTTATCCATTACCAATTATCATTGATGGATATGATGATTAATAATAATTATATATATGATATTTGTATCATTATTATACATATAGACTCAATTTATCATATAAAACCTTTTCACATTCCTTTTTGTTGGGGATAAGACGACGTCGCCCATGTGTACGTTGGAGTACTGCCTCACAAAGCGATGTAATAAGTTTTCACTAACCCTTTAAATGTAAGTATAAATAAATGTGATATACATGAATTAAATATTATACTGGTGACATATTTATCATTGTGAAAATATAATATATCATTCTCTATTTACCTTTAAAATCACTTAATGTTTATAATTTCATTCTTATACATTTGGACTACCGAAATCCCTATGTGATGTGACTAATTTTTCATCACCCCAACACATGTATGAGATTTATAAGTATATTTAAAGAAATATTATAGTATTTCATATATTATTATCATCCATTATTGATATAAGTTTACTTAACTATTTTCATAAGGAACATTTCATAATATAAATTTTACTAATGTGTTTGTATGGCCTAGCGTCTCCATGAGGGTAACATAATTCATTTAACAAAACAATATTTAATGATTGGAATAAAAGTGTAGTTAACGTATATATATTAAAAATATTTCAGGATTATTATTATATATATTATTGAACCATGATCAAACTACGAGGACAAAAAATAAAACTAAAACATGAAAAAAATCAAAGTAATTATTACATGAAACATGATTTTAACAAGGAATAGTAAAAAAGTTATTAAAATGGAATAATAATATAAAAAATGATATAATATATAAAATTATGGGTCCAATATATATTTATAATAAACTTATATTTATTATATAGGATTTTTTTATGATTATAATGTAAGATGGTACTTATAAAAAGAGATTTCTGGATCACATTTTACTTCAATTAGACACATTCTGTATCCACATACAACATATTTTATGAGGATTATGTAATTCCCATGAAATTATTTTATTATTATTATACATATGGTTTGGGTGTTACATATAATTTTTAGGGTATCTCTTTCAAGGGTTTTCTGGATAAAAGTCACATATACCATTATCACAGGATTACCAAAAAAGAAAATAAAATATAAAAATTAAACAATAGATATGAAATTCCAAAGTATGTTCCAAGTGTCGAAAAGAAAACCAAAAATAAAGACACTAATAACTCCCATGAGGGTACCTATCCAAATTTTGTTTCCCTCATCCATTCTCTATCCCAAATCGGCCATCTACCACATGGTTTTTTCTCTTAACCTATCAAGAAACCATGAAATACATTTAGGTACTCATTAGGTAGTTTAATTGTGATGTGAGTAAAACATTGTTGTCCACCATCACTGAAGTGTAAAACAATATCCAATAAAAACATTTTATGAATATGTTTTAAGAATAAATAAAATAAATAATGTAAACAATTTACATTTATTCACTAACTATTTATTTAAACAGATAAATCTTGGGTTCCCAAGAACACCCAAACACTCAATACCTGCTTCAGCTGGTATTGGTGTCTAAACTATCCAAAAAGGAAATAATATATATAAATTCCATTTTTACCATACATCACCTTAATTAATTATAGAATTCAAATATTTCTATTCATCATCATAATTCACATATGATATTCATTATTACCATTCAACAATTCAATTCATATCTGAATTCCATTATTAAAATTCATCATCAGAATTCACATCTTAATACAAATATTACCATTCATCATCAAAATTAATATATTAATTTCATTGTCACCATTCATCATCAAAATTCATATATGAATTCCGTTTTTACTACTCATCGTCATAATTCATATGTGAATTCCATTGTTACCATTGATCATCCCAATTCATATCTAAATACCATTTTATCAATCCATTATTTAAATTTATATATGAATTCCATTGTTATCATTCATCATAACACTATTGGATTTTGATACAACTGACAATGTTCAACACACCATTATCATATATATCACAATTGTACAATTTCACTTATGTCTCAATACCACATTAATAAATTGACCAATTAATTAATAAAATTTAATAAATTCACATTCTCAAAATTCCATTACATAATTAATTAATTAATTAATTAATTAAATTAAATTAATTAATAAAAAATTAATTAATAATATCATTGTCATTAATTAATAAATATAATAATTAATCATAATGACCACATAGATAAATTCAAAAAATAATAAATTCCAATTCAACCAATTACATAACAATAAAAATAAATATTAATTAATTCAAAAATATATTTATCCTATTATACAATCCTAATATATCCAAAATTCATTCAATAATTAATAATTTCAATTCAATCAATTCAATATCCCCAATTTCACACTCCCTAAATAAAAAATTCAGAAAATTAACTAATTCAAATTTATGAAACCCAACTTTGAATCAACCAATATAAAATATACAATTATATAAATGTAATTGAAATCATGAATTTGGGATATTAATAACAGACCACCTACCTCGAAACCAATGATGAACGGTCAACAATAAATATCCCCAATTCTGGTGGCATAACCCTAATCACAATGAGGATCGTGATCCTGATTCAAATTCAAGATCCATGTTAAAAAGAAAAGATATATATTAAAACTACATCTAGACATAAATACAAAATCAGATTACAGGCATTCAATGAATGGTAGAAGAATGATAAATATATGGGAAACCAATCAGGATGATATTAACTTACTTGGAGAGGTATAGATCTTCAATCAACCCTTCGATTCACCATAAACAGAGGTCTTTAGAGCATGAAGTCAATACGGGAGCCACCAAAAAATAACTCGGTCTGAGTTAGAGTCAATTTTGATGTGTTTTGGGGGTCTGGGTAATATTATATCTAATTTTTGGTTAGCTAAAATCCCACGCATGTTTCCTTTGAAGAACACACAATTTGACAAACCATTAGGCATAACCATAAATCTCTTCTAGGGGGTTCATGGTTTCCCCTCAGCAGTGAACAATATGAAAATATTTATGCCATCCCTATGAATACCCTCTATTTAGGTTTGCATTGTTTACTAGGATATGGAACATGATTTGGGAGAATTTTACACCAACTATAATCCTTCCAAATTTGTTCCTAAATTTTCTATTTTCACCCAAATACACCACATGGTATTACCCGAAAAAGAGTAAAAAATAGAAAAAGTGTACCTATAATCACCACTGGGTAATCTCTACAAGTTTTTGGGTTCATTTAATCTCACCAAATTACAATTGCACATCCTTGAAATATATTCCAATGAATCTATATGATTATAAGTCAAAAATATTAGACCATTAAGCCCATATATCTCTTCTCTACCAAGAATGCTTCCTCCAAAATAGGGTCCTGTTTCCACAACACACGAACTATCTGAATGGCTTTTACATACAACACTTTGTCACTGGGATTCATCACAAATAAAAAACTATCCTTAAAGGATGAATCAATTTTCAGATCAATGTCATCAACATCGATAACAAGATATGTGTTGAGCTGATACCATTGATTTCATGACACATGTAAACCATCATGCATATCAATTTATCTCTATAGAAGTGCCAATCAGTCTACAACCAGTCCGATTTTGTGCACAATCTCAAATGGTCAAATGATCCATGGTTAAAACATTCACAACCATCATATTGTATGGTGACCCTAACTTGGGTACACCAGAAGGAACACGTGACCATCATCGGTCCAAAAAACTATGAATCAACTACGACCATCCACTGATAATGTCCTCTATAATAGTAATAAACTCATTACTTTTGACTAATAGTTTACAACCACCAAAATAGCATCATTCATCCAAGGAGTCCACATGAAACCACCATAATTTCAATGTTAATTTCATCCCACATCATTTATAGAATTTAAAACGACTTTAGAAAACCACCAAGCCAATAGTTCTCAGCCTTTACCTGTTGACATGTGTAGAATCCGTCTAAGAGCCATGTTATCTTCTTTTTCATGCCTGACCACAAAAAATGTCATCATAGGTCTTGGTACATTTTCGTCATAAGTGGATGCACATACCACTTCAAGGAATGAAATTCACACATCAGTTCCTCCTGTATAATTGTAAGAACTAAAACACTATTCCTAACATCGACGATCTCATCTATAAATATGGTCTAATAGAATGGTGTCCCCCCCAGCTTCAGGATTTTACCTTAGTGATATGAATTCCATAACCTCATACATATTATCTCTAATCCATCCCAAAATTGAACAATCTAGTTAAACTGATATGAGATTCATATTCTACTATATCTCTTAAACCACATCATGCATCTTAGCTAGTAAATTCATATACCTCTACCCAGCACTAGAATCCTATTCTATATGAGTCTATGTTTTCTTGTTTAATTCATCATCCACATTGATTCCATTCTAGGGCATATATGCGATCTCAAAAATCAAATGACTGTCTATACTCAAGATACCTCCACTTACAGAGAGTCAAATATCACATTATACAGATATAATTTAATCTCTTACAGTAACATGACATAGTAAACCTTTTTCAAAATAGATAATTTCACCAAAAAATCAAATCGTAAACCATTCTAGTTAAATATAGGTCATTCTTTGGGTACATCCATTAATGTGGCCTCAACTGATAAGACCCACAAACCATAAATTGATCCCCCTACATCATCATAGCTTCAATTAATATTCCAAAAGAATCATAATACACCATATATTCTTAACATAGATTAGGTATGATCATAGTTGGTTTCAATTTAAATAACTTATTTAACTTTTGGATGGAATTCTCTAATTTTTCCAACCATTCATACTTTATCCCCTTCTTCGTCAAGACTAAATGTGGCACTAAAAATTAGGGAAAATCATATTTGGATAAAAAAAATATACATATAGCCCATATTTTTTTAGAAAAGTGGTGACATGAACTGGTTTCCCAATTCATGCCCCCTAGAGAAATTTATTAAAATCAAAAAAGTTGCGTTACAAAGTCGAGGTGTAAAGAAATTACACCAGCAGGGAGAAATCGGGGGTACATGATAAAGAAACTCAAATATACCAAAGCAAAATGTTGCAGCCAGTCAGAAATAGATCTCCGGAAAAAGGTAGAGCCTTCAATCAAGATCATCCATTCTGGCCTTGACTCCAATCCAACACTTCAGCAGCCTCATTAAACTGATCATCAACCAGAGCACAATGCATATCATTTCCAAACAGCATCCTGATTAACACATCATGCTGGAAAGACAACATCCATTTCGAAACAGCATGCTAGAGATTCAAGCAGAAATCCATCCAAACATCATCCAGATGCACTCATAATGCTTCAAGGAGGTTCAGGTAGATGACCGCATAAACAACCAGAATATGACCAAGCTAATCTTCAACAGCTAGCTGCCACAAAATGTCAAACACTAAGAAATTTAAAACATCTCATCATCCAAGCTGTCCCGCAACAATGGGTGCAAAGGAAGTCCATCATCATTGAAACAGAATGGCGCAGGACAACAGCAGAAACAGTAGAGAAGCACTTTGGATCTAGATCTGGATTCTGTATCCTTCTCCAAAACCATCCGAGCAACCCAGAAAAATATACTATCATGAACAGTTTCAAGGACAGAAGAGGGAAAAAATGCCTCCAAATCCTCAGTGTCATCTGGCCAACCCAGTACAAATAATGGAAATAGTCCAGAAGAAAACCATGTATCCAGCACATCAGGATCCTGGCATATATGAAATTTTTTCCCTGGAAATGTCTGGCGAAAATTAAAGAAAAAAAGAATTGAGCTTCTTGCTCGTCTCTAGCAACCACCCAGTGATCATTGTACGCACCTATTTCCTTCAATTTGTCATCAACTAAAGAAACATACCAATTCCATTAACCAGAGCAGAACCGGTTCCATGAGAGAAGAAAAAACTCAGAAGCTCAGCAGCAAACCAGAATATAAAAACCCAGGACAACTCTTACTGAAAATCCTTAGAATTGATGGCAATCAGTAAATCTGGAGAAAGAGACAAAAAACTCCAAAACAGGGTTAATCAAGACAAGACGAAAGCATCAAACAGGTCAGATTCAATTTGATTTGCTGTTCATCCTTGATTTTTCAGTGGAGATGGATCTTTTAATATAAAGATATTGCTCCTTTGAAATCTTACCTTCCTGAAGCTCCTGTTGAGCAATCTGTTGTTGCGTATCCATATGCTTGATCCATTCCTGAAGATCATGTTCATCAAAATGTGGCGAAAAGTAGTACAGAACAGTACTAGAGAGTGATTCTTGAGACATATCCTGAGGATCACTAGCAGGTTCTGATTTGGGAGACTCAACTTGATTCTTCTCTTGGGAAGTTTCTACATGCTCAGCTTTAGAGATGTCCACTGATCTAGTAACAATGGTACGTTCTATGTTTGAGTAGTCTTTGCGTCTTCTAGTTTTTCTTGGATGTGGAGTGATGAAACCATCCTCATCTACCAAAGGTTTTTTTACCTTTTTTAGCCATATTATTTATGAAAGATTCTTCCATCTGAATAGGTTGGTCAGCTTCCTCAGCAATGGAGTCTAATACATCATGATCCTCTTCCCCTGAATTTTCGTTAGGTACAGCGAAATCCTTTTGTTCTTGAAGGGGAAGGGGATTCTGAGGTTCAGTTTCCTTAGAAGCACTAGAGTGCTGGGATCCAATAGGTTCAATCCTAGAGGGAGTAATCGTATTTTCAATAGCCGCATTAGTAAAATCTGGAAGTTGATTTTCAGAATTGTGAGCATGATCCAATCCACTCGCGCAATCTTTTATATCAACTGGAGCCTTATGTCCTTTTGCAACCCAGGTAGGTTTTTTCACCTTGGGACAGCCCTGATTCTTGCTACAGAAATTAGGGGGATGGCCAAGCCTGAGACCGTTATGACAATAATCTGGCAATCTCTCATACAGAATCTCCTGAGAGAAACCAAGTTTAGGTCTACCGAGACACTTTCCTCCGCGGTGATGTGTCCCACAAAATGTACCTATTCAATCCAAAACTAACAAATATATATATCTTTGTTTATAGATTATTCCCTCTCATTATACTCATGATTATGTTATGATGATGGTAATTATCACCATAAGTATTGGGTTACACAAATATAAAACCACAACAAACTTATCCAGCTACCGATGGATGATTCCATTCATCAAGACAATAAAAACTTATACTGCATTCATCTGCTTGAAAAATATCTTGATGAAAATTTAAATGAAATTCATGTTCCGGAATATAAAAATAGGATTATAAAATGGTTTAAATATCAATAGTTTATACGCTGATATCAATTATATTTTTGAGATAACACAAAATCTCATCAACAGGTAAAATAGACCATTTATGAACAAAAGATTTTAATAGTTCATCATAATCATCTTGATCAAATTTTGTAAATCAACACACAAGAATAGAGTTCAACCATACTTCATGGAAAAAAATTTATAACCCCTAGGTGGCAAACTTGGAATGATTAATCCTTTATCCTCCAAATCTTATAGGCGCGTCTTGGGCTCTTGATTCTCTGTCATTACCATTGTGTGAAGTGGAATAGAAACTATCTCAAGACGTAGCATGGGATCAATTATAAACACCAAATATCATTTAGGTGGTATCCAGATAAGTCTTCAAGAAATCTAATACTGAATCTTATCCTCAATATGTGATATGATATAATATAACTATCTCTATCATCCTGTAATAGACTAATAACTCAAGCAGTGATCTCCCATAGTTATTGATGAACCAGATCTACAAGGCTCACATGGATATCCCAGTCTCTTTGCTGAATAGATTTGTCACACTTATGATATGTAAAATTTAATCTACATTGGTAAAACATTATGTGGGAATAGTGCCTGACTATGTAATTGAATCCTGACATGTCCTGAATGTAAAGATACCACATAAAAAAGTGCTCCTTAATCTTGAGAGAAACCCCTTTTCAAAATACTATATCTCTATCAGAAGCCCAGTAGTAAATATATCATAAAAACCCCACTCAGGAACTCTACCACCAGGATCATTCCATTTTCAAGATGTACATACATAAAAGAATCATAGATACCAGTATCAAATAAATAACTAGGTAATATTGAAGATACAATATAATGCCTCTCATTATTGATGGTCAAACTTCATTATTCACTAGTACATGATGAATAAAATGTAACAATATTTTCGCCATTCCCATTGATTCATTTTTTTCTCCTTGATCTCCACCACTCTACTGATATGGGTTCTTATTACATGAAGTACCATGTATACTAACTCCACCATCACAAAATTTGGAACAAAGAATGAAAACATGATGTGCTGTAGAAGATCCCCTTCCCACACTATGATTCTACCTAGAGGCTCCATAATAAACCTTCTATAATTGTTTCATTCTTGTAATCTATAGATGTACCAGCATTCTGAAACATTTACAGTACATATGTGGTCATAAATTATTTTTGTGATATAGATTCATCCATAATCATATTTACTACAATAGAACCTTCTTTCAGGTTCCCCTTATATATGATTGAATGACCCACCACCATTATAAAATTCTTTGACTAAAAGAGGTTAACATGTCACTTAATCTAAAATTTATTTTTATCCTATGAACACCTTATCAATGTTTTCTCATCTTATTCCAGTGCTATAGAATAAAAAAACATCTCTATAAATAAGACATCAAAGTTCATAATAGACATACTTCCTTGGGTCAAAAACATGAACTCAACTACTCCATTTAATCTCATCATATTTGGATAAAAGTTTACAAGGAACTTCTCCAAAAAATGACAATCAAGACATACCATATTCTTTCACTACATGACCCTGAATATTGACCCAAAACATTTCTGATCCAAGAAACATGTAATAATACAACCTGATCATCTACTAATTAGGAGTCTCTAAATGGTCATGTATTATTTGGATGGAATCAATTCAAAAAATCGTTGTAGTAGGTCCAACCTCTATGGTAAATGTATGTGGGTGTTGTAACTAAAAATTTTATACATGATCATACAATATATTCACATCCCACTCAGGGTATCTCTCCATGAATTGTATAAATAAATAAATGATCTCTCAGAACTTCTCTCTAGCTTCTTCAACTGGAACTACAAGTGATTTAGGTTTCGCTATCATAGGATAATCTCTATCCATGTCCCCATATAGCCCTCTCAAAAAGAATCATTATGGAAGCCTAATTCTACAATCCCAAACATAGACCTTTGCATACATAACATGACATTATCACATTTAAATAGTGGTTTTCAAAATAAGTCATAATAGGTCATTTTATCTTTTTTGGCCACGTAGTCAACACTTATGCACTATCACTACCCCTAACCATCCTATATCTAGGTCATGGATAAAAACGGAAAATAATTATTATTATTTAAGATTCTCTTTATAAACTCATTTTTTAACATCTTGAATTATTTAATCTTTATATGTTCACATTAGCCACCATTTTTAGTTAAATTACCCAATAAAGAAAAAATGTTTAAATTTTTCAACAACGCATCCAAAACCTATTTTACTTTATATTCATAATATTATACCTAATATAAATTAATTATGAGTGACTATATTGATTAATGCCTACTAAATTGTCGTTCCATATCCATTCATAATTCAAATCTAAAAAAGGCTCAGAAACAATAATCATAGCAGACAAAAAGTACGTCACTCAAGATGAAATAACATCAAATGTATCAAAACACATAAATAAAATCAATCTCACCCTAGGTAATAGGATTACCCTCTTACATCCATGTATTAATTCTTAACCAAGAAATAAATTATCAT
This sequence comes from Viscum album, assembly GCA_963277665.1. Classification (NCBI taxonomy): domain Eukaryota; kingdom Viridiplantae; phylum Streptophyta; class Magnoliopsida; order Santalales; family Viscaceae; genus Viscum; species Viscum album. The sequence continues at coordinate 1,978,009,780 of OY728146.1, read as the reverse complement.
ATTATACTGTCAACCTTTACCAAATATGAATAAAAGAAAATGAAATGAAACTTAATTTGATTCCATTTTGTAATGTCCTGACCTGGGTGCCACACACCGATGCCTCGATCCAATTTAGTATATGACCTTAAAAATGAAGCCCCAAATTTCAGAGGCTTATTACTAGTATAAAGGGTCTTATATTGACCATTGGGAGACTATTACATATTTATCAATGTATCACAATTGCAGAAATTAATCAATATAACCAATAAATTTAAACATAACCATATTAATTCCAATATAAAAATATGACCAAAACATTAAATACAATATAAAAAATAGATAGTAGATATTCCACTCAAAAGTAAATTATATGTTTCAAAATGAATCCCAAAAGTAAAGATATTTAAATCATTCTAGTGGGTCTCAAACCATGTCTAGTTCCATCAACCACGCTCTATCACATATCAGGCATTTAAGACAGGAACATCACCCTTTACATATCATGTAACCATGAAATCTATTCATGTACTGATCTGGTAGCCTAAGTAGGGTGTGAGAAATATTTATTAGGATACCACCAAACAGATATAAACAAATATCCAATCTAAATATTATATACATATTCCTAAAGAATAAATAAAAATAATAAGTTAAATAGTTTAGATTTATTCAATTAATATTTATTTAACTACATAAACCTCACGTTCCTAAGGATACCTGAAGTCTAAATACCTATATAATCCCATTTAAAATTCGTATCTATGTCCAAGGTATATTAAATATCTTAATTTCATTATTACTGTTCATCATCACAATTCATAAATTAATTCAATTTTTAACATTCATCATCAAAAAACACATCTGAATGCTATTGTTAAAATTCATCGTATCAATTCACATGTTAATTCTATTATTACCATTCATTAGCATAATTCAGATCTGAAAAACACTACTGATATTCATTTACACAATTAATATTTTACTATAATTGTTCCTATTCGTCAACACAATTCAATATCTGAATGCCATTTTTTCCATTCGTGGTCAAAATTCACATAGGAAATTTATTGTTACTAGTCATCATCAAAATTAATATTTGAATTCCATTATTACCATTCATCATCATAATTTATATTTAAATTCTATTTTTAACAATAAATATATCACAATAGAATTTTGATGCATCATACCATGTCCCACACACGATTATCACTTATATCACGATATCACAATATTACTTGTATCCCAATATCAAAATAATTAATTCACCATTCAATTAAACAAATTCAAAAAATTAATATTGATTTCATTCCATTAATTAATTAAAAAATTAATTAATTTCATCAATTCAACTAATTAATTAATTAATTAATCACATAAATCTCGTTAATTAATCATTCGATTAATTTATCGCAATTCAACAAATTTCATAAAAAAAACTACCACCCTTAATTCAAAAATTATTTAATAAAATTGAAAAATATTAATATTTCTACAAATAAATAAATAAATAATTATTCAAACTAAATCAAATCAGTATCCATAATTTCAAAATCCCTTAATTAATTAATTTACTATGTTAATTAATTCAATCTAATAAACTAAATTGATAATAATCCAACATAAAATTCATAATTACATACACGTAATTGAAATGAAGTTGTTGGTATTTGAATAATTTACTATATACCTCAAAATTTTTGTTGAATGGTCACCAAAGGATATCAACAGTTTTGGTGGAATAGCCCTAATCATGTCAAATATTGAGAACATGACTGAAAACCAAGATCCATGATCAAAAAATAAGTTCTATTAAACATTGATCTAGTTGTAAATACAATAAGAGGATAATACCTTAAAAATATGGGAGAATAATAGAAATGAGATGTGGAATCATTTAGGATGATATTTACATATTGGGATAGGATAAAATATTTTATCATACCATTGATTAGGTAAGTATAGAGGCTTAGAAGGCTTGGTATCCATCTAGGAGTCTCCAAAAATGAGGGAAAATGAGTTTTTCTATGTTAGGATTGATTTGGGAGCATTTTGGGTTTCAGGTAAAACTAAATATAACATTAATTTTAATTAAAATATCTCAAATGGTTTCCTAGATGGTGCACATGGTTTTTCCAACTGTGTTCCTTAACCATGCACCTCAAAATCCTGGGGGGGGGTGATCAGTTTATTCTAAGAGGTATAATTTTTTGACCAACCATGTGTTATACATGTGCATCCCCATTGTTATGGATTTCATGGTTTTCTAAGATTGGGAACATGGTTTGAGACGGTCGTGTGCTAACAAGACACCTTCCATGATCCTTAAAAATTTCTCAATATTCCCCCAAACACACCACAAGGAATAACCCAAACTAAAAGTACTAAATACTAGAAAATGATAACCAATATAAAATCATGAGGAATATCCATAAATGGTTGTTATATTACATATATATTGGCCCTTTGACGTGTAATATCATGAATTTTTTTATTCTCATGAAATTCAATATTTCATTTAACATTACTATAGAATGGGGTTTATGATTCTGTCTAACCATGTGGGTATGAATTTATGTTACACCTCGTAATTTACTATAATTAATTAAAATTATGTTTCTTGCTGTAATATATGAAAATATATCTTTTAAAAAAACCACGAATTTTTTTCTCCTCTGGTTATTCATAATGTTTCCAAGTAACATTACATTGTTTTCATGATGTGTTAATTTAAATAGCAGATACAATTCCTTTAAGAAAATCTTAATTATTTCTCACCTCACTAAAAATCTAGTTTTTCTTCTAAAAAAATATTTCTTAAAAAAATTGAAAAATGTTTTAAAATTTTGAAAATTATTTATTAATGAAATGTTTACCCATTTTTTAATTTTTACAAAACTTTTTGAAAAGAACATTACTGTTATTTACAAATAATACCTATTTTAATTTTATAAAAAACCTGAATGGAATCACTTTACAAAATATGTTGAATGATCAGAATTTCCCGTTATGATTTTCATTATTTTCATTGAGCCTTCTTTTATAATTTATCAATTTTATTTTCATAGAAATGAATTTTAAATTTGTTTTATGTTTTGAAATTCATTTTTTAATGTATAAAGGTGATTTTCCCTACGAAATGTTTTAAATTTTATTTCAATTTTACATTCAATTTTTTCTGGATATTTTTAAGGAAAATGATTTGAAATATATAATTTGTTACAAAAAGTGGTTTTCAATGAAACATTATGCTCCTAAACAAAAATTCCATTTCATTTATCATTAAAAATAATTCCCCCTTTAATTTGACATAATTTTATGTAAATTATTCTTTTGAGGATATGAATGAAGGATACCATTATTTTTCATTATCAAAATTGTTTATTATTAAAATATTTTTATGAAACCCCTTTATATTCCATGGGTTATACAATGATAAAAATATCGTTCAAAATATTCTCTTTTTCTATGTAATATCCTATAATGAGATGATGAAATTATTATGAAACCTAACTCTTTGAATCATGTTATGGTATAATGATGCATTTTTGAAACCCATTTCATTTAACGGGTTATGGTATGATAATTTTTTAATATATTTTGTAAAATATATATGATTATAATTATAAGATTGGTTGGACCTATATCTTCATGAAATTAATTGGGTAAAGATGTATATCTCATGGGATAGATAGAAATTGAATGAGTATAGAACTCATTTAAATAATAGACTTTTTTTTCACCATAACTGCATTGTGAGTTAAACATAGCTACTATGATATTTAAAGAGTGATCACATTCCACTAATACAAATTTGGTAGTGATACATGACTAAAAATTTTGGAGTGGGTTTTCATAACCATGCACCTAAATCATGTGTAGAAAAAACCACTCCCCTAAAAAGTTATTCTCACTAATTTTACCTCTAACCCACTCATTTTTCCCAAATGTAGACCAAACACATGATTTTGATCCCTTAATGGTTATAAAACCTCTCCCAATATATTTTGAAGTTATCTGGCCTTAACATTGTGCAATGAATCTCGATTCTCATGGTATGTATTTGATCTTAGTCGTTCTTGGTAATTTTTCTTAGATCGACACCACATTCACTCTTGGTTTCTTAGACATATGAAATTCGCATGTAGATCTAGGTTTCTCGATGAAAAATATGATTATATTTGGCTCTTTTTATGTGAGGGTATGAGATCTAACATGGGTTCAAGATGATTCAATCTGGTTTTTTGATGTTTTTCATATTTTTTTATATCATTTTCACCAAAACAGTCAAGGTATGTGTATTCACTCTTGACTCCTTTTATTATATATTTTTGGAATAGTTTCAAATGGATTTAACTGATTGAAATTTATTTTCAAATTGTGGTTGAAAACATTATATAAGTCCTCTATGGTGACAATATATAGTTTTTTTTTGAAATTTTGGAATTGGGGTAATTTTGTTGTCAAAATTTCATTGGTTTCCTTATTTTAAAATGCTTATTTTATAATATATATTTTTCTTGGATTCTTTAAAATTTCTTTTTAGAAAATGGGTTTCAATAAAATTGTTGTTTTATTGAAATGGGTTTTTATGTTTGGGTTAACATGATTTTTAGGATACAAAAAGTGTGTGATCTTATTGCATTTATGAGGCTTGGTTGAAATATGACCATGTGCTTTTTTCCAAAAGTGTAATTCCACATGGGATATAATTACATTATGAAAACATTGAATATCTATGATACACCTCTCATGAGTATGGACCTACATAAATTAATCATTAATGGTTGGTTGGGTTGATATGAGAAACAGACTGGTAATGCCAAATGGAATTTTAGAAATGATTATAAATAATCATTTGGTTACATTATTTGAAATATTGATTTTGTAGAAAATTGAGTTTTTATGTTGCAATTTTATATTTACTTATATACTACTTTATAATTTTTTAGAAATTATTATATATAAATGTTTCTAAATTTCCTATCCATGTAGCCGGACTAGGGAAGCCATTTTTGAAAAACTACTTATTTTTAGTAATCAAATTTTCATTGGAACCTTCGTTCTTATGAATATGTCATTTACAAGGACATGGGAGAATGTAATATATCACATTTAATTAGCACTAATGCATGATACATGGGTTTTATGATGAAGTTGCAACATGGATCTTGTGGAGGATGTATTCTTGAAGTTGCATTAGAGTTTTAATAGTTTATCTTCCATGGTTTACATTAGTATCATTGTCTTTGACTAAGTTACATGATTTTAATATGATTTTGATAAATAAAATGTGAGTTTCCTTTCATTTTTTTCATGCATCGTATAGTGGGTTGTTTGGTTATGAATTTTTTTGTAAATTATTCAATCTTTGAAGGGAAAATCATCCCCCATGTAAATTGAAGCCTTTGAGTATTTATTTCTGACATTTGGAATCTATGGGATATTTTTAAGGCCTTGTAACATCTCACCACCCTCTAAATCCAATGAGAAGGGGTGGTGCCTCACATATGGTATAATATTTTTTTGGTCGATGAGTCTATTTGAGATATATGGTATCAGTTTCCTTTTTCCCTTTTCCAACATTTGGTCATCAGTTATTTTACTCATGATGTTAAATCCATTCTTTTCTATTCCAATTATTGGGATTATATAAAAGATTAGGATTATTGAGACATGGATTGTAGAGAAAAAAAGAAGTATCTATCCTTTTTATGTTGAATGTAATGATACAAGGGAGTTGGGAATATATGTGTTTTGGGGACACTTATTGGTATGAAATCTCATTGTCATATGTTTATCCAATGAGATGAGGATGACATGAATTATAGGAATTACTTCCCACTAGCTGTATAAATCTCAGTTTGAGTAATGATATATGATATGGTGAAATATGTAAATTTTCAAAAAATATAGAAAAAATTCTCTAATGAACGACATTAAAATGATAATGATTGTGTTATTTGAAAAATAGTATGATTTTCAAATACATGTATTTATTTTTAAAATATAGTTGAATGGGGAAAATGATGATTTTGTAAAGCAATTTTGTGATAGTTTATGTCATAGAATTTGAAATGAAAATTTTTCAATTTTTAGTAGAAGAGATATATAACATTTATTGTTCATATAGAGAATGGAACCTGGTAGGCCTCGTAGAAAAAAACTGGTAGATGCTACAGAGATTGTGATTTCACCTGAGAAACAGGTGAACCAAAAATAGGTTAAGAGTATTTCCCATGCATTTCAGGTCGTGGACCCAGGGAACGAGAGTGATGGGGCCATAAACATGGACCATTCTATCCAGTTCCAAAAGCAGGTCACAACCATCTTATAGGGTGATTCATAACTATAATGGGAAGTGGTGCGGCTAATAAAGATGAATTGTATCTTCGATTTCATCATCACATAATTGGAGTTGATAGATAATTGGGTGAAATATGTTCTAGAGAATCATGCATTCCATTGGTGGGAACTATCAATTTAGGATAAAGTGAATCAAGGCCTTAATTAAGATGATATTAAGTATTTTTTCGACAAATTTTTTTTATCATCACACATTCAAGATATAAAGGATAACAGGATTTTCAGTATGAAGCTAGAAAAACATTATGTCATGGAGTATGTGGCAAAAAAATTTAATTTACTATAATTTGGACATGAAGATGTGGCTAGTGCATCCTTAAATGAACACATAGTTTGAATCGAGGATAAGGTTGGATATTATCTCTATTATTAGAAAGCTCTATTTTAATAATTATAATGAGATGGTAAATAGAGAAATGGTCAATAAATATTACATATCAAGAGATATGGGATGTAGAAGTATGATGATTCTCATGGGAAATAGTGGGAATATTAATTCTAGAGGAATGTGGATGAGTGACACCTATTTACAAAGTGGGAGAGTGAATTAGAATAAAATGGCAGGATCAGTGATTCTTCCTCTAGGACCCAAGATAAGAGAGGTATGTTTCTAATGTGGTTCACTTGACCACATAAGGAAATATTGCACAACACCACCACGATAATTACATAATTTCAACAAGATGGGGAATCTTCAGCACTATTATCACAGTGCTCTGAGGCCCAGCGGTCAAGAAAAATCTCATTTATCATAGTCATTGTATACTTCGATGAGGAGAGGACATTAGAACCAATATCATCAGTAAAAAAGAGGAAACCATGGTTATTCTAGGAATAACATGATTCCTTAGTAAGGTAAATAGTAGTATATAATTAATGAACATACTATTGGAGTGAAGAGATAATATGGGGTTGATCATGTGATTTTGGATGATCAGGATAAACCATCTATGGTGAGAGATATGATTCTTTTAAATTTTAAACATATTTATTTGTTTATTGATATTGATGCATCACATTCTTTTATTTATTATCATGGTTTTGATTTTATATGTTTAAAACAAGAGATGATGTCATCTATGATAAATCTTAAAACACCTCTTTGTCAAAGAGAATGTTGATCCTTCTTATATTGATCATGTTCTATAACTATTGATAGAGCTAAGCTGAAATGATATTTTTCTATGCTAGAGATGTTTGTCTATGATATAATACTAGGGAACGATTTGTTAACAATGTTCAAGGCTCATATCAAATTTTATAGATGATGCATTTGTTTCAGGACTTGGGACGACGTCGATAGTCTCTTAAAAGGAAGAAATGAAGGAGAAGATAGGTAAAAAAGACATGTTAGAGGTGGGAATTCATTCATACCAATTGGTGGCGTTGAATTTTTCATCAATGCAATAGACCAAGAATAGAATTTTATCAGTAGTTGTGGATAAGTTTTCAAAAGTTTTTCCTAAACATTTCACAGGGTTTCCACCTGTAATAGAAGTTGATATTACAATTGATTACCTATTAGGGACTAGCCTTACCTCACTTCAATATTATTGAACAGAAAGAATATAATTAATGGAGTTGAAATTATATTTATAATAGATGGAAATAAAAGGTTTCATTTGGACAAGAACATCTCTTTGGGAATCATCATTCATGTTTGTGATGAAATAAAATTGAGATCATAGGATCTATGTGAATTATCATAAGTTTAACAATGTAAATATAATGAATCAGTAAACACATCAATGGATTCATGATTTTTTTTATCAATATATGGGATCTTAATGGTAATATAAAATTAACTTGTGTTCAGGATATCACAAAATGTCAGATTGGAAGGAGGATATCCCAATGACAGCATTGAGAAGTAGATATAGACATTATGAATATGTTTTAATGCCTTTAGGTCTTATTAATTAATATTCCATCTTTATGGAATTGATGAATTGGATATTTTTTAGATATCGGGTTTCTTTTGTGGTTTTGTATGCGGTTGACATATTTGTGTATTCAAGGACATGGGTTGAGCATGACCAACACATAGATACAATGTTCGATATATTGAGAGATCATATTTTTTAGTCCAAATCATCATAGTGTTGTCTATTGATACAATAGGTTTGTGTTCCTTACTATGTAATTTTTGAAAGATGCATTTTAGTAGATCTATAAAACATAGAATTTTTTATCTCTTGGGATCCACCAATGAATGTCTAGGAGATATGGAGTTTTTTAAGAATACTAGTTATTACTGACACTTTTTTCATGACTTATCATGATTATATTCACATATGATATCATTTTCAATGAATAATAATTCCTTCCAATAGATTGTGGAATAAAAAAAATATTTTCAAGGGTTGAACAATTTCCTTGCATCAACACTTGTATTGATATTGTCAGAATATGGACTAGGGTACATGATTGACTATAATGCTTTAGGATATGGTTTGGTGTTTGTTCTCATGTAGTAATACAATGCTATTTCATAAGGATAATGTAATTTGTGGTTCCATGATAAGAACAACTCAAAAAATGTTTTATAGTTAGATTTAACCATCCAATATTTGAAGAAACGACATAATTAGCTCTTTTGTGATAAAGTTATAGTGTTTATAGATCATAAAATATTAAAACATATTTTCTCACAATGTGATTTATATCCCTGGAAAATAAGATGAATGGAGTATCAAAAAAATTTAAAATTTGACATGATGTATTCACTGAGTAAAGGTAATTTGCTGTCAGATGCCTTAAGAGGATAGTTATATGATTATTTTTAAAAAGGAACATTAGATGAGTGCCAGATAAAGTCAGCCCTAACCCACATGCAAGTAGAATATGAATAATTAGGCGAGGTTTCATATTTATTTCATGTTTTTCTTGTTCTTAATTTAGTAAGGATGGTAAAGGACACACAAACACCCGATATAGAATGTGTTGCAATGAGTTCAAATCTCCATGGTGTGGGGACCATTGAGAGATGGAGGTTGGAGGGATGTTCTATGTTGTGGTTTAGATATCAGATGGTTTTACCTTTCCCTTTTTGGGAAAACTGTATTCATGATTATCCCCATTCATGTTGGGTTGTCCTTATTGTAATTCAAATGGTCTATAAGGAACCTAAAATTTAGTCTATGGGGTTCATAATGAAATAGATGGTCGATGAGTTTGTTTGAAGATATGTAACTTTACATCCATTAAAGGGAAATCATCAGCAACCATACAGTATGTTCTCAGCAATTAACTATTCCAATATGAATGTGGGACAAGATAGCTATGGATTTTGTTTTAGGTATCCCTAAAAAGTTTCACAAATAAGATTCCATATGGTTTATAGTGTATCAAAATACAAATTCAACCAATTTAATCCCTATTTTTGAAACCCATACGGTGGAGGATTTTTCCAAAATCTAATCCAAGAATTGGTAAAGAGACATGGAATACCATTTTTAATCATATCAAATAGTTTTCTAAGGATTATGTATTGTCTTTTTGGATATCCACACAGAACTCCCTTTAGAAATTGTTGACTATGAGTATGGAATATCATCCTAAGGTGGATGGTGAATCTGAATAGATGACAGAAAATGAGAAGACATCTTGTGGGATTGTGTAAATAATTTTGGTGGATAATGGGTAGATCATGTTTCATTTTTGGAGTTCTCATTAATCAATAGTTATCATTCCTTGATATATATGGATCCATTTTAATTATTATATTGGTGTCCCTATCAATTTTCATTATGTTTGATAGAAACATGCGAGACTTCATTGGTTGGTCTGAACCATGTTCAAGAAATAATGGATAAGGTATAGTGGATAAGGAAATGGATGGAGAAAACATAATGTAATTAAGAATAATATGTGTATCATTTTTACAATATTTTTTTCACTGTGAGTGATCATGAGTTCATAAGGATCTCTACAAGGCTTGAACATCATGATTTTGGGAAGTAGGGTAAGTTATCTCCTAGATAAATAATCCCTTTTAAGATAGTAAAACATGTTGGATAGGTAGAATATTGTTTTTTATTACATAAGGTGCATAATGTTTTATATGTATCCTATTTGATAATTTATTATCATTAACTAGATCATGTGATCAGATGGGATCATCAGGACTTATATTTAATGCTTCTTTCATACATATCCTGGTGTGGATTATCGATAGGTATGAGAAAGGCCAATATGGAAAAAGCACTGGTCTTGTGTGGTTTTTTGGAAACATTGTTTGATTCAAAAAGATACATAGGAATTTAGGTAGGAAATGAGAGAAAAATGTTTGTAACTCTTTAATAGGAACTTTAGATTTCTAATTTCTGGGGAAGGAAATACCAATGATGGGTAGAATGTAACACCACTGATTTTATTTATGTATCCCTTGCTTAAATATTTTTAACTATATAATGAATAACAATGAGTTTTGGGAAATTTTGGATAACATTTACAAATTTTAAGAGTTTTCTATAAGTGTAAATGGGGTAGAATAAGTGGAAATCATGCAACAGTTGTTAGAAACCATACACATTGAGAGAGGGGAAACATTAAGGTGCACGGGCGACACATGGGTTATCGAACCCATACAGATACATTGTAGAAAATGTGCACTTTGAAAATATGGTAACAGTATATTTGTGATAGTGGATTTAGCACCTTCGAATACCATACAAGGATTTCTCTCAGGTAGTGACTGGTGCATAGTTTATCTAGGGTTTACTTAACCATGTGACTAAACTATTCATAGCAAGAAACCAATTCCTTATAAAGTAAATATCACTTGTTTTACCTTTTAACCCACTCGTTTTACTCTTTTGAAGGTTTATATAAGGATTTTGGTCTCTTAAAATTTTTGATAACATATCCCATGTGATATGGAAGTGATATTATGTAATTATTTAGTGCGTTGATGCTCAATTCTCCTAGTATGTCGTCAATGTCACTCATTCTAGATGAATTTTATTAGATATACATCACTCTCTATATATTTTTCTTATAACTATAACACTATGGGTGGATGTATTTTTGCGGATGCAAAACATGATTAGATTTGGATCAGTTTATGTTAGGGGAATATATATGATGTGGGTTAATGGAGATTCATCCTGGTTCTATGACATTTTTTGTTTTGTTTATCATTTTCTCCAAAAACGTCAATGTATGTGGCTTCACTCTAGACTTCCCTTACTACAACCAATTTTCGTAGTTTCAAATTGATTTAATTTAATTAAATTTATTGTGTATTGTGATGAAATGAAATATATAAATCCTTTATTGGGAGTATTTATTGTTTTTGGTGATATTGTAGAATAATGGTAATTTTTTTTGAAGAGTCCATTGGTTTCGTGATATTGAAATTTTTATTTTAAAATAAAGCATTGATAGATTTTTGAAATGGAATGTTTTAAAAAGTCTTTCAATAAAATTGTTTTTTTATTGAAATTGTTTTGGAATTCTTGGATTGGCATGGTTTTTGGGAATACATGGTTTCTGTGTTAATACAGTATTTTCGAGTCTTGGTTGAAATAGGAACGTTTTATTGGTGATAATGGTGTAATGGAACATGGGATATAATTACCATATGCAGACTTGGTAGATTGATGAGATACTACTTATGAGTTTGGAACATGATAATGAAGCATGCATGGTTGGTTGTGCTAATTTTTTAAATGGAATGGTTATGCCAAATAGAATTGGTGATATGGTGTTGAAGAATTATTTTGATTCTTTCATGGAAAAAATGTATTTTTATGGAGAAATGGTTGTTATGGAACTTTTTTATATTTTGTAAAAAACGATTTTAGAAATTTTTATATATAAATGTTTTATAAATTTTATATCCCAGTGGTGTGAGTAGGGAAGTCATTGGGGAAAACCTACTGAGTTTAACTACTGAACCCTTCTTTAGTACCTTGATTCTTTTGCATATGTCATATACCAGGACATTGAAAAGGTAAATTATCATAGATCGTTAACACTACGTCCTGATACTTGGGTTTTTTTGATGTTAGAGCATGGAGCTTGTAGATTTTGGAGTCATGAAGTTATCTTGGAGTTTTAATAGTTATTTTATCTTTGTTTATTTTTATATTGTAGTCTTCCACAGTGGTCCACGAGTTTAGTATGATTTTGATAAATAAACTTTGATCTCTCTTTCATTATTATAATGCATCATATAATGTGTTTTTTTTGTTAATTATTTTTTGGTTAATTATTTTATCCTCAATGGGAAAATCGTCCCCCTTGTATATTGAATCCATTTTTCATTTATTTCAATCCTATGATGTGTTGGGGATATCACTTAAGACATAATAACATATCACCACCCTCTCAAGACAATGATATTGAGTGGGATGTTATATGGCCTTGTTAGACACCTGATTTTACACACATAGGGGATATGATATAGAAATTCATAAACTCTATAAAAACCATCATAAAGGATTTAAAATTACAATGATTATCAATTAAATTGGTTAAAAATATGGTTTCATATATTTAAAAATATAAATAATGATGTAGGGTTCCTATATGTGATTTTTTATGATTATGTGGTGTTCAGTTATTAATATTATTACTCACACTAAGATTTTTATTTTTATTAAATATTGGGAACAAGAAGGAATTATGTTAACATAGAATGTGGAAAACAATGTATTAATGAGCATAAAACTAGGATAATGCCTAGGGTATATGAATTTGTAATTATTCTTTATAAATTTTCATGGATCATTATTAAAAATCTTCCCCTAAACCTTCTCTCAAACTCATAAAATAAGATATTTATTGAGTTTATTGAGAGTTAGGGTAATCAAGACCATAGATGAAAGAAGAGTCAATTTATTCTATACCAATAATGTGGGAAGTAGAACCCACATGTATGTATTAGTGGTAGATGAATGTTTTTTGAGTTTATAAAAGGCACACAAAAATAATAAAATCTTAGTGGGAAAATGGAAATTTTTGTTATCATAATGAATGATAATAATGGTCTCGCTAAGATTTCATCAACGTTTGAATGTTCCAAATGTAAAAATTATGGGAATTATGGAAATATATGTCCTAAGGGGAAATATTATTAATAGAATCATAAAGGTGTTATGAGTAATGGTAATACTACTGAAGATAAGGAGGCTACAAATTATATACAAAAGGTATGGGTTGTTATTAAATTATTGTTTTTGTTAAACATGAGAAGCATTAATAAATTAAAGTTGTTGAAACAAAATATTAATATTATATATTATTGGAAAAGGAGAATAATGTAATAAGAGGATGAAGTAATGTTAACAGTTCAATGTTTATATAGAACTATTGAGGTATTTTTGTATTAGTATTCAGGAATTAAGTCCTATGAGTCATGAAATATATTAGTAATTTTCTGTAAATGTTTTTCATAAATTATTTTCCAAATTTTTTTGAGTAGCACTAATGAACTATAAATGTGATCTAATAGAAATTTTATATTTCATGGAAACATGTGATTACGTTTTGTTAATCCTTAATATTATCATGATGTTGAGAAAATAGTGTGATGTTATAAGAAAAAAAATGGTTCACATGAATAATATAAATTAAATATTATTAATGAAATTGGAACTAAAAAAGGATTTATTGAAAAATGGTTTCTATAATCATTGATGGAGTTTAATGAATTTTTATATTTATGTAATATATTCTATAATACATGGTTTTATTAAAAAAATATTGATTCATGCATTCTTTAAATAATGTTAAATAGAAATTTAGGTTATTATAATGATTAAAAAAATACATGATGAATGTATTCACATGTTTGGTATGTGACTTATCATAGCTACTTCTTACTGTTTTTTTGTTTAATTTATTGTTTACTGAGAGGTTTAGTGACCTTATTTATAAATTTTAAAATTTTGAAGAGTTATAAGTATTTATATTAATGAAAAGGTTTATGTTGAACATGGGATGTGATTTTATAGATTATTGTATTATTTAAGAATATAATGATTTGCCATAATATTTCTATGATGATACCTATAGATAGAAGGAATAAAATATCAATATATTTATGGATCTTCTAATCCCATAGTGACTGGGTTATAGAAAATTCATCATCACTTATTGTTCTAGTATTATATGTGGAAATAGATCAAGTAATGAGAAAAAGATGATATTTTCCTATAAAATTGAAGGATTTCAAGTATGTGAATTTTCATATGTTCTCAATCCCGATGGAAAATTAATTCCCCAACATTAGTAAAATGATCTTGATGTAAAATTTTGTCCTATAATCATCTTGTTTTCTGATATCCATATCAATTTTCATACCTTTTTGGATTATGTTTGGGTGGCCATTAAAATTATTTGGAATACCTAAATTTTTTTATCAAATAATATCTATCAATATATATAACTATTTATAATTTTGTTCTATGTAAAAATATCCACAAATGTTAACCTATGTATAAAACTAGTTATGAGTTAATTTGGGTAGATTTTATGTTTCCAACGTTCCCTTTTTAAAAGATGGTTTATTACTCACTTGTATGATGTTGGTTTCTATTAATAAATAATCAAATGTTAATTTTTATTGTCTTATTTAAATTATTAGGATCAATATAATACTATTGGGGGTATAATGTAACATCCATATTTATGTAAATAATTTATTAAATTAATTATAAAAAATAATATTTATTTATGACATCATAATGTGATAATTATATTAGGGTTTCATTTATTTAATTTTTTTAAAAAATTATTTTCTCTATAAATACAGAAAATTCTCAATTTTAATTGAATTCCGCCTTATCATTTATGTTATTTATAAAATAAACATATATTTTAATTTTTTTTATAATGAAAAATTAGTTCATTCAAATATCAATTAATCCATTTTTATTCATTGGAACCAATTTTATATTGAAATTTCATATAAAAACACATTATTCTTTAGAACATTTTATCTTTGAAAACCCATTTTCTTATCGTGTGTGAAGGATTTGTTTTTAATTAATTTTTAAAACTTATATGAAGTTATTTTGGAAAAATATATTTCATATTTTTAATCAATGTAGTTTTTAATATATAAAAAGTTAAAATTAATTTTTTATTAAAATGAATCGTAAAAATTGTATGAAATATTTCCCATTATTTTGAAAAAATTCGTTTACTGAAGGGGGTTGACATAAAAATATATGTGTTAAAAATAACCCAAAACTATTCCAGATCCCATCGTATAAAAATATTTATACCTGATGTGTTATCTATATATAAATAATCTTACACTATTGGTGCAATTTTTTATGAAAAAAACATTTTTGTATCTCTTTATTTTAAAAACGTATATGTATTCCACTCACCACACATATAAAAAGGCACCCCATATCATCTCCAATACACACATTAAAACCCATTCAAATACAGAAATACTTTAATGAATAACTTTCCAAAATCCCTAATCTTATTATAACTCCTTATATTGGAATAAAATCCATCCTAGGAAGTTATTTTCCAATCCCACTGATGATCCCAGAAGAAGTAACATTATTAAAGGTTATTTTTGTATTATTTATTCCTCCACCCCCCAAAATTATTATAATTCTATTATGTAATAATATAATCAGTAGATTAACCATTATGGTATGTTTTTTTGGTATTTTAATGTCTTACAAACATCTCCACTTACATAAAATGGGCTACAAAATCATCATTTATATATATAAGGGAATATGTCCTCACAAACCGATGTTATTGTTTAGAATTACAAAAAATCATGATTTGGTATGGTGGTTCATATAAAATATATATATGATATTTACAAAATTATTTTATATATGATGTATATAATTCATATAATCTTTTTTAATATCCATTTCACATGGGATATAATAGCATCACCCATATGTATGGAGGGTTACGCCTCACGAAGCGAGGTGATTCGTTTCACTAAATATTTACACGGAAGCGGAAATATATATGAAATACATAAAATAATTAGGATATTAATGAAATATTTACCATCCTAAAAAGATAATATATCATTTTCAATCTTACCTTTTCACTCACTGGATGATGATAACATCAATCGTGTACGTGTTGACTACCACATTCATGTAGTGATGTAACTCTTTCTTCATTACCACCCCATATGGATGATATTTATAAGTATATTTATATAATAATTTTTTCTTTATGATATTATTATCATTATTTTTAGGAAATATATTACCAAAAATAGTTTATTAAATATCATTGAAAAGTGTAAATGTTAACCACATTTGTGTATGGTCTACCATCTCCATTATCGAAATGTACTTTATTTGTCATAATAAAAAATACTTTGTGATTGGTATTAAAAGTAAAATTGATTTATAATATGATAATTGTGTCATTATTATTATTAGAAATTTTTTAGAACTATTATTAGACCAGGGGGACTAGAGATAAAAAAGAAAACATATTAGAAAACAAGAAGTTATTACCTCGAAATTTATTTTTACATGAAATTGTTAAGAAAGTCTATAAAAGGATAGAAGTGAATAATTAATGTAATGATATATATATAATTATAATTATTTAATATATATATTTATATAATTAAATTTTATTAATTATATAGGATTTTACTTGAGTATGAATGAATTTGTGACTTATGGTAGGAGATTTTATTCTCACTTTGTTTCTTCGGTGTGACAGATGTCATATTCACCAACTATTTATATTATATGGTGTACAGAAATAAAAGGGAGTCTATTTTAATATTATTATCCATAAAATTATGGGATCATACATATACATTTTAGGATCTCTCTTTAATGGGTATTATTGTTCAAAACACACCAATGTGGTATAGGATCGATGTTTCAATTTTCCATCATTGAGACATATGTTATGTTATCCCCTATCTTATTTTATGAGGTTTGTATATTTTATATTTAAATGTAATGTAATTAATTTAGTATCTATCATTAAAATAAAATTTTTATCTATATTTATTCATTTATATGGTTTATGATTTAATGAATCAAAATTTTTAATGATTTTATATTACAATCTCAACGTTTATTGGAATTGATTATTATTATGTTTTTGAAGATAAAATCACACTATACATCTATCTATAAAATATTGAATCAACATACTCATTGTTTATTAATGATATTTCCAGTTAATATTACAATATTACCACTATTTTCTTGTTAAAACATGCGAGGATTTTTTTTTTAAAATTAGCTAAAATTTATCACCTCGGTTCAAAACTAATTTTTCTTCCAAAACATTGTTTTTGGAAATGTGTTTTCAGAATAGTTTTTACTTTTCAAAATAATTAAAAATGAAATTTTATCGAAAGTATTACATTTTACAAAAAAAATGGAAACAACATGTATGATTTCAAAAAGAATACTTCTTCAGATTATTCCAAAATTGTAAATGGAACCATTTTTAACGTGTATAAAATGAACAGAGTTTCTGGTATCCATGGTCATTATTTTCATTAGAGCTTCATACATAATTATAAATTTTTTAATTTTTTTTAAAATAAAATTGGAAAGGATAATTTACTTATAAAATGTATTCAATGATGTTTACATATTTCATTCTATGTTTTCACGGTTAATTTCTAAGTAATGGATTTACTAAATGTTTTTAGTTTTTAAAAGTGATTCAATTATAGTAATATTCCTAAATAGACATTCCATATTATTTATATTTCAAAAACATGATATATCAGAGGTGACACCATATTATGAAACATATTCATTTCTTGGGAGATGATCCAAGGATACAATTCTTATCATTTAACAGAATGGTCCAATATGAAATAATACTTATGAAAACATTATATTTTTTTTTGTGTTATATCAAGATAAGAATCTTGTTAAACATTATTATTTTTTGAAATGTTATGATATGATAAAATGTGAAATTATTATGAAATATGTATCATTTAATTATGTTTTAATATAATTAAATATTTATATGACCCATTTCATTTCATGGGTTATGATATGATGTATGTTTTAAGATCTTATGGAAAACACATATATAATTTTCATTATGTAATGATTGGGAACTATATATCCATAAAATGCATTGGGTAATGATTTATTTATCATGAATAATATTAGAGTTAACATATATTAGTAAGGGAATTTTATTTCTATGATGTTATTTTGAATGATCCTTTACTACAATGATGGTTTGGGGGTGAACACATTCTACTACGATATCCATCGTAGTGATCATTGACTAGTATAGAATGGATTTTATAGTCTTCTATGTAAACCCTAATTCCATATCTTATTCCAATGATATTCTATCATTGTCCTTGTTCTTTTATTTCATTTTGTTTTATGTATTTTAAACGATCAATATTTATGCCTTTACCCATGGTTATGATCTATGATATATAGGGTATTATTTTCAAGTGTTATCCACCTTTTCTCATACCCTTATATTCATTTTATGATTATATATCCCTTTTCACCCTTAATAAGCATATGCAATCACCCTTTTCTATAATTCATTTAACCTTTTTATAAATAAATTTCTATAATTATAAGTACTGATGTGGAAGATCATTATGGGTTTTATTGAAGATATTTCTTGAATTTAAAATACAATGTTTTATGTTTCAAAAGTAACAAAAATATTTTGGACCTCATGCATTTTTATTTCTAAAACAATGATTATTAATCTAGTAAAATGTATTATCCAAGTATGTGAATCCTTTTTATATATAGGTATTTTCCAAATTAACAACTTTGTTTAAATTTTATTGATTTTTTATATACTTTGAAGGATATTTTCAAATAAAAACAATTTTTAAAAATGTGTTAGGTTTTAAAAAGGTCCTTTTTTCAATGTGAAAAGTTTATTTTCTAGAAGAAAATGTTTATATAAATCTTATTGAATACATTATATTTTTGTATGCTTATTTAAAAATAAAATCATTTTTAAAATATATTATGTTTTAAAAAATGTTTTAAAACTGAAATGGTTATTTACTTCAGGAAATGTGTTAAATTATTTTTAATGATTCCATTATATATCTACAAGGAAATTTTCAAGGATAATTATTTTCAAAATGATTATGTTTCAATAGGTGTTTTTTAATATGTAAAGGAAATTTTCCTCCAAAATAATTGACATGATATTTACAAATAATTTTCCATCTAAGATGGAATCCTTTTATGTAACTTATGTTTTGTTGGGTACATGATCCAAATATACCATTATTATTTTTTCTCTTGATGGTATATCATTATGATGAATATTTTTTTTGAAAAAAATTTATCTTTCATGATTTACACAATGATTATAATATAATAAAACCATCTTTTTTCATGTATTATAGTATAATGAAATTATGAAATGATTATGAATAACGTTTCACTTCAAATGGTTAAGTTATGAATTTTTTTATGAAAACCACCTCTTTTATTAGGATATAATATGATGAGATAATAATGATATTATGGAACACATAGGTATTATTTTAATTATTTTTGGGGTGGGTCCTATACTTTATCAAATTAAATGGGTATTGAATTAAATATCATGAGATAAATAAGAAAGTAATAGGGTGTGAACATCATTAAATAAGGGACTTTGTCTATTATGATAGTCATGGGAGTGATCGATGACTACTTTGATGGTTTAGTGAGTATACTATTTTCACTAAAATTGACTTATAAATTATCCTTGAATAATATAGAAATTATTATTTATTCATATATTTATGATATAATTAAATGTTTTATTTCAGTATTATTATCTCATCGATCATGTTTTGTGAATTTCATATGATTCATGTCAGATTAATTTTCAATATTTATTCCATGAATGCTGATTTTGATCATTGATATAGGGTATGGTTTACGTTTGTTTGTTATCAATTTATCATACCATTATTTTCATGTTATGTTTATGTATTTCTCTTTTTTGACCTTACCAGTATTCTGAACTCACGTTTTCCCATGATACATTTCCATGGGTTATGATTATTGTTTTTTATGTAGGGTATTTATAAAAAGAAAAATAAGTCGAAATATCATTATGGTAGATGTTGAAAATATTTTTTCAAATGATAATATTTTTTAAATTTTTATACAATAGATGTATTTATTTGATATCCTTAGGTGTGTTTTTTGAGTTGTAAAGAATATTCATCTAAAAATATGTAGTACCCATGTGTGAGATGGTTCAGTTCTTATAGTTTGTTTCAAAGGACATGTTTAGTTATTATTTTGAAACTAGGTTGAGAAAACATTAGTGAGATCCTTAGGTATACTTCTAATTATATGGTTATAGCTATGCCTACAAATATATATAAGGATACCTTTAAGAATAAATATAATATTAGGAAAATGTCCTAGAATATTGGTGAAGGATAAAATGAGTGGTTTTTGAGTAATGAAATATTTATATAGATACTAAAAGTTGACATGGATATGGATTTGAGGTGAATAATTGTATTAACTCTAGAAATGTAATATTCATATGGACTCAGTCATCACATGGTTCATTATTATGGCCTTTTCTACAATATTAGTTTGACACTACCGATATACATGATCTGAAAACTCACAATATCTTTATGAACCACCGTGAATTATTTTATGTATGACTATGAATTTCCTAGGTTAAGCCTACGGTATCTATAATTGAAATTTTGCTTCCCTGAAGTAGTCATATTAAAAATTATTTTTCATTATTATGTGGTTTTTCACAATCAACATTGTTTTTTTAGTTTAATTTTTTGTTTTACTCATTGTTCAAAACCCAAAGGATCTAGGTTAACATTGAATGTGATGGGAAATGTGGATATGAGAAACTGAATTGGATGATGAATATAGTATAATATATTGTGATTTTTCCAAATACGTTTTAACTATATATTATTAGCAACATTCACCGCATACAACTCTCATACCAACCAATGAATAAAATCATAGATATTTTTAGAGTTCTGGTGGTGGATTCCATAGTTTATGGAAGTTTATTTTTATTATATAACGAGAATTTATGACGAAACAACCTAGTAATTGTCTCATAGGAATAGGAAGATGCTTTCATCATGTAAAATTATTACAAAACTCATGTAATTTCATATGAAATATTTAGAGATCAGTTAATAAATATGATTATAGTAATAGTGTCATGGACGTATCATTGAATGTTGAATGTTTTACACCAAGAAAATATGGAAAATATACATCATAATTTACTTGTGGAATTCTAGTAGATAAATATATCACGATTTTATGGTAAATAGTTATAGTACAAATGGTGAAGAGACTAAAAATGAAATATAAAAGTTCTCAACTATTCAAATAGTATTACATATGTTAAACTTATGAAATATGATTACATTTAAGAAGAAAAATTTTAAAATTTAATTCACATTCTATATTATATAATAATGGTATTAAGGAAAAATATGATGAATCATGGATAATGTTATTATAATGAACATTAATTATTTATATTTTTATTAATTATAATTGAATAATTATCAAATATAATATGTGAAATATATAAGTAATATTCTATAGAATTTTTTCATTAAGGATTTGAAATAAATTGTTCAATTTTTTTTATAACCTATATATTTTATTTATTAGAATAATGATATTTTAAGGAATACACCTGATTATAGGAAGATAACCCAAAATATACTCCTAATTTTGAGATAATTATTGTCAGATAAAGAGATAACAGATATGAATAATGTAAATTAATTAATATTTTTGACCATGGAACAAATTATTCCAATGTGGAAAAGTTATTTCTGTTATCATTGATATAATATAAACAATTATTAGATTTATGAAATATATTCAATAATCTGTGGGTTTATTCAAGGAATGATTAAGTACATATGTTTTCATCATTGATTTAAGGTAATCATGGTTATCAAAATATATTTTTAAAAGTCATGAATAAGGTATTCATAATTTTTTATGGTTCAATTAGGACCTACCTTATGATATTTGGGGGGATTAATTTTATGTTAATTTTAGGAATTTTAGTGACATGGATTATAGACAATATTTTTTTGAAGGGTAATAAAGATAAATATTTTATGAGTGGTTTAACTTGATAATGAATTGGGGTTTATTGATTAATTTCTTAATTTAACTAATAAAGATTTATTCACATTCGTTAACTAGTTATAACTATTATTTTGATGATAACTAGAGGAGGAATTAATGATTTATCATTCAATCGTGGATCTTATGATATAGTAGTTCTTCTCAAATAAAGTAATTCAACTTCATTTATTAGAGTAAGAGTTGAAGTTTAAATCGAATAATTCACAACCAATGGTTGAAATTGTTCATATGATATAAATGAAATATATTCCCTATGTATATATAAATCATATAAATTAATGCTTGAATCAGGATAACATTAATTGATTGGCACTACCATTGAACCTATATAATGTTCATGGTATATTCCATGTATCTCTATGGAGGATGTAGATACCATGACCATAAAATTTTCTAAATTCAGATGTCATACCACTAAAGTATGATATTTATTATAAGGATTAAATAGTACAGATTTTAGATTACATAGATAATGTTTAATTAAATAATTCCACACATGAAGTCTTATTTTTTTGATAAAACACTATCTTGTGGAAGCTATGTGGTAACATGAGGATGTGATTATACAAAAGTATACTTATTCTTTTATATCTGGATAGTGAATTTCGAGTGGAAAATTCAATTTAATGGGGGAATAATTTTAAATCCTTTGATATTATGAAATATTTGTTTTCAAAGGAAATGTTTAAAATTTATATATTTATCATTACAATCAATAATATGTTTAGATTATACTACACGAAACACAAATTTTATCATTTTTTGTGAAAGATGAAGTTCAAAATAAACATGACATAATATCATTATTATAGTTACCAACTAGAGATTACAATGATGGGTAAAAAGAGTATAAAAAATATGAAATATTTTTTTTACAAATTTATATAAAATGTATTCTTTTTTACCATATAATTAGAACTGAATATATGAAAAATGAAAACAATGGGAATGCTTTTTTTTTTAAAAAACAATGTTTATGCGAACAAATTAAATTATCCTCAATCGATGAATGAATCAGTATATGTGAACGGTTTTCAGGAAATGCGTATATTATATATTCAATCTAATATTTCATAATCATTTTATGTTTTACTAGAATAAGAAAAAGAAATAAAATTTTATGTTTAACACTATATTTTTCAAAGAAACATGTTGCATTTAGAATATGTTATAAAAATTAAATTCAGATGATATTTGAAAATTTATTTTCATAAATGTAATTAATTTTTGAAATAATAATCTCAAAATTTTATTATGTGTTATTGATTTTAATTATCTAATTATATATGTTTTTGGATGGAATGTGAAAAAATACTCATTTTTATTATGAATTTTCATTTATTTTAATTGTTTTAAAAAATATAAATTTTATTATGCTTATTTTAAATATAAAATTAGTAATATTTTATAACTATTAAAAAAATTTATAATATTTTAATCAAATATATGTGGAATTTATATCTAAAAACTTTTAAATATTTTGAAACATTTTTCTTTGGAGAACTATTTTCATCGCGTCTGCATGATTAATTGTGAATTAAAATTGTCCACTTATATGAAGATAATTTTGAAAAATGTATTCCCTATTATAATCATGAATAACATATATTTTCAATTAATTTCAACAAATATTTTTGTCATAATTTATAGTAAAAACATTAAAAATTAAGTGTAGAAGTTTTGTATAAAACAGATTTACTAGGGGGAAAATGATAAGATGTAAAATTACCTAATGACATTTAAACATCCATATAATATCCATATATAGATCAAGTCACCTATAATTCTTGAAAATGGACCATTTTTTATCATGTATAATATAAATATTATGGAATATCCTTTTCATTTTAAAAATTTTCAGGTGTCTCACTCACCTTATGTATTGAAGGAAACACATTACCCTATCCTCTTTATAGTAAAATCTCATTTACTTATGTAGTTACTAAAAAATATTTAATTAAATCCCCATTACTATCCAATAAGTCTTATTTTGGAGACAAATATGTCATATGAATCATTTTGGTAAAAACAAAAGGATGTTGTATGAAGAAGGGGTAACGTCCAAAACCAAGCACTAAATATTACATATTTCTCCACCTCCTTTTATTGTAATTAAATTATTATTATATTATAACTTTAGTATATTCCATATATTAATTGATTATTAATTTAATTTAATAACTAAAATCCATTTCCTTGTCCAAATCATCATTCCTATCTACGGTAGACTACCTCCCCGCAAACATTTGTCAATTTTTTCACATCACCACATATCTTTGGCGGAAATAATGATAGATTTAGTGGTTATATCTGATTTTTGAGATATTATTATATCTATTTAATTATAAAATATCATCTATAATCTTAATTAAAATCATGTTTAAATATAATAACATCGTTCGTTTGTACGGTGGACTATCACCTCATGAACCGATGTGATGTGTTTTTCTTTTTTGTTTTACATGGATGCTATTATGGAGATATTAAATGAATAAATATTTTATTTTCTTATAATTAAAATTATAAAATTATTATATCATATATACCATTATGTGTTCCATTTTTTTGGAATATTATAATGCTGTTCGTGTGTATAGCGGTATATCGACTTGTTAATAGATTTGATTTTTTCATATATTTGTTTCATTGATGGTAATAAGTATATATTTAAATAATAATACTTCATGTATATGACATAAAAATTATTATATAATTTTAAAATATTATTTAAACTTCATTTATTGTATCCTTTTATAAAATGGAAACAAAGGTCATGCTTACATATGACCTACCATCTCTATGAATGATGTATTTAATTTTATATCTCACCCTTTTATGGATTATAGTAAATACATATACAATAATTAAACGTGATAATTATATAATGGATAAAATTATATATATAATTAAACCATGATCCCATCAGTGTGACTGAAAATACCAAAAGAAAACATTTTTGATAAACAAATATTTTTTTACCAAAGACGTGTGTTTAATATGGAATTGTTATAAACGAGAAAAAAATTTCAAGATTAAATAATATAGAGTATTATATATATAATTATGGTTATAAATAATTTATATAATAATATTATTTTTATTATAAATTATTGTGTATCTTTTACAATGTAATTCAAGACTTATGTTATGGATTTTAATCAATCATTTTATCTCCAGCGAGACGCATGACATATTGACCATGTATTTTTTATGGGGTTTACATAAGTCATACGATTTTATTTTATTATTCATATCATTAAAATTATTGGTATTTAAATATCTATTATATGATATCTCATTCATATATTTTATGGTTTAAAAGATACAATTATTTTAATGGTTATATAGTAAAATAACATTTTTTTTCATGATTTATTATTTTTATGACTCTGATAATGAAATATTAGGATAAATATAAAAAAAGTCATATGTTTATTTCATGAGAATAAATTTTCCATTTTTTTCTTTATTTTCAGAATAGTTAAAATGATTTTTTTATAAATAATTTTAATTATTTATCTGTTTAGTCTCCTTTTTTCAACTAAACCCATGTTTTCGAATAATGTTTGGAAGAATTGTTTCAAACATACATAAATAATTTATTGAATAATTTTTGACACATGTTTTAATTTTATAAAATATTTTTAATTGATTTTTAATGTCATTTTTCAAAAAATTACCATTTCGATTTTATCGAAAATGTCAATGATATATTTTTATTAAATAATACAACATGAATCATACATTCAAAAATTATTAACAATAATTATTTTAATACTTATATTATATTTTTGGAAGTATGTTTCAGTGAAAATGATTTTGATAATTATTTCAAATTTTAGAATACTTTTTTAAATATAAATGGTCATTTTCCTCAAGAAAAATTTTAAATAAATATAAAAGGTTTATATATTTATTTCGATTTTTTTTAAAATAAAAGAACATAGAAAAATTTTTATATATTAATTTTATTTTCAAAGTGAATATTTTTATTCCTTAATAAATATTTTATAAATATTCTTACTGCTTCCTTTAAAAGATATCATTTTATTTTTGAAAAAATATTCATAAAATGTTTTCAGTTTTAAAATTTTTCAAATAGAAAATTTTATTTCCCTAGAATTTTTTTAAATGAATTTATATAATAATTTATAAATCCATAAGATTAGTTTATGTGAAATGGATTTTGAAAACATTTTCTATTTTATAAATTATCTTTCAAAGAAAATGTGTTATTTTACTCAATAATTGTTTTA
Organism: Viscum album; assembly: GCA_963277665.1. Taxonomy (NCBI): domain Eukaryota; kingdom Viridiplantae; phylum Streptophyta; class Magnoliopsida; order Santalales; family Viscaceae; genus Viscum; species Viscum album. Next base: position 1,977,983,070 of record OY728146.1, on the reverse strand, counting down.
TTTTATTCAGAAAAAGTCCATTAGATACTTCAAAGGTTAATTATAATTAAAATGAATTTGAATTTGGTTTGTGAAATAAAATTATTTTTTCAATATGTCTTTTATATTTTCCTCAGATTTATTCCAAGTTATATTTCAAAATTGTCTTCTATCTTATATGAAATCCTTTTATGTAACTTATTATTTACTAGGGATATGATCGAAGGATTCCATAATTATAATATTTTTTATAGATTATGTTTTTGTTGAATTTTTTTTATAAAACATATTTCTATTATATGAGTTATTCAATGACATAATTATTTTGGAAAAAACTTATTTTTCTTGGTTTATGTAATGATGAAATGATTAAAAAAATATTCAATCTAATTCTTTTCTACAGGTTATTTTATTTTGATGTTTTTATGAAACAATTTTTTTTATTGTGTATTTGTATCATGAATGTTTTATGATCATGTAGAATATAGGTGCATCATTTTAATTTTTTTATAGTGTGACTGTATCTACCAAAAATTAATTTAGTGATGATATACATCTCAAGACCTAAAAAAAACTACAATAGGGAATGAAACAAGTTCGGTAATGCAATTTTTGCAATATATAAATCTCGGGACTTAACCATGGCTACTACAATGGTTTCAAGGTTGAACCCATTCCATTATGATATCCTTTAAATAATCCATGTATAGTATGGAAGGATTTTCTATGCTTATTTGAATTACAAAATTATATTTCTTAAATCAATTTTATTCTCTAATGGATCACATTATTTGATTTCCTTATCATTCATGTATAAGAGAATTCTAATATTTAGGAAATGACTTAATATTTTTATCTTAATTTTCATGGTTATGGTATTCATATGTTATTTTCAGATTCTAATTCCCTTATAATGACATTAGTTTTATGTGATTCACTTATTTACCCTTAGTAAGTAATGAAGATCACCCTTTATAATGATTCACCTCCATAAGTTATGATGAAATGATTAATGTAGAGTATTACTAACAATAGTATTATTTAGAAAGATATTTAGAAAATATATTGAACTTATTTCATGAAATATTAATTTTGGGTTCCATGTTTCTGATATTACTATTCAATAATGATACTTAGGTATGTTTTTGTGTAATGTGATGATTTCATTTTCTAAAATATATAATATCTATGTTTGAGATGTTTGGTTATTTATAGTTATAGAGACATCCCATTGAGGCCCATTACCTATAGACAATCCACCTCTCTTCTGAGGCCATATCCATATAGGAATTAATTATTTCAAATATATTATAATTAAAAATATATAATAATTATAATATTAAATATATAATAATTATAATATTACATAATTCATTGTATAAAAATATTAAAATATTAATCTTCGTAATTATGTAGTAGAATTCTAGTGAGGTTTAAAAAGGTTTATCATAAAAGATTTATCTTATATGACAATAAAATATGGACCAAGTTTTAAATTTTATATATCAATATCTAAGGACATGGTCTATGTTGATATCATATGATAGATCTATATGAATCAGTTTTGGATATACCCCTCATGGATATTTCTTAGGATGTGGAAGTGGGCCTCACCCAAGTCTCCAATTGTTTTCTAATTAATAAAAATGGGATATTTCCATGCTCATGGACCATATAAATTTTTCTTCAACCACTATGATTTTTATATTCAGGATTATGGCCAAGAGAACAACTGATGTCCATATGGATATAACATTTGTGGTACCATTACCTATAACATAGGTTATGAACATTCTAGTTTCAAAATAATAATGTTAATGGTCCATGATCATATAAATATCCCCTAAGTTCCATTTCCATAAGGATTAAAACAACTTGTATTAGGCCTATAGAAACTATTTTTTTAAAGGGTCATAGCCGTTAATTCTTATATTTGCAAAATATATTTATACTATAAAAACATTTTTAATTTATTTTTTAAAAAATTATTTGAAATACTTTATAATAAATTATTTTAATTAATTGCCACATTTTTTGTTGATGTAAAATTATATTATATACTATATAAATTTTGAATCATAATGGGGCCATATTAACTTTTATTTATGCATATTTTATTTTACAATTTACCCAAACATTTAGATCTCGGGAAATTTCATAAAAAATCACTATTAATTTTTTTACATGTTCATAATAATATTTTATACTTGTTATAAAAATTATTTTCAAAATATATAATTGTATTTTTGAAAAAAATGGTTATTGATTTTGAAAATCTTTTATTTTTCATCAACTATTTTAAAAAATCATTTTAATAATTTTTCTATTATTCAACAATATATACTTATAATTCAATTATTATTTTATAAACAATATAAAATATTTATATTAATTAAATATAATTTCCGAAAATGATGTTACATAATTTTGTTCGATATGTAATTATATATAATTGTCAACTTTCTAATACAAATTCCACATTTCTATATGACTATTCAAAAGGACATTATTCCCATTAAATGTTCATATAACCCATTATAAATAAACACCATTATTATTTATAAAATCATCAATTATATTCACTGGTTTTTCTAATCCTGATAATTCAGTATCATATATTTTTTATAAAAACTATATATAAATTTCCAAATTACTATATGTAGAATATCACTCCCCAATGTTTATAATTTTGGTGGTTCCCAATATTTTTATATGTTTCATATAACTATTTTAAGAAATTCCAATGAATATAAATATTTATTCTATACTATAAAACTAGAGTGAAACAAAATTCACTGCGATTTGTGATTATTGCTGTAATGAATTTTTTATTTATTTAAGTATAATATATGGTAAGAAATTTCATGATTATATGATTTATTTAATTTAAATATGGTATATATTAAATATGATTTGATGAGTGGGACTAGAATTATTTTCCATCCAATGATATTGGGAAATCATAACATCTCGTAATATAATTATTCATGGGACATGGTAAGGTATCCAAGTCTATTATTTTAGGGGCATCAACATCCCACCTTGTCCACAATGTTTTGATGGTCATTATTTTAGGCCTTAAATTAGTTTTACATTTTATTATTCATATGTATATTTAATATTCATATAAAATTTATCTGTTAGTGGTAAATTATCATTCCATTTTAATTTCCAAATTCATAGTCCATGTATCATGTTAATGTTTTCACTTATCCATGGTTCTAATATTATTTTTATATTATGTCACATGTTATAACCTTTCATGAATGCACTATTGGTATAAGATACTAATTTCTTCTTACAAGACTATTATCATACCATTTCTATAATTTATATATTCTTATATTATTCTATATATAATGATATAATTATGATGGAATAATGGGTGAATACTTTAAAATATAAAACATATCAAATACATGTATGATTTTAAAATATACTATACCTATGGGATCTAAAAGTGTAAATTTTGTTATTAGTTAATATGTTAATGTTTATAAAATGGTGTAAAATATATATTTTTATATATATATGGTTAGAGTTTATATTAGAGTTGTATTTAGATTGTTTTTTAGTATGTGATGAATAAGGGGACAAAACGCGAATACAGTAATCTTTAATTTAAGGTGTTATTAGTTATAACAACATAGAATTAAATTTGTTGGTTTATATATATCATTAATTTCATTTTAGTTGTCATTAATAAGATTCACACCAACCATTATATTGTTATTATGTGTTTAAAAATTTAATTAGGAAAATAAAATTGCAATAGTTATACAAATTATCTATTTAAATATTTTTATAATATTATTTCATTATGGTTTTAAATATTCCATCAACAAAATCATGTTTTAAAAAATGATTGATTCAGAACCTTACGGATTTTATATTGAGATATTTGTGAATATATAATGTAGAATGAAAATTTCATTCCAACTATGTAAATAATATATTATTGATGTTTTTTTGGTGATTATTTAATATAATATAGATTTAATTATTTTTTATAATTTGATTTTATATATAAAATATATAGATTTATCTATATATTTTTAATATCAATTTTCATTTTGGGAAAATCTCACTTCATATCCTTAACTTCCCCATAAACGTATATCAATTCAATGATGATCATGAACTCAGATTAAAAATTCTATCACTAATATATGTATTAATTAAAAAACAATGGATAATTAGATTAACTGTTTATAGAAAAAATTCAGATAGATGATATTGATGTTAGAAAGAATTTTTTGAACATTTTTTATAAATAGTTTCTTATTATTAGCCTAGATCATTATGTTTAGAATTAAATTAATCATATACATACTATTATGTGCAATGCACTAGACTTTATTAAAAACTATCTGCATGATCTAGACTGCTACATGACCTAAATCAAGACCCATGTATTCTTGTAGATAAAGATTAATAGAAATATAGAAATTAAAATATTATCAAATAATATCAGAGTAAATGCGCATACTCAAATTAAATGGGATGATATAAAAACATATAAATATTAATAGTATATTTTCCAAATTATCCATGAAAACACACTCAAACACAAATATATATTTATAAAAATGTATCACCAACCATGATGATAAAATATGATAAATTAAAAAAATACCTAACCTAGAAAGAGACAACACTCTAATATTTTGAGTCCCTCATTAGTCATGTTTCCCAAAACCCATTTTTCTACTTCAGTTAGATCTCATGTACAACCTATGACCTAGATATAAATAATAAGGTCTCCACTTACACTAATGTTCCAATGTACGTGGTTATATTTATATATTAGTGTGAAATCCATGATATGTTCTTTTTAATAAATAACATCATACATTGTGAGAATGCATAGAAAATAAGTAAGTATCATATGATGAAATATGGATGGTTAATTTTTGATAACAAGGAAACGATGAACCCAAACCATACCACATGTGGAAAACATAAAAGTTCAATAATAATGATTTATTATAAAAATATACATAGAATCAGTGTTGTTTTAATAAGAGGATATCACAATAACCAACTTCGTATATAGGTCAAACCATCCCCATATGGTAATCTCTTATAACCTTATCCCACATCCACTATAAAGTGACAATATGAGAGTTTATAAAAAAAACTCTAACAAAAAACCCATAAGATCTGATGGATATGTCTTATATCCATTAGTGAACATATGATGTGATCTTGGGATGGAATCTCTATAGCTAACATCACACGTAGTCCAAAGAATAAGGATCTATGTACAAGAATTGAATATGAAACTAATCATTTTGATGGAAATAAATATTCCAACATCCCAAATGATTCAAAAAAAACTTGATATAGGTCCCATGTATGACTGTAAACATAGGAACTTGGTCTAGATAATGGAAATAAAAAATACAACCCATTTTATGAGTCACACAACTAATACCATGTAGCCTCTATTTAATCTTATGAAGAGTCCTATGGTCATAAGAAGTGAAATAAAAAGACCAACAATTTCATGAGAAAAAATAGAAACAAATAATATATCCCACTAAAACTATATTTCTTATAAAAAACATAGGGATGTAGGATCATCAAATGAAGAGGCCAAATCCATAGGTCAAACATCCAAACAATATATCTAATAATTTATTATGAAATATTATCTATGTAATGTAACTGTAAACCTGGATCCTTTGGTCTCCATTCGAGAATATCATCTATACAACATAACTATTGTTAATGTATGAAATAATAAGTGTACAAATTATTATCATAGGTCTATCTAGTAACTAGTCCACCCATAATGCGGGAAAAATTGATAACCCATAATATCTCAATGTATCCCATATTGACCAAATCTAATGAAAATTGACAATAAAATCAATAAATATAAAAATATATCAACTCATTATGATTCTAAGTCCCATTTTCCACAAATAGACTAAATTTTTTGAATCACCATCATTACATACTATTACAAAATATAAAACCAATATCAGGAACATCTCTACTAAAAATCCTACAAATAATCCACATGTTTATACCTACATTATTTTATTGTATCCTATTGTGAAAATATAATAGGTACCTAATCTATTAGGTTATAGACATCAACTATTTGTACACCTTTAGTGCGGGTAGTGGTGATGGGTGATGACACTTCGAAGATCACCTTTAGTAGGACATGGGTTGGAGACCAAAAAAATGTTTTACGAACATATATAATGTAGGAATTTACCTAGATGAATAATTAAATATAATATTTAAGATGAAAATACAATAAAAATATCGGGACCCATACATAGTTAGTTCATAATCTTTAGTCTTTAGACTAAATTTAATATTGATTAATTTCCAAAGAACATTTTGTTAATTTTTTTTAGAAATTATTCCATATATCTTAAATAAAAAAGTATATATTAAAAATTAGTAAATTTTACTCAGTATCCATTTTTCATATAATATAAAACTATTAAAACAAAACAATTTTCCATCTCACGATTAATATTCATTAATTTCAACATGAAAATAGCATTATTATTATTAATCCCAAAACTATGTGAAAAATACTTAACAATATTGGAAGTGAAAAAAAATAAGTAAGGGATATAAAATCAATAAATATGTTATTCCATTGAAAAACATGAAAACCGAAAACATGTATACCTTTATCAAAATATTCTATGAATGTATGATATAAATAATAAACAGTGAAAAAAATATTTTTAATAAATTAAAACCTTTTTAACTAAAAAAAACAATAAACAAACCTTTTAATACAACTAGATAATTATATATATAAGAAATTTATTAAATACATAGAGAACATTTAAATCCATCTAAGAAACCACCATAATAAACTCTCTCATTTTGTCCCTTGGAGATAATGAACATTATCGAATTCATTGGAGAGAAATATCAGGCTCACATATACTGTAAGAGGTATTGGGATGACCCATCATATACGTTATATCAATATTACCAATAATTATATATAATTCTCAATTAAAATATCATGAATAGAATATTATAATCTTTCCTGTTTTCAACGTAATCCCTTGAAACATTATTTTTAACCCTTGGGAAAAACATTTTATTATATAGAAAAAAACATTCCCATTAAAATAAATTTTTTAAAAAATGAAATACGAAGAAAAATTGTACAAAAGGGTTTTAATTAAAAATGGAATGATATAAATGAATAAAAAATCAACTAATTATTTCAGTAGAGAGAAAAGATATTGACGCATTACATGTTAAAATAGAACATTAAATTTCATTTTATGTAAATAAATAAAAACCATTCTAAACAAAAATGTTTTATTGTGAAAACCTAGAATTAAATATAATAAATACCTAAAATGAACATTATAATTCTATTCGATCTATATAAGGGAATCTGAAAAATAATGTTAAGGATATGTACATAAAAGAATCAATTTCAAAAAAAAAATTATAAAGCATTTTAATAAAAATTTAAAGTTAAAGAGTCAGTTATCTCATGTTAAAATCATCATGTAAATTAATTATATTATGATAGAAATTACAAGTATTACTATTAATTTCAAATAATTTAATTCATTGTTATAAACAATTAAATAATGAATAATGTACATTTCAATGGATTTTTTGATATTCAATCCATATGTAAAAAATTAATTCAGTAGGATGACTATACGATAATTGTAAATTATTATATCATCGAAAGAATAATTATAACAATATAATTAATATTTTTATATATCAATTAAAATTTTAAAACCATCCATGATATTTTTTTATGAATTAAGAATTATGATACAATCATGTAGATTGAAGATCGTACACACACAAGAGTAATATTTTCATTTTTCAATGACCGTGATAGAAAGATTGGAAAATATAATTTTATATTTAAATATTTATTAAAATATCATTAATATATAAAAATAAATATAAAAAAATGACACATAACAACCATTTCATTCTCTGATGAAAAATAAAATAGATTTCTTTGTGTAGGTGGTAATCCACCCGTACACAAGAATGAAATTGTCATTTTTATATGGATCATAATTTAATATGAGATATGGAATGATATATTTATATAATGTGAATTATGTATTTTATTTTATATAAATGAATAAATCCATCATTAAATACAGTTGTGATAGGCGATGATGGAAAATAAATTACATCAGTTCGTAAGGTTGTAGTAACCCTTACAAACGAATGATGATTTCATTTCCAATTTCAAAGATGATGAGATAGATATAGGATTATACATTTACATAATAATTTTTATATATTCAAGATAATTGTGTTATTATTTCATCACCTTCCAAAAACATATTAAAAGGGTAGATGAAAAAATAAAATGTAAAATCTCAGTTGATAACTATACATCATCTCCATAAAATAACTTTTCATTTATACCGAAGACTCACAATGATGGTATTAATCAAAAAAAGGTCCTATAATATGTGGGTATGGATGTTATTATGTAATTTTAGTAGGTTTTTTCTGATACATTAAGGTATATAAATGTATAAAGTAGAGAATAGTCGGTGTCCATTACAAAGTGTGGGAGGGAACACATGAAATATTTTAATGGAATAAAATATATTATTGTATTATTCAAGAAAAATATATTAATTATGTTCCATTTATAGTTATTAGATGTATAAAATATTAAATTTTTCTATAAAATAAATTTAATATAAATTTTCATTTTATTTTAGCTTTATCTCTTCAGATTGACCCTAGATAAAAATGTATTAACCATAACCTTTGTAACATATTATTTAATTTTTCATTATTCACTATGAAAAAAAATTATGTTTTCTATATTAAGTAATAAAAATTATTTTCATTACATATATGTAATCCATGTTTGGAAATTAAATTCACAAATGTGCAATAAATTAATTAAAAATTAAACCTGTAAATTCCATGAGAACGGGTTTAAGAAAAATGCACTTATAAGTATAAAAATGTATTTATACTAAATTTTATTATAATTGGTACAACCATGGTAATTATAGAATAAATAATTTAAATATTTATCAATATTTTAGAATAATGTAGTAATATTCACTATAAATATATTTTGTTTTTCAAAAAATCTAAAAGAAAATGGTTTTACTAAACATGTTTTGTATAAGTTTCATTTAGAAACATAAATTATGAAATTTTATAATTCTAATTTGATAAAAATAAATAAAATTTTAAATTCATCATGAAATTTTTATATTAGTTTCAATTTTTTAGAATATTCTAAAAATTTTGTTTTTCAATGAATAGTGAAAAATACTGATCTTTTCTAATAACTGCATTTTATTTAAATGATAAAATTATGTTAGTTTAAAATTTTCACTAATTAATTTTGATTAAAAATAATCCAAATATTTTTTTAAAAAAATTATTTTAATACATAAATTTAGAATGGGAACATTTTAAATTTAAAAATTATATTTTTTCTGAATTTTTTTAACTTACATTTTTCATTATTAAAAGTTAATTTAAAATATTCCAATTTTGGTTTGATATTTTTAAAAATGGGATGAATATTTGATATTACTATTTAAAAATTAATTAAATAGTTTACCATTTTTGTTCAATAGTAATAGTAATCATAGTAATTTTGATTTCTTCAATAATGGATAAATCAAGTAATTTTGGATTAAAATAAAAAGACAAGATCCATTAAATGTCCCAAACACTTACCTAAATCTTTTTGTTTGAGTATATATAGAGTATAATAATCTAGTGGGAATATTTATGACCTATTTGGTCTAATTTCAAGAGATTATTACCTTTAGAATTTTTTATTTAATTAAATTACTGATAAATCAGACGCTTGTTTTCAATTCATATACTTTTATTAATATGAATTAATCTAGAGGATTTTTACTATAAATAGTATTTTTATATAATATAGTTTTAAATTCATCATGGTTATTTAATTTTAATTTTAATTCCAAAATAATTACCTCATATTCTTAAAGAATATTGATGGCATCATTATTCAATTAATGAAAAACCCAACAAATTAGATTAAAATAAATAAATAAATATAAGTCAATATTATTAATGTAGGTCACATATATTAAAGGTGTAAATTAACTATTTGAGATGTGTTAAATATTTGGATTGAATTATAATTTTTCTCTTGATATTATTACAGTCAATGTAATAAAATTTCTCTTAATATGACATTATGCATAATTTATAGTGAATAATAATTTATTAAATGATATTAGATTCCTAAATATCATTAATTCATCCAAGTGATTATTATATGGTATCAAATTTCATCCATAGTACATATATGGGTATTTTTTTAAATTGTATAGTCACTATATTGACCATCAACGCATAAAAATGCATGTTGTCATAGTAAGTGTAAAAAGGCCTAAATAGGGGTTAAAACAAAATGATAAAGGAATAAATATATTAAATTTTTATCTTTTTTATAAATGAGGGGATTTAAACCCGTCCTCATATTATATGATAAATATCTCACTCTTGATCCTTTTTAATTAAATATTAATTTATGTTATGTTAACGTTACATGAAATTATTATAGTGCCCCTCTCCTTTCATATGGACAGATCATATTCTTCTGTTCTGTTCAGAAATAAAACCCCATTTATTTCAAAAAATACCTCCCAAATACCTTCATATTATCCCTTATATGATTATATCATTTTTTAGGTATAATACCAATATTATTGGTCTTAATGAGTTAATAAAATGATTTTTTCCAAATAAAGGTAAGATTAAGAATGAATGTGACAAGTCAGGCTCAAGGTAAGGGTGTTTTTATTTTAAAAAAAATCATATTCTAATGTTCTCGTTTAAAATCATTTAAGAATGTTGAATATGAATGTATTATTTATTAACATATACGACTTGAATGTCATTTTCCAATTTTTTGAATCCTTAACTGTTAAAAGCTTATATAACATATTTATAGGGTGAATTTAAAAGAAGTTTTTTAAATTTTATGTTCATAGTTTTTCAAAATAAATTATTTCAATATGAAAAGGATATTTTAATGAGGAATGTTTTTAATGACATTTTCATCAAGAAAATTTTACGTTCCTCTTTATTGGGTGTTATATTTTTTTCAAAATGTATTTAAAATAGGAAGGTGTTTTGAATATACAAATGTGTTCTGAATGAAGGTTTTATATTGTATTCAAAGAATTTATAAAATAATTTACTCATGATAATTCATAATTATATATTAGAAATTGGTTAGCCTGAAATAGAAATGATGAAGGGTTGATCCCCATTATAGATCCTAGGAAATCTTCTTTCATAGAATATGAACTATAAATCGTGTCTCACAATGAAATAAACTAAATCCAATCATGAATCTAAGGATTAATGTAAATAATACTGAAATAACATCCCATGCCTGTCGCATTTCAATTGTGATATCTTTATCTTCATCAATATAGTTAATTCACCTGTACCATACTGATTATTTTAATTATATTTCCACTGATGAGATCAATTTTCATCATGCCCATACTTTTCAAATATGAAACATTCGTGCAAAACTAGTTTCTCCTAGTTACTAATATTGAATAAAACTAGAAGGCATGGGCTGAGAAACACTTTTCATAGTAGAAACACATTTGTGAATTCCAAATGTATTTCTCCCAGGAGTGTCAAACTAGGTGTACAGTATGGTCTATTATTGTGTAGTGGGTTATGATCATGTAAGGATCGAGAAATCATTTTTGGAGTTTTCACCCCAAGGTAAATATCTTCCCCCTCAGTAATTAAACATAGAAACCATTATTCCTAAAATGTGGAAAGGTAAAATAAGAAATGGGTAAGATCGAATGATCAGTAATAGAAAATAATGGAAATATGTAAGAATAGACTAAACATGTGGGTATATGAACACGATCATAACATTATAATATCATACCCTTCATATCAAAGATCATAAACATGAGACATGTAGTAAATTTTAGTATTTCATAATATATGATTCATATTATAATAAAGAAATTTAACCATTGGAGAATATCATTGTCATTAGACATAGAATTTATGAAAAGCACATAAACATGTAACACCATTCCTTATAAGTACAAGACCATTTCCATAAAATTATTGGGACACTTTATGGGGACTACACCAACTAGGCGAGAGACATTTCCATCCACAGTCGATTTCCATTCCTTATGTGATCGGGTTTACCCATCTTCCTATAGTTGATCGGTTTCCCATATTATACAATATTGTATAAGTTTTTCACATCTTCTAATAGTGTATTGGGACTCCCAATCTTCTCATTGTGTATTATACACATCAACTTCATTTTGATAATTATATCTTGAGATATAAATCATTACCGAACTTATTGTAGTGGGATATTGGTTCCACCCATCCCATTAAATCTTTCAAACATGTGCACAAGATAATAAAACATTCATCATATAATTACCTATAAAATATATGGGTTTTATACAAAACATATCACAACCCATTATATGAAATGATATTTATAAACATTTCTTTTTATCATCATCTATGGAAAAGATATTTCTTACTTAATAATATCATCAATGAATAACCCATGAAAATAAGTGGGTTTCAAAAGCATATAACTCATGGAATATAAAAATTATTTATTAAAAAAATCTATCAAAACATAATAAATTTAAGAACTAATGTGAATTGTATTCTTGGATCATATCCCCAGTAATTATTAAAATACAACAAAGCATGTCATATTAGAGGTCGTAGAATTTTTAGAGATCACATGGAACATTTATTATGGAATATATAATTTATTTGAAAATAATTTTCATTAAATGATTTCAAAAATCCATATCATTTAATTAAAAATTTATAATTTCATTTAAAAAATAAATTTATGAAATTAAAATTTTCCATGAAAAATGCTTTTGACAACTAAAAGTAATTTGAAAAAAAAATTTTGAATTTTTTTAAAAACTTATAAAGAAAGATAAATTAATTTTTATAATATTTTTTAAAATAAATTATTTTGAAAAATTTTAAGTAATTCTTGGAAAATGTAAATCATTATTTTTTTAAAATAATATTAAAAGAGATAAATAATGCATGAAATTTTTATTGAAAATATTTTTCTCTTAAAATACCTTGAAAACATATAAATAATTATTGATAAAATTTTGATAAAAAATTCCATAAAAGTATTTAAAAAACATAAAAATAAATCTTCGTATCATTTTAATAACTTTTAAAATATAATACATTTTTGAAAACATTTTTAATAAACAAGGTTTTAAATAGAGAAAAAATTTTGACCAAAGAGATATATAATGTTAGACTTCTATAAAAACACTTTATAAATTTTATTTAGTACCATAGAGTGTGAAAATGTTTGAAATAAATAAATATATAATGAAAAACTATATTAGAGTAAATTTAATGAGTTTTTTGAGATATTTATCATAATATTTCATCAATGGAAGAATAGATGTAAGAAACCCCAATAAACGATCAGATTGTAGAAATAAACTATTACCACTCTTCAAAACATGAGTCATAATATACATGAGATAATAACATTAAATTAAGATCAAAATGTTATTAAAGAATTATATTAATGATATAACATGTCTATGGACAGTTTATATTCATCGTAGAGTGACAGAGGTGTATAACATGGAATGTGTCTCAATGAAGGGAAATGGAAGGAAAATTACATTACCAATTTTGTATCTATTGAAACATATAAAATATAAAATAAATACCATAAAATGGAAATAATTACCCAAAAATATATGTACAAGATTCACAAAATATTTCCATGGGAAGTATACAAACCATTTATTTGAAATGGGATTTGAGCATGGCTTGTGTCTCACAGACATTAATAGTGCGATGAGAAAAGACTTACTACTTCAGTAACTTATTAAAAGTGACACCCATGTGATAAAAATATAATTTCAATAATAAAATATAATTAAATAATGTTAATTAATTATATAACATGCCACATGGTAGAATATAAACCACATAAAATAATAGACTGGTGAATATGGAATTTTTATCACAGAAATACATATTGAGATGAAAAACCCTAACCTTAAGTCTAGAATTTCATAATTCATTTTCAAACATCCTTATTAATAAATATATGGATATTATAAATTTCAAATATCAATGGTTTATCATATACAATACCATATATAATTTTTTTCTTGACATTATATTATGTGTTTATTAATAACTCCTTCTTAATGTTACTTTTCAGGTAATATCCCTTTTATTTTTCATATATATCTTCACTTATTATTCATTATACTATTATTTAGATATTGATTTAATTATTCTAAAACAATAAAAATTGTATAAATATCATATAATTTCATTTTATTTTTATTTATTTAATTCTATATAATATAGAAGTATGAAATGGAAGAAACCATTCAAGGATACGGTGTAGCGTATGTACACAAGAAAGTTAATTCTTTTTTATTATCATATTTAATTCATAAAATAAAATAATATATATATATATATATATATTATAATTCCATTATAATTAGTATTTCATTTATATAATATAAATTCACAAAGGTAATCTTTAATACATTCAATATATGGTGTTAAAAAATGAGATTGCTTTGAGGAGGCGGTAGTCCAAACATCCTAGATCCAAATTATCATACTTATACAAAATATAAAGAATTAATGTATATGGTATATAATAATTACATAATCATAAATAAATCTTATATATTATAAAAAAATATTGTTTCTATCATAATTACCAACCATGATAGGTGGTGAAAAAACATAATAAATCCATTTCATGAGGTTGTAGTTTTCCATATAGAACAACACAAGTTCATTACCCATTTGATGGATGTTTTTTAATGTCATGTAGAAACATTAGAATAAAAAAATAAAATAAAATATTTTAATTTTTTTAATATATATTAATGGAATAACAATTATTTAGGTGGTTGATAATGAAAATAAAATAAATGAGCATGAAAAATGATGCTACCTCTTCTTTGAGTAACTCATTTTTCATTAGACAAAAGGAATCCATTGGTTGGATTTATACAAAATGGGAGGCTTCAAGAAAGATTTTATGTATGTTAGGATATTATATGAAAATATTTAGTGTGAGAAAAAATGCATTGAGAGGAGTTAATAAGTGTGTGGGGTGAGTTGTTTTACAGTGGTGGAGGAGTGTAATTCTTATAAATTTTTGAAAATGGAATTCCAACCAACTTTTTCCAATGACACGTGGATCCAATAATGGCCAATTACCTAAAAAATTATGTATATAGTTGAAATATTTCTATAAAATGGATTTTGAACAAGTATCTTGGTCATTTTCTATTAAATGGAAGGTTTAGTACCTTGTTAAACTAATTTTACTCTTCATCATTGTAATTAATTTTAATTACATTCACGAATATTTTTATCAAAAACAAGGATAAACATATTTTCATAATAAATATTTAATATTAAAAATATTTAATTCAATTTTTTCCAACTTCTTATCACAGAAGTAGATGAAATAAATTCAAATTTCAATGCCTGGATAAAATGACATACTCGGTTATTAACAAATAAATAATCAACATATTGGTAATATTTTATATATATTTTAATAGTTTAATTAATTACAAGGAAATAAATTGGACTAATTAATGTAAAATTTAATTAATTAAAATTTTAAACCAATTAATAATACTGTTTAAGGTTTTAATACAATTATATTAAAAAAAATTTGAATGAAAATCCAATAATTTTAACTATTCCACAAAAAATGAATCTTCACAGAAAAATACCAAAAAATCACCCAAATATATTTTATATTTTATTAATTCATATATGAAGTCTTTGTTGAGATATAAAACGAAAATAATTTAAAAAAATGTATATAAAATGGGTTATTCATTAAAAGGTGTTTATATTACTTTTAGAGATATTTATATTTTTATTTATAAAATTGGATTTATTCATATCTTAAACCTATATAATATATTGTATAATAATAAGATATTTTTGTTTAATATATTATATATAAATTATTTTGACAAAATAAATCAAAAGTTGTTTGTTAAATTTATTGAGATAAAATTTTGATTGTTCATAGAAACATTGTTTTCTTGGAAAAGTAATTTCTTTATTTTGAAATGGTTATTACATTTACGTATACTCATTAATGAACAAATACTTAATTTTAAATATATGGGTACATCATATTTTCACAAATTATTTAATCATATTTGTTATGACCATTCCAACATCTAGGTTGTTGCTATAAAAATATTTAAATTAAATTATTAATAGTATAATTTCTTTTGGTAAAAAATCATCCTTACGTGTTACAGAAGATGTCAAAGGAAATAGACATTGAGTGTAACCTAGAAAAATATATTTTTTCATGTTCCACAGAATAATATAAGTATTTCATGTACTGCACACATTTCATAATTAGAAATATAAATATATATATATATATTTAGATATTCATGACATGAAAAATATCAACAATATTAAATTTATTTCAAAAACTCTTGGGGTATTTAGAGACTCACCTTACTACACAGATTGAAAAGAATGATGTCTCCCATTATTATGATATTTTATGGATGGTAACCTACCATTATAATATATATCATTATGATAGGCATAGATTCCTGAGTTGTTCCCCAAGTCCAAATTTCAGCTTGTATATATCTATATGCCACTATATTTGCTCAAATATATAGTGTATCTTCATATATACATATTATGTATAATTATTAATAGTAGATGTAAATGGTAAATGATATCAGACTTTTCATGGATTGTTATAATGTTGGTATAGTCTTCCAAGTGTCCTATAGGAACCCGAGTAGGCTATTATTTAGTTTTCAATTTATTTTAATATTTGTTATAGCTATACACTACTAATATATATATACTGACTAGATTATTCTAGACACCAATGGTTTGGGAATATAGAGTTTATATTAAGAAATGTTCGCGTATCATAGGGTACCTAAGAACAACTCATGGTTGTTGGTTTAGATAATTTAAAGTTCTATGTCTTTGGTACTTGATCTATTTTTCCTACATCATGGAGTATTGGATAAGATCAATAGTTGTATTATTTTGATGATAGTGATTTATTATTTTTGTATTTTTTTATGGAATTATGTATATGTATGTGATCCAGATCCCCATATTCACAATTTTTTATATCATCATTCCATGAAATAAATTTTTATATGAATCAGCCTATAGAATGATTATTATTACACTAATGGATGTTTATACTTCCGATGTTGATTGATGTCCATGTTTCTGTTGTTTTTTTATTTAGTTATCATATTTATTTTTTTGGTTTATCTCTATTTTTTCACTCATATATAAGGGTATCATGTCCACAAAATCCCACAACAGACTATATCTAATAGTTGGATGCCTCTAGAATACGATTAGGAGTGCTTCATGTCTTGTGACCCACTAGCATTGGGAATCCTTTTAGTGGATCATGGGATAGAATGTGACAATGTTTTATCAATGGGGGTTATTTTCTTTCTATAATATTATTTGGTTATTAGTAAGGAGACTAGTAAGGTTAAAAAAATTTAAACGAGTATGTTACTGGGAGTGGCTAACCCAAGTAGAGGGGAAACTCAAACTTCTAAAGTTGGGATATTTCTGTTATTTTATATCTCCTATTATAGTTGATTATATTTCACCATTGAGTGACCCACCTATTTTGTGACATTATTATTTTTCATATCATTATTTTAGATTTCATTACTCTTTTACTATTATGTAATGGAGGTATTTTCTCATTCATCATGATAGGAACTTCATGACATATATACCATTTTTTTATGACACATGTATTCACTACATGGAATCTATGCCATATATAGTTGGGTGCCTTTTTTGTATTTTAAATGTTAGAACATATCTTGTGGTAATAAAATAGTTGGAATAATTAATTTTTATCCATTAATGTAAATGGGATTTCCCTGTATAGATTGATGATGGCTCCATAATTAATTAATTATACAATGAAGGGGGTTCAAGACCTACTGGTTCCATGGAGTGAAACAACATTAGATTAATTTATTATAGTAATTTCAATTGTAATTTATGAATCATGTACATATAAAAATTGGGAATGTTATCTCACTCAATGAAATAATTATACATTAATTTTTATATTTGGGTACCGGACGGAAATGTTATTATATAGTTACAAGATGTTCCAATTGAAATTTATAAGGAGTATGAATTTTATAAATTGGGATCAGTGATACATCCAACTAAAATCTTATATATATATATATAACTTTCTGTACTTGAATGAAACTAAAACAGTCAATGAAATTATTAGGGATAAAATTGTATTATAATTAAAACATTAAGGTATTTCCCTTTTAAATTTCAATTAAAACTCTATATGCTATAACCATAGTCGTGTGTTATGAAACCAAGACAAAATAAACCTTTCTCGTGGGAATATAGAAGTTCCTATTATCATTATTTTTTCATGTATTGGTATCCTTTTATCACCTATACATATATTGAAGAGTTAATATATAAGTGTTAGTCTATAAGTGATAATTTTTGTAGCTGTCCAAATTTTTATCTGAAATCTTTTCATGAGTCGAATTGTCTTCTAAGTTGTTTTTTAATTGTTTAGTTTTGAATCCATGTCAGACTATGATTTTATTCAATGAAGGAAATTATGGAAATTATATGAAGGTATGGGTAACTGAACCACCAGTATTACCTGTTGTTGTGCCCCTAGAGGAAGAAACCTCTATTTCGGACCAGGGAAATGATAACCAATTTTGATAGGGTTTCCTAAGTTAGATTTAGTATGTGCATAGAGTAGCATTAACTAAACTGAATATGGTAGAGATTATACATGTGATACAATTGTATCATTGATCTAGGTTCTCAAGTGATGGTGGCCCTTAGGTTGTTGATGCATCGATTGAGTCATTTATTTCTATATCCAATCATCTGTAGACACCTC
The DNA here is from genome assembly GCA_963277665.1 of Viscum album. Lineage (NCBI taxonomy): Eukaryota > Viridiplantae > Streptophyta > Magnoliopsida > Santalales > Viscaceae > Viscum > Viscum album. The sequence goes on along the minus strand of OY728146.1, from coordinate 1,977,964,091 downwards.
AGAAGAGGAGGGTCAAGATCATATGATCTATTCTATTTGGTTAGTACATGATATGGTGGGATGAAATTATCTAGGAAGGCAGATAAATAGATATTATATAGAAGGACATATAGAATCTCCTTTATGAAAACTTATTTCTATATACATTGAGGGATAACTGGCCTAGATAGTTCATAAAAATGATTCATGGAGATATGTATGTGATCAATTATTTATCCAATTTTAATGAGATGAATTGATGCACCCAAAAATTATCTGATGATGATCTAATGACCGTGACATGAGTTTAGGATGGTTTGAAAAACTCTATCTGATTATAGGTTAAGGTTTTCCAATTGAAAACTATTTCTGATATATTAAAATTGGACCACATTGCTGAATGGATTTTTAAGGAAGCTAGTGGTATTATCTAGGATAGTTCATTAAAAAGATAGGAATATAGTTCTTCATGTGTATGAAAGCATTTATTTTAGTTTTATCATTGGGGTGGTGGAATTAAGACAAATCATACTGATGGTTTCTATATATGTCACCAATGTGGGATGTTGAGACACAAAAAACCCCATTGTGTGAAAAGACTCATTGATTAAATATAATTAAATAGGATCGTTCATATTCTGCGTTTTCACTAGGAAAATTCCACTAGTGCCCAGTGAAATAGGTTCTACATAGATCCCGCATTCTTTAGTGGGGAATTTTGTACCTGTCTATGTAGGTACATTCAGTACCATCTAACTATAAATCTGAGATGGTTTTTAGGGCAGGGAAACCAAACTCTTAATTAACTGTGTCATCAGAGAAATTCTACTCATGTAGTCAGGTTGTAACTCAAGGATGCAGTATGATCCTGTTACAGGAAATGTAATGCCCTAACCCCAGCTACCCAGAGTTAGTGCATTATTACCTAACATTTTCATGATCACAGAAGATCAATTCTCTAAAGACTGATTAGTTTAGTATTCTTGAAAACACTACATATATTCATAAAGTTTACATTACATCATAAAGTGAAAAACTACAACAAAATCTTTTCTTCACACTCATATCCTCTTATACTATCCCTACAGGTCATTCATAAAATACTTCTTTACATCTGGGAAAAAAACACAGAAAGGGGTGAGCTTAGATGCTCAGTAAGGATAACAATATAGAAGAAACATTAATAAATAAGCATAAACATTTAAGGAAATGCATAACTAAAATAAAAGCCTCTTAAACATGAACTTCAGCATAATATGGAAAAGATAAAATGAAATAATTCCATTTACTTTTTCACATGGATATTCTACTAATCGAATAATCACATGCAATACCAATAACCACTTTCATAATGATGGAATGAATGATGCCAGACTATCATAACCACAAAGTCAAGGACTTATGCCAAACCTACAAATAATATTTAGTCAAAGCCTTGTTTCAAGACACTAGTTTGTCTCATGAGACCTACCGATGCATTGAGGAGTTATAGCGGGCTCGACCCATCACTTATTTAGTCCAATTCATTCCTCATATGAACAGGTTTAAACCTAAGATAAAAATTCGTATTAAAACTAGCATACGAAATGTCAATACTTTCTCCATAAACCACGAATTGTATAAAAATAACACATCCACAGTCAAACATATCACTGAACATTCAATACAATTTGGAATTTTTGTATCATAATAAATCAACTCCAAATAAGCTTAAAATCCATCAAAGGATGTTGACATAGATGAAATCAAAACTATTTGAGAGAAATATCTCTTTTTTTTAAATCATTTAAAAGTAACATAATTATTAAATAAAACATTTACATTGAAAAAATTCTTACAATATTGTATGGGAAGCTTTTACCATTTAATAATGGAGGAAAATAGCCGCACACGCCGTATAAGTTAAAATATACATTTTAACCTTAATTCTGTCGAAAAGGTTAAAAGGGACTTATTTGGAAAATGACAGAAATATTACTTTATAAACATCTCATAAAAAGACAAAAAAGGGTATAAGTGACTTTATCCCATAGTTTTTAAAATAGTAAGAATGATTTTAAATACATTTTTATGAAACAAGGAGGCCGATGATAAAGAGGGCCTAGTAGATAATTATGAATAAACAACCTCGAATAATGAAGAGATTGTGAAATAAACCCTTAACTTGTAATTTTCCTTGGTTAAAGGTTGGTTAACCTCCTGTATAAGGTTTAAATAATAGTTATTAAATTAGAAAAGAATCATATACATTAATATGATATCATATATGATCTTTTAACATTGCTTTGTTAATAGTATCTTAGTATTATCGTCATTTTGGGTGTTAACTTACTCATTTTCATTTATATGTTTTGTTACATAATTCATGTTTGTTATGGATAGGTTGTATCATATTCATATAAATAATGATATCAAGTCCTTAAATTTTTTTAATCATCAAATAATAATTATACTTGAATGGATACGATGGGAAATGAATCTCATCACGTTCGTGGAGATGGCAGTCTGTACGTATGCACGAGCGACAATATCATTATTTTATATTAAAATAACATATTATTGGATGGTATATTATATATACAGAATCATTATCATGTTATATTTATTATTTACATCAATTACACATCATTATCATACCCATCCAAATAATAATGTTTTGAATAACAATTACACCACGACGTGGAGACGGTAAGCCGTACGTATGCACGTATGGTGAAATGTCATTTAAAGGATGTCTAGAATACTGAATATGGTTGTAACATATATGTAATAACATCAAAATATATAGAAGTTACTGGATTTATTATATTAGAATGTAAATAATAAAGAAAGAAGAAGTTGAAGAAGAAAGGAACTTGAAAGAGGTTGGTGAAAACATTGCCTCTTCTTGGGTTCTTCCTTTTGATTTGATCAAAAGGTCTCCTTATGTTGGATTTATGATCAAACTATGGCCTCTTGGTTGCAGTGATGGAAGTTTAGAGAATATATGGGAAGGTTTTGGCCGAGAAAAATGGCTTTGAAGATGTGAATTAGTGAGAAGGTGGAGTGCCCTTTTATAAGAGGGGTGAGGATAACCTTAGGAAAAGCTAGAAATATTATTTTATAATTAATTCATATTCAATTTATAATGTCTCAAAAGGGGATTATTTAAATTTTAAGGTGCATATATTTCGAAAACCACTCAACCAATAGGTTTTAGAAACGTTTGTGTCACTATATTAACTTTATCTTTTTGATTTAACTCTTAGTTAAATAGTTTTACATTTACCATGTCTCTTTGTATTTTTATATTATATAGTCAATAAACCTACTATAAACTTCTAAGAGACCCCCAAGTGGTCCATTATTAATAAACCTATCATTATATAAGTCCTTTGGACTATTATTAGTTTTTTAGGAATATAATAACAATTAATAATATAATATTTGTTTTAAAAACTCATTTATGTCAGTTGTGAAAATATTTAACAATTGATTTTTCTTAAAGCCTTAACAACTTTATTAATTAGAACCACATTAATTGAAGAAATAATAACATGTCATATTAACCAATAAAGGTCTTGGATTTCATCATAACATTCAAATTATATTTATTTTAACATTTATAATACAAATTATTTGATTCTTTCATTAGTAAGGAAAATACTGCATCATTATTGGGTCATAAATATAGTTAATTATTCAATGTCTAAAAATTATAAATAAAATAAAAGTATGTATGAAATAATTTTATCTTTTTAATTAATATTTATAATCTAAAATGTATCATATATAACCCTATGTAAAAATTGTTTTTCTAAAAGATATATTCTTATGTAATTTTTGTATTTACTTTTACATAATTAATATAAAGCGTAATTATCACTTACAAGTGGATCTATGGGGTCCCAAAATCGACTCAAATATTCCCATGGTTGGAAATGTATCAACCAAGAGGTTTAGGACACGTTTTACTGTAATTAAGTATTATTATAATATTAATTTTTTACCCTTATTTACCGGATTTACCCTGTAACCATGGTAAAAAAAAATATTTACCTAAGTAATTATTCAAAATGTCTAAAAATAAAAGTTACCTATTTTCATAATTTGGACCTCCTGATTATAAATATGGAATCCATTTTTTTAAATTCAAAACATAAAAGTGGAAGAAATTAATTTAAAATTAATTCTATTTGTCAAAACAAAAAAGCGTGTTTTTAAGAAATAATAACTATCGAAAGATTGACAATTGTTTATGTCCGGTTTAATTCTGAAATTATTTCCAATGACAAAAATTTATTAAATGGTAAAAATATATTCTAAATATACTTTAAAAACACTCAAATTAATAATTTATCACTATTAATTATTTTGATTTAAAAAGTTTTTTTTAAATAAAATTTCGTAATTTTCACTATTCATCAAAATGTGAAAGTTATCAGAAATGTACAAAAAATTCACCCTAAGACATTCTTGATATTTAGAATCCATAAATGAATTCCATTGTGAAAGATAAAATATATAAAATTATAATAATTGTGTATTACAAATCATAACGGCTAGTTTGATTGGTTGTGGAGTGTGTTAGAACTCGCAGTTCCGTACAACACACACTACTGTATTATTCAAAGAGAAGTGTACAATAGAAGATTGGGGTGTTACATTCTCCCCTCCAAAAAAATTAATCCTTGAAATGACTAGAATACTACCACATGAAATGACTCTGGTGGTTCTTCATCATAAGTTCCTCGAGTTTGCACGTTGCCTCTTCAATCTTATGGTTTTCTCCATAGAACTTTTACCAGATGAGTCGTCCGGTTTCTAAGCACCTGTTCCCTTGTATCAAGAATCTTGACTAGCTCTTCACAATAAGACAGATTGGGTTCTTGTTCTAATTTCTCATAGGTAAGTACATGCATTGGGTCAGGCATGTATTTTCTGAACAGTGATACGTGGAATACATCGTGAACTTTGGAGACATTTTGCTGCATTGCCAAATGGTATGCTACAGCCCTAATTCATTATAGAATTTTGAATGGTCCGATGTACCTGGGACTCAATTTTTCTCTTCTTACCGAAATTTATAACACCCTTCCACGATGATACCTTCAAGAAAACATGATATCTTACCTGAAATTACAAATCCTTCCTTCGGTTATTAGCATATCTCGTCTCCCTACTTTGAGCTGCTTTGATGTGGTTTTGGAATACCTTAACCTTTTCCATCGTTTCATCCACCAGTTCTGGGCCTATGAGTTTTCTTTCACCAACATCATCCCAACAGGTTGTTGTGCGACATCTCTTTTTGTATAAAACTTTATATGGTGCCATCTGAATACTCTAATGGAAGCTATTGTTATAGGAAAATTATACCAGAGGTAAATATTGATTCCATATACCCTGAAACTCTAGTGAGCATAATCTCAAAATGTCTTCTAAGGTTTTAATAGTCCATTCTGATTGTCCATTTGTTTTAGGTTGGTAGGCAGCACTCAAACAAAGTTCAGTATCCAAGGCCTTCTAAATGCTCTTCCAGAATCATGAAGTAAAATGGGGATTAAAATCAGAAACAATCGTTAGGGGTAATCCAAGAAGCCTCACAACATCATTAATATATAGTATTGCTAGATGTTCAAGTGGTAATTCTTCCCTTATAGCATGAAAATGTGATGACTTGGTAAGACGATCATCAATCACCCATATTTCATCATTCCTTCTATGATTCTTTGGTAGTCCCATGACAGGGTCCATCGTGATATAATCCCATTTCCACTCAGGTATGGGAAGAGGTTGCAATATTACACTAGGATGTTTCCTTCCATCTATCACTTGTTGAAAAACCATACATCTTGACACAAAATCAGCAATCTCCTTCTTCATGTTGTCCTACCAAAAAAGTTCCGTCAAATCTCTATACATTTTGGTGCTCCCATAGTGTATAGAGAAATTGGATCTATGAGTATCATCCAACAATTCCATTTTTAGATCAGGTATATCAAGAACACAAAGTCTCCTCCCAAATTTCAAAATTCAATCTTCATACACAAAATCACTCAATATCCTATCATTCACAGCTTGAATATTCTTTTTCCAATCTTCATCATCGGCCTTAGAACTCTTTATCCTTCATAGTAAAGATGTTTTAGAAACCACTTGAAAAAGTATTGATGTTTCACCTTCCATGGTGATTACCATATCCATATTTACTAAATCCTTTAAAATTGGATCCCTTTCAACTCTCATATTATTCAAAATTCCATGATTTTTTCTACTCAAAGCATCTTATACCTTATTTTCCTTCCCCTGGTGGTAGTGTATCGTGCAATCATAATCTTTGAGTAGTTCAAGCCATCGCCTTTGCCTCATGTTGAGTTTTTTCTATGAGAAAATGTACTTCAAACTCTTCTGATCAGTATATATCTCAAATTTTTCACCATAGAGGTAGTGTCTCCAAATTTTCAAAGAAATGATTACAGCTACTAACTCAAGATCATGAGTACGATAGTTTTTTTCATGAATTTTCATCTGTCATGATGGATAAGAAATACCTCTATCTTTTTTCATAAGGACACAACCAAGTCCTTTCTTTGATGCATCACTATAAATAACGAACCCATCATTCCCCGATGATAGAGTCAATATATGATCATTGAATAATCTTCTCTTCAGTTCTTCAAAAAATTCTTCACAATCTTTTGTCCAAAAAAAATTATCCCCTTTACCTATGAGCATCATTAATGGGTTAGCCAATCGGGCAAAATTCTGGACGAAACGTCGATAATAACCTGATAAACCAATAAAACTGCATACCTCAGTTATAGTCATCGATGCTATCAATTCTTGTATTTCCTTGGAATTAGAAGGATCAATAGATATTCCATATTTGGAGAAAATATTTCCAAGGAAAAAGATCCCCTGAATCCATAATTCACTCTTTCTAAACATCCCATATAATTCATTTCTTCTAAGAGTCTTCAATATAATGCGCAAGTTATTTTCATGATATCAATATATTTTGGAATATACCAAGATATCATCATTAAATACCACTAAAAATCATCGAGATATTCCTTGAAAACACTGTTAATTAGATCCATGAAAATAGAGTGTGCATTAGTCATCCCAAAAGGCATTATTGTAAACTCGTAATGCATATACCTAGTTTGAAATGCTGTATTCGGAATATCTTCCTTCTTCACACACAACTGATGGTATACAGATCGAAGGTCAATCATTGAGAAGTATTGATATCCATGAAGTTGGTCAATTATATCATCAATGCGTGGTAGGGGATACTTGTATTTTATTTGTTATAGCATTGATTTCCCAGTAGTCGTTACATAACCTCGTAGATCCATCTTTCTTCTTAAAAAAAAGGATAGGGGCTCCCCATGGAGAAACACTAGGGAGAATAAAACATTTATAACTCAATTCCTCAAGTTTTTTATTTAGTTCAACTAATTCCCCAGCGTCTATTTTATACGGGGTCTCTAATATGGGCCTTGATCCCGGAATTAAATCAATGGAAAACTCAAATTCACATTATGTATGATGTTCAGGTAAATCTTCCATAAACAAATCTAAATTTTCTTTCACAATAGGTACATATTCTATTTTAATATTATTTTCCTTACCCTCAGTTATTTCATTCTCTCCCTCCCAAATAATTGAATTTTTTGAGCTATTGGGGGTGGATCTCGGTAGGAATCAGGTGGTGATGATTCTGCTCTAAAGATGAGGTGTTCTTTATAATCATCATCAAAAATCATAACCTGATTCATCATACAATAAATTTTTTCATCATGTTCTGAAAGCCAATCCACACGAAGGATTATATCAAATTCAATTATTGGTATGACGATGAGATCAGTAGATAAAGAACATTTATGTGCTCTAATGGGGACTGATTCACAAAACATTGTTTCAATGATACTTCCCTTTGGAGTTATGACTAAAAACATCCTTTTCAAATGAAATTGGATGTATCTAATTATATTAGAAAACTTGGATGATATGAAACAATTCGATGATCCAGAATCAAATAATGCATTTGATAAACTTGAGGATACCATTAAATTACTTGCCACCACTTCTTTTGGAGCTTAAACCTCAGCAATAATGACAGCACAAGCTTGGACTTGATCCCATGGCCTTTTCTGAGGTAAGTTCCCCTGATTCTTAGGAAATTCATTTTTATATTGTCCCATCTCCCTACAATTGTAGCATTGAACATCGATAGCTTCTTTCATCCCCTTGAAATCAAGATCTTGGTGGCCTTTTCCACCACACTTGTAACAGACTCCCATTCCCTTGAAGCAAGTACCGTGTTGTTTCTTCCCACATTTACTGTAGGATGGATATTAAAATTTTCCATTATTCCCCTTATTTCTATTACCAGATTGATCAACAGATCTCTTATCCTCTTTCTTTGCTTCAAAGTCGTAAGACTTTGAGAATTGGTATTCCATCTTGATAGCACACGAGACAATATCTTCATATGACGTGAAGGATTGTGAGACCAATTCTTAACGGAGAAACGGTTTAAACCAATCAATGATATGATAAATCTTAATTTTGGGGTTATGTGTATAATTTGAAACATACCTTTCTATCCTTTTAAAGTTAGCCTCATACTTTGCGACATTCTCATCCACCTTTTGTCTCAGACTCCGAAATTGCCTTTCCATATCTGCTCGATGGTCAAGAAGAAATTATTTTTCTATGAAAATATCTTTGAACTCCCTCCATTCCATATTTGATAATTAATCATCTTCCTTTGTGTTTTTAATTAATTACCAGCATTGGTCAACATCTCCAGTGAGGCGGTAAACTGCCATGATAACTTTTTCCCTTTCACTACTCCCCAAGGCATGGAATATTTTTTCTCTAAGAAATTTATCCATTTCTCAGATACTAAGGGATTTTTAGTCCCATTTAATGTTATTTGTTGTTGCCTAATGAATCTGTCTAACATTAATCCTCCATGATGCGGATCAGGGTGCTCCATATAGGTAATGTTATTATTCATAACCTGAGTGAGTTGTCCCAGTATGACGATTAGATGATCGGCACATGTTGAATCACCAACTCCAATATAATTATCTTGAGCAGGAGGGAAATACATACATGGAGTGCGTTCATTGATACAGTTTCCATTTCTTCCACTATGCGCCATTAATAAACAATGGAATGCACTATATTAGTTTATTAATCTCAATACATAAGTCCAAACTTGTAAAACACTTAACATAAATTGAACAGTTTATAGATATAATCCATAATCATAAAAATGTTTTCTTTGAGGAAGTATATACACATAAACCCTTCATAATGGTTTGTAAAGAAAATGATAATTTTCCTAAGAATTTCCCCTAGGAGTGTCATAACCAAGAGTGTAGAAAGACCCGTTGTCGTGCACCAGTTCCCGTTCGAGTCTAGCTCAAAGCGGTGTTTTTGGGTTTTACCCATAGGTACATCTATGCCAGAGCCGTCTCTACCTTCTTGTATCCAGAAAAGGATGTATTGCTCGGAAAAATCACAAAATATCTAAAATACCAAAATTCTAAGAAGTTATTCTATACTGATCCTCAATTTCTATCTTAGGGGTATGTGATCTAATCAGAGTTTATCTAAATCTAGCTTCCAAGGTTTGTACTAAACATCCTCTGATACAAACTGTAACACCCCGACCCCAGTTACCCAGATTGGTGCATTATTACATAACATTGTCATGATAAAAAAGATCAAGTCTCAAAATACATATTAGATTGGTATCCATGGAAACACTAGATACATTCATAATGTTTATATTACATCATAAAGTGAAAAACTAAAACAACATCTTTTCTTCACACTCATATCCCCTTATACTATCCCTGCAGGTCATTCATAACATACTTCTTCTCATCTGGGAAAAATAAAACATAGAAAGGGGTGAGCTCAGATGCTCAGCAAAGATAACAATATAGCAGAAACATTCATAAATAAGAATAAACATATAAGGAAATGCATAACAAAAATAAAAGCCTTTTAAACATTATCTTCAGCATAATATGGAAAAGATAAAATGAAATAATTCCATTTACTTTTTCACATTGATATTCTACTAGTAGAATAATAACATGAAATATCAATAACCACTTTCATAATTATGGAATGAATAATTCCAGACTATCATAACCACATAGTCAAGGCCTTATGCCAAAACTACAAATAAGATTTCATCAAGGCCTTGTGCCAAGCCACTAGTTTATCTCATGAGACCTACCGATGCATCGAGGAGCTATAGCGGGATCCACCCATCACTTATTAAGTCCAATGCATTCCTCATATGAACAGGTTTATAAAATATTTCTTCACATACTAGAAAAATAAAACACAGAAAGGGGTGAGCTCAGATGCTCAGCAAGGATAACAATATAGCAGAATATTTCATAAATAAGAATAAACATCTAAGGCAATGCATAACTAAAACAAAAGCCTTTTAAACTTGAAATTATTCAATATATTTCAATGATAAATTGAAAAAATTCCATTTACTTATTCACATGGATATTCTACTAGTGGAATAATCACATGCAATATCAATAACCACTTTCATAATGATGGAATGCATAATTCCAGACTATTATAACCACATAGTCAAGGCCTGGTGCCAGGACTAAAAATAATATTTTTTCAAGGCCTTGGTCCATGACACTAGTTTGTCTCATGAGTCCTACTGATGCATCGATGAGCTATAGCGGGCTCCACCCATCACTTATTAAGTCCAATGCATTTCTCATATGAACAAGTTTAATCACAATATAAACATTCGTATTAAAACTAGCCTACGAAATGTCAATACTTTCTCCATAAACCATGAATGGTATAAAAATAACACATCCACAGTCAAACATATCACAAAAAAATCAATACAATATGGATGTTTAGTATCATATTAAATCAACTTCAAATAAGCTAAAAATCCATCAAAAGATGTTGACATAGATGAAATTAAAACAATATGAGTGAAATATATCTTTTTTTGAAATCATTTAAAAGTCACATAATTATAAAATAAAACATTTAATTTTAAAATATTTTTATAAGCTTGTAAGGGAAGCTCTGAAAATTTTATAACGGCTGAAAATATCCTCACAGACTGTATAAGTTAAAAAATACATTCTTACCTTAACTCGGTCGAAAAGGTTAAAATGACCTTGTTTGGAAAACGACAGAAATATTCTTTTATAAACATCTCATATAAAGTCAAACAAGCGTATAAATGACATTAACCCATAGACTATAAAATTGTAATAATGATTTGAAATACATTTTTATGAGACATGGATGTGGATGATAAAGAGGTCCCAGTTGATAATTATGTATAAACAACCCCAGATAATGAAGAGATTGTGAAATAAAACCTTACCTTATACTTTTTCTTAGTCGAGGGCAGGTTAAAATCTTGTATAATGATGTAATAATTGTTATTAAATTATAAAATAATCATATACATTATTATTATATCATATATGATCTTTTAATATTCATTTGTTAATAATATCTTAGTATTATCGTTGTTTTGGGTGTTAACTTACACTTTTTATTTTATATGTTTTGTTACATAAGTCGTGTTTATTATGGATAGGATGTATCATATTCATATAAAGAATTATTTCATGTCCTTAAACAATTTTTTTAATCATAAAATGATAATTATACTTGAATGTATAAAATGGGAAATAAATCTTATCACGTTCGTGGAGACGGTAGTCCGTACGTACGCACGAGCGACAATATCATTCTTTTGATATTAAATTAATATATAATTGTACCGTATATCATATATACAGAATTATTATCATGTTATATTTATTATTTACATAAATTAAAAATCATTATCATACCCATCCAAATAATAATTGTTTGAATAACAATTACACCACGACGTGGAGACGGTAAGTCGTACGTACGCACGTATGGTGTCATGTCATTCAAAGGAAGGATAGAATACTGAATATGGTTGTAACATATTTATAATAACATCAAAGAATATAGAATACACTGGATTTATTATTTTATAAAGGAAATAACAAACAAAAGAAGATTTTGAAGAAGAAAGGAACTTGAAAGAGGGTGGTGAAAACATTACCTCTTCTTCGGGTTCTCCCTTTAGATTTGATCAAAAGGGATCCTTAGGATGGCTTTATGATCAAACTATGATGTCTAGGATGAAGTGAGTGAAGTTTAGAGAATAATTGGGTAGGGGTTGGCCGAGCCAATTGTTTTTATGGTGTGAATTAGTGATAAAGGGGAGTTCCCTTTTATAAGAGGGGTGAGGGGCACCTTAGGAAAATCTAGAAATATTATTTTATAATAAATTCATATTCAGTTTCTAATAGCTCAAAAGCTTATTATTTAAAGGTTAAGGTGGGGTTAGGTCTAAAACCATTCAACCAATAGGTTTTATAGAGGTATGGGTCACTATATTAACTTAATATTTTTGATGTAACTCTTAGTTAAATAGTTTGACATTTTCCAAGTCTCTTTATGATTTTATATTATATAGTCAATTAAATAACTATAAACTTCAATGAGACCCCCAAGTGGTCAATTAATAAAACACCTATCATTATATAAGTTTTTTTCCTAACCTTATATTTTTAGGAATAGAATATCAATTAATAATATAATATTTTTTTTCTTAAAAACTCATTTATGTCAATTTTGATAATATTTAATAATTTATTTTTGTTAAAGTCATTAAAACATTATTAATTCGAACCAAATTAATTTAATCAATAAAAAAATGTCATATTAACCAATAAATTTCGTTTATCTCATCAAAACTTTCAAATTATATTTATTTTATCATTTATAATACTAATTATTTTATTCTTTCATTAATATGGAAAATATTTCATCCCTATTGTGTCATAAATATATTTAATTATTAAAAATATAAAAATTATAAATAAAATAAAATTATGTAGGATATATTTTTATATTTCTAATGAATATTTATAGTAGAAAATATAACACATATAAACCAATGTAAAAATTGTTTTTCTAAAATATATATGCTTATGTCATTTTTGTATTTACTTTAACATAATTAATATAAAGTGTCATTATCACTAAAAAGTGGATCCAGGGGTCCCAAAATCGACCAAAATATTCCCAGGCTCGGACAGGTATCAACCAATAGGTTTATAACACGTTTTAGGGTAATTTATTATTATTATAATATTATTTGTTTACCCTAATTTACCATATTTTTCGTTTAACCGTGGTAAATAAAATATTTACCAAAGTAATTATTCAAAATGTATAAAAATAATAGTTTCCTATTTATAAAATTTGTACATCATGATTCTAAATATGGAATCCATTTTTCTAAATTCAAAACACGGAATTGGAAAAAATTAATTTAAAAATAATTCCCGTTGTCAAAACAAAAAGAGACTTTTTAAGAAATAATAACTATAAAAATATTGACATTTATTGTCCAGTTTAAATGTGAAGTTATGTCCAATGACCAAAATTTTATTAAATGGTAAATATATATTCCACATATACTTTAAAACCACTCAAATTCATAATTTATCACTATAAATTATTCTGATTAAAAAAGTTGTTTTTAATTAAAATTTAGTAATTTTCACTATTCATCAAAATATGAAAGTTATTAGAAATGTTCCAAAAAATCACCCTAAGATAATTTTGATATTCTGAATCCAAAAATTTAGTCCATTTTTCATAATAAAATGTATAAAATATCAAAAATTTTGTATTACTATTCATAACGGCAAGTTTTATTAGTTGTGATGTGTGTTAGAACTCGAAATTGCGTACAACACACGCAACTGTATTATTCAAAGAGAAGCATACCATGGAAGCATTGGGTGTTACAGGAAATGAAACCTATGATGGAGGAGCAAAGTGACAGAAATTAAAATTTTGGATGTATAATTCTAATAGCCTCTACATTAGTTTCTTTTTTATTTTACATAGGTTCGTTCCATTCTTTTATATATTATTAAATACTATTGAGGATGGGACTCAATATAAAATACTTCTTTAGTGTGATGATTCTTGATACCCCATTGGCTGTCAGATCAAAGAGTGTTTTCAGATGTAAGTAATGTCCCCTTGATATTGGTAGTTATTTGTTCATATGAATTATAATTTTCCTCAACATGACATGTTTTTATGTAATTATCAGAATAGACTGGTTGGTTTCCAATTGACCCCATATTGATTTTTATTATTGGGGGGTGGCATTTACCCTACTAGAAGGAGGTAGACATGTTCCCATGGAAAATGGACTATCCATGCATCTTAAGAAGGAGCTGATCACCATGTAATGAGATGTGTGGAATCCCATAAATCTTGTCTCTTCTTGGATGATTAAAGGATATTGACCATTATTTTCCCTCATGTGGGGGGTTTTTTTAGGAACATCTTACAATATGAATTATTTGGGCTAAATAAAGTAGGAGATATAGAATTCACCATTTAGTTAGTTCATTGAGTTAGACTAGCTTCCATTCTTCTTTATAAGATATAACCAATGGTTCTTCGGTAAGTTAAGAAACCATTGCAAATCCTTGAAGATGAGGTTTTTATCCAATGTTGTTCCTCACCATGGGGTTCACTAGTCCATTCTTCCAATATTTAAATGGATTACTTATGGTTGGAAAGGTCACTGTAATGAACCAGAATCCACTACATCAAATATAAGAGATATTCGATCATCTTAGAAGATAGATGGTGTTATTAATGATATCTTTTAGGTTTGGAAACCATAATGTGCATTTCAGACCATCATACATACCTCATACCAATTTCTGAGGTATGTATAGTGTTTATTAGTATATGGAAAGGTTTTTTGGTCTCACAAAAAGCCCATTTTTTATAGAGATGATGAGTGGATTTCTAACAGGTATCTGGAATCATTTATTATAATCATTGTGGAAGATGTCATGGTGTATTATCATACTCTAAACGACACAATGAATACCAGTATATCACATAGAATGCACTAATATATAACCTCCTTTAATAAAATCTAACCAAATTACACTTTCTGATCTATAATTTCCACTACTTCAGTAACAAAAGCTTGGGAACGAGAGTATTAGTAGACTTATATAAGGTGATCACTTTAGATTCCTTAGAAAAACCGATGAATTTAATTGATATAAAATGTTTCATTCAAAAAGATAGGTATTATAGTAGCTTCATATTAGATTTATCAAACCTAGAATCTCCTCATTGGTGAATTAATCAGAAGGGTGTGAAATTCATCTGGTAATAATATTAGGATGGATCCTTTCAGGAATAGAATGATATGTTGACATTAAAAGAAAAAATTATTCTTCCAGATCCAAGAATAATCTATACTATTTATTATGACACATAAGGTATCAAGATGGTATCTTTTCTGATGTAGAATGAGTGAGTCATGGCATATAGCTATCATTAGTTGAGGCCTCATGAGAGAAATTACCTAACACACAACCTCTATTTATCCCGTTAAGTTCGTGAAAAAAAAAATTTGGAGACATTTTTTTCATAGATATAATTTTTTAGTGTTCATGATCTTCAAAATCCTCAGATATATCTTTAAATAGTGTTATTTTAATCTCAGGAATCATAAATGTGATTAATACTTATATTATTTTGACATTGATATTTCTTTTACGCTAGGAAAATTCAATGATGTATCTGATTCTCCGATCCAAAATACTCAAACCTCGGTTGTTTTGGAGACTACTAGTGAGTGAAACATTATGGAATGTTTTATAATATTCATGTTGAATTTTAGTAGATTCATGGGTAGACACTCCTCCGGGAATTAGTAGTTTACTTTTCTATCCAATTATGGGTAATTTTGAGGCAACATTTAGATCCTAAGGGCCTAGTTATGGAAGATAGTTTTACTACTAAGGATTCATCTTCTATTTGGTCTGTGAATTATGATGAGACCCTACAAAAACATGGTCATGTTTGGGTTCGAGAGGAAAAATAAGAGATGTTATTATGGGATTCTTATTCCTTAGGGTGTCCAGTACATCCAAATGTCATGAATATGTTTCAAGACTTACATCACCTTTTTTTTCTAGCCCGGTATGTATCATATTATTGTTGGTCTATAACTCGGTGTTCCCCAGGTTAGTATGTGAAGGCTGAACATAACTAAAAAATAGGTATTCCTTAGCTGGTGTTCATTCTGAGGTGGACTGGGATGATTTATATATAGAAATCATGAAAAGTTTTACATGATTTCCTAGAGAAAACTATCCAGTTTCAGTAGTCAATGAATGGTTGATAAAGATTACCCCTTCTTACATATTCAATATACCTTTTTAGAAATTGATCTCAACACTATATATGTTAGGGAGGTCATATTCCTTCATGGAGAACAATATTCTATAGTGTCTAATAGAGACACTCATTCCACATATTAGTTCCATTATAGGATAATGATTTACTTGGGTACACAGATGCTTCTAAGAATGTCCTATCACACAAAGACTAATGGACAGAGAGGGAAAAAATTCAACTATTTGAGGACATTCATTGCACATGTGTCTTGGAGTATTGGGGTTCTTGGGAGAAACATATACAAGTAGTTGAGTTATCATATAATAACATATTTCAATCTAACATCCATATTTCTCATTATGAGCTCTTATATTGTATAATATTCCAATCACCTATAATCTATATTTAGGTAAGTGTGGCATCACTATAGGGGCCTCGTCTTTTTCAGTATACATCAGATTAGGTATAGTTAATCTTGATGTGCATGTTGAAAACTCATTATAGGCATCATTCATATTCCAACCATTATAGATACCCTATCTATTTTAAGGTATTTAATTATGTTCTCTATTGCATGTACCCTAATTAAGTCAGAGATTAATAATGAATAAAGATAACTAGATCCTAGATTTTTCAGTCCTTTTCAAATCATAGATAGAATCTGACCAGGGGAATATTGAATTAATATTACTCAGAGATAACAGTCAATGTATAAAATTTTTCATGTTTATCATCTTCTTCTATATTACCCAGACACATCACATGTTTTGTAGAAATTTTTTTTTGAGTTTGATTTGGATGATTCTTTTGAGTGGTACCTAGTGTGTATCAAAATCCTAGTGTGAATTCTCTCTTATAAATGCCAGTTCCACTTGTTTTGTTGATATTAAATAATGTAAGAGGGTATGGTGAACTACGAAAGTGGGAAACTAATGTACATGATCAATGGATGAAGTATTTTTAAAATGATCTGTGTCTACCTTCATAAGGAAAAGGTGGTATTAGTTTCTATATGGATGGCATGTTGTAACAGACAAACAGTTTAAAATGGCACTTATCATTTTTTATCAATTTTGAATCCCGTTTTTTCTCTAAATAAATGTTCCTTAAGGCCCAATAAAGGTCTCAAAAGTGTAATTTTCTTATTTATAGAATGGATCACTAAGATTTAGAGAATGTAGGATAGAATCAATGTTTTTAAAAACCATTAACCTAAGCTCACATATTTTGGACAAGGTAGAGAGTCAATTCACATGTACTAGGCATTGTCAAAGTATGGAAGAGAATATCCCGTGTGAGGAGGTTCAAGGTGATGTACCTATTGTGTGGTTAGAAAACAGTTTGTACAACCATGAATCCAAACTATAAGACCCATTAATGAAAGTAGAATTACTAATTGTTCCTTGAAAATTTTTAAATCATTCACATACTTTTTCTTTTGTTGTAGGATAACATCTTCATATACTCTTCAGAGAGCTCTCTCAATACTTCACCTATGATATTTAATATATCTTCCCTCTGAAATCTATTTTATTCACCATCATATTCATTGGATATATATCGGTAAGATATATTATCATGTTCCATCCCTTCATAGTTTCTATCTCAATGTATTGAATGATTTTGGGTTGAGATCTCAAGATATCTTATACATACAGCTTACATCGATCATTGCCATTAATTTTTTCCTTGATCAAAATAAAATTGGATGACTACATAACTTAGATCAATCACCACAGAAATATAGAATTCCTCCCTTGGGGATTCCATGTTAATCCAACAAAAAATTCCATGGACACCTCATTCCCTTTCAAAATCTGAATCTGAAAAGGATAGAGAAAACCAAAAAAATTTATATTAGCTAACATTAACTAATGATAGGTGTAAGAATGGTACATAAAATTAGAAATTCCACACTTTATACCAAAACACCCGAAATGTCGTATCATGTAATAGTACATATTATTTGTTCTCATATTAACTCTTTATAGAGATTAGTGATAGAAAAACAAAAATAATTTCCTTATAATTTATGGGATGAAAAATTGGTCCCCAAAATGAGGAATACCCTTAGAATATAGAGTCCTTCTAGAAAAAGTCTCACATCTATATAGGGTTTCTTCAATTCATCAAAATTTATTATTATACTAATGAACCTATATAATTGACTCATTGAGAGATGATGATAACTAAAACTAGTTTTAGCCATCCCTGAAAAATATTTAGGATCATCCTGATGCATCTATCTATAGAGATCCATATGGTTACATACATTCTTTAATTCCCAAATAACATACAATGTCACTTTCATTCATTGATTATCATAAATGTTATTCCCCTTCCCTGAGGTGAATCTTATTTCAATGTCAATTGTGTGATATTATTCCACACAATGACTCTATTTCATTTTCATGTAGTTATATGAAATCATATATCTTACACTCTTATAGTTATAAAATTCACAATCCTTTCTCAAAAGAGATAGTGCTGCCAATATTTAAGTTCTTGCATAACTATTGTGATATAAAATTATTGATTGGGGGTAATTCTTCTCATATGGACGATGAGATGAGATCCTTATATAACAACATGATAGTCTTGAACAACAACAAAACTCAAACATGTACCAAAATCACCACAATATAACACATATTGTTCTCTAGGATGATGTAAGATCTAACTAAGAGCCTTTGTTAGAATTTATTTCAGTTCATCAAAATAATAATAACAATTGAAATATAATTTTATCCTAACATCCTTCCTAGTTAGATTAGTCATGGGTGATTACAACATCATGAAATAACTGATGAACTAATGATATTATCCAGAAATTCCAATGAATCTCTAAATTTCAAGGAAATTTTTTGGATCCCCGCATGACAAGACAAACAACATCTTCTCAGGATAAAATCTTAAAAAATTATAATTCTTATTCCCGAAGAACATCACATCATGAATAAAAAATTCATTTCAAAATATTTCCATAAAATAATTTATTTCTCAAGATCCCATAGTCTAAATTAATTTGGTGCTCATACTTATGTTTAAATATCAAGTAAAGAAGAATATCATCCATTAATATGATGATATAAGTGTTGATATACTGATGGATTATCTAACTTATCATATCCATATAAATATAAGGATATTTAGTCAAATGAAATGGTATAACAAGATATTTTTAATTTAAATACCATCTAAAAAATATTTCTTCAATTTACCGGACTCTCTTTCCCTATGGTAGAGATAATC
The DNA here is from genome assembly GCA_963277665.1 of Viscum album. Classification (NCBI taxonomy): domain Eukaryota; kingdom Viridiplantae; phylum Streptophyta; class Magnoliopsida; order Santalales; family Viscaceae; genus Viscum; species Viscum album. The sequence continues at coordinate 1,977,944,564 of OY728146.1, read as the reverse complement.
CAATAAATGATCAGTGTCCAAAAACCTAATATACCCCTATAAGTGATGAAAAATGTAATTTACACTGGTAAATGTATACTTATCCTCAATTATGAAATAGTCCAATTTCTAAAAGTCTATGAAAAATCAATGTGAAATATATTCTTTTAGGGAATAGATAATGGGAATACCAATGATAGACCCTAGAGTGAAAAAACATTTCACCATCAGATCATCCAACTGAATCTCAGTCTATTTCAACATTATTGGTTAATATGATATGATTGTATTGAGATCTGTTGTGTACATTACACCAACTCAATAATAAATTATACATAACTATATATAGAAATATGATATAGTTATTATTATAACACATCAGTAAAATTTATAAAAAACAAGGTACCATTATTAATATAAGAGACTTTAACTAGCTCATCTTCAAGTATTGGTAATAAACTGTTGATCTATGCGAGGCAAATTCATGCATGACCAGACCTTTAACCATACTCTCCATGAAACACATGAGAGATATCACAGAAAACAAGGAACAGACACGATTATTATAATGATCAACCTAATAATGATGATTTCTAATCCACTGTATCCTAGGGATGATGAGAAATAGATCATCATTCAGAATGAGGATCTCACTGACGAAATTCCTGTTAGCAATCAATATCAGAAAAGATGGTCACTGAAAACCCAAATATTTTTTCTATAAAATTGGTTTTACTAACTCCATAGAAATTGAAATGGGGTGAAATGAATGATAAATAATATAAACAATGATAGAGGATACAAACTAGTTTGAGGCATGAATAACAACTAATACAACATTTCAAGAAGATGGAATAAAATTCCTCCCACTATCACTGGTCTTGTGCTAACATCCACAAAAAACACATCTATTATGTGAATTTTATTCCCTAATGAAGCATGAGGATGTATCCATATATAATTTTTAGTATTTGACCACATGATATTGGCATTAGGAGATAATAATACTGGACTATATATGGGAAGATAAATAACCTGGTGGAATTTTTGTAAGCCTCCAAAACAATTTCAAATCATTGCAGGCGTGGAACAAGAACCCCAGGTGAGCCGAATATTAATTTATTGACATAATGATATAGGTATACTAATAGAGTAAACTAATGGTGAAGATGAGTCCCTTTTCTAGGAGAGGAATTCACCATTGTTGTGATGGTCATCAAACTTCTTCATTATTCCAAATACACCACTAAAGCAGCCACCTGGTATTAGTGATTGGGTGGAAAGGAAAATCATGGTTTAGATTTCCATTTCATCCATCATATTCTTATCTAACTTATCATAATTATAGTATTGATTTTACATGAATACCAATGATATGATATCTATTTGAAAGCCCTTCATGTACTTCTAAGACATTAGATGATCATTCTTCACTACAATAGGAGAAAAATAAAAATCTCCCTAAATCAATTGGTTTATGATGACATGGAATTAGAAACATACTAAACAAATAGAAAAAAAAATTATATTCCATCATTTGAGATTTTAGTAATAATTATTTGAATCATAGGGTAATGAAACCTGTCCATTCGAACAACACATTCTTATCAAACTATACAATAGAATCCCAACATTTCATGATGGAAATATCTAGATAAAACACTATTCACTTCACCATGATATAATAATGTTTATCTAGGAATGAAAATATTTGATAAAACCTTTCATTATAGTCCCTTGGATATTAAGGAACATTTTTATTCTAAATAGTGGAGGGATTTTCAAGTGATAACTTCTAAGATTGATCTATTTATCCTTCAGAACCTGTATGTACATCAAAAAAACACATTCTATACTTATGGTACATTTTATTCATGGAACAAACTACTAAAACAATATCCTCTATAATATTATGATCAAATGGTGGACTCCCTTGATGGGAATTCACATAACAGTCCTATTGAACTACTGGAATATGTATTAGAGGTATATCATTACACAAAAAAATAGAAGAAATAATCAAACAATTGGATAATTGTAGTTCAAACAATAAAACCAATAAAATAACTGAGAATAGTAGTTGTAATTGAACATTTGAGACACACATCCCAATATCCCATGGTAACTTGAGACTCCTTGTGGAATGTGGTGTCCATGAAATCACTACAATAAGCTGATCATGTCTGAACAAACTAATATCTTATCTTCTAGGATCCTAGGACTAATCATAACCACCATTTGGTACAATATTATATCTATCTAATCTGAGATACCCTCATATACTGGAACCCACATAACCGAAGTGCATTCTCAATCCCCATTGGCTGCTGAAAAGAACTCGAGAATCAACAACAACCAAACTAAATAATTAATGACAACACGAATCATATAGAAAGGAGTATATATATATATATATATGAAAACAGACACACAAACCCATGGTTTAATGAAACAATGTAAGAATAAATAGAAAGATATATTTTTATAACTGAATAAAAATAGAAAAAACGGTAAAAAAATAAATAGATCAACCAAACTCTAAAGTGAAGGTCGTATATAAATGGAAAATCTAAATATAAACCATCCACTCAATATGATATATGGGAAACATCACACCTTTTCACCACCATCTACCCATACCCTATTAGAAAAAAACCCACCACCTCTCTACAACACCTGGCATTACCCAGCAATAAAAATACAAAATTAGGTATGAACACCACCGAAATGGTGTAAATCGTGTGAGATAAAAAAAATTAGTGGGATAACAAATATTTATCCAATTAAATTTCTATTTATCTAAATTGTAATATTCTAAAATTTAAATAAATAGAAGAATGATAATCAATTAAATTATTTTTTTGCAACAAAATATTGGAAAACAATTCTCTTTTTTCCGTAGTTCTAAATAATCAAGTACATAAGTTTAGAAGAATATATCATATATCAAAATAGTTATTCAAATCCATTATATAAAAACTAAATCCATGTTTCATCACACCATAAAAAATTATAGATAAATCTAGCTTAGGTACTCATAGACTAAAAAAATAGTGCACATCTATATCCTAGACATATGCATCAAATAGTGAGAGTATAGGAACACCCTAAAAAATGACCCCCCTAATAGTCTCTAGCATTTCCCAAGGAAAATTGATCTATGATGAAAATTAAAACCCCATGTGTAATTCCCTAGATTGTGAAAATGGAATATTCTTGTTTATATACCTTCCAATGAAGTACCCAAAGCAACCCATGTGGTCAATTTTCAAATTTGTTCATTGACACCAATAATATGAAAACCATTTTATAAATCGATTTGAAAATTTGTTAAAAATTTATTTTATTTTATAAAAATAGGGGGAACCCAAATTTTCCCAAAAAACTTTCTACACTCACAAAAATTAACAAATTAGGTGAATTTATTTATAATTTTTTTAAGATAGTTGTAGTCAAGGTTCATCAAAAAAAGGCTAAAAAGGAAACCACCTACCATAAACTTGGGTCACACATACCTATAAAGGGATCCAATAATAGAGGAAATAATGAGAGGACAATAATGGATGTCCTAGAAATTATTACCATGTATTATAATGAAATTAATAAAACAAAATATATTGTAGATACTGAAGGCCAAAACATACATAAAGATATAAGAACCAGTTGCACCTCAACTGACAAAGGATGGAACCCCAGATGATGACCACACAACATATCTAGATGAATTACATGAAAATAATTATGCGATCAACATGCTCTATAAAAATAGTTTGACACCAATTCCAGGACCAATGGAAATGAATAAGATTAAGGTTTACATAACCAAAATATTAAATGAAATAACCATGAAGATAGAATGTAAATTTTAGGATGTAAGATGGAGTGAAGGATCCCCATACATGCCTTAATAAGCTCTATGTTCTAAAGAGTATGGATTCACAATGACAATGTGAAGCATCATATGTAAAACATGACATAAATATATAGATCCAAAACATTTGTTAATTTGACACCTTCTTTATGGTGTAAATTTACCATTAATCATTTATTTAGGAAAATTCATCCCCCCAACATAGGTTTACACTGATAAATTATTTAATAATGTTAAAGATGATCTTTGGGTATAACACAAATCAATGGTGTAAAAAGTGTCTTTTAGATTATGAGATTAATGTGTTTTACACTATTTTATGGCATTTTCCCAATGGCATATCTACACCATAAGAAACACATTTACAAAATAATTTGTTTTTGCAGGTTTTACCCAGTTCGGGTCCTACACATGTTTAGAAAAATTTTCCATAATACCTCTAAATAAGAAAATATACGAATAATCAATAAAAATAGTAAAAATTATCAACTAAGATATTAAAAAATGCTTATAATATAATGAATAATATAGATTGGAGTGATTTAATATCAATTTATCAATAATCATTGACTTTTTACTTAAATAATTTCACTAAATCATGAATATTGGGAAACCATTAAATTAAAAAAATTATTCCTTCTTCCCAACGAGTTTACATTAAATTTTTTTAATAAAAACCTCATATTCTATTTTACAAAAAATACATGTAATATAAAGAAATGTTTCATAAAAATACAATTTTTTATATAATAAATATAGTCAAAAAATTAATTTTTCAATTGAATCTGACTAATTATTAATGGACATAAAAATACATTAGGGAGAATATTCCAAGAATATAGCATCGTCATTATAAATTTTTCAAAAAATATAATTTCATTTCTACTTAAAAATATTATTATGTGATTAAATTAATCAATTTACTTTTCAGAAATCCCTTATTTTAAATAAACCATCTATTACTAAAATTAAAACCATTAAATTGTTCCATGCTAACTAGATTGAAAATCAGAAGAAATTTTAAAAAATATATTCACGATGTAAAACAATCCACATTCAAATTAATTTCCATTAAAACTTATCAATATATAATGTTACATGATTCTATCTCATTTTTTAACTTATCTAACCTAGGATGACCAGGAAATTTATCACGTTCATATAAAATTTATATATTTAATAAATAAATCAAAACGATGTATAACGTTAACAATAAAACACGAAATTCTATCAATCTACTCGAATCAACATGAAATATTAATTTTTCATACAAAAAACATCAATTACCTAATAAAATTTCACATAATACCCCTATAAATTTATCCTACACATTTACTATTTTATATAGTTGAAAATAATTTCTTATAATATTATGTGTTGTCTAATTGTAATATTCTAAAACATCCTAAGAACCTATTTTACCATCAATAGATCTTTTACATGTATAAAAATCAAGATATATTAACCACCATACCATTATGTTGTCTACTATGGGAATCCTTAACTTTCCTGCATTGATGTCCAATAGATTATAACAAATGACACATCATGGTGGGTGAAGTCCCCCTCCCTCTTTATATGATTGAGGATACAATATATGTTACTATTAAAAGATAAATACATCCATATATACAATAAATAAACAAAAAATACATCATAAAAATGATCACATGAAGAAATCATGGAAAATAAGTATTATATTGAGAACATGGGTAAAATAAAATAATTACATGTTGAAAATGATATAGGTAATAATATAGTATTCTATTATATTTATATGACATTCTAGAAATCTATGCATTATAAATATATTCCAGAATATAATAAATGATTACTTTCAATGTCAAGACCTAGCCTAGCAGGGCATGGGCAGCCACTACCCAAGCCTACCTCTATAGTCTAGGGGATGGCGACCAACACTGAAGGAATAACTGACATAGGGAGGCCTTTTTCTTTTCACACGTACACACAAACATAACTATCTGGATGAAAAATTGAATATGAAAAAAAGTAATAGATAAAATTCATTGCTAGAAAATCCATGAATATAAAACATCGAGAGAGTAGAAAATTGATGTAGTATAATAATTAATGTTAAAAGTGGGAATATAAATATCCAAATAGAATGATTCCCCAACATTAAAAAAATAGATTTTAATATAAATGTTTTGAGAGATCCTAGTTCATGATATCCAAGATATGAACAACATACTTGGTTCTAATCACCATGTGTCCCTAAGATCCTTTGTAAATTCTATTGACCCTTCCATTATATTCTTAAGATATGACACATGTGTAAGATTCCCTTGTAGGGGTGAGTATATACATACCCAGTAGGATTTCTTGGATGATGAATGGGGATAATAAAGTGACACACTAGGAATTGATAGTTAGAGGTAATCAATACATAGAAAGTAGCTCTTCCCAAACAAAAATATTAAGCTCATCCAAAGGAATGTGTCTCTACACTGTGTGTAGACAAACTACATGTTAATTCTTTTCCACCCATATTAGAAGAGTATCAACATCCAACCAAAAAATATAAACATGAAAAACATATTTCTGACCTCATGCATCTTCAATAACCATGGAAGAATAGTCATTGAATCCATCCACAGGGATATAGATAGATATATATATTCTCAAACTAATGAAACCAAAATATTATGAATGTGTATATCCATCTCAAATGACATCTAGGAAGAGTGTAACCATCAATCCCAAAATCCCATCAATAATGCCCAACATCTTAAGCGTCTACTTGCAGATGCTTCCACAACATGCCACACCTTGCCACTATATCGTACAGTCAATCTGTCACAATCTATCGGAATTGACCCAATCCCTAGTTATAAAAGGTAGTACCATATATTTGGATAGAGGATCTTTTCCCAATTATGATAGGGGAGTTCCATTTCAAAAAACACAATCAGTATGAATGAACCACAAACTCATGTGATAGGGGGTACCATATCAATGTATAATGGTCCCATTCCCTAGTCCCGCTAGGGAGTATCATCTTAATCAATACAATGATTATGGTGGACCCATTCTTAGATGTTATAGGGGATTACTATCTCCATGTAGAGAGGAAATGCACCTTAGTGAAATATTGGAGTATTGTCTCTATCAACATTAACATGAATAGAGGATCCATTCCCTAATGTGATAGGTAAGTATTATATCCATGGATAGTGGATCGACACACTAATATGAAAATAGAGTGACATATCTATCTCGAAAATCTAATTATAGATCCCGATTATTACCATATTCAAGAACTCTTAATGAATCGTCATTCTAAGAAATTCTCTCATATTATCTCAAAATCCCATACAATGACCACCTTCATGTTCAATGTGGAAAAAACACATATAATGGGCTAATAGTGATCCAAAATATGATTCTAAATTATGGTCATATGTTTGGTTTATGATTTATAAAGGAATATATGACATGTAACCGATCCACATGGTGAGTGGACCCACTCTACAACATAGTCGTGTCGTTGTCTTCACCCATATTACTGGTTATGTAATATTAAATGACAGATAAGGGTATTACACTTCATCACCATGCCAAAATCCAGATGATCCCCTATGGATAATAATTAGTTTGAATAGTTAAGATAAATTCACATATATTTTATTGAAAACATCCCCAAATGGATAAAATGATTACATAGTTGTGATCCTCACATAAAAGTGGTTTGGATAATCTATATACTTTCCCAAATCGAACACTGTGTGAAAAACATTTCATTTCCCCACATCATGATCTAATGAAATTTTATTGGCTAAAGCCAGGAGTAGAAATTAAATACCCGATATTGGTCTCAAAACATTCAACTCAGTTTCTATTTATCATGGTCACAAATGGTTCATCATTATAGAATCATATGAAAAAGATGCGTCATATACATGATTTCCCAACAAGAATAATAATAATATTATTTGTCACTTCAAAGACCTGATCCATGGGTTGAACTACGATGTACATCACTAGTCATGAATAGTACCTTTCAATACCATGATCATAATGTTGCAGATGTATTTCCTATCTAATTAATAGATATAAGGATATAATTGATACATGATTTCATAACACAAAATAATAATATTATAATTATTTTTATGTATTTTTTTACATTTTATTTTTCATTGTCAACATTAAAAAAATTCACTTCCTATTTATTATACAACCTCTCCACAGAGACCTCCTCTCTAAAATCCACATCTTGAGTTAGTAATTTAATTAATATCACTGTTCAAGAAATTATTATTATATGATATATTAATAATAATAATAATAATAAATATTAAGAAGTATTCCTCTTTCTCATTACTACATCACTAAGTCACACCCCTAGCCATCTTTGGCACCTCATTTGAGGATTTAAATATCTATTTTGTCACTATTATAATAATTATATTATCAATATAATAAATAAATAAAAATGGTGAGGTGTGTATAGGGACTATATTCTCTTATCTCCATGTCATGCCCACCCCTCATTATTTTTTATTACATTAATAACGATACTATTCCAATTTTATTCCAGTGAAAATATAATCATAATTTTCTTTATAAATTTAAAATCTATTTTATTTTTATTAACCAATAGCATTTTTAAATTTTTATTATTATTATTAAAATCATAATAACACTCTATTTTGATGAAAATATCTAACCATCTCATCGTATATCCATGTTCTATTACAATCACATCCACGTTGAGTAGCCTTTTCCATGAGACCCTGTGCAACAACTCCACTAAGAATCAATCCCGTTACATTGCACCTCTACTCCATATGCCAATCATGTAAATGTGGATTGATAATTCAATCCCATAAAAAATAACCCTGATCATTTATCATTACTTCCACAAAATATCAATCATGATGTCGTTCATGTCGCCATAATGAATCATGGGGATCGATTGCACTCGAATCCACCGATTAAATATTGAATCATGATCCCATGGTAAAATCATGAAAAACATCATGAACGATTGGTGAAATGAAACAATAATGAGGGTGGTAAATATATATGTCCATGATTGCATGGACAATTATTTCAATGATGGTAAACCGAGGTGAGAAGCATGGAATATACAAGAGATAAATTGAAATAATAGTCTATTTTGATACACGAGGACATGCTATGTTTTATATAAATAAATATCAAAGAAAACAGATTTGATCATGCTCAATATTTTAATCATAATGTAAGAATCCAAAAATGGTGGTTCCTACCTTGATTATGGGATGATCATTGGTGAATACCACTACCATTAGAGATGGAGGAGATCTTCTATTTCAGTATCCATTTGAGTCACCATGACTTGATCACCAATCATCATCCAATATCAATCCACCAATAAAGAACAATCTCCTCCGCCAATGAAATATTGAAATAGTTTTGTGGAGAGACATTAAAATTCCTTAAAAAATGGGTTTTTATAGAGGGTTTAATTAGGTCCCTTTATAAATCAAAAAATAATAATTATTAATTTTAATTAAACATACCATCAAACGACTGCCTCATTCAAACATCTTGCATCGACCGAATATAGGTACAACCTAGGGCGATACTCGCATTCTAGATTCAACCTATGTCTCATCATTTGAATTTACATTCCATTTGGGAGATATTATATTTTTTTATATATAACATTGTGTGTGCATAATATATAACAGATTTTATATTTTTATAAAATTTATTCCAAGCTCAATGGCTTCAGAATCTCACATCATTTCCATTTCAATCTCAAAAGATATTTATAAGAATATTCCAATTAATTACATATAAAATGAATATTATCTATATTATTCACTTCCTCAATTATTTTCATCCCCTAAAATCACAATGGAAAATGAGGGGATACTTAGCCCATAGTTGCCTCTCTCACTCTATAGTCTAGGATGTACAGCCAAAATGGAAGTGTGAAAATCCCCAATCACCTCTTATAATAGCTTGGCTAGAATCACAATCCATCCCTATAAAGTGATGACACTATTCTATTCATCACAAAAACCATCTGGTGAATCTCCTATGAATTAATGGTCACTTAGAACCACATATTTGATGTCGCCCAACTAAACCTCCCTCACATTCTAGAAAAGTGAATAGGTTACATGCATTGAATTGAGGTACGCTGAACCATACTATTGTGTCTAATGTAATCCAATTATATCATCAAGGACATGAGGGTACCATAATAGAAGACTACAACCACTCAATCTAATAATGATTAATTATTCCACTCATAACTCTTATGAACTCTGGTAGGACGTTCAACATTCACCAACGTATCCCCACAAACTCAAGGAATCCAAAGTGATCATTGGAACACATTATTCGTACATCCATCTCTCTAACATAGAGCTTGTGGAAACCCATCATGATGTCACACTCTATTATCTACATCACCTCCATCAATTGGATGAAGAGGTCATCAATTTTAGATGTTACATAATCCACTTACAGAGTAACCTTGTTTGGGTAACATCAATCCAAAACTAAACTCAGGGTCTCATCTAACATTAGGTGAATAACATAGGTCTCTATAGAAAAAAACATTGGGTCTTTGGAGTCCCCCACTTTTTAGACTCCTTAAACTACACCAGTAGCTGTCACAACGACACTGGGTCATCCGTTATAATAATTCAAGTATCAGGCTATCTTTGGTGAAATTCTATTTAGAAATAAAACTCTCTATATTTAAGAAACCTTCTATATTCTCAAGAAGTATTTCCTCATTCTCCCATATAATAACATAAAATTGAGAGCTCATAATATCTGCTACTCCAAGTGAAATAATATCCATATAATAAGAAAGCTTCTATAACATCCTATGAATGAGATCACCCTTCTCTTCATGGGATAAATTCTAATCAATGGAGTAAAAATCCATCCCAACAAAACAGAATCACTAATACACTAACTACAAGAAGTCATATGAGCGTCAATGATTGAAGAAAAATCTATGTTGAGGAAAAAATAACATAATATCACTGCCACTAATGGAATATTTAATGTGAGGATCTCTTTCATCAGAGAGAATAGTTTTCCCATTAGTAGAAACATGTGATCAAAAAGACTATCTACAAGAGAATCCAATATAAGGGATGATAAAAAGGGCCTCTAATAGTATCACTAGGTCTCGAAGCGGGGATATGTATAGGGAAAATGTTTATTTCGACTCGTGTGTTTTAAACTGTAGTCAGTGATATGGAAAATTTTTTCATACCCTGAATCACATTTAAAACTCCCTACATGAATCCACATCTGTAGTAAGACCACCCTTTCCCTTACCCACCTAATCTCCACAACTAGTTCCTTCTCTAACACCTCAACACACTAGAAAGACATAAAACATACAAGTCAAACCAAATAATTCTCCGCACCTGGATATTATCTACCTTCGGATGACAAAAAACATTCAAACATGTCTTTAGATCATGTCATTAGAACAAATCTTATTTGGGGTAGTGTACCTACTTATATCATGTATACATACATATCTAACATCACTAAATGAATGATATACTAACAATTCAAATCATAATAAAGAAGTATCACTATGAGGACCACCATCAGAAGACGTCCCATCAGAGAAGGATATCTAAATCACAGGATCGACCATGAACTCAGCCACCTGAAAAGGGAGTCTAGCAGAACAAAAAACCGAGGTGATCATTTTCTCTAAAACCCAAAATGTTCAATCATTTTGGGTGGTTCATCTCTCAATACCACCAGAACCAATTTCTTTTATATGAAAATAACTGATTTTAAGAGACACCACTCAATCGATCAAGATCTGAAAAGCCTTAAATCTCAGATCTCCATCTCCAACAAATCTTCAACTACCTAGGTGTATGGCTCATTACGGAGCCCCAATTTCCTCTAGTTATAGTACACTTGGAGTTCCCTAAGCCTAAAATAATTACCATACTTTGATGCTAGTAATATTTGATTGTCATCCCATTGGGGTGCTTCTACCTGCCCATATAGAGGAATAACCTTTCATAATTTCCCTAAACAAAGGCCTCATCACTCATTGGATCATCATCAGGATCCTGAATTAATCACTTAGAAATCAATTTTCATAGAGACATCTCAAAAGTGATCTATATATATCATAGTAAAATGAGGACACATATTTACAATTGGGAGATGAGTAAAAAAGTATAGTTAAAGGATCTATCATATATGATTCATGTATCATTAATCCCTGAATCCAATGTATTGGTGGTAACACCACAAGCTTCCACGGTACGTTTCTTTTTGAATAATGAAATACCTTGTACTGTACACAACTTGGAGTTCCAGAACACCATTACCAATAAAATTATCAATTATGAATAGTAATACCCACATTTTGAAATATTATTTTTCAAAATGGACATCATATTTGGGTTTAGAATATCAAAATTAACTTAGGGTGAAATTGTGGAATTTTTCTCAAAACATTCATTTTTTTGATGAAAGGTGAAAAACACTGTGTTATTGTTTAAAACCTAATATTATTTAAATAATAATAATTATTATTTAAAATTATTTTAAAGTAAAACATTATAAATAATGACTATAATAGTCCAATTTAATTTTTTGGAGTCATTTTAAAATAAGATTAGATATATAAAATTTTATTATACTTTTTAACGTCTTTTACCCACCTTCAAGGCACATTAGCCAATTTGCATAAAACATAATTTTACCACTTTTGTGAATTGAATTTCAAAATTACAAGGGACATGGTTTACATCAGTAAATAAAATTTGGTTCAATAGGATGAAAATAACTTTTGGTGAATAGTATCCTTTGAATTTTATTTACCACAGTTAAAAGTAAATAGGGTAATTAGTGGTAAAAATGATATTATAATAACAATAACACATGTCCTAATTCTATTATATATGTTTATTTCAACCAAAATCAACCTTAGTAATAATATATTATCCTTTTGGTCCACTTTTATTAGATTAGGACATTTATTAATATTTTATTTAAAGAAGTGTTAAAAGTGTTAGATTCAAATTTTAATAACTTAAAAATACTTATATAGGGTTATAAATAAGATAATTTAGATTATAAATATTAATTATAAAGATAAAATCATTTTATATAGAATGTTATTTTATTTATAATTTTTAGACATTAAATAATTAAATTTATTTATGACACAATGATGATGCAGTAATGTCCTTATTGAAAAAATATTTAAATAATTGATATTATAAATATCAAAATAAATGATAATTGAAACTTTTGATACATTACAATAATTTTATAGGTTAATATGACTTTTTAGGATTAATTTAATATCCTTATTTCTAATTAATCATGTTTTTTATCACTTTTAGAAAAACCAAAACGAAAATACTGTCAAAATTGACATAAATGAGTTTTTAAAACAAATTCTATATTATTAATTTATATAATATTGCAAAAAATATTAGGATCAGACAATGGAAATATATAATTTTATATAATATATATATCAATAATTAACCACTTGGGGTTCTATTGTCTTTTAGAGTAATTCTATTATCCATTTATTATAACAGTACAATAATTCATGGAAAAATTTAAACTATTAAACTAAGAGTTAAATCTAATAGATAAGGTTAATATGGTGACCTAAACCTATCTAAAACCTATTAATTGAGAATTTATCTACCCAGACCCATCATAGAATCTAAATAAATCCTTTTGGATTCATTATAAACCAAATATTATTGTATAGTTAAATAATGATTCAAGCTTTTCCTAAAGTGACCCTCACCTCTCTTATAAAAGGTTACTTCTCCTTCTATCAAAATAACACCTCCAAAGTCATTTTGGATCACCCAACCCCTACTGAAGTCTCCTCCCATTTACCCACTTTTTAATTTAGAGGCATTACTTTGATCAGAAGTCAACCTAAGGAGCCCTTTTGATCAAAAAAAGGAAGCACCTGAAGAAGAGGTAATTATTCTATCACCTCATTCATTGTTTTTTTCTTTTCCCACTTCCTATTTATTTGTTGATTCCTGAACCTTCTACATACTATTATGTTATTATAAATATTATAAAACCATATACATTATTCAATCCTTCCTATGAATGAGAAATTCACCATATGTGCATTCGTATGGATTACCGTCTCCACGTCATTGTGTAGTTTGTTATTCAACACTTCATTTTTTGGATTGGTATAATAATGAGTATATTTGATGTAAATAATAAAAGAGAACATGTTAATTATTCTGTATAAATGATATAACATCTAATTACATAATATTTCACCATCAAATGAATTTTATTGTCACTCGTACGTACGTACGGATTTCCGTCTCCATGAACGCGATGAGATTAATTTCCCATTATAAAAAATTCAAGAATAAATTTCATTTTATGAATAAAAATAATTTTTAAGAACACAATATAATTATAAATATGATTCAAATACACCCTATCTATAAAAAACATGACTTACATAACAAAACATATAAGGAAAATGAAAAAGTAACAACCAAAACAATTATGCTACTAAAATATTATTAACAAAGAAATATTAAAAGATTATATATGATGTCATATTTATTTATGTGGATTATTTTATAATTTAATTACAATTATTTAACCATTATAAAGGAGGTTAGCATACCCTTGACTAAAAAAGGATACTAGGTAAGGGTTAATTCTACAATCTCTTCATTATTCGAGGTTTTTTTATGTAAGTATATACTAGGACCTCTTTATCATCCACATCTATGTGTCTTAAAAATGATTTTCAAAACATTTTTTCTACTTAATAGAATATGTGTTAAATTCATTTATATCTTTGTTTTAATTTTTATAAAATGGATTGAATGGAATCTTTCTGTCATTTTCCAAACAACCCACTTTATAACGTTTTCGATAAATTAAGGTAAGAATGTTTTGATAAATTATACAGCGGGTGCAACTATTTTCTGACGTTATAACACCTTCAAAGCTACCCTTACAAGCTTATGAAAATATTTTCATAATAAATGTTTCATTTTATAATTATTATACTTTTCAACAATTTCAAAATTGAATGATATATTTATCTCAAATAGATTTTATTTCATCAATCTCATCATCCATTGATGGATTTTACACTTGTTTGAAGTGGAATAATTATGATACAATCTTCTATATTGTATTGAAGGTTTTGCGATATTTTTGAACGTGGATGTGTTAATTTTATTCCATTCAAGGTTTATGGTTAAAGTATTAACATTTCATATGTTAGAATTGATATGAATGTTTATGTTATGTTTAAATATTTTCATATGAGGAGTGAATTAGACTTAGTAAGTGACTAGTGGAGCCCCCTATAGCTCCCTGATGCATCATTGGGTCTCATGAGACAAAATAGTGTCTTGCCACAAGGCCTTTAAAAATAATTTTTGTAGTCTTGGAATGAGGCATTGACTATGTGATTATGATGTCCGATATTATTCATTCCATAATTATGAAAATGGATATTGATATTAATGTGATTATTCAAATAGAAGAATATCAATGTGAATAAGTAAATGGAATTATTTGATTTATCTTTTCTACATGATGCTGAATTTTATGTTTAAAGGTCTTGGGTTTTAGAATTATTCATTGCCTTAAAATGTTTATGGTTATTTATGATAGTTTACGCTATATTGTCATCTTTACTAAGCATCTCAGCTCACCCATTTCTTTGATTTATTTTTCCCATGATGTGGAAAAGTATATTATGATTAACCTACAAGAATAGGCTGTGGGATATGAGTGTGTTAAAAGGGGACACAATGTTGATTTATTTCCATTTCATAATGTAATGTAAAATTTAGGTATGTATTTAGTACTTCCAAGGCTACTAAACTAATCAGTATTATGATACATGATCTCTTGTGATCATGAACATGTTATGTAATAATGCACTAACTCTGGGTAACTAGGGTTGGGAAGTTACATTTAATATCATGATATATTTATTAGAAACCTTGAAGCTAGATTTTGAAAAACATTTATTAGATAACATTACCCTAATATAGACTTTGAGGATTTGTATAAAAGAACTTCCTAAAATTTTGGTAATGTATTGATTTTGTGGATTTTAAAAGAAATAAATCTCTTTCTGGATATGAGAAGGTATATGAGGCTATGACACAGATGTTTTTAGGAGTGAAAACTCTAGCAAAGAGTTTTGGGCTTGACCCTGTGTATCCTGGTACACTACAATGAGCCTTGCTGCACTCTTGATTATGACACTCTCGGGGGATATTCTTAGGATAATTCCCATTTTCTTTAAAAACCATTATGAATTATTTAAGAGTAAATATTTTCTAAACGATTTTTTTATGATTATGGATTATATGCATAAACTGTTCAATTTATGTTAGGTATTTTATGAATTTGGAATTATGTATTGTGATTTATAAACTATTCTAGTGTATGACATTGTAAAAAAATGGCACCCAGTGGATTGAATGTAAACTATATAAATGCATGTAATTCATGTAGGGATTTCCCTCCTACTCAAGATAATTATAGAGGAGCTGATGATACAACAAGTAATGGACAACTTATAACCATACTGGGACAACTTAGTCATGTTATGAATAATAATCTTAATCATCTAGAGCACCCTGCTCCACAACCTGGAGTATCAATTTTAGATTTATTCATGAGGAAATAACCACAAAAATTCACTGGGATGACAAATCAATTTGCTGCTTAATAATGGATAAGTTCATTAGAGAAATTTTTTCATGATTTTGGGATTAGGGAAAGAGAAAATGTTTTCATGGAAGTTTATTTCCTCACAAGATATATAGATCAATAGTGGTCGTTGATTCAAAACACAAAGGAAGATGAATATGTATCAAATATATAATTGAGTGAGTTTAAATAACAATTCATTGAAAAATAATTTCCTCTTGAACATCGAGCAGATATGGAAAGACAATTTTTGAGTTGAAGGCTAAAGGAGGATGAGAATGTTGCATAGTATGAGGCAATCTTTACAAGTTTATAAAGGCATGAAACATATTATATATGTAAACCAAGTAGTAAGATTGATCAATTATTTGATGGTTTAAAACCATTTCTTTGATGAGCATTAGACTCATAATCCTTCTCATCGTACGACGATATTGTCTCATGTGCTATCAAAACATAAAAGGAATTCTCTAAGACTTACGAATTTAATGCAAAGCAAGAGAAGGAGAGATCTGTTGAACACTATGGATATTTGAACAAGGGGAAGAAGGTAAAAGTAGAATTTCCATCCTGCAGTAAATGTGGGAAGAAACACATTGGTACATGACTGAATGGAATGTGAGTCTATTACATGTGTGGTGAAAAAGGCCACCAAGCACGTGATTGAATGGGAAAGAAATAGGCTGTCAATGTTGAATGCTACAATTTCATAGAAGCGGGGAATTATGAAAAAAATGTCCTATTATCCTAGGAAATTTATCTCAGAAAAGGCCATGGGAGCAAGGCCAAGCTTATGTGATCAATAATGTTGAGGTTGAAGCTCTGAATGATGTGGTGGAAGGTAATTTAAGTGTTTCCTAAAACTTATCCAATCATTTATTTGATTATGCATCAACACATTTTTTTTATATCATCCCAGTTTTCTAAGAAAATTTTATGTTTACAATTTTATTTAACAAGGGAGTTTTCAGTCAAAACTCTTAATGGATGTGTCATTGCAACAATGTTATATGATTTAGTTCCCATTAGGGCATATAAACGTACTTTCTCTGCTGATCTTATCATCATACCCATGATTTAATTTCATATAATCCTTAGTATAGATTGGATTTCAGACCATGATCTATGAATTTATTGAAAGAAGAAAGAGGTTACAATTTTCTATGATGATAATGAGTACCTTGTCATTAGAGAAGAAACATCACCATCTAAATCTTATCTAGATCCCCCTCTAGTAGCTCTACTAAATTCAATTATGGGGGAGGAAGAGAGTGTAATAACTATGGGTGAGTAAAGGACTATTCAAATAGGGGATGTACCTATTGTGTAATAATATGTTGATGTGTTTCTAGAGGACTTTCATGGAAATCCTTCAGAATGAAAAATTGAGTTTTCCATTGATTTAATTACTATATCAAATCCCTTATCGAAGACCCCATATACAATGTAAACTATGGAATTAGTGGAACTAAAGAAACCATTATAGGAAATGAGTAATAAAAGATATATTCACCCTAGTGTTTCCACATGGGGAGCACCTATTATTTTTGTTAAGAAGAAAGATAGATCTATGTGGTTATGCATTGAATACAGGGAGATCAATGATATAACAATAAAGAAGAAGTATCCCCTACATCGTATTGATGATTTATTTGATCAACTTCATGGATCTCAATATTTTTCAAAGATTGACCTTCGATTTGGATATCATCAGTTGTGTGTGAAGAAGGAAGAAATTTTGAAGAAAACATTTCGAACAAATTATGGGCATTATGAGTTTACAGTAATAACTTTTGAACTGACAAATACACCCTCTGTCTTCATGGATCTAATGAATAAACTTTTCAATTAAATATGTTTTTGAATCTGTAGTGTTATTTATTGATGACATTTTGGTATACTCAAAAATCTATGAAGATCATGAAAATCATTTGTGAACTATTCTAAAAAATTCTAGAACAAATGAATTATACGGGAAGTTTAGTATGTGTTAATTATATCAGCAAGAAATTTCTTTTCTTGGCCATATTGTCTCTATGGATGGAATCTCTACCGATCCTTCAAAGACAAAGGAAATCCATGAATGGCTAGCATTGAAGATTATAACTGAGGTACATAGTTTTATTATTTTATCAGGTTACTATTGGCATTTTGTCCATAATTTTTCCCGATTGGCTAGCCTGTTAACCAAGATCACACGTAAAGGTGTTGATTTTTTTTTGTAAAAACGAGTGAGAAGAATTTTTTCAAGAATTGAAGATAACATTAGTCATTGATCTTATCTGGAATCTACCATCGGGGAATGATGGGATTGTTATTTGTAGTGATGCTTTAAATAATGTACTGGGTTGTGTCGATATACAGAATGATAGGGTTATTGACTATACATCATAGAATTTAAAAATTAATGAACAAAACAATCCCACTCATGATCTTGATTTAGTTATTGTAATATTTTCTTTAAAGATATGGAGACACTATCTCTATGTTAAAAAATGTGAGATATATAACGATCACAAGAGTTTGAAGTATATTTTCTCACATAAAGAATTCAACATGAGGAAAATGAGATGGATTGAACTACTCAAGGATTATGATTTCACTACACACTACCGCCCGAGGTGGGAAAATAAGGTAGAAGATGCTTTGAGGAGAAAATATCATAGAGTTTTGAACAGGATGAGAGTTTAAAGGGATCCAATTTTCATGGATCTCATAAAAATGGATACAGATATAATCACAGAAGGTGAAACATCAATACTTTTTCAAATTTTTTCCAAACCATATTAACTAGAATAGATAAAAAGTTCTCAGAATGATGATGAGGATTTTCAAAAGAAAATAAAAGTTGTGAACAATGGGAGATTGATTGACTTTGTATATGAAAATGGGATTTTGAAATTTTGGAAGAGACTTTGTGTTCCTGATATACCTGATATAAAAATGGAATTTTTGGATGATGCTCATAGCTTCCTTGTCTCTATAAACCATGTTAGGACTAAGATATATAGAGATTTTAAGGATAATTTTTTGTGGGACAACATGAATAGAGAGATTTCTGGTTATGTGTCAAGATGTATGGTTTGTCAATAGGTTAAGGACCAAAGACAACATCCTGGTAGAGTCATGCCACCTCTTCCCATACCTAAGTGGAAATTAGATGATATTACGATGGAATTTGTCATGGGGCGACCAAAGACTCCTAGAATGAAGGATTCAATATTGGTCATTATTGATCATCTTACCATGTTAGCTCATTTTCTTCCTATAAGAGAAGATTTACAACTTGAACATTTAGCAAGAGAATATATTAATGAAGTTGTAAGACTTAAGGGAGTATCCTTGTCAATTTTTTCTGATCCTGATCCCCATTCTACTTCAAGATTCTAGAAAATTCTTTATAAGTCCATAGATATTGACCTTTTTTTAGCGCTTCCTACCACCCTCAAATTGACGGACAATTAGAATAAACTATCCAAACCTTAAAAGTCATGTTTAGATCTTTCTCACTTGAATTTAATGGTATATGGGATCACTATTCACCTCTAATAGAATTTTCGATAATAATAGCTTCCATTAAAGTATTCATATTGAACCATATGTAGCGTTATATGGAAATAGATTTCTCACACAAACTTGTTGGGATGATGTTGCTGAAAGAAAACTCATTGGCCCAGAACATGTTGAGGAACCAATGGAAAAGGTGAATGTTATCCAAACCCACATCAAAGCAGCTCAAAGTAGGAAAAAGTGCTATGTTGATAACTGATGGAAGGATTTGTAATTTCATATAGGAGATCATGTTTTATTGAAGATATCTACATGGAATGGTGTTATACGATTCGGTAATAATGGAAGAGTAAGTCCCATGTACATCGAACCTTTCAAAATTATAGAACAAGTTAGTGTTGTAGCTTACTGTTTGGAAATGACGCCATGTCTCTCCAATATTCGTGGTGTGATCAATGTATCACTGTTGAGAAAATACATGCCTGGCCCAATGCATGTACTCACATATGATGAAATAGAACTTGAATCGGATCCATCTTATTTTGAAGAGCCTGTCAAGATTCTTGATACCATATAACAAGTGTTGAGAAACATGACAACTCGTATAGTAACAGTTCTATCGAGAAACCATAAGATGGAAGAGGTGATGTGGGAACGTGAGGAACTTATGGTGAATTACCACTAAAATATTTTTATGGAGTATTATTATTGAAATTTTGAGGATGAAATTATTTGAATAAGGTATAATGTAACACCCTATTCTTTCACGGTACGTTTCTCTTTGAATAATGTAATAGGTTTCATTGTAGTAAACTTCAAGTTACATCACACCACGACCAATCAAACTAGTCATTATGAATATTAATACCCACTTTTGGAAATTTTATAAATTTTATTTTAAAAATGGACTTCATTTTGGGGTTTATAATATCAAAATTATCTTAGGGTGAATTTTTTGTATTTTTCGGAAAACATTCAATTTTGACAAATAGTGAAAAACACTATGTTAATCATTAAAACTGAATTTTATTTAAAAAATAATTATTATTATTTAAATTTCTTTTATAGTCAAAATAGATTCATAATCCTTATGTTAGTCCAATTTAATTAATTGGAGTCATTTTATAATATGAATATATATGTAAAATTTTATTAAATGTTTTAACGTCTTTTACCCACTTTCTAGGAACATTTGAAAATTTATATAAAACTAAAATTTACCAATTCTTTGAATTGAATTTCAAAAATACAACAATCCCGGTTGACATCAGTATGTAAAATGTGGTTCAATAGGATGAAATTAATTTATGGTGAATAGTAGCTTTTGAATTTTACTTACCATGGTTAAATAAAAATATTGTAATTAAAGGTTAAAAAGATATTATAATTACCCTGACACATGTCTTAATTCTATTGGATAATTTTATTTCAACCATAATAATCTTTAGGAATAAAATATGATCCTTTTGGTCACGTTTTATTAGATATGGAGATTTATTATTGTTTTATTTTATGAAGTGTTTGAAGCGTTATATTAAAATTTTTAAAACTAATATTTTTTAATATAGGGTTATACATAAGATAATTTGGATTATAAATATTCATTAGAAATATAAAAATATATCCCACAGAATGGTATTTTATATTTAATTTTTAGACATTAAATAATTAATTTGATTTATGACACAAGGTTGATGCAGTAATTACCTTATTAATGAAAGATGAAAATAATTGACATTATAAATATCTAAATAAATGTAAATTGAGACTTTTGATGAATTACACTAATTTTTTAGGTTAATATGACATTTTAGGATTTATTTAGTTCATTTTTTTCGAACTAAAAATGTTTTACTCACTTTAAAAAAAACCAAAAACTAAATAGTGTCAAAATTGTCATCAATTTAAGGTTCAGCCAAAGGACTTAGATAATCTGAGATATAACAATAATTAACCACATGGAATTCTCTTGTCTTTTATAGAATGTTTGTTACACATTTATTATAATAATACACCAACACATGGTAAAAGTTAAACTATTTAACTATGAGTTAAATCTAAAACATATGGTTAATACAGTGACCTAAACATGTCTAAAAACTATTGATTGAGATTTTTTCAACCCAAACCCACCATAAACTATAAAAAATGTTTTCTGATTCATTATAAACAAAATATGATTTTATAATAAGATAATATTTCATGTTTTTTCTAAAGTGACCTTCACCTCTCTTATAAAAGGGCACTACACATTCTCTCAAAATAAATAATC
Organism: Viscum album; assembly: GCA_963277665.1. NCBI lineage: Eukaryota > Viridiplantae > Streptophyta > Magnoliopsida > Santalales > Viscaceae > Viscum > Viscum album. Next base: position 1,977,922,218 of record OY728146.1, on the reverse strand, counting down.
TAGATCGATTTGGATAGGTTATCCCCTTTAAAATATCCTTTCAACTACCCTCAATTCATCCTAGAATCCTTAATTTTATCATAATACATCTTACGTATCCCTTTTGATCAAATCAAAAGGAAGAACCTGAAGAAGATGTAATTATTTTATCATCTCTTTCAAAGTTATTTTCTTCTTCCACTTCATATTTCTTTGTTGATTCCATAACAAAATAATAAATCCATTAACTTATATATACTATGATATTATTATAAATATGGTACAACCATATTCATTATTTTATCCATCCTATGAATGACAATGTCACCATACGTGCGTGCGTATGACTTATCGTCTCCACGTTGTGGTGTAGATTGTTATTCAACACTTAGTTTTTTGGATGGCTCTAAAAATGAGTATATTTGATGTAAATAATAAATATAACATATTAATGATTATTTTTAAATGATATACCATCCAATTACATATTATTTCACCATCAATAGGATGGTATTATCGCTCGTGCATACGTATGGATTACCATCTCCACAAACGTGATGAGATTTATTCCCCATCATAACCAAATCAAGAATAATTTTCAGCTAATTATTAAAAATTATGTTTGAGAACTTAATATATTTCTGGATACGAATCAAATACATCCTATCAATAACAAACAAGACTTACATAACAAAACATATAAATGAAAATAAAATAGTTAACACATGTAACAATGATGATACTAAAATATTATTATCAAAGAAATATTAGAAGATCATAGATGATTTCATATTTATGTATGTGTATTCTTGTAGAAATTAATAACAATTATTTAACCATTATAGAGGAGGTTAACTTACACTCGACTAAGGAAGAATACAATGTAAGGGTTAATTCTACAATCTATTCATTATCCGAGGTTGTTTATATGTAATTATCTACACGGACTTCTATATCTTCCACATCATGTTTCCTAAAAATATATTTCAAAACATTTTTATTATTTACTATACTATTGGTTAAAGTAATTTATACCCTTTTTTGACTTTTTATAAAATGTTTTTTAAAGGAATATTTTTGTTGTTTTCCAAATTAGGTGCTTTATGACCTTTTCAAGAAATTAACTTAAGAATGTTTTTTTGACTTATATAGAGGGTGTGTCTATTTTCTGCAATTATAACACCATTGAAGCTTCCCTTACAATATTTTAAGTATATTTTCAAAATAAATGTTTTCATTTATAATATTTAGACTTTTAATCAATTGAAAAATATAAATAGATATTTCTCTCAAACACTTTTTATTTCATCAATGTCATCATTCTTTGATGGATTTTACACTTATTTGAAGTTGATTTATTGTGATACAATCTTCCATATTGTATTGAAGGTTTTGTGTTATTTTTGACTTTGGATGTGTTATTTTTATAAACTTTAGGGTTTATGGTTAATGTATTAACACTTTGTATGCATTTTTTAATATTAATGTTTATGTTATGTTTCATCCTTTTCATATGAGGAATGCATGGGACCTAGTATGTGATGGGTGGTGACTGCTATAGCAACTAGATGCATCGGTAGGTCTCATGGGAAAAACAAGAGTCCTGGAACAAGGCTTTAAAAAATGTTTTTTGAAGTCTTCGAATAAGTCTTTCACTGTGTGATTTTGATGTCTGGCATTATGCATTCCATCATTATAAAATTGGCTATTGATATTACATGTGGTTATTCGACTAGTAGAATATCCATATTAATAATTAAATGAAATTATTTGATTTATATTTTCCATATTATGTTTAAATTTTTTTAAAAAAGTATTGTGTTTTAGTCTTATACATTTCCTTAAATGTTTAAGCATATTTATGATAGTTTTTTCTATATTGTTATCCTTACTTAGAAACTGAGCTCACCCTAATCAATGTTTTATTTTTCCTAGGATGAGAAAAAGTATATTACGATTAACATGCAAGAATAGGCTAATGGATTTGAGTGTGTTCAAAGGGGATACAATGTTGTTGAATTACCATTTCATAATGTAATGTAAAACTTATGTATGCATCTGGTAAATCCAAGGCTACTAAACTAATCTCTCTTTCGAGACTTGAACTCTTGTGATCATGAAAATGTTATTTAATAATGAACCACAACAAGTTAACTTGGGTTAGGGTGTTACATAGGTATTTCTTATCAATATTATTATTGTTAAGGACCTTTTGATAGATACATTAGCTGACTATACCATCACTGTATTCGATGGGCAAAGAGATGCACTAAAAAATCTATTACACTATTTCCCTAAATACCAACAAAATCCTAATGTGATAACTACTCCGAACACCATTTAAAGGATCAAACCACATTTTATACCAATCTATATTGACCCATTATATAGTGCCCCCATCCGCAACTACCCCAATCCCACCTTCATAAGCTGGGATCTGTCAATCATCACTAAAAGAATGACCTACACAGGGAGGCCTTTTCCTAGGTACCTCTTCACACACAATTCCAGAATGATGAAAAAGTGTAGAGGAATAAATTTAAATGTTGAAAAATACTAATTAGAAACCCCATTAATGTAAAACTTCTAAATATTTTAGTATTATAGTAGTTTAATAATGAATTTAAAGGGAAAAATACATGTCTAGTTGAATCAAGGTCCCAAAATGACAAAGTTATAAATAAAGTAAATGTGTTGAGAGAGCCCAAATCATTATCTCCAAGAATCAACCACCATATGTGGTCCAATGTTGCATGTATCCCATAGATCCTCTATAATGTTCACCAACCTATTTATCCTATTCATAAGACAAGATGTCTACAAAAAAATTCCATGTAGGGGTTAGTATATACATACCCAGTATGATTCCAAAAGGGATGAAGGGGGAGTAGGAAGATACACAATAGAAATATACAGTGATATGTTAAATCATTAAGAGAAATCATCTCAACCCAAACCAATAGAGTAAGCTCATCCAATCACAAGGGGCTCAAAATTCTTTTTATATGAACTACAAAATTAGTCATTTATACCCACAGTAATAGATTTCCCTCATCCAAAAAAAGAAAGTAAACACGAAAACCTTGTGGCATACCACCAGCATCTTTGAACCCCATGGTAGAAGAGTAATCAAATACAAAAATATATATATATATATCCTCAAACCAAAGAAACCTAAAATGGAGAAAGAAATCTCTTTCTCAAATATTTTTAAATAATAGAGTCATCATCAGTTCTGAATGTCCATCAACGATTCCTAACATCTCATGTGCCTTCCCACTGAAGCATCCATATCATGCCACACCTTACCACACTTCCACACAGTCAAGGGGCCACAATCTCTAGGTAGATTACCATTGTACAAGTTCAACATGGGGCTATCATCTCATTATATATAGAGGACTCATGTCCTGTTATGATATTGCAGTACCATATCTATCTATAGATTAAGTATAGAGGAAATGTTCCTTGATGTGATAGTTGAGTTCCATATCCATTAATAGAGGACCCAGACTCTAGTTCCATAGGGGAGAACTATCCTTATCCACAAAACGAGTATATAGGAAACAAACACTAATGTAATAGGGAAGTACAATATACATTGATAGAGGACGTGTTCAATGGTTCCGTAGGGGATTACAGTTTCTATCTATGAAACGAGTATGAAGGATCAATGCATTTTTCTGATAGGGGAGTTCTGTATCAATGGATAGAGGACTCATGCACTGATATGATAGAAGAGTACGATCTATATCTGAACACTCTGATGATCCTTCCTGATCACAAACATCATCATATTCCACCTCAATAAGCATTATTCCCAGAACATCTATCTATATATATAAAAATAAAATAAAAAAGTCCACCATAATATTTTATGTGATAAAATACATAGAAAAGGATGCTTTTGATCCAAAATTTTAGACCAAATGATAGAGATATGATAGGTTTAAGATTCATAAATCATTACATGACATATTAAGAGACTCACATAGTGTGTAATCCCACTCTTCTACTTATCCATTTCATTAAAAACATAATGATTTATGGCATTGCATTAATACATGCTATGTATGGGAACTATATGATATGTCTCATCCAAAATAATGATGAATGCATGAGGATCACCATTGGTTCAATGTGAAAAATGTAAATTTACTAATATTTCATCACAGGCAAACTAGAATAGAAAATATATCAAACCATTTCGATCCTCAAGAAAATGCATGGGATATTATATTTAAATGTGTAAACTAGACACCCAATGTAGAATTTTCATTTCACCACACCATGATCAATTGTTGTTTTCTGGGTTTGGCCATGAGTCTGATATATATTCATGATATTGGTCTAAAAACAGTATCCTCAATATTATGGTGAAAAAGTTGAAAATTGTTTTTCATTGCAATGTTTTATGAAAAAGATATGTTATCTACAATATTTTTAAACAATAATTTCAATAATAATATTGTTTGCTTCATGGACCTAATCACGATTCAAAAAATTGTATCCATCACTTGTATTCAATTATATCATATCATACCATGATCATAAGGTTAGAGATAGATTTACGATGTAACTTCTTGATTAAAAGACTTAATTGATATGATATTCTTTAACTAATAATAATAATAATATATTATATATTTCTTTACATATTAAACAGCATTCCTAATATTTAATCTTCCTCTACCCCTTTACAAGATGTGATCTCCATGGTGGCCTCCTCTCTATGAAACACCTATTAATTTATCATTTTAATAATTTGTTAATCAGAAATTTATAATTATACCATATAGATATAATAATGTAATGAAATATGAAGAAGGGTCCATCATTCCACCTAATCCAATCCCAAGTCACTCCCCTGGCCTTCTTTGCCACCTCATTTAATTATTCAAATATTATTTTCTTCCATTATTATAAATATTATATTATGTAAAAAATAAATTAAAATTGGGAAGGTGAATATACACCCTCCATGCATCTATATCCATGGAATGCACATCCATCCCTATTATCAATTTTACTAAAAACATAATCACTTCCAATTTAAATCAATTAAATTTAAAAATCAAAATTAACTTATTAAATTAAAATATAATTATTTTTTATTAACCACTCAAATTCATTAATGTTATTATTATTAATAAAACAATAGTAAATGTTTTCATCTTAACATTTCTAACCACCTCATCAGAGATCCTAGTCTGGCACCGTCATGTCCATGCTGAGAAGCCTCCACCATGATACCCCATACATAGACTCTTCTTGGAACCGATCATGTCACACTACATGTCATCGCCATGTTATAATAGGGGAAACATGTATCACGGATACGATCCATTAAAAAAACACCATACTGATCATATTTCATTCCTTCCAAGAACCATCAATCTACATGTCATTCTATCCACTACAATGAATCTTGGCATTCAATCACACTAGAACCTGCGGTAGAATGTTTGAATTGTGAACTAGTGGTCCAATGATGAATAATACGATGAACTATGGGGGAAAACAGACCATAAAAATTTGATAAAAATTGTTTTTCAATCATTCAGGCATAATTATTTCATAGTAGAAAATCCAGGGTAAGAAACACCGAATAGAAAAGAAATAAATTAAAATAATAATTTATTTCGATATGTAGGACATTCAAATTTTTATTTAAATGATGATCAATGAAAATAGATATGATAATTCTCGTTATTTTAATCATAAGAAAGGAAACCACAAATGATGAATCCAAACTCGATTATGGAGCAGTAATCGGTGAATAACACATTCAATAGCGATGAAGGTGATCAATTACATCTAGTCTAGTTTGATTTATTGAGATCCGAACACTAATCATCATCTGATATCTATCTAACAATGAAGAACTCTCTCCTAATCTTAAGAAGTATAGAAAACATTGTGAGGATAACTCTGGGAAATGATTTATAAGAGGGAATTTATAGAGGGTTTAACTAGGTCATCTAATTAAAAAATTATATATTTATTTCATCTAAACATACCCACCATTGGATTTCTCATCCAATCATCCAAAGGAGAACCTTATTAAGTCTTTCATAGGGTAAAATATACATTTCATATCCATCTGTGATCTCAAATTTCCATGAGAGGCTTTGTTTCGGAAATTTTCTATATTTTCATTTAAACCGAATGAAAATAACCCAAGTAATATTTACTATTTTTTGAAAATTATATCCAGGATCATTGGGCCTTGAAATTGTGCACTATCACATCACCTAGATCTAAACACAACAATAAGAATATTCAAAAGTCTTAAATGGATATAAAAGAGTATCTACCTTCAATTCCCCTTCCCCCAAACAAGAAATATGGATCAAAATAAGAGTAAGATTTTAAATAAATTATTAAATGATAGACCATACCTTAATATTTAATCATGTCCACTAGGATTAAGGATGGAGGAATTGATATGACATAGTTGGGATTTTATATTATATATGAGTAATAAATGGATAAAGTTGTACAAAATCCACATGTTAATGAATCAATTGGTAATATTCAATCATGAAAAAAATTTAGTGTTTAAAACTACACTTTTAAAGGGATGATAATAAAATAATAGTGATAATTCATGAAATTTTCTTTATGATGATAATAATATAATTGAAATAGGTTCAATAGTGAAATTATGAGGAGTCATAACAAATCTAAAGAATAATACAAAAAATATCAAATAGAGGGAATAAATATATTTTTGAAAAGTATATATTGATTTAGAATAATTAAAAGTATCTTAAAACTGATCTATATACACTACAATTAATATAGATGTCTCCTCACAACCCATGAGAATTGAGAATATTCTATACCATCCGACCCTATGCATCATCATCACACCCAATTAGACATTGTTCTTAATATAATTATAAATCAAACCATATTTTATCATTTCATCACCAACGAATCATCTATATCATAATTATGAAATTATTTTCCATTAAATTTTATACAACATAACTGAAACTCTTTCATTCTACTCCTTTATGTAACATCATCTTCACAATCCACTTTGACATTATTTTCTAGAACATCGAATTTAACATATTATATAAAAAACTAATTTTAAAAAAGGATTATTTATATATAATAATGTTAAACAACTATGGTACACCTAAAACAATTTATTTATTATTTGAGGTTATTTCATATCACTAATTTTGTCCTAATTCTCAATTTCAACCCCAATCAAACAGAAGTATACATAATCATGATGCATGATCCTCACATAGGTTATCCACCACACAAGTAATATCATTTCAAATTGTGCATTAAATAAACCATTATTTCATTACATATGATTATAGTGAGACCTAGATAGCCATTTCATATCTAGTTCTCCATGTCTATGACATGTTCTAGTTCCATAATACATTGTTCCAACACCAACCCATGAAATCATAAATGTTCCTATCATCAAAATCCAATCTATATCTCAATTAAAAGTATGTCTATGTCTTTTTCAAGACCATACACTATTGGTACCCCTTATTTTATATCAATGGTGGTGAGAAGTGATCCCATGAATCCCTCCTCCAATCTACCAATGGTTGAAGACTAGAAACGAGGGGATAATCATAAACACCATTAATGAATTTTCCTTAATATAATTTTTCAGAAATTAGATAACATGAAAAACTACCATTAATCTATATATATTATCAAAACCTATATCGGTATAACAGAAGAATGAAATGTCATACAATACAGATACAATATTAATAATAGAAACCAGAAAATAAATCCTCACAAACTACTAAAAAGTACAAACAACTCCTAAATGGCCCCTTGAACTATTAATGTCTATCTAAAACCCTAACTATGTACTATAATCTAAATAAACAATTAAAAAATTTATAAGGTTAGTTTTACGTGTATATCTAGTTTGATCCTCATTAAAAAACAGACATTATGTGAACAAATCATACCAGATCCATGTAAAAAATAAGGTTGAACCAACTAATCACCTAAACAGGTTATTCTATATCCATAACCTCTCATTAAATATATATGTTACAGGGTTATGTAATATTAAATTAGTATAATATTCAGAAAAAGTATTTCCATATTTTATATTCCCACTATTTGTTCTCTCTGACACACAAATGACATTTATCACGAGCTCATATCCCTTCCATAAATAATCCCAACTTAAACTGGTAATCATATCTTGAACATGTAACCTATAAAAGATATTGATGTACTGACCTATAACATTTGAATCATATAATATCCTCATAATCATCACTATTATTCATTCATAAAAATGTAGAGGCATGGAATCCACAACAATGTGCATTAATTAATTATAGATAAACCAATTACTTCCCATAATAATTCACCCAATGGAAATCATACTCACCACAACCATATACATGTATCTTCCACAAAATAAAATCATTGTAGTTCTCACATAAATGTTTAGTAAATTGAGATCTATAATATCCCATATAAATTGATATTTTATATCTTTTGTAGTCAAAAAGAATATATTCCCACTTATAATACTACATCTCAATGGATATTGATTTAGTGGGTGATGTCACTCATACATTCCCTCTCATTCTTGGATATTGGGGAATACAACACAGTGAACATCCTGATGACGGATGCCCTACGAAATATGGTATTGGTACATATGGAATAAAAAAATATAATATGAATTGCAGACAACTATACAAATTTATTCTAAAAACAATTATACACTTTAATATATGGTGTCATAAAAGAAACCTGACTTCCACCTATAAGGTGTCAATCTCAAAAATTCACACAATAATCAATTTCCAAAATTAATTCTTCCTCATCCATTAATCATTTAATATAATTCTAATTTTTATATAGTGATTAATACATTCCAACACAAATTCCTTAGTAAATACATTTCATTTCTTATATTTAAATATTTCTTCATAAATTCTAATCAATGAGAAACATCCTTTTCAAATTATTATTTAAATCACAACATTAAATTTACTCATCTCTGTAAATATCTTCATAATCTTCCACAAATTATAATTCACTTCTATTTAATAAATTTATATCATTGGATGGTAATTAATTATTTAAAACATACATATATCAATCCATGCATCATTAGTCTCTTATGAACAAATCAATGATCTAGTTTAGATCTCAATATATCGACATCATGGAGTAATTCATGGAACAACATCACATAATGTATTCCATACTTTCAATACCATCATCAATCACCCTCCAAACCCTGTGCAGTGTTTCTAATTATTTACCTAATATTCCAAACATATATTGTTATTCAATAAATAACATCAAGGATCATTTTCGTAAATGATACAAACACTGAAACAAAATTCATTTCAAAAAATATATCATTAAGGAAAGTGGGGCATTACAGTCAAGGAAATCATATTTCCGTAACCTGATATGGGACTATTCACCCCCATGAAATGTTATTATGAAAAAAATAATTTTATTAACAATAATAATTTACTGATCAATTTTTTATTGGTTTGTTTTTAAATAATGTTTTATATAAGTATATAACTAAAGCTAAAATCATCAATAATATTTCTACCCTACTTATTTTAATATCACATATATTTTTAATTTTTAATTTTATTAATAATTTCAATCCACTTATATTAAATTAATCATTATTCTAATTTTACATTGATTATAAAAATCCAAGTATATAATTTATGAAAAATAATATCATCAACCACCACAAGTAAATACAAAATATCATATTATTAAATAGGAAGCAACAAAAAATATAGATTACATAAAATCACATATTAAGATTTATCATTAGTCTATAATAATAATTATTAAAAAATTTCACTATCATTTTATTTTATTAAGTAAATGTAGATATCTTTTTTTATCTCAAATCCATATTAGTTCTACAGTTTCATTCCATGCAATAATAATATTAATCCACTTGTTACAATATTACCTCTTCCTAGATTATTTAATTTTAATCCCAAAAAATATATCTATAAAATCTAGCCTCTGATTAATATTCATCATATTTTATAGAATAATTGTTTTTCCAACAATTGATCCTTATTTTTTAACATTGTGATAATATAAATAAAAACCATAAGATAATAATCTTTTTAAAAAAATTATCCATTCACCATTCAAATAATAAATTTCTATTTAAGAAATAATAAATACATTTTTATTTCTATTAAAATTAATATTATACATTAATTTCATGATGAATTATTATACACACTACATTAATTAATCAATAAAATAAAATTTTATGTGTTCATATTTTATAATTTGTAGAAATATATATGACTTTTCTAATTTCATTAATTTCAAAATCATAAATAAAACTTTTTTATAACTATCACATACGATTGTCACCATTCAAAACTATAAATTACAACCTATTAATCAATTATATGACCTTATTATTTCATTATCATATTATTAATTATAAATAAATAAATAAAATTTCACATTATATAACATATGAAAATTTCCTAATGTTATAATCTATTAATTTACATATTCTGGAATGATAATCTGTAATCTATATGGGATGATTCATTAATTTAATTTCACACAATATATATATTTTGATTCAAATAGAATACCTCTTCTTTCATTATAAATTTAAATAGTCATATAATAATAATAAATAGTATAATATTCCCATAATTATGGAAATTATTTTAAAATATATCAGGTTATTATCTTTTTCCACTTTATTCTATAACATCAATATTATTATCCACTTAAGGTCAATATAATCCATTTAATAGTAGAAAACCAATTCATGATTCCCCACATTCCACACAAGTAATAATAGATATTTAACATATCCTCTAAATTTTTATAGTGAAATAGATAATGACTAAAATCATGACATACCCTAAAATTCATTTCAAATAAAGGGTGAAGAAAGAGAATTGTTAATGTGATATAAAAACTCATGGGAATATTGAATACATGAACATGGAATACTCAAAGGGACATTATATATTACCTTATCTCACTCTCTAGTCATAAAATGATAGAAGGAGAATAATATAATAGAACAATGGTGAGAAAAGAAGGATAAATCACATAATTTGAAATAAAACATACACAATCTGTATGATTCATAAAAACACACAATTATTGATTTAAATTCCATGTATTCATATTTTATTAGTTATACAAAATGATGAATTGAGGAATCATAAATTCCTACACATATATTCAATTTATTCATCTCTTATATAAATTCAATATAGTTCCATGTGAGAATATAACATTAATTTTAAATTTATTCATTTATTGGATAAAATTAACATTTAATTTAAAAAATAATATCTTTTTAAATTTAACAATAATATCCCCTAAATTTTCATATGTATATATATACCACGCTATAAAAATAAAAACACTAAACATTCATATAAAAATCAAATTATAGGTAGTTCTACAAATATTGAGATGACATTCATAGAAAACAATTACCCATATATATCATATAGAACCAGAATAAATTTAAATTGGTTTAACATTATGCAACTCATGATTTTAAAAAATGACCTAATATAAATTTTAAATTTCATGATTACTCTTAGGTGAATGAGATCACCTTTACAAGAGGTGAATCTACCCTCACTTTGATATCATAAAAATTCATTTACATTTTTCTCTAAATAGAATCACATAAAACATTGTATCTTTACACATGTAAGGGAGAAATTGATTTAATCATATATATGACGTGTAAACTCTATGAAATATGAATAAATATTCTTGAAATATATAAATACCTATAATTAGTGATTAAATATCTTACGACCATTTAGCAGGTCTAGAAATTTTAGTATATCATTACATACCATGAAGGAATAGCATACTACCATTACATAAATAATTAAAATCATTCTGTTTTACAAAACTGTATAATTAATCCTCATATTCACCATAAAATACCTATTTATGTGTAGAATAATCATTAAAACCACAAATTTGATAAAACATAATCAAAATATTTTGAGAACTATTTAAAATTTAAAATGATGCATCCTACATAATTTATAAAAACATTCTTAAGAACATAACAATGCATTGATCAATTCATAAAGTTAATATTATAATTCAATATTTAGAATAGCTCATTCAAAAAATTGAAGACTCATTTTGAAAAACAACGTCGAAATTTAAAAAAAATAAAGTTCTCATAATCCAGCATATATTATACAATGAAAAATGGATGAGTTGGGGAATATATGGACCCTTATATTTTGTATAAATAAAATAATTCACATCATATAAAATCATAACTCAATAAGTAAAAATATAGATTATGAATTAATTATATAGACCACGTTATATCACTCATGAAACACACCACATTTAAAAGACCATTCCATAAATCTTAGAATCTCAACATCCAGAAACAGTCTTCAAGGGTATACATCTTATGGAGAGATAATGAAATAAAATAAATATAATGGAAGGTATTAACATTATGAAACAAAAAAAATAAATTAATCACTTAAACATTTACCAAAACCAATCATATATTACTTGGGACACTAATCACTCATCTGTGGCCCTGATACCCAATTAATGTTACTAAAATCAAACAAAATTCCACATTTCCATCTTTAAAAAACACATTAGTAAATTCATATCAATAAATTATTAAACATAAGATAGAACACATAATCATAACGGTAGAAAATAAAAAACAATAACTTTATAATAGTTAACAAATGAAGTAATATAATAGTTAGATGAAATTACCTTATTAAATAACTCAATAATTTTTCATCGAAACATTCTCAATTGAGAGCCTACACATGATTTTATATTACTAATATAATTTAGAAATTTCACCTTTTCATGATTTATACTTATTAAAAAATAATTATGATAAACTAAAATTTTATATTAATTCATATTATGAAAAACATATCATGATTAACTTATCAAGGAAAATGTAGATTGGCATTCATGCCTAATTTATTATAAAAAATATTAAAAATTATATAAAGAATACATCCTTAAATAACATAAAATAGGAATCCTTTGAATTATTTTTTTTACTCTTACCTCATAATATAGTATCATCATGTGTCTTTTTTTATAAAATTTTCATAAACTATTATTCAATGACAACTTTTAAAATGAATGGTTATTTCAAAAAATATATGAAAATTAAATTATGAAAACAAGTTAAAAATTACTTTTTAAAGTTAATTCCTCTAAATATGACTCTAATAAATAACATATGTTATGTAGAATTCCCTATAATAAGATAATAAATATACATATTTCAAAAAAATATTTCCTTATTAATTTTATGATAAAAATATTCTCTCACATTACCAATTTAATTTATCCTGCATCACTGAATTTCAATAAAACCACCACTATTGAATGTTAAGACTGTACATGTTCCAAATGTATCAATATATTATCTGAATAAATTTAATAAATTATAAAATGATGTCTTACATTCCATATTCAATTAGATATCCATAATAACATTCATATCTATAACATTACATGATTCTGCCACATTTAGTTTTCATCAATTTTCATAACACTAACATGTTCTTTATTATTTTAAAATAAAATTTATTATATCAAAAACATGGATTCAAATAAAAACATAACATTCATATAAAATTTATATTGAAACAATCGACTCAAACTAACATAAAATCATATCATCTTGTTAATAATTGTTCAATTATTAGAAACACCTCATGTAGTACCAAAATAGATTAAACATCTACATTTAATGTTTAAATTTTGTGAAATTAATTTCCTTAATGAGTCTTATGTTAATTCCGCATTATATTCCTCAAACATCATGAGAACCAAAAACATTTTAAATAATTATTCTACAAGATTGAATATAAAGAGAAACCTTCCACCTCACTATGATTTTGTTTGGTTTGGGTACAACTGCCTTTCAAGAAAGGATATAAAACACTTAATGAAAAATAAAATGCAAGGATGGATAAAATATTAGCCTATATTCATATGATTATATAAAAGTATTTGTTACATGTGCAATAGAAATATATCCAGGAATAAAAAAATAATAAACACTTCATAAATAGAGTCATTTGGAAAAAATCACAATATAAAATAATTTATTAGACAATATTATCTAATATAAGTTATTATAGGTCAAACACTTAATTATGAAACCATAATGTATCCCCTTTACCCATGATTAAATTAATCAAAATTGGTGTTGATATAAAGGTCTAAAAATATAATAGTGTAAGATATAAAAATATCACATTCCCCAAGTCAGCTAGGGGGAAATATATGTGTAAGTAAGTAAATTAGAATATAATATGTAATTCAATAATTTTGACTAAATAGTATCAACCAAGAATGAGGATAGAGAAATGAAATACAATTTAAGATTTAAATTATGTTGTAGTATTATTGTCAGAGATTTTGGTGAAACAATAATCACCACTTAATTATTCAATGGGTTCATTCAATTTGACGAAGGAGGTGTTTATACTTCAATGATTCCATTGGAAAAATAGTTGAATAATTTAAATAAACCGATATATTTAATTGATGGGGATACCAACTGAAATGTTTTAGGATTAACCAGGTAATTTAGAGGTCATGTAATCCATATAAAGAAGAAATCATCGAAAAATTGATCAAAAAACATGGAATATAATACATACGAATCATCACAATTAAGGAACACATAGAAATAGAACCACAAATAATTCTTACTTAGTATCATAAAAATTAATGACAACCCATCACTTCCTCTAACATCAATTTCATACGAAGTTTATTACCACCTCCTCAAACAATACACCATCTCACAATCTAGAATATATCCATCATACTTTTGAATCTTATACAACAAAAAATCACATAGTTCTCTCATTTAATGTAAATCGTTATTGAATTAAATTGTAAATTGATTTAATATAACATTATGTTTAATTCCATTGGCATGAACTAGATGAGGACATCAAAAAGGTTGAATCAAAAAAAAATATAAAGAACATAAATAGTATATTAAAAATAAATTATTGTTAATTTTACTAATTCAATTTAAATGTAATTAAACATGTTTATCCCATTCAAAAATAATATAAGACAATCATAATCCATGAAACTCTTTTAGTATAAATAAACCTAAAGAAATAATATTTTTCTTAAAAAATAATAAGACATAATGGTACAATCATGTGATCAAATTGGGACCTAAATACATTTTCCCCAACTCTTATCACATGTTTACATCACATCTAAGTCCATGTGATCAATGTTTTACACCAACCTATACAATCCTCATCATTCATATACCCAAAATCCATCATATATATCTTCTAATAGATTTGATAACACTTTTTCATAACTATCACCAACTAGTACCCCTCCAAGTTTAGTAGTTTTGAAAAATATCAATCACCTGAACCCAAACTCTAATAAATCACAGTTTGGAGATTAGAAATAAAGGTATACGTACATTAAACATAGATGCACTTCACTGAAGATATGTTTACGGTTAATAGATATGATGAAAAAAATAAACTCCATATCATAAATAAAAAAATCATTTTTTGATCAATTAAAAAATTAAAAACATGATTGAATAAAATATAATGATTCAAATATTAAAATAAAACCTACATAGTTACCACAAATCCCCATAAACTCTTAAACAATGCCGCAGACTATAAATTTATTTATTAATTTCTATATGGATCCTCTAGAAATTAACAAATTTTTATATATAAATAGGTTGATAATAGCATGTCTACGTAGTACGATACTCTCTTAAATATATCATGTAAGAAGTTACAAAAATTATATTAAATCATTGATAAATAATGAAAAAAAGTTATACCTAAAAAATAAATGAAATATACCTATACTAGGTATGTATCTGTCAAAGAATAAATCATAGAGATTTGTAATATTACATCAAAATCATATATAGTTGAAGGGTACCATACTTCCACTTTAACACTATTCTTCACCCTCAATCCCCGTTGACACACATCTTGAGTGGTCATAATATGTATACAGAATCATACCCAAAAGTGGAAAATCATATCAATAACCAAATTAAATTTTAAAAATTCTATGCCAAGAAATACAACTTTTTTAATATATCACATTCACATCACCATCAACATAATATCCATGAAAACCACGTATAATCCTAGAATCCGTAATATATTTTGTAAATGAATTATGACTTAATATATTATATTCCATGAAAATATTCCCTTAGAAAACTGTAGTCTCAATGAATATGTACAATTATTTTTTATAACCAAATGTCCTTAAAACACATAAATAAATGTAAAAAACCAATATCGATCCCATACCATGTAACTTTTTGTGTTATAAATCATGTAGAACTACACATGTTACATGGAGATAGAATTAAAAATTCCATAATATTTTTTTATGTTATAAATTTATTCACATAAATATAATGATATTTTAAAGATCGGAGCATTAGATAATTAGGTCATAACTCAACATAAAAAGTATAAAATACAATTTAAAAACTTCTAATATGTATCCATTTTGAAAATATATAAATATTAAATACAAAATAATATTTACATTAAGGATAAATAATCACTAATTTCCCCATGGCATCTTTCTATTCCCTTAACCACCTATAATCTCTTCTCAAAAAATAAAAATGTGGGAAGAGATTAAAAATTAGAGTAAGGGAGATAAAATGAGAGTATATCATTAGTCCAGTGAAAAAATATGAAAAACTAGGAATTGTTTACATATATATAAATTTAATTTTTCTGAATAAAATTATCAATTTCAACATGAACATATACTCACCTTATCTTAATGAAAATCATTTAAACCAATATTATGAAAATTAAAACTCCTATTGGTAATAGGGAGAATAAAATTTGATAAACACATTGTTTTAATGATAAGAAAACCATAATTATAATTATCTTAACGAATTTCATTTTTTCTATAAGAATAAAATATTTTGAGACACCACAAACACAAACACAACCTGATTAAGCAACTATTTCCAATGTATCACTACCAACCTGAAAATATAACTATCACTGAGACACATTCAGATGAGATACCACAAAATGAAACACTATCATCCATATGCTTCCAAAAGATAAATATAGAAATATATGAGATACAGTTGGTTTTATACAGCCAACATAAATATTTGTCTCAATATGATACATCACTAGTTGAGACACCACTAGTGAAGAGATATTTTGGCTATGCCTAACACACCTCCAGTTTTATGCCACCAGTGTCATGTTGAAACTATCACACCGCTAAAAAATTATATATCTAGATATTAAGGCACAACTAGACTAATCAAACACAAATATTTCATAATATTTACTTTTAATAAATTTATTCAAATTGTTAAATTATCAAATTTTATACCATTTTGTAATTTTAATGATTCTCTTAAATGTTTGACCGTGTGCATTTTTTTACTATCAGACATGAAGTATGAGGAAGTAGAGACCAAAGGAATATTCCTACAACTTGTGATGAAAGGAGTAGAGTGTGTAACAGTGAGATAATAGTGAAAAAATCTAACTGATAAAAGATGAGTGCTCAAACACATTGAAAAAACATAGAGATGAACCAAATTAAATGTAAGAATACCTCAAATGTTACAAACACATGACACAGAATCCTAACTACATCATCACATCCAATTCTTTAATCCACTTGAGAACTAGTGTTTACAACACACTGTTCTTATACATTTTACAAGATAATGTGACTAATGTTTCAATTGAAATAAAATATAGAGTCTTAATTTTCATTTCAATAGAACAATCATTTCAAAAATCTACACTTTTATATTTCCTTATTCTACATTATGTATTACTATTGAGGAGTGTGTGATATACTCTATTTTATGTTCCCAAACTGTCTCCTATAAAATATTGGAAGATACCTAGATATCTTATCATAATTTCATAAACATTTTCTCCCCTAGATTATAGTGGTATTGTTACTTGTGTGTCCTGTTTATTTTTATTCCCTTGTGTAACTATATAAGAGGTCGTGTGAGATTGGTACAGTTTTTCAAATATTATAAATCCTAACCTAGGTTATGGATCATCTTTTTAATTTTTTATAAACATCGTGGTGATATGTGATCCCCAAGTGGATAGTAATATGTCTCTACATGAGACTAAACCTATTGTATTCAAACTATTTATTGTGTGATTTAATTTCATTTTACATTATTTATTCTTCAAAAACAAATCTTTTTTTACTGTAAACAAAATATATACTTTTATAGTTTTTCACAATTTCTTGTTATATTATATTTTAATCAAGTAAATTTATTTCATGGGATCTAAAAATACATTATATTATCCATCTGATAACTAATCAATAGTTAGAGGGATTTTGAGAATTCTTAAGATGAATATCATACTTCATATTTTGGTAAACTGGGATATATTTGAACATTTTGGAGAATTAAAAATAATCTATTTTAAATAAATTAATTTTTGGGTACATAATTAACCACCCACTTGAGATACACTAACCAACATTTGGTATCAATATATTTTATTTCCTTTGTATTAATGATTTAAAAAAAAGTTTAAACTAGATATTTTAGTTTTAATTTGAAAATCATAAAAAAAAATTATTTATAAAGTCATCTATTTAAATTGATAATCATCAAGAAGGATATTCTACAAATAGAAGTCCACTATGTAATTGTGAACACTATACACATTTGAAAATTAAGATGATAATTCATATAGGAAGATGGGGTTTTGATATTTGGTCAGTTATAGATGATTAATATGTTATACCTAATACATAAACATACACGTGGTATGATGAGACAAAGTTATCTTACAATAATAATTATAAATACATAAATTCCCATTATTGTTAACAAGGATATGAATAATTTAATATAATTTCATCATATAAAAATATTTTTTAAATATGGGATACCTTATCTATTTCTCATGAGAGAACAAAAAATGTTAATGACATAAGGCTTAAATATGACAAAATTATAATAAATATTAGGGAACCTATTTGTGAAATTTACTTTAGGATTGATGAAATTTTTAATAAAATGTTCTCTAATGGAAAACCAATATAAGACAAGGACTAGATTTTAAGATTTGTTGAGAAGATTACATGAAATATGTAGAGGCACATCTGTCTCTATCGTATAATCATGTGAAATTATAAATATGAAAATCAAGGAGTTAATTGGAATTCTTATGATATACAAAGAGGAATAAAAGGTAAATCCTGATGAAGATGAAGAATATATTTAGATAAATTCATCACCTTTCAATACTATTGCATCGAGAAAACAATAAGGAAAATAAAAAGAGAAAGTACTAGATTCCAGTTCTAGGGATAGTAAATATCCTTCTAATAGTGATAATAAGATGGATCGCCTTTTAACACGTTATAATAAGTTTTATAGACAGAATAATTTCTTCATAAAACCAAACAAAAAAGGTAAATATTAATCCAAGGTAACATGGATGAAATTTTGGTAGAAGAATTTTGATCCAAAATAAGTTGTGTTATTTGAATTTAATAGGAAATGATATAAAAATATTACTATCAATAGCATAATTACAAAATAAAATATGAGGATAAAGAAAAAAGTTACAAAACGGATATGAAATCCTCATAGAGTACTTAAGAGGATATCTTTAGTGACTATTATGTGTCACATGAAGAGAAACATGACATATAAAATATGTATTTCCTGATTAAATATGGTAATGTATCAATTTTACCCAATATTTCTAATATTTTTACTAGGTATATTATTATATTTTATAAAATGTACATGATTATGATAATATGTCAAATTACGAATCATTTGAATACTGGAACATGTTCTATGTGTCCTTTAATGGGATGAAGGATAAATAAAATGTTTTAAATAGACATAATGTTCTACCAGTAAATAGAAAATATGAATTTAATATAGAAAAAGAGAAAATGTGACTAACTTCTCAATGAAAATACAAAACATAAATCGTCTAATGAGAAACTAAATGAAGACCAAGAATGAATTAAAATTTTATGATAAAATCTTACATTTATTTTTGGTGAGTATATTGCACCAAAATATGTTACTAGAATAGGATATGAGCTTGGATAGAAATGAATTGTAAGACAAATATATTGTCATCAATCCAGACCAGACTATTCTTATATAAGTAATTTTTCTAAAGGTATGAAAACAAATTATTTCTAAAAGATCACAATATAGGTATAGTAAACCTATAAACCAATAGTGGGTCTTTAAATATCTAATTTATAACATTTCTGAACCCAAACAGATATAGGTACCGAAATCATTCATTAAATAATTTCTATTTTACACAAATAATGAAAAAATACCTCGAATATAGTTATACGTTACATAGACAGTGGGTGTTTAGGGAATATGACCTGATATAATTCATTCTTAAAGTGAATTATCAATTGTGGTGGTTTGCAAGTAACCTTTAGTGATAATTAAAATGTGGAGATCATTGGCCTATGATAGATTTGCAACAACAATTCAGTTTTAATTTCTAAATTATTATATGATGATGGATTGAAATATAATCTTATTAGTATTCCAAAGTCTTGTAAATTTGTTTTTCATGTTAAATTTTATAATTATTCTTTCATTGTTATTTATTCTAAAAAATTGTTACTTTTTACTTCCTTGAGAAGCTAAAATTTTTATGGGGTTGATTTAAATTCATTAGTTTCTCAAAATATTTCATACATAATTTCCTTTCAAAACGAGTCATTTATTTGGAATATGAGACTAATCCATTACTACATTCAATTACTTCGTAATCTACCTTATAAAGGGTTCATTAGATATCTACTAATGTTTGAGTTCCAAACTAATAAAGCCTGTAGAACCTGTCAAAATGGAAGAAACAAAATTTTTATTTTAAATTAATGAAACTTGTGTTTACTTTTCATCCTTTTGAGTTGGATAACATGGTTTTATTTGGACCATTTTGAGTTTCATTTCATAATGTGAATCAATATATCTATGTTCTATTAGATGACTATTATATGAATCCTTGGGTATAATACTAGCCCAAAAAAGTGAAGCATTCTATTACATTACTAGGTATACTAAGTCTATAGAAAATCCTTATAGCATTACATTAAGACTTTAAGCAGTGATCCTGGTCGTGAGTTTGAAAATCAAGATTTTGATGATTTTTTCTCACACAATGTCTACACTCATAAATTATCTACTGCTAGGACACCTTACCTGAATGATGTTTTCAAAAAGAGGAATATGAATTTAAAAGAGACATCCCGAACCATGTTGAATGAGTATGACCTGCCTATCAATTTTTGTGAAGAAGATGTTAATACAGCATGATACATTATCCACAGATCCATTTCAATCTCTAGGAGAGCCTATAGAGTTTTTAATAAGAACACAATAACAATGGGAGAATCATTCAACATCACGTTTGATGATAATGATCCACATGATCCTAATAAATCCCTAGAAAACATTGAGGATGGTTTTTCTTTTCTGAACATAAATTACAAACCATTATCTATACTATAAAACAAATATAAGAAAAATTATGTTCTGAATAATTTTCTAGAAATACCAAAAATTGTACCTGAAAATCGAGAATTCAGTAGTACTTGTT
Source organism: Viscum album (assembly GCA_963277665.1). Lineage (NCBI taxonomy): Eukaryota > Viridiplantae > Streptophyta > Magnoliopsida > Santalales > Viscaceae > Viscum > Viscum album. The sequence continues at coordinate 1,977,900,544 of OY728146.1, read as the reverse complement.
TTTTAAGATGTATTAGAACCATTAAGTAACTTCCTTATAATTGGATTTGTGATAACTAAATTGGGGAACAAAAACTATAGATTCATTATGAAATTAGGTTAAACGTCCAAATATCTTATCTCAACATGAACACATGAACATAAATGAAGCCCTAAATGATGAATTTTGGGAATAGACATGTATGAATAATTAAATTAGTTTAAAACAAACATAGTTTGGGAACATATATTGAGACCCATTTAAAAAATATTTATTGGTAGTAAGTTGGTGTTTAAAAAAAAGTTGATGATTCATGCACTATAGTTAGAAACAAGTCTAGAATTTTGGTAAAAGATTATAACCATGAAGAATAAATATAAAATCAAGAAAAATTTTCACCTATATCCAGAGATGAGTCTATAATAATTCTTCATGCTTTTTCAGCTCATATAGATTTCAATATTTATTATATGAATGTCATGAATGAATTATTGAATGGTTTTCTAATTGGGGATGTTTTTTTTTGAAGAACCATATAGTTTTCAAAATCCCTATTTTTTAAATATGTTTTATATTAAAAACCCCTTATATGGTTTAAAATATAATTATAGATCTTGGTATGATATGATTTGTAAATTTCATAGTTCAAAATCATTTTCAAAAGGCATAATGAAACCTACATTTTTTATGAAAGGAATTCAATTTTTTGGGTATTGAGAAGATATAATGATGATATTATTTTTTGATGTATAAGAAATTATTTATGAACATGATTTCTTGAAATGAATCAAAATGAAATTGAAATATGTTTAATGGGTGAACTCGAACTCATTAGTCTATTTCAAAATTTTCAATGCATGGAATGTAATATTTTAAAACAATCTAAATATACTAATGATCTTTTAAATCACTTTAACTATTATAAAACTTAAATATGTGACACTCCTATGAGTACCACCTATAAATTGGATCTTGATGAAGCTATGAAACCATTAGATCATACCATATACAAAGTTATGATTGGTAATATTCTCTATAGAATACGATCTAACATGGTATTATGTTTAGTGTGGGTATTTGTGCTTCTTTTCAAGAAAACACTAAATTTACACTTTTAAATGTAGTAAATAGAATTTTCAAATTCCTCATGTATACCACCAATTTATGATATGTTAACATAGAGGACAACAATTTGATTTAATAAGTTATTCTTATGAAAACATTTCTGGATGAATGTTAGATAGAAAAAGCACCTCTGGAACATATCAATTATTTGGATAGTATCTTATTTCATGGTTTAGTATGAAACAAAATTTTGTTTCTCTTTCAATTTCTGAATCACAATACATAGATTCATGTAATTATTGTGAAAAAATGATTTCGATGAATTACACTGTTATAGACTATAGAAATCAATTACAACATGTCCCCATAAAATGTGACAACACAAGTGGAAAAATTGTCTCTAGGGATCAATATTCACATTATAAGAAAAAAACATATTGATACAATACATATCTTTCTAACAGACCATTTTCAAACAAGAGATATCACAATAGAATTTATTGGCAAAGAGCATTAGTTAACTGTTATATTTACTAATCCCTTGAATTATGATAGAATTAACTATATCAAACATGAGTTAAAAATTATAATTTTTTGTTATGTGTAATTTTCTAGTGTGACATACTATTCTGGTTCACAAAATATTGCATCCACATTCCATTTTGGTGACACAACATTGAGTTGACATTCTATTGTGATGACATTATATTGTAGTGACACACCTTTGGGTTATCACACCATTGTCTCGTCATGTAATCACTAGTTTTTACCTTTTTTAAATTTATTCTATTTCTCATGTTGAACCACGTGGTTTATTTTCCCTCTGATTTACAACCTTATCATTAACCGTTATATGTTTTCTTCTAATTATTAAATTTAAATTCATCAGTATTATATTGATTTAAATTTTAGAAAACCAAAAATCCCAAATGATATAAAAATTACTATATGTATATTCCCAACATACCTTGATCCTGGGATGATACTTTTGTATCATTCTCCTTCAAGCCTAGTGAGAACCCTCAACTCCTTATTTTCAAAACATCTCCTTACCCTCAATCAAGAACGTTGAACCAGTCTTCGTTCCTAGAATGAAGTGTACTTTTGAGTATTCAGCTTATAAATCAATATATCCTATGAAGAAGAAGAATGAACGGAGCTGACCATATCTATTTGCACAAGTTAATCCTGAGCTTGACCAAAATGATTTTGTAGCTATATAGGGTGTGGATTTGATGTGGCTATTGTCTAGAAAGTCTCCAGTACTCAATGTAATTTGGAACCAATATTGGTTAGAGTGCTTTGAATACACAAATATCCTTCTACCCTCTAATGGTTTATGAATTATATAAGCATGTACAGTTTTCCTTTGAACAATATATTAATGATTAGATCATAAGTCATATCAAAATAATTTTAATATCTTTTTAATCAATGAAATGGGTTCACATTTTGAATTTCCCACATGAGAAAATTTATAAGGATTACTAAGGTACAATTCTTAAAGATTTTGAGTTTCATGTTTATGAAGAGGTTTTCTCAGATATGATAGGAGAGGGAATAATAAGAAGACTTGTTGTCTTAGTGATTGATGGGTAATGTATGATTTTCATTACATTTTCCAGGATATGATCTATCCAAGAAAGGCTGATTTCATAACTATAAGGTACACAAATGTTTAATCATTATTTCTTATCAAATAGGGTCATAAGATACATTTATATAGATATATCATGGTTCCCATGTGTGATATTATGAAACCATAAAAGAGATTCAATTCATTGATCTAACCCAGGTTCGTTTCTTCCTTATTAAAATACAAGGTCCTATTAGTTGAAGAGGATAATTCTATTACAGATTGTGATGTTTTCTGTCATTATTGATATACATTTTCCTGGATTATAATGTGGAGACCCAAAGTTTTATGTACATGAAAATTACATTACATTCGCTGAATACTTAGTACATAACAAAAACAGACACACAAGGACCGTTATATTTTAGTATCTTTAGAAAATTGGAATATAATATTCTAATCATGGTGAAAGATCATCAACATCTCCCATAATGATCTTCCCCATTTTTTTCTTACCTAAAACTAATCTTTATATCCTGGGGAAAATAAAACATAAAAGGGGTGAGATCAAATGCCCAGTAAGGGTAAACATAGAGAACATAAAACAATCTATAAACATTTGAATGAAAAAACATTAACATAAAATCTAAACATCAAAATCCTGAGCAAAGACATCAATATTGGAAGTACGTAAGGTACATATCATAAGGGAACATCAATCATGATAAAATAGCAAGGTAATAAGACATGTAATTGTGGAAAAAAATTAAGCACATGATATGATTTCCATAGTATCCAAGTCATTGCTCCCAAGACCATCTTAGTGGACAAAGTCCCTTTCTGAATCGAGTTCACTCCTCGTTTCAGACCTGTAACACTGAACCAGATTAACTTACCCTCCCAGAAATGTCTATATCATGAGATATAAATCTTTACCTAATGCATTGGAGGGATATATAGGTCCCACCCATCTCATAATGAAATCATTCTTACTTGTGCCACAAAATAATCTTAAAACATTCATCATAACCCAAAGAATAAAATGGTTTTCATAAACATCAACCCATCATTTTATAATCCATATAAAACAAATGGAAATTTCATCATAAGAAAAGTGAACCTTATAAATAATAGAGACATTAAAATTGAAACATACACATATGAAATAATCTAATCTTATATGGAAAATGGTTTTGATAAAACATTTGAAATGAAATCTTGAGGAAAATATCCTTTCTTCGTCAAAATCATTTTCTTTTCAAAAAATTCCATGCACTTTTAAAATAAAAGAATTTTGTTGAAAATAGTCATAAAATCATGTAGAGTAAGCTTCATGAAAATGAGGCATTATGAAATCCTAAAAATACATTCACGGCGTATAAGTTAAAAATAATATTCACCTCGTACTTTTGTCAGAAAAGTAAAAAAGTACCTCATATGGTAAAAAAAATATTCCTTACATACCATGGAGTAAAAGTAAAAAATTGTTAAAAATTACATTAAACATACATGAAAACAGTTTTATAAAACATGGACATGGATGATATAAATAACCATAGTAAATACTTACGAATAACAATCTCGGTAAGAACGAGATTGGAATAGTTATCCCTTACCTTAGGTCTGATATGCTTCATACGTATCCGAACATCCTTTATAATGAATTAAATAATGTCATTGACTTATTACATAATAATATTCATTGTTATGATATCATATATGGTTCACTTATGACTTTATATTACCCGTTCTTTTGTAAGTTCCATGTTAAAGCAGTGTTCTGGGTTAAATCGTTTTATTTATCATACGTGTTTGGACTTGTTGTTATTGATATTATTACTTATATCCTGATTTACATAATTCAAGAATGTAAAACATTATTTACATATAATATATATTCATAATATACATATATATATATATGATAGATCGATTAAATGGAATGAAATACACCATTCATGGAGACGGTTGGTCGTACGTACGCATGAATGCTGTTTTCGTTTCCTTATTGAATTGAATGAAATTAAGTAGATGACATACATATATATACACATAAATACAGTATCATTATTATGTCATATATTTTATTATTACTTATTATATATACTTTATAATCATTCATGAATGGTTAACATGGAGAATGAATCTCATCGCATCGTGGAGATGGTAGTCCGTACGTACGTACGAGCGATGATATCATTCCCATGATAGTGGAATTGCATTGAAGTGTATGTATAATATTTCAGAATCAATATAACTTTTCAATAATCATATATAGTTATTTATTTACACCATTATACCCATCCATGTAAGGTGGTGGTCGAAAATAGATTACATCACGGTGTAGTGACGATATTCCGAACCTACGCATGCGCGGTGATTTCGTTTTCCGTAGGATGGATAGATGGTGAAATAGGGTTGTTTTATACATATAAAAAAAATATAATTATATTAGTGATACTGATGTTATTACTTCATGATGAAACAACTAAATAAGAAGAAGTAAATAAAGAAATAAAGTCGAAAGAACCGGTAACAGACATTACCTCTTCTTTCGACACGCCTTTTTGAAACCTCATCTTAGGGAACTAAGATTGGTCTTTGAAGAATAACATAACCTTTAGGATGTTTCTAGGGAAGTGCAGACGAGATATTGGCATGTTTTGGCCGAGCTTGAAGGCTCAAAGTGGTGTGAGGAAGAGAGGGAGGAGGTGCCCTTTTATAAGGGAGGAGAGGGGCACCTTTGAAATAACTAAAAATCTTATTTTATTATAAAGTCATATATGATTTTTAATAGCTCCAAATTGATTTATTTCAAATATATGGTGGGGATTGGTAGAAATCCTCTCATCCAATATAATCTGGAAATGTTTTGTTTACTATTTTAACCTTATCATTTAGATTTAACTCTAAGTTAAATAATTTGACTTTTACCGTGTCTTTTTTGTTTTGATACACTATATGGTTAATAAACATACTATAAAAAGAAAAACGAACCCCAAGTGGTTTATTATTCATATATATATACATATCTATGTAATTTGGAAGAACCTTATATTTTTAGGAATAAAATAATAATTAATAATATAATATTTGTTTTAAAAACTATTTTATGTCAATTATGACACTATATAGTAATTGATTTTTTTGAAAATCATAATAGAATTATGAGTTCGAAAAAGTTAACTAACTCAATACTAACATGTCATATTAACCTAGAAAATTAGTGGAATTCATAAAAAGTCTCATATTAGATTTATTTGGGTATTTATAGCATCAATTATGTCAATATTTCATTAATAAGATAATTACTGCATCATCATTGTGTCATAAATAAAGTAAATTATTTAATGTCTAAAAATTACAAATAAAATCCCATTATGTAGGAAATATTTTTTATCTTTCTAAATAATTTTTATAGTCGAAATCATCTTATGTATTACCCTATATTAAAAATTATTTAGTTATTAAACATTGATTTTAACAATTTTAACCCTTCTTTAAATAAATTAATAATAAATGTCCTAATCTTATTCAAGTGGGTCTAAATGGTCCTATTGTATTACTAAGTTTTTTTTGGTCTAATTAAACTTATCGAATAGAATTAGGACATGTCTTAGGATAATAATAATAATATAATTTTTACCCTTAATTACCCTTTTTACTTTTAACCGTGGTAATAAAAGTAAAAAGTTACTATTCACCAAAAATTATTTTCATATCATTGAACCAGATTATTGTCCTTGATATTAACCGTGTCTCTCAGATTTTTGAAATTCCACTCACAGAAGTGGTAAAATTATGTTTTATGGGAATTTTGAAATTCTCCTAGGAGGTGGGTAAAAGACGGTGAAAAGTTCAATAAAATTTTTATATATCTAAAATCATTATAAAATGACTCCAATGACTTAAATTGAACTTATATAAGTATTATGTATCAATTTTGACCAAAAATAAATTTAAATAAAATAAATAATTATTTAAATAAAAAGTCGGTTTTTGAATAGTAACCCAGTATTTTCACTATTCATCAAAAATTGAAAGTTTTCAAAAAAATACCAAAAATTCAAACTAGGCTAATTTCGATATTCGAAATCAAGAAATGAAGTCCATTTTGATAGATAAAATTTCAAAAAGTGGGTATTACTATTCATAACTGCTAGTTTATATAACATATCGTTGTTTAGAAAAACTCGGTATTGCGTACAACACACGCTATCATGGAAGGTCGTGATTGCGTGTAATGCAAGCCAAGTCACATATGAATGTTGTGCAAGATCTTTTTGGTGTAGCATACAGCACAAGACATTAAGGAAATTAAAAAGAGTATTTTTCATAAAATCTCGGGGTGTTACATATAATCATCTGTAACCCCTAGAAAAGATTGGGTCGAGAGATTGTGATAAGATATATATTGACATAAACCTAATATATCATCCTACCATGTCGAAGTATGTTATTGACCCATGTCTTGAACCTATTAAAATAGTTGAATACTATGATGATGATAAAGTAGAAGATGTTGCAGAAGAAGTTGAAAAAGATCCATATGTTTTTTATTGAAGGGATCTAGATCATTCTCAAAAATCTTCTCCCATTATATATGGATATCCAATCCCACCAAGGAATCTAACAAAAAGATAAAATATTTTTAAAAGAAAGGAATAAGAAATAGAGGTTTCTGGAAAAGATTAACTCAAAAAATGTAAAAATCTAATGATGATGATGATGATGACTCTACCCTTAATGGTAAATGTTTCCAAATTAGAAGGAATGAATTTGAGATATCATTATAGCATCTTGATTCACCTGGTAAATCTATTGATACACCGATATTTCTAATGAAAATGACCCAATTATTAAAGGAAAATATTCTATTTTAGGGGGAGAAATCCCCGTCTACAGAGAACATTCATGAAAATATGGAATTTGATAGATCAAAGGAAATATCTTTTTCCCATGGTCATACAATTTCTCACATTAATATGGTTGAGTAGATTGGTGTTATATTTGTTGTTGAGAAGCATTTGGTTTAGAAAAAAGGAGATTTCGTCTTCTGAGAAAGGAAATGAATTTCATTATGTTGTTTTCAAAACTAATGAACCACTATTTGACATATGTATAGAATTAGAATGTTATGTGGTTTCCATAAATGATGATGATTAGATGAAAATGGTACCTCCTATTTATAAAAAGATTAAAGATAATCCTTCTACTATTGAACACCCCATACCGTCAAAGTGTTTAGATAGACAGAGAAGTCTTGAAGTGTCAGTTTTACTTGGTGGTGTGGTACCTCTTACCACAGAATCTGTATCATTTTTTTATACATATCGATTTGTTGAACCCAAAGGTGAATAATGGGGAAATTAATCCACTATTATAATTAGTCTCCCAATTAATGGTTGGATTTATATTAAAAATTAGGATGATCCTATGGGGTCTATGATAACTCATGTAGAATAAAAATTCTTATTAGAAACGTTTTCATCTTTTAAGAATTCAAACTCTTGAACCTGTACATGTTTTTCCACCTCCTCCTACGATAGTATTTGACTCTTTCATAAGAATTTACTTGCATGCCTTTGGTGAAAAGTAAATTATAGACATATATGAGGTATTGAAAAGTCAGTCTCATCTTCTAACTAAAATTAGTGAAATGGGAGTGAGAAATAATTTTTATTTGGAGATCAATCATATAAAACCCAAATTATTCCACATATAAAATAATTTTTCTTTGAGTATAAAAATATTTTATGTGACATAAAATCTTTCATGTATATTATTGAAGACCTGAATTCATCATTTTATACCAGTATGGATGGAATCCTAATCTTTTTTTGAGGATACATCTTTAGATACTTATACTCTTTCTCAAGAAGTGGATTTAGATTTGTTAAGAATAGTTATCAGATTAGAAGTTTCAGCTTTGTCCGGTGGTACTTTTAGTAACACACCTATGATACAAGTAGAGATGTTAATGAATTTTGAGAACCATATAGATAATTCTCACATGATAATAAAGAGTCGGGCCATGGAAATGAGCTTGGATAGAGAGACGATCCTAAAATCCATTTACTAAGATCTTTTAAGGATATATATGGAGCATTATATGGATGAAAAATTCTTTTTTTTTGTTAAGAATATTTAGGTACCCCCAGTTACATAGGCCTTCAAGAAACTAGTGTGACAATTTAAGGGGATGAAACATGTGTTGAGTCCCTTTACGAGGAAGACATGTAATTTATTTAGATCCATGGAATGATCAGGTCAAATCATTATTGATTTTATGAATACGATGATATTGTTTCTTCATGATTCTGAGATAACTGTAACAGCTCAAGAAGTAATTACAATTACCTCTGAATTTTATTTTCAACTGAGAGATGATGGAGACCAATGGATCCTCTTCCTGTGTGCTTCTATCCTTATCCTAGGTCTACTTTCTCTCGAATTTTGGTAACTCTTTCTAGTTTTTGTGTGGATGATCACCCAGTAGATATATCTATATTACCAAATGGTTTTCCTTCTACTCTTCCTCAACCTAATCTTTTTTCCATAGATAAGGAGAAAGAAAATGACAAGGGAAATTAAAAATAACAAATGGAACCCTTCTCTAAATCTTGAACCTATGTTGTTATTATATAAGACTGTATGTATTTTTTGGGACATAGTATTTAATATCATTCTTTATAATCATTATTAATGAATTTCTTGTCTATTAATTTGTTTATTATTAATAGATTTACAATCTTTATTTTTCTTGTCTTTCCCTTTTTCATAATCCCAAAAGGTGGATAATTTTTAAGGAATTTTGTTGTCTTTTTGGTTAATATTATGATTTATGGAATTTGTCATTTGTTATAGTTTGGTTTTTATGTTATCATTAAGACTACTTATTTTTAATCACTCTATCTTTCATACATGATAGTTAATGTTGATACTTAATTTTTTCTCTATTTATTGGATTCCATCAACACATACTCTTAATTCTATGTCCATATTTATAGTACCATTGATGAAGTATTCTTACATTTATAGTATTATTTGATTCCATGCTTTGTGATATTCAAAAGGTGGATATTTCAAAACATCTTGTTTTAATTATCAATAAATCATGATTATAATAATTTAATGAAAATCATGTTTCCTGTAATAATCTCATATTCTGAGATAGGTGGTGAAATTGACTAAGGATGAGACACCGTGAAGACTGAACTGCCAACTCAAGACATCATTGTCCGTGACTCACCACTAACATCAAAATATAACTAAGTCAAAGACACTATAAAATGTAATACCTCTAGTAGAGATACCAACATACATACACCGCTAGAACATAAATTTTAATAAGTATGATATACCTCTAGTGTCATACCACCAGCACAAAATTTTGGCAATGTATGAGGCACCGCTAAACCAGACACCACCATCTGATAAACCACCAGTTAAGAGATATTTTGGATACGTCTATGACAATTCTATTGCGATGATCCTAATATAATGTTGCCAGTTTCATGCCCCAATAATAATATACCTATAAAATAGTCCACCTCCACAATTTCCTTATACATATTTTTGAATAAATTTATTCTAATAGGAACATTAGTGAATTGAATTGAATTTATTATTTTAGTGATTTTATCTTAAATGTTAAATAGAGTGAATTGATGTAAGTGTTTCACGTACAATATGAATAAGTAGATAACATAGGGTCATTTCTTCTACTTATGATCAAGTGTTTAGTAGACTCACTTGTGCTGTGTGTGAGGATGAAACAATATTCGATGAAGCTTATTAATAGTAAGTTGATATCCTAAATTTACCAAACAAATATAGTGTTGAACCTTATTTCCAACAAGGATAGAGAAGTTGTTACTAAAACCTGTCTAGGAATCCTTACACTATCATAACACCCAATTATTTTCCCCAGTCATGAACCAGTGTCTATGATACTCAATTCCTATAATATTTTCAAAAGAACAAGACAAAAGATTCACTAAAAATTACATCATGAGTCACAAGATTCATTTAAACATACCAATAATTTTTAAACTCTATGCTTTTATAATTCATTTTTCTACATAACATATTTAAATATTTAGTAGTGTTGGTTGTAATATATTTTATACATGAAAACATTATCCTATATCGACCTGGAAGATACATAGATATCTTCTCATATTTTCGTAAACTTATACCACCATGGATATTAGTCATAGTGGTCCTTGAGTGGTCTATTTATTTTTTCTATCACATATTACTATTTAAGAGGTCATGTGTGACCTGGACAGTATGTAGACTATTCTGAAACTTGATCCAAGTTGTGGATCAGCTTTTTTATTTTATATTATTTTCTTTCTTGTAGTATATCACTTAGTGGATATGACTATGTCTCATATTGAGGCGGAACCCTTATTACCAAAAATTATACTATTTTTTACTATATTGATTTCTGATTTAAAACTGAAAAAATAAATTTACTGTAAAAATTATATTCTTTGATAGTTTATTCAATTTTGTTTTCATATAGTATATTCATAATGTAAATTGATTTCAAATGATCAAATAATAATATATATTATTAATCTAATTCCAAATAAATCATTTCATAAATATTTAAAATGATTAAGATCTATATCATAATACATATTTGATAAACAAGACTGTATTTAAAAATTTGGGGAATTTAAAAATAATCCATTTTAAAAAAATAAAATTTATTACGTACTCAATTCAACCCTAATTGAGATTCTCACTCCAACCAACAACATTCATAACAAAATTTCAACCATTTTATGAAATAACTAGATCCCAGTTAAATAAAATGATAAACCCTTTAGTAAATCCATTCATTTGTTCTATTAATTCATGTTATATTATCCAACATATTTGAGAACATTCTTTTTCAAACATAATATATTCTATATATGTCTCACCCAACATTATCTACTCACACTCGACATATAATCTATATAGGTATCACCCATGATCTACAACAGTGATAAACCCATTATATAATCCCTATTAAGATCAGCCATTTCTCATGTATTGTGATAAATTACCATTCCAACAATATATCTTTTTTATTCTATCATTATTTACTCATAAAACAGTTGAAGAAAATTAATCTCTTAAGAAAATCGTATTCAGATAATAATATACCATTTTTATTAAAAATTAAATTTTAAAATAACATGGCATAGGTTTTTCATTTGAATAATTAATGAAATATTTTAAAACAACGAAAAATAAAAAAATCAATGGTTTAGAGAAATGTTAGTGTCACAACATATATTAAAATATATTATTCCTTCTATTATTTGTTATGAATGTAAAAAATTTATATATAAAGTTCACATTTTTTTGTAAAAATTGAATGAATGATAGATATTTCTATTAAAAAAATATCATGTACATAAAAATACATTCATATAATCTTTTTAACCACATGAAAATTTAATGGTGAAGTTTAGAATGAAATGATTAGATGTTGATTATAAAAACCAATGAATGGTCCCCAACAACATTTTTGATAATTGAGATATTAGAAAAATGATATATTATAATTAATGAAACATTAAATATCATGAGAATTGATAAATTCGTGATATAAAATGTCTATAGGTGTCGTATATACATATCAGTAAATAATAGAGGTGCATAACATCAAAATATTCCTCAACGAGAAAAATTTAAGATGAATTCTTTTAGTATTGGTCTGAATCATCTCGTAAATATATTATATTTCTGAATAAGAAACATTTGTACAAAATTTACATTCAAGATAACCATTTTCAACTGTATTATTAATTATTTATTAACTTATTACATTAATATAAATGATATCTTTATCAATTAATTTTACATCGGTTACTTTGATGATATGCAGATTATGTGTCATTATTACATTATATAAATAATAATAATCCTTACAAAATTCTAATTTTTATAAATATATTTTTCTTCGAATAAAATCAAGGATTATTGTTACAAAAAAACTAAATTATAATTATGGAGATGGTAGTTCATACATACCAATGAGTAAAATTCCAATTTTTAAGTGATCATTATCGAACAAGGGTTTGTATTATTTTACCTATATAGAATGATAACCACATCATGAAAGAAATTTTATTGAATTAAATATATATTCATAATTAATATAAGTGATTTGGGGATAATAAAATAGTTACATCTATTTTTGGTGGTGGTAGTCTGCACTTACACAGGAAAAACATTATCATTTATCAGCGAATTGAATGGTTTATGTAAATAATATATATTATTACTATAAAAAGATAAATATTTTATTAATTTAATAATTATATATTATATATCACATATAATCTTTATTATTATCAATATTACCTTATACAAAATGTTTTAGTGAAGAATGAATCATATCGTTTCATGAGGCAGTATTGTTCCATACGAACGAGAAACATTACCATATCTCCCACATAATAAAAAGCAGGAATATATATTTGAAATTATAATCAAGAAGTATATTTATGTTGTATATTTCATATATATAATTTAAATATATTATTATAAAAACCCATGATAGGAGAGGATAAAAAATTCATCATATTGGTTCTTGGGGTAACGGTCTATTGTACACATAAATAATGGTTTCATTTCCAATTTAACCGAAGTGGAGAATGATTTTTGTTATTCAATTAAAAATTAACATCTATTTTTAGCGCATATAGTGGTTTTATAATATAAAAATAATTTAATAATATTCAGTTTATTTGGAAGTTGTTATAATGTTAAATTTATAAGTTGGGAATGATACATGTTATTCAGAAAACCACATATGGATAGAAAAAAAATCATTCCTAGGATGGATTGGTGATCAACCCATATGATTTAGGTCATGTTTATGGTTGTAATAAAGTTATTTTGATATTTACTAGGCTATTTTAAAAAGGTATATGATGTATTCAATATGATATGATAGTGGGTGACCTTTTATATGTGAAGTAAGTGGCACACTTGTAATTATTTAAATGAAAAAGGAGTCATCACGTTTATATCATTCCCCAATTAGCAAAAACTGGATATTATTGATCAGAAAGAATTATATGGTCATATTATTTCATTAAAATTTATTTTATTAAAATTTTTAGGTAATTTTACCCTAATTATTTTAGTTTAGTCAATGGTAAATCTTTTTTACCATATCAATGGTATTTTTTTTTTGATATTTTCACTCTTCATTATTAGCAAACAATATGTAGAACTTATTATATTATATAAATTATACTGATTCAAAATCTATAGTCCGTTTTAAAAATTAAATTAACAATAGTGGTTGATTTTAATTTAATATTAAACACACATATAGGAAATTGGTTATTTTCAAGAAGTGCATATTTCAATCATAAGAAGAATTTATTTTAATTCAATGAAAATAAATCATCATTTTATGAATTTTAATTATTATTTAATAAAATATAATCTTTAATTTTCATGGAAATAATTATAGAGTATGTTTGTTTTAAATGACTAAAATTTAGAAAAGTCATTCACATTAAAATCGTTTTTAGAAAAATATCATTTTCGGAAACATAAATAATCATATAATAAAATACCATATAATGATTAATCAAATGTAAATTACAAAAATAAGTACAAATAAATAATACATATTTTTCTATTAATAATATTCCAAACATTATGTTACATTAAAATTACATAATTTATTTAAAATATTTGACATTTTAACAAAAATATTTATTTTTCACTATTAAATAAATAATCAATATTTTCTGAATATTACAAAAATTACATCATGATTTAATTTTAATATTATTTTTTCTAAAAAAAATATTTTTTAAATTAAAAATTATATAATTTATGAATTAAAATATTAAATAAAATCTTATAGTATAAGTGTTGAATTAAAAATATTTCTTTTTTAATATAAATAATCACTTAATATTTTTATAAAAAGTTTAAATATCTAGTTATATTAATAAATATGAAAATAATTTTTTCTATAATTACATGAGTTTTTAAAATCTACACCACCCCTTGATTTTTAATACTCAGAATTTAATTGATTTATTAAATTAGGGGGGATATCTTTCAATCATATCATTTTAAGATTCTCATTTTATTTATTCAATGATATGTTTTTTTCTATAAAACTGTAACTTGAATAATTATAGTGCTTGGTAACACTTTCTCTCAATGTTTAAGAATCTATAGCATATTCTCCTTATAATAAATATTCTATTTCAATTAAACTAATTTAGTGATCAAAACATGGTATGATTCCTGAAAATATTTCTATGACATCATATCATTAAAAACATTTTTGTACATGTGATAAACATGAATGAATGTATGCATGGTAGGAAAAAAACCCATCATTACTAGGATTTAATATGGTCAAATGACCTAGATAATTTTCTTCCCCTTCTTATCAAAACTCACAACACTTTTCCTAGATTATTATTTATTAAAACATGATCACAATACTTTAAAGAAATATGTTTCCTCTAGTTATCCACATAACCTTTATAAATTCTTTGAGATTCTTAATGTGTTTTCAAACTAACTACACCATATCAACAATTTCCCATAACAATTTTATTCATGATAACTTCATTTTTCTAACCTCATCCCAAAAGTATTATGTTTGTATCCAAATTTTATAATTCCTTAGAATGTACAATCTATATACTATAATGAAAATTATTATAAGAAAATTCAACCAAAAAAATAATATGAACCTATCATCATTGGTAATTTATTAAAAATAAATGAAGAATACCTTCCAAGGTATAAATCCTTCGCTCAAACTAACGATAAATTTGTGGATGAATATATGTACTAAATTTAATGTAATACCCAAAAAACTTCTAAAATACTTTACACAAACTAGTTATTAATCTAGAATCACAATCAGGGATAATGGGGAGAATAAATCCTTGTAACATTATTATCTTATTAAGATATAGTAGAGAAATATGATCCAAATACATGTTAAATAAAATTTTGAATTAAATGTGGTGATTTATCTATTTGATAAATAATAATAATAAAAACATTTTATCCTTGGAATGTATTTTTTAATCCCACCATTAATTCCATTATTATAGTTTACCATTTCCAATTTGTAACATGAAAATGTTGAACCACTCAATTTTAAAATAATCACTCATTATTAACTTGTTGACAAGTAAATAATTTCATGGTATATTTAGAAATATTTGTTTTTAATCCAAATATTAAAATTTTATGAAGGCATTTCTATATATTTATGCATCCAGGATGATCATAAAATGGGAAAATATGAGCTTCACAAAAAAAAAACTCTCTCTTAAGATGAAAAACACAAGGATCACAGATTAATTTTCCAAATATGATGAATCCTTCTTCATAAAAATAAAAGTAGGAAATACACCCTTAAAAATTTATTGTAGCATTTCCTTCAATTAATGATTCTCATCTAGAGCTTCTTTTTTCCTCCCAAGAGTTTTGGCATCCTTGAAACATAAAACCAAATAGGTTATTTCCCTAAAACCACAAATTATTGTCCGAAATTTATCACATCATTAACTATTGGGTAATTTAAATTATATAACATGGTTAATTTGGAAATATTATTAAAACTTAAATCAGTAGTAACTTAGTTTTTTTCCTTTTATAGTATTAAAAAATGAAATCATAATCTATATTAATCTCCATCCTAATTCTATATATTATGTTAAATTCATTTTTGGTGAATATATACATTAAATTTTTTTGATTAATATATATTTTATAATTTTTACCAATAAAATGATATATCAATACTTTTTGATAGAAAACTATTGAAGCTAATACAGAATACTTGTAGGAAATTTCAACTCATTAGGTTTCAATTGATACAAAGCATAAATAAATTCAAGAAAAATTTGCATTATTACACAACCATGTTTGTTCAATAAAGAATCAATATTGACACAAAAAATCACTATTTAATAAAAGAAAGTAAATAAATGTACAATTCACAAACATATATTTAGATAATGAAAATAGTAATAGCATTATTTTCTATAGTAAAATTTTACTCCATTTTAGGTTAATATAGTTAGTGTGTAAGAACACTAATAATGGTTTTCAAAATCATTACAGTAGTAACCAAAAAATAAATAGAAACTATGAATTTATTTTATATTTATTGTTACGTTCCATTACATAAAAACTTTTGTTTTCTATGGTTTAAAAATAATGACATCATTTGAAACAATATGTCTATAGAATGAAATTTACTGAAAAGGTTTTAAAAAAAAACCAATTTTTCATATAGTTTTTTTTTGTATAAGGTTTTAAAAGAATTCTTTATGTTACTTTCATATTTCACATGAATTTTAAAATATTAAAAAATATTATATATAAACAAAACCATCCTATTATCTATGAAATCCTAGAAAATATTTTCTAAATATCAATCAATATAGATGGTGTATTAGACAAACTAAAGGGAATAAATACATTCTTATAGGTCCCTTATCTAGTCCCAAATTGATTATTATTAATTTAATTCTCAGTAATCATCATCTACTGCTACCCAGACCATAGAAAAATATTCTAAAAATATTTTCCTTCCAGTACATCACCATATAAATAATTGATTTGCGGGAAATTATAATTTTTATTTACAGTGTTGTTATAAAAGTATAGATAATTAATGAAAATCATCAAGATAAAAAAACAATGTTTTACAAATACAACATTTTCAGCCCATATTGATGTTCTAGGTTATATGAATCCATTCTCTAACTACTCTTTTAATAGCTTTTTTTAATTCTAAATGATCTGATTGAGCTATTAGATAAGGGGGTTTTGAATGAAGTTTAGCATTAAAAACATTCTCAACAGTAAACTCAAACTCATGACTTGATATAACTCTTGATATAAAATTATGAAAAACATCGATGTATTGTTTCACTTTTGCGACTTCACTAATTTTCATAGATTTTTTCTTTGCAACAATATTAGATATGTAATTTTCATATATATATCTAATAAATTTACCAACTTCATTGTGAGTTATCAAAGGTATGAAATCATTTAATAAAACATTATTATATCAAAAAAATATTAAATACTGATAAACTAATATCCAATCCATGCACAAAATGATATAAAAGTATAATATGGGTAGATAAACAAGATTTTTTGATGGACTATCCCACATATAACAATATGAATATTCCAAAAAAACATCATTTCTATAATATTTCCACATAGATTTTTCATCAAAATATATATAATATTTCCATAGGGTGATATTACTATTATACATGAAAATTTCATATATTTAATAAAATATGATGATGTACTGTCAAATAGGGAATTTAAATAATAAAAAATAACTATCATGCTTATAAAAACAACATTTGATGGTCCAACATCAACTGTAATTGTAGAAAATGACTTTTCTACTCCTTTTAATTTTCTATCTAGATGATTTCCATCCTAGGAAACTATATTTGACACATTCGAACATAATTTCCCAACTCAATGTAACTAATACATCTCACCATTGGACAATTGTTGATTACCACATTCATTAATTTGGACGACACATTTTTTATAGTTTCTATCCATGTGGAAAAACAAACCACAACTGAAACACATTCCAAATACTATTAGACATTAAATAAAAAGTAATTTTACATGATTTAGTAATATTTATTCATACATATGGGATTTTTGACTATTTTACTCTTTCTGTCTCACCACCTTAATGTTTAATTCTATTTTAATCTCAATGAATGTAAGTGTCATACAACTCCATCTCAAAATTCTCATAAAATTATGCTTTATCATAACATTTAAATTCTCGTATAGAAAAATATCTTCATATTATCTATTACAAACAAGGGTAAAGTATATTAATTTTACTAGTAGTTTTTTAAATAAAATAGACCACATACTTGGACACTATTGTAATTATTTTGAGGTATATGGCTATAAAATCGTCACCATTTCCCCTCAATTATAAATTTTTTCATCCATTATGAATAAAATTACTTTGAGGATATATTTCTTATATAATATATTCATCAATATATTTCCTTACATGGGAATATGAGCTTCACTCTCTTTTATATTATTAACTAATGGACACCATTAATCATATTATCCCTTAAACTAATAATTGTAAACGGAAAACATTTGTTTTTTTTGAAGACAACATGAAATAAAATATCCCCTACAGTGCATTGATCTGTATTCCATCTACCAATGAATATTATGTTCCACTGAGAGATAGATGATATTATCTCATAAAATTTAAGAATATATACATGATACTCTATGGATGATCTGGTTATACACTAGCATGTATACTTCAACCATTTATGAAATTTTTAAATTAACCCGTCATAGAAAACTACTACTCAATTTCAATTCCAATAATCACAATATTCATATGGGGATGGACAGTTTCTTATTAGTTACATCATATTATATCTTCTTTATTTACAATAAAGAATCTTATTATTAATATTCATATTTTAGATTGTGATTTATGTTAATATTAATGTCTTTTGTAACATAAACATAACTATGAATTATAATCATTCAAGGGTGTTATATTAATATTATCATAAGAACCAAATTTATTTAAACAATTATTTTGAAACCAACTATAAGGATCTGAATTAAACATTACATATAATTGTGTTTCAATTAAATAGTTTATTATCTTAAATTTTAGGATTTTTTCTAGTTTAGAGTTCGATAACATGAGGTCATAACTCAAACATACCAAAACCAGTAAATACAATGTGAATAAAACTCATCGTTATCAAATTTTACTAAAATATAAAAATTGAAATTAAAATTAATTTATTTTAATGAAAATATACATGAATTTCAATTTGACTTTTTAAATTCCCTTTCCCATTCGTAAAACCTGTGAATAACATTTTCTGAATTTTAGATAGGTATAAAAATCTCAATGAAGGACAAGAAAATAATGAAAAATGTTTGTCACATAAAAAACATGAAAACCAATGAAATATTTAAATTTATCTCAATTTTTATTTAGAAAAAAAATTAACCATTTCATTGTTAAAAAGGCTCATAGTTTTTGTTCGAATAAAGTTATTTTAAACCATAACAAGAAAATAAAAACCATATCTATAAACATAGTACACCACATTCCTAACCCATTTTAAAACCATGTTTGAAATAAGTAAATCCTAGTTAAATACATATAAGAAAACCTCAAGAAGCTCCATCCTTCATTCCTATGATGATATGTGATATTATAATATTCATTGGAGTGATATCTATATGCACCCATCATATACTCTATATTGGGATCTCTTATAAAAATCATAGTTAAACCTTTATATATGATAGTGTGGGGTCACCGATGAGCTATAATAGGGATCAACTAGTTATATAAGTTTTATTAAGATAACATGTTTTTCATGTATAATTTTTCAATACAATTTTATGAATGAAACATATAATTTTACACTTTTCTATCATAAATATTTCATAAAAAACTTTCAAAATCGTACAAAAATCACTTTCACATATCAAAAAACATTTGATATAAATACCCATTTTTAGTACCTAAATTCCCAAAAAGATTTTTTACCTTTTAATAAAACATAACAAATAATTAATGAATAAAAAAATTAAAAAAATTGATATTGTGGAGGGAAAATTTTGTGTCACTATAAAAATTAATATAGATAAATCTTTTTTTCTTTTTTAAAGAATGTATAACATTCCATAAAAAGTATAAGAATTTGAATAAATAGATTTTTTTTAAAAATCATTTATTAATATATAATTTCTATATATTAACAATCTTAATGTAAAATTTTAAAAATAGAAAATAATGAAATAGTGTTTAAGAAAGAAGACACTGAATGTGATTTTTTTAAAAATAAAATTACCTTACCACTTTACTAACTTTTTAAATGTATGCCCCTTTGAATATACCATCAAAAACCTTAAATATCAGGACAATAGATAAATTATGATATAAAATTTCAGAGGGGGAATTATATAAATTTCAAAAATAATATCTGTGCCTAGCATCAATTTACCATAAGAAAATATTTAATGCATTTTAAATTTTTTATTGCACATACTTCCATTTTATATATGATTATTTAATCAATTTACATTATTTCAAAGGGTTCAATAATATTCGACTTAGGGGTAAAAAATGCCTTTGGTAGGATGAATATAGTCAAAGAGGTCATTGTTCTATAATCCATAGAATAAAAATAATCATGATATATATATTTTTTTCTAAAATAAAATATATTTTAAATCTAGTCATGGATTAAGTTTATAGAAAATGAACTTGGATACAAACATAGAGATAGTAGTCTATATATACGCAACAGGAACATTAATATTTTTTCAATGATCAATATGAAAAAGGTAAGTAATATTTTATCCATACATAATGGTCATTGTAAAATTAATTACATATTATTTCCTGAAATATATTTTTATATGTAATAAAAATGATTAGGTGATGATAATATAATCACATCACTTCAGGGTGATGGTTGTCCACACGTATTGAATGATAATGTTATCATTTCTCAATGAACTTAAATGTAAAACTAAATGACATATATTATCCTTTTTAATTATAAATATTTCATGAATATAATAATTAAGTCACATATATAAAATATATTTATTAACATTGTCCTTATTTCATTCAATGAATAGTTCCTGTGAAAACAATTCACCTTCCATCATGAGGTGGTAGTCATATGTACACATGAGTGACATTATCTTATCACCAATGGAATGGAAAAAAGAATGAATATGTTATAAAATAATTCAAGAAGTATATTTATAATACAAATATTATATATATATATATATTAAATAAATAATTATTTCAAGATATGATAGGCGAGGATAATAAATCAATTACATTGGTTCACAAGAAAATAGTACACCATACACATGAATGAATTTTTTTCCCATTTGATAGAAGATGTGATGTATTTATGTTATTCCACTAGAATAGTTAAATTTTATTATATTGGTTATACATGTTTTATTATATCATTATAATTTTAAATTATTTGAAATAGTTGGAAAAATAAATTAAAAAATTGATCTACTAAGCACGATACCTCTTTTTTAGACAACTCCCTTAGCTTTGCACCAAAATAATTATTACAATACTTTTATAATATAAATATAATATATAGGTAATCTGGATTTTAGTAATGAAATTAATTGTGTTTGTATTGGCCCAGGAAAATGGATTTTAACTTGTGAATATGAGAGGATAGGTGCTAGTATCAACAAGTGATGTGTTTGGAACACTTGTAAATTTTTAAAATAAAAATGCATCCCAATATTGTTCACATAAACAACAGATAAAAATGGAAAATTATAAATTCATAGACATTTTATAAAAATTTTATTTTCATAAAATATATGTTTGATGTAATTTTATGTCAATATAATTATTATATTAATTTTTTAACTGACCGATAAATCTATTTTATCTTTAACCTCGATAAAACAATTCAACTTTTTTACTATTCATTGTGAAAAAAATTTAAATGACCTTATAATATAATATTAATTATTATAATTATTCTCAAAAAAGGAATATATTTTAACAAATTTGAATTAAAAATTTGTTGTATTTATTTGTAAACATAAACCCTTAGACAATCAATCAAATGGGGTTTCAATTTGTTTATTTATCAAGCACAAGATGCTTTTATAAAAACATTATGACTAGTAATAATAATTTTATTAATAATAAATTATATTTATTCTTATATAATGTATAATATTTATTTAAATCATTTTTTATTTTTTTATTAATTGAAATAGAGAAATTTATTCACTTTGAACCAGTTCCCAAATAAATCATTTTTTACTCTAATAAATACTCTAATAATGAATTACTATAAAAATATGATTTAAACGTAATTAAGTGAATTTAATCTACCTAAATAATCAAAATTCTACGTAAAATAGTATTAAATATAAAATATATCTTTTAAATTAAATTATTTATTGTAAATAAATGACATTATTTATTGAAAATAAATTACATAATACAAAATTGGGTATTTTAACTCTTCCTAAAAATACTTATTTTCTATAGAATCCCAAAATTTCACCCTATGTTAATTTTGATACTATTATTTCCAAAATTAAATTCAATTTTTGGAAATAAAAATATATAATATATAAATAAAAAAATTATTTAAAACCATATAATAATATACCTTAATTATAAATATTCCATTTATAAAAAAATAATTAATATTTATATAATGAATAGAACTATATCATTTAGATTAATAAGCATGAAAATGATTTAAAATATAATTACATTGGTTTTAATATGAATAATTCTAGACATTATATTATTCCTAAATATAGAATGGTCATGTGAGATATTTCTTGAATCAATTCCCCCATCATCACAAAAGATTTGGAAATCACCGAAAGGTATTTTTTGTGTCAATTTTAATAGTGGACCCATCCAGGTCAACAAAACAATAAACTCTATTTGGCCATAGAATAGTGAGTCGAAGAAATATAATAAACCAACTCATAAATATAAAAAACAATAAATATATCTAATGAACAATATTATAGAATCAGATACAACCAAATACATAAAATCTATGAGAATGAAGGAAAATATTTGAAGGAAAAAATCCATGTGACCAACAGTCACCTATGAACCACCCTACTATGATGAAAAATAGGACTATAGAAGCTGAAATTCTACAATATTTCCTTCAATATAAAAATATCCTTCAAAAAAACACCTAAAAACTACTAAAAGATAAATTAGGGTGTGAGAACAACAAAAATTTTTATACCACTATAGAGTCAATATAGTTTCAAATTTCAAGAATTTTATAAATTTATATTTTTTAAAAAAATATGTTTACAAATCAAATTAATAAATTATGATACAATTTTTTAAAAAAAAATTCCTTTGTTTTAATAAAATAATTTAATAATATCAATGAAGATTGATGTCTTGTAGAAGTGATAAAATTTGAAATCATATCCATGCATCATATGATGTAGATATAAAAATGTGTCAATAAAATAAACCCATTTTATTTTAAGTCACACAACCAATAAAAAATTCTGATAAACAATCCTTTTTTAAACCACCATGTTATAAAAATCCAAAAATGTCCAAGGGAACTATCATTAATTCCCTTGAATGTGGGAAAATACATTCAACACATAATAGATCCTAAACCATGTCGAATGTCAGATCCAAATTATATCGATTCCTCCATCAATATTTCAATATCAATAAAACAACCAATTGTGTTTCCAAATACACTAATGTAACCCATGTAGTTTTTTCTTGTTATCCTAAGGTTTCCAAAGTTCCAAGCATGTAAAATTCATAATAAATAACATTCTCACAATTTATAAAACATTTTTTAATACCATGAAAAATTATAACAGTGTTTAAAACCATATGTCTAATTTAGAACAATTCCATTTTTCAAAGAAATACCCTTTAAAAAAATTATCCATTTTATGAAATCTTATGAAACAAAAAATTCAATATTTTTTAATGTACTACCCAAAATAATATATAGATATAAATAATAAATTCCTTGAATTAACCCATTTTATTGAAACACATACCCTAGAAAGATATAAACATATCTGTCTATGAAAACGGTTGTTGGAATCGATGTTATTGGAATCTAAAAGAAAATCCATGATAAGAAACTACAATGGATCAAGAGAAAAAAATAGCAGATCTTGAATCTAAAACTGAGTGAAAACCACAATGAAAATTTTATCCAAAGACATATAATATCCTGATGGAACACTTATCAATAGAGGTTCACTGAAACAACCTCAATGATTGATCCCTATATATACAATCCAGAAGAAGAGTATATATCCAAAATAATGTATAGATAATTCTATGTCTAGATCAGATGTATACACTAAAAACACAACATATGAGACATACACAACATGTCATCCAATTATATGTTGTTTATTCAAAGAATTATGAAGTAATAGTAAACATTTCACCTTTTTATAAAAACATGGTTTTTTCATTACATGATGTGAACCCTTTATACTACATGTAAACCACTGATGCGCTGAACTAGATTTATGAAATCTCTTGATGAAAATTACACAGTGTGTAATCTCATTATGTAGTTTTTAACAAATGATATGAGACTGAACAGTATTGTTTCTGAAGAGAAACTCAAAACCAAGAAAAATTCAATACATATATAAAGGAGTAACATAAAAAAGAACTATGGTGTTGTTTTTTCCACACCAGAAATGTATTCTTCCCCTATAATATCTTTTGATTCCTCATAAAAACTCCCTCTTCTAGGTCTCATGGCTATCCAAGATTTACTGCCATATTACTCGGACAAGAGTATTCACGCTACCATGTAGTACCTTCTCTCATTTCTCTTTAATATGAACTAACTAGAAAGTCATAGTGGCATCACTCCCAAGTTCAGCATCCGACAATCCAATCCCATGGGAAGGATCTATTATATACATCAATATATGGGAAACTAAAACACATCTGGTATTGATTTTATTGAAAATGGAATGTGAAACTGACATAACACCATTCCCAATCATCTAACGATCTCAGTAGTGAAAAAAACTCTATTAAAATATTCTAAACATAGCCTACTGATATATCCCAAGTGAGGTCAAACTATAAGAAAATACCAATCACTAGCCTGAAACTCTAGTGACTAACAATGATGGTCTTCATAATATTTATGATGACTATGTTCCATGATCAATGTATTCAAGATCAACTTCACAATCTCTATCATCTTCTTAAAAAGGCACAACCCCATAGTTTACTACTCTACAAACTCCACCATGTAGAAGATATATCTATACATCCATCTATAAAATTCCACAATTGGATCCATCATAACATATATATAATTACTATTATTATAATTAAATTTTAACATCGTGAAATTCTTATCCTATGATGCAGCAAAATCAAGAAGGTAATCTTGATGAATTTTGTTAAGAACCTAGATAGCCCTCTATATCTTTCCATCCACCTGTGAATGATATTAGTCGCTTAATCTAATATGGGAACCCATCACTAAAAGAAAACCATTCCAAAACATGGATATGATCCTCATGTCTATCTCATGTACAATTTCAAGTACAAACCCATTATGTATCATAATTTCTATGAATTAATTGTTCTCAAGCTCTTCCACTTTCATCATCTCATTAATAAGAGGAAATGTTAGGATTTAATAATCTAATCAATGATCACCCAATTTTTATCCATCCCACTATGATTTATGGAATACCAACAAAACAATCCATAAAAATATAATGTCACATGCATACCAGAATTGGTAAGGGATGAAACATACTATTAGCTCTCTTGGGATTCACCTTAATTCAATAACTAGTATGCCACCATTATAAATTCCAAAATCAACCATTTATTTCCCTAAAAAAATAATTACATATCAAATAATGATATATCATGGAAGGAAAGGGTTTCACAATCCAAAAAGAAAAGTTCCCAAAATCTATCAACTCCATCAGGGAAAAAAGGATAACTAACCTGTCTAAGATTCACAAAAACCACCAGGAGACGAATATGACTCATCTGAGGTCTCCCTATAATAATGAAATTTACCCAAAAATTTTCATTCATTTTTCCCATATTTCTAAGTTGATCTCTCTCATAAATATATGTTCCTGCTTTCAAAAAATCCAAGATAACATGTCCAATAACATGTTCTTGTCCCAAGATAATCTCTGTAAAAAACTCATCAGAGACCACTACTCCATTGATTCCATCATGGCTTGAGTCAGTAATTTTCAACTCAAAAAATTAAAAAAAGAATCTCCCTTCCTAGTGGTTTATAAAATATCAATATCAAAATTATGAAGGTATTGATCCAATCATATCTGTCTCAATTTCATAACCCATTAGGTTAAAATAAATTTGACTCTATTATAATTAAAAAACACAGTAAACACTCCCCAAATAGGTATGGTCAGCACATTTGTATTTCCTACACAATTTCAGACAATTCAAGATCATAGGTATGGTATTTATTCCCATTAATGAATAACTGGTGTGAGCCATGGGCCACAACCATTTCACTCTACATAAAGACACTTCCCAAACCCATAACAGAACTATCACAACAACAATAATAACCAAAACCATGTTCTGGAATATTTAAAAATGGTTCCAAATTTAACCTCACTTTAAACTCCTAAGATTATCTCAGTCACCTATCATTCCACTAAAACTATAAAAACATACATGTTAATTTAGTCATCGAATATTTGATCTTGGAGAAATTAATAAACAATGTCATTTGGTGGCCAGCCAAAACTATAAATATCCAAATCACAAAACAATTTCTAGGGTTTTCTAATTATATAACAACTTATACATTCTCTAGATCTAATTATTTTCCCCTCAAAAAAATTAATTTCACTAGAAATTTCACTTCATGGATCTCAAACTCAAAATTAGAATGATTTCCATGTAGATGATGTTATTTCAAGGTTAAGATATTGATATACAAATGGTCATGTCCTCCTCCTCTATCTTGGACTGCACGAATATCATATAATTTTACAATATCAAAATTTTCCATAAAATGATAAAATATTCTCTTCATGAAATCCATAAACACCATAGAAAATTAGTCAATCAAAATGGCTTACCAATAAAGTCAAAATTACCATACTAGATTCTAACTTTTGTATTGGGTACATCATTTTTTTTGAACATCAAGAGGGGGTACCCTGACACATGTTCAATATTCAAAAACCAACATGCCATTGTAATAATTTCTAAAAGGACATCAATCCATGAAAACAGAAACATATTCTTAAAGATCACATGATTCAACATCCAAAATCTAATATAGAGTATGACACTTATGTCATCCATTTTAAAAAAATAACAGGTAATGACCAAGTGACATACTAGGAATAATAAACCATTTAGATTTATGGTCCTATAAAATGACCTTATGTTACACGAACTTATTTGATTCCATTAAAAATGATTAACTAGAAATGTAAATCGTACCAAGGAGTAGGTCAATAGTAATCTTAAACACTATATGGTTCGAGGAAAATCATTAATTTCATAGGGTTTTCACACACCACTCTAGGAAGTTGACCACCCAAACAAGGTTCAACTATATGAATAAACATATCTAAAAACTATAATAAGATTACCCCTTTATAAGGAACAACATGTCATTCCCTTAACCATATAGAGTATCACACACTTTAAATGAAATAATTGACACCATATATAGAAATTCATTGTAACTAATAGTTGTAAAATTCGATCTAATCCATGACACATATCATCCAATCCATACTAATAAAATTGTTAAAGATGAAAATATTATGAAATATAAAGTTCTATAATGACTTAAAGTTATATATAATCACACGACATATAGGGAACCTAAAACCATATTCAAACCACTTTCCCAAATGAATGAAAATATCATACATGTTGACATAAGTTATGAATTCAATACCAACAATCCAAAAATATTTTATGATATAAAATATTGATTTGAACCTCTACCAAACATTTATAGCACAATAGAAGATGAAAATAAACATTATCCCTCTAATTATAGTTGGCCCTGCATTGTATCCCTCTAGTGGATAATCCATTTCATATTGAAGTCCAGTATCAGCACTTCCTTGATATTTCATTTCCACAGGAAGATCCTCTTTAGCAAGGGGATATGATCAACCACCCTTGGAATACTATTCATGAAAATTTTAATCCTTGGTGAATGTGGATCCTGCCTTACTACCATGTGATATCCTGTCTTAAAAAATATCAAATTGTATATCATCCATAAAGATTAAAATCCTTTGGATCCTTCATACAACTATTTTTTCCATGAACACACCTTCCACATGGTAATCAAAAATCTGGTACTACCCTAACTAATCCTCTGAAATAGTTATGAAAGAAAAACGGATACCTTTTCACATCCTTTTATTTCAATAAGATACGCTTTAGATTAGAACATCACCAAATGGTTCCCCACCAAAACCACTCTTCCTGGCTATGTCCACCTCCTCCAATAATCTTTTGTCAAGTACCTCTAAAAACATCTAATGATATGTGAAAATAAATATCAACTAAATATCTGGCCTTAGTCCCAACTCAATCCTCTTAGATTTTAGTTACTCTCTAATGACATGCTCTGGTTCCAGATGCACCGGCTTAGAAAAATTGGTAGAATACTCAAGAATATCACGCTTCACGTTATATAAGGTCAAAAATTATTAGGTATTAAATTTATTTAAGGTGTGTGGATAAGACAACTATTTTAATATGTTATTTAAGGAATCCTAGGTAAATCCTAATGAATAATTGTTTAAACAATAGAATCCCACCATCTCATTAATTGTCTCGTGAGAATGTATATGGAAAATGCCACCATAATGTATTATAGAGTCTTCAAAATGTTAATGATCCTCCCAATATATCCAAAACTTCCTAATATTCAGGTGGTCATATATTACCTTAAAATATGAGGGGATACTTTTAGTTAATTCAGATCCACGATCCACCACACATCATGGGTTTCCAAAAACCATTTGGCCCATACTCATAATAGTTTATATTATAGCTTCATTCAAAGAATGTTTCACTTGAGGAATCATTTGTACAAACTATCTCATAGTTTCTTCTCTCAAGTTAAGATTATTTCTTCTCAGAGGTATCATTTAATAAAAAAAATACAATAGCCAAACATATCGTGAAAAAATTAAAAAAAAAATTTGTAACACTTCCATAATACATTCATATTCATTAAAAAAGTAATTTAATGAAATTTTGAATTCAACCAATAAAATAAAACACTTAAGCAAATTACATGTCCATTTAAATAAACATACGATCCCATTCATTCATATCAACCCATAATACATGTATTAATCATTGTAAAACACTATTACCACCCATAGTAACAAGGGTTTACTCACCTAAGTGACTTAGATAAACCTATTTTCTAATCATAATGATTAAATTCATATAGCCCGGACTACAATCTACAAATTTCATATAAAAAAATCAGGTAGTGATAATAAACATTAGGTTAAACCTTCTCGTTGATTAAAAATTGTAACCAAACAACATGGTTCAACAAAACCATACAATAGAGTCTTTCATAACATGGTGAGGTGAAGAAAGAAAATAGAACATGTCATCAATATGAAAAAACGAGGTATACTACAAAAATACTATACAGGAAAAAAGATAAAACCATTTCCATACAATTCTAATAAAAATTAATTTAGTTCATAAAGGTAATAAAATATTCATATTTCTAATAGTATCCTCTGAAACACATTACTTTAGATGAAAATACAAATGTAAAATATGACATGCCTCATGATTCCCTTCTATTTACCTATATCCTACAATACAACTTCAAAATCATCCCAAATGAAAAATGTATTGTGTGAGCATAAATCTTGGTTGGATTACACATCAAATTCTATACAAGGTATAATATTAAAAATGAAATAGTTTAATATTTTACAATAAACATATTTACAAAACGTTTTCATAAATAATAACTCAATTTATTATTCATTTTCAATTTGGTTTTTCATAAAATTCATTTATATTATATAACTAAAAATATGAAATTTATAATTTATAAAAAATAAAAGAATATACATACATAAAATTCTATTAAATTTTAAACATATCCCTAAAATACCATTATATGATTCCATGTGATGCATTCACATATAATAATTAATGAGAAGCATTCTATGAAAAGAACCACTAAGTGATAAAAATCTATAAAAGAACAATCACACTATCATTTGAGATCTAGGCCACGGAAAAAAATACCTAATTGGCATAAAAGAGACTAAACCATCCCAAATGGTGGATCTCGCATATATTGATTAGGGCAACATTTTTTCGATATCAAACAAACAACCACTTCTGGTTCAACACACACTAATGTTTTCTTTTTCATTTTTATAATTCATATAAGGTTCCCAAATTTACATGATTCTGAAATAAATTTTAAATATTGTGCTCTATATTTTTAGAAAATTATCAAACTCAATCCAAACAACTATTGGGATTGAGAGACCAATTTCGAAATCCTAAAAAAACACATTCTTAGGGAAACCCCTCCCCCCCAAAAAATTAGCATTCCAAGAAATCATTGTAAACCACAAATCACTAATTTTTAATGAACATTGTGAGATAATTTATCAAAAATGATTATATATACATTTAATTAACCCATTTTATAGAAACACCTAAATCAAAATGAAAAAAAAATATCCACCATCAAAAAAGGTAATTTAAAAACAAGTGATTATCCTTATAAAGGAAAATAATGATAAACCAATTTAATGGATTATATAAAATACTATTTGATCAAGAATTTTAATGCTAACCATTGTGAAAATTTCAACTATAACCAAAGAAGAAGAATAACTAGAAGGAAAACATTCCCAGAGATGGGAACAGTTACATCCTTGTGGACTAATAATTGTATGAATGATCAGATTGGTTTGTATATCTCTAAAATCGCCTAAGGATATATCTCCATTGAGATAGGGGGATTAATTTTTTAGTGAAATGAAATCAGACAATTCCAAAAAATAGATCTCTTAAATTACATAGCATGTAATCAAAATACACACAATTTATTACATGAATAAAGGAAATGTTAAAAACATGTATCTTTTTAAAAATTATTAATTTTCTTGATTTCACAATGTGAATCCATTACCAGAAATATAACTCTTTTCCAATATGATACAAATTCATGAAATCGCCCTAACGACCATTACACGTGTTATAATCACTTTAAATGACATTTAATCTCCTAGAATGTATAGAAACAAACAATATCTATAATGGAACTGAAACCCAATAATTAAAATCAATATATTTGAATATGAAATTCTAAAAATATTAATATGGTGTTATAGCTTCCCTAATGACTCCAGTTTTAAATTATATGAAATTTAAAGACCAAAATTATTTAAAAAAAACCCATATTAAGGAGAACTACCTAGAAATATATTCATCTATAGGTAGTGTCTCATAGGACGTCCAGTTTCCCCAACTATGGTCAAGATATAAAACATGAAGACAGTCATAAATTTCTAATATTAATAATTAATTTTAAATTATTAAATTTATATTATTCTATATTCATTTTAATTATAATATAATCCAAACAAGTACCTTCCATGCCATAATATCATTTTTTATTCATATATGTAATCATTATCTCTAATCAGTATGAAACATCTATGTTATTTTATTAATTTACTCATAATTTTATAATTCTTGATTACTCTAGGACTAATATTATGTTACCAAAATCTATGATCTAGTTTTTGTGTATAAGCCAAATGTAGTCGGCAGTTAGGAATTACTTCAAATTTCCATTAAATAGTATACAACTAAAAATAATATCATATATATATATATCAATGAGAAATCCTAGATCATAGGTTTTTTTGTACCCAACTGTAATTCTTTACTCCATTTTTCATAATTTATTGCCTTATTCCATCCCCAACATCATTCACAATCATATACTCAAGAAACCTAGACCATTATACCTTAAATATTTTAAAAATAACATTTCAATTAACAAATAGAATCAAGGATCTATTCTCTAATAGCCTACATATAAATAAATAAGATGAATTTCTATCCACAAATAATCAAGGAATCTATGAAATTTTCATCAAGGTATTTATTACTCCCTTGTATCACATGATATCAATATTCCCTAAGACATTATAATATGAAAATAATGATTTTGTTAACATTGTTAATTATCCAACCCAATATTCATAACATCCTACATATATGAAACTAAATATAAGAGTATAAAAATAGTTAACATCGTCTATAATTACTCTTGGCATACTATTTCCAAATTTCATAAATATTCTTTGAATAAAGTTAATAATACTCCCAAACCTTTTTCTTTTAATAAATAAATTTTTTTACGTTTTATATCATGATCTAGGCATATAATCTATTATATAAAATGTAATGTAAATTATATTCAAAGACACAAAATATTATAATGCAATGTGAAGAAATAAACATAGTAGATTTCATGTGATAAGAAAAACTCATTTAGCTTCAATAAAAAATTATAAATATGAACAGTCTATGCATATATTTTTTGGTGATCTTTTAATGTAAATAACACTAATATCACTATCCCATATCAATTATATTATTTAATTCTATGAAACAATAATCTTATTCATCATAGGAAAATATATTTTCACATATAATTAAATTATTTCAATTAGTGAAATATTATCACTAAATATAACATTTGGTTAATCAATAAAAAGTTTAATCAATTAATAATTATCTAAACTAATTCATGTGTTTTTAAAATTTAGGATATTAGGATCTCACAGAACGTGATAATAAAAAATATGAATCATTTCCCTAATAACTATTTAATTATTATATTTATATTTATAAATTAGTACAAATTTTCATCATGATAATATATCTATTATCATTCATTAATTTCTAGAGATAGATTTCAGAAAATGAATTCATTAATCATTGACATAAATATTCATGGGTTATTCAATAGTACGTAACAAGTGATAAACAGGTTTTCATTTCATTAATAATTATATCATAAGACTAAAATTGTTAAATCCTTCACATATGAGTATTAATATTACCAATATATTAATAAACATCATCATTCCATACTATCATCTCTATATTATTAATTTTAGAATAATAAATATTTTTTTATCATTTTATAACCAATAATATCTTCCTTCTATATTAATTCATCGATTTATATATTTTTTTAATGATAATATGAATCCTACATGAAATAATTCTTTAATATTTATTCATTAAATATCAAAATTAAGAATGAGAAAATAATATTCTTCCTAACTTAATTTTTTTAATTACATAATCATTATAAACATAATACAATTAAAAAATTTATAATATATCAATATCAAGCCACATGAAATTAATATTATTCCAATTTATTATTAGATAATAATTTTTATCTTCTTAAAGTCAGTTTCATCTGTTTAAAGAACACAAAAATAATGTATGATTCACCACATTTCAATCGTCGAATAATAGATAGGTTTAAATACCTATACCTATTTTTTTATAAAAAAATTGGAAGAACATAATCTTTAAAATTCTTATAGAACCCTCCACATAGATGGATAAGAGATACAAATGTTTGTAGGATCTACAAATCTCTAGGGAATACAAAAGCTGATACATAGATTGGTCATTAGAACTCATGAGTTATCTAACCCACCCTCACTCTATGGCCATGAATTGTTCAAATGAAATTTATAGGTGTAAAATATATAAGATATTGGATATATAATTAATATATTTTATAATAATTAAATTTTGAAATAGTTTCTGAAGAAACTACCAATGATTCATTTAAAAACATTTTATTCATATTTTTATGTAATAAAAAATTAAAATGAAGAGATTCATTATTTACCATGAATTTATTCTTATGATTAATATACCTTATAAATTCCACATTGGTATTGGTGATAATATAATATTTATATGTCTGTTTTTATTTGATACAATAAAATAAAATAGAATAATTGTTTTCTTTTTATGAAGAATAATATTATCCCTTTAATTTTTCAAATTAATTTCTCATGAATATGAATTCATAAAACTAATTTTATACCTAAATAAAAATTTCAAGTAATTTTAGGAATAATTATTATAATATATAGGAAAATAAATATCCTTACAAATTATATATATCCAATGAAAATGTAAATATGTTGACCTTTATACAACACCTGATTTAAAAAACAATCTAATGTAGTATTTAAAATATCATAGTGTTCATTATTATAAACCAAACACCATTATATGAGAACCGTATAATGATATACATATATCTAAAAAAAATGAATTTATCATTTCATAAAAACATAAAATACCAAATATATAAAATTTATCTAGGTAATAGATTAATTTTATAATCCATTCACAGAAATCATTTTTTTATTATCATAAGGATGCATCCATTAAACAATTCTATGAAATCTAAGCTGCACTTACATGAAAACTAAAAAAACATTTAAATAGAGGTTAAATATTAAATTTCTTATATTCTTTCCATAAAATTACTTCTTACCTTCATTTATCAATATAAAAAACAATTAAAACTTTATGAAATTTACCAAAACATGAACACACATATTTTCTTTATAAAACTATACCTGTAAAGTTGTAAGGGAAATAATAATGGTATAATAAACCATTAAAACATTTTATTTAATAAAATAAATAAATAAGTAATGAAAATAAATCATTAACATTTAAAACTCTACATCGAAATTAGTTTCTAGTAAGATAAGTTGATCACAAAAAACTGTTAGGATCAATTATGAACAATAAAATTTTATATATAACATTTCAATTCCTCTATTAATACATTATAAAATAATTTTCATAACTATATATCAAATTTAATAAAATATATTAATCATCTAGAAAATAAAAAATGAAAAATGGGAGTCTCTAGGAATGTCCTGACTATTACACCTCACAACTAATTTTACATTTTTCTCAAACTACCCATAAACTGTATTTAAGGGGATAGAATACAACCATGTAACCCCTCAATACTATACAAAATGTATCATCAAAACAATACATATATTCTATGTTAAGTTAATCATAGGATACCCAAAAATATCACATTCATTGGCTGACCAACATGTCACAACATCACTAGCACAGACATATGAAACCCTAGTCATGGAACACACACTAACCCACTATCTCCAAAGAATTAGAATAAAAAAATATTCTCATTTGTCATGTTATCCATAAAATAAGGAGTTATCACTATAATTATACCCTAATAAGGGGATTATAATGGTCTAATGATGCACCAGTACTCTTCCCATGAAATTTCAAAGTCATGTAACTCATAATAACCACTTCCCATTGCCCTGATTCTAGGAGAACAAAATCCCTCTCATAGGACCCAAAAAAATTTCATTCAAACATAATTTCAAATAATTGAACCACTACAATTTATCTTTAATAAAACTCAGTTTCCCACTTTATGGATTCATAACAACAACACAACCCTAAAATAACCTAACATTATATGCAAAATTCAATTAAAAAAAGTATATTCCAAAGATAATTATAAAAATCTAGACTCTCTAGGAACCTTAAGAAAGATAATAATCATATACCCAAATGAATTCCCATGATCATCATATAAAACATTTTATTATATTGTGAAATAAAATATGAGCCACCTATGTAAAATATTTTTGAGTTGACCAACTAGATATCAGAGACTTATAATAAAAAAATTTCAAGAAAAATGTGAATTCCATCAAATAGACCAGAAAATAATTGTTGGGAAAAACTATTATTGAAATTTAAGAAAATTAAGAATAAAAAGTGAATTACCTAAAAAAATAAAAAATGATCCCTTGAATTTATAAAAAAAATCTATTATTATCTTGAAATTTCCCTTTTAGGTTTATAATTAATTTAGATGTATATTAATGAAATGAGAGAGAGTGGGGTTTTTAGGGTTGGTTTCTATTGTCCAAAATGGGTGATTTTTATTTATTTAAAATATTTATTGAAATATTAAAAAAATGATTCATTGAAACATTAAAAATAAAAAAAAAGGTAAATATCCTTTTTGGTGATATAGTATATTATTACTATTAGGTTTATGGGATAATTACCTTCACATGGTTATAATAAATAAATCATGTCCATGCATATTTTAATTATACATAACTTCATATAAAAATTGTTAACTTTTGTGAATCGTGATACATTTTACCTATAAACCTTTAATGAAAAAACCCATTAATTATATAATTATTCCTTTAAAAACACCCAATAAGAAATAAATTATAAAAAAAATGTCCTTCAAATAATGGTAAAAAAACATTACATAGACCACAACTTAGGTATTCATTCGTGATAAAATCCCTTTTTTCTATGGAATTATATATCGTGGTTGACATGAATGAATTAGGAGATTTTATGGGCTATGATGTAATGTGTCTATGTTAGTAGGATTATAAATTTAGAATAAAAAATAATCTTTCAAATGACTTCAAGATACCCACGATGGCCTCTAGGACACCCAAACACTTGTTTAAATACCTGTTGGTGGTTTCATATATCTTGAATTTTGAATCCAAATATCAATTCAGAAATCAATTTTTCTTCAAGGATATGAAATTCAAATTTTCTTTGAAAAAACCAACCAATAAATTCTTAGGTAATTAACATTTTATTGTATTAATGAGAACATATAAAAAATATATTATTTTATTAGAAGGGTTGTTTAAGAAACTATAATATAATTCGAAATATTCTCTTTTATAGATAAGTGTTTTACCATAGTGTTAACCATCCCTCTATATTGTAAAATTTGATAAGAAAATTCCTCATTACATTGATTATATTGATTATAAAATGTTTGTGATAATGAGGATATATCCATTACTATATAATTATGACATGAATAATCTAATCCATAAGGATGAATACACCTAAAAGGTAAATGATTGATCTATATTTCATAAAATGAGGTTAAAATGTTTTTATATATAGAATATAATATTTTATAGTGTATATTTACATTTGGAATCTATAATGATGTTCATAAAAGTGTAGTTGTCGTGTATGATATTTTTAAAAGTGTCATTCAATTTTAACAAGATTTTTTGTTTATTTCTATATTTATATAATTCTAATATATTCCATGAGTAAGGAGGAAAATAAAATAAAATTAAACTTTATTTAGAGTCTCTATAAAATGAAAATTAATTAGCTTGTTTATGGGAGTCCTCATTTTTGATACAAAATAAACTATTATAATGTAATTTTATTGAAATATTGTGTATATATACGATTCATTCAATGTTAGATCTATTTAGAGAATGAACCTAACTGAATACTATAATAAAAACCCACAGTTTTATAATATTATGTGTATATTTGCATAACATTGTGAGAAATTTATCATGATTATATAATATAATGACCAAGTTGACTCAAAAGTGTGTAACGTTTCCCTACAGTGATGATTGTAAAATAAATCACAGTGGAGTTTAATAAGTTGTAGGTCACTAAACCTATACTCACACAACCATATAATGGGCAATTTTTATTACATAAATTTAATCTTCAACGAAAGATATTAATTGTAATCTATTATAAAATTACTATTTGGTACCTTCAATCTCGCCACAATAAAGGTTACATGAGAAAACATCTTTGAATCATGATATAATGTTAATATTAATACTATTTCCATTAAATGTGATGATGAAATATGAGGTTGGAATTTTTATAA
Organism: Viscum album; assembly: GCA_963277665.1. NCBI lineage: Eukaryota > Viridiplantae > Streptophyta > Magnoliopsida > Santalales > Viscaceae > Viscum > Viscum album. Next base: position 1,977,862,474 of record OY728146.1, on the reverse strand, counting down.
ATACTCATATAAAACATCACCATTGTATATATTCACATATGAGGTAAACATGTGTGAGAGGAGCCTCATAGAGTTGGTCAAGGATTATGAATTTTCAATTCATTAAGATCCTAGAATTGAAAAATATACACGATTCTCTTCAATGGAATGATTATGCCCCAATATCCATCAGAATGACTAAAAGAGGCCAATATTCATTAATGATTACTTTGTAGACAAGGAAATCATAGGTAAATAAAATAAGGCCAACCTTTCTAAAATTATTTCTTATCCATCTATCCACAAAAAGATCTATCAGGTGTAAATGGATGATATGAGCATACAAAACATGGCAGTGATTAATGTATAGATTGGATTTGAAAAATATATATTTATATGAATCCTAAAGTGAATATTCCACCAACCCTATCAAGAAATAAAAAATTAGAATATTATATAATATATATAGATCATCATTATCTATTCAACCAAGAAGCATATAAGTATATTTATATTTTTAGAGTACTTCTACACCATTATCATAAAATGGTATATTATAAAGTACAAATCTATATTAATTTTCTATTATAATTATATGTTTGGAATAAATATATAATAATTGTATGTTTGAAAATGGGATAATATTACTATTGGTTATTTATATTTTCATCTTACTTCTAATGGAAAAAAATTACCATTCGGTTTTGGTCAATTTAATTAAAATTAATTCTAAAATAATTATTAATCTAGTTTATTTTACTCAATAAATATGTTGGTATATATAAATGAAGTGGTGATGTTTATTATCATACAAATATTTATTGTATCGGATTGAGATCTATGGTTCAGTTCTAAGATCACGATAAATAATTAGGTGGCATTGACTATTTAAATAATGATTATAATTATTTATCATCCTTAATTTCATGTTTAATAAAAAATAATTTTTACATTGGATGGGTTGAGAATGTCATACTTATCAGATTTTAAATTAGGCTAGGACCAATATTGTTAAATTTAATTGTTAACATATACTAATTTTTTCTACTCATAAAATGTTTGAAACCATAAGATGATCTATATGGGAAATAACATAGAGCTTTGAAATGTTAGGAGGTTATTGATTGGGAAATATTTTGAAACTAAATCATGATAGGAAGTATTAGATATGAATTTAACAATTTAGATAATATAAATTCATATAAATTTAAAGAGATAATCCATATTGATAATTATATAATATATGGGGAATTTGATTTTAGAGGTAATTATTTCCATCGATTAACACCATGGAAGAGAGTTATAAATGTTAAAAATAAGGAAAAAATAATCAATGGATATATCAAAACCTTTTATATACTTATTCACATGTATTTGGTAAATTTTTCATTCAACGTATCGTGTATAAGGTATTTTATACCTATTAAATCACACACACAAAATATTAAGGTTGTGAAACAAGAGAATTGATATTATTATAATTAAGAACAGATTGTTGTCATTGATCATAGAGGTATTGTACAATCAAATTAGGCAACACACTTTTTCCATGATCTATTAAATAATCATGTGTATGTTAATGTTACATAGGAATACATATATTTAATGAAATAAAAGTGTATTCATCTATTTACAACAATGTAATGAAAAATTTTATGGTGAAAAATATTTAATTGTGGAGAATGTGAAACCCTGTATTTCAATATAAGATTCGATATAAAATTTTCTAATGTGTGGTAATAGCATGTTCTACAATAAATATGAAACTAAAATAAAAAACATTAATAAAGATGAATATTTCTGTGTGAAATTAAATGAATATTATTATTATATAAAATAAATGTAGAACAATGTAATATAAATAATAAGATAATAATAAATACTTTTAAATAAAATTATTGAAATCATAAAATATTCTACAACATCATCTCCAATGAAAATGATACCACCATATATAATATTAAAATGATTATAAATTATTAGAAATATGAAATAAGTGTTGATATAAGGAATATGATGACATTTTTTTGATATTTTTATTGAAATATATGTGAATATAAAGTTTGGAAATTAAAATTCTAATGGATTTTTTAATATTGTTTTGTTTAATATAAATTGTAATATTATGATACTTACGTTTGAACATATATTCTCTGTAATCAGGAAGTAAAATATTGGCACATGAGGAATAACATTAAACTTTAGATGAAGGTAGAATCAATGAGATATACAATTAAATACAAAAAAGAAATAAATATTGGTTAAATTTAATGATTATTCCAATAAATTAAAATATTCCAATCAACATGATAGCTATAATACTTGAGATACTGTCACAAAAGTACAAACTTGAACACCTCTATGGTTGTTGAGGAAAAAAATTGTGACCCTCAAATCACCTCTAATTGTAATGTCTCGGAATTTGTGTTTTATTTTTTTATTTATATATAATTATTTTGAGACCACGAAATTCCATGGCATGTGGTTCCGAGGCCTGGAGGTCCCAGAACATGTTTTTTAACATTTTTAAGGTACATTTCATAAATTTACAGATGGGATTTTATTTCTTCTGAAACGGTTCTCGTATTAAAAATATGTGGGAACTGTTGAACTCAGAACATCAGGATTTTCCTAGATATGAATTAACTTTGTCCAGAAAGGGTCGAATGGAAAATTTATTTGTTTTGCTTTTTGAGAAAAAGAATAAAATAACTTGAAAGAATTATATTATTTTCTTTCTCAATTTTGAGTGGCAGATGGAGACGTTGTGGGGAAATGATAAGGCAAAGATGCTGCACAATAATGAGGCATAATAATGGCTCATTAACTCATAGTGTAACAATGATTTAATGAAGTGTAACAGTAATGTTTTTTCATAAATAAAATAGTGTAACAACGCAACGTCGCATCATAATAGAAACATTGTGACATGCTCTAATTTAATGTTTGTGGCACCAGAGAAATAAGGATTAAAAATTTGGATTATTTACTGACGAACATCTGACTAACTTCCACCCCAGTGAACAATGATTAACCCTGGTGATACTAGATCATATTCTAATCCCTTTGATGATCGGATATGGGAAGCGACATTGACGTCTTAATCCCTCGAGGAAGAACATCGAGGAATAATATTTCATAAGTGGAAGGAGTTTTTTTATGTTCATCCCGTTCCTTTAAAATAATGATGAAAACAGGTCAACCAACAAATAGGTTGATCCATGATTTGTACGTTATGCAAGAGGGTGATTTATTCTTGGGGTTTTATTATATTTGGGGTCCAAATATCATCATGGAATGACTGAACAGAAGCACTCCCAACCTCCCCCATCTTTAGACCTCTAATGTAGAGGCCCTCGTCCAACACAAATAAGTCTCAAGCACATCCCCATATGAATTCATGGTGGCCATACCCTTGAAATGATGGCAAGGTAGTTTTTGGATCCTTGTAGTGAAGAGGGAACTCCCCTGAGGCCACATACACTGACAGCTTGATGAATGAACCACTGATGCATATTCAGTGATATTATAAACTCCCTAACGATGCACCGACCCTGACGGCAGTCCGCCCCACCATCATCATGGAGGAGGCAGCCCACACTAGCGGGATACATTGATCAGGAAGTCATGGTGGTGCACTAGAGGACGCAGTGCCAGGAGGGGCCCCTCTTGAAGGGATGGCCTATGTCTGGGTCGTTCAGACATTTGTAGAAGCCACAGTTCATTACCTATGGATGGGGAAGGGCCACACTCTTGTGATTCCAGGGTGACTGGACGTGGTATCCATGCCACGTCCAAGCTATTCAGAACCACTGGCCGCACCGCATGGTCGGTCCCTAGCCGGTGGGCCAGGCCGATCACACTGCCCAGCATACCAGACCCAAGCCCAGCATGCTAGACCACATCGACAGGATAGACATGCACCGGGAGGCCAAACCCACACTAGATGATTGGATTTGCACCCAGCATGCTAGGCCCGCATTGTCATGCTGGACCCACAGCCCCTTCGGGCCGGGCCAGACAAGATCGAGTTGTCGGGTGACCCGACGGACTTGACCCTTGGCCAACTAGGCAAGTTCTAGTGAGGCCCATTAGGTCCGGCCCACTGTCTAGGTTGGACCAGACCAACCTAAACACAAACTAGGTTGGGTCAGGTCCGTCTAAATAAACTGGGGTTTGTGGGGCCCTCGGGTTGGGTTCGTCAGGTCGGTCTGACCTGGTTGTATCGGGCCCCATCATAACCAGCCCTCTGATTACCAAATCCCTCATATCTTGTAAAATGTACATTGATTGATGTGATGTTTGTGGGGTTGGGGCCCTCTCAACGAGGTGGATATTTTTGGATGCTCTTTGGTGATTCAAGTTGATGTTGAGGTGTGATGAAGGGATTGAGGAGCGATTATCCTAAGAACTCTACATACAAAACCCTGTGGGAAGTAATTCCCTGTGAATTTTAAAGCCCATAGTCGGAATCAATTTTCTGGGACATTTCAGGCCCACAGTACACGATGAGGATGTGTACCTCAGTATTCCACGACTAGTGGAAAGAACCTCTTTGTGACTTTGCTGGCCCATGGTATGTGATGGGGAGTTGTACATAAGCAGTCCAAGGTTAGTAGGAAGCACATTTTCGTGACCAGGTAGGCCCACTGTAATTTATAGAGGAGAGTTATCCAGCAGTCTATGTGTTCAATGTTGTGACTAATATTGCTACTGTTACTACCCTAGAATATTCTTGGTGTGAGTTTTCTTCTTGTACGTGCTTTAGTTTGAAAAATTATTGTGTGGCATTTCCTTTTTGTTTTGGGGTCCCTACTTATTATTGTGCTACTCAACCCTACATGGGAATCTCCCACATGTGTGGTGTCTAGTGTATACCACCAATGTTTCAATAGGGGGCTTAGAGAGACAGGACTGACAGATGTGATGATAATGGACATGGTGGCCCAGGACCAGGCGGGGTCTAGTTAGACTGGGCAGATAGGACATACTACTTCGGCTTCTAGAAGTTCTCTTCTCTCACAATTAGGTGTGGTTATATAAGGAACTCCATCATAGTATCCTTTTTAATACATGCTATTTTCATTTCATTTATTGGTTTGTATTCTATCCCACTTACATTCAATTGTACGTGGAATCAGCCTTGTTTTAGTGATATAATTTTTACCCATTTTTAGTTTTGATGGGATGTCTTTGGGCATGTGTGTTCCTACAGAAACATAGAAAAAAGCCTCCCACGTAAAGTTTGATCCCTTCGGCACTAGTCCCCAGCCCTTGGACTTCGGGAGATGGTCTTGGGGTAGTCATAGCATGAGCCTTGGGGGACATGTCAAGACAAAGTGGTATTATAGGGTGGTCAGTTCCCCCTAAAAGACCGTGAGTTGTGTTTTGTTTTGGGAAAACAATTTTTAGTGTTGTGAGTCCGACTATCAGATTTGGGGAGTCCTGTGTTGGAGCAGTGGCTGATGTATCCATACACCGAGACCTTGAATAATTCTTTTCGGGTCAATACAGGAAAACATTTGTTGCATAAGTGTTTTTTATGTTCTCAAGAATAAAATTCATCTCACTAGTTATAACCTTATGACCATGGTACATCCTGACCTATCTCAGGATGCCTCCACTTGGATGACCTGTCAGGATCCTGATACGAGGTCCTGAGGAAATAACACATTATGATGATGTGTCCCTTCAAGGACTAGTGCTTGAGATGGACCCACCATGTGGTGCACCAGTGCTACCACCACCCGATGGTAATCCTCTTCTATCAGTAGTTTCAAAATAAGACGTTATTAGACTTAGTTTCCATTATGAGTTATAGAGAAAAAGACCTCTGAGATTTAGGGGACAGGCGGTTCCTCAATTCATCGAGTATTGGAAGGAGGCTATGACGTGAATCGTCAACTTAGTGAGGACACCTCTTGAACATATGGTGATCTTGGTAGTGAGTCTTCAACAGGGTTCAACAAGGATATGATGGAGTTTGACCATATAGACTCACGATGAGGTGACCCTCACTTGAGTTGACTTCGAGAGGCTTTTCCAGGAAGAGTTTTCCGCACGACCTTGTGCTCAGTGCACATCCATGGGATGCATCACCTACAGCAGGACAACATGACAATGATCAAGTATTCAGAGATGTTCACCAACCTATTTTACTACTCGATAAAGGACATGGTGTCGGAGTGATCCTTTTTGATAGAGAGATTCTTGGAGGATTAGGAATAGTGAGCTAGGGATTCCCACAGGCCTGAGGTGGCAGAAGCTTCAGCAGGTAGCATATAGTAAAAGTGGGGCCCCAAGTGGTTGAGGTCTATCAAAGGATGACCCTAGGACTCAGGGTCTACAATACAAGGCTCCCAGACCACAGGGAGTTAGCCAGGGGCCAAGCTTTTCTACTCGTGCGGCAAGCAGGGACACAAGGCACATGAATACCTAGCCCACCATACAGATGACCAGAACATGGTTTGGGCAACTGAGGTAGTGGCAGCGGTTTGAGCGAGGAGTTCGACAATTCATAAGATGTGTCATGTGAGCTAGCCGAGCGGTAGGGTGTGGGAGACATTTTGAGGTGTTACTGCCACCCCCAGGTGGTCCACCCTAACATTAAGGATAAAGAAGATATGGGAAACGTCATCTCAAGGCAAGAAAGGCATATGACCATGGTGCACCAGAGATGATCTGAGGTATGATCTGTTTCTTCTCCACCCTAGCTACAGTACTTATCGACACAGGTTCTAGTCACTCATTCTTTTCCACAGCTCTTTTTCAGATCTCGGATATTTCGGTGGAGTTTTTGGCTCGATCATTATCGCTAGATACTTTTAAAGGTGGTTATATGATGATTACACACTAGTGCCGGCAGTGTGAGCATACTCTAGGATGTGATAGATTCAGTTGGGATCTTCTAGTGGCGTCGTTGAGGCCTTACGACGTCATCCTAGGAATCGATTGGTTATCCACATTCCATGCTCTGATCATCTGTTTTAGGTGTACAGTGCAGTGTTTTTGAGGATATGGGACTAGGTTTTCCTTCACCGGCAAGAAGGAAACCCTTGTAGTGTAGGACAGAATCCCTCAGAAAAGGGTGCATCTGATCACTCTCCAGCTGGCTATCCTCCCCCTTGGTGCAGTGGAGTAGAGGATTCTAAGCATCCATATAGCTGTGAATGAGTATGAGGATTTTTTTTCTTGATGAGGTTTCTAGATACATCCTCGTTGAGATGTATAATTTTGTATCAACTTGTACCCCAAGACAACACTAATATCCACATCGACTAATCAAATGGATCATGAAAAGTTTCACGAGCTAAGGGTACAATTGGAAGACTTGCTAGAGAAGGGGTTCGTAAGGCCCAACATTTAACTATGGGTATCCCTACTGATTTCTCCCAATAAGGAAGGTGGGAATTTGATTTTGTGTGTGGACTTCTGATGCCAGAACCAGGAGACTATGATGAACATGTACCCAAGGCTGAGAAATTAGTGACAGCTTCAACCAGCTGAAGGGAGAGAAGTGGTTATAATATATAGACCTTAGATTAGGCTATCATCAGCTTCAACTATAGGATTATGATGTACTAAATTCATCCTTCAAGTACCATTATGGATACTATGAATTTCTGGTGATGACTTTCGGCGTGACTAATGCCCCAACAGTGTTCTCGGGCCTCATGAACATGATCATCCATCCCTACCTTGACCATTTCATTGTTGTCATCATCAATGACATCTTTGTATAATCAGCGTCGGAGTAGGAACACACTGTACCCTTGTGGATAGTCCTAGATACACTCTGAGATAAAAAAAATATGGTAATATCTCGAAGTGTCAGTTTTGGATTTAGGATTTCCATTTCTTATGAAATGTCATCTCAGAAGATGGAGTTTCAAAATATTCAAGGATGATAGAAGTGATGCTTACTTATTAGCCACCCAGGAGCGTGACTAAGGTGCTGAGATTCTTGGGTTTGGCTGGTTACTACCGAAGGATCGAACATAATATTTATTGGGTAGTAGAACCCTTATCAGCATTGATAAGGAAGGGAAAAACCTTCCTGTGGACGGATAAATTCCAACATGGTTTCCATGAGATGATTTAGAGAGTGACTAGTGCCCCCATCTAGAGGATACCAGAGGAGGGAATTGGGTATGTAGTTTTCTGTAACACATTAGGTAATAGATTGGGTTATGTCATGATGAAGGAGTGAGTAGTGATCACCTACAGATCACTACAATTGAGAAAACATGATCAAAACTACGCAACCCACGAAATGGAGTTTGAAACAATGGTCATTGCCTTGATGATGTGGAGACACTACTTGATGGGTGAACGTTTACAATTTACTCTGACCACAAGAGTCCCATTTATATCTTCTTCCATAAATACCTAAACTTGAGGGAGTGACTGTGGCTAGAGTTCCACTTGGACTATGATATTGAGATAGTCTATACACTTATAAAGTGGAATGTTGTGGAATACATGCTTAGTAGGGGGACTGGGTTGTAGATACTATGTGAGGAAACATAGAAGATAGCCATGAAGAAGATATCCTTCATAGATAGTGGTGTAGTTTCATACATCCATTTGATGATTGTTACTCCCCCACTCTTACAATGAGTTAGGGAGGAACAATTGGGCGATGTTGACATTGGGGCCCAACATGTTTAGTTATCCTAAGGACATTTTCCTAATCGATTTTCGATAGGTGGAAAGCAATTCATCCTTTTCAGAGGGTGCACCATAGTTTTAGTGACATTAAAAGAGGAGGTATTGAGGTAGTTACATTCTTTCCCTCTGGTGGAACATCCTTTTGTGGAACCGATGTACCTGGACCTCCGATGTCAGTACTGGTGGCCAGGGATGAAGAAAGTAGTGGCTGAGTTCATTTAACAATTCCTCACTTGTCAGAAAGTAAATTTCAAGAAAAAATTTCCAACAAGATTGACTCAATCACTCAAGGTACCATAGTGGAAATGGGATGGTATCTTAATGGACTTAGTTACAGGGTTACAACATACATCTAGAGGTCATGACTCAACTTGGGTGATCATTTAATGACTCACCATGTTGGCTAACTTCTTACCCATCTGGTGAAGGGATCAGTAGAGGCCTTGGGAGGCATCTATGTTTAAGAGATAGTGCGGATCGATGAATTTACTTTGATGATAATCTCAGATCATGAAGCTCTTTATACATACCAGTTGTGGAAGGGATTGCATTAGGAATTTGGGAAACCACTACGGTTGAGTACAACATTTCATCCCTAGAAGTATGGTTAGACGAAGCAGACCATACAGATCGTGGAGGACATGTTCTATTCATTCATCTGTGACTCTTGTCATAGTTTGGAGGACCACCGTCTACTTGGGGTGTTTTCAAACAACAATATTTACCACTCCACCATTGGCATGGCACTATTTGAGGCCCAGTACGAGTGCCCTTGAATATTAACCATATGTTGGACATACCCATCAAATTCAGCACTCATGGGTCCATATTTGGTACGGGCTACAACCGAGAAGGTGCATATCATCCACGATTGGATGAGGACTTCACAGATAATTAATAATTCTTATGCCGATAAGAGATAGAGACCCTTGGATATCTAGGAAAGAGGTCATGTGTTCCTGTGGGACTTACCCTGATGTGGATTGAATATATTTGGGTGGGGTGGGAAGCTATATCTGATGTTCATCAAAATGTTTTAGATCCTGGGGAGAGTTGGTGAGGTGGCGTACCACTTAGATCTTCTCCCACATATGCACCGAGTGCATTATGTTTTCAATGATTCATAGTTGAGGAGGTGAGTGCATGATCCATTACACGTGATTGATTGGGGAGAGGTAGACATTGATGATGAGGAGACATTTATAGAGTTCCCATTTGAGATAGAGGATTGATAGGAGATGGTCTTACGTGTGTAGTTGAGACCTCTAGTGTGTGGCTGATGGAATCACAGGAATCTCAAAGAGAGAACATGGGAGCGGGAGACTCAGATTCATGCTCAGTACCCCCATATTTTTTATTAGATGTTGTTTTCCTTTCGAATACATAAAACCATCAGGTTGGGAGAATTTAACGTCTTAGAGTTTTTGTGTAATTTGTTTTATTTAGATGGAATTATTTCGAGATTGTGAAATTTGACAGCACATGGATCTGAGTCCCAGAGAGCCCGAAATAGGTTTTTGATCTTTTATTAAGGTACGTTCAGTAAACATGCAAGAATGATTTTCTATATTTAGAACTAGTGCTCAGATTAAAAATCAAAGAGCACCATTGAATTCAAAAAGCCATAATTCACCTATAAATGACTTAACTGCATCCCAAAAGGGCTGGACAAAACATTTATTTTTTTGACATTTCGAGAAAAATAATAAAAATAATAAAATGAATTATTTTATTTTCTTTATCATTTTTTAGTGGTGGATGGCGATGTTGTGGGGAAGCGATGAGGCAATAATGATGTGAATTGATGAGGCTCATTAATTACTTGTTAACTCACAACATTATGTTGCTTTAACGACGCGTAACAACAAATCTATTTCTTAAAAAAATCTGCATAAAGATGTGAAATAACAGCATAATGGAAACATAACGACATGATCTTATTTATAGATTGTCCTGATGGGGAAATAAAAGATAAAAATATGGAGGATTATATGGAAAATTTCTAACAAATTTCCGCCCCAGGGAAGAATAAAGAACACTGGAAGAACTTCATCATCTTCGATTCCTTTCAATGATCAGAGCCAGGAAGTGACATCGACATCTTAATCCCTCGAGGATAAATGTAGCAGCATCAGACTTCATAAGAGGTAGGTTGTTTTTTATTTTTATGTTTTTTCCCATCCTTTCATAAAAAAGACCAACATAGATCAACCCACGAATAGTTTGATCCACGATTCATGCATTTTGTGTGAGAGTGATTTATTATTCGGGTTTTATTTTATTCAAGGTTCAAATCTCGACATGGAATGATTGAACAGAAACTCCATGAACCTCCCTAATCTTTAAAACTCTAACATCTGGGACCTATGTCGACACGAACAAGGCTCGATCACCTACGCCAATGTGTTCTTGGTGGTCTAGCCTCAAAATGATGGAAAGGTGTGTTTGGGATCCTAACGGTGAAGGGGGCGCTCCCTGGAGGCCACAAAAGCTGACGACTCGTAGAACGGACCACCAGAGCGCATCTGGTGGTCCAATAATCTCCCTGCTAGTGTGACGGTGCTGGTGGAGGCCTCAGTGATGGTAGTGGCATCACCAGTGGGGGAACCGGTGGTTGAAGTGGTTGCGGCACTGGTGGTGGCAATGGAAGCGGCACCGCTGGTGGCGGCGGTGATGGTTGACCCTACCGGCCGCATTGACAGCGAAGTCGTGGCCCCTGGAACATAGTGGTTCACTATAGGACATGACGCTAGGCAGGGCGCTATGGAGAGGGATGTCCCACGTTCGATCAAGCCATATGTCTAGTGAAGACATGGTCTGTCGACCAAAGCTGGTTGTAGGGCGCTGTGCCTGCGGGGCCAGGGGGCCGGACGTGGCAGCCAGGCTACGTCCTGGCTGGTCGGCACAACCAGCGGCACTGCGTAAAAGGTCCCCAGCTGGCGGGCCGAGCCCCCATCAGGCCAGGCCGGACACGTACCCTATAAGCCAGACCTGCACTGATAGTCCGGACATGAACCTCCATCAGGCTAAGCCGGACCCAACCGACCTCAACCCACACTAGGTTGGGTCGAGTCTGTCTAAATAAACCAGGGTGTGTGGGACCCCCAAGCTGGGTTGGTAGTGTTAGTCTAACTGGGTTGGACCAAGCCTCGTCGTAAATGACCCCCTGGTTACTAAAACGCCCGTATCTTGAAAACTGTGCATCCGATTGATGAGATGTATGTGTTTTTTGGACCCTCTCACTGAGGCGGATATTCTGACACACTTTATAGTGACTATTCTGGATGTTGAGGTGTGACGAAGGGCTTGAAAAGTGGTTCTACCAGGGGATTTATGTACATAACCCTAAAAATGGATAAAACCAAAATACTGCTGACTTTTGGCCCCATGGGAAGCACTTCTCTATCACTTTTCAGGCCCACTGTGGGAATCCCTTCATTATGACTTTTCATGCTCACTGTACGCGACAAGGAGGAATACCATAGTAGGCCACGACTAGTGGGAAGCACCTCTTTTTGACTTTTTAGGCCCACAGTATGCAATGGGTAGGTGTACATATTCAATCCAAAGTTAGTGGGATGCTCTTGTTGATGACATTTTAGGCCCTATATACTCACTAGATATGTAGTTATATAAGACCCGAGGAGTTCCACAGTGTGACTAATGATGCTATGGTTACTACCATAGAATATACTTGGGGTGAGTTGTCTTCTTTTTCGTGATTTAATTTGAGGAATTATCGTGTGATGGTTTCTTTTTTTTGGGGTCCCTAATGAGTACATTCACCCCTGAACGGGCTTTGCCCACACATGTTGTGTTTGGTGCATATGACCGATGTTTACACAGGTGTGCTCAGGGATACATGACTAACAAACACAACAACGATGGACATTGTGGCCCATTACCAGGCAGGGCCAAGTAGGACTGTGCAGATAGGACATACTACTTCGGATTCCATTTGTTCACTACTCTAATGATCTAGTGGGGTTTTCTGCAGAAGTCCATTAGAGATTCCTTTTTATTACATGATGCTTTCAGTTCTTTGATGGGTTTGTATTCTGTCCCACTTTCTTTATGTTTTACTTGAACATAGCCTTGTTTTAGTGATATACTTTTTACCCCTTTCTAGTTTGTTGGAATATGTTTGGGCATGTGTTCGTGTTAGGGTACTCCGCCAAATTCCTCCCACATGCAGGTTGATGCCTTTGGTGCTAGTCACCATCCCCTTGCCTTCGGGAGGCGAGCTTGGGGTAGTCACGGTACAAACCCCAGGGGATGAGACATGACACTTATATGACATGGTTTGGTAGCTATGAAAAATTGTATAAGAACATATATTGGGTTGATTTACCCATTAATTAATTGTATTGAAAATAAACTCCCAGTAAAAAAATTATATATTAATTTAAAGGAAATAATTATATCATAATATATTTAACTAAAAAATTAACCATAAGCCACATAAAAATGAAATAACAACTCAAAACTCAATGATTGACATCTGATAGAGTAGTCCAACTTGAATCTTAATGATTGGAAGAAAAAATAATAATGGAAAACAAAGATATTTTCTATGAAAATCTAAAAATGTTTTCTTTTTGAAAAATATAACAAAATAATAATACAATAGAAATAGATCATAAGAATTATATAATAGAAAACATAAAAATGTATGATTTCAATTCATAAAATCATAACTTTTAACTTCATTAATATGTGTACACATCAATTCAATGAATCCTTAGATGAATTTATAGATGATAAAATACCATAAAATACATAATTCATATTTTTAGATCAATGGGTTAATGTTTAGTAGTGTTATATTTAGGTTTCTATCAATCAATTATGTTGCAGTAACTTTCTAATAAGTAATTATAGCATTACATTAAATAATTTTAGTGGGATAAACTTTTTTAATGGTTCATCTTTGTTCATCGAAATAAGAAAAAAATTATATTTTTAGAAATTTAATTTCAATGAAATAATTTTGTTACATAATAAACAATGTAATGTGTATTTCGATTTTGGAAATATAGAAAAGAAGTGTAAGATGAATCAATAATATTTAATTTTTTCAAATCACAAAAAAAAATCATATAAAGGTAATACTTCATATTTATTAAAAAACAAATAACCTTGAAAATATTGATAAATATTCCCAAGATATCACTAAATTCCTTATATAATGAAAGAAATAAGTTAAAAAATAATGAATATCCTAATTTACCAAATATCTCATCTTAGGTGGAAAATTATTTCGAATAGGTACATTGGAAAATATACCATGTCTTGAAAAATTTCTCCACCATTATGATTTTAAAATAGATAACCGATAAGATGGGTTATTTGAATAATTAAGGATGAGTAATATAATATACTCTTAAGGTTATTCTCTAGATATTATATATAAAATGGTTATTATTCTTACTAAATATTCACTGAATAAAGTGTAGATTTATATCATTTCTAATTTCATCAAAACTACCTCCTATATAATCCAATTATCACTCACGATATTCAATTAAAAATAATTATATAATATCACAATATATATAAATATGTATATATCATATTTCACCCAATATACATATCCCTAACGAACTACATTCCTGTATTCCCAAATAGTAGAGTATATTGTAGATAAATATATTTTATTTCTACATAAAAACAAAATAATCTCACATTCACAATCAGATAAAAATATCCATAATCTATCTCAACATTAATAACCTTTCATAATTTTAAAGAAACATTTCCAGAAAATTATTACATCATAATAAAATTTTACTTATTACTTAATGTCTTACACTACATCTATTAGAGGGTGTAAGTATGAGGTGGTATTTATCCATATTTATCACATTTATTTAGGATCTTAGGGGAACACCCATTTCCCAATACCCAAAATTAGTTTTAATCTCATTACCTGACCTAGTTAGTGGTTAATATGAAAAATCATAACTATAATGAAAAAAATAAACCCAAAACAACTGAAGGGTTAATAACCTAATGTAGTACCTTTGAAACCATTTTCATTTCCATAAAATTTATAACACATATCAGAATTCATTTCCACAACTAAAAAACACCACCGTTTATAGAAAGTAACAAAAAATAATCACATGTTTCCATACAATTTATTATCTGTTACAAATTCATTACAATTGAATTACAAAACGTGTCTTATAAATTCAACCTAATAATTTGTATTTCATGGTTTTAAGACTAAAAAATTATCATTTTTTATTAAATTTAAAAATTTCCAATTATTTTACATTATATACATTTATTTAGAATACCATAATTCATATCATCATATCCCATTCTAATTTTATATTCCATTTATTTCATCATCATCTTGTATTCCAAAAGTACATACAAAAAACCATGTCAGCCTCACTACACTTCCACAAAAATGTAACAAAATAATATCATATTCAATGAAAAACACATAAATCAAAATAAATATTCATTATATAATAAATTAATTATATTTACAACATATAAATATTAAAATTTTGATGATTAAATCTAAAAAAATATATTCTCCACATATCAACTTTAACAATCCATGAAAATACAACAAATACCTGAACGAAAGCATTTAGAATCTCATTCCTCATTTCTAATACAATATATTTTATTTTTAAATTATTTCATAAGAAAACACATCAATTGTTTTCATATAAAAAACCATCATATAAATACTAATTCAATAATACTGGGGGACTACCAAAAAATCAAATTAAACATTCTATTTTCAATCCTTTCCTTATTTTATTCTACATATGGTTACTATCATTACTATATAAATAATTTCTTCTTTATAAAATAATAATAATGTATAAAAATTACACTTAAATTGATTAATTTAAAATATAATATATAAATATCTTACTCAAAAATGAATCTTGTATGAAACAACACCGAAATAGAAGGAGGATAGTGATAAAAAAGTGATGAATTTTCTAAAATATTCACCAACCCTTGAACAAAATGATTCTATTTAACCCAAAACATGATGAAGATCTATATACATCCCTAATGAATGAAATATAAATTGAATAAAATAAAATTACTAGGGAAAAACAATAAATTAGATGAATAAATATGAACTACATTTTTTTTTATTTCTTACCCAAATATTTTCTAAGGAACATGCATAGTGAAAGAGTTTCATTAAATAATTCCATGAGAGATGTTATGGAATAAATTTTTTAATATTAATAAAAGAAACAAGAATTAAACAGGGAAGAAAATTAATTTTATAGTGAATCCTAAGGGGGAGAAAATATTTTATTCCATAAAGTACCATTATGGAACATAATTTAATATATTGAATATCCAAAAACAATTGTGTAATATTTCTAATGTTATACCCTTATTATGTTTAATGACTATTAATGGTATATAAATACGTATATAATCTTACTTAAAACCCACATCCCACATTGAAAATCATAAAAACCCCAAAAATAGCTATGAAAACATTAGTGTCTCTTTAGGATCCAAAAATGAATCAACTTTTTAAAATATTATTCCTTAACAACATTACGTCATAACAAAATTTAACATGACACAGTGAACTAGATCAATGAAACCAAATAAATTAAAAAATTAAATATGTATAAATTTATTTAAAACCTTACACTAAAATTGAAAATTTCACAATAAAACTCAATAACAAATCTACACTAACAATAAGAAAACCAAAATATCAAATAATTATGTATCATGGGGAAATAAATCCTCCATTTCATAACCCAAGTAATCAGGGATAAACTTCCTTTAAATTTAAAAAGACATTCTATAGATCCATTAGAAAACAAATAAAAATGAATTTATAGGTATGTAATATATTAAGTTTGGTAATAGCATTAAAATTCAGAAAATGTCATATTAACTGTAACACCCCAATATTCCACGGTACTCTTCTCATTGAATAATTCAACAGTTTGTGTTGTACGCAACTTCGAGTTCTAGCACACTATGACCAATAAAACTAGCCCTTATGAATAATAATACCAAATTTATGAAATTTTAAAAAAAATTATTTTTCAAAATGGACTTCATTATTGGATTCAGAATATCAAAATTAGCTTAGGGTGTATTTTTTGTATTTTTCTGAAAACATTCGATTTTTGATTAATTAGTGAAAAAAACTGAGTTATTGCTTAAAACCGATAATTATTTAAGTAATTATTGTTTTTATTTAAATATATTTTAATGTAAATAGATACATAATACTCATATTAGTTAACTGTAATTCATTGGAGTCATTTTATAATAAGATTATATATATAATTTTATTGAATTTTTTAACATCTTTTACCAACCTTTTAGAAACAATTGAAAATTTGCACAAAACGTAATTTTACGACTTCTGTGAATTAAATTTAAAAAATTTGATTTCCACATATCATATTAGTAAGTAAAATTTGGTCAAATAGGATGAAAATAATGTGTGGTGAAGAGTAACTTTTGAATTTTATTTACAACGATTAGTAGTAAATAGGGTAATTAATGGTAAAAATGAAATTTCAATTACACTAACACATGTCATAATTCAATTGGGAAAGTGTATTTAGAACAAAATCTCTATTATGAGTAAAATATGATACTTTTTGTCACCTTGGATTAGATTAGGAAATTTATTATTCTTTTATTTAAAGAAGAGTTAAAAGTGTTGGGTTCAAAGATTAATAAATAATGAATTTTTAATATAGGGTTATACATAAGATAAATTCGACTATAAATATTCATTAGAAATCTAAATTTATTTCATAAATAATTTATTTTATTTATAATTTTTATGTATTAAATAATTAAATTTATTTATGACACAATTATGATGCTGTAATTACTTTATTATTAAAAGATTAAATTAATTGATATTATAAATATCAATATAATTATAAATTGAAAATTTTGATGTATTAAAAAAAATTATTGATTAATATGACATTCTAGGGTTGATAAAATAATTTTTTTCAAATTTACGATGTTTTTATGAATTTCACAAAAACCAAATACTAAATCGTGTCAAAATTAACATAAACGGGTTTTTAAAACAAATACTATATTATTAATTGATATATTATTCCTAAAAATCAAATGATTGGACAAAGGACTTAGATAAGGTTATATATATCAATAATTAACCACTTGGTGTTCTCTTGGATTTTATAGAACATTTATTAACTATTTATTATATTAATACGAGAGTACATGGTAAAGGTTTAACTATTTATCTAAGAGTTGAATCTAAAAGACAAGGTTAATATGGTGACCTAAACCTACATAAATTCTATTTGTTGAGAGTATTCTACCCATACCCACTTTATAATTGATATAAATCTTTTTAGATGGATTATAAATATAATATTATTGTATAATAAAATAATATTTTATGTTTTTCCAAATGTGAACCTCACCTCTCTTATAAAAGGGTATTTCCCCTTCTTTTACTTTTACACCTCCAGAGCCATTTTCCTCAGCAAACCACTACTCAAATATCATCCCAACTACCCTAAATGCAACCTACACTACATAAAATTATCATAATCCAACCTAAGGATCCCTTTTGATCAAATAAAAAGGATGCACCCGAAGAAGAGAGAATAATTTTATCACCTCTTTCAAAGTTGTTTTCTTCTTCCACTTTCTCTTTCTTTGTTGTTTCCATATAAAAATAATAACTCCATTACCTTCTACATACATACAGGTATTAAAAATAAGGAACAAAAATAATCATTATTCTATCCATCCTATGAATGACAAAGTCACCATATGTGAGTACGTACAGCTTACCGTCTCCACATCGTGGTGTAGTTTTTATCTCAACATTTCATTATTTGGATGGGTAAAATAATGAGTATAATTTATTTTAATAAAAAATATAAAATTTTAATGATTATGTATATATTATATACCATCTAATTACATACTATTTTATCATCAATGGAATGAGATTTTCGCTCGTGCGTACATACGAATTACCATCTCCACGAATGCGATGAGATTAATTCCCCATCGTAATCAATATAAAATAATTTTAATTTTATAAGAAAAAATAATGTTTAAGAACATAATATCATTTAGTATATTAATCAAATACATCATATCCATAACAAACATGACTTATGTAACAAAACATATAAAAGAAAATGAATTAGTTAACACTTGAAACAATGATACTACTGAAATATTATTAACAATGAAATATTAGAGGATCTCACATTGTATTATATTTATGTATGAAGCTATTGTATAATTTAATAACAATAATTAAACTATTATACATTATTTTAACATACCCTCGATCAATGAAAATTACAAGGTAAGGGTTAATTTTACAATATCTTTATTTATCTGAGTTTGTTTATACATAAGATTCTACTGGGACTTATTTATCATCCACAATCGTGTTTCATAAAAATGTATTTCAAGAAATCTTTAATATTTTTTAGAATATGGTATAAATTTATTTATACCCTGATTTTACTTTTTATAAAATGTTTTGAAAGGAATCTTTCTGTCGTTTTCCAAAAAAGTACTTAATGACCATTTCGATAAATTAACGTATGACTGTTTTTAACTTATACGGTTGGTGCAGATATTTTATTTCCATTATAACAACTTCAAACAATCCCTTACAAGATTATAATAATTTTTTCAAAATAAATGTTTTATTTTACAATTACATGACTTTTAGGTGATTTCAAAATAGAAGGATATATTCCTCTCAAATAGTTTTTATTTCATCTATGTCAACATCCTTTGATGGATTTTACACTTTTTTGAAGATGATTTATTATGATACAATATTTTAAATTGTATTGAAGGTTTTGAGATATGATTGATTATGGACGTGTTATTTTTATACCATTCATTGTTTATCATTAAAGTATTAGCATTTCATATGCTAGTTTTAATACTAACGTTTATGTTATGTTTTAACCATTTCTTATGAGGAATGCATTGGACCTAGTATGTGATGGGTGGAGCCTGCAATAGCTCCTAGATGCATCGGTAGGTCTCATGATACAAACTAGTGTCTTGGCATAAGGCCTTGAAAAAATTATTATTTTTAGTCTTTTCATGAGGCCTTGACTATGTGGTTATGATGTCATACATTATGCATTCCATCATTACGAAATTTGATATTGATATTAAATGTGATTATTAGACTATTATAAGATCCATGTGAATAAGTAAATAGAATTGTTTGATTTATCTTTGAAATATTTTGCTAAAGTTTAATTTTTAAAGTCCTGTGTTTTAGTCTTATACATTGCCTTAAATGTTTATTATTATTTATAATAGTTTCCTCTATATTTTTGTCCTTACTGAGAATATAAGCTCACCCCAATAAATTTTTTTTATTTTTCCAAGGATGTGAAGAAGTATATTAAGATTAACCTTTAAGAATAGGCTAAAGGATATAAGAGTGTTCAAATGGGATATAATGTTGTTTTTTATTTCATGATGTAATGTAAAACTTATATATGTATCTAGTAATTCCAAGGATACTAAACTACTTGGTCTTTTGAGATTTGATTCCTTGTATCATGCCAATGTTATGTAATAATGCACTAACACTGGGTAACTCAGGTGGGGCATTATATTTACATTAATCCCCCATATGAAAACTCATTAATAACACACAAAAACATCCCAATAACTAATTATAAGGAAAAAACCTATTGGAAACATCATTAAATGCAATCCAAACAAATTTTGGTCATCCATATTAGATACAAAAACAATAAAATAAATAAAATAATCCATGAATCCAAACACCCTATGAGATACCTATAAAATAATAATCTCTAAAAATCAATCAAACAAAAATGAATAATAAATCTGAGAACTTAAAAAATCATTTTATTGTCATTATGAATATCCAGTAAAAATATATTTTAGACAACTCATGACCCTAAGAATACATATGTAACTCACAATAGCATAAACAATTTTGAAAAACATTATGTCACAAAATATATAAACCAAAGGAGTTATATACCTTCTAATGAAGTACTCTTAATAATACTAAATCTACACTAGAAGCACTATGAACATCATATATACATTAATATCGAACTAGACCTTACTAATGACATGTTGTTTGTAACGGAAAATTATTTTTGGAATATATTATTCTTTAAATATATTTCATTTCTTTGATATCTTTACATACATAAAACCCCGTTTCTAAATTGACAATGACATGGTAACCCTTTATAACATAGTCATATAATTAGAAGTAATGGATAATATTCACCACAATATGACTAATATATAATATTTTTGAAATAATTAAAATTTAATTATTAATTCATATTAAATAGATACTCAATTTTTATTGATGTCATTTTATATATAATAAATAAGTGGTCTTCCAAAAAACATTTATTGCATTTATTGGACGTCAATTATAATTAATTTCTTTAATTATTTAAAATATTATATTATGTAATTAATATCATTTTTGAAATCATCATTTGAATATTATCTTAGAGAGAATGGTTAGGGTTTCTCTAAAAATATTAATTTCACATTGAATGGTGGAAGATATTGATTTTTGAAAAAAAAATTCATTTCTATTGATGTTAAAGTAAAATTATGTAATGAATTTTTTCATAAAGTAAAATAATCTACATTTATTTATAAATTTTATCATTATTTATGTTTGAATAACCATTATAAGTTATTTTTTTAATAAATAATTTTATTTGGCTCAAGATAACATTTTTTCAAAAATATTTTTTTATGAATGACTTTTTTATCATAATAAATTTAATTAATATATATTGATTAAAAATTTAATTAGATATCAAATATTAAATATTCAATAATATATTTGAATTTTCATATTTATGTGTTTAAAATTTAA
This sequence comes from Viscum album, assembly GCA_963277665.1. NCBI lineage: Eukaryota > Viridiplantae > Streptophyta > Magnoliopsida > Santalales > Viscaceae > Viscum > Viscum album. The sequence continues at coordinate 1,977,840,927 of OY728146.1, read as the reverse complement.
TAAAGGGTGTAAAATTATGATTTGTTCTTAGAAATGTATTTTTTTAAAACATATATTCATTAGAGTTATTATTATTATTTAAAAATAATTTCATTCAATTTTTTAATTTGAATTTGGTTGTAAGATCACATATTTTTTAGGTTCATCCCACATTGAGTTTTATCTTTAAAATTTTTCTGTTTGGTTTTCTATTAACATTGATCCCTGGTGGATCAGTCCTATTCGAAGGAAAAGATCCATTATTGTATAAAATGTCATAATGTTAAGGGTTATATGTTTATATTAATTAATGTATTCCATTTATAAACACATTAAATTTTTTTACAAGGGTTTTCCATTCTATAATAGTATTTTGAGGTGTTTTGGTATTTTTTTAAAAAAATGGGTTGAAAACTATCTATTGAAAATTTAAACCCCATGTACATTTTACAGAACATGTAACTTTCCCCATAAATATATCGTGAGCCAGTATAGGGCATGAAATGTTTAGATTTTATGAAAAACAATCATGAGTTTCAAAACTCATTCTAGATAAATATTTACTATAGGTGATGGGTTTCTCAAAATATACCTCTAAAAATAAATACATGTCATCTAAATGAGTTACACATTGTTTAATATCATGACAAATAGTTTTAAGGATGTTCATAATTTTGATTTGAAATTCCATCTATTATAGGAATCCTTCTCTAAACCCTAGTGATTTTCCAAAGAGAATTTATGTTATGTTCCTCTAATATGGACATCTCGTTTCATTGAATGATCCCCAATATGTCTTTGGATTTGGAATTAAATTCCTATTCAATTTTTCTCGATTAAGGAAGTGAATCAGTTGGACCTATTTTGTTTGGGATCATGTCTTGGGTTTTTTTAGGTTCTTATTTTTTTCTTATTTATCTTATAACTCATTGATGTTTCCCTTTGGAAGAACTGTGTTAATAACTTTTTTAAGGTTAGGGGACTAAACCATAACCCTATTGTATGTCTAATTTAAAAGTGTGTGCCATATTTCTTGTTTTTGGCATAACATGAAAATTAATTAATTAAATGATGAATTTGAATATTCCTTGTAATCTATTTGGATATAATTGTTTATGAACTATATTATGGCTACCATTCCGGAGAGAAAACACTTGATTCTAAATTATTTGAATCATATTTTGATGTGTATTTAGTATTACTTGGGTTATAGGTAACTGATTGATATAGATTCACCTTGTATTATCTTTATTATTGAAAATACTTGGATGATATTGTTTCATGACCAAATGATAAATGTAATGTAATATTGAAAGATAAATGGAAATTTTCATAATTAACCATTTATCCCTATAATGGGATGTTTTTATATCATTGGTGTTATTAATTGTTTTATTAAATATTGTAATGCTTATATGCCAGACTTTTCACTGATACATGACATAATGATTATATAGTAGTCTTTTCCTAGATACATTCTATAATTTTTATAAGACGATCTTAGCATAAATACATGATATAATTTTTATATAATGGTATTGTACCTGTTACATTATATAATGATTTTTTACTAAGTTTAGTCTTAACACATGTTGTAATTTTTATATATTGGGTGCATGTATTATTTACTATGTCATAGATTATATAGTGGTTTTAACCTAGATTTCTGTGATATACACCATGGAATTAGGGAAATAGATGGCATGGTTTTTACAAATACTCATAGACATATTAAACATGACACCGAATTAGGTTATGTTTTACCAAGATTATGTGGTTAGGGTTAGAATGGTCATGAGACATGCTTATAGATATTATGACATAGTTCCTAAAACAATTCATGTTGTATTAATTTTATTGTTTACGTAATTAATAAACATATTTATTTCATTATTTCATGCACATATTATCATACTAGTTATGATTAGACATGGTGGTATTTACTTACTAAATTTTAATCATACCCTACTTAGATTTTCATTTGGTAACCAAGTATATTACATGGATGCCTGATTGGACATGTTAAAGGGACCATGCTAATTGTTTTCTCACTGAATATGATAGAGATGGGAGACGAGACCGACATGGGGGTTGGGAAAAGGATCTCTTTATTCCACTAATATTTTATTTTTATTAATTATAGAATATAATTTAGTTACATTCCAACACTTATTTAGATTATTCTAATATAATTTATTAGATTACTCAATTGGATTTTGTTGTTGGATTTTCCATTGTTTGGTATTATTTCCACTATTTAAGTACTTTGAAATTTATTTATTTATATTGATGATTTATGCTCTGTGGTAACTACATTACATGGGGACAGTCTCCCCACTATACTTTTCATATCCCCAATTCCATTCAATCACCTCTAGAATATGTGGATGCACACTTAATGTCCCATAACCAACCTATTTCAAGCAAATGAGGGAGAGTTAGATCAGGGGACAAACAATGTGATCTCAAATTATAACATATTTTTTCCATTTATTCAGTTTTTTTATAATTATTTAAATGATATTATAATGTTTCATGACTCAGTAATGATCTTTTTAATGGGTTTATCTAACCCATGTATGGGAGAAAATGTGAGTTCTTGAGGAGAGGATTGTTGTTTATGTTATTCTCTAATTATAGTAGATTTCATTCCACCGAGGTTGATTCACATATTGTGTGTGGTTAATAATTACTAATGTAATTTGTTCTTTGGATTTATACTCATGGTCTAGTATGGCATGATATGAGTATGAATGCATTATGATAAAAACCATGGAATATATATATTGACATGCATTGTTTATGATAAGGTAATATTTATTGCATTTGATACATAATTTCCTATCTAAACTATTTAATATGATGCCTATTATATCCGATAAAACTAATTAAATGAACTATTATTTCATCTTAAAAACACATATTATGCATGTTTTGGGAGACTATAGTAGTGGACATATTTTTTAGTAACCTTTTCGAGGAGACATTGTTATTATATGTGTTATTTTATAGAATTTTTTTATCTGGTACAGAAATTGGTCCATATTTATCTTCAAGTTATGGGTTATGTGAGTGGAAATAAGCTTTCTCCTAGCATATCTCAACTAGAGCTTCATGTAGCTCTTGAGTATTCTACAGATCTTTTTCATGACAACTTTTTGAGGGTCATGAGATCAATGGAAAAAGATACTATTTGAAATATTCATTCGATGTATAGTTGAAGAGAGCATAGAAGATACAAAATACAGAAATATTCAATGGATATGGATACCACTAGGTAGATGAGTTATGTATCATGTAATTCAATACGATCATTAAGAATCTTGAGACACTCATGGATAGAAGGGTGAAACATGCTGCATATATGCTTTGTGAACCTACCATTAGTTAGTGGGATATTCAAGAGAAATATGGAGAGATAGATGATCTATCATGGATGTACTTAACAAATTTTTTCCTGTTATATTTCAATCCCAAGAAATTAATAAGTGAACAGGCCTGTGAGTTTATGTAGCTGACACCAAAGGGAATTTCAGTATTGGACAATCTAAGATGAATCAATGACCTGAAGCCCTTTGAATTATCTTTGGAAGGTAAAGATATGTCTAGGGAATGGAATTTTCAAAATAACATTTCAATGTGATCGGGTGAGAGGTGAATGTTTTTTTGAGTAGATTTTCAGATGTGTTGAATCAGGGACTCATCATGGAAGTGACTCTAAGGTAGGCCTTGAGTAGAAGCCAAGATATTTCCATAGGGTGAATTGATAACTCATTTTATAATAGAAAGAATTATCACTATGATTCCTTTTAGTAATGAAATAGAGGTAAGTGAAACCTTGGATATGGACAACAACATCATTAATATGGTCAATTTCATTTCATTCAGTGCGACATAATAGGGAAAAATCTCCCTCAGTGTATGTAACCTTCTTTGGTTTTACAGTGACTCCGAATGATGAGACAATGTCAAAGGTTTTTAAGGGAATTTAGTATTTGGGAAGTGGAAGGGGATTTTGATAGGCATTGGTGTCTGGGAAAGATTTAGTAAAACCTCATAAAATAGGTAGCTAGAGTTCCACGTGATTTTATTATTGAAGAAGGTTACATGGTACCACAGTGTATGAATGGTAGAAACATGAAGAGATGAAAGCTCAAGAGAGTCATGATGGAGCCTAGGGAATATTTGATGGGTAGCAAGATGTTATGAAGACTACTCTATATATTTTGGATATAGTATCATCTACTATAATAGGAAAAATTATTATATCATATATCATTTATTATGATTATTTTGATAAATGGAATCCCATTCCTTTTTATCCAGACATTATATATATGGGTTTTCCTTGGATGTGGAAATCGTGGTAGGTGTTTTGACCATAAAAACACCATTGGGAGTGATTTTAGATATTATAAAATGATGAATGTTGTGTTTTCTATAGATTGGTTGTTATCATTTTTTTGGGAACCATTTTGCTGGAAATGGTAGGTTTCAATATGATTATTTTTATTGATCGATTATTTCTATTGTAATTTTTTTGAATATATGTAAAGGATAGTTACATCTCATTCCCCATAATGAGGTAGTTTTCATCTCTAGGGTGATTGGGATATTTATGTATTTAATGCAGGAACAATTCATTATAGATTGGATTATCCCATATATCATATTTTTGTCTTTATATAAATGATGGTGTAATATAGTTTTGTTATTTTCCTCTAATGGTAGAGCCTTGGTATGATTTTTTTATTATGAGTTATAAAGATTATCACAAGACTGATAGATCAATTTCAAGAAAGAGTTGGTTCTAAGAGAAAATATAATTTCTATCATGCCTCATATAATGGATCAAGGAGAGCTTAACGTGTTGAATGTTCAATGCAAAGATATATATGTCAATGGTTTCATATGTCCTAGAACATATCAAAGGTGGTCTTATGTTCTCTTCACCATGAATTCATATTGTACCCTGTGATTATGCCTGGATTGTGTGAGATTGAAATAGATTACAATCAAGAATTGGTATCCACTTCCATAAATTCTTGATTTTTTATTCATTTTAGAGTTGATAAAATATTCTCTAAGATTGACCTGAGATATTTATTCAATCAGCTAATGGAGAGACCATTGGGAATACCTCAGGTTACTCCTAGGAATTGGTATATCTTTAATGGGATTATAGTGATGCCATTTGGTTTGAATAGTGCACTGGTAGTATACGCAGCCTTAATAAATCTGACATTTCATCATTATATTCAACAGTTTTTGGTGGATTTAAAGATGATATGTTAGGGGAATACCATTCAACATAAAATTATTCCCAACATGATGCTATCACAATGAGTATAATGAGAGATAGTTACATTTATACCACTTTATCCAAATATAGTTTTCTGATTGATAAAGTGAAATTCTTGGTACATATAATCTCAAATGAAGGAGTGTTATTGGACCTATAGAAGGTTGCAGTAATGAATCATGGGGGCAGCTCATGAATGTCATTTTGAATCATATTTTTCATTGTCTAGATGGTTATTATATGAAATTTATCAAAGACAACTCCTATTTGGAAGCACTTAATTAGGGATGAAAAATAAAGGGGTGTTGTTTTTTTAGCCAGATGATTATGATAGATATTTTCTGGAGCCAAAATTTAGGCTGATCGCAGAAACTATCTTCACTTTCCATGTGAATGGTAATTAATATACAATATATTTTGATTCTTCCTCTGTTGAAATAATGGTTTTTTGGATGCAGCGGACCATGTTTCTTATTAAGGAACCAGACAGGTGAGACAACATTATATGAATTATATTTATCATGATTTGGGGTTTGGAATAGTGGTAAAAAAACAAGAGACACCAAAGGCATTATCTCACATGTGAGATGTTTTTGGTATACATGGACTACAAGATCCCAAGGTACATACTTTATTAGTGGTACATGAACCTTTTTATGTGGATGTGAGTTAATTATTTTTAGTATTTTGACATTTAGTTTGATTAAACATCAAGAGAATGAAATGATGTTTCTAATGCATTGATCCAGGAGACAAAGATAGAGGTTGTGTGGGAGTCTTGTGATGAATGGAAGATGATTAATCTCCTTTTAGACATGAATCTAGATGTTCAAGAGTCTCATGGATGGGTATCATTAACATCTACATCAATTGTACCCATGATTTTGAACTATATCATGATAGAAAAAATATTTTATTTGAATGTCATAGTCTGAGATAGAACTTATATGGTGGGGAAACACCATCCAGATGGTGTCTTGGTAATTGAATTCCCATGTTTTCTATGAAGACAAATGGTTTCTATTAGATTTTTATGTGGATATGATGATAGAGTTTCTTGATTCAATATAGGAGTTATATAATAGTTTGAAAATTATGTATTTTAATCTCTTTTGACTATAATAGTGGAGAGTACTGAAGATGTATGTATTGGTATTTGTGGAAAGACGTTTCACTTGTCATCAAGTAAGAGACGACCATCTGAGGTAAGTTGGGATTTTACATTCTTTTCCCTATTCTTGGGTTTAAATGGGTTGATGTCATAATAGATTTCTTGACATTGTTTCCTAGGACTTCCACAATTAATGATATAGTATGGGTAATGATGAAAAAATTGAAAATGTCATACCACTTATTCATTATTTGGGAAACCCTCATGTTTTAAAATCTGGGAATTCAATATGTGAGTAAGGTAGTTTGTCTACACTTTTTTGTGTATTATGATTTTAGAGAGAGATCCTCATTTCACATCTTGATTATGGGAGGGGTTTTTTAAAGGATATAAGATTACATGTTCTTTTAATTACTTCCTATCATCATCATACCAATGGTCAATATAAGGGGTGTTTTATGGTTCTCGATGATATATTTTCTATAATTTTTTATTTTTATGGGTCATCTGAGAAAAATAACGAAATTTAGATTTTACATCTAATAACATCTTTCTGAAATCAATCAAGATGGATCCTTTCTATGAATTGTGTGATAGACTATTTTGTTATCCACATTTATGGATAGAGGTATGCTAGTAAGCTCTTTTTTTGTATAGTATCATGCAGGGGACATCAGAGGAGGTTCATTTGATCATGATATAGTGGGAAACCATGAAAAGTATGAATATATCCTATGCTAAACATTAGATATAACCTCTAGTGTTGGAGTATAGAGGTCACTTTTTCCTTTCCTATGTCACTACGGATGGGGAAACTGTGTATCAGGATGAAAGAAAAGTTAACACCCTAGTTTACCAGTCCATTTTAGATAATAGATAGGTTCTATCTATTAGAGTACTGATTATCCCATCCATAATAGAATAATGTCATGAATGATATGTTTCACATGTCACATATTTAGAAAAATAATAATGTCCCATTTAATTTTATAGATGTAGAAAATATTGATAATTTTTCTAATGAATACATTAAAGAGCATCTGATATTGATTATAGACCATAGTGAGATGTATTTATAGGGTATGACTATACTTATGCTATAAGTATAGTTGAATCATGGGTGTGTTCTACAGTACACATAGGAGAAAGAGTCTGATATACCTGCATAGTGGCCACACATGTTTACCAAGACCCCAAAGTGATTCCTACAGAAACTGAAGGATGAGATGTTATATAGTGGGGAGGTTTTGATATCGTATATTTTACTAGGTAATTCCTACTAGTAGATGTAACATTAAATTAAATTTTGGTTTTTTTCTCTTTGAGTCGTGATGGATAAGTTTTGTTCAAATATGTGTATCCTTTATTGAATAAAAGACTTGATGGTCATTGATATATGTTTTTTAAAAGTAATGGAGTCTACTTATATAAATTTTAAATGGGTTTATAAGGCAGTTCCATGATTTATAAGTATTTGGATGTTGGTTTACTAAAGAAATCCATTCTGTTTAGCATAGAATTAGTTTTTGGGTATTTTCATGACATAGATTCAAATTGGATAATAATGAATGTTGAAATGACTATAATGTTATTGGGTTACAAAAAAATGATAAATAATATGTGATATTTAATGTTAAATTCTGTTTTTAAAATTTTACCATTGATCTTTATGATGTGATATTGTGATATCCTTTCTATTCTGACTTGTTTTTATTAAATTTTTTAATTTTTATATATTAAGAATGGCCTTAATTCATTATATAATTCATGTATGCTTAGCTTATCCCTAAAATTAATTGTAATTAAAATACTCGAGTACTATACTAGGTATATGTTGAGAGGATACTAATACTGTTTTGGGATGTATACATGATGTAATTTTTATATACTTGTTGTGGCATGTTTTTTTAAATTCTTATATAGTAGGTTCAACCATTTTTTTTTGTTATTTACACTATTGATATATGGTTATGGTTGGAATGGTTATAGTACTATCATATAAAAATTTCACATAGATACAATATATGTTATGTTTTACCGTGTTAATATGGTTACGATATACATGGTCTTGAGACATGCCCAATGATATTCCAATAAAGTGTTAAAGCAGGTTGATGTGGTATTAATAGAATTTTTTAATTGATTAATTAATAGAGTTATTTAATTATTTAATTAACATATTATTGGACTAGTTAATATTATACACTGTCATTTCATCCTAATGATTTATACTCAAACCCTACCCATACCTCCATTAGGTAAACATGCAGTCTACATGGATACATGATTTGACAAGGGAATTGGACCATACTGATGTAGGATCCTCTATTTATAGGATGTAGTTTATAGATGATAATGGCACGAGGTTTGGGACTAGGGCCTTTGAATAATTTAATTTTTTATTTTTTTTTACTTCTAGAATTACAATTAGTTATATTCCATCATGAAATTAATGTATTTTTTTATTATTTATTGTATGATTTTGTTGTCTTTTATTTTTTTATTTTCTGCTGCATTATATTTCATCCATTATTTATTAACAATGATATTTAGTTATTTAATTTTTTATTTCTACTATATTTTATCTCTTTTTTATGGGTATATTCTCCAGAACATACTTATCATGCCCCACTGCTAGTCAGTAGCCTCGGGCGTATGGGGAGGCATGATTGTGGTCCCATAACCAACCTGTTTCTCCCACTTGATATAGAACTGGATAAGGATGCATTGATTAAATTTAATGAATATTTGGAATCATAATAATAAATAAAAAATTGCTTAAAATTAATTTTGTGTCATAGTAAATTTTAAATAAGCAATATTTCATTTCTATTGTAATTGTAAAAATGGGTTTGTAAGGGGGAGGGTAAAAAAGATATATGGGTATGATTTCCACACAAAAGTATCTAAATTTTAATTCTTAAACATATTAAAAACATAAATTATGATAAATTAAAATTCTTTGATATTTTGTGCCACTTTCCTAATGAATACCACAAAATATAATTGAGGGGTTTTAAGAAATTAAATGTGTGTCCCTTATCTAACATATAAAAGGGAACTCATCCAATACCCTTATTCCATGAAATTTATCAATATAGAGAAGCCAATATCTTCAAGAAAACATTTTTTTGTTACATAAGTTTATCTTAGAGATTATTTTAGTCCAATAAAAATAAACCTTTAAAGATTATTAGGTAATACAAATGGGGTCTCTCAAAGAAGAGGTTCCAATTGTAAGAATTATATTTCAATTTTATTTCATATTAGATAATCCATAATAATGTTTATATACATAAAAACATGGTAAATATAATATAATAGATAAAAAATTATATTATTATGATCATAGGAAATCCATTTTCAATAAATTGTTTATAAAATGGGAATAAAAAGCATTGCAGTTTCACACATGTCGACTACCACATCCACATAACGATATTACTACTTTTCCATCACCATATTTTTTGGATTTTATAATTATTTTTCTAATTATTATATTATATATATCATATTTATTTTTTTCTAAAAAATTATTTATGATATACCTTCTAACAATCCAATCTATTGGTAAATGGAAATGTGGCTAGTGCATATATGTGGACTACCACATCCCTAATGCGATGAGATTTTTTTTATCACATACACTTTATATTGTCGGTAATAAGGATAGATTTAATGATCAAATAGTATACTTACGACCAAATAATGATTCTCTAAATGTGAATTTACATTTACATTTTTTGTTTTACAAATAAAAAAACAAAAACATTACTTGAGTGCACATATAAATTATCATCTCCACAAAGTTATGTAATTCATATTTTATTCCCAGTTAATATAAATGGTTATAAATATTCATATATTGAATATATATGATATTTATATCATTTTTAACAATATTTATATGGATGAAAGATGATCATTATTTATGGATTATTACCATGGATTTAAAATATAAAAAAATTGGAGTAATTAACATAAAAACTGATGTCTTTTATACATAATTGAAAATAAATGGATGTTGAAATGATTTATGTAGAAAATTTAGGATATTATAATTAGGAATATGTTTCATTTATATAAATCTTATAAATATAATTTTATTATACATTGTTTTATACAACATACGAATCACATCTGATATAAGGTAAGTGTTTTCCTCAGTTTTTCTTCTTTGTGGTATGCTTTAATGTTAGGAAAGGATTTCATATTTACAAGGTTTATATACATTCCAATAATTTAATTTTTAGTAAAATATAACTTAATTAAAGGTATTTATGAAACCATATTAATTTAAACCCATGTAGTTATATTAAATTCTAAAATAACTAAATCCTTAAGGGTTCTTAATCTTATTTTTTTCATTAAGATATATTTGATGTCATCAATAAATTTATGTTAATGGGGTGTACATACAAGAATAGTGGAGGGTTATATAGTTTCAAATTATTAATTAATGTTTTATAAATATACAATTCTAATTATTTCATCCAAGGGGTTTTTATTTTAAAGTTATGAGAGTGGTAATGATTTATCATCTCAAATTTTCTTAATTAGGGATTATATTATAATATAAATATATAATTATTTTTGAAGTGTATCTATAAATACATTCATATTTTATATCATGAATATAAATATTTTCATACTATTCAATATTTACTTTGATTTTATTTCTCTTATAAAGGATATGAGTCAATCATTACCAATATAGTAAGGGTATTTTGTTAGATTCTCATTTTTTACATATATGGTTTCTGCATAATGTATAATGATTAAATTATATGGTCTATCTCCACTGCGAATTTAATAATTTTTTATCATATTCAAATTTCTTGATATATCATTATTTCCATTCATTTTCCTCTTTTTTGTACTCACGTGACCAAAATAATATTTTTAAGGAAACCCAAAATTATTTCCAAATTTGGATATAAAATTATATTTTGATATCAATATTTTCATTATATTATATCCAACAATGTTTTTCAAAATTTTTATAAAATTTAATAATGATTTTTTTAAACTTTATTATTTATATTTTTTAATTGAATATCATTGTCAATTTTTAATGGGGTACTTTACCATTTTAGATAATGTGGGAATAGAATTTTTCAAGATGATCCAAATGAATAGATTTACCTACAATCATAAATACACTATTATATGAATCATAAATTATATGATTCCATTATTATTTTTATTTTTTTCCCATATTATGTTTTATACTTTTAGATTTTAATAAATATATTTAAAAATTAAATTGTAATTTTTCAGAGTAAATTTTTATTGATTTTGTAATGGGTTTTTCATATATAATTGTATCATTGTATATTTTCAACATTTTTATTTTTTAAATTATCCAACATTTCTATCTTTATTATTTCACTAAATGTATCAATAATATAATACTGAAATATTTGTGAAATACATTTTCCTTTTCAGAGTTAATATTTTATGTAATGATAAATTTATTAATGATATTGGGTAATTAATTTCAATGGATTATAATTTTTTTGTTGGTGGTTCTATTATAAATCCATTACATGTGGATATGATATAAAACAAAGATGGTCAGGTCTGTTATATCACACTAATGCATTTAATAGTGATAAGTGACTTCAAAAACTCCAATGATATGATGATTTTAAAAAACTCTTATGATATAATAGAGGTAATAAACTCTAAAGAGAAAAAAATTAACTATGTGTAATTAAATACTATAAGAACTCTATAAATAATTGGTTATACATTTCTATTATGAGACATTATGAAAAATTGATGTTTTGTGAGTGAACCCTAACTCAGTAAGATAATATCTATGAATTTTCTAATAAAAATAACCTATGTATTGTTTATTGGATATGTTATCAAGGATAATGATTGATTGTTAATGTCTTACAGACTTCTATATATTATGAATTTTATTGAAAAAACTAATTAAAAGAGTCATGATTATTTATTTTTGATTAATAGGTATTTATAATTTAATGATTTGATAATGTTATCATACCATTAAGCTTATTTTATTCTTATTTATAACAATGGAATAATTTATCTTATGTTCACCCATATAGATTATCTTATCCAACCTATTATTATGTTATCGTTCCCAAGTTTATGTAGAAATGTTTTTACTATTTCATGTCTATGAATAGTTGTTTTTTATGAATGTAATGGGATATGACATAGGTTATTTATGTACATGTTATTTATGTATCCATGTTTACAAATACAATAATCATATTTTGGTTTATTTTGTATTATAATGTTATGTAATGAATATTAATATATCAAGAGGTAATATTTATGTATAAACCTTTGGGGTTAATATAGTTGTTATCAAATAATGTTTGTTTACTTTTTAGAATATAATATAAGAAAAAATTGTGAAAAATATTACGATAAGGCTACATATAAATAAAAATTCTATATTATGGTAAAGATTGAATATATGTTTCGTAATAAAATAATGCACATTCTTGATACTATAATTGGAAATGGGTTTGGATTATTTACATATCAGGGTAATAACCATAAAATAGTTATTTGAGTACATCTCGACCATCATTTTGGTCCATGGTGGATGGTTCCTAACTACACACCTAGGGTGAAACCCAAGGGGAATATAATAAGGAAAACCTATAATTTCATTAAAAATAGTTATGATTGATTTGGATATATTATGAAAAAGTATAAATTGATTTAAAATTAATGTTTCATATTTTTAAAATATTTTCTCATGGTTTAACAATTCTATGAATTATTTTTCATGATTATATATTACTCAATTTTGTTTATCATGAAATTATTTTTTTATTTATGTTGAGGGATGGAACTAAAATGATGCATATTAATTATATACTCTGAAAAAATAAATTATTTTCTTCTGTATAAAAAATGTTTCTAAGGATTTGGAATGAAAATTATTATTTATTATTTTGAAACATTCTCATGTTGTGAATCATGTCAAACATCAAAATGATAAATGTTGGAAAAAACTATTGAATTCTTTATGAGGTAATTTCAACATCATTTTAGTGGTAAAATATGACCATTAATTGTACATAAATAGATCATATCCACTAAAAATCTATTTTCTATTCTCCAATGATCTGAATATGAATATGTTGTCATCATTTTTTATCATTTTGTTAGTTGAAGAATATTAATGTCAAAATATTATTCATAATTGGGTAGAATATAGGATCATATTTTCTAATAATTAAATTATCAATATTCTTCATATAAAAAAGGAGAATTAATTCTTTAAGAAAAATTTGATCGATGATGAATCAATTGGTACTGATGTGGATAATTTTAAAATACATGTGAGGAATCATTCTATTATTATAATTTATCAGAATGAAATATTTATTTATTTTCATGTATTATACATTGTATCTAAATTCTATTATTCAGATGAGTCTCCTCTATGTATGAAAAAATTACTCAGTGTTTTATTAGGTTATAGATGGATATTAGTGTCAACCATACATCTCACAGTTTTGAGAAAAAATTACCACTAAAAGAAGAGGAAATAATAATAACCAAAAACATGTATAAATTATGTGATCCTTTATTTTATGAATGATGTATGGAAGGGAACATATAGTAAATTGACTTCACGGGACTATTAAATTTATTACACCTTTAAAATAAATTCATTGAAAAAAATACTCTCAATGTTATTTGAAGTGGGAAGTTAATTAATGTAATAGTGAAAAATATCAAAATAATGAACCACTCACACACTAATGCTTCTAATTCTAGGAGTATGGTCATCATGATAATAAGTTCCCTAATCACATGGATAACTCCTAGACCAAGAAATGTCATATTCTGTTCTTATCATTGAATTTAAATAATTTAAGTGTTTCTGTAGTGTGATTTGAAAATTATATTTTTTCTTTTCTTTAATATTGATATTATTATTATATGAATCCTGTAACATTTATGTGTTATTACAAATTGGTATTTATATATGTATTTTTAAGAATATATTTAATATTGTGAGTATTATATAAATGCTAATTAGTTTTAAGGTAATATTTTTTTAAACACATAACTATGGGATAAATAAACACTAATATATAACTAATTTTGAGATAATAATTTTAAATTAGTAAAAGATGTGATAAAAATAATAATATAAATTTTATATTATTACTGGAGTAAAAATTTATAATTGATATGATGAAAATGTAATTTATGTTATTTTTGATGAAATTTATATAATTTTTTGATATATTGAATATATTTAATTTTTTATGGCCTTATTTGAGGAATAAGGATAATCTAATTTTTTGAAAGTGTATATTTTTTTGATGTTTTATATTGATTAATATTATTATAATGTTATAAGATATTATCTGATATTAGTATCTACACAATTTTATGTGAGATTATGAGATACTTTATTTTGTTTGGGGAAGTATGTTAATTTAGATCATGGAAACAATATGTGATCAACCATTTTATATTTTTTCATATTTTGAATTTGGACATAAATATTTTGGATGAGTTTTGAGATTTACTATTAATGGAATGGTTTAAAGTTATGTTTTTTTGTTGTTGTGGAGGTTATAGTGATTAATGTATTATTTAATCATATAAATTTTTATTAATATTTTATAACTTATGCTAACCAATTTTTTCGGTAAATATTGATTGATTGATTGAATTTCATTCACTTATTTTATTTATCATGTTATCCAATAAA
Source organism: Viscum album (assembly GCA_963277665.1). Taxonomy (NCBI): domain Eukaryota; kingdom Viridiplantae; phylum Streptophyta; class Magnoliopsida; order Santalales; family Viscaceae; genus Viscum; species Viscum album. The sequence goes on along the minus strand of OY728146.1, from coordinate 1,977,825,810 downwards.
AGTTAAATTTAGTGCATCCTGAATGAAAATTTATTCTTGATTCTTCATTTTGTTGAGTAAGAGATGATATAGAAGTGTAAATTGATTAAATCAATACAATATTATAAAATTAAGATTATTAAAATGAAAGAAATCATCTATTTATATTTTCTAAAATACGATGGTAGAAGAGTTATTCAACTCTAGAAAAAATGATCTTGAAAATTAGCTTTTCCCTTTTCTAGAGTTATTTCTTTTGAATTTATATGTATTTCACACATCATTGATTTATAGTTTTTTTGTTAACAATATTTTCATGAGAATTTTTTCAATCAAATTATTTTATTCTGTAGACAATAAATTTTCTTCCATGAACATATTTTTACATCTCACTACTCTTCACACTGTGTAGGGACCCAATTATGTGTTCTCGGAGGTAAGATTTATATTTCCCACTTGCCATTGTCGAAGGGGGTTTTATTATTCGTTTACATTATAGGGGTGTTCAACAAAGGTATTTTTGAATATTTATCCTTTTATTATTGATATAAAAAATTTAGCATGAATTTACTATAATAGTGGGAAAATGAAAATTCTAATATTTTTGATAATATTTTTCATTAAATAAATTAATCTTTTTGATAACACACATTTCACAAAACCCCCTTAATAAATAAAACATGAAATAATAACCCATTATAACTATGAAATTGAATTAAAAGGTTTAAATAATAAAAAAATAGTGTGAAAAATTTATAATGGTTTTAAATATTGAAAAAAAATATTAATTGACAAAAAAACTGTAAAACTTTACTTAATGTCATATATGATTGAAAAATATTTTTAAAAATATTTATTTCATTAAAAAAATTAAACTAATATATTTATTAATTAAACATGTTTTTATATTTTTTAAAACAAATTAATAAAAAAATTAGATCATAATATGAATATATTGTTTGGGAATTTTTTTTTTAAATTCTAAAAAATATTATTTTCTAGTGCATCCTCACAAATTCCTTTTTTATAAAAATATAATCATTTATTTTCATATAAATGTATCATTAGGTTTTTAATTTGATAATATTTTAACATAATAAAACTATAATTATATATAATAAAATTAATTTCATATGAATCATCATTGAATAAAAATTTTGAATAAGATACTTTTTGTGTTCAAAATTAAATTTTTTCAAAAAAACTATTTTTTTTCAAGAAATGTGTTTTATTTTAATAAATCAAATTCACCTAAATTTAGTAATGGTTTTAAATAAATAATTATATTATTTATTTAATAATTTATTTTAACATTTATATTATTATTTTTTTCATGGAATTTAATGGATGTTAATTATGTTTTAGGATTGAAAATAAATTTTTAAAAAATGAGTTTCCATTGAGTATTGGGCTATTATATAAAGTTAAATTAAAAAAATTGTATATATTGTATTTTTTGAAATTTATTATATATTTTGTATCAAGAAATTAATATTTTTATAAAGTTTCAGCAATAGTTTTAGTCATATTCACAAGTAAAAAAAGTTAAATAGTATCTCCATGATTAAGGTTTAAAATGGTATAGGGGTTAGTCAAAGATATAATGCTTGGATTGACACCTAAAATTGTATAATTTTATTTCATGAAGATATTTATACCTTATGTTATCCTACATTTGAATTTATTGAATCTTGAAGCCATATTACAATTAAACTAACTATATACAAATGCAATATTTCAATAAATTATATGTATGTCCCTCCATTAACATATAAATGGAAAAATCTCTACCACACTTATTAAAACCATTTTAGACATATATATTATTGAATACCTAATCCAAAAACTTCTTATAGTATCTCTATTCATCTAGGATAATCTATTATTCTCTTTATAAAACCCCTTCAAATATTATGTTGTAAACCAAAATGGCCTCCCAAAAAGAAAATGACTAAATTTTTAACAAGATCATTCAATTTTATTTATTTTTAAACCTTATGTAAATATTTTTCAGCCAAAAAAACATTATCAATATAGTATAATTTGTATATTTATTTGTTATTATGATTATTTCTGAACTATTTTCCACCCTTTCTCCATCAATATGAAAATTAAATTACCACTCCACTCTACATGTGAACTACTGCCTCCTAGAAGTGGTATGGTTTATTTTATATCACTAATATTTGATGGGAGGGTATAATATTGGTATTAATTATTATATGTGAAATTTATTATGTATTTATTATATTATAATTATAATATTTTTCTACCTTATTATCATATAATTTTCTAGTGAATGATAATGTTTCTAGTGTATACGTGTGGACTACCACATCCATGAATCGATGTGATTTTTTTCATTTCATAATTTATTCAATGATATTGAAAATAGATATAGTGAACCTATATTAAATATATTATATAACAAATATTTTTCAATGGTGAATTATATTTTACCATTGTTTCAATCCACCCTTCAATAAATAGAAACCTCACTATTATTAATGTATAGATTAGCATCTTCTGGAAGTGATGTGATTATTTTTTTCACAAACATTTAATATTAATAGTGATATGTATATAATTAATATATATTATATTTATATCAATATTATTAATTTGTAGATGGAGGAATCATGACCAATGTGATGTACCCCAATTTTTGACCTAAATCATTCAAGAAAATCGAAGCTATTTACACCCGAAATTCTGGAATTAATAAATAATTGTTAATATAAGGGTGTTGAAATTATATAATTTGATAATATATGATATTATAAATATAAATATTATTGTTTTATATATTTGAAATAACTATAAATTTATTATATAGGATATTATAGAAATTATGGATGAATTTATATATAAGGTAAGTGTTTCTCATGAATTTATCTTCACCAAGACATGATAAAATATTATAAACTAACTAAATATTCTTGTGGATTATATACTAAGAATGGGTTTATTTTTTAATAGACATTTTTTATTCAATATATTTATGTTATCATTTTATTTTCTAGAATCCAATTACTTTTTATTCAAAAATTACTAAATATGTATAGGTCCCCCCTCAATATTGTTTCATTGGTAAATTCTAGATATTATAAATATAATTATGTTAATGAGTTGTATAAAATTAAATGTGGACATTTTATAGCATGTATAAATTTTAATTAATTTTTTATAATGTTAATGTTTAAATTATTTCATCCAAGTTTTTTTATTATAATGTAGTTGATGTGGTAAGGGTTTAACATCTAAATTATTATTAATTGAGACATATTTTACGTTTCACACCTATATTATCATTTGATGTGTATACACTAAAAATTAAATAAGTTTTATAATTTAAATAATTATTTTCCTAGTATTTAATGTTTTATTTTATTTTATTGTATTTTTTGTAGTTATGAATCAAAATGTACTAATGTAATATGGGTTTTATGAATAAATATAATTTTCTCATATATTGTATGTTCTTAATAAGTTATGATGGAAAAATGTGATCTTTATATCCCATTAATTAATTATTTTATTATCATAATTTTATTTTTAGATATTAAATATTTTCCGTTAAATTTCTTCTTTTTATGTAATCAACATACCAAATGAATTCTTATTTCAAAGGAAATTACTTTCTCTCTTCAGCAGAGAATATTTTCGTGTCTATATTTTATTTAAATTGTTTTCAATGATATTTTTATTATTACGTAGTGATTTATTTGATACATTTTTATCAAGGGTATACTATTTAGTAAATTTTTTGAAATGAATCTTCTTGTCACTTTCTAAACAATTTAAATCATCCGTTGTAACAAAAAATCAGTAATGTTATTAAATTTAACAGACACTACGAAATTTATTTACCCACCATCATGATTTAAATTTTATTTAATGACAATTTTATAGGCATTCAAGGTAATATTCAAATAATATTTTAACCTGTATAATAGCTAATTGATTATATTTTAGAAAAGTGAATTCAATAAGATATTTGAATTTTCGACACGAAATAGTGCCTTTATTTTTTTATTTTTTTCATCAATAATAGAATAATTAAATTTTTATTATGATTTAGTGGGGATTTGATATAATGTTTCCATACTAATTATTTTTTTTGTATTTGTCATCGTTATGATTGCTAAATATTTATAAAGCTGATTATCTATTCCACAGAGTAAACATTGATGTAATGATATATGTATTCATGATCATATGTAATACGTACAAATATATTTTGATTATTTGAGGGGTGGTTCCATTATAGAGAAAATAAGGGTAGAAAATTTATAAAATAAGGACGAACATTTCATTTATAATCCTCTAGTTCATTGTTAAATGATTACGGAGTTAGGAAAATACTATGAGATGATGGAGTTAATAAACACCTAAGAGTTGAAGGAGGTAAAAATCATAATAAATGATAAAATTACTATGTTGGTGTTACTCCAAAGTGATTGTTGGAAATACCATTCGAGTCATTTCAATTATGATTCTTTTTCCACAATGACAGTTATAATGGTGAAACATTACTAATAAAATGATACTATTTGTTTATGTTGATGGAAATGAAATCATGTCCAATTATTTTGGTATGTTTTCATGGATCATGATTGATTTATGATGATTCCATAATCAATTGTAATTTTCCATTTTATTGATATAAATATTTTCCATGACTCATGATTGAAGATCATTTAATTATTTTTTATTAATACTATAATTTTTTATCTTGTGGTAATACATTATTATAGTCTTTTGGTCAGATGTGATCATTGGTTGATTAATCTTATGCTTACCCCTATTCATAATATCATGTCACCCTTTAGTATGTTTCCTTTCCTTTGGTTATCAGTAAATTGTTTTAGTATGATATTTCAATGAAAGGGTTATTTTTGTGAATAACTTAATAGGAAATTATATAGATTTTTATGCACCAATTTTTGATGTATACTTGTTTTTAAAGACACTATACCATTTCAATTTTTTTATTTATCATAGTGTTATATAACTAATATTAGTTTTTATATTTTTTAATAATTATGTTTGAATGATTGGGGTAACAATAGGATTAATCATGAAGATATGAGTAATTTTTTAATAAAATAAATACGTCATAAAATTTTATTATAAAAACTTGACCCAAACCATCAAATATTTTTTAGAGGATCACATGACCTCATGTGTACCTCCACATATAAAAGAGACCTTCGATAATTAGTGAGTATATATATATATTATTGGTGAGAATATTCACTCAATATCATGTCATAATAGATATAAAAATATGAAATATAAAATAAATAATGATAGTATCAAGTAGAAACTATAATATGTGACATCGTTACGACTGGATATAAATGGATCCCTAAGTGGAAATCCAAACAAGATTAATAAATGTAGTGACGAAATAAATAAATGACATAGTGGGGTCCTTGAGAGTTCATATGGTCCAATAAAAACTCTGTAATCCACATATTAACCATCATCCACATGATCCTATCATGTAACTACTTCCCAATAGTAGAAGTGTTCATTCAGATTTGGGTTACCATATAGGGTGTGAGTAAAAAACAGATAGTATGAAACATCGAATAAATCCTTAACATGTTAAATAATTTATGAAAAATATATTTCATGATAATTAAAAGTTAATTAAAAATAAAAAAACAAAATCATTTACCAAAAAGTCATGATATAATTAATCTTCTACTATCACCCAACTATCCAAGTTTCAGCTCTATGGAAGAAGGATGATATGTAGATGATGTTTATTACCCAAAACTAGTCGTACTTCTATGTCAGAAATTTTCAATATCATTATGTAGTCATATAAACATTTTATTCATCATCCTCTACTCTTTATGAATTTTAGGTTACATGACATCAGCTATTGTTTGAAAAAAAAATCATAATCACTAATTATCCTTAGAAAACATGTTAATTTCAACTATAATGGAATCCTTTAGTGCACCCACAAAACAACCTCCATGAAATCATCAATAAAATACTCTATGTTATGGTACATCATCTCTATCACCACAATATGGGTTCTATCCCACTCTAAGGAACAATCATATCAGGATTTTCAAACTGTTATATAACCAAGAAAAATACCATTGAATTCATGATAACTTAAATAAAAAAGTAGAGAATACAAGGAAACCATATCATCATTATAATATCGAAGAAACATTGAATCATATGATCTTCCAAAAACATGGAAAAATAATATAAAATAATAATCATGGAATAAATAATCATAAAAATGTCTCATAGTCTACAAAAACAAATAAATGTGATAACTATCAATAATGGTCATCAAAGAATCCTAATATTTATGTTATAGGAATGAAAAATAGTGTATACATGTTCCAAATTCTGTAATGAACTTACAACTGAAATGTTGAGGACAACGTCATCATGTTTTTTATGGAATTATTGTTAGAGTAATATTTACATATTGATCACCTAAATCTACTCACGAAGGATTCCTAGTACTCATTCCAACAGTTTTATTAAAAAAAATAATTTAGACACCACTTTCCATAAATTTTTCTCTCTTGTGGATAATTTCAAAATTATGAAAAAATTATGATACATGTTCTAAAAAACTTTTCCAAATAAATAATTATAAAACAAAATGGGATAAAACTATATCACTCTAGATTAATATAAGATTATCATGTGTTGTTCTATTAATATTATTATTTTATTATTTGGTTTATTTTTTCTAATTAATTATTTTTCAATATCCAAAATTCATAGGAGAGACTAATTAGAAAAAATTTATGTAATGATACCTGAAAATTGTTTAGTTTAAGCATTGAACCAAATAGTGGAAGAGAGAGAGAGAACATATTCCTCTTCTAGAAACCATAACGTGTCCTCAAATATCACTAATAGAAATATTAAAATCATTAATAAATTATATTTGTGCTAATCATACATAAGAGAATCTAAAATATATGGGTAATAAGGGTATAGATATTATAATGAAGAAAAACCATTTAATGGTCCCCACCACTAATAACCATAAATTAAAATCATCATTTAAATTTACATTTAATAAATTACTAATTAAGGGGTGTTTATATTCTATGATAATATGATTCATATAATTTTTTTAGTAATATAAGTTATTTCCATGATTTTAAGATTTTAAAATCATCCAGACATGCTTCAGGTTTATTCAAGAAGAAGTGAAATAAAAAAAGTCTTTTATAATTATATTCCCAAAAAAGGAAGATCTGTAATGGAAATATCGATTTACCCTTACATAGGTCATAGTTTTCATTAAGTATAATGCCCCGAGAATGCACTTTCGGACATGGTGCATAAAACATGTAGTGTATTTTTTTAATATAAGATACCTTAAAATTATAGAGTGATTTAAACAATTGAGCACCATTTCTAGTCTTGGATTTGGTGGAATAGACAACACTTACATTTATTAGATTAAAAAAACATATTCCTACTACGCTTCAGTGTGCGCTATGTCACAAAACAATAACATGTTAAATTAAACTACTATGATAAATGTAAAAACTATTTAAAATAAATAGATGAGAGTTCAATTTCCCACTATGGGGTTTTAAAATCATTGAAATACCTTTTAGGAAATATATTTCTCAAACTATCATTAAATAGTTTTTCTGAAATAATAGCATGAAAATAACTTTGGAATGAATTTTTAAAACTTAATTGAAATTATTTATTCTTTATAATACAATTATACTATTGAAATAACATACTCAAAAAATCCCTTTTCATATAAACCAAAAAAATTAGAAAACATTACATAAGATTTTAAAAAAACCATCTGGATGATAAAAATAATTAATGTTATCTTATTCCTACCCACTTTCCAAAAGATAGGTTCACTCCCCAAATTACTATCATATTTACAACATTCAATTATTGGATTTAAAAACAAAAATTAAGCATGGTATACATATATATAATTTCACTACAATTATTCTTATTTTTGAAACAAATCACTACATTAAAATATACATTCAAACTTATATTTATGTATATGTATGTATTTACAAAAAATATATTAAATTTCAATGCATATCACTTGTGATTTTGGTTACAAATAAATCAAAATCTATATAGCCTTTTTATAAACATTCATGTAATCAAAAATTCATGAAATACATTTTTACATAATTTTATAATTCCATCCATTCAGAAAAACTAAATCATGAATAAAAAATTTGATAGAAATATTTTTTATTGATTTTATGCATGAAATAATGACATGTATGTATAAAATAAAAACAATATAAATCATATAATTCTATCTTAATAATAATAATAATAATATAATTATCTTCCAGGCATAAAAATATCAAGGATTATTTATTAAAAATATACATTCATCCTTTAATTGATATATATATGAACCTAAATTTTTTTGAACATATCTTTAAATATAATTATATATATATTGGGAAATATTGGGATTCAAAAAGAAAAAATATATATATATTTGAATATATGTATGTAACTTTATAACATAATGAATATAAATATCATTTCAATAAAAATAAAATTCCTTATAAGAACATAAACTAAAAATTGAATTAATAAATTTAAATAAACCATTAAATTATAAACACTAAAAATAAATTATAAATTTCCCTTACAAAATTCAATTAAATAACAATTTGAAAAATAATTACTCACCCATAAAATAAAAAAAAATTAAATAATAGAGATAATATGTACTATATAAGTATCCAATAAACATAAAATATTATTTATAAAAATGTTTAGTGAAACTCCCTTAATAAATTTTATAGAAAAAAATACTTGAAAATAACTTTATATATATATATACTTGATATTTTAATTTTTATTAAAAATATATGACTTTACCTAATGAAAATATAATCTCTTGGAATAATGTAGTCTGAGTAAATAATTAATAAAAGATAATTATTTTAATTTGAATGAAATATAGTTGTAAACACAATTTTTTATGAAGAAATTAGACATTAAAAAAATTACCTTAAACAAATATAAGTTTTTTATAATGATATAAATAATTATAAAGAAGTATTAATTTAAAATAAATATATGAAATCCCTTATAGATTTTTTTGCATAATATTCTCTTTTTTCATACAGGTTGGGATTTCAAACATCTGCTCTCATACTTAAGAAGTAAAATAAAGGGATAATATGTTACATGCCTCACCATAATCGACTCTTCTCACACGTATCCAAAAAAGAACATTAAATAAGTGATTCCTATTTCATGCCGAAGAATTTTCTTTATTTATAGAGTTATGCTATTATATTTTGAAAATATTATATGGAGTATTTGGTTTGAATTATTTAAGATGTAGTGCGATTAATAAAAATTGCATAATAAGTCAATAAAAAATAAAATTAAATTAGTCCAGCTGAAGAAATATGATGGTAGTTTAATTTATCAAAGTCTATAAGACAGTTTAGATGGAAAATGAATGAAAACATTATTAGATACGGTATTATGGTTGAATTCATTAATGAATCAGATCAAGATGTTAGAAAAAATTAGATATATTTCAATTCAATAAGAAAATTTAATAGAAACAATTATATAGTGACAAGAGATATGTATTTAATATTGTAAAAACAGTGCGAAAAATGTATGTAAGAACCCAAAATATACCAATAATGATTGAAATTTAAATCAGAGGGGTACAGATCAAAGAATATGATAACAATGGAAATCAATACAATGCATCCAATCCATACCAGACACCAAAAATAAAACGAATAAAACCAAATTGGATGACATGGGGTAGCTCTCCAAAAATTAAGGTCATTTCACACCAAATACCATTCGAAACATCCATGCAACTCAGATTTGTTGTTATAACCACTTCACTCAAACTACATCGGTCGAAAACTCTGACCCATGATTCTATCCCCATTCATGATGAACATCAGAATCAAAACTCATCTAAGGTAAATCCTCCATTAGGGATTGATGATCCGCCATTTAAGCCCTTAGTCTGCACTCACCCCTTCACTCCTGACCTGTGCTTGACTTTCTCTATTCAGTTTTTCTCCTCGAGCTGAACCCTAAATCTTTATCTCGATTTTTATTTTCAATATATTTGATTTTTGGATTTGTTTTTTAAAATTTCAATATACATTTATTGGAAAATTAGATTTCATTTATAAAAAATTAATATATATTTTAGGTAAATAATTTTAAAAAGAATTATAATAATAAAACAAATTCATAAATATATATTACATTGAAAATAATAACATGTTTCTATTAAAAAACCTTTTTTTAAAATGTATCTAGTATTATTATTTATTATTTATTAAAACAATATATTATAAAAATTTATTTTATTAAAATTTCATTTTCAAAAAATCATATTTAATTTATCTTATTATAATATTTCCATCATATAAAAAATTATCCATTAAAAAATAATACAAATTAAATTAAAAAAAATTCATTTTGAGTAAATGAAATCATATTGTTTTATAAAATATATTTCATTGCATTATTTATTTAAATTAAAATTCATTTATTAATTACTAAAATTTTCTTGGATGTTACATTTTACTCCATCCTTAAATAAATTGTTCCCTTACAATGCGTGTATCAAACTTTATAAAGTTATAAATTTTTTACTTTAAATTTAAACTGACTAGTCTTTTAAGGGGCAGTAAAGATAAAATTATTTTGTAAAAATTATATTTTCCTCAAAAGGAAATGCCTAATTTCAAAATATGTTTAGATTATTTATATAATACCAAATATAAAACCCTGAAAAAGTACTTCTAGACTATGTGATTAAAACATGATGGGTATTCTTTTATAAATGGTATCAGAAAATTAAAGAGTGCTTTAACAATAGAGGAACTTTTTCGGTCTAGGATATTGACTATTTGACAATACCTTATATTTTTCAGTGTAAAAAATTAAACATTAGCCCACTTGGATTTAGTGAAAATTATCTCCTAAAATGATGACATCTGAATTTGATCTACTCTAATTCCCATGACGAAAATTTAAAATAATAGGATGAGAATTCAATTTCTTATTAAGGGTTTTAAAAACATTGAAATACAATTTAGGAAATATTTCGTTGAAAATAACATTCAAAAGTGTTTTGGAAATAATAACTTGAAAATACATATCAAAATAGAGTTTTAATAATTAATTTAATTCACTTATGATTTAAAATACTATACTACATTCGAAATTACTAACATAAAATCTTTTTTGTAATATAATCTACAGATTCTTTTTATAAAACATTATTCATGATTTTGAAATCAAAAACATACTTGCTACTTGAAATGTTAAAGGATATCATTGTCTCGCCAACCTGTATAATGGATAGGTTCACTCAAAAATTCCCTACCTTATTTACAACATTCATGTTCCTAATTTCCTAAAAACATTATTAATATTTCTTTAATAATATATAATTTGATATATTTCTTTTGTTTTGAAAACATTTCATTGCATTAAAACACACAATAACAGTTATATTTATATATAATTATTTTTATACATAATTATATGAACTTTCATTGTATATCGCTTTCGATTTTGGTTAAAACCAAAACTCATGCCACATAGCCTTTTCATAAACATTAAAGTACCCAAACTTTTATGAAATACATTTTTACATAATGTTATAACATCAACCATTTACAAAACCTCAATATTGAATATGAAATTTCATAGACATATTTGTTTAATTTATTTTATACATTAATTAATGACATGTATGTATAAAATAATAACAAAAGTAAACATATAATTTATTATCTTAAAAATATTCATTATATTTAGTTAACAATGTGCCGCACATAGAATTAACAAAGTATCATTTTATAAAAATAAACAATCATCCTTTCATGGATATATATATTTACATAAGTTTTGGAGTCCACGAAATTATTTATATATATATATATAGATAAATATAGGGATTTCAAAAGTATAAGTAAAAGATTTGCATCTAAATAAATATACTTACCTTGGAACAATTTTAAATATCATCTCGATTAAAATATAATTAATTACATGAATAAAAATTTGAAATTGAATTGTTAAATAAAAATATATCATTAAAATCTAAACACTAAAAATAAAATATAAATCTCACTTAAGAAAATTTATGTAAATAAAAATTTGAAAAAAAATTACTCAATCATAAAATGTAAAAGATTGGAAATATTTTAGTTAAGTTATCCCATCGAAGTAACTTTTAAACATGAAATATTAAAAATAACAACATTTAAAGAAAATCCCTTATAAATTTTTAAAGAAATAATTAGATGAAAAAAATACATATATCTACATGATATTGTGATTGTTATTGAAAATACAAGTCTTTTAAAAATGAAAATATAATCTCTTTCAATAGTGTACCATAATTAATTAATTAGTTTCACATAATTATTTTTATTAGAAAGAAATATAATTTTCAACACAATTTTATCAATAAAATAAACATAAAAATAATTTTCTACAAAAATATGTTATTTCAATAACTATATATATAATTATGAAGAAGTATAAACATAATATAAATGTATGCAGTCCCGTAACAATTTTTTTGCACAATTTTTTTATCTTTTAATGTGGGTCAGACTTTCAAACATTGTCTCTCATTCTCACAAAGTAATAGAATGGTACAGTGTGTCACTTTCCTCTCCAAGCTCAACTCTTCTCCCAAACATCAAAAAAAGAACATAAAATTAGAAATTCTTATTTATTTTAGTATATTCATCCAATTTATAGAATTAACAAATTTTCTTAACAAAATATTATATGAACAATTTGGTTTGTATTATTTACATGAAGCACGATTTATAACCGAACAAGAATAATTCAAAGAAAAATAAAATATGATTGGTTCAACTAATGAAATATTATGGTATTATAGTTTAACAAATTCTATAGGACCATTTAGAAAATAAATCCATTGTAACTTTAATGGATACAGTTTTCTGGTTTAATTAAAGATTGAATTAGAACAATATGAGTGAAAAAATATGATAAAATTCAATTAAATTCAAATATTGTAATGAAACTGCAAAACATATAGAATTAATAGGTATTTAATTTTATGAATATTATGGGAAACATGTATGTAATAACCCAAAATAGTTAATAAGGATCGAAATCTACATCATATGGGAACATATTGAAGACAAAGACAATAATGGAATGAAATACACCATATCTAACCCATTACAGACACCAATAATTAAATAAACAATACCTAATTTGATGGCACATGGAAGATCTCCCAAACTAATGGTTGTTTTCCCCCAGATCTCATTCCTAACATCTACGCTACTCAGATCTGATGTTCAAACCTCTTCGCTCAAATATGTTGGCTGGAAACTCGAACATGAGTTTTGAAACTCATTCCCAACAACCATCCAAATTAGAACTTTTCTCAAGTCTAACATCCTTTTGTGATTTATGATTCTCCACTGATGACCTTGGTCTGTGCTCACCCCTTGACTCATGACCTACACCCGACTATCTATGTTTGGTTTCTCTGCTCGATCTAAACCCAAAATCCTTATCAAAATATTAGTTTCCTATATTTTGGATTTTTGGTTTGGTTTTTTCTTTTTTAATTGATAATTTATTATTTAATTTGATTTCTTTTATAAATAATGAGTTATATTTTAGTTAAACAGAATTCAATATGTTAGAACCCAGATCTTATTTTAAGGTATGTCTTTCTTTTCTAGTTTTTTTAGAGAAAAGAGAAGTTTTGGGAAATTTTTGAAGTACATGATGTGTACTTATGTGTACACGTCTTGTACTAGGAGACCCCGAGTGACTGTGTACTAGCCATGTAACAGCCAATTACATGGCCTTGTATGGTGACCTAGAGACCAACTACAGTGGTGGATGAAAAAGGAAAGTACACACCAGGTACTATTAATATAAAAGCTGTGTAATTTATTTTTTATCATTAAACAGACTACAGTCACGACTAATCGACATAAACACCTACTTCTAGGTATGAATCATCCAAGAGTGTCTGCACGCTATGTAATATTCTCCAACCCCTCGAATCGTCGTCCATTATCCGAATCGAACTCCATCAGTTGCATTGGAAACACAACGGTGGGTTCTCTCTTCTTCTTGAACGTCGTCTCCTGATTTACCATCTCTCGTGAGTTATCCTCGGTTGAATGTTTTGGAAATTTTTGTAGATCTACATCGTTTGAGGGTGGTTCATGGCTTGAGATTCAAGTATATAGATCTCACAACGCCGAGGTAGGTGGTTTGTTCCTTTCTGTAGACAGTCTTCGAATTTTATGTGAAAAAATGCTCTATACCCTTGAACGGGGTATTGCGTATTATTAGATTTTAACTATGTTATTTCCTTTTATGACTTGTTTTTTTGGATAGATTTTAATTATTTGTCAATAGGGTTAAAATTTCTATGTCATGGATATTTTTTCCATGTTTTCTTGTTTTGATTGTTTGGTTTAGAGTGCCTGTTAGACAGCTTTGTTTTTCCAAGGCCTAGTTTTGTACGATGGAGTGATTATTTATCTAACATGCTATGATATTATGTATATTGTTTAGCCAAGTAGTTCTTGAGGTTTAATTTGGTTTTCATGTATTTTTTTGCAAGATTGAATTACACAGGGCTGTGAGAACCTGGTGTAGTAGACAATTGGTAGAATGGACGTTGAGGGCTTGTCTTGAGTGGTTGTTTACAATTACATTGCAAAAACATAGGGTATATGGACATAAGTGTTATCTTATAGTGTCTATTGTTCCTCTATGTGGTCCATAGGGGAATCTGACGTTGAGGGCTTGCTTAGAGAACCTTTTAGTTACCGATTTAAGACTACATGAGTAATTGATGGTGAGTGCTTCCACAAAGAGTTTGTGCTAAAGTTTAACCAGAGGTGTTAGACTGTGTGTACATCCCAGAGGGTTGATTGTTTATTTTTGGTTGGACCAGAGGGGTTGGGTTGGGAGTACTTCCCAGAGGGATACCAATTTTTTATTAGCTTCTCGCATGATATATGAATTTGAATGCAATTGAAACTGTAGTGTTGTTCAATGCTGAGTACTTCCTTTTTACTGCTTATTTTTGCTTATTGCCTACCATATATATTCACTAACTACTGAACCCAAATCATTGGGTGTTTTAAAGATTGGATTGGTCTCCCACCCTATTTGGGTCCTGATTTTGGTCCCAAACCGATTATATTTCGGCAGGTATAGATAAGGGAAAGCACCCTTCTACCTTAGGTACTTAATGGCTGAGAGGCTGGAGGGTATGAGATCAAGCTAAGGCTTACGATACTACTGGAGATGTTCTATTTTCATTATTACATTGGTGTATTACTATTTTCCATCACTGTGACTTATTTGGGTGCTTTCCAAGACTTATGTACCATGCAACATTTTTATATGTGGGCTCCAAATTATTATTACTTCTGATGTTTACTTATAGAATGTTTTATTGATTCTGCCATTAATATCTATTTTACATCCGATGTGTTACTCTGTCAATGAGGGAATAGTTTCCCCGCTATCACACCCATGGCCCACGTAGCTAGTCGGCAGCCTCTGGCGTTCGGGGAAATGTGCTCCAGGCCATGTGACCAACTGGGTACAAGGCACCTCAAGGAGGCTCCATGAACTGGGACATTACAAAGTGGTATCATAGGGATTATTTTCTTTTTTGACTTATTTTTTGGAGCCTATATCTAGGGATAAGAATTAATAGGTACATGGTAATAAGTTGTTCCGGGGAGTTTCTAAACAGTGTACAAGGAAAATCTAATTTACCTAGTTATTGTATTTTTGATGGTTTTTTACTTTTATAGTTGATTGGATTTCACCATTGGGTGATTCACATGTTTTTTGCTGTTATTGATGATTTTATTTAGGTTCTATTTCTATGGAAACCTAATTAGATAATGGTATTCCATATCATGCATTATATAGTCACTTGATATACATAACTTTTCATGCATTCTTTCCATGCCATTTAGGGTGTATTAGTGATATCATGTTGTTGTGTTAGATTTTGTGCCTGATATGCATATTGTTGTGATCGATTCCTTAATATAATAACTTCTTTTGTTAGGGTATTGGATTGTGTAGGGTTTTGTTAAATGAACACCAATATTTGGTTCTTGAGGTGTCATGGGCCCTCATGAATCAGAATTTGGTTGATCATTTCCTTATTTTCCTTGTATATGACTCATTTAAGATCCAAAGATTTGATTCGTGGGGAGTATGGTACCTCACGAATCATATTTTTCACTTTAATGTTTTTTAGTGTCCTTCTAGGTTTCAGGGTAGTTTTAGAGGCTTATTGTCTGGAAAAACCCAGAATACGTAGTGTGTAATATTGAATACACACCATGTGTCTTTATGTTCGAGAAGTATATGCGTTTCTTAAGTACATGTCGTGTACAGTATGTACATTCCATGTAGTCTCTAACCATGTCACTGGCTTTGGGGGTAGAGACACGGGGTTGAAAATTCATTCATGGGACATGTCGTGTACCATATGTACACACCGTGTTACATAGACCATGTGTCCACCCATTAGAATAACAACACAGATGGATAAAACATAAGATATACACATCGTTTCAGGCTTGAACACGCCGTGTAGTGTAACCCATGAATCTATCCTTGTAATGAGAATCATAGGATGGTGAAATTTTTCTTGTACACGGCGTGTCTTGCATAAACATGTCATGTATAGTCTGTCGTGTGCTCACCCGTGTAACTAATAACATGGGCATTTTAATACTAAGAATTACATGTCGTGTCCATCTGGAAAATGCTATGTAGAGTGAGTCATTTAAACTGTTGTGTGACTAACAACATGGTTCGGTGAAGTTCATCTCATACATGCCCTATCTGGCACTAAAACATTGTGTATTCTTGTTCTAGGAGAACTGTATGGCTTATCTATATAAGAGAACTCAGAAAGGGGATGACTATTCAAGTAAATTCCATGTGTTAGAACAACACGCCATGCGTATGGGGAGTTACACGACCTGGGTTGGCATAAGTACACGCCCATGTGAAGGCTTAAGGGAACACGATGGGTTTCCATTATACACACCGTGTATCCATGTTTTAAATAATATGAATATTTTCTTTCTCTTGTTCCATTATTATACTTATATGTTTCAGTCCCTTTTAATCATGATCTAAGGTGTGCGCTTGACGAAGAAGAGTCATGACACAGAGATGTCCTCCAGTTGTCTGACAGTTATAGGGCAGTGATCAGACACAAAATATGTCTAATATGGGACTACCAGCAGATCCTCCTGTATTTCCAATCATGGCACTAGCCTTCATTCAGGACAAAGGTGTTGACACATAGTTCTAAGAGGGCTTTATGAGGTTTATGTGGACCTTCTAAAGAGTACCGTATCATGACCCGTCTATCACAAAGATGACTCAGGTTCTCCAAACGCAGCATCCTTCCACCTTCACAGGGGAACGAGGACCTCGGGATGAAGAGTCATGGTTAGAAGCCATGATGTTTATCATCATGAATATGGAGATTCCTCCCGAGATGAGGGTTATTATCACTACGTATATTCTTTAGGATTACGCCAAGAGATGGTGAGATGAGTTTTCACGGGAGGGATTCCAGATGGCCATGGCCCGGGATAATTTACATTGTGACTTCTACAAATACTTCTATCCGAAGACTTTGAGGGCCGATCGAGCCCAAAAGTTCATGATTCTTGAGCAGTGTACTCTTTCTGTTATGGAGTATTCTTCTCGCTTCACAGATCTGCAGCGCTTCACATCCATCCTAAGAGGTGATGAGTTATTCTTGGAAAGGATGTTTGAGGATGGTCTTAGCAAAGAAATTCAATCTTAGGTGAAACACTTTCAGTTGACTTCCATAACTTCTATAGTCAACTAGGCACTGATCACAGAGTGCAATATGAGTGATTCTGGAGTTGTGATCCTGGGCGGCTCGACATCCGGAGATGGTATCCTTCATACTAACAGCAGAAAGCACCAAAGAGTGTCTTCGCGTGGATATCTGAGGAGGCGAGAGACATCATCTGGTAGCCAAGTGGCGTGCTACCAATGCAGGAAGGTAAGGAATATGAGGCCACATTGCCCAAGAGACCCAACAGAGTGCTGATCATGCGGAAAGATGGGCCATCTTCAGCATTTCTATCAGATTTTTACATCAACTGATGGTGATAGGGGTTCTTCAATGACTCCTCATTCAGGAGTAGCACCACTAGTTTCTCATGAGTCAGTGAACTAGAGTTATTCTGGCCATTCAGGCAAAGGTGGAGGGCATGGCCACGGTAGCCAGTCGCCAGGATTTTAGCTACAACAGGGTGGATTAAGTAAGAGTGTTCATGCAGGGTCATAATTCCATGGTACAGGTCAGACTTTTTCGGTGGAACAGATCTAACAATAGTAGGATCTTGTACCCTCTACAGTTCAAGGTACGATTCTAGTTGCCTCAGTTTTATCTTTTTTCTCCATTCGATACAGGGGATTCCCATAGATTTATATATGTTGTTGTTGTGTAGAGCCTTGGGATCTGTATCTTTTCTGCTAATGATATATTGACACTAGACACTCCATTGGGGAAAAGTGTCTATTGTAGATTAGTTCATGGAGTAACCTCTTGATATTGGTGGGTTTCACTTATTATGAGACCTCTATGTATTACAAAAAAGTGACTATGATTTCATTATCAAAATGGACTGGTATGTTCTCTTCCAAGATATTGTAGATTGAAATCATCATAGGGTGAGTTTCACATCACCAGAAGGCGGATCGTTTCTTCATAAGGGTGAATGGGACGTTCAGGAAAACAAAGTGGGACCCAAGAAAAATGAGTTGGGAAATATGTACATCTAATAGATTATACGCTTATGTAGAGTTCCATACACTATTGTTTAAGACATGGACACCCATTTTACTTATCAGGTCTGGAAGGGACTTCAGAGGGCATTGGGGACACAAGTACATCTGACTACAGCATACCATCCCCAAATAGATGGTCAGTCTGAGCATACAATTCATGTTCTTGAGGAAATTCTTCGAGCATGCATCCTAGATTTAGAGGATCATGGGAGAATTATAAACCTCTTGTGGAGTTTTCCAAGAATAATAGTTTTCAAAAAACTATTCATATGGAACCTTATGAGGCTCTATACGATAGGCCATGTCGATTACCCTTATGTTGGATAGAGGTAGGAGCGGCAGCCATGTTGGGACCTCATCCTGTCCAGAAGACAACAGAGCAGATAGAGTTGATTCAGAAGAGGATGGATACTGCATAGTCATGACAAAAGTATTATGTTGATCGATGAAGATGACCTTGGATGTTTGAGGTCGGAGATTAGGATTTCATACATGTCACATTGAGGTTGGGACACAAGAGGATTAAGATACATGGTATTATTTCTCCGAGGTACGTCAAGCTATTTCAGTTTTTTCAGGGAGTCGGTCCGGTTTCCTATCAGTTGTAGTTACCTCAAAGGTATCGGTCTATACATGATTTCTTTCACGTTTCTCATCTTCGAAGTTACTTCTCAGACTCGTCTAATGTTTTTTAACATGAGTATGTTGAGTTATTATTGGATACATAATTCAAGTAGAATCCTATTCGGATAGTTGATCGATGTGTGAAGGTTCTCTATGGCTGGTCTTTTCTTGTAGTATGAGTGCTATGACCGCACATGCGAGTACAAGATGAGACTTGGGAGAGGAAGTTCGATGTATGATCATAGTGACCAGAGATTTTTGAGGATTCTTCTTTTATGCCTCCTTGCTAGTGAAATTTGGGGATGAACTTCTTTATGTGAGGAAGATTGTAAAAACCTGAATCTTCTTTTCTTGTATGTTTTTCATTTCTTGTTAATTTCGAGAAAATAGGAGTTTTGGGGAAATTTTGAGGTACGTTTCGTGTACATATGTGTATACGTCGTGTACTCTATTACCGTGGGTGACTGTGTACTGGCATTATAACAGATGTGTACATGGTCGTGTGTGGTGACCTGGAGAACCCCTAGAGCAGAGGCTAGAAAAGGCAAGTAGGCATCGTGTAATTTTAAAATACACAGGGTGTACTTTCCTTTTATCATTAACCAGACCGGGGTTTCATCTAATCAATAGAAACACCTTCTTCAAGGTATGACTCATCCAAGAGAGTCCGTACAGTGATGAATCTTCTCCAAGCCCAAATATCACCATCCGTTATCCAAATAAAACTCTGTATATTGCATGGGAATCGCATCGGTGAGTTCTGTCTTCTTGTTGAACCACGTCTCCGGATTTCTCCACTCACGTGAGTTATCCTCGGTTGAACGTTTTGGACATTTTTTTAGATCTACAACATTTTATGGTGGATCAAGGCCTGAGATTCAAGTATATAAATCTCACAATTCTGAGGTAGGTGGTTTGTGTATTTTTGTAGATAGTGTTTGAAGTTTATGTGCAAAATTTTCCAATACCCTTGAATGGGGTATTTCGTATTATTGGGTTGTAACCATGTTATTTTATTCTATGGATTGTTTTTTTTGGATAGAGGTTAATTATTTGTTAATAAGGTTAACTTTGATATGACACGAATGTTTTTCCCATGTTTTCTTTTTTTTACCGTTTCTTCTAGTGTGCATGTAAGGCTGCTTTTTTCACATGCCTAGTATTGTAGGATAATGTGACTGTTTATCTGACATGATATGATGTGATTTAGATTGGGTAGACAAGTAGTTCTTAAGATTTATATTGGATTCCATGTATTATTTGTGCAAGATTTACATACACAGGACTATGGGGACCTCATATAGCAGACCATAGTGAGAATGGATGTAGAGGGCTTCTCTAGAGTGTCTGTTTACTGTTACGTTGTGAGGACACAGGGGGGGATGGACATATGTGCTCGCTAAAAGTGTCTGTAGTTCTTCAATGCATGACACATGGGGAATTGGAAATTGACTGATTCCTCAGATTTTCTTTTAGTTACCGATATGAGACTATAGGGGGAATTGACGTGGAGTGCTTCATCAGAGAGTCTGTGCTAAAGCTGAACGTGAGGGGTCAGACGGTGTGTACTTCCCTGAGGGTTTCTTGTGCATATTTTGGTTGGAACCGAGGGGTTAGGCTATTAGTAATTCCAATAGGTTTATCTGTTTGTGATTATATTCTTTCTTGATATATGAATTTTAATGCAATTGAAATTGTAGGATTACTTGCTACTGAGTACTTCTTTTTTACTACTTCTTTTTTCTTATTGCTTGCCATATATATTCACTAACTGTTAGGCACAGATCTTTGGGTGTTTGCCAACTTGGATTAGACCCACACCCTGTTTGGGTCATGCTTTTGGGATGAAACAGACTATATTTTTGTAGGTACAGATGAGGTAAAACACCCTTCTACTTCAAGTACTTGGTTTTTGAGGAGCTGCAGAGCATGGGACCAAGCCGAGGCTTGCGATGTTGCTGAAGATTTTTAGTTTTATTTTGTACTTTTTTTAATTACTTTTTTCCAGCATTGTGACCTGTTTGGATGCATTCCTAGACATATGTATCCTTTATGATTTATATATGTGGTCTCCAGTTGTTAATTAATTTCATTTTTTACTTATTGCATGTTTTACTACTTCTATTATTACTATATGTTTTACTTTTCCTGTGTTAAACTACCAATGAGGGAATAGTTTCCCCACTATCACACCCAAGACCCTCTCTGGTAGTCGGCTACCTCTGGCATTCGAGGAAATTTGCTTGAGGAAATGTGACCAACCATGTACGGGTTACCTCTATGCGGATCCCAGAACCAGGACATTTTGAAGCTTTATGGTTATCCCGCATCGAAGGAGGAGGAGCACAAAGCACCCCTTTATAAGGTGGTGTGGATACCTCTCCCATCATTAGGCCCTTTACTAGGGGATTCCTGATTTCCAGAGCCCATGGAAATAAAAACCATGAGGACTTTGCCCAAAGCGTACAATATCATGATCATGGGCTGGAATGGGCCGCTACAAATGGTATCAAATCCAGTGTCCATTTGATGTGCTAGCGAGGACGATAGGGCCCTTATAGGGGGTGGATTATGGATATCCCACATCGAAGGAGGAGGAACACGAAGAACCCATTCATATGGTGGTGTGGATACCTCTCCCATCATCAGTCCTTCTCATGGGGGATGCCTGATTGCTAGAGCCCAAGGAAAGAAAAACTGTTTGGGCTAGGCCCGAAGTGGACTTTATCATGACTGTGGGCTGGACTTGGCCGTTACACAAATCAAAATATATAGTAATAAAATAAATTCATAAATATATATTACATTGAAAAAATATGATTATTTTAAACAAAATACCTTTAATTGTATTATTACTATTATTCTAATTTTTTTTGAAACAATATAATAGGACATTTTATTTGATGAAAATTATATTTTAATAAAATCATATTTAATTTATGTTATTTAAATATTTCAACATATAAAAAAATTTCACTTTGAAAATTAATTCAAATTATTATAAAACAAATTTCATTTTTATTAATTTAAATCGTATAGTTTTATAAAATATATTTCGGAGCATTATTATTTTATGTTATAATTCAGTTATTAATTAAAAAAAATTTCAATGATGTTATACTGAGGGTAATGGTTTTTTTCCAAACATAGGTCACATAATTTTTTGTTTCACATATGAATTAATGCATTCACTTGCATAGGAAAAAGAGAACCATTAAACATCCATTAAAATTACTGGAAAACCATAAAAATACATTTTTTAACATTATGTAACCATTAAAATAAATTTTATCCCTTTACACAACTCAATAGTTACAATTATGTAACGATTCATAACTTATATATTCCCTTACATACTTGTTGTTTAAACTTATGTGGCACATAGGTTCCCTTACCCAACTACAAGGTTTCCAAACCCAACGTATAGTAATTAAAGATTATCCTTACGTTAAACTAGGGTAACCATACACATCTGATTTAAATAAAGGAATATGATTATGTTAGATAGGATTTTCCCATAAAAATCACATTCCTAGACCACTAAACCATACACATTTAATATAATAATGAAGTTAATGTAAAAAAGGGTCCTCCAAACTCTACTTACCATTACTCAGAGCATAGGTCCCATGTAAGGGTTATATTTTAATAGAAAATTATTAATTTTCAAAAAAATATAATTATAAATTACAAATAATATAGGTTTATAAGAAAATCCAATGTTTTTAATGCCTATAATATCCCAATCTTTTGAATTACCATTATTTTGAAATGTCTCTATTATTATTTCCAAAAAAATTATTTCGATGTATTTGAACATTAGAATCCCTCTCATATATCTCACCTAGATCCATCCATGATTCCATAGGATTTCAAAAAGTTGAATAGTATTACCTTTAATGAATTTCTTAAATAGTTCAATGATCTAGTCAATGTGATAAAAAATAAATGAATTTATCTCTTTTTCAATGTTTTTATAGTCTATAAAATGTTTGAGGATTATATGTGCACCTCGGAATATGAGAAACAAGGAAACTCATCATATAGACAAAGATAGTGCGGAAAAAATTATATATAGTATTTCATTTTCCTAATCCATTAAATAATATAAAAGGTTTTAACACAAAATAGGGCTATAATTCTTAGTTTCCATAGACATATGTTTCCAAACTAAGGATTCACCCTCAAGAAAACCAAATCACCTACAGTAACATCTAAAGGTATTCTCTGAAGGTAAACATCAAATCACTTCCTACTCTGACCTATCATAAAATACCTCATGATCAAATTAAACCTCTTGGATTTATCATATATAATAATATACACCGAAATAGTAGCCTCACTCCCCAGATGCAATCACTATGGTGAGTGACACTACCACCCATAATGGGCCTAAGAAGGTGTATTTTATTCAATGTCTGGTAACTATTATTTTAAAAACCAAAACCATTGTCAAGTTCCTATCTAAAATCATAAAAGTTAATAAAAATGCTCACAACATATCCATAGATATGAAAATCATCTTCTCGAACATTCAATCTATCTAAAGATGTTACCCTATTATCGTTATAGGATGAGGCCCTACATATTTTTCCAAGACACACACAAAGTTAAATGAGAAATGTAGATCCCAATTGAAAATAAGGGTTAAGGTATCTCCATGAATGTATAATTTACAATGGACATATATATATTTCCTATTTTTTCTATTGAGAAAGTATCTCAGATTGGCATGAAGTGAGAATAAAATCCCAGTCAATCCAAAATCACCACAATAGTGCCATGACTCCCAATGGGCTTAAAAACCCCATTAGTCTTTCTATCACAGCATATAACCACTTCTTCAAGGGAACTGAATGTGTATAGAGTGATTCATCAGGATTCTTTTGATCGAACATTACCATCTTGTAGGCATGGCATCGAGAAATAATCCCAGTGATATCACTCTTCATCTATCGCCAAAAGAATCATCATTAGAAGTGATTGTACTTCTAGTCCCACTGAGATGAATTCCAATGTTGTGGTATATAATTCCATCATATTCTCTTCTCTGATATATGTAGTTACTAGTTATATCTCATATAAAGGTACTATATTGTTATCTCTCCATGACCACTTGTGAGGGAGGTCACCTCTAAATAGTTGTTCCTATAACATTAAACACTCTTGGTTAGTGTCTCATCAATCCTTTTCATTGTATATTTGAGAAGAAGTGACCATGAATAGAGAACATTTCATTGGTCACTAGTCCACAGATTCATCCATCTTCTAATTATCCAACAAACTTCTTAGGTGATGTTTCTTCTCAGAATTCTAATATATAAGCTCTAACTCAACAAAAATATTTTCGATAACAGAATATTCTACGACATTACCATTCCTAGGGGAAAAGGTTTTCTCAAATTTAAACTAATGTGGGTACTCAACCCATTTACTCTACCTAAAACTATTTTCCTTTTATGTGAAGATATCATCTATTTTCTTATGTTTATTATAGATAGAAAATTTCATTTTATGAACATAATATCACAAAAAATTCATTGTGTGAACCATAACAGCCATGTCTATGTAATAATAAGTTTATTCCACTAGTGAGGTCATATATTATGTTAAAAAATAAAATACTAACTAATCTCTATACATCAGTACTTCACCTAATCCAATTATTGATGCATCTTTGTACAAGGTATATCTAACTCAGGGTTGTTGGATTGACATTAATGGAGATATATTTAAAATCCTATTTTTCTCAAGATATAAACATCAAATTAGTTTGACCACCGTATCATTAATACATTATTTATTAACAAACTAATAGTTTCATATATGTGGGAAAATTCCAAGAAATAATGTCAATATTATCACTCTAATCCAAATGTTCTCATTTTCTAGAACACATTCAAACTATGTGTCTAGGACATCAATTAATCAACCATATCCAAATCTAGAAATACACCTATCGCTTAAACCACATCCCTCTAGAACATAACCTCTTGATTCAAAAAGTTACTCTTCAACAGCAGGCATAAAGTCAATGTCCTAAAAGCGTACTCATTAATATATCATGATGTAATGAATACTGCTCTGTTTTCTGTGGGTAGAGATGAAATTATTAAATGAACACCATGACACATGATTCTATGAAATAGTGGATGTTCTTATTCCTATGATACAGGAGCACCATGGAATAATTTATCATTTCAAAAGGCATCACCACGAACTCATATGACCCATCCCCACTATAAATATTTGACTTCAAGATTTCCTCCAACCTAATTGATAGATAGTGATAACGTTATTGATGAAAAATATTGGAGAACCATTAGGCTCCCAATAAAAGAATTAAAAGATAAATCATCTTAGGAAAAGGTTATATATTCTTAAATCTCACCTAGATCATATAATTATAATAAATATAGTGGAAATGGAAACCAAAATCCATCTTATAGAAAATCATAGGTTCATCCCATGGAGAAGTAATCAGTCTAATAAATCCATTCTTCTTGAAGTCATCATGTTTCACAATGAGATCCTTATTCTCAGCTGGAACTATAAAATAAGGTGACTTAAAAATGGGTTATTCAACTAGGTAGATATCTATCTCAAATTATACTTCTCTATGAAGATAAATTCTTAATATTTCATCCAAAAAGATATGCAGATAGATTTCTAGGACTGGTAGAAAATTTGGGTGGGGGTTTCATTGATCCAAAATAAATATTCAATCCCTCAATCTAGATTTTGATAATCCCATGATGATTAATGTGTAGAATAGAATATGATATGCCATATCATTCCCTGAAACACATCAATTATCTTAATCTGTATAATCATGAATTATCATATATATCCATCACTAGATGTAAATGATGGAAAAATATGTTATCTCTAAAGATAGTTCAATTTCAAAACCAGTGGTGTATCAATGAATAATTAACTCATTAGATATCATGGATGTAATGTTAGTTCTACTGAATAATTCTGAAAATAAAATTGAATGGAAAATACTGATATAATACTATGATGAATAAAATTTAGACTTGAGCAAGGCCATACATTTCAAAGTAAATAGTTCATAGACCTCATCTACTTCTATTTTTTCTTGTAAACTAACTAATATTTCCACACCTCCATGGAAATATATGTGTCTCACATAATTTTTCATTACCTACATCTTCTTTTTAGTTCCTTATTTTTGTGACTAATTCCTAGACTATGTATACGTTTATCTTCATTGAGAACCTATCCACTTTTCTCTAGTGAAAAATTATATAAGAATCCTTTACATTCCATATTAATGGCATGGGATATAATGTTCCAAAAAATCACCACAAGAATACTAGTTCATGTCATGTGTGTTATATCCTGATGTACCAAATGAATATGAACTTGAATACACCAATACACCATTTCCTTATTGCATATCCCTGATCATCGTAATCTTTCAATAAGAAGGAATACTAACTATTATAGGAGGATGTCTACCCACATATGAACTAAAGGGTATATGAATCCTAACTAATAAACACTTCAGTATGATATTATAGTTTTTGAATGTTATCTATAGTACCTAAAAGTAAGATTATTTAAAATTCCATATTACATGTAATAAAATGTTGGTACAACGTGTGATCTCAATCTTCCTAGATTTTGAAGCCTCTTTCCTGCTTCAATATTTTTAAATAGTTTAATATCTGTAAAATGAGTGAAGCATGTGGCCAATATCATTGAACCCATATCTATCTCTATGAACTCTTATTATTGGTCAAAATTAATCATATCGTTATAAAAAACACAAAGAATAGGTCCATGATGTTCTCCCATGTTATTCCTTTATGTTGAATAACCTACCCAATGACTCCCCTCAAACAACTGGCTAGGAATTTTAGTATTTGCAGAACCAATTTTAAATTTCTTATTCCTCAGTTTCTAAATGAGGTTTAATATACCCATGATAATATCCAATGAATAAATAGAATCCTAAGGTCCACTAATTTCATATATGGTTGGAGGTTTTTGGAGAATGAATATGTAGAAAATTAACCATGGATCTTACTGTAAGGACACCGAGACAACGTGGAACTGTTTTCTGCACCACTAGAGAATATATTGGAACATTCCCTATTGTAAATTCCTATACATCATTCTGTAGAAAAGTGATGTCAGAAGAACCCCAAACCACATCAGTCAGGGGTCCCATCAATCTTATTTTACGGGAATCATATATTACATGATTTTAAGAATTAGAATAAAAGCCGTTATAATTTCTCCAATATAAGGTTCACAGTTTTTTTATTTTCGTCTAGCCATAACAAAAGGAATGACCCTTAGAGAAATAATCAGAATCGCACACCTTGATGTTACTTATGAATATAAAATATATTATAAAACATAACAGAGTTATAAGTTTTACTAAGTAACGAGAAAAATGAAATTGTAATGTCTCTGAAATTATGGGTAATTTTATATTAATTAAGAAGAATTATTTCAGGACCTCAAAATTTGATGACAAATGATTCAGGGGTTCAGAGATCCTAGAACGTAATTTTTAATTTTTTTAATGTACATTCCGTAAACGTGCGATCTGAATTTTCTATCTTTTAAACCAGTGCTCAGATCAAAAATCTGAGGACACAATTGAATTTGAAATTCTAGGATTCAGCTAGAAATAACTTCTCATCGGTCGGCAAGGCCCGAGCAGAAATATTATTTTTCAGACTTTTCAAAAAAATAATAAAATAAATTAAAGGAATTATTTTATTTCATTATCACTGTTGGGTGGAGAACGATGACGCTACGGTGTAGCTATAAGTTGGTGGTGAGGTACATTAATGGAGAAACAATAATGGATTGTTTTAATCCCCAATGCTGATTTTATAATGTCTCATTAAATGTGTATCATTAAATGTGTCCCATTTAATGAACATCATTAATTGACACAATGATTCTGCACTTTTGATTCCATTAATTAATTTGGAACGTTGAAGATAAAGGAATTAAACATTGGAATCTCTATGAATAATCATCAACAGGAATTCCAATCCAATGAAGAATGATGAAGAATGCTAGTGAGACTTTATCGTCTTCGACGAGCCTTGAATAATGGAGTCGGAAGTGACGACGTTGACATCTTGAATCTTCAAGGATGGATTCTTCAGCATCGAATGTCAAAGAGGTATGGGTTTCAGTTTTATTTCATTGTTCTTCCCTGTTCTCCTCTTTCTCGAAACGACAAATGTAGACCAACCCACAAAAAACATGATCCATGATTCATGAATTAGGAAAGGGGGTGAACATTTCTCAGGGATTGATTATCTAGGATTCACACCTTGCATCAAATGGTTGAACTACAATCGTTGAACATCCCCATTGATTTAAAACTATAACGTAGAGGGCCTAGGACAACACAAACAAGGCCTAAGAACCTCTAATCATGCATTCTTGGAGTTTCATTTTCAATTTTGGGGAAATTCTGTTACAGTCCTGGGGAAAAGATAGAAGCGACCCAATAGGATCATAGGCACAAACAGATCGTAAAACGGACCACCAGAGAAACTCTGTTGACCCGCAAGAGGTGATGTCGGCACGATACCTCCAGCATGGGCGACGCCAGCGATGGGATTAGTCAAGAGTTCGGCAGAAATGGGCACCTCGAAAGTAGAAGATGTATCCATCCCTAGAGGACGGCGGTGCTCCATGACTACTCTCACAATCAGGTGGGCCTTTTTTCATATTTCCATTAGAGTTTCCTTTTTTTACTTTCCCTTTTTAGTTCATTGTTGGGTTTGTATTCTGGTCAATATACATTTAGTTGAACGTTCACTCAACCTTGTTTTAGAAGTACTTGTTTCTCCTTTTTAGTGTGTTGGGATATGGTTGGGATTTTTTGTGTGTATAGGTACTAAGGAAAATTCCTCCCACCATCCATCCAACGTTAATTTTTTTATTAAAGAGAAATCACTTTTAAGGGGTAAGTGGGAACCCTCACAACTAGCTTGTTTCAGAGCCAAATGAAACGAAAGATCTATTAATGAAAAGAGTGAGTGGTTTAGATGTTTTTTCCCTAAACAAAACCCAAGGAGTTTCATGTACCTTCATTCCAGGGAAGTCCTTTTAGGTGCTCTTGAAAAGAAGAGCCATGTTGTCCCAGGATTTCGTGAACTCCTCTTTACTAATCTTCCCCATGTTGCAGCCTCTAAGCAGAATGCATGCCAGCTTGTCAGCCCACTCGTCGTGCTCCTTTTTAGTAGCCACCTGGATCGATCTATTATTCTTCAAAGAATTGATATCCAAACTTTCCTCCAACAATTCCTCATCCGAATGCATGAGTAGATCCCTATGTTCCAACCAAGAGAGCATTTGGCGCTGTGAGTCAGCTTTAGAAACCTCTTCACGCTGCTGCCCCTGGCCCCTCAGCTCCACACCACCTGAAGAAGACTCAGGACAAGCAACATCACAACTTACCTGAACCGGGTCCTTGGAGAGTCGGCCACCTCCTGTTGGAAAAGGTCTTTGGACTTGTTCAAGGTTGAGCTGCCAGCCTTTGTAGAGGCCTTCGGGGACAACATTCCCTTTCCAACAGATCTGGTAATAGGAGGGCTTGGGAGGTTGGAGTAGTCCTTCCATCTGCATTCCCTCCATTTGTTCAAGATAAAGCCATCCGAATCCATGAATTTGTTCTTCCATTTTCACATAGAGGTTCTAAAATAGTCTTCCACTATAACAAGTTCCTTGGGATCATTAATGTCGGAGGCCTCAACCATTTCCTCAAGGGATGTTTCTGTATCAGCTACTAGGTCTTGACCATGATCGACCCATGCAACCTCCTCACAAAAGAGGCATTGATCTTCACTATGCACTGCATACCGGTTCTGGGAGGTACCGATTAGTACCCCTAATAAGAGTTTCGCCTCATAAGAGGAGGTCTGTGAAGCCTGCTTAGTCTTGTCCGAGAATCCTATCTTCTCCAGACAACGAACCATATATTGTAAAACGTTGGGACTGTATTCCAAATCCAGGCATTGAGAGGCCTCCTTGGAACCCTGACCCTTGCTATCAACCTTTGGAATGGCATCACCAGTACCTCTTTTGTTTACATGTTGGACTTTTTGGTTTTCATACTCTTGTTTTTGCTGGGCTTGTTTTCTGGCCCAGTTTACTTTCAGAACATTACTTTTTGTCATACCCTATTAGTTGTATTTGGTTTTATGCATGAATTTTTTTCCTTATTGGTTTTTACATTCCAGCATTATTGGCTTGGTGATGGGTGTCTATGTACAGGTACTTAGACAATGCCTCCCGTGTAAGTAATATTCCAACTCGGTGCTAGTCACCATCCCCTGTCCTATTGAAAGCGGGCCTGGGTAATCACGGCACGGGCCCCACTAGGATGGGTCTTTATAGAGTGGTATAATAGGTGGTTGGTTCTACCTAAGGACCAAGAGTTTGTGAGATTGGTTTGGTGAAATAGTGTTAAGTGTTTCAAGCTCGGCTTTCAGGACAGAGACTCCAGTATTGGTGCAGGGCGATCGACGTATCCATACAATGGGACTCTGATAACATGTATTTCAACTCGGTACATGAAAGAACTAGTTTCGGGGTAATAAAAGGATGGTACATGCGTCATATAGGAATGTGTTGTGTTTTACATGTCCTTTGTGTCATCTATCCATATATACATTTTAACCATGGTACATGTTGTTTTTTTACAGGATGCCTCCGCGATGCATACCCACTTGGATTTAGCAACATGATCATGAGGATGAACCCCTCAGTGATGAGGCTTAGATACAGAGACCAGTTCCCCAGGAGTTTCCCCTAGGTGGTGCACGTTCCACACCACCACCAATGGAGAATCATGTGGTACATACAGTACAGAGTGACGAAAAGCATAGGTTGAGCATGCTCCATGAGTTTCAGAGACATAGACCCCTAAGGTTCTGAGGCGAGCCTGACCCTCAGGAGGCCGAGGATTGGCTTGAGGTGGTGACCGGAGTTTTCAGTCTTGTGAGTACATCGAAGAACCAAATGGTGATCCTAGGAGGGAGCCTTCTTCATGTTTTATCACTATGATGGTGGAGTCTGACCACACAGACTCATGACAGGGAGACTCTTTTATGGACGGATTTTCAGTGAATCTTCAGGGAGGAGTTCTGTCCAGTTATGCTGAGAGAAGTGTGCATCCAAGAGCTTATTCAGCTCCAGTGTGATAGTTTGATGGTATAAGTCTATTCATAAAGGTTCACCAACCTCACCCCGCACTCGATGGATATGGTTAGGGATCAATACTTCAGAGCTCAGACATTGCAGTGAGGTCTGCGATGAGACATCCGAGCTAGTGTCATGTCTTTATTCATTCCAACTTATGCTGGAGTGCTCGAGCGGGCCTTGGAGATTGATACCATCTTGGTGGAGCAGGGACAGTCAACGGCAGTCAACAGTAGGCAGACTGGTGTGGAGACCTCGGCAGCGGGGATCCGACATCAGGAATAGGGATCAGAATATGAAAGACATTATAGGAGGACCCAAGACATGGGAAGAATATTTTAGGGCTCTCATTCTTGATCCAGTAATCCAAAGGATAATCGGTGCTACTCGTGTGACAGTACGGGACATCTCGGTAGAGATTATCCAACCCGTCGAGCTGCTGACAGGGAGGCAATGGATGGACCACCAAGGTAGTGGAAGAGAGTGGTGCAGGTAGACCTGCCACGAGGTAGACATGGCAGAGGAGCAGGGGGATCTTCTGGTGGTGGAAGATGCTTTGGTTTACTTCCACAACCACCCATAGGAGGTTCGCACCATGCTCAGGGAGCTGGGGGATAGGGGTGGGGACCACTGCATGCTGTCGAAGTGTATAACCCACTGACACCAGGAATGATTCAAGGTATGATATATGTCATCTCTACCTTATCAGTCATACTTATAGATATTGGTTCTAGTCATTCCTCCATCACCACATGTCTTGTGAAAGACCTTGAGATTCCGGTAGAGTCATTGACTCGATCTTTACACTTGGAGGCACCTAGAGGAGGAGACTCCATGATCACACACCTTTGCAGAGAGTGTGATCTTACCCTTGTAGTCGAGTGTTTTGGTTAGATCCTCTTGGTGGTAGCGTCGAGGCCTTACAATGTTATTCTCGGTATGGATTGGTTATCTTAGGTCCATTCCCAGATTGACTATTTTAGGAAAAGATTGTGTTGTGTCCGCAGTGATGGGATGAAGTTTTCTTTTGTCGGAGAAAAGGAGACCCAGGTTCATAGAATGAGCTCATGCATAGGAGGGTACAATGGATCACTTATGAGTTTTCTAGCCTTGACCTCAGAGAAGTAGATGTTATGAGCTCATAGTTCTAAGCAGTGGTGGTTGAGTATGAGGAAGTATTTAATGAAGATGTTTCGGGACTACCTCCCCCCTGGGAAATAGACTTTTGCATTATCTTACACCACGAGAAAACACAGATTTCTTCATCAGTATACTGGATGGCTCCTGTAGAGCATCACGAGTTGAGGGAGTAGTTGGAGGATTTTCATATCCAGGATTTCATATGACCCAATGCTTCACCATGGGAATCTATAGTCTTGTTTTCCAAGAATGCATATGGGAGTTTGATGTTTTTCATGGATTACCGATGCCTGAACCAGGTAACGATGACAAAAAAGTATCAACTATAGAGAATCGACAACCACTTCGATTAGCTAAGAGGGGAATAGTGGTTATCGAAGGTTGACCTTCGATCAAGTTATCACCAGTTACGAGTACAAGATGAGGATAAACCGAAGAAGGTTTTTAGATGTCGTTACAGTAACTATGAGTACTTCGTGATTCCTTTCAGCCTAACGATCACCCCCTCAGTGTTCCAGGGACTGATGAACCAGATCTTCCAGCCGTAGTTGGACCCATTCATAGTTGTATTCATCTACAAAATCCTTGTGTACTCGGTGTCGGAGGAGGACCACGCGAGACACCTACGGATGGTTCTAGATGTACTCTAGGAGAACCAACTTTATGTGAAGCTCTTGATGTTCTAGTTATGGAATCAGGAGGAACACTTTTTGGGACATGTCATCTCTGCTGATGGTATAGCTATGGACCCATCCATGGTGGAGGCAGTGTTATCACGGGGGCCACCTTGGAGAGTGATGGAGGTGCGGAGCTTCTTTGGCTTAGCAGGAAATTACCAGAGATTCATTCCATATTTCACCCAAAAATCAGCACTCATGACAGCCTTGACTAGGAAGGGGAAACCCTTCATATGGAAGGAGAAGTGCCCGCAGGATTTCAAGCAATTGAGATAGATTTTTACGAGCTCCACAATCTTGAGATTTCCGGAGGAGGGTGTCAAGTACATAGTTTTCTATGACGAATTAAGAACTGGGATTGGTTGTGTCCTAATTCAAATATAGGAAGTGATTTTTTATGGTTCTCACAAGCTTAGGCTAGATGAGTAGAATTATGTGACCCATGATCTCGAGTTGGAAGGAGTGGTCTTCTCTTTGAAGATGTGGCGACAATACCTTATGGGAGATTAGTTTATCATCTACTCTAACCACAAGATCCTTAAGTACATATTCTCACAGAAGGATATAAATCTAAGTCAATGGTGTTGGATTGTGTTCATACAAAACTATTATTTCAAGATAATCTATAATCCTGGAAAGGGGGAAAAGGTGGCAGATTTTCTTAGAAAACGGTCGAACTCGCACCTGTTAAGTGAGGCGACAGAGCAGTTAGCCGTGTTGAAGATATCCTTCCTGGACAGAGAGGATGTGGTTGACCTTCAGTCAATGGATGTCACCCCCCCACTCTTACAATGATTCAGGGAGGCATAGCTCGGGGATGTCGACTATGAGGTTTTGTGTGCTCATTTATCCACAAGACATGCTCCTGATGAATATTCGCAAGGTGGGGAGCACATACTACTTTTTAGAGGACGCACAGTTGTACCAGTGGCATTGTGAGAAAAGGTCCTAAGGGAGATTCATACATCATACCTTGCGGTACATCCTAGAGTGTCAAGGATGTATTAGTATCTTCGATGACAGTTTTGGTTGTCTGGAATGAAGAAGGTAGTACCAGAGTTCATTTCTCGATTACTTACATGCCAGTAAGTGAATGCTGAGCACCATGTTCCAATGGGATTAGTTCACCCCCTGTATTTTACATAGTGGAAGTGGGATGAAATATAGATGGACGTTGTGACGGGCTTACCACAGACGTCCAAGGGGCATGATTCCATCTAGGTGATCATTGATCAGCTCACCAAGTCAGCCCACTTCCTAGCTATCAGGGAGTAGAGTTCTATAGAGAGCTTGGGATGCCTCTACGTGCAGAAGATAGTTTGGTTTCATGGTGTCCCTTGGATGATAGTCTCGAATCGAGATTCCCATTTCACATCCTAGTTGTGGAAGGGATTACAAGTGGATTTTGAGAGTTAACTACACTTGAGCACAACATTCCACCCCCAGACCGATGGTCAGATGGAGAGGACTATTCAGGTTATAGAGTATATGTTTTGAGCCTATATCATGGACATTGGTCACAATTGGGAGGACTATCTACCACTGGTTGAGTTTGTGTATGACAACATATACCACTCCACCATTGGTATAGTGCCTTTTGAGGCATTATATGGGAGACCATGTCAGTCACCACTTTGCTTGACCGACCCTAGAGAGTCAGCACTCATGAGTCTAGAGGTGGTATAAGATACCACCGAGGAAGTGCAGATCATCCGGGAGAGGATGAAGACTGCATAGAACCGACAGAAGTCATATGCTGATAGACGATGGAGACCTTTGGAGTTTGAGGAGGGAGACCACGTCTTTCTTCAGTTCTCACCTTGGTGAGGGTTGTAGAGATATGGTCGGGTCGATAATCTATCTCTAAGGTTCATCAGACCTTTCCATATACTGTGTATAGTTAGCGAGGTGTAGTATCGCCTAGCTCTATCACCATAGTTGCATCAGGTACATGAATTATTATAAATGTTGCAGCTCATGAGATATGTGCATGACCCATCTCACGTAGTAGACTGAGGGGAGATAGACATTGAGGATGGAGTGACCTTTGCTGAGTACCCGCTGGAGATTGAGGATCAGTAAGAGATGATCCTTTGTGGGAAAACAATTCCCTTGGTTTTCATTAAGAGACAGCATTGTAATATTCATGAGAGAATTTGGGAGTGGGAGGCTCAGATCCCTTAACAATAAACACATCTTTTTGAGTAGCCTTGTTTTGTATTTTCGGGGAAGTAAAGCCCCAAGGTGGGGGGAATGTAATGTCTCAGATATTCGCTGTATTATTTTAAATATTATATGTAATTACTACAAGACCAAGCACAGAGAAAACACATCAATTCGAGGCCTGGTGAGCCTAGAATGGTGGTTTGAACTTTTTTTAAGTTAAGTGAGTCAACATGTGTGTGCAGTTGTGGCAGTTTCTGAACGGATACCAGGATTAGAAACTTGAGGGCACGGTAGCATCCAGGATGATGAATTTACCTTAGAATAGGCATAACCTCAACCGGAGAAGTTTGAGAGAGAAAGATAAATTTAGATCGTTTTTAGTAAAATAAAATAAAATTTTCAATGTTTATTTATTTTATTTGGAAACATCCATTGCAGCACAACGATGGGTAAACTATTTCAATAATTAATTCCATGCCATAATCGCACTAAAATAACAACATTGACTAAATAATTCTATAGCATAATGACAATGAATAAGTGGAACAGAATGATGAAACATGTTCCCTCATTTTAATGGGTTAATCAAATGTTGTTCTTTGGTAGATGGTGGAGAGAAACTCTGAAGAATCTATAAAGCATTGCAGAAAAATCTCGGTGATGAATGACGATGAATCAAAGTTGTGAATCGCTGCACCAATGAAGTCAGAGGATCTCGACGATGGTGGCAGCATGATCCCTTCATCAGAGATTGATCCCTCCTTAAGGTAGGGGTTTGTTATTCTTATTTATTTCTTCCCCGGTCTTTGATTAAACAAAGAACGCAGATCCACCCATGAACATGTTGATCTATGGATCATGCATTCTTGCGGGAGGGTTTTTATTGGGAAGATTTTTGGGATTAATCTGTTATATTAAAATAGATGTTTTGATTCATCTTGTTTAATCCTTTTAATGGGAGAAGATCAACACCATGACGAATGATGGTGGAGGATAGTTCCTATTTTTTGGTTTGGATTTTCTTCCCCCTCTTATTACCCCATGTTTTTCGCGTTCTTCATGTTCTTTACACGGAGACGGACAACGGATCGTTGAGCATCCGTTCGGAAATGAAAAAAATACAAAATTGGAGACCCGACATAAAAAAAGACTCTTCCGAGGTGAGATGGAAATGGCCGACGACGAACAAGAACAGATCAGGAGAGACTATTCTTCTAACATTCTTCATGTAAGGGGATCGATGTGCATTTTCAGGGTTGATCGGAGGCACGAAAACAATGGAGACAACTTCGGGATATCAGGATGGCCTAGAATATAATGTTTTGTGGAAAAAGGATCATCAGAACGAGGATTAGAGCTTTATAGCAGGCACGCCAGTGGGAAGCATTGTTTTTGGAAATTTCCGAAGAACACGACGTGTATTCCCGAAGAACACGTCATGTGGTGTCAACTCAGCATCATATAGGGTTTCGCGAAGCATGAATTGATGACACATCGTGTTCCCTGGATAACATGGAATGTGATTCCTTACACGGGACTCGGCATGTATCTCGGGTGATACACAGACATGGGATGGAGTACACAGTCGTGTACTCAACCACACTGCAAGACCAGGTTGGCTACACGGGTTACCCCATGTACTGGTTACACGGGATGGTGCATACAGGATAAAATCATGTACGGGAACATGACCACATACATAGATCCAACACTAGCTACTCGAACATGGAGTGTGTTCTATACTACATGTCGTGTACTGACTTTCCTACATGACTAGCCTTGCGACACGGGTCATAGTACATGGGCAGTACCTTGGGTAAGAAGACAAGGCATATGAAATTTCTACATGTTTTGTACTTTTTAGTATATTTCTTGATATTCTTGTCAACTGTATCATTGACATGTTTTTATTGGGTTAGTTACCCTTTTTTCTATTTCTCACAAGGTTCGGGTATCGTTTCCTACTATTGTAGTATGATCCCTTCAGGAGGACATTCTGGGATAGAGTTGGGTATCCCTCTATGAGGCCCAGAGTAAGATCCTCAATCCATTACAGACCCTAGGTAGATTCAAATATCGATAAGATCACTTCCATAGGGCGTCCATCCTCTACCTAGAAGGTGAATTCCGGATGAGTCGCGGTATCTTCCGAGGCCCTGGTAGTGATCCTCATCTTTGTATCGTGATCTTTTCCCTACTCAGGAGTGTGTTCTCCTGGAATGAGTGCACATATCTCTCATGACCATTCCTGATGGATATTACTCCTCAGAAAGACAACGTTAGAGCTATCGAACTCTTGGAGTGAGTTATTGAAGACGATTGCTTTGTGGAACCTTCATACTGAATCCCTAGCGGGGGTATGTTGTTCTGTGACTTGTCCCTAGACTATGGGTTTGCGATTTGATTATATCTTGATTGTGTTCTCCTAATATATGTTCAGTCGAAAAATACTAGGTAGAGCTGACTTTAATTTTCTTTTGTGTATTTCTTTTTGGTTTTTGGGGTCCCTTACTAAGTATTGTTATACTCACCCATGTGCGGTCTTTTCCCCCATGTGTCGTGTCTTTTGTAGATGATCAGGCTTTTGATAGAGTTTAGGGTGGACTTAGACATGACTGATCTTTCTGAGTTCCCTACAAGCTAAGGTGTTCCTTAGACTATGATCAGCAGTCTCCGTACCTCTTTTGTTTGCAGGTTGGACTTTGTAGTTTTCAGACTCTTGTTTCTGTTGGGATTGTATTCTGGCCCGGTTTACTTTTAGTACATTACCTTATGTCATACTATGTTGGTTTGTTTAGGTTGTATGCATGAATTTTTTTCCTTAAAATTTTTTACATTTCAGCATTGGGGTCTTGGAGATGGGTGCGTGTGTATCAGTACTTATGAAATGCCACCCATGTAAGTAATATACCTATATGGTGCTAGTCACAAGCCCCTGGCATATTGGACGTGGGCTTAGGGAGTCAAGACGCGGGCCCTACTGGGATGGGTCGTGACACAATTAATTCCTCAATTCTTAATTACTACAAATCCCTTTCATAACTCTCAATCTAATAAATGATAACACTCTTTAATGAATCGACCTCACAAAACCCAATTATATTCTTGTAGTGAAGACAAATGTGACCCCTAAATCTAACCTCTTATAGAATAAGGGTCAAATAAAGAAATTAATTTATAAATATTTTTAATAAGAGTCATTAAATTATAATTCCTAAGAATAACAGAAAATAAACATTCATTAAATCTCTTTAAATATTATATAAAATAATACAAGGATACAATTTTTCATGTAGTGTTATATGTAACAATAAATAATAATAAAAGGATGCTCCCATATTTTAAACTCCAGCAACTATTTTTACCATGTGAGCTTATAGTCTATCCTAATAAACAACATCATACTAAAAAAAATTAAATTGAGAATTGAATATAGGTGTGGACATAAAAATATACATTGTAGGTTCCTCCATAGAGACTCTTTTGAAATTATGGTGGAATTATACCAAATCCCCAATGAATAAAACGAAAACTAACTTTCTTATATAAAATTGGACATCCAACATTCATGAGCACCATAGACATTCCACTATATAAATATATATGATAGTAGTATATTATAATGAAAATATATAAATATGAAGGAACTCCCCACCCACCTCTCAACTAAATTAGTTTC
The DNA here is from genome assembly GCA_963277665.1 of Viscum album. Taxonomy (NCBI): domain Eukaryota; kingdom Viridiplantae; phylum Streptophyta; class Magnoliopsida; order Santalales; family Viscaceae; genus Viscum; species Viscum album. The sequence goes on along the minus strand of OY728146.1, from coordinate 1,977,786,429 downwards.
CCTCATAGCTCAATTACATATATACTAGTCCTCTACTCTGTTCAACATCCACATAACTATATAAATGAAATAAAACTACAATAATAGAACTGAAACATCATTTGATGTACTACAAATAAAACTATTCACCATCCCATAACAGCATCTCTACCACATCAGTACATCACCCCACATTATAAAATTATACCATGATAGGCTAATGTACATTTGAAAATGTTTTGGTGGGGAAAGGGGAGTTTTCAACTATCTATATGTCATGAGCCAAATTGTTCCACCCCTAGGTCAGGAAAATAGGACAGTCAAAAATAATGATGGTGGCATATTTCCAATCAGCCTGTGTTTGAATCTAGAGCCATGTTATCAACAAAGTAATCATATGGAAATACTTCTACACTCAAATAATATAAACCTCAATGAATGAAAAGATATTAGAAAATACTCATCAATATTAGTTTAATAATTCAATTACTAAAAAATTAAAAAATCACCCCAAATAAATGATAAAATAATATTAATGATATTATTAATAATCAGAAAAAAACTATCCAGAGTAAATAAATTAAAACCTAGTAGAAATACCAACCATATTTTTTGACCACATGTTCAATTGCCGCACCCCATGTTAAACATAATGAACAAACCTAACAACTATGATAAAGAATACTAATTACATTGAACCTAAAAGAGAACCATAATAAAACCCTTGGTGTCATAAAATTGATAATTTTAAATAAATCTCTTTTTAGTAATTTATAATAATAACATTGAAACAATTTCATTTTAAATCACACAAAACTTACATAATATCCCATTCATATTTAAATCACACTATTTACACAATAACCATTATCTTTTCAATGAACCAAATGAAATTGTATATATAAAAAAATAAAAGGAATCATGCTATTAATAAATAAAATTAATTTATAGGATCTATACATATCTATCACATAGGTATATAATGAATAAACAATGGAAAAATATTCATCAACAAACCAATTAATTAAATTGGTGTTGTAGGACTTACCAATGTTTCTAATGATATATTTTCCAAGACATTTGTAAAAATTGACTAACCTTCATTGTTGTAAAAAAATCAAAACACTAGACAATTCTATAACATCTTTATCAATAGAATACCCCATATTTTTATATATCACACTAGAGAAGACTATAGAATTGGGAAACTATTTTTAGAGTATATCATGGATTAATACATAGCTACCTAGGTTCCCATGAATCAAAAAGTATGAAAGTCGCAAATTATAAAATCAATATGACCAACATAAACATTACAAAATATATCACGCATGCCTCTTACTCCCTCATAATAAAAAAACACATATGATCCATCACCTGATAACTATATCCATTATGAAACACAAATATAATAAATAATATTCATAATTTAAACAAATAGGGTATTACATAAAGATATGTATTGAAAAATATTTACTAATAAAAATTATACTTATGTAAATATTTCTTAGTATTCCAAGGCCTTAATACCAATTTTCATTCAATATCTACAAAACCATAAATATAATTAACTTAAAATATTTTGGAATTATTTGAAAAAATATACTCAAATATATCACAAAATTATAATGTTCTAAAATGTGAATTTTTAATTCAGTTCAAAATTGGAAGGGATTCCACACAATAAAAAAAGGGTTAATTGTAACAACCAATTTGAATCTTTTCACAGTCAATTACCTTCCAAAAATAAAATTTATATTCAAAAATAGTTAAAATACCCATTATGAAAAGTGTGAAATAATCCTAAAACGATTATAAATCCAATTTCATATATCACATATAACAATAAAATCATAAATAATACAATTAAAATTATCATGAATTAAATGTTATGAAAATAAAATCAAATTAAAAAAAATGCATGCCATGGTTCAGAAGAAATAACGTTAAATGATTTCACATTTAATGAAAAGGATCTAAAAATAAAAGGTAGACCTCTTAAAATACCAAAAATTATATACCTCACTGAATAAGAATCCAAATACCCTATTCCATCCTTTGAAATACCTTGTGTGTATTGAAGAGGGTGAAAATACTTAAAGGGATAATTTGAAAGAATCATAACCTAAACAAGTATAAATAGAGGCAATTCCATTTAGAAATACACTCTAGAATGATATAGGAGAGGCTTTGAAGATAATGAAAAGGTTGGTAGATCTCCCACATCATGAACCTAGCTCAATCATATAATATCGTTGTAATGGATGCAAAAAAATAGGAAAAAGGAAGAGAATATAGTCATTTTACCATTATAATGGCTAGATACAGGTTGTGCCATGGTTCTATCAACCATGGTTCAGTGATAGTGGTTGTGTTCCTACTATAGAGTGGTATATGTGCCATGGTGTGGCTATCCAGATGAAGACATAGTGGCATCAACTCCTCACACTTGAAAAGTTTGGTATAGCATCCAAATCATGGAATAGAGACCTCTACTAGACCCCCTATATGTTTTATCCAGTAGCCTAAATAATGGATCAACCTGTAAAGGTAGAACTAAGAGCCTCATGTATCTATGCCAATATTGTTAGTCCTCTCATTATATGAAATGGATACACTTTCAATGTTAATTCTATTATGTAGTCACGAAGTCAACATTGTAGCCTTACTGTCATAGTTTAATGGAAAAACCTCTTACTATTACAAACCTCTACACACACCCATACATAAACCATATAAAATACCATTACATGATACCACCATTGAGTAACTTAACTAATTTAGTTTGAAATTCTTCTTAAACCATAAACAACACTTAAAACCAACCCTTATTCATTAACCATTATAGAGAATCATAGTTTCTAGTGTATGGTCTCCATAAGTTGAAATTTATATACCACTCTTTTACATTTATGTGATAGACGACTATGGTATAGCCCCCAAACCCATGTTTTAGAATCCAATTTTCTGTTAAAAAACATCCATTTAAAGTAATTAGGTTATTATAAGGCCTTTTAGGGATAATAAATTACCTAAATTATAACCAATTTATAATATCAAAGGATATTAGGATCCACCGTCAAACACTTTAGAACAACCAAAACACAATAAAAACATATAAACAAAATATATTTATAATAATAAAAACTACAATGACACAAGTTGTTATAATGTCATCACTATGTTACTTTCTATCCATAAAATTTCTATAGTATCGTAGAAAAACAAGAATAATAACCTAAAAACACCCCATGATATTGGTGGATTATAAATGTATGATAAGAAGATAATTTCTCAAAGAAATCATAGAACAATTTTAACCACTCCAAATCAAAAATCAAATACCTTTACAAAAACTACAAGAAAAAATAATTAGTGATCATAAAAGGTGAACCTTACCAAAACCTAGGATGACAATAGGTCTCACAATAATTTAGAATAAATAAAAAATTGAAAAAAACAAGGGTTGTACACAAAAATTATCAAATAATGTGATCATAAAAAAGAGAACAATATAAAATTCAATAAACATTTGACCAAACAACCTCAATACTTGAAAAAACTAAATCTAATTCCATTCCCATTAAATATAAGAAGAAAAATAGTCAATAATACATGGTATTTAAATAATACATCAATTCATGATATGGAGCCATTCTTTACTGGGGAACATGGTAAACAAAACATGTGCCAATTGGGCAATTGTTCCAAAGATGTTTGCCAAATTTTTTACTTTCTCGATGAATGGTTCATTGATCCACGCAATAAAATGTCATTCCACTAATGGTTTTTTATTCCCTTCCAAAACAACTATAATGGAATTCATAGAAATGAAAATCATGATAATGAGGCTAAAAATATCATAATAACTTAACAAATTCAACCAAATACAAACTAATAAATTAAAAATATAAAATTAAATCCCAACCAAACTATCAATAAATTGATCCTTGGAACCTTACTACCCAGTAACACCCAAATTAGAAATAGTGGGACATAATTACAGCTTTCACAAACTAACATTTCCCACCCCAAGACTCAAAAGTAGAACATATCCATGATAAGGCCTAAGGTGTGTTCCTGATCACATTGGTATGACAACTAGTTCCATGGTATCAAAAGAACAATAAAATAGGAATGATTTGACTATCAAATAATTTATATCTCAAAGAAATAAAAATTCCAAATAGAGTATGAAATAATAATATGTAAATTAAACCATAAATTATATTATAATAAAAACATCTACGATATAACATATTATAAAATCCATATATAATAAAATGGGCCCCATAGACTAATATAAAATGTAAAAACCCAAGATGGGAAAAACACTATCTCTATGTGACCCATATATCACTATATTCATTACAATAATAACAACATAAAAAACACAATTACTCAGTGTATATAATATAAAATTAATTTTACCTATAATGAATCTTTATGTTTTGAAAATACCGAATGGTGGATACCTTGTGTGTGGAAAATCAATCCTTGTATGATATCAAAAAATAGGTAATGTTATTCTCTTCCGAATATTCTTTATCATAATATAATTTTAACTAAATTTAATAAAAAAATTTAAATAATATTATATAAATACATGAATAAAACTAATAAATATTTTCGAAATTTTTTACCACATTTTCATTACATAAAAACGATCTATTTGAAAATATTTCTTCAAAAATAAAACACATCATACATGATTACCAATATTTTATTTCAAACACCATTAAAAAAAATTCAATAATCCAATAGAGGAACCCACAAACACTGCATAAATGAAATATCATGCATTAGTGAACCATTTCATAAATAAGAAAAATAAATCTAATAGTGCCACATTTATCACTAAAATAAGGTTATGATTAAAATCCAAGTAATTACATACATCTACTAACTAATAATATATATAGGCTTAATGGGATCTACCCATGATTATAATGTGATATAGTTATAGAAATTACATGGCATAGAAAAACCTTTCATCCTGTGATGAATCCATACAAGGTAATCCACATGACTATATTTCTCCAGACTCATCATGGGAATACCATATACAATCCTACTAAATAGAATATATGATAGTGGTAGTGTGTTATGATATAGTTTGTAATAAAATTAAGAATTCTACTAAGCTACCCTAGATCCCATTACTAATTCAACATATGGTTTAGAAAACATGAAATTCCAATAACCAACCAAAAGGATAAAAAATAAATAGGTCAAATCGCCATCTTCCTTATAATAATTGAACTGATTTTATCCCTTGATCATTCACTACATGAATCAAGATACACTCGTAAGTTTTGAAACAGAAGTAAAAAAATAGGGTTTCAAATAGTCAAAAAAATAAACCAATAATGATTTCAAATATAACTAAAAGAAACATAAAATCAGATGGAATTCAATTAATAAAAATGTTAAATCCATTTATGATGAACATTCAAAAAATAGTTCACAAAAAAAATATGGAAACCAGAAATGAAATCAATTCAAATTTTCATTTAAAAATCAAAATTCCATAATGTAAACTTTAATTTTTTTTCAAAACATATAAAGGGTCAGGAAATATTAATTCTCAAGGAATTACTAAATCTAACCTTTGAACCCATTTTACAATTACATCGTATTCCAAAATCATATTAATGCCAAAACACATGGATGTACCATTATTATATTTGGGAAAGAACCCCAAAAAATTTATAAAATTCATTTAATCTGTCACATAGATTTACAATTTAAAAAATAAGGCATTTAAATAAGGTAAATAAAAATATGCAAGTTCAAGAAAAGGAAACATGGAAAACACCGATATTGGTTTAGTGTAAATCACGCAAAATTTCATCTCCATTAATGGTTAATTATCAAAAAAATAGAGAACTACAATAATCGATAAAAATGGATAATCCAAATAATAATCCACCCCAGAACCATAATATAACCATTTGATCCCCCGGGGATCATAGGATGTGTAAACAATTGGGTAAACAATATAGCGTAGGAATGATAAGGTACAAGTTATAAAATGGAGGGCATGAACTTGAGAGATAAACTACAAAATTTGAAAGGAGAACCATTGAAAACCTGGATATGGGAGGGAGATATCCAATTTCATTTTTAATGTTTTCTTGAATATTATTGAATGAATGGAGTAAATTAAGAGATCATGGGTAAAACTTTAATTTCACCCATTAAAAAAACATGGTAGATTATGGATAAAAAATAGTTCTATCTACTATAGAGTAGTAATACTTTGTCTGTACATATTTTAGTCTTGTATATGGACTATTACATAGTTTTCCTTCTGAATACATAATTTCCTTTAACCATATTCCATGTTTACTATAGAATTACCTTCGTGCTATAGTGTGGGGTTTTCCACTGGACACCATCTAAGGCTTTTTTTATCAAAAACCATGTAGTGTCTGGAGGTGAACAAAACCACCACCACCCAAGCCATTTTATTTTGGCCTATAACGAAATAAGACAGAGACTCTTTCAAAGATAATTCTATGGAACATCAATCCATTTTGAAACATGGCTTAATCCATTTACCTTGTTGAAAACACATCATATATTTGCGTAACTATAGAGTCACCCATGAAAAATATATAAGATATACCATTTCACAACCGCTCCATGGAATAAAATAACCCATGTAGTGTATAAATACATTAATATCACTATGTAAAACATAAAATCTAAACATAAATATTGATCAATTATGGGGATCCTAGGAGATATAGTGTGGAATCCCTACTCAAACCATTACATTTCTACCTAACAACATTTCGCGACATAACATCAAAAAATTACCACTTGGAGTACTCAATATAATTTGTACCCACAAAACAATATCCCAAAAAAAAGTGGGGGATATTATATGTGCTCATGGGGATACACCATGACAACTATATTCTAATCCTCCAACTACCCCACGCTTCCTGATTCACCCCAAAACACCTAAGAATAAAAGAAACACAAGAAGAACATAAAATTACAATAAATTAATAATTAAAATCATAAATAATGTTACACATGGTGTTACGCTATATAACATGCATAATGAATTATAGGGGTATTCCCATAACCCAAACCCCCCCAAGGGAATTAGTTTTGTCTCCCAACTCCAAAATGAAATTCCTCTAGAAGAAAAATATTCTCAACACCATCATTACCATATAACAAGATGTATTTACTCCTCTAGAAAACAAAAATATCACTATATAAATTTTCAATAATGACATTTTTGTCCCATTTAATATCCTTTATAAATACTATATTTGGTAACTTCAATTCATGTAAAATTATTTAATAATTCTGTTTGTAAAACTTTCATATAACTACTCCCAAATAATGATTTAAAATTAATTTATGTATATATAAATTAACCACCAATATATTCTTTATCAAAAACCCAATTTATATTACCCCTTCATATTATAATTATATATTTGATTTATTTATTTTATATTCTATAATATTTAAAAATGAATCCACAAGACATATGAACCTCACTATAGATTTGCATCAGACCCTCAAATAATATCCTTCAATGTGGATTATCATTCAGTGAAAAATAATGTTGAGATCACTAATATGAAAATAAATTCTATAAAATAGAAATAATTCATTTAATACTATATAATAAATGAAAAAATATGCATATTATCTACATATTCCATCTAATCATTATAAATAATGAAAAAATAACATATTTTATTCCCATTATACCATTAAATTTCTATATTGTGATCCTTTATCAAATTTAAACATGATTAAACACAGAAGTATTGACATTAAATCATATATTAGATATTCACATATATATAAATTCAATAATATATATAATATTAAGGAAATATATACAAATAACACAATGAACACTTCCCACAATTTTATTCAGGTCTATTTGGCCATAATCATTCATTAAATATCAAATCATTAATGAGAAAAAAATGCATACTAATTTAACTTAAAAAAATAATTACAAATATAGTGATTGAATCACCTACCTAGAAATGAATCATTAAAAATAAAATTCTAAAATGAATTGGTAGAAATTATCAAACCATAATGATTGAAAAATTAGCTTCCACCAACCATAGAATACATGGATTCAAATTAAATTAGAAACTAAATAATAACCAATGGAATCCCAAGTGATTTAAATTATGAAGGATAGGAATAAGAACATATAAAATAATATGATATAAAACAACAAGAAATTATAATTACATTAAAGTATTCCTATGTTGGAAAATTAAAACCCCATAAACCGGAAAGGATCAATCACCATAAGGTAGAGTATTACAAGGAAATTAAGTTATTTCAAGAGTCACCAAAGGACAAATGGGACTGAAAAATTCCATAATAAAACTATGATAATACTAAAATATATTATAAAACATTAGTGGAAGGGATCTGGTCGCGCCCAAATTTACCCTACTGGTAAAAGCGGTCGATGTAGTACATGTAGGGGTCGAATCCACAGGGACCGAAGAAGTAACCTTGAGACACTATGATTTGGTGAAGGATGGGCTATAAAGTAGCCAACATTGGGTTTGATTTTGGATGGTTTAAAGAAAACTAAGAAACCTATGTGAATTCAATTCAAAGAAAATGGGTTGATCTTAGGATTATTCTCGGAGTGGATTGAATGAATTTTACTTCTTTATACAATTTTGGTTTTATTAATTCTTGATAAATCTATTCTTCAAAAATAACACTACATTCATCATTTTCTGGTTTGGTACTTAATAAAAACAATTACTAATCACCTCTACACTTAGAGAACAAAATTCATGATCTTTCAAAGTTATATGGTCATTTATTAATTGAATTTAGTTTGTTCAAACACAGTAAAGATGAAGAGTTGAAATAACTGAAGAATAGATGTCTTAAATTAATTATCCAATTAACAACAATTCGTTCATAAAATAACATTCAATACAGCCTTTGTATCCTCCTAAGATCAACCCATTAAAGGGTTAGCCCTCCATTGATGGTATACTCTCAATGGTGGGAGGAAGATGGCTAACAAGAATTGGATTGAAGAAACTAAAACCGCGGAAATAACGAGCACTCCTCAGAGTGTGTGAATGAAATTCACACCTATGTGTGAACTAATTCACAAAAACACTAAGATATCACTTTGATATGTGATAATAAAGTTTTAATAAATTAAATGGAAAATATATAAGAGAAATAATTTTATTAATAACATAAAGATACGAAAAAAACTTACATGGAAATGGAAAACATTACAAAGGAAATTTGGAAGCATAACCTTACAATGAAACAAGCAACAAAAGATGATATGAAAAATATCCACCCCCCTATTACCTTTACCACTAGCTCCTTATATAGGAATATTAGGAGCCTTAGGTCCATACCCCAACAATTAATTCACCCCCAACAATTAATAGAGTCAAATGGATGGTGAATAATCAAAATGAAATTGATGTTTCGAATTAGACGTGGAAAACTGTCCAGATTCGTCCACCATATTGACGTGTGAATTCGCAACTGAAGAAGGCCGAATCCGGAGGGGTTGTAGAAGGGAAATATATTCGTCCATATTTTCTATATGAGCTGTAAATATTTCAGGAAATTTGGCTCAGCCTTTTGGATGTTATGTCCGAAATGGTGGGACGGATTTCTGTGCATTAATGTCAGGTCCACCATTTAAATCTCAACTTCAGATTCCTTTATCATCATGAAAAAATCAGAATTAGCTCTATCAATAGTTGAATAAAATGATCCTCATATTTTTATCTTTAGACTGTATAAATTTGAGCTTCATTGGGCTTGGTTTCTGGGCCCCACATTTGTTTGATGGGCCTTAGGCCCATTATGCTTTTTCTATCATGTTTCTTCCTTCAGCCACAAAATTCTCCATCTTCCTTTGGGATTCATCCTTCGGAACTAAAAGATACAATGTTCCAAACAAACTGATAAATCATATCCCAAAATTTCAAATTCAGAAAATGGAAATAATTCTGTCCACAAACAAATGATTGATTGGGACCAAATTTTCATTTTAAACATGAATTGCATTTTTGATGAGAAATGAAGTTCTATTTATGAAATGCACTAAAAACAATGTTTATGGACATTGGAAAAATTAATATAAAGATATCAACAATTAATATTAGCCACTTTCAGTGACTAATCACACCCCCCAACTTGAGTTTTGTTAGTCCTGAGAAAAATAAATTTCAAATATGAAATTCAAATCCCCTTTTCCAAAAACATTTTAATACACATTGCTCACCCAAATATCTAATACCAAAAAAATTATGAAAACCCATCAAAATCATTAAAAAAATTCTAGGTCCATAAGCATATCCCAAGCCCAAGCCAATTCCTTTGTTCAAATTCATCGCCACATTTCATCCAATTCCAATTAAGCATGATAAAGTGTTGTGCATCATAAAAGATATGCGGCCCATTTTATTTTAAGGGGAAAAAATGGAAGTGCTGGGTGGGAATCAAATTAAACCTTAAGATGAGTAACCATTTTTATTTTTTTTATTTTATTTTTTTAACCACAATAGATATGAAAAGATTAAATCTGGGCAAGATTACTATGGAGTCACAATCCCCAAGTGCTGAACGCCACACATATTGTAAATTTCATGCTCTATAATAGAGATATAAAGCCTACCTCTGGACAAGGCACGTGTCGGACGCCATGCCTTTGGACAAAACATTACTCTAGGTGGTCATTTTTTTGTTTTTTTTGTTTTTTTTGGACACTCAAATTAAACAAAAAGTGACCCCAGAACCCTATGCTTTAATGAAAGGGACCCAAGAACTCAAATTTACACCCACGATCCAATAGACGTGCATTGTGGCATTTTTATTAAGAGGATGAAAATATAAACACTGAAAAATTACATCAGACAACTGCACTTTCCAAAAACTATGCTCATGAACATAAACTTGCATTAAAATCAGAATCAAGGCATGCAAAATTTATTTGATATCCAATTTTAGAGTTTGCAATGGGTGTTATCATGTTTATGGTTAATGGAATTTTTCTTTTCATGCATCTTTTTGTTCACAAAATTAAAAAAAATCATTTTTTCTCCCCCCAACTCAAAATAACACTGTCCCCAGTGTTTAAAGAAAAGAAAAGTTAGAAGGGGGTAGGATATGAGTTAAAAGTTGAAATTGATTATGATAAAAATGGAATAAATTCACCTGGTTTTTGAAGTTTATGTTCATGATGCTCCAGATTACTCCTTTGATCTCTTGTGGGATGTACGCACCTCCTTTATTGAACATTTATCACCCAAAATAGTTCCTGAACCATAAAAAGGAGGAAAAAGCAGAAAAAACAAACAACACATTGATTTATTTAATTCCAAGTATCATAATTTTTATGGGTTTTCATGTTTTTTTAAATAAAACTAATGATACATTATCTTATTTTAAATTTATGGGCAAGGTATTACTCAGGGATCACACCATGTGACACAGATGAATACGGTGCTCCCCTTTCATACCCATCCATACTCATAAAATAAGAACAGGTCAAGAGTCCAATTTTTTTTAACCTACAAAAACATAAATAATATATACTGATGATACATTATCTTCTTTATATTTTATGGGTAAGGTTTTACTCAGGGATTAGACCACATGACACAGATGAATATGGTGCTCCCTTTTCATACCCATCCTTACTCATAAAAGAAGAACAGGTCAACAGTCTATATAAAAAAAATAACAAAATGAAGCAGAAGGAAACAAAATATGATTCACAGTGATTGGAAACATGAAAACCACGGGTTGCCTCCCATGCAGCGCTTTTGTTTAACGTTGTTAGCCCGACTTGTACCCAAAATCTATCAATTTTTCTCTGGTTCATATGTTGGCTCAGTTAACTCCTCCTTGGTTTATTGTTTATTGAAAGATTCAATTAATGGTTTTAACCTATGACCATTGAATTTGAAGACATGACCACTTGTGGGATCCTGAATCTCTATTTCCCCATGAGGGTACACATGATGCACTAGTTATGGACCAGACCATCTGGACCATGGCTTTCCTGGGTGTAGATGATGTTTTGAACTATACAAGACCACAAATTTTCCCAGTTCAAAGTGTTTGACTTTGATATTCCTAGATTGGTAGTCTTGAAATTTAGATTTATTGATCCTTGAATCTTCATAAGCCTCTATCCAAAGTTCCTTTAGTTCATTAAGATCTAATTTCCTTTTTGTTTCATACAAAGAAATGTCAAAGTTCATTTTTTTATTTACCAAAAGGCCTTATGCTCAATTTCAAAAGGTAAATGACATGCTTTTCCATAAACCAATCTATACGGTGACATGCCTAGGATAGTTTTGAAAGTAGTTCGATATTCTCAAAGGGTATATAAGAGTTTCTCGGACCAATCATTCGTAGAGGGATTGACATTTTTTTCAAGAATTTGCTTAATTTCTCTATTTTCCAACTCAGCTTGACCGTTGGTTTGAGGATGGTATGCATTGGATAATTTATGAGTAATACCATATTTAGACATGAGTGAAGAGAATGGTTGGTTGAAGAAATGGGTTCCACGATAACTGATTATAGACCTACGAATTCCAAATCAAGAAAATATATGCTTTTTCAGAAATCGGATCACAACATAGTGGTCATTGGACTTGGTGGGAATTGCTTCAACCCATTTTGAGACATAATCAATAGCTAAGAGGATGTAGAGGTATCCCTTAGAGTTTGGAAAGGGTCCCATGAAATCAATTCCCCAACAATCAAAGAATTCAATGACCATAATGGGAGTGAGGGGCATTTGATTCCTTTTGGTAATGGATCCTAATTGCTGACACTGAGGACAACTTTTGCAGAATTGGAAGGAATCCTTAGTGAGGTTCGGCCAGTAGAAACCACGTTGGAGGACCTTTTCAGTGGTTTTGTTTGTAGAAAAGTGGCCTCCACATGCCTCTCCATGACAAAATTTTAGAATGGACTCTTGCTCAGACTCAAGAATACATCTCCTGATGATTTGATCAGGACAGAACTTGAAGAGGTAAGGATCATCAAACACATAGTGTTTGACATCAGAAAGGAATTTCCTCTTAGCTTGGGTCCCCATGAATTTTGGAATGTCACCATCACCACATGGTTTGCTATGTCATCATACCAAGGGAAATCACTCACTGAATAGAGGCGCTCATCGGGAAATGAATCAGACACAGAGAGGTGGTGGGAGTTGTCTTTTAATTCTATCCTAGAGAGGTGATCAGATATAATATTTTCAACGCCCTTTTTATCCTTAATGGTTAAATCGAACTCTTGATGAAGAAGGACCCACCTAATCAATCTAGCCATGGAATCTTGTTTTTGGAAAAGGTATTTTAGGGTTGAATGGTCAGTGAAGACAATGATGGGTGATCCTAAAAGATAAGACCTAAATTTATATAAGGCAAAGACAACAGAAAGAAACTATTTCTCAGTGGTGGTGTAGTTTATTTGTGCATCATTTAAATATTTTCTTGCATAAGAAATGACATGTCGAGTTTTTTCACACCGTTGTCCTAAGACTGATCCTACGACGAAATCACTTGCATCACACATGAGCTCGAAAGGAAGTTTCCAATTTTCAGGGTGCATGATAGGTGGAGATATAAGAGTTGACTTGAGTGTAGAGAATGATTCCTCACATCTTTCTGTCCATAACAATGGAGCATCTTTTACCAATAGAGCACAAAGTGGTCGATAAATAGAGCTAAAATTCCTAATAAACCTTCTATAAAAACCAGCATGTACTAAGAAGGACCTCACTTCCTTAATAGTTTTAGGAGAGGGAAGGCGACGAATGATGTCAACCTTAGCTTTATCAACTTCAATCCCTCTACCAGATACTAGATGGCCTAGAATAATTCCTTCCCTTACCATGAAATGGCACTTTTACCAATTTATTATGATATTCTTATCCTCTCACCTTGACAAAACCTTTTCCACATTTATAAGGCATCCCTCAAAAGTATCCCCAAAGATGGATAACTCATCCATGAATACCTCTAAAAAATCACCCACCATATCCGAGAATATTCCCATCATTCACCCCTGGAAGGTACCAGGGGAATTACATAACCCAAAGGGCATGCACTTGAAGGCAAAAGTGCAGAATGGACAAGTGAAGTTTGTTTTTCCTTGATCCTCTAAGGAGACTTCGATTTGATTATACCCTGAGAATCCATCTAGGAAGCAATAGAATTGATTCCCCACCACTCGCTCGAGGACTTGATCAATAAAGGGTAAGGGGAAATGGTCTTTCTTCGAATAAGAGTTGTACTTACTATAGTCAATACAAACTCTCCATCCCCTACTAACCCTTGTTAGAAGCATCTCTCCATCTTTGTTGGTTATTACTGTGATTCCAGCATTCTTTGGAACCACATGGATTGGGCTAACCCACTCACTCTCAGCTATAGGATAGATGATACCAGCTTTTAACAATTTCAAAAGTTCTTTTCTCACAACTTCCATGAGATTAGGATTGAGTCGCCTCTGAGGTTGACGACATGGCTTTGACTCAGATTCAATAATAATTCTATGAGTCCCAATAAGTGGGCTAATTCTAGGAATATCAGATAGGGTCCATCCAATGGATTTCTTGTGTCTCCTAAGAACATCTAGAAGATTACTCTCATGATTGGCTTCAAGAGATGAAGAAATGACAATAGGAAAGTAATGATTGTACCCTAAGAACGGATACTTTAGTGATGAAGGCAAGACTTTAAATTCAAGATCATATTGGTCAAGACTTCCCAATAAAGGATGAGACTTTGTATTGAACTCATTTTTTTGTTCAGATTTCTTGACAAAATTGGTTCCTTGTGAACCTAATTTTCATCCACTAAATTATCTAGGGTAGTGTCCTGAATAGATATAGAGTCAATGTTATTTATGTCAACCAAGGTATCATTGATTGGTGATTCTAGAAATTCATCAATAGAGCTATCTGAAAGAGATTCAATCCAAGGAGACAAATTTCCCTCATGTGAATAAAGAAAATCAATCTCTTCTTGACTTAACCATCCTTCGTTAATTCCTTGATGTTCATTGAGTTCATTGTCAACACTACCAATCCAATTAACCTCATGGATCTCTTCATCATCCCCAATTTGAGATTTTTCATTGTAGATATTCATGTCTAGACTCATGTTTCCAAAGGTGATGATCATGTTCCCATTTCGGACTCGGATAAAAGAGTTGATTGTTGCAAGGAAGAGACGACCAAGTATGATTGTGGTTTTCTCCCTAGGACCTAAGCTTGGGTGATTGTCCAGAACAATGATGTTAGCTAGGTAAATAAAATTTTCAACTTTCACCAAAACATCTTTTAAGATCCCCTTTGGAACTCGAACACTACTATCAGCAAGTTGAAGAGTGACAGATGTGGGTTGCAGTTCTTCGAGCCCTAACTAACAATACATGGAATAAGTAATGAGGTTCACACTGGCACCTAGATCACACAAGGCTTTGACAAATTTTTTCTCTCCTAGTTCAACGTTTATATAAGGGCATCTTGGGTCTTTCATCTTAGGAGGAATGGTCCCTCAAATGGTGATACCCACATTAGCAGCAAAAAGGACTTGGTTTTTATGTGAAAATTTTATTTTAAAAGTGCACAAGTCCTTAAGGTACTTTGAGAAGGAAGGTATGGTTTGGATGGAATCTAGAAGGGGGATGTTCAACATGACTTGTGAGAATATTTCCCTCAATGTGTCACTCAATTCAGGCTTGGTTTTCCCCCTCATGCGTTGAGTAAATGGTGCCGGTTGTTGAGTTGTTTGTTGAAGTGTTGTTTCATTCACATTTTTATCAGTTTCTTCAGTTTGAGCTTGTGGTTCATTTGAGTTTTCATTAGAGTTTGTAGCATCACATGGTTTCTGACTTATTTGTTCAGGTTTTTCAATTGATTTACCACTTCTTAAAACTGTCACATCCTTTAGTTGTTCGTGAGTTGTTTGAGTGAAACATGTCTCTCCCCTTGATGTTTTTGTGCAATGGTCTGTGTGGGAATGGGTGCCTTTCCAGTTTTGATGGATTGAATTTCTTGTTTAATGGATGATAATTCTGAGTTCATTTTGTCCATTTGCTTTCACAGTTGTTCTAGTAGGCTTTGTGGAAAATTTTGGGTTGGTGCTTGAGCTTGTGGGTTTATCCCAGGAGGATACTTTGGTTGTTGGATAGGTTGTTGATATTGGACATGAGGATGTTGGAATTGGGCTGGTTTTGGTTGGAACTGATTATGAGGTTGAAAGTTTTGTTGAGGGTATGGGTTGATACATTGTTGTTGTGTTGGTTGTTGATTGTCCTTCCAACAAAAGCCCGTATGGTCATTATACATTGGATTGAAGGTGTTCGTGAATTGTGGATTTTGAAAGTTCATTGCATTAACTTCTTCTGGTGGTCCTCCTAAAAGAACATCCTTGATGGAAGGAATGGTTGGAAAATTATCAGTCTTGTGTTTATTCTTTTCACAAATTGTACAAACAATCTCAACAGTTTGGGTTTTGTGGACCTTCCTAAGATCAATCTCCTCAACTTTCCTTGTGAGTGCAGCAAGTTTTTCTCTATGGTT
Organism: Viscum album; assembly: GCA_963277665.1. Lineage (NCBI taxonomy): Eukaryota > Viridiplantae > Streptophyta > Magnoliopsida > Santalales > Viscaceae > Viscum > Viscum album. The sequence continues at coordinate 1,977,769,835 of OY728146.1, read as the reverse complement.
TTCTTCTTCTCCAATATTTTACATTCCACCAGATTTGGGTGGCTTCTCATAGTATGGTTATGTTCCCCATGTTTGGTTTTGTTCAGCAAGATTTTCTAGATACTCGTAAGCATCATTTGGGGCTTTGTTTTTGAAGGTTCCATTACACATCATATCAATGAATTATTTGTTTCCGGGACCCAACCCTTCATAGAAAATTCTCACTTGTTCTGGGATTAAGATACCATGGTGCGGTACCATGTTTAATACGTCCTTGAACCTTTCCCATGTTTCATAGAATGTTTCTCCCTCTCTTTCAAAAAAGTTTTGTATGCTCTTTTTAAGTGCAATTGTTTTGTAATGGGGGAAGTATTTTTTATAAAATTCTCATTGAAGTTGGTCCCAAGAGTGAATGGATGATGGTCTCAAATTGTTTAAACAATTCTTTGCTCAGTCCTTCAGAGAAAAAGTAAAATGTCTCATTTTAGCAGATTCCATTTGATTTGGTGGGCACATGGTTTCGACAATGTCATTAAATTATTTAACACGAAGGTATGGCATCTCAGAATCCATCCCATGAAAGGATGGAAGGTGGTTCAGGACATGGGGTTTGAAATCATATTGGGCATATCCTATGTTATCATGCCTAATGCATGAGGGTGCATTGGTCCATGCTGGTGTGAGGTAGTCATTCATGGTCGGGTCTACAAAAATTCCCAAGTTAGGGTCTTCCCCGTTATTTTGGTTCCCTCCCCGGTTTATGATTTGGTTCTATGGGAGATTCTCCATTGTATCGAACTCAATGTCTGAATTTAGAGTATTAGGAAGATTTGGATATAAAGTAAATAGACCTATTTTAGTGCTTGACTCCCCAGAAATAGGAGTATCCACCCTAACTAATCTGTTTGAGTTGTCGCGGGTGTAGGCGGACATGCGCCAAAAGAAAAAGAAAGTGAGAAAAGGAAAATATAATAGAATTGGGAGGAGAATAGAAGAATGGGGGTAAGAAAAGAAGGTTTTTGGTCTATGGAACTTACTTGGTCCCTGGAAACGACACCAAAATTTGGTTGCGCCTGAATATACCCTACTAGTAAAAGCGGCCAATGTAGTACATGTAGGGGTCGAATCCACAGAGACTGAAGAAGTAACCTTGAGACACTATGATTTAGTGAAGGATGGGCTATAAAGTATCCAACTTTAGGTTTGATTATGGATGGTTTAAAGAACACTAATAAACCTAAGTGAATTCAATTCAATGAAAATGGGTTGATCTTAGGATTATGCTCGGGGTGGATTGAATGAATTTTACTTCTTTATTCATTTTTGGTTTTATTAATTCTTGATAAATCCATTCTTAAAAAATAACACTACATTCATCATTTTATGTTTTGGTACTTACTAAACACAATTAATAATACCCTATACACTTAGAAAACCAAATTCATGATCTCTCCAAGGTATATGGTCATTTAGTAATTGAATTTAGTTTTTTCAAACACAGTAAATATGAAGAGTAGAAATAACTGAAGAATGGATGTCTGAAATTAATTATCCAATTAACAACAATTTGTTCATAAAATAACATTCAATCAAGCCTTTGCATCCTCCTACGATCAACCCATTATAGGGTTATCCCTCCATTTATGGTATACTCTCAATGGTGGGCGGAAGATGGCTAACAAGAATTGGATTGAAGAAATTAAAACCGCGGAAATAACGAGCACTCCTCCGTGTCTGTGAATGAAATTCACACATATGTGTGAACTAACTCAAAAAAACTCAGAGATATCACTATGCTTTGTGATAATAAAGTTTTAATAAATAAAATTGAAAATATAGAAGAAAATAAGTTTATTAAGAACATAAAGATACAAAAATTTAACTTACATGGAAATGGAAAACATTACAAAGGAAATTTGGAAGCATAACCTTACAATGAAACAAGCAACAAAAGATGATATGAAAAATATCCACCCCATATTCCCTTCACAACTAGCTTATTATATAGGCATATTAGGAGCCTTAGGTCTATCCCCCAACAATTAATTCACCCCCAACAATTAATAGAGTCAAATGGAGGGTGAATAATCAGAATGAAATTGATGTTTCAAATTTGACCCGGAAAACTGTCGAGATTCGTCCACCATATTGACGTGTGATTTCGAAAATGAATAAGGCCAAATAAGGAGGGGTTGTAGAATAGAAATATAGTCTTCCATATGTCCTATATGAGTTGTAAAAATTTCAGGAAATTTGGCTCAGCCGTTTGTATGTTATGGTCGAAATGGTGGGACAGATTTCTGTGCATTAATGTCGGGTCCACCATTTAAATCTCAACTTCAGATCCCTTTATCGGCATGAAAAAATCAGAATTAGCTCCGGCCACAGTTGAATAAAATGATCCTCATATTTTATTCTTTCTACTGTATAAATTTGAGCTTCATTGGGCTTGGTTTCTGGGCCCCACATTTGTTTGATGGGCCTTAGGCCCATTATTGTTTTTCCAGCAAGTTTCTGCCTTCAGACGCAAAATTCTCCATCTTCCTTTGGGATTCATCCATCAGACCTAAAAGATAAAATGTTCTAAACAAAGTGATAAATAATAACCCAAACTTTCAAATTCATAAAATTAATATAATTTTTTCCACAGACAAATGAATGATTTGGCCCAAATTTGCATTTTAAACATGAATTGCATTTTTTATGAGAAATGAAGTTCTATTTATGTAATGCACTAAAACTAATGTTTATGGACTTTAAAACAATGAATATAAAGATATTAAAAATTAATATTATCCACTTTTAGTGAATAATTAGGATCATTGTGTAACACATAGAAACAAGGTTAAATAATATAATGTTAAGCACATCTCCAAAAAAATATGGTGCAATATCTCCTACGTTACCCCTTTCTTATGATTATTTTCTATTAAAATCACGAAAAATAATTTTTGAGACACTGAGACACCTATAATAATTTAATATTGTATAAAACCCACTAATAAACTCTTTTTAACACTTAAACTCATTTAAATAACCATAATAAACTTAATTTTCTATTAAAGTGTCCTAAAAACAACATAGCATAACAAAATGAATCATGATTCAAGTCAATAAATAATGGAAACCAAAAAAAATATTATCCTCAAGGATTTATGTTGCAAAGAAATATACCACCCTAAAATCCAATATAGCACAACATAACTAGTTATTGGTACTTACTAAAATTACCCCAAATTAACATTAAATAATAGACAATAGTGTAATCCAAGATTTGTTCCCAAATCCAAAAAAAACAAATGATGGCCTCTATGCTATAATAACTATTCATACCCAAATACATTAGATAAAATATCAAAATTCAACAACAAGGATTCATAGGGTGTTTTGTGTTTAAATATTAGAAGATTATAAAAATTCATCTTCTCATTCACCATTATTCTCTAAACTCATTCACAAGACCTCATTAGAAAAATTCATTGGAATTAGATATTCAGGTCTCATACAATCACAATGTATAATAAACATAATTTATTATCTCACCCTTAGTCACAGATATATTTCTTTAAATGTTAGGCTATTAGATGTTTAGATGTTATATGTTTGTAATTATTTATTAGATTAAGGATTCCAATTAAATGAAAATTATTATAGAGTTTATTATGAACCTAATATTTATAATTAATTATAAAAATTATAATTGGTTATTTATATGTATAAAATCTACAATTCAGATATAATGAATAATAAAGTAATAATAATAATAATTACATAATATATCATTTTAAAAACCCTTATTTGTATTATATGTTTTAATTTCAAACTATTATTATATATATGTATATATTTAATTTAATAAAATTGATTCAATATTGTGAATCAAGACATAAAAGATATCTAAGAGGTCCAATTAAATTTCCAGAAATATGTGTCCAAAATGAATAGTCAAATACATCTACAATTAGTGAATGAGTAAAAATAAAAAATATTACATAATTGCTGTGTAGAATATTGATATAGACTTTTTTATAGGACACTATAAATTCTATTTTTCCCATAATCATATAATATAGCGGAAAGACAATGTCATCTTTCATTAATATCGACTTTATTTGTTAAATTTCACTGATTTATTAATGTTTTTAATTTTAAATAGTATTTCAATAAAAACCCATGACATTGAATAATAAATTAAATTATTTAATAGTTTAATGTATCGAAAAAATAATTGTTTTATATGAAATATGTTATGATAATTGAATGAAATTGCTATATAAAATTCCTAGTAATTCACAAATCCATATGATAATTTAATTACAGTATTAGTTTTGTGATATAACTAATTAATTCTGTAGTAAAGTATATTAAAAAACAATATAATTTTAGATATTCCATATAATTTTAACATACATATTATGTGTTTATTAGACATAATATAAGAACAAATTCAATTTTTCAGATAAAAGAAGTGTTTTTCATAAAATGTAATTTTACTTCCTTTTAATGGAGAAGCCTTTTTAAATCCAATATTTGACACTTTTATATTTTAAATATTACAAAATGAAAATATTTTTTAGACGAATGACATACAAATATAGGTTAGAGATATATTCAGTGGTTTTTTTAACTTTCATATTTTGATGAATAGTGAATTATACTAAATTTTAATTGAAAAAAAATTTCTTAATCAATATAATTGAGGGTGATAAATTATATATTTGAATTTTTTAATAATAATTATATTATATTTTTATAATTTAATCCAATTTTTGTCATTGGATGTAATTTAACATTTAAATTGGACATAAACACATATTTATCTTTTCATAGTTTTTACTCCTCAAAAACCCGCTTTTTTGTTTCGACAACGGGAATTTTTTTAAAATTAATTAATAAAACTTATATTTTTCGAATTTTTAAATTAGATATCATTTTTTTAATTTTTAATATCATAATTATCATAGTGCTAATTTTTGTAATTTTTCTGATAACTTTCAATTTTTAATGAATAGTGAAAATTACTAAGTTATTGTTTAAAAGCTACTTTTTATTTAAATAATTATTTATTTTATTTAAATTATTTTTAGGTCATAATATATACATAACACCTATATATGTTCAATATAATTCATTGGAGACATTTTATAATAAAATTAGATGTATAAAATTTTATTGAATATTTTAACATCTTTTACCCACCTTCTTTGCACATATGAAAATTTGTATAAACATAATTTTACCACTTATGTGAAAAGAATTTCCAAAATCAGAGAGACTTTGTTTACATAAGTATGTAAAATTTGGTTCAATATGAGGAAAATAATTTTTGGTGAATAGTTAATTTTGAATTTTATTTACTATAGTTAAAAGTAAATAGGGTAAGTAATGGTAAAAATGATATTATAATTACCCTAAAAAATGTCCTAATTCTATTTGATATGTTTTTTCCTAACGAAAAAAACCTTTGGAATAAAATATGATCCTTTTTTACCCCCTTTTATTAGATTAAGGCATTTATTATTATTTTAATTAAAGAGGAGTTAGAGGTGTTAAATTTAGAGTTTAATAACTAAAAAATTTTTAATATAGGGGTATACATAAGATAAATTTGACTATAAATATTAATTAGAAAGATAAATATATTTAATAAATAATGGTATTTTATTTATAATTTTCATAAAATAAATAATTAATCATATTTATGACACAATGAAGATGCAGTAATTTCATTATTAATGAATGATTAACATAATTAATATTATAAATATCCAAATAAAGGTAAATTGAGACTTTTGATACATAAAAAAGTTTTCTAGGATAATATAACATGTTATTATTGATTTTATTGATTTTATTTATTTTTTTCAAAGTAATCATGTTTTTATGACTTTCAAAAAAACCATATTATAAATATTGTCAAAATTCACATAAATTTGTTTTTAGAACAAATACTATATTATTAAATTATATAATATTCCTAGAACTATAAGGTTTAGCCAAAGGACTCGTATAATGATAGATATATCATTAATGAACCATTTTCGCTTCTCTTTTATTTTTTATATTATGTTTATTAACAATTTATTCTAATAATTCAAGAATACATTGTAAAAGATAAACTATTTAACTAATAGTTAAATCTAAAAGATAAGGTTAATATGGTGAGATAAAGTTGTGTAAAACCTATTGGCTGAGATATTTTCAATCCATACCCGCATTATTATTGAAATAAAACCTTTCAGAGCCATTATAAACCAAATATGATTATATAATAAATTAATATTTCAAGCATTTCCTAAAGTGACCCTCACCTCCCTTATAAAAGGGTTCTTTCCCTTCTCTCAAAATCACACCACCAAAGCAATTTGGATTAGACAACCCCATCTCATATATCCTCCCAAATACCCTCAATTAAACCTAGAGGCCTTAAATTGTTCATAAATCCATACTAACGAGCCATTTTTATCAAATCAAATGGAAGCACCTGAAGAAGAGGTAATATTTCATCTCCTCTTTCAATGTTCATTTCATATACCACATCCTCTTTCTTTTTTGTTTACATACAAAAATAAAAAATCCAGTAACATAAACATACATTGATGCTATTATAAATTTGGTACAACCATATTCATTATTCTATCCATCCTATGAATGACAAAGTCACCATATGTTCGTACCTACAGCTTACCGTCTCCACGTCATGATGTAGTTTGTTATTTAACACTTCATTATTTGGATTGGTATAATAATGATTATAAATGATTTAATTAATAAATATAAATGTTAATGATTATTTATATATAATATAACCATCCAATTAAATATGATTTCAGCATCAATAGAATGGTATTGTTGCTCATGCGTACGTGCGAATTACCGTCTCCACGGACGCGATGATATTCATTCCCCATCGTAACCATTAAAGAATGATTTTCATATTAGGATTAAAAAAATGTTTAAGAACATAATATCATTCTAGATGTGAATAAAATAAATCCTATTCATAACAAACATGACTTACATAACAAAACATATAAGGGAAAACAACCCGCTTGACACCCAAAACAATGATACCACTAAAATATCATAAACAAAGCAGTTTTGGAAGATCATATAAGATATCGTATTTATGTTAGTGGTTCTTGTATAATTTAATAATAATTATTCCACCATTATATAGGAGGTTAATTTACCCTCAACTATGTATATATACAAGGTAAGGGGTTTTCATCTCACTTCATATTCCCGTGAGATTCATGCTATATTGCCACTATTTTATTTTGTGTGGTGTATGTACCACCCATGATTATATTCCTTGTATAATATAATTTATTTTATGGGTATTTAATACTTCATTTTATTATCTTACTTTCATGGGGTGTGTGATTCATATGTTACCAAATCATTAAGGGAAATTTTAATTTCAATTTCCACTAATTGGGGTTTATGTCGAATGAATTGATTATTTTACTCCATGATTATGTGTGAAATCACAATTAATTTATTTATGTATTAATTTTCACTCCTCTTTTGTGGATATACTTTTGATATAAATAACCACTCAATTGATAAATTCTTATGTCATTGATATGAACTTGATAAGAGTAATCTTAACTCAATTTCCATTCATTTAGTTAAACATCCAAGTCAATGGTGGTGTTGTTAAAACAATATGTGTGAATATCCTATGATTCGTTTACACTGAATATCTAATCATATTGAGTTTATTTTTATTTTTCACAAAAAATTATGTCATTGATTTATCCATAATATAAGGATACGATCTTTATAAGGGCTTTCATCTTAATTTAGATTCTATTGTGACTTCTTTGTTTTTATGAACCAATTCACTTTTATATGGTTTATATACCATACTTTGACATAGTATATCAGGAATAACTTTATTTTCATGATATTATAATATTTTTATTATCTCAATTATTTGTATTCAAATTTCACTCAAATGGTTAGGAACTCTAATAAAATATCATTTTAAATGATATAATTATTTATTTTTCTAAATCTTTATCATTATTGTCTATGTTTTAAAAATGGTGTTAAGGATTTATTTATATAGACATGCATGTACTAAATTTAAAATTCCTTTTAAAATTTTCAAATTGATATGGGAAACATTGAATCAAAAATCAAAATTTTATTAACTTCTTGATAAATAGTGATACTTATAAATGTTTTAAAGAAAAATTGGATATTTCTCTCAAATAGTTTTACTGGTTCTTTTCATCTATGTCAATATCCATCATTATTATTGATTGAGATTTATTTATTATAATTTTGTCTTGCATATTGTATTTAATGAGTTATGTTCGATTGTTGATGTTCTATTTTTATTCCATTCATGGATTGTGGTAAAAATATTGACATTTAGTATTCTAGTATTAATATGAATTTTTAGATTATGTTTCATACTTTTTATTAGAGGAATGCAATGGACATAGTAAGTGATGGGTGTATCCCTCTATAGCTCCTCGATGCATCAGTATGCCTCATGAGACAATATAGTATGTTGGAACATGGCCTTGACAAAATCTTATTTGTAGTCTTTCCATGAGGCATTGACTATGTGGTTATGATATCCGGCGTAATGCATTCCATCATTATTAAATTAGCTATTAATATTACATATGATTATTCTACTATTAGAATATTCATTTGAATAAGTAAATGGAATTATTTTACTAATCTTTACCATATTATGCTGAATTTTAAGTTTAAAAGGCTTCTGTTTTAGTCTTATACTTTTCCTTTAATGTTTGTGCTTGTTTATGAAAGTTTCCACTATATTTTTATCCTTACTGAGCATCTGAGCTCACCCCATTCTTATGTTTTATTTTTTCCAGGATATGAAGAAGTATATTATGACTGACCTACATGGGTAGGCTAAGAGATATGAGTGTTTTATATGGATATAAAATGTTTTTTAATTTATAATGTAATGTAAAACATATACATGTATTTAGTACTTCCAAGGCTGTAAAACTACTCTGTCTTTCAGGAAATGATTCCTTGTATCATGCCAATGTTATGTAATAATGCACTGACTTTGGGTAACTGGTTTCGGGGCATTTAAATTTTTATTAGATGATGTTTAGTACAAAACATGGAATATATATTTAGAAATACTCTGATTATAGAACATTGCCCTAAGATAAACATTGTGGATTAGTATAAAAGAACATCCTAAAATTTTGGTAATATAGAGATTTTGTGAGTTTTCTAAGTAATAATACCCTGTCTGGATATGAGTAGGTAGAGCCATCTCTGGTACAGATGTACCTAGGAGTGAAAACTCGGACAAGGAGTATCGGGCATGAAAAGGGGTATCCTGGTACACAAAAATGGGCATTTATTCCATCTTGGTTATGAAACTATAGAGGGATATGCTTCGGATAATTCACATTTTCATTACAAAATGATTTGAAGGATTTCAATTTAAGATGAGAATAAATAAACTTGGTTAATACTAATGTGTTTTAAATTGAAAATAAGGTGTCATGATATTCTCTAAATTATTTTATGACCCCCAATTTTGTTTCTAGTTTTATTCAATGGATGGATTTTAAGAAAGTCATAGTAACATCGAACATGATGTACAATGTGGGCATGGTGGTAGACATGAGTAAAAAAATTGAATGTTGATAGGCATAAAATCTATCTTTTTCATTCCCAATCAGTTTCCCAAAAATATGATCAACAACATATATATTATCCAACACCCTAAATAAATAAATAAGAGAAATGTGGAGAATGGTAAGGGCTCCAACAATGGAGACCATGGAGAAAAGAAAGTTCAATTTCATTCATTCAATAAATGTGAAAGGAGACACCTAGGAAAGTGTCTCAATGGAACAAAGAATTGATTTTTGTGTGGGAAAAAAGGACATAAATAAAGAATTGCTGAGGAAAAATGAAGAGTAATATAGAAGAAAATAAAAATGATGCTTAGAATCCAATTACAGTCATTTTCGATAAATTTAAGTAACCTTGGAATTATTCGAGTCAATGATATATTCTATGGGCTATCCTCTAGGTTAAAAAAGATACTATATAAAAATAAATGGATGGTGAAATGATTAAAAGTATTAATGATCTTTTTTATGGGATTAATTTGGAAGAATTATCTCTTGTATGTGTAAGCATTCAATTTGTTTTGTGAAAATGCTATTTGAGGGAGAATTATCTTTTATTTTATGGATATATTTATATAGAACAATTTGGGTTTATTTTATCCCTAAATTGAGGCAATTACAAGTTATTAATTTTTGGAATGAATATGTGAGGTATGAGATATCATTTTTGGTGAAATTATGTTATAGTCATTTTGATGAATTTAACTCATTTTGGGAATGTAATAAAATATTGTTTTGAAAAAGGACAACACGCAGACTGTGTGACAACCCGCCGTATCAGAAAAAGCTACGGGAATCGAACCCACAACCAAAGTACGATAGGGATTTATTTCTTACCAGTAGACTACGTGATGTCCCTGGTTAGTGTGACCAATTTTTTTTTGTTAAATAATTTTATTGATCAATAATAAGTTCATTTGTGATCTTATGTTTTATCAAATGAATATCCTTAGTATAAGAAAATGATTTTGTGATTAAGTGAAAAATGTTATTTTGGAAGACATTTTCTATGTTGGGAACACTATATGACTAAGGAAAATAGATTAATATGGGATTAAATTTCATAAGTAATGGTGGATTATTATTATTTTGATAGAATCAATTTTTTATAGTGATTCAGGTTATTAATGGAAATGATTATCCTATCATCGAGAATATGTGGTTTGGTTATTTACACTTCATTATGAGACTTTAAATGTAGTTGATTTTATTTGGAGATAAATATTAAGATTTACTATGAATGAATATGGGATTAAATTCTTCTGAGTTTTGGGTTTCAATATTATTTTTTATTATATTGATGGATTTTAAGGGCAATTGTTTATTGAATGGTATTTATTGATTATTGGGTATTGTTTGTTTAATTTTGTAAATTTAGATTACTAATTATTTCTATAATGTATTATCCATTTTGGTGATCATCAGATCATTTACTAACAATTTATTTTGGTTGATCTCTAAAAACAAGGGAAATATATAGTTCATCCTTTGTGGATTATTTTATCCTCTAGAAGTTGATTCTATTACTTCAGGTGTGACCAAGTCTTCTTGGATACTCATCGTTAGGAGAAAAGATGAGTTAGTGGAAGAAATTTATCAAAGGATGAACCTATACATAAAATGTAAGTATATCTCTTTATGTTATTAGTCAATATCATAAATAAATTCTTCAAATTTACTAAATGGGACTTAAAACAAAAAAAAAGTTGTCTGTTTACTTTTATTACTGGGAAACTAATGACAGTTTAACCCATCACAAGTTGTTGGTTTTCTTATTGTAAAGTTTTTCTTGATCATGTTTTCGATCATTATCCATCAGAATATGACACTTAGTTTATATTTAATATCCATGATTTCCTACATTGAATCATAGTTTGAGTAATCTCGGGTGACCTTTATACTTTTATTTATTTCTTTTAAAGTGATATTTTATTGACTTTTTTCGATGTGGGAATTTCAATGAAGTTCCCAATAACAATTTCAAAATTGCAAGGATGCAATTTCCGAAATGGGGGAAGAATGTAACACCTTATTATTTCATAGTAAGTTATTTTTTTAACGTAATTGAAATGCTTGTGCTACACACAACACCGATTTTGGGTACACTACGACTTACCAAACTAGTACTTCAAAAAACGGTTATGATTAGTATTATTTGAATTTTTAATTTTATATACTCCATATAATTTTAAAATCCATATTATGTGTTTCTTAGACATAATATAAGAACAAATGCAATTTTTCAGATAAAATAATTATTTTAAAAAAATCAATTTTATCGCCTTTTAATGAAGAACACTTTTTAAATCCAATATTTGACACTTTTATATATTCTATTTTACAAAAATAAACTTCTTCTTTAGAATAGGTACATAAAAATTTATTTTGGATAAATTTTTGGTTTTTTTCTAAAAACATTAATATTTTGATGAATAGGAAAAATACTAAATTTTAATTAAAAAAACTATTTTAATAAAAATAATGTAGTGTTAAATTATAAATTTTAATAGTTTTGGAGTTTAATTAGATTATATTTTCGACATTTAATACAATGTTAGTCATTGGAAGTAATTTTACATTTATATTGGAGATAAATAAATATCAATCTTTTGATAGTTTTTTAATCCTTGAAAACCCCACTATTTAGTTTCAACAATGGGAATATTTTTTAAAATTGATTAATAAAACATATATGTTTTGAATGTTGTAAAATAGACATCATTTTTGAATTTGGAATATCAGAATTATCTTTGGGTGATTTTTTTTATTTTTCTTAAAACCTTGATTTTTTAATGAATAGTGAAAAACACTGATATTATTTAAAACCTATTTTTTATTTAAATAATTATTTATTTTATTTAAATTTATTTTGGGTGAAAATAGATACATAATATATATATATATTCAATGTAATTTATTGGAGTCATTTTATAATAAAATTATATGTATAAAATCTTATTGAACATTTTAATGTCTTTTACCCACCTTCTATGCACATTTGCAAATTTGTATAAAAATTAATTTTACTGCTTCTGTGAATTGAATTTAAAAAAATCCAAGATACATGGTTGACATCAGTATGTAATATTTGGTTCAATGGGATGAAAATAATTCTTGGTGAATAGTAACTTTTAAATTTTATTAACCATGGTTAAAAGTAAATATAGTAATTAAAGGTAAAAATGATATTATAATTACCCTAACACGTGACCTAATTCTAATGGATAACTATTTTCCACCAAAATAAACCTTAGGAATAAAATATGATCCTATTTGTCCCACTTTTATTAGATTAGGGCATTTATTATTAATTTATTTAAAGAAGAGTTAAAATTGTTAAAATCGATGTTTAATAACTAAATATTTTTAATATATGGTTATTCATATGATAAATTAAACTAAAAATATTAATTATAAATATAAAAATATTTCTTACAAAATGGTATTTTATTTATAATTTTTAGACATTATAAAATTGAATTTATTTATGACACAGTGATGATGTAGTAATTACCTTATTAATGAAAGATTAAAATAATTGATATTATAAATATCCAAATAAATATAAATTGAGATTTTTAATAAATTAAACTGATTCTATAGATTAATATTACTTGTTAATATTTATTTACTTTATTTGGTTTTATGTAATCAATTTTAAATGATTTTCAAAAAAACGAAATTACAAATACTGTCAAAATTGACATAAATGAGTTTTTAAAACAAATAATATATTATTAAATGGTATAATATTCCTAAAAATATAAAATTCGTCAAAAGTACTCATATAATTCTATAAATGTAATTAATTAACCACTTTGGTTTCTCTTGGCTTTTTATAGTATGTTTATTAACCATTTAATATTACAATACAAGAATACATGGTAAAAGTTATACTATTTTACAAAGAGTTAACTCTAAAAGATATTGTTAATATGGTGACCTAAAACTGTATAAAACATATTGGTTGAGTGTTTTTAGACCCATACTCAACTTATCCTCTAAATAAATATTTTTTGAGCAATTATAAACCGAATATGACTATACAATAAATTAATATTTCAAGCTTTTCATAAAGTGACTCTTACCTCTCCAATAAAAGGGTACTTCCCATTATCTCAAAATCACATCGCAAAATCCATTTGGCTCGACCATAACCTAAACCAATATCCTTAAAACCACCCTCAATGAAACCTATATGAATTACATTGATCATAAAGCCATCCTACGGATCCATTTTGATTAAATCAAAAGGAAGCACCGGAAGAAGAGATAATAATTTAATCACCTCTTTCAAAGTTCTTTTCTCCTTCTACTTAATATTTCAGTGTTGTTCTCATAAAAAAATTATAAATCCAGTACCTTATACATAAGTTTATGTTATTATTAATATTTTACAACCATATTCATTATTTTATCCATCCTATGAATGACAATGTCACCAAACGTTCATATGTACGGCTTACCATCTCCACGTCGTGGTGTAGTTCTTTATTCAATAATTAATTATATAGATGGGTATAATAATGAGTATAAATTATGTATATAATAAATTTATCATGTTAATTATTTTTTATATATAATATAAATATAAAATTACATACGATTTAACCATCAATAGATTGGTATTGTCCCTCGTGCGTTCGTACAGATTACCCTCTCGACTAACGCGATGAGATTAATTCCCCATCATAACCATTCAAGAATAAATTTCATTTTATGATTAAAAATAATTTTATGAACTTAATATAATTATTTATGTGAATAAAATAAATTTTATCCATAAAAAACATTAATTACATAACAAAACATATATAGGAAAGATATCAGTTAACACCCAAAACAATGGTACCACTGAAATATCATTAACAAATCATTATTAGAAAATCATATATGATATCATATTTGTTTATGTGGTTATCATATAATTTAATAACTATTATTTCACCATTATACAGTAGGTTTACATAACATCAACTATGGAAAATTATAAGGTAATGGGTTTTCATCTCACTTATTATTCACGTGAGATTCATGCTATATTTCCACTATTTTATTTTTCTGTGGTGTATTTACCAACCATGATTATATTAATTATGTAATATACATTAATTTATGGTAATTTAAAACTTAATTTTATGATCATAATTTTAGGGGGTGCATGTTTTTTATGTTACAAAATCAGTAAGGGAATTTCTAATTTCAATTTCTACTCATTGGGGTTTACGCAAACTTCATTTTTTATTTTACTCCAAGATTCTGTGTGAAATCACTATTTATTTATTTATGTAGTAATTTCCACTCCAATATGTGTGGATATAATTTTGATACACATAATAAATCAATTTATTACATCTCAAGTCATAGATATGATCTTGATAAGAGCAATCTTAACTCAATTTCAATTCATTGAGTTAAACATCCAAGTCATTGGTGTTGTTGTTACAAGAATATGTGTGACTGTCCTATGATTTCATTACACTGAATATAAAATAATATTTAGTGTATGTATATATTTCATACACAATTATGTCATTTATTTATCCTTAACCTATGCATATGGTGTTTATAATGGATTTCATCTCAATTTAAATTCTATTGATACATCTTTATTGTTATTCACTAATTCACTTTTATATGGTGTATATACTTCACTTTGAAAAAGTATATAATGAATCTATTTATAGTCATGATATTATATAGTTTTAATTACCATAATCATTTTAGTTAAAATGTGTCTCATTTGTTTAGGAACTCTAACTAAAATATCATTCTAAATGTTATAAAGATTAATTCTTCTAAATCCTTTACATTAATGTCCATGTTTTAAAAATGGTGTTGAGGATTTATTTTTATGGACATGAATGTTTTAAAATTTAAATTTCATTTAAAATTTTCAAAGTGGTATGGGAAACTTTGATATAAAAAAATAATTGTTAATAGCTTCTTCATAAATAGTGATAATTTTAGATGTTTTCAAGAAAAAGGTGATATTTCTCTAAAATAGTTTTGCCTATTATTTTCATCTATGTGAGTATCATTAATTATTATTGATTAATGATGATTTATTATAATACAATCTTCCATACTGTATTTAATGAGTTATGTTTGACTGTGGATGTGCTATTTTTATACCATTCATGGTATGTGTTTAAAATATTAACATTTTGTATGATATTTTTAATATGAATGTTTAGATTATGTTTCAAAATTTTCATATGAGGCTTGAAATGAACATAGTAAGTGATAGGTGGAGCCTACTATAGCTCTTTGATGCATTGGTTGGTCTAATGAGACAAACTACTAGCTTGGCACAAGGCCTTGAAAAAATCTTATTTGTAGTTTTGGAACGAATCCTTACTCATGTGGTTATGATGTTCGACATTATGCATTCCATCATTATGAAATTAGATATTAATATTACATGTGATTATTCGACAAGTAGAATATCCATGGGAATATTTAAATGGAATTATTAGATTTATCTTTGCTATATTATGTTGATGTTTAATTTTAAAAGGCTTGTGTTTTAGTATTATACATTGCCTTAAATATGTATGCTTATTTTTGAATTTTTCTACTATATTGTTATCCTTAATGAGCATCTGAGCTCACCCATTTCTTATGTTTTATTTTTTACAGTATGTGAAAAATTATATTATGACTGGCCTGTATGGATAGGCTAAGGGATATGAGTGTGTTCTATGGACACACCATGTTTTTTTAATTTATAAGGTAATTTAAAAATTAAGCATGTATCTATTACATATAAGGATATTAAACTGGTCTGTTTTTTGGGACATTATTCCTTGTATCATGACAATGTTTTGTAATAATTCATCGACATTGGGTAACTGGGGACAAGGCATTACCCAGATCTATATATTTTTTATAAAAACAATATTATAAAAAATATAATGTATTAATCAACAATTTCAATGTATATAAAATACCTAATGAATCATAAATAATTGATGAATAATACATGAAAAATTCATTCATACAAATATCATATGAAAAATAACTCTATAATTCATGTAAATTTAAAACCTCATAAAATCATAAAATATAATAACAATTAGTTTCTATTCGAGAATATAAGAAAAATATACTAAATCATTTTCATTAGATCAATTTATATATAGTTATAGATCCTTATAAATAGTAGCATCATGCTCTTTCCCCCTATAATCTTTCATAGAACTCTTCATAATTGAGTCATAAATATGATTTCATAATGTTTTATATATAATATATACACTTCCTTTTATAATAAAAATTATAATAATTTACGATCCCTCTCTATGATCACCAGTTGAGGGTGCAATATCAGGGTCCATTTTCATCATCGAATTCTCATATATTTTATAATCTCCATCAGGTAATTTTAAAATTTAAACACATGATCTTTCTATTACATATTATTCAAATACTCTTTATCGTGTATTGGTATTTTTTATGTTCCTTTATCCTTTAAAACTATCCCAATTTGGTTATATAACTCCTTATTTAAAATTTATTCTATTCTCTACAAAATTTCATAGAATCCAATTTGATAGTAAATTTGATCAGGTTCTCTTAATTATCCCTTAAGATATATTAATCATTAATTGAGTTGTTTTTATATTTATTTAACACTAAATTAATCATTGTAATATGTATTATTATTCCAAATTGGTCTTACATAAAAAAGATATTCAATATCACATATATATTTTGTTTTTATTACAATAGTTTCACTTACATGATAGATAAGTGTCACGTAAATAACATTTTGAATTTCCATTTTAGTCTTATGTGAGTATAAATTTCTCAAATAATAATATAATTTTACATTTAGTTTCATTAAGAACAGTTATGTAGTGTTTAATCATTATTTTTCACTTTCATGTATAGTCATTCATTATTACATAACCATTAGAAATTACATTTCATTCCGATTTGACATTGATATACTCACGTACACCACCAGTTAATCTCTTCAGTGACACAGTTATAAAATTATCAATGTTATGGTTTACATAAATGGGCATTCTATACATTTAGTTCTACTTACAGGGAATTAATTGGTATTTAAGACTTGATTTTTCAGTACAACAAACATTGAATTTTTAAAAATAAATGAATCAATTTTTTCACACATATAAAGTTTTAATATATTATTGAAAAAAATTCAAATTTTAATAAAAATATATATATCTTTCATTGACGATATATATATATACTAAAAAATGTTATCAAGACTGAGGGAATTTAGTCTATTTAATTTTTAATAAAATATATATAAAATTATAACTTAATTGATTCCCCTACACCTAGATTTTTTCATATCAATATAAAATTCAAATATGAAGAAAAATAAAAAATTTATAAATCATAATCGGTAAATAATTAATATTTTTTAACTCAAAAATCATCATTCATTCATTATGAATCTATTTTACTGGAAATAATTTTCTCAAAAATGTTTTTTCAATATTGTTTTAAAAATTATGAATATATTTCACCTATCTTTTTTGGAATATTTATCAAAAAATCTTATTATTTCATGAAAATATTTCTCTTCTTATGTATATGAATGTTTTTTAAAATGTTTTTTGTATACCTGATTTCCCACTAAATTTATAAAATATTAATTTATACTCATATGGTCATTTTTATGTATTTTCTAAATTTAACATGTTTTTGGATTCAAATATGAAAATAAATGATCAAAATATTTTTTAATCATTTCAGTATAATTCATGAAATATAATTAAGAACACTAAAATATAACTCATAAATTCTTATTTTAGAATAATCACCTATCATATCATCACTATTTCTATCATTATGATTCTTCAATAATCATATAATAATTAATTCTTTCCTGACCCAATTTTTTTCTACTTTTAAGATGAATCATGAGGATTGGGGGAATTTTATTTTCCCCAGAAATTAATGGAATTTAAAAAATTATACTATAACATTAAAATCACATAAAAATACTTCCATGATGAAAAACTCCATCCATTATCATAATTATTATAATCATATAATTACCCAAGGGAAGGTTAAGAATGGATTAAATTATATAATGTATCTTCTATTATATTTTCCATAGAATCCAATGGTCAAATAGAGTAATATATTAATATTTCTAAATATGTTTCAAAAATGGATTTGAATTATAAATTACATCCTCATTTTACAGAACTCCTAAGTAAGTATTTTTGAAAAACAATATATAAATATCAATATTTTAATATCATCACAATGAACTTTTAATTGAAAATGGTTAAAAAATAATATATCAATAGGTTTAGAATCACCTACACTTAGTTTGAATATTATTGGATAAAAATTATGAGTATTGTTTTAGTAGTGTCTTTAGTTGTACATGGGTGTTCAAATAAAAATTAATGAATAAATTCATATTAAAGTCATATAAATTTTAGTCATATAAATAAATATTTTTCCAAAAAATCATAATAAAAAATATATATAACATTTATTTCATCTTAATGAAAATAAAAAAATGGCACAGAAAATAAATAATAAAAGTAGTAATTTTTCCATTATCTGGATTTGTTCTATAATTTTTCTAATTTAAATCATTTTAATTAAATAATCAGATTAGAAAAAGTATGTATAATATAAATATCCAATATAGTAGACTCGATAATCTATTGTGTGTTAAAATTGTGGTTCTACTATTGACAACTCCTTCAAATTTTCGTTATAATTATTCAATATTTTTCATTCAATATGAAATTTTTTATTACATTTTGTTAAGTATCTTAATATCCCCTAAATTATTTAATGTGGTAATAATATCTTGACCACTCTAATGGGAATTATTTTTAAAAATATTATTTTTTATATAGAAATAATGTAGGAAATATTTATCCCAATATATTAAATTTATTTATATATATTAGGTGTTTAGGTGTACAATTACATTTAATCACAGAGACACCCCACATAAAATCCAAAATGGCAATCCATAGGCCCCCAAGGGATATCCCACCCATAATGTCTTATTAATTAAGTGCATGGCCCCTACTCATAGTGGTAATTTATCGAATTACATTTCCCATTGGCCTAGTGGACTTTAAACCTGTTACATTACTCAAAGACCTAATGCATCGTCATAACTAAATCATACAGCCTCTATCATCAGGCCTGTGTCAAGCCTGAATCACTACCTACTATTATCATGCATGTTTCATGAATATGTTAGCTCCTACCTAATGAAATTCTCTCCTGTCCATTTTTGAAATCAATTCCTATTAACCACATCCATCTATTATCATTGAAACACTCTAAGGACTCAATGTTAAAAATTACATAATCTAGTAAATTCATTTAGAATTTACATTATTACAATCCATAAGATCTTTTTAGTTTATAATTATAGTGAATTTTAATATAATTCATAAATATTAACCCATAAGAATACATTGTGGATACTACTATAATTGTATTCATTTATTCCATAGTAAAAATTTGTTTTAATAAAACCTATATAATTTCAAGAAAAATCTTCACATAAATATTCTTTGATTCTTCATTTCTATTACCTATCCTAAAGTCTTTGAAAACAATTTAAAACATGGGTTTATCATATAAATATATGTAAGGGACATGGAAATAATGAATTAACCCTTTAGTTCGTTATTACTTATAATTATATGAAATCATTCTCACAAATATATGCTTTTCCCCTATAAAGTATCATATAGTTACATTGTGATATAAAATATACACATAAAACATAGAAATTATAAATAATAACATAAAGGTAACTTAGGAAATTACTTAATTATTATTTTAACCCTCATATCTAGAATATAATTTGTAACCCTCACAAATACCTTATAATGAAATCCTCTCAACTACCTTACGATGTTACCCTCATAGCTACCATATGGTAAAACCATCGTATTTAGAATTAGAATAACCCTCACAGTCAACATCCAACATAGACATACCAGGTTAATTGATGATTTATATTGTTCAAAAACCCTCATCATAAACAATTCCCCTTAAGCAGAGCATAATAATAAAACATGACTCCATGCATTATAAACATATTTAATTTGGAAAATCACTTATTAAAAAACTGTGCCAGTAAAATTTTAGTAAGTATCATTGAAAAATGTAATATATTAAATAAAACATAAAAACTAAGGACTCAAGAAAACAAATTAATCCACTCACGGCTTATAAGTTAATAAAAGACATTTTTTGTGATTTTCATAAAAATGTACATTAAAGAGGATATTTAAAAGGAAGGTCCCTTACAATCAGTTAGACTTCCTTCAAACTTGTTCAAAACTCATTAATAAAGGTTTAAGAAGAATTATTAATTTATTAAATAAAAATATTTAAATTTATAATACATTATATTATCTTTTTATAAAATATTTCCACCCATTTATGGACAATATTATGTTTTTTTTGTTCTCGGTGATTTTATTTCATGGTTTCCATGGTTGGTTCATCATTGGCTTTCTTGTCGAATAGATGAAAAACTACAGAAGTGGAATGAAATTGTTTTAATAAGTTCTCATAATTTTATATGATACCATATATCAATTTTTTCTAATATTAGGATTATTCTTTATAAAAAACATTAATGAAAATTATTTAATTTATTTTGGAGGATTTTATGACTATCATAACTTACATAATTTTATTTAATATAATGATTATATATTGGATAAAAAACATTATATGACTTATAATATGTATAATAAATTGTAATTTATCCATAATTATGGATTTATTATCTTCCTTTGTTTGATAAAAGAAAATGAAAACACATCGTCCACAATGATAGTATATCGATATATCACGGACAATGTATTTATTTTTTAGAGTTAAAGGTGAAGATATGAGTTTTCATGAATGATATTACATTAACACAATAAAATTCCATATTATGTATGATAATGGAGTAATACATTCACTTATATCAGTGGAGGTGAGTGTATAATATGAGAAGAAAATAAATTTAAAATAAATTTAAAAGAAAATGGACGATGATTTTATCCTTTGAAATGTTTCTCCATGAGAACCTCTTTAAGGATCTTTATTTTGGCCTTTTGGTGCGGTAATAATGTATGAAAAAATAGGAAGATTATTTTTAAGGGAAGTTTGAATAAATTAATAAATTTAATAGAATTTTGAGGTGTGATAAAAGAGGTTGCGAGGGGTGGCACTTATAATGGAGGAGTGGGGGTGTTTTTTGATTATCTTATTCATTAGTTTATTATTTTGTATCAAGACTATGAATAGTTTGAATATTATAAATAAATATAATAAAATAATTATGGACATATAGAGATTATTTAATTATATTATCCATACATCATCTTTGGCACAATAATTATTTTATTTGGTAAGTATCATAAATTACCATATTTCACTATTCAAAAAATCATCTATTTTATAAAAATAATATAATTCATCATAACCATTGTTAGATGTATATAATTGAAAAATGATATCAATTTTATGAAAATAATTTTCCTAATAAGTAAAAATAATTTTCCAATTTAAATAATCATTTATTCGGAAAAATACCAATTTTAAAAATTATAACTGATTTTATGACACATTAAAAATTTATTTTTTGTATCATAAAATAAATTATAATAATAATACAATATATTTCTCATTTATGAATCTATTTTATGAATATAAATTTGATTTTAAATCAATATATTAGTTATTACATTGAAAATAACTACTATTGTGTCACAAAAATACCAACACAAAATTTGTCATTTGCAAAACAATTAATTACATATTACATGATATATATATATATATATATCATATTTTTCCTTATAAGATACAAAATTTTAATTTATACATTCATATGTGAGGTTTCTATTCTATTTTTATGGATACATTCATTTTTTTAAATATGAATGATTTCATTAAACATTTTAATTTAATTTAGCTATTTAATTCCGAATTGGAAAAAGTTTTTTCATAAGTACTTGGGTGGGTACATTCCCCCCCTTATATAAATTTTTTCATAATAATTTTTATTCCCTTATTAAAAATGTTAGGATACATTTCCCTTATTGAATTTTTAGTTTCTCATGTTTCTTCTTCAACCATGTATTTTCTCTAAAAAACGGTAACCTAGTGATTTTACTTATTCTACAATACATGATCTCAAATATTATGTATATTAAAAGGTGTTTCCTTATAAGAAATTTTATCTTCCAGTTGAAATACACATAGGCTCTGAACATGATATTAATCTAGAACGTACTTTCATAACATCAAAACACAAAAAACATTGTGTACCTAAGATAAACTCGGAAGAAAATATAATCGATATTAAACTAGTACAACTTTCTCTATGATTTTATAAATTCTAATGAACCTTGTACGTATCTTTCCATTCATACAAGAACACATAAAACTTTTGAAATTATATATTTTATGGAAAACATGATCCCCTAAATTGAAAAATTCATATTTCTTCTTATCTTTATTACTTTTCTACCCTATAAGTTATTTCATGATGTGTTATAAGACCATATTCACATTCTCATCCACTTCATCAACTAATTCTTGTACCATAAAATTTCTTTCTATGACATAATGCAAAAATTCCTTACATTGACATCATGTTCTACATAATTCTGCAAAATATTAAATATATATACTAGAATGGAAAATATTTTTTTATAAAAACTCAACTATTGAAATATGTTGATCTCAACTTCACTGGTAATCTATTGAACAAGAACATGACATGTCTCCTAATATCTAAATTCATTGCTCAGATTGTCCGTCATATTTAGGATGAATGGTTGTACTAAAATTGAATTCATCTACCAAGGTCTTACAAATGCATTTCCATGATATATAAGTCAACCTTGGATCAAAATTAGATATAATAGAGAGAGGAACACCATGTGACCTAAAAATCTCATTGAGGTACTATTGAAAATTTTGATGCGTAGATAATGTGTCACAAATAGTATATAAATATTTGAATTTATTCATTCGATTTACAATAACACAAATTATATTATTCCATCAAGATTTCAATATTAGACCCTATATATAATTTGTGGATATATTTCCCAATTTTATCTCTGGCACTAGAAAATGATAAATAATCCACTTTGGTAGTTCTCACTTTACATTAACCTCTTTAAATGTCAAACATTTCATTATTAAATACAGAATATTTATTTTTATTCTATCCCACCAGTAATACTCCTGAATGGATCTATACATTTTAGTGTTGTAATGACGAACTGAAAATGGAGAAAAATGAGCTTCACTAAAAAATACTTTTTCTTATAGGAATCATAAGGAACACATTATATCTTTCCCAAGCACAAGACACAATCTTTATCAACATTAAATTCCATAAATTTACCTTCCTAAAAAATACCTTTTTATATAACTCATTGTCTTCCTTCTATGCTTTCTCAATTATTTGTGAGAGAGATGACTGCACTGACATTGTAAATAAAATTGAAGAAGTCCCCACATCAACAAATTCCAGGAAAAAACTCATCAAATCATAAACCAAGGGGTCCTATTAAAAACAAAACATGGTTAATCATTAAATATGTTTTCGAATAAAGGCATCTTCCCCATTGTTTTATGTTTCAAGTTGTTAATTGATCATGAAATCATAATCATATTTCAGTTCCTACCATCTCATTTTCCTCATGTTCAATTACTTATGAGTAAATATACAACTAAAACATTTATTGTTCATACATATTTCATATTTGGATCTATATAATTGATGTCAAAAAAAATTTAAAGTGAAAAAACATTGTTTCTAATTCTAGATCATGCGTGGGATAATTTAACATAGGAAGTTTCAATTGAAATGAAGAACATGAAATTACCTAATCGTTATAAATCATAAATAAAGGAAGTCATTTCAAGTAATTGTCACTGTATATAATGGAAAATCCATTTCTCATAGGCATATCCGAACTAAATAGTTCTTCAGTCATGTTTTCAGCTCTTAAAAATTATCATCATAGTTTTCTATCCTAAAAAATACTTTCCCCTTTCTTGTTATCTTAGTTAGCAGGCTAGAAACCTATGAAATGTTTTTAAAAAATTATTAATATTACATAATAATCTATGAAAAATACATATCTTTGTAAAATTTGTAGGTCTTGTCTATTCACCAACCACTTTTTCTTTCGTGGGGTCAACTGTTATTCCATCCTTTTTTAAAATGTTCCCAAGGAATGAAATCAATTTCAACCAAAAATAATGTTTTCTAAACTTAACATATAAATATATTTCATTAATTTATTTATAGAATAATACTTAGATTTCTTAATGATCCACATATATTTTTTATTAAACCAATATATACTCAATAAAAAACAAAAACTTATGAAATTATTTTTGGAATATTCTATTTATAGGATCCATAAATAAAATAGAGGCATTTTTTAATCAAAAGGGAGTAAAAATATATAATTCCCATATCTAGTTTGGTACACTAATTATCTATTGTCATCCTCCTTCAACATCATATGATTTTCCCCATATATCTTGTCCATCATGAAAAATACCATGCTCCAAGGAGCTGATCAAACAGGTCATCGATATGAGGTTGTGGATAATTATTCTTAATAGAAATGTTATTAAAATATTTATAATCAATGTAATGGATCAAGGTCCCATATTTAATTTTAATGAACAAAATCATAGCACCCCATGGGGATTTTCTAGGTTAAATGAATCCTCTATCATGAAAATATTACATCTAGTTTTTAAATTCAAGAAGTTCGACTTAAGACATTCGATAATAGAGTTTTGAAATTGGCTTTTCATAATTGTCTAATTAAATATCAAATTAAAATTCCCAATATATAATATCACTGAGAAGCTATTGGTAAAAAACATTTAGTTGATCTTTTACCACTGACACATCATTAATCTAACTAGATAACTTATTTTAAAAATATATATATAATATAAAATATAATTCCATCTTTTAAAAGTTTCTTAGCCTCCTGATGTGTTATCAAGGGTATGGGATAATTATACTATATAAATATAAACTCATTATAGGAAAAGTTATTTTTATCTCTATTATCAATATTATGATGTTATATAAAAACCATACGTAGAATGACATCAGACACTACATAGGGAAAAATAAAAAATATTAAAGGTAAATTATTTACAACGAAAACAATAACAATATTCTTATAATATATTTTTTATTTAATATTTCCCCATTTTGTTTTAACCATAATTTATGGTTTCATTTCATGATGTAAAATTTCCAAATTACTAAAAAAATTCTCAAAAAAAATAATTTGTATACCCTTTATCAAACAAGAAATTATAAAAATCTAAGTTAAAAAAATAATTTACCAGATACCAATTTATTGGATGGACCAACATCTACTAATATACTCAAAAAGGATTTCAATTCACCATTGTTCTTAAAATATGGATGCTTTCCATCATTCAAATCTTATTTAGGGAATGTATTTTCATAATGACCCATCATACGACATTTACAACACTTTACAGTTTTTAAATTAGAATTGATATTAATATCATTTTAATTAAATTCATGGCCCATATGTACAAACATACCACATCGTAAAAAATTACCTAATTTTTAAGTCATTATCCATAGTTCTTTTTAAAACACATCCCACAAACATGAAATAAAAAAAAAATTACCTTTAGATTTAAATAATTTTTTATTCCCCATATGATATCATATATAACTTTTATTTATCTTATATTAAAAGTACATATGATCATCAGAAAAATTGATTTATACCCTTATAACATAATAAACCCGTTTCTCCAAACTTTTGAATTAACAGTTGGCTAGTTCCCTTAAATATATTTGTTTGAATCTTGTATAACAACGGTTTGTTATAGAAAAAAGATCCCAAAAAATATTTGGAGTGTAACATTCCAATTCAATGAAGTTTTCTATATAAAATTCCACTAAATCATCAACAATTTTTTTAAAATACTTGAATTTATTTTCATATTAATTTGATCTGCCTTAGGAAAATATATTATAAGGAACATATTCTAAAATTTATCCCTTTTCAATGCATCGATATTTTTGCTATCCCCATTATTCAAGACCATTGACCACCATTGTTCAGTGTCACCATCAAAATTATAAAAATATAGACTAATATTTGGATGATAAAAATATTCCATAACATAAAGTATCATTTCGAGAGAATTAATCAACCCATCATCCACCATTGGGTCAGAAGATCCAAAAAAATATAGAGGGTGTTTCCTAATAATGTATTACAATTTTGTCATGTTATTTTTTGGTTGCTCCAGTTTTTCTCATGCATGGATTACACTACTATTTATAGAATATTTCAACTGATCCATCACGTTCACAAACTACTTTGTTCCAATTCCTAGTATTCCAGGTTTCATATTTGGAAGGATATCATCTTCTTTGTGAATTCCAACTTTATCTCCCTATTTCTACTGTAAAAACAATTTTGAACAATCATATCTTACATTAAGGAACATGGTAATCATTAAATGGTATATAATTTCAACATAACTATATAATAAAAATAATTCATGATATTTTATAAACATCTTCAAAACCCCTAAATCTATCTAAATCTTATTTTAATATGAACTATAAGGACCTGAAATTAAAATTTAAAAAATGTAGTCAATTACTATATAATTAACTTTAAAACATTCCCAATAAATTTATCAATTAATAGTTATTGATAATTATAAAACAATTAATACATATAAACCCACATAATTAAAAGTATTTACTACTAAAATATCATCTATTTCTTTCATAATATAAAATCTTTCAAGAAAACATGAACTATTTTCATGAGAATCCTTCACTATATTCAACTTCGATTATTCTTTTCAATTACCCTTCCATAAAAATGTTAAAACATTATATACATCAGTTGGGAATAAAAATAATTTCAAGGGAAATAAAAATAATGAATGAAATCTTTAGTTCATAAATACTTATAAACAGATGAAATCATTTTCAAAATGACATACTTCACACCCATAAATTATCATATAATTACATTTAAAAAACATATTTCCATAAAAAATAAAAAATATAAATAAACACATAAATGTAACTTAGGAATATATTTATATATTATTTTAATTCTCACATCTATCATATGGTTTTTAACCCTCAGGTCTACCTTATACTGTAACCATTATACATACCTTATGATGTAACCCTCATGGATACATTGTGGCGTAACCATTACAGTTACCTTAGGAATAAAAATTAACAAAAAAATATAATAAAACATACCCCATGATTTTGAGTGATTTATAGGTCCCAAACATCATCAAAAAAATTCCCAAGAATCATAAAAGAATTATAAAATATAACACATTCATTATAAAAACATTCTTTATGAAAATCACTTATTTGAAATAAATACTATACAAATAAACAAGGAATACTTTACGATGTAAATGAAAATGTAATATTCTAAAAAAAATTAAGGAATAATTTTAATAGGATTATCTTATTTTGTTGTATATGTTAATAATAAACATTTTTTTGGATTTTCTAATAAGATACATTAAAAATGATTTTGAAAAGGAATCTCCCTTACCTTGGGCCCGACATCCATCAAACATGTTCCAAAATCTAGTATATTGGGTTAAGTAGTGTTATTAATGTATTATATAACTATATTAATATTTATAATACCTTGTATAATATTTTTTTATATATTGACACTTGTCTATTAATAATATTGGTTTATTTTTATTGTTTTATGTTTGTTTATTTTATGGAACCCATAATTGATTCATTAGGGGTTTTCGTATCGAAAGATTGAAAAAAATAAAAAAGTTGAATTAAATGTTAATTATATGTTTCTATAACTTTAAATGATAGAATATACCACTTTTTTAGGATATTATGTTGATTCATCAGTTAAAACACTAATGCAAATGATTTAATTTCTTTTGACGATTTTTTTGACCATGACAAATTTATAATATTTTATTTAATATATTGTTTATTTATTGGTTCGAAAAAATTATATAACACATAATATTTATAATAAAAATATATATAACCATAATAATGGTTTTATCAACTACCTTGAGTGATGTAAAAATAGGAAAACACATCATCCACAATGATGGTAAATTGACAAATCTCAAACAATGTTTTCATTTTTTAGAATATGTGGAGAAGAGGAGAGGTTTGATGATTGGTATTCCATTAACATAATTAAATTCCATTATGATTATGATACTGGATTTATCATGTTAATTGTATGAGGTCATGTGAGGATATAATAAGAAATGAAAATAAATTAAAAATATGTTTAAAATAAAATGTAAGAGGATTTAACAACATGGACTTATTCTCCATGACTACATCCTTAAGGATATTAATTTTGGAATTTTGGTGAGAAAATAAGGCATTGGACGTGGGTAAGAGTCTTGGGAATAAAATTGGTTAGAAATTAGACAATCTAAATGGATTTGGAGGTGCCTGGAAAAGAGTTGGTGAGGGTGGTATTTGTAGTGGAGGAGTGGAGTTTTTTATTATTTTATTTAGTAGCTTATTTTTTAGAACATGAATATGTATAGATTGAACCTTATCAGTCCACATATTAAAATAATGAATAAACTTTCTAGATTTTGGTCTTAAATCAACCAGACATCAACCATGACACAATAATTCATGATCTGTTTAAATCTTCTAAATTAAAGTATTTCTCTATTCACTATAAATTTATCTATTTTATAAAAATACATGAAATTCACCCAAAATATTTTTTGAAATGTTGAGTATGAAAATGAAAAAAAAATTATGAAAATAATTTTCTAAAAATTATATATATATAATTTTAACTAAAATCACACATTATTTGAAAAATATCAATTTTAAAAATTATACATCATTTGATGACACATTGAAATATTAATTAAGGTAACATAAAATTATCATATAATTATAATAAAATAAATATTAATTTATGAATATATTTATGAAGATATATTTCCTTTTAAATTTTAATATTAATTATTAAATTTTAAATACAAATTTATGTGTCACAAAAATACGAACACATAATTTTTCATTTTCAAAAAAAACATAATTCATGATATAAATATATCATATTTTCATTCTTAAGAAACCTAATTTTTTTTTATAATTTTATAGGATTGTTTTATATTTTATTCATATAGATTCTTTAATTTATATAAATACTAGTTATTTCAATAAGAATTTACAATGATAAAACTATTTAATTCAAGGATGAAAAAAAATAATTCTATAAGTCCATGGGTTGTTATAAACTCTATTTTTATTCCAATATGAAATGAATTCACATTACAAAACATAAAATCCAAATTTTTTTATGTTATAATATTAAATGAAAATAGAAAGATATGTCATAAATAATTATATAGGGAGACATTCTTGTTAAATAATTAAATAAATTTTTATAATCCGAGATTAAATCTTAAAATATTGCGAAGAAACATTTCAAGATGAATTAACCATTTTTATATAAAATGTGTATTATTTATCTAATGGAAATCACAATATTTCTATTTAATTTTTTCGTGATATTTTTTTGGATAACATATATTAAACATTATAATTTATTAAAATTTATTACACGGGTTGGTAACAAAAGTGGGTACCCTGACCACTATTTATGATCCTCAGTAGTCCAAATCTGATAAGAATATATCTCCTAAAAAACATTAAAAAAATAGTGTATTAAATGGTTTGAGTGGGTAAAACCAAAACCCACATAGACTCCAAATATATAAAAAATGATTTAATAGATCCCAAATGAATTAAAAAATGTGCACATAAAATCCCTTCAATATATATCAAATACATTATAAAATAACATATATATTTTGAGGGATTAAAATTCATCATGATATATTCCTTTGTTACTGAATTTTAAAAAATATTCCAAAACAATCATAATAATAATTGAGGACGTTTTTCTAAAAAATCATAAATCAGGGACATTTTCCATATAACTCTATAGTATAAAATAATCACTACCTCAAAATTTGTAAAATATTTACATGAGTAAAGTTATTTCATTCTTGGTAATACAACGTCAAATAAATGTACCACTCCCAATATTCCACATGCATTGTGATGGAACAGACCCACAAAAACAAACATAGATGTATAAACACATTCCAAAAATAGTTACTTCAATAATAATTATTGATACCCAGAAATGACTATAAATATATAAATGAATTTATTGAAATATATATTACATACATTTTTAAGAACATTTGTGTTTATTGATTTAGATAAATATAAAAAGTAAAAAACTATCAAAGATCATGGTATTTGTATCAAATATTAAAAATTATATATTATATATGAAAATACTTAATTTATAAAGAATCATAAATATATTCTGTATATTATTCCATATTTGGCATCCTAATAAACATATAATGGGTACATATTTTATTAAAACACTAGTTTATGGAAAAGTACCAAATAATATTATGAAAATAACCTTATAATGCACAATATGGATGGAATAAATAATTAAAATAATATATATAGAATAAATAATGGAAATAATATGAATGGAATAAAAACATAAAATAATATTAAGAAATTTTTTACCTCAAATTTATTGTAAAGGGAAAAGCACCTAATAATATAAATAAAATGAAATTGGAATGCATAATATGGATGAAATAAATAATGAAAATAATATGACAATGAACTGTAATTGAATGAATTTGTTATCCATTGAAATAAAATAAATCTGGGAAAAAATTATTGATATTGTAAAAATATAATTCATAATGATCGAGGTCAATAAGGTTTTTTCAAGGCCTTATTAAATAACATAATTAATATATTGGGAGATTTATACTAAAAAAAGTTTTTTGTCTCATGATTACTTTAAATTAATCAAGGGGTTATATACTTCATGGCCCAAATGGTGACATGATTATTTTAAATTAATGCACTAAAAGTGTAACAAAGATATTTCAAAATTTTATCTAAGTATCCTCTTGATTAACAAAAAATGGATATTTATATAATTAAAAATTAAAAATTTCATTACATAATAAACCTAATTTATTAGTAAATAGTCACTAAGAATTTCAATACGTTCCCCAATAATAATTAAACAGTATTTCTAGGTGAACATCCTCATTTAGTACTTTTTATAATTATATTTTGAAAATGTATAATTCAACAAGAACATGATTTTTATAATGAAATAATGACATGATCACAATACATATAGAGAAAAAAGGTTGAGGGTTGTGAATAAAATATCCTTGGTGTAAACAAATAAATATTTAAGTTTATCCTCATTAATTAATTACTCTATCACAAATATAATGTCATGAAAATTATCAAAATAAGGATGTCATGATTAAAATTGTTGTGTACTATGAATTTAGACCCAAAAATGATATATATGTGTGTGTGTGTGTGTGTGTGTGAGTGAAAATAAATTATTAAATATAAATCTCATTAGGGAAAGTAAATTTAAAAATGATCAGGTAAATTAATCTGAAAATTAAAAATAGACTTTATAAATAAAATTAAATAGTGATGTAAAATAAACATTTTAATGTTTCATTAACTAAAAAAGAATTTTAAAAGGTTACATGAAATATTATATAAAAATTCATTTTAAATTAATCCCTAATAATTGATCCTTGAAATTATATAATGTTTATCTTTGCGAAATTGATATATGTAGAAAGAACATAAAAAATAATGGAGTGAAACCCTTTCTATTATTTTTAAAATTCATTTCGAAAAATATAATTTTATAAGAATAGTATAAAAAACATTTCTATAAAAATTTAATATTTCAATATATTGTTATATTATTTAATATAAAACAAATTATAATTAGGGAATAAAATGATAATGGAAAAATTATTTTCATGATGTTATAATATAAGTCAGGGGAAGGATACTTGAGTTATGAATATCCATAATGATAAGAATACTCATTAAATTAAAAAATATTTCCTAAAGGGGTTTTATATAGTATAAATTTGAATAAATAAATTAACAAACAATACAATGAAATTTAGTATGTATCCAACATATGTGAAATAAGTACAACAGAATGAATCATATCTCAGGGATTAAAAATTGAGTTACCAAAAATCCATAAAATGGGGGTAACAACTAATTCCAAATACATTTCATCAAAAGGATATTATTTCCCTTAGTATTTATCCTAAATAAAAATAAATGGTAATGATACATACACAGGTATTGGATACAAATTCTCATGTATAACATGGTTCATAACATAAATATTCCTTATGGAATTTAGTTTGAAACAAAGACCGCTCGCATCATAAGAAACATTTTAACAAAAAACAACTAGAAATATTAGGGTTTTAATTAAAAATAAAATTACATTATTATAGGTTATATATGGAATGATATCTCATTTAGGCAGTATATACAACACATAAGTAAAATAAGGTTAATAATAATGATCATTTTTCAAAGAGAATAATTTTATATGAAAACCCTTACATTATTCTATATTTCCTCTACACAAACACATAACATCTTAAATAATAAAATTTAGTTTACTTTATCAAATATTAGTAACCTAATTATTAAATTTTTAATTTAATATAGTTAATTTATTTATATATGACTTTTATTTATTATATTTATTTTTCTTATGATTTCATGGAAATTGAATCCAAATCATCTTATTTTGTAAATTTAAATGATAAAAGATGATATTTTATTGATATGATAAAAACGTAATATAAAAATTATAAATATATATATATATATATTTATAAATATATATTTAATTGTTTATTAATTATAATAATAAAATTATTTGTGTTCTCATAGTCTTCCATGATTTTCATTTACAACGCTAATGAAGTATGTGGTTAAATAGGCATGTATGAAGATACTATATCTCAATGGTTGAGTATGGTAAGGTACATGTATTGTATTAAAATAAATTAAGAATAATAGTTTGTTTTTTATTTATTTATATATATTTAAATGTGTTTTTTGTATCATATAATGGGATAAACTCATGATGAAAATAACATTACCCTATGGAGGTAATGGTCAAATGAACATGTGGTTAATATTCATATGGTTTTCTATTAGAACTGAATTGAACAAATTAAGGTTGGTACAATATTATGATAACACTAACTTATATTAATGACACTTGCGTTTTAATATTATTAATCTATGGGTTTTTTAGAGAAATATTACGATAAAAATGTTATGTATTAAAAGATTCTCACTTTAGGAAGAAAAAATTTATCTTAGATGTCGTAAAGGAAAAAAGGCCATATGATAATTAATTGAGAATGAAATATTTTTAAAATGATATAGAAACATATGAGGATTATAGTTTTATAGTTTAAAGAAAATATGTGATGAAATGGATGTGAAATAAAGAGGTGGAACTTTTTAAATTTATAAAGGATGAAAATAAAACATTTTATAATAACTGCTATTTTTTATGATATCATTACACTATTATAGGATAAAGGACAAAAATGTGTAGCAAAAAGTTGTGGTGGAGAGGGATAAAGTTTTAAATTCCTCAAACAAGTAATATCCCGTATGTTGTTATCATTTGACTATCATTTATTCTAAGGATTCTACTTTTACCTTTTTTGCTTTTTTTGATGGTTACTAGTTTATTACTATGTAATTTATGTTTTAATAATAATATAAAACAATATTACCAAAAATGGTTTCTAAAAATATTTAATCACAATTTATCATAATTAAATTAAAAAAATTATAAATAACATTTACATTAAGAAAGATTATAAAAACAAAAGTATATTATGTTATAAAATAGGGTTTGAACCATTATGTGTTATTATTATAATTTATTATTGGTTTCAAATTTCATATTTGTTAATATAATTTTATTTTTATATAATAAATATTTTAATTGAGATTATTTATTATAAATTTATTTAATTAATTGAATAAAAATAACACAATATTAATAAATAATTTATTTAAATGTAATAGTTCTATCATTTTCATGGACCTTAACATTTATTTTATTAATCGTAGTTTTATGAAAAAATAATTTTACATTCTTCCATAGTTTTATTACATTATATATAATATAAAATAAAATTTATAATATTTAATTCCTTAATTTTTTGAAAAGTTACATTTAATATAACAAATAAAAATAATTTTATGTTTAATCTATTTCAGATGTTTCCAAAACAATATAAATGGGGTTTATTATAATAAAATTGCAATATTAAATGATTTATTTTACATATGAATGTATATTTTCTAAATATAAGGTCTAAAAAACATTTAATACATTCTTGTATTTTATAATCCTAAAAAAGTTTCAGTATTTAGTAAATTCTATATGTTTCACTATTCAAATAATGAAGTATTTCTAAAAAATCTAAAAAACTCTTCTTAAGAAAATATTAGTATTTTCAATAATCAAATGTTAATTATTTTTAAAAATTAATGTTCTAAAATTTATATATTCAATTTCTGATTATAAAAATAAAATATTGTGAAAAACTATTTTTATTGGAAAAATTGAATTTTCAAATATAAATTTTATTAATAATTTATTATATCATTTACCATCTAATTTTGTATTAATAAATTTATTGATCATCATGAACATATCATCATTTATCATATTCTCCTTCATATAAATTAAATTCTAATAAAAATAAATGCATAGAAAATTATTATTAATAAAAAGTCGTATTTTTCGTATTTTTTAAAAAATAAAATATAATTAATTTTTATGGTATCATTTATATTATTTACCTAAATATTTCATAAATAGGAAAAATTATACATTTCCTCTAAATAAATGTCTTGGTTTTTATGTCCTAAAATAAATGTATCACTATTTCATTTTTTTTGGTGTCATGTGTAGAGTAAGATATCAAACACATTGATTTATTTAAAGGAAATCATATATTAAAATACCATAGTACTATTATACCCAAAATTAATATATACTATCCTCTAAATTTTATTTATCACCTACTAATAAAATCATTCTAGTGTATCAAAACTCATATACAACTCTAATAATATTTTTAAATGAGGTTCTTACCAAGATAACTTTTTTATAGCCACAGAACACATTTTTTTCTTTAATTCTTCTCAATAAAATAGATAGATTCTCTATTTCCTCCAGTTACACACATAAAACATCTTTTAGTTTAGTCAATAAGATTGCATGTTTTCTTCATCCAACATTTTTGACATGAATGATATTGAATTTTCATTCCTTCATAATCTTCACAATGAGAACATCCATGTGACTCTATCCTTATCATATTTGGATTGTTTAGGATTCAAACTATTTTTACATTGTTAATCAGAATTTCTAGTTCACGATTTTTCAAAATTAAAAACATCTATCATATTCTAATTTTCCATAATTATTTTTGTAGATAAGAACTATTCATTTTACATGGAATCCATATTTATCATGTTTCCTTTATTATTTATCCATTACTAAAAAAAATAATGTGAGAGAAATTATTTTTAAATTATCTCTCATAACATACCATAGGAAAATTTAAGATCATGTTTTATAAGATTATACCAAAATAATTAATCCTTGAATTCTTATAAAAAATATTATATGATTTGGTTCAACCAATTTCAATATCAGTTTAATGATTATCATTCTTGGTTGAACATAAAATGCCATTATTTTATCCATCGATGTTTAATTTTTTATTTTCTAACACTTTTTAAGGGATAGTGAGAACGCTCTTAAAACGTTGAAACAACAAAGGAAACTACTGAATTATTAAACACAAGTTTAATGTGATTAGAATCTCTTTCCATCAATAGTTTCCAAGAGAGGGATATTACATGATAGTCTAGATCATTCTCTTTGTTGTCTTCATAGTGCCATTCAAGGTATTACCAAGCTTTCATATATTCTGCTTTAGTGATCATCTCCATATTGAAACCTCTAATCAATATGTGATATTTCTTGCCAATCAATTCTGGTTGCTCCCTGGAAACATTCACTTGAGTCAATCTTTCCATCATCTGGTTGATGTCTTCCCTCTCCACCTTGATCACCAGGACATAATCCTTCATTTATTCACCATAATGCATGAGTAGTATCATCTGAGTATCCATATCCTCATCCTTTAGGCACTAAAAGCCATCTAGAGAACCTACCACACATTGTTGTCCAGGGGATATAGAATTCCCCTTCACCGGCCTCGTATCCTCAAATTAAAGATGCACTTCCACTTCATCTGCCTTTGAGGCCCCTTTCACCTTTTATTGAGGCTCTACGATGCCAACCCGTTGAACCTCCTCTCCTGCCTATAACAAAATCTCATGCCCTAAGAGTTTACCCTCTTTTTTGGCCAACCGTGTCTCCATCGGTTTAGTAATATATGAGTAGTCCATATGAACCACAGGATTCAGTTTCATAGAAACAATATAGATCCACATGCCCCTATTTTCATTATTCCCTTTCTTTCTCCTTTGTTGATGTATACCTTTAATAACTCATTCCAAATCAGTGTCATCTATGGGATGTTCGTCTCCATCAGATTAGGCCTCATTGGGGTAGTTGGAGTTTCCTTCAAGCTCCCATTGACTACTTAAACTCTCAAATTGGTTGTTTAGGTTGAGGCAAGATAATGTCATCTACAGGTTTATTCTATGAATGGTAATCAACTTCTTGCCAACAACATGGGCATGCTTCTCCCACTCTTGACCATCCTTGAGTTTACCCTTTCCAGTAGAAAGTACAACCCTATCATATTGGTTGCAGATACCCACACTCACTACCTCCACATTGGTACAAGGATTAAGACTCTACGTAGCTTTGGAATTTAGTCCAAAAGCTCCAGTAGAGTACCTTGGATCCTGAGGGTGTGAATTGTACAAATCCACAGATGACATGAAAACCACATAGGTCTAGGCACCCTGAGTAAAATATTTATTGTTCAGGGGGATCTCCAGATCACTCTATAGCCTGCTGAAGATCTCTGATACACTAGGTTCAGGAGGTAAGCTCTTAACTAGTTCATATGTTATTTATCCATTTGAACACTGGATATCCTCATCCTTTCCATTCCCCTTTCTAGAACTGGAACAACCATCTCCATACCCTTCAGTAGTCCTAACTAGGTGCTGGTCCTGAACAGTATTATTCAAACTCGAATCACCAAGCTCTTCAACCTCACTGACTTCTGGATTGCACGTAATCAATTCGTGCTGAACAAAGGAAGGGAGTCCATCCTCCCCCCCCCCTCTACCATGCTGATCCATATTACAGTCATAGGCCGCAACAACCATGCCACCCGAACAAATTCGATGACATTTGTAAGAATCATGACCCTGACAGCGACAACAAAAATAGAAAGGAACCCAAGAGTCGTAACACACCTTTTGATTCCAGCAGTGCTCTCATTCAATCTCAATGACAATGGAGTCCAACTGTCCCTTTGAGACATAAACTTCTACGTAGATTCACTAGGATACTGAATGACACTTACTGATAGTGCGAGCATCTGAACAGAGGTAGTAGCCGATCAATTTATGATTAATGGATGAATTGAGAGATTCTAGAAAGGTAGTGGAAGGCCGGGATGCTAAATCCATAGCGCCGTAAATGGGGAGTCGTGCATCAGATGAAAATCAATGGACCACCAAAATAAATTAAACCTAAATCCATAGAAAGCTCATAGAGTATAGGACCAAGCGTAGATCAGCTCTTCCTCCGACAAAAAATGAATCTGAATATGCTTTGAATCTAAAAGACTGACAACCACTCGATCATGTAGCTTCCAATAAGAGAAAACAAACCTGTCAAAGGCGTCAACTGAGGGTTGCTGCTTCCCAAAACGAGGGGCCAGTGTAAGATCCTGCATTTCTGAAGCATTCGTGAACTCTAAGGTAGAAATCGGAACTGATGGAACACTATTTGCACAAAAGTGGACTTTAGGGCTCACTTATATTAGAGGAAAGGGATGTAGGGAAAACAGTTTAGTGAAAGGGGAAAAGGAACCATCATGAGAGGGGAAATAGATCGCGGGAGTAGCATCAATGTTGGATCTTACCATGACTATTAATAAAATATTCTATACCAAAAATAATTGATATATATTCTCTTTAAATTTAACTTATATTATATCTATGAATGATAAAATAAAATAATGTATATTCTATCTTTTAAATATCTAAATATTAATTTATGCTATCCAGTATCACTTTAATATTAGGTTCTATAACTTAATTATATAACATCATAATATTTTCCATCATAATATAATGTAAATACAATGTGATTAACTAGATAATGTCATTTGGGACTGTCAAACAAGATGTGCATTTATTCCACATTACTCTGTATGAGGTGTTGATCAGGATAATACCCAATACTCCTATTTGAGGGTTAATACTACTTGATATATATATTTCATAGCCTAAATCAAGTTATAATATCTAGAGAGGGATGAAATTTATTGTATAACCACAATATAACCACTATAAAAAAACATTTCAATTTCATCA
This sequence comes from Viscum album, assembly GCA_963277665.1. NCBI lineage: Eukaryota > Viridiplantae > Streptophyta > Magnoliopsida > Santalales > Viscaceae > Viscum > Viscum album. The sequence continues at coordinate 1,977,730,634 of OY728146.1, read as the reverse complement.
TATATTTATCTTTTTCTCTAAGGATAATCCCAAGTGTTTTCAATAAAAATCTTGTTTCTTAATCAGTGAAAATTTACATTATTACATTAAAATTAAATGATATACAACAAAAAAATGTATCTATACAATTTATTATATGATAAATAATGACATTTCAACCCTTAAATAATCTTTACGGAATATAAAATACTCTAAAGGAATTTATGCCATATCTTAATCACAATTGTGACTCCCTCAACCCACACTTGATATTATTGGGATATAAACACATAGTTTATATACAATATTCAATACCAACTGATTATTCATACATATAAATATTATTATTTTCATGAAGAAATGAGAATATTTCATTACATACATTCCCAAGAAGTTTTAGGTTATGATATTTATCGAATTATAAATTATCAAAATCTAAAATATCCCATATTTTTGTATCGAATATATTTTTAACTAGTATATACAAAAATAAATAATTTACATAGAGTCATAAAAATATACCAAAAATTCTTACAAAGGATTTGACCTTTTTAAAATACAACATGCACTAATTTTAATTAAAATATTTTCAATGATAAAAGAACAAATTGGTGGTATATAATGTCATGTAAGGGAAAAATTTAAGAGAAGCTTTAAAAAAGATAAGTATAATGTAAATAACAAAAAAATAGTAATGTAAATAATCCCATAATGAACTGAAACTGATAGAATTATATATTTGTGACAATAAATTATAATGTAGTTAAAAAATTTCTAATCTATTAATGATGGGATTAAACTACTATTAATTGAAAACATGTGTTCAAGACCATGTTCCAAGACACAAATATAATGTTACAAAATGTACAAACCAACAACCAACCAGTGTAGTCTCATTATTCCTATAGACTCATTGGGAGACAATATAATGTTGGTTTATAACCATCACATTATTATGTTCAATTCATTCCCCATAATTGTCAACATTACATTTCAAACAATTCCCTAATAAACTTCTTCATGTATAAAAAACTGGAAATATACATAATAAAAGCTTCAAAATTTCTATACAAAACCTACTGACATTATTAACTAGAAATAATCTTGAATTTAAAAACATATTAATTAAATAAATAAAATTTATTAATAGATGAAAATACTTTAAAATGTATTTATCAAATGATACATTAACACAATTTAAGATAATGACTATATGATTATGTCAATGCTAGAATAATGTGATGATAATCTATCTAGAGAATGAATGTTATGGATATAGAACAATATAGCCCATGGGAAATGAAGCATGAGTATAAGGGTGTTGACATATTTTAAAAACATATTTTAATTCAATCCTTCTCTAAACTAATTCAAAAATTAAGGGATTAAGAATTTAATTTTTCTATTCTATGAGTACAATACAGAAAATGATATATATATATATATATATATATTTGAGGACAAACCTGAAAAGTAAACCCCATTAGGTTAAATCCTTATGATATTTATAATGTAAATGAATGAAAAAAACATAAAACATCTTATAGAATTTTTTAAAATAATTGATGTAAATAAATTATTAAATATTTTAACCAAATAATATTTTTGAATAGTTGAATATAAAATTTTTAAAGACATTATATGTTATTATGATATCTAATAATGTATCCTTGAAAGGATGTATTGTTTTCCAAATACATGGGCTTAAAACTATCATTTTAAAAGAGTAAATAAGCATTAACTTTAATCATAATATCATCATTGAATAGAGTTTTGTAGAAATTTATATATAATAAAATATTAGGGTGAAAGAACCCAATCCTTGAAAAATGAAGTTTGTGATGAATTAATAAAACTCAATAAAAGGTTACCTCAGTTATTAATTTCCATTATGAGAAATAGACTCTATGAAGTAAGAAATATTTCATAAAGGGTTATCATTTGGAAGTAATGTTAGTGATGAAAATTTTATATAATATATTCATCTTATAATGTTCTAAACACACATGAGATAATAATAAGGGAATAAATGCTAATTAAATAAATAAAAATAGAGTTACAAAAAACCCTTACATCTTGGGTAACAATTGAGTCAAAATATATTTTATAGATATTAGCTATGTATGATTAATACATCCCATTAATAAAAAATATATTTGTTATAGATACATCTATTTTAAATGAATAAAATAATCAAAGGAAAGCATAGTGAATAACATATTCATGTCTTAAAGAATTAATGTTTGAGGAAAATTACATTTTCCTCTTGAGTTATATTTCAATAAAAACCCCATGAGAGAGAGGGGATTCTATTTAACATAGAATAATATGATAAAAATATATTTCATTATATTATATGTAAAGTCGTAATTATATACCACATAAATGAAAATATGTGCATAATACCGAATGTGTCTTAATGAGAGTAATATGAAATGAAAACAATTAACTTATTCAAAATTCATTATACAAATGCTTTTAACTTCCTAAATATTCAATCTATGTTTATTATATTCCTTCATAGGGACATTATTCGTCAATAAATACTTTAATATGGTCCGTTTATTATCATATTAAATTTGGTTATTAGGTTTTTTCTTACTTTCATGATCATTGATTCACTGTGGACTTATTTTGGTAGTTTTAGTGATCATATATGATTCTTGGTTAATAATGGAAAAACATAATATTTATATTATAGATATAAAAAATAAATTCAATAATTATTAAATATTAATAAAATTAAAATTTTTTATCCCATGGTAGTCCATAATAATGATTTATATCATTAATTAATAAGTGGTTAAACCGACCCAAACATGAACATGCCAAATCTCAATGGTTGAGAATCATTAGTGAAATGTATAATATCAATATAAAAGAAGATAAACTATAATATTTAGATTTTATTATTTGTTTCATAATATTTAATGTGTTTTTTTTATAATGAAACTAGTTTATGCTATAAAAAAATAAATCATACTCCATTGAGGTGGGAGTACACCCAACACACATTTAACATTCATTTATATTTCAATTTTATTTGAAAGAATATATAATTTTATTCCATTAATATTATAAAAATAAATTATTTTAATTATAAAAATGATGTCATTGTACAATGATGTAAAATTGTTTTTAAAATATTTAATAAGAAAACTTGAGCATGATTAAATAAAACACTCACGGGGACATTGAACATTCTAATGAATGTATCATTGAAAATAAAGTGCATGTGAAGTATATTTTAGATTATAGCCTTATGAAGATGAGATAATATTATATTGAATAAAAAATTAGATATTTTTAGATAGTAATTTGTATGGAATGATAATTAAAATAGAGGGTGGACCTTTCCCATTTATAAGTAATGAAAATTTTACTTTTTGATTCCATTTGATAGTTTTTGATCATATAATAACAAAACTCAAGGGTAAAAGGTACCAAATGTTATAGAAAAAGGGACTATGGGGTGTTATTTGGTATATCAATGAAAAAATAGTTATTTATATAAAATTATCATGTTTTTTGAAATTTATTCTTAGGTTTTTTAATTTGACATTTTTCAATTATTACCTTGGTAACTAGTTTTTAACTATGTAATTTATGTTTTATTAAAATATAAAATAACCAATTGTTCAAAATTTGGGTGTGATGAATTAAAATTAATTTCACTTAATATATAATTTAATTTATAAATAATATAAATATAACTCTTAAATTTAAATATCAAATATATAAACAAATGATATATTTATTTAAATGTTATTTTAACCATTTTGTGTTCTCAGTCTTATTTGAAATTGTTTACCACATTAATATTTGTTAATATAAATTTATATATGATTAAAAATAATATTATATTCATTATTTAGAATATATTAATTTAATTTAGTAGATAAAATTTTAACAATATAGATAAAACAATTCGTTGAAAATAATGGTCACACCATTATCAAGGTTATTAACGTTAATATTAGTAACAAAAAAATATTGGAAAAATTTATATTTAACTTATTAAATAATATTATCATGATAAGATTAAATATAAAATTATTTTAAATAAATAAATTTATAGCAATTGATGAAATTTAATTTGTAATTTAAGAAAAAAAATATTTTTTTGAGTAAAATATTTATTACATCCCCAAAATGATATACATTGGATTTATAAAAAAAGTTTTTTGAAAGAATTTTTATTTTTGAATATATATAATTTTGGGTAAGGGGTTCTAAAATAATTTAAATGATTTCTATGTTATGATAATGCCTTAAAATTATAACTTTTTTGAAATAACATTAATTACATCTATTATCATGAAATGAAATTATTACAAAAAAATCACAAAAAGTCAGATTATTATAATAATTGTTTCCCTAAATTAAAAAAATTTTAAATCATTAAATTAATCGTATAAAATTTATAAATTATAATATTATATAAAATAAATATTATAGCGATATTTTTTTATTGGAAATTAAATTTTAAAATATGAATGCTCTAATTGATATTTTTAATAATTTATGAACTTTATTTATATTATCAAATTATTCATATCAAATTAAATTTGTCATTATTAATCATATTTTTTTTGAAATAGATATTCATAGCACATTAATTTTTTTTACATATTTCTAAATAATAAATAAATTTATTAGTCATTTTTGGACCAGTTTTTTAATTTCATTCATATTAATCATAGTCTACATTCTATTTCTATAAATATTTAACAAATACATTAACAATATTCATTCTCACTAATTCACTTCCATGGTTTTTGTGATCATGCCTATATATTTCATGGTTTCATTTAAGTTCAGTGTTTCTTGTGCGGAAAAAACCTAAACACAATTACTTATATAAAGGTAATCATATATTAAAATGTCAAAGAGATAAAATTACAAGTCCTCTCATGTATTTTTACAGAGATCATTTATTGAGTGATAGTTTATCAATTTCATTTCAAGAATATATCAGATCTTACTCAAAATGGTATACCACATAATTCTAATTCCCACTCATATCCTCTCTTTAAACATCAAAAACCTAAATAATTTTATTATAACTAATCAAACATATCATATATTTGAATTTCATTTAATTTTATATTAAAATATCTTGGTTTATGTAATGAAAATATAAACCCAATTTATTACACAAAAACCTGTCTATTAAATGATTGTGTGTTATATATCATTCATTGTGGTATTAGTGTTTGTTTTTTAGGATCAATGTTCAAGATACATATGTCAAAACATGTGGTTACTCATCTAATTTATTAGTCAATAATATATCAAGAGTCCTTTTAAAGGAATATATCATCAAATCAAATGAAAAATCCAACCTAGGAATATGAATTGTGGTTAGGTTAAAAATTTGTCTTTAAACTCTACAAAAGATTTCATATTACACCCATTATGGACAGAAGGAATATCTTTTTGAAGAAATGCTTTGGTTTTAAAACACTTCTCCCAAAATGAAGAATATATCCTTTCACCACACACATTTATTTCACTCTCAAATATTGGTAATGTAAGATCCTGACCTATTACAGAGTCATATCATTCTTTTTAAGGTACTTTTTTTAATTACCTTTGTTATTGAATTGTGTCTTGGGGTGAGTTTGGGTGTGTATTAAAAAACATTAACGGACATCGGGTTATTCATGGGATGAAAAATAGTGTGGTCCTAGGTAGTGATTGTCTGCATAGTATGATAATTGTTCGATAAACCATGCATCTATTTAGTAGTAACCATGTGAACCTGGACCAAGAGGTTTGCACAGCTGGTGCATGGATTACCTTAACCATGCGCCCCTTCCCAGAAAACTATGTGTGTGGGTTTCTATTATCCAAATATTAGTTTTTAAATCATAGGTTCCTCTAAAACCCCTCTAATTTTACCTTGACCTGGTCTTGATGAATTATATGTGATCATAGAGCATTCCATAAGGATTACAAGGATGTTCGAACACTATTTTTCTATTTCTAAAGCTCATATTTAAGATCCACACTCATCCATTTAAGTGTATTTCACCCTGTTGATTTGTCTGTTCTTATTTCTATATTTCTTTTAACATTTAATAGAAAGTATCCACTGTTTCTATAGATCTAAATTGATTTTTTGATATTTAGATTATGATTTTAGATCTATATGATGATTTGCAAGATCTTAATTCCTTTAATCATTATTACAGGATAAGGGATTTAGATCGGGATCTGGATAGACATTATTGTACTGATCATATTTTGGGGATTTTTACAAGAAAAAAATCCATTAAATAACCATGGTAAGTGGCCTAAATTGAACTCCCATATTCGTGGATTTGATATGTGTATGTCTGATTATTGATCTGTAAGCTTCCCCTGATAATTGATTTCCTAAATTAGATTAATTAGGAATATGGAATGGACTTCTGGTTGCCTTGGTGATTAAATGTATTATTGAAAAATTTGGCTAAGGTTCTTTCTAAATAGATGATTGATTTGGTTGAATTGTATATTATTTGGGATATCGTAATTGAGATATATAATGTGGTTGGGTTGGAGATAAATAACCCGGGGGAATTAATTAGGTGATGATGTTTGTATATGTGAGATAATTAATGGTGAATTAGTTATGTTCCCTGATTTTGATTGAGATAATTAATTGTGAGATTAATTATGACAAGTTGAAATTTGGGATGGATAATAAATTGTGGTTAATTAATTATGGAATAATATTTTTGTTTATTGATTGATTAATTAATGAATTAATTATTGGGTAATTAACGTAGTTAATTATTGGGTTACATAATTGTCTTTGATATGTTTAACAAACCATTATATTAGTAATGGAATGATGTGGTTGATTATTAATAATTAATAAAAGATGTTAATGTTTGAGAAAGTGTGTTATAGACATGTAATTTTAGACCAATTGAGAAGGTGCAGTGTGAGACATGTAATTTTATCCCAATTATAAATACACAGGATTTTGAAGTCGTGTGGTTGACCTTTAAATCTACACTGACTGAGAAATAAGGGTCTGAGATATGGTGATCTTCACCGATTGAGATTTTGAATGTTAGACATCACGTTCCACACCAAAATAATGATATTGATTAATTTTGAGTTTAATTAGATACATGTATCAATACCAATTTTAATATGACATGTAAAGAATAAATTAAATTGATATAACTATTTAGTTATGAATTTTATTTATTTCCTTATATATTTTTGTAAACTATCTATTGTCTAGACATGTTTTAGACACCATTGGTGGTGGCTTACTCAGTTTTACTCACAGCCTATTTGGACTGCCTGATCGGCACCCTAACTGAAATTGTTGTTGTATAACAGGATAAGAGAAAGGCCCTAGGATATGTTAATGATTTGGATTAGAGCATGTATGAGGTAACTTGATGTTGTTCGGGACCCTCCTAGGAGTCTTTGCGTCAATATTTTCAGTTGTATTGTAGACACATGACAGTTGCATTGTCATGCCATGATTTCCCTTTTTATTTGAGAATTGTATTGATTTTTTTGACTATCATGTGACATGGTATTGTTCTAGTTATTTATATTCTTCCACACTTTCTTATTGTTGATTTTTTCAGTTTGTGTTTTACTCTGATGAAAAATGGTATAGCCTCATGATTACTGACTTTCCAAACCCTCACTACTAGTGGACACCCTCTAGCATTTGGGGGGGGCATGCTTGAGGGCATGTGGCGCACCGGCTCGGAGAACCATTTAGTGGTGCACAGGTCTGGAAAATGCAAATAGGTATTCTAGGAGTTTTCTTTATTATTCTCCTTTTTCCTTAATATTTTGGGAAAGTTATACATGAGTCTAGGAAGAGTCTGTGCTTGGTAATGAGCTCGTACATAGGAGTTGCAAACCCATGTACAAGAGAAAATCATATTACCCATGGTGGTATTATTGTGATTTATTGTTGTGGTTAAAGTTGGATATTATATCAACTTGGGTTATTAATTTGTGGTGTGATGTGATAATTGTTTTTGATAATTGTAGAGTATTGATTTCTGGGCAAAATAGGCATAAGAGTTGAGAATGCATGCATCATTCTAGGCACTTAGGGATGTTGTCATGTGCACCATTGGGAACTAACATGAATACATGTTATGGGTATGTTTTTAAACATGAACTGATTCATTTTTATTTTATTGAAATGAAAATTATGTGTATCATGAATTGAGAAATGTTGAAAAATGTTTCAAATTTAGAATAATTGGGTGTCTAAATGAGAAATTTTTTAATGAAAATGTGTTTACCCTTATTAAACAAAACCCAAGAGTAGGATAGTTAATTTTATCGATACTGCCTCGATGTTGACATTGTGGAACAAAATTGAAAAAAGGAAATATTGAAACTTGTGGTGTTTCTTTTTTCCGTTTACCTAAATGTCAAAAGGTTCTGTTGTGAGACATAAGTCATGTGTTTCTCATTGTAGAAAAATGCCTCCATGGGACTTGTTGAGAGGGATACAGAGTTGTGTGACTCAAAACGAACTTCAAGACATGGGAATTTAGGCATTGTTGGTGCAAGAATAAGAGGAAGGGGAGTAGTTTGAAGATAACTTTTCTCATTTTAAGCAATTCATATAGAGAGTCCCATGGAACATTCTGAAAAGCTTGTCTGAGTTGATAATGAAGTTTTAGCTGTATCACCCTCCGACTATTACTAGAGATAGTGAACCTAAGGTAGGTTAATTCTACATTTAATCCATAGAGATGATAATTGAAAATTTGGAGTCTTTGGCGGAGTGAAGGTTCATGATGGCCACTTATATGCAACAGGGGTCAGTAAAGTGGTTGTGGTACATTTAGGTATGATTTGGAAATGCAGATGATATATTATAAAAGAACATTTTAGATTTTTTCATGAAACACTTCTATCAAGAGACAATGATACAAGATAAGGATTCATTTTTTATACATAAAACATAGTGACGAATGTCCCTAATGGATTATGTTGAATATTTAATATAATTACAATAGTTTTATCCATCTTTGGATGCAGATTGGGATACATCTGAAAAACTATTTGATGAACAACCTTGATGTGAAACTATGTCCCATGTGATTATCATTAGGATAATGAAGTTCTCATAAGTGTTGAATCAGGATCTCATTTCATAGGGGAACTTGTAGGTGGATTCTAGTAATGAATAGGTAGCTGTCACTAGATGATTAGAATGTTCACTTGGCAAGAGCCGGAAGCACCATTACAAGAACCATATTTATCACAGTGGTATGCAAGGTGGAAAATAAAGAGAAAAAATTGATCTGGATATTACACTAGTTCTTTTACTCCAGTGTGGTATGTCAGGATACTACCACCAACGTTTTCCTCAAACACAAGTGGATTTTTGATTTTGTTCAAAGATGTTACACCTACATAAGTTATGATGGATGTAGTGACATGATAGTGCTGAGGTAGTAGCTGTAAAGGGGTACTCTACACCTTATAGGTCTAAAAGATGTGGTTCAAATGGAATAGTTTGTAGTGGTAGTGGACATGGTGCTTTAGGGTATGATGGTCTGAATCACCATAGTTGTGCTACTTAGAGGAGTCAGACCGTACCAAAGGGGAGAGGGTAGGACTGTTACATGTGGTGAAACCTACACTTTTGGAGAGAGAGGCTGGACCATCGACAATGATATGCACTATTCTAGTCGATTCTACCATAGCTAGCGCCTTTTTGAACACTAGTTCTTATCATTACTTTATATCTAATTTTTTTTAACAGTTTGAGCCTGGAGGTTGATTTTGTAGGCGGAGTAATGAATATTGAAATCCAGTTTGGAAAATGATCTATAGATATATATCTATGTAAGGGGTGTTCAGTACATATTGGGGAGTATCATATTCTTTAGGATCACTTTGTCGTAGATATGACGAAATTCATCCTAATTACAGTTAAGGACTGGTTAGGCTCATGCTGAGCCCGCATTGATTATTATCATAGGAGAGTGACATATTGTGTCTCTAAAGGGTGAGTAGTATGTTCATCATGGGAAGTGGGATATCTAGGAAAGCCGAGAAGGGCCAATTACACAGCAACTGGGAGAGCTCAGAACCCATGTTGCTCGTATTTGTTTCTCAATTATGTGATTAATATATAGGACATCCTTCTACCAGTTGTAGAATAGTAAGAATATGTATTTCAGGATGACTTATCAGGGTTTCAATCTGAGAGAGATGTGGAATTCAATTTTGATCTCATTTTGGGGGCTGAGCTAGTGTCTATTCCATTTTAGAAAATGGCACCAACTGAGCTTCAAGAAATCAAGAATCAGTTGTAAGAGAATTAGGATAAGGGGTTCTTCCATCCATGTATGTCGCCTTAGAGATTACCTATGATTTTTGAAAATAAGGCTGACATGAGTTTACATTTTTGTATTTATTACAGGATTCTAAACATCAATATTGTGAAGAACCGATATTTTCTTCCACATATCAGGGATCTATTATACTAGCTAAGAAGATATTTTGTGTTCTCAAAGATTGATTTGAGATCAAGGTATCACCAGGTGATAGTTCAGACTTTTAATATATCGAGGACTACTATCAGGAGAATGTATGTCCTTTATGAGTTTCTTGTGATGTCATTTGGGTTGTGGTATTATACTATAGTGTTTATGGCCTTGATGAATATGATCTTTCATCCATACGTGGATCATTGTGTAGGGGTGATTGTGGATGAAATCATGGGGTACTCTGATACTCATGATGATCATTAAAAACATCTTGACATCATCGTCAGTACACTAAGAGAGCATTAGTTATATGCCAAGATATTTAAGTGTTAGTTTTAGATAGACTGGGTACACTTTATGGGGAACATAATCTTGGAAGAAGGTGAAGAAATAGATCTAGAAAAGGTTAAAGATATTATTCTGTGAGAGAATCCCTGGAATGTTATTAATATTTGATACTTTTTGGGAATAACATGATATTACAGGCGGATCATCAATGTATTTTCCAGATTGATAGCGCCTCTTTCAGGATTTAAAAAGGAAGGAATAAATTTTCAATATATTGAACCTTGTTAGAATTCTTTCTAGTAGTTTAAGAATTTCATGACATCAGCAACAATTTTGATCGCACCTAAGTTAGCTAAGGAGTACATGATGTATTGTGGTGCTTCTGTGATAGGACTCAGAGTTTTGCTGATGTAGGGAGATCGAGTCATGACGTATGGGTCTCGGAAGGTGGGGGTACATGATTATAATTACACCACCTATCTCCTCAAGTTGGAAGTGGTGGTTTATGATCTTAAGTGTTCACTGTATTATCTTTTGGGTGAAATTTTTATAGTTCATACAAAACAAAAAATACTGAAGTACTTATTTTAAAAGTGCGATAAAAACTAGTAGTAGTTGAGATGGGTTGAGATATGAATTCATTTTATTTTGAGATGGAATTTACACAGTGAAAGTGGAATAGTGTGGCTAATTCCATTATCATGAAAACTATGAATAAATTGTTACACGAGTCGAGTGTTGATTGGATGATGATGGCTTTGCTATCTAAAATGCATGTGGTGGTAAATGAGTGTCCAGAAAAAATGACTCTAGTTTCAGTCATAGTGGTGTCTACACTTTTGAGACAGACCAGGGATACAAAATAAAAGGATCATGAGTTATTAAACTTGAATGAAATCCTTAAAGGTAGAGAGACACATACAAACTAGATGATAGATGAGGATGATATCATCTATGTGAAATATCTGGTTGTTGTGCCTACGAGTATGTGAAAAGAACTCATATGAGAATTTCATTCCACAAAGTGGTAGGTACATTCAGGTGTGATAAAAATGTACCGTGACTTATGATGACTGTTTTGGTGGCCAGACATGAAAATTGAGATAACATGGTTCATGATAAGACGTGTCACCTTTAAATAGGTGAAGGTAGAGCATAAATGACCTGGAGGTCTATTATAGTAGTTTCCTATTCCTAAATGGGAGTGGGATGACATGACTATGGACTTTTTAGTAGGTTTTCAAATGATTCGTAGGAATAATGATTCTATTTGGGTTATTATGGGTCCACTGACAAAGGTATAAAATTTCATTCATATAACCGAAACCATTACTATAAAATAGTCAGGGAACTATATGTTGGTGAGATAGTCAATTTTTATGGGATTCCATGTACTATAGTTTCATATTGTGACTCATGATTTACATAATGAGTCTAATCGGGCTTGAAAAAGGTGCTTGGCCCACATGTTTTTTGAGTATGGCTTTCCAACCATAGAATGATGGGCAGTCGGAGTGTACCATATAAGTGTTGGAGGTTATGTTGTGGGAATTTGTTCTTTAATTTGGTGGTTCTTGGGAGAAGTACTTGGATTTGGTGGAGTTCTCCTATAAAAACATTTATAAAAAATATACTGATGGAACCATATGAGGAATTTTATGGAAGACCTTGCAGAACACCACTATTTTAGAAATAGGCATGTGAGTTAGAGCTACTGGGACCGGGTCTTATGTAAGAGACATCATAACTAGTGTAGTTGATTTGAAAATGTATGACAGTGACTCAATGTACACATAGTTCTTATGTTGATAGATAGGGACAAACCATAGAGTTAAAAAAGCATGATTGTGTATTCCTTCAAGTATCAACAAGTTTATGTCACCGTGGGTTACGAAGGCTGGGAATGTCAGTGCATAGGTTTGTAGGACTGTTAATGGTAGTGGAGAAAATTGGACCGATGGCATAAAAGTTGGACCTTCCATAGTAATTCAACCCTATTCATGCTATTTTCCATGGGTCACAACTATGACGGTATAACCATGATCCTTTACATGTGATTGATATTGATACGTTTTAACTTGATATAGATGTTTCCTTTGAGTAGAATCTGATATGTGTGTTGGATCATAGTGAGAATGTGTGTGGGGGAAAGACCTTGATGATAGTTCATGGGATATGGATACATGGATGTGTTCAAGTGGAAACCTGGGAATGGGAAGCAGACTTGATGTCCCAGTGGCCCAATATTTTTGGCTCGGTATCGTAGTGATGTTTCGGAGTAAAGCTCGAAGTAAATCTATTATAAGGTCGATAGATTGTAATATCATGGCCTCTTACAGATTCATCTCAGTTCCATTTTCTGGTACATTTGGTTTTTTTAAGAACTTGTGTTTTGTATTTGTGTCTTGGGGAGCATTTGGGTGGTTTTTCTGAAAAATTAATGCAAAGATTGATGTGAATAGATTTAGAACATTTTGACAAATTGTGGGCATAAATATAGGTAACCATACAACCTTATGAAGTGAGGGTCTTCACAGTTAGAGCATGGCTTGATAGACCCTATGTCTCTTTATGAGTAACCATGAAAACCAGAATATAGAGGTCCACATGGTTGGAGCACGACATACCCTAACCTTGTGACCCTTCCTAGGAAAATGTGCATGCCATTTTTTATTTTCTGAAAATTAGTTTTGAAATCACCTAAACCCCCCAAAACCCATCTATTTTGACATAGGCTCGGGCATGATAAATTATAGGCGATCCTAGAGCCCTCTGAAGGGATTCCAAGGCCATTTGATCATTGTTTTTTGAGATATAAATCCTATATTGAAGATCCTCTCTCTTCATGGTAAGTTTATTTCATCTCTTTTCATCTTCCTTTCATTCTTATATGTTTATTTCATCTTTTAATTGACGATATAAACTATTTTCATAGATCTAGTCCAATGTGTTGAGATCTAGATCCAGGATGGTATATCTAGATATTGATTTTCTTGATCTTGATACCTTTGATATTAAAATTTGGTTTGCGGATTTAGTTTTTTATCTTGATTTACATTGTTGTGCCACTTGGATATTGGGGAATTCTAATTCGCAAACATCCATCAACAAATTGAGGTATGTGGTATAAATTGAACTACCATAATCATGGATTTGACATGTGTCAATGAGATAATTTATTTTTTATCGTCCCTTGATAATTGATTTCTAAAATTAGAGTAATTAGGAATGTGTAATTAACTTGTGGTTTCCTTCATGATTAAATAGATGATTGAACCATGGGGCTAAGGGACTGTCCAAATAGATGATTGATTTGGGGGAGTTGTTTATGATTTTTTATATTGTAATTGATATATAGAATGTTGTTGGGTTTGAGATAATTAATTAGGGGGGATAAATTATGAGATGATGTAGGTCAATATGAGATAATTAATGGTCAATTTGTTATGTTCCATGATGTTGACTAATATAATTAATTGTTAGATTAATTATCTGAATTTGATATTTGGTTTGGATAATTAATTATGGATAAATAATTATGGAATATGATTTTTGTTGACTGATTATTTAATTGATGAATTAATTAATGGGTTGTGTACCTAGTTAATTTTTTGGTTAGGTAATGGCCTTTTTTATGTTAAAGAATCATATAATTGGTATAGTAATGATTTGGTCAATTATGCTGAATAAATAAATGATGTGAATGATTGACAAAGTGGGTTTCAGACATGGTGTTTTAGACCAATTTAGAAGTTGTAACATGAGATATGGTGTATAACCAAAAATGTCATACTAAAGCTTGTGTAGTCGAGTTCTAGACATGGGGATCTATACCAATTGAGAAATAGGGGTGTGATACTTGGTGATATACACCTACTGAGATGTTGATTTTTAGATATATATTTACACACAAAACTAATGATAATGATGAATTGTGTGTTGAATTAGTGATATGGATAAAACACGAGAATAATGTGACATTTAATGAATAAATAACAATATGATAAGTGTTTAATTATGAATTTTATTTATCTCATTATATAGCATCATTCAATATCTTTTGGAAGAACTTTTTTTTAGAAATTGTTAGTGGTGGACTATTGTGTTGTACTCACACTCTATTTGGGCAGCATGATCGGCACCTGAGATGAATTTGTTGTTACATGATTGGATAACGGCAAGGCCCTAAGATAGATTATTGTTTTGGAATGGTGCAATGGTGAGGAAACAAGATGTGGTTTGAGATCATCGTGCGCTTCATTGTATATTTATGTTCAGTTTCATTGTAGACAACTTTTATATACATTTTCCTAGAACTAATTTCTATTTTAGGTGAGGAATTTATTTCTTGTTTTGACTAACATGTGACTTCCTATTTTTCTGTTTATTTATATACCTATTCGATTTCTTATCATTATTTTCTTTGGTTGGTGTATAAAACTGATAAAAGAGGCTATAGTGTTCCCATGATCGACATATCATACCCTCTCTGTTAGTCATCACCCTCTAGCATACGGTGAAGTGAACTTCAGGGAATGTGACCAACTCACCCGGGATACCATTTACTGGGACCCGGGATGACACATTTCAGGTAACATGAATGAAAAAACACTCTCTTGGAATCATAAATGAATAATAATGAAATAATATTTGATGTAAAAATTTGAATGTAATAGGCTTTGTATAAGTGAAAATCATGTTATCTAAGGATTCATAAATGATCAAACAAAGGTTACCACTCAAGATAAAATGGGATAAAATGTTTCCAATTAATAACCACAATAGTATATATATTTTTCATTGTTTTCTAATTTTGAAATATTAAAAATGAATATTTTTTTAGTTATTCATATCTTGAGAGTCAATAATGAAAGAGGGTGGTAGAAGGATTAAAACAAAATTTTATTAGAATACCTCTTATGATGTGGATACAAAATATCGAAAAATCACGTATGGTATGAATATTAATAATAATTAAATCAACATATACTTCATAAAATTAAATCATAATAATTTAATATTAATTTTATCTACATAAATCCATCAGAATTAAGTAATCTTATTTGACCATATGCATATCACTAGGCTCATCTCTATTCATCGACCTAATAATAGTCATTTAATTCTACGAAAATGGATGCTAAAATAGAGACTAATGGTATTCCTAAGAAACTATTTACTCATATATAAATTATATATAATTAAATCCCGAGATTCTATAAAAAGTCCAATATTAAATAAAATATAAAAAATATTAGATGTAAATTAAATAAATAATTTTAAAATAATAATCCCATATCTACTGATTCTATTCCCCATTATATTCAATTTTTTAACATATATTACCTTATATCATCATGGAACTACAACATAAAAATATACACAATAATATATAATATCTTTTTAATAATTCCAAGTATTATAGCTTTACTGATGAAATATCCTAAATCAAATAGTAAAATAAATCCGAAAAATTAATTTATAAGAAATAAAATAAAATATTGGTTTCCTTTTAAATGTGTGTTCTTTATAATATTATAGTTATTTATTTCCTCATTGTGTTATTGAACTATATAATGTAAATAATTTTCACAACCAATGTTAATTAATGGTTTATTATGAGTCCCCTCCATAAAATTAAATCATCTAACTTTCATATTAGAAACTTTCACTATTCAATTAGGTATAATCCTTACTACATCCATAGAAATAATATAATATTATTATGTTTATCAAGAAAATTTATTGGTGAATTTATGTACTAGAAATTATTTATGGATCCCCTTTATATCCTCCTAGTTATCTGTATTTCCAATAGAAAATATGTTAGAAACCAACATTAGTTAACTAGTCATTGCACCCATGTTATCTAATAGTATGGACTAAGTCTTGTTCTAAGTCACCCAAATATGGAAACAAGATAATTTCCATAAAAATAACCAAATTGGATAGATTTTACCATAGAAATATAAATAAATAAGAAGTGGAGTGTGACCATGAATTCAGAATGGTGAATCCATATATTAGAATACCATGTATAATAAAATAATTATTTTAATATATATATATATATATATTAACAAATGAATGAACAAATGGGATAAAAAATATATGATGTGAAAATATAGATAAATCAACAAAACATAATATGTAAATGTAAAAAAATTATACCACAAGTAATGAAAAAAAGAAAAATTGGTTAGTAGAACAACAATCCAAAATGATCCACTAAACCTGATCATAAATGTAATGATCACCTACTAGCCCTATAAAAATTCATTGTATGAAAACATATAACAACCAGTAAATACTGGATATCATCAATAAAATTAATAATATATGTATTTATAGAAGACATATGAACTTCATTCACACTAGGGTATATATATATAGGGTGTGAGATATGTGTTCCTAGTAGGATTCCACTAATAAAATATTTTGTGTAATATATTTTATATTCCATTCTAAAAATTCTAGTTAGAAAATATATAATGAATATAATTCAGTGAGAGTTAATAAGTATTATGACATCATCAAACCACATTTCTCCATTTTAAAAACCACAACCACTCATTAAAAATTATAAGTATTATATTGTAGAAATTAATATTAAAACCATTTAAATAAAATTGAGGAACTACCTTTTTTTGTGGAAGAAAAATATCTATGTTTAATAAAAACCTTTATTTACCAATTTCATTACCAAAATTTTTTGATAAAAGGGTTTTAAAAAATAAAAAGGTAAGACAAACAAAAACATGATGTATTCTTTGATATATAATAACATAAATGATACCATTTTAAAACCACGAAAATCATATTAAAAAAATATTCTCACTATGAGTATAAATAATGGATTTCATACATTTAATTCATGAAAAAAATTATAAATTTTTTAACAGTAATGGGTTTTATAATGTTATCAAATAATAGAATTCAGTACGGAAAAGTAGTTCTAAGACAAATGGTACAAAAAAGAAATATTAAAATTGATACCAAATTCTTATAGAATGCATTATAAAACATGAAAATTTATACATGAAAGAGAATATATGTAAATAAACATCTCAATTGTGAAATAGTATATATTCTCTAAGGTAGATAATGTCAAGGAAACATAGGAACTTGTATAAAGTCAATGATTTAATGCAATCATATGCAACTAGGAACCACCACTAGTTAGAGTAATCTCAAATACTATAGTGAAGGGGAACCCCTAGAATGTGAATCTTGATACACCACATTATATAGGTGTTCATATAGATTTTTCATGTTTTCTTCCACTAGGTTTGGTGAACCATCCATATTAGTAGTTTTCATAGTGACCCTTAACCAATTTCATAGTGTTCCTATGAATCTATAAATAAATGGTGATAGAAAATTATTCTATCGTTAATAATTTACCAATAAAATCACAAAAGGAAATTTACAATATTATCAAATACTAATATCACCTCCCTACACCCTTTAGTAAGAGATCCCATTTATACACTGTAATATTAAACTATAACCAATTTCATATCATGTAGTAAACAACGTCATATAAAATTTAATGAAATAGAGAAAACCGTAACACTATATCCATTGTTATAAAAACATTGATATTTGGTACAAAATAGGAAATAAACTTTGATATTGATTTTTAAAACATCTAAATTATAATTGAATCCATTTTTGAAACCATCTTGTACACAAAATTGAAACAATGATATGATTATAATTCTCAATTAACATAGAGGATCATAAATATTCTATAATCTTTCAAAGGTTCGTATATATGGATTAATATAAATTTTTTAAAGAGATAAATTACATGAATATAATACAAATTTTATCAATTCAAGAAATATATCAATGAATTAAAATGAATTCGAAATTAATATACATCCTTCAAGAGTAACCATTAAAAAATTTAATCATTCATTACTCTGAAAAATATATCACAGAAAAAAAAAATCTAATAATTTGAAACTTTATTTGATGTAACCCAAATTGAAAATACATAAATGTTACATCTGTTTAATTGAATATTCAATATAACCCATAAAAATAAATTAAATATAAACATAACGGTTTATCGTATGTAATGACTAGATATATATTCGTTTTCAAATTCTCTTAAACATATCTCAAAACATTGTTATCACACTGTACATATCACAGTCATTTAATATGAAAAAAAATTATCCTAAGATGAGAAGAAACATAAGAAATTATGGGATTATATGTTCCTAAAGGGTAAAAATTGAGTTATAGCTAAATGACCATATATAATTACACCAAGATCCCAAAAAATGATAATTTTATTTTAAAATTTCAAAACCATAACAAAAAAATTATATAACATATTGGTGGAATAATTCATTGGGAGTTTCTAATAGATGAATCATATAATAATAAAAGATCTTGTTCTATGGTATAACATCATAAACATAATAAACTGCCAAAGGGAGTGTTATAAAAGGTGTCACCTATTTATAATCATATAAATAATATTTTGAGGCCACCCATGAAGGAAATCATTACATTTTTGGATTCGAATAACCTCATATTCCACAACATTAGTCTTTTGATAAAAACCAATGTTCCATTTTTTGGGATTGGAATAACATCCTATGTACCATTTGAACTCAATAAAAATTTATAATTTCCTAATAAATTAGAAAAATATAACACAAATTTAATTTTCATATTTATAATCACATCATATTTATGCGTAATTTTTATGAAAACATTTAATATTTTTGATTTCATAGCTCATGGAAATGAAAAAAAACTATTAATATTTTAGTATCATAATCATAAGACATACATATAATGAATAATATTCGAATAATTGGATCATCTACTTAGTGAATATTATGTAACATCAATTGATTCTATCATAGACTAAAGTGTCGTTAAATGATCACTGGAAAATATATTTGGGAAAATACCCTTTTTATTTTGAAATTACTTATTTAACATCATAAAATATCCATAATAATTTGAAGAATAATTTATTTCAATATAAAAATTAATGTATATGATGAAAGAATTGAGGAAATTAATATTCCTAGTAGGGAAAAATTCCCTTCATGTAGTATATGTTAAAATAATTAATTTATTCACACCTTTGTTAACATGATTTTCCTATAGAAAATGAAAATACGATTCCTTTTAAAAAAAATTATTAAATTTTAAACGTGGGTAAACATGGAATTAATTATTCAATGGAGAATACTGATATAATTATTATTATATTTTTATAGAAAATGTATACATAGATAAATAATATTATCATCTAAAAAGAAAAAGGTTGTTGTCTTTCCTAAATAAAATTCATATGTACTTTTGAGTATTTGGAGTGTGTCTCATAAAATGAAAACTAGTAATTTAAAGAAATAACCAAGGGAGAAGAAAGTGAATTTAATTTGTGATATGTATATCATATAATTTTATCACAATAAATCTAAAAATAAAAAATCTTGGTAAAAATTGATATAGTAATATACAACCATTACCTCATGTTTTCCTTCCTCTGTATGTTTTTTACCTCAAATTCATTAAGAGTATTATTTTTCCTTACACCGTAATCCTTCAAATCACGGTTCTATGAAATATATAGGACCTTAATAATTCATTATAATAATCTAAAAAATGTCTACAATATTTGTTATATCTTAATTTCTCAATGATTTTGAATAATGGAGGAGAAGTGGATCCCTTTTATAAATGAAAAGAGGGATAGAGATGGACTTATTAAAAGTTTTAAACAATATAAAGTATTTTAATTGTGACATTGCAACAAAAAATAAAATAATTATAGGTTATGATATGATTATTTTTAAATATCTTCATTCAATGGGATTTAGAAATATTTATGTATAATTTTTTCACTTATTTATTTGTATGACATCCCATTGTTAAACCCCAACATTAACCATGTTCTTACCATAACAGTGGTAAAAATATTTCTATTTTATTATTAATTATAATTAATTATGAAAGTGGTATAATTAAAAAATTCCCACATGATGACTAAAAATACAGAAAATATATCTAATTCATGTTTTAAAAATAAATTATATTTATTTAAAAACAATACTGAAAAAAAGAACTAAAATCCATTACATAAAAATTTATAATCATATTACAGTGTTTATGATAATTTATTTACATGTAAAAACTATTAGATTAATGTTAAAAAATTATATTCAATAATTAAAAAATGTATTTAATTATCATTATTAATTAATTCTAATTTTATGTTTTTTTATGATTATAATATAGAGTTCACAAAAAATCCTTTTCCAGAAAAATAACTCTTTTAACCATAATAAGATTTTCTCTTATTTTCTAACAATTAACAAAATATTGAATTAGTTAACATATATTAATTATTAATTAATTTCATTAAAATCATGTTATAATAATGATCAATATATATTTTATCATATAAAAAATCATAGTAACTAGAAAATACATATATTCAAAAACATTATAATTTTAATCATGAAATGATTTTATTGAAATTTAATTATTATTTATTTGGAATTAATTAATACATTAATATTATGTAAGTGATATATATATATATATATATTTCATAAATTTTTTAAACACTATTCATACCATCCAATCCAATGGATATGTCATAAATTCCATAATATATAGTGAATCATCTAAACTTATAGATACATGTATTAAAATATATCAAATAGATTAAAATCATTTCAAAGTGACACATATAAAATATCATGTCATCACATTATATCCACAAATAAAAGGAATGTATCCCTAAAAATTCCACTACTCTATTTAATGTAACATTGATGTTATTTTTCATTAAATGATTGTGAAATTATATAATTTCTTATAATTTTGGATTCCTCCAAAGAACATTTACTATGTCAGTTTTCATATTTCTTACCACTCTATTCCTGTGATACAAAATTTAAATAGTTTGATCATTAAAATAAAAATCATGAACCAGTTGTAAAAAAATTACTTTTATACATGTTAATTATTAACTATTAACTTTATAAAAAATATACACTGAACAAAACAAGATCATGATACATTTTTTTGTGAAAGATCCAAGTGATATTCTACCATAAATGATCATTTGAAAACCTTAATGGGCCAAATAGTCAGAGCGATCAACATTCCCTTCTTTCTAAATATCATATCCTTTTACCATAAATAAATTTGTCATAATATTTTCTCAAAAAAAAGAATTATAAATCATTAAAACAATAATAGACATAAATATTTTATTATGTTTGATCTACCATGATTTAATATTGAGTAGATCTAATCTTGTCATCCATTTAGTTAGCTAGATCAGGTCCCAATATCAATATATTTCCAACTTAATTACATTTTTTTGGTGTTATACACTTATTTCCATAAAGCGATTTATATGATGGTCTCGATATTATTTAGTGAATATAAGAGAATTTGACAAGGTGATATTGTTGTTCCCAAAACCATTTAAATATGTATACAATGATATTATCACAATCTTTATTGTTTGAATGGTTCTATCATATTGAAATTCTATTTCAACATAATTTGTAAGAACGAAACCGAACTATAAATACAAAACATGCAAATGAATTTTTATTAACTTCAACGTAATCATAAGATCACAATCAGATATAAAAAATATGGTAATCTATATAACCCTAAAAATTTCATAATATGTATCCAGGCATGTTGATTATCATCTCTGATTATAAAAAAATGTGATGAAATTTTAAATTTATTGAATTCAACCAAAATATAATTATTCCCTTTATATTTCATGTGGATTCTAATGATGAATTTTATGGTGATGTTTTACCATTTATATATCGATTTGTGTAGTGTTTGTGACATCCCCCATTACGTTTATCATTTATAATTATCATGTTTTTATACTAGGAAATATGATAAATTCTAAAAAATATCAATACTTACGTTTTCCCACCATAAATACAGTATACGGTCTCTATAAATATTTATAATTATATGAATAAATATTATTAAGAACATTGAGCCTCATCCAATTGGAAATTTTCTATTTCATTTATAATTGTTACACATACCCTTTTTCCAAAATCTTATCATTCGATGACAATGAAGAATGAAATCTAGAACATTACTCTCTGTCTATTCCATTTCTATGACTTCCTTCTATGTATTTTTAATCTTCACAAATATATATATGATTAAACACTATCATGAAATGTAATTTTCTACCATTAATTCAACATTTCAATCCCCATCATTGTAAAATAAATAAATATTGGATCTTTTACCATCCACAATATAGATATGCTAGCACGATAATTTTGACTAAAAGAAATAGTGACATTATTCTCCTAACAATGTTTATATTATAATATGATGCCATAAATTTTAATAAAATATACCTATATTCATCGGTTCATACTCATGTTTTTATTTTTCAATTTACACTTTATACTTTTATGATATTTATATTAGTCACAGCATTCACTCTAAAAGTAAATGCCTCAATATATTCAATGAAAAAATTATAGATGTTAACTCAAATTCATGTGTCAGGTATATTTTCTCATGTACCATTAATTACTGATATTCATAAGATACGAACATGTAAATATATATAAAAAACATACCAATTCCTTTCTTGGTGTGTCAATTAATATAAAAAACCATCTATATTATATAATAATGTGAGTAAAACAACACTAACTAACCTTCTCAAAATATATTTAAAGTATTTTTCTTATTCATTTTTGTGAATAACAAAAATCCATTCAGTTTTAACATGGAATGTGAATTATAAAATAATGACAAATTATTCACAATGAATCAATGGTATCCATCCTATCTATGAAATCTATGAATCGTAGTCATTTTTTATTGTATGCGTGAATGTTCAGTGACTTCTATCGCAGATATTTATACTAATAACCCACAAAATATGATCACATGACAAAATAATGAAACATTATATAACTAGAACTCAATATTTATGAATTTGGAACATATCTTCTCCCCCTTAGGTTATTAAACAAAATTTTATGGCGATGATCATGGAATTATTAACCCTCTATCTATATAAGTTTATTTTCTACAATTCCAACCAAAAATTGATATGGTAAACTATGAAGAAACAATTAATTAAATAAAAAACGATACTGGGGGAATTAGTATATACAAATTGAATCATAGTAAACAAGGAGTGTCCATAACTCAAAATAATTCTATTTTGGGTATGTTTTTACTTATAAAACTGATTTGTTTGTATCTAGAAAAAATGCTAATATTTGATAGTTATTGTGATTCTTAAAATTGGTGAATCAAATTAGGAACAAGAAAATATGATAATTATTAAATATCGTTACGTTATTTAGTTCCCAAAAATCGTTTTGTAATTTTATAGAATAATAATTATTTCTAAAAAAATGTATGGTGAATGTCATAGTGACAACAAAATTCCAAATGGTTTCCTTACCATGATTATTTTACTGTCTCGTGATCAATTCCTACAACTCAATCAGGTCCATTCTATAATGACTTATATAAATAGGAACAGGAAAATATATGTGTTTTTTTGAAAACTCAACATCATGAATTAGAGGAATATTATGAAAATCATTGGGAAAGTATCAAAAGAATTTAATTCAATAATAATACCCTGGATGTTTAATTTACATATAACCAAATGATAAAAATTCTATTTTTTAATAAGATTCAAGACCTATAAAATATAAGTAATTTCAATTGTATTCTCTTATTTATATTTAAACTCATAAATAATCACATGTCCACTAATAAAATGATATGTGAGTTTCCTTCTATTGAAACTGATTTATTTTATAAATAGAAATCAACAATACGTGCCCAAAATTACATCAAATTGAACTAGTGGGGGAAAATTATATTTTTAAGAACCAAATTCCCATAAACATAAATATTAAAATAATAATCAACAATAGTGTTGATCATCATTCCACTATGATTTTTCACATATAATACAATATATCATCATTAATGTTTAATTTTAATACATATATTGAATTATTTAGGCTAAAACGTGTGGGTATAACCATAATAAAATATGACTTTATCTGTTTTACAATAAATTATAAGTGTACCATTCACCACATTATTCTCAAAAAAGAAAAATATAATAGTTAATACAATATAATTACCTTAGTCAATTAGAATATGAGTTATCTTGAATTGGTCATCGTCATTCACATTTATATTCAAGAACTACTTATCATAATTCCAATAATTCTTTAATTTGAATCATTTTATTGTGTGGGGGGAATTTCATCACTATTTTATCTATTCAAATTATTATCTATTTTAATCCCATAACATTGTCATTTTATTTCGGAATAAAAATTATTTCTATATAGAAAAAATTCACTATAAACTTAAGTCAATCCATTCCAAATTTACATCATAAAATCTGGAATTTAGAAAGGCACATCTTCTTATATTTATTTTTTTCATAGCAATTTTATTTAAATTTAATAATTATATTATTAATAAAAAATTATATTTATGGGTGACTTTTATATCTATTTCAACATTTATATTAAAACAAATGGTATCTTCACATCCAAAAAAATCTATTTTGTCTGAAACTTTTTGGAGACTTGGTTTTGATCCACATAAGAATTGATCTATGTTACTTAAATTTTTAATGATAATACCAAAATCATACCTCACATATATTGTAAAATGTACATAATTGGTGACAATGGAATCATCATCCATATTCCTTATCTAGAATAATGTTATCTCAGTTTCATGAAATTAACATGAAGAATGTAATTATTGGAATAATATCCTCCTAAAATAATTTCAATATATATATATATATATCCAATTTGATCTTATTGTTTTATGTTCTTGATAATATTCCACAATTTATTAGATTCTTTTTCCAAATGATAACTATGGAAAATACATTTTCCATAGCCATAACATTGTTGAATGATGAATATATTCTCAGTGGTATTGTTCCATTTCATAGATATTATTAGAGCATTGGAACCATTATTGATGGTGGATATTACCGTATGAAGGACCTTATAGTATCAGTGTCCATAATTTTCACATTTGTATTCTCAACTTGATTCATAGAATAAACAAAATATAAGCATATGAACATTATTTTTTATAATAACTCCAAGTAGATCTTTCCCATATGAAGAAAATCATTATATTTTCCATTACATTAAGAATAAAAATGATTACACCATAATTTATGAATTTACTAAAAATAGAAAGAATATTGTTATAAACAGTAATCATACTGTGAAATAATATAATATAGAAAAATCATCTATAGAATATCTAAATAATGATACAGTTATTGTTGTATATAAAACAATCTGTTAAACTTGGGTCACCAACTGACATTATATATTCAAATACATTATAGTGGATTATAAATACTATTTGAATTAACCTAATTATATCCCCAAGGAGTGTATAATGATGTGTTCATACTTATTCCCACTCATTATGCACCTGTGAAGACTATATTGATACCCAATAAGTGAATCTATTTTACATATTCATTCTCTTTCATGTATTCAAAAAAGGATTAATTTTATAGTAAAACCACACAATACCTATTATAATAAACTTTATGGATATTATCCTGTTCAAATAAATTTTGTAGCGGTTTATAGAAATGTTATTTAGTCATATTTTCTATAAAAAACTAAACCATTTTATGATATAAATATATATTACATAAACATTACATACATATGTATACATCATCATAGATAAATATTTAATATATCTCATAAAAATAAATTCCCTTGAATAATAACTGATTCTTGGCATTAGAGACTTGATACATAATCATCATATTTTCTGATGGATCCTCAAAATATCCGCAACATTTCATATTTGATAATACAATTCTTTGACACACCATTTTAAAAACATAAATTTATAATATAGGTAAATGAACCAAAAGATTAGGTGATCCAAGTTTTTTTGTAATGGTAGACATGTGAGTTATCATATAATGATTATATGTAATAATTACTTGATTGTAAGGGTAATATAATATTATCAATGTAATTGAAAATTATACTTGTTAATTTATATATCATTATCATGTCATAATTCATTGTCCATCATGAGAAATGAATCATAGGAAAATCAAAGATGATGATCCATGAGTTTATAGTATCTGCATAAAACATGTCATAGAGAGTGTAATAAAAGGATTTGTATAATGATAACCAAATTTTTTTTATTTTAAAACTATACAACATTGCATTTATAGAAGAATAATAAATTCCCATGTATACCATAGGATCATGAAAACATTTATCATTTTATTATGTCATAAAATGTTCAAAAGAAAGTAGGTTTCATATATTTTTCATCATCATCATAATAAACCATATAGGGAATGAATAAAGACGGTATAATTGGATAATATACCAAATTAATCAAAATAAATAAAATGGATTGTCACATATATTAAAATAACATTAAAATATTACTGGAAAAATTAATGAAGAAAATAAACATTTCATTTTGAAATTCACTGTGTAAAATATAGAGAAATACAAAAAAATTAAAAGTATTTCTTTAAAAATACCTACGAATCCTATAACATAATATTCATGGAAAATATTAGTTATGATAGTGGGAATATTTGTTTATGTGATATTTTTAAAAAAATTAATCCCCCCGCACCATTATTAAAAAGTACTACATTCATAACATAATAAAAATATTATATATAAACCATTTATAAAAATTTAAACATGATTCAAATTAATTTTAAGGAATAATTTATAGAAAACTAAAATAATTATTGATTTTTTTAATAATTATAAATACATGGAAGAAAAATATTTTTGTCTTAATAGAAAAATTAAATAACATTTTCCTCAAAACATTATTTCATAATTTTTTGAAAATAGAGAGAGAAAAACGAATCGAAAACATGTAATTTAGAGAAATAAAAATTTGATAAATAAATATTTATTATTTTTTAGATATATTATAATGTTACATAATAATAAAATTAAACATAAAAACTGTGATTATTTTATATTGTAACATCAAACCCTTACCTTAGGTATGAATTTCATCATAAGTGATTTTAACTTCGTATCCTATGTGATAACTTCATTGGGATACAACTTTAACATTTTTATTGTTGTATTTAGAGTAATAAAAGCATCTCAAGTATTGATGGATATAATATAGTATTTTATTTGGGTGGTTTTTTGGAAAAGGTAAAGTGGTTAAGGATTGTGAATAATGGAGGAGATGAGGTTTCTTTTTATAAACAAATGAATAGACATATATAGAAATAATTAAAATATTTAATGTTTGTGATGTAATTTTCTTCTAAAAGTTGAAATAAATCGAAAAAGGATTTGTTAGTAAAAAAATTAAGGTCCAAATTCTTTCAACCATTAATGTTTAGTCTATTTGATGTATACATTCTTCCAATATCTCTAAAATAAACACCTCTAGAGTAAGAATGTATTAAACAAAACCATGGTAATAATATATTTGAATTTTTACTATTTATTATGAGAAAAAATAAATGTTTCCACATTATGAAAATAAAATTATAATTAAAAATATAGATACCAATTTATCAAATTAAAATTATTTATGTTGAAATGTTTTAATACAATCATAAAAAATGAAAGAAAATTTTATTTTTAAGAACATTTCATTTCTGTGAATAAAATAGTGTGTATGCGAATTTTATATGTTGAAAAAAATTAGAATAATGATAAAATATTTCATTAAATAGAGAATCTCAGTATTTCTGTAAAAAAATTAATTTATCAGGAAATATTTATTTTATTATGATAAAAACAAATTATGAAAATAAAAACTCTTTAATAAAAAGTTAATATTTACATAATAAAATGATATTAACATCATTACTAACCTCAAGATAATCATTTTATGAAATATTGATCATTAATTACCATGAATTTTAATTAAAAAATATTTCTAATCTTTTTAAATATATATATATATATATCAATTAATAATACCTTGATATTTATATTTCTATATAAAAATTGGGATATTAATCATGAAATAATATTATTAAAATTCAATTATATTTTCATAACCACAAACAAGTTTATTTTATATAACAAATATATATATATATATATCATAATTAGGTTAATCCTATTAATACCATCCATTCAAATATCTATTATATAATGGAAATAATATTTTGTCGTTCATTTCAACTAATAGCTACAAGTAAATAATTTTATCCATTACATTAAAATTATTACAAAGAAAAATATATAAAATCATTATGTGTTACATTAAACCACACTTTAGTTATAAATTTCCTTGAAAGGAACCAATTTTGAACTTTTTAATGCCCTTGATGTGGGTTTAAATTCATTCCTTGTATATATATAGTTTATGAACCATTGAAAATCATAGGATAGATAAATAATGGAAAATATCCCCAAATGAAATCCAATGAATCTTCTAAAAAAGTAAAAAAAAAACAGATTATAATATAAAATATATGAATATTATTCTTAAAAAACATTTTATTTAACCTAATTATAATTTAATATATCTAAATATCGGAATTTGATGAAATTATTGTGACATAAAAATGATAAAAAATGTATCCATAAATTATTTACATAAAATATATAACAATATATCAATTTGTATACAAAGTCTAAATAATAGGTGTGTTCATTATTTTCATTATAGTTCGGAATAATAAAGAAGAATTATTATATTTAAGAGGAATAATGGGAGAGGAATAGAAGGAATAGAAATAATTTTTTATAATGAAGAATCATAACAATTTCCACCCTAAAGAAATAGGTAAGGGATTTGAAGAACATATTTTTTCCATCAATATTTCAGGATAAAAATGGGTATTAAAAGTGGTAAAACCCCACCTAAGAAGAAAATTAAATGTCCCACTTACCCAACATTGAGGAGGTCCTATAGATCCCCCAATTGTGATGAAAACCATGAGATAAAAATAGCATTTTTACATGGTTTTAATATATTGAAACCCATAATAATTAAATATATATTCTATAAAAATATATCACTCTTATTTATATTGGAGAAAGTTCCAACAAATAAGATTTATTAATAAAACACATCAAAATACTATGGATATAATATAATAAGTTTAGATTCATAGAAATGATTGTGGGGAGAGATATTTCTCCTCAAAATGGGACTTTATATCCCCTTGAATTAATTTTTCAATTTTGAGGAACTATGATTTGGGGAAGAATATAAGAAAACATGAGGGCCCAAGATGGATAGATACTTAAAATTTCAATGTTTTTAAAATATGTAAGGGAATTAAAAAATAGCGAATATACTCTAAAAAGATAACCCAATTCATAGAGAAAGTGATATGATGTTACATGAGTACACTTTTCTGACTAAAAATTTTGATTCATCCAATTTTCTAATGAAATCGGTGAAATGATGTAATAAAATAGATTGTTGAATGATAATTATTTTTTTCCTTTTAGAAAAATCATATAGAAACTTATTTCCGTAAATTCAGACTCAAACCATTACACCAATGGAAATTATCAATTTTTATTCCATTAAGGGTGAGGGTTACTATAGGTCAACCCACTATGAAAAAAATATCCTTCATATGGTCAAATATATTTGGTTAAACTACCATCAGATATTCTTTTAAATAAAAAAGATCAATGACACAACATAAACCACTCAAAACATGATTAATAACTCATAGGGAATATTATTTGTGGAACTATATGTGGAGATAATTACATTAATCCTCTTAGTTCAATAATGCATACATCCAAATTGATGTATTTTGAAATCACCATTTTTAGGGATAATGTTCCTCAATGACCCATTATTATATAATAATAAAGAATAGAAATTATTATGAATACGATTTTCTCAAATGATATTTTACAAATTTTGGCATAGTTAGTGATTAGAATTATCAAAATACCTTCCAAAGTAAAATATTTCCCAAAGGAACCTCCAAATAAAATCCTTTAAAAAACACAAACTATATCATGGGGTAAGAAATTTGGTAATAAAAATAAACATGAACATTCAAATATCATGACCAAAATAACTTACCCTTATTAGAAAAAATTATGATAATAAGATAAAATTTACCCTAAATAAGAGGACAAAAATATATAAAAACACTACATTATTGAATTAAATTTCAGTAAAATTTGAAAATTGAGGATAAATCCACTACACATACCACCAAAGATTGAAAAATGAATTCTTCACTATTGAAATTTAAAAAAATTACTCTATAATTAAAAATTAAAAAATTGGTCTATTTAAAAATAGATATGAAATATCATTTAAAAAAACACTTTTGAAAATATTTTATTAATATCAATTTTTCTATCACATTAATAAAAATAATCGGTCTTGAAAACCAATAAACCTGATAAAAAAAATTTACACTCCATAAATATAATTTAAAATCCTAAAATCATTTTTAAATTGGGTATTTTACAAATAAAACTAAAAAATTCATCCAAAACTACACAAAATAATAATAATTTTAAATTAAAACATTATAATTAACCTCACATCCATAGAAAAAACCATTATACCCAATTTAGATAGCAATAGAGGGAAACTAATAAATCTTGGTAAAATTCATAAATGTAAAAACATTAGCTATAGAGTTTGGTAAACCATACCAAAACCATGAAAAACATTATGATAAGGTCTTCAAATCCATATTTGGGATATTTTAATGGTTTGTTATACCGTATAAGCAAACTTTTGTTCTATAGTCACTCTTATATTTACCCCAATTTGAGAAAAACCTAAAAATAACCAATATAATATATTTATTTACTATCATAGTAATTATTTATAATAATAATATATAAAAAATAATAGTTAAAAACATAATTTCATTATTTAATCCAAAATTTCCAATGGAAACTCGTTTTTTATCATGAATGGTGTTGATTAGTCACTGAATGATGAACACCAACTACAGACCTAATAATTGAACCTCGAATTTAACATAATTCCCCATGTATGTAGTGCACTATAATACTATTATTTACCAAATAATCATTTCTTAACGTGTCATGTCACACATTTGATCATATGGTAAGGCCTGAGGTGAATTCCAAATCACCCCGGTCGAGAAAAATGTTTCTCATAATCAAAGTAGTTTTTTTAGAATGATTTAAACTTATAAATATATGTAAACAAGATTTGGATTGTTACCAAGAAGTTTTAATTATATGTCCATATATTTAATATCCTTACCAAATAAATTAATCATTTTCAAATATAAATAAAAAACAAAGAATAGAAAATGTAAGAAACTAATGTACAATGTAATAATTACAATGAAAAAACACATAATTGGTATAGGTACCAAAGTTAAATAAATTTAAGGACAATTATAATGTGTCAAATTAAATAACCATCCAAAATTAACCACAATACCGAAGAACTCGATAAATCAAAAGCTTATAACCTATGACTATAGCACCATGAGTTTCTATGTCCCTTTTTTCTGGAATAAATTAAATTTTCATTGATATCATTCATTTCACTAAGTCAAATGTTCCTTTAAAAAAAATCTAATCATTATGCATTACATGTAACAATAGCTCAGTATATGTTGCACGCAACACCGATTTGGTGTATCTTATAAGTAACACTGAGTTTCTATGAAATATCATTTTTGTTATAATTATTTAGAACAAGAAATTAGAAGACAGAAGTTAAACATAGTAATATTAGTACTAATAAATACTTTTTAAATACCTTTTTAATGTTTTTATATAAATAAAATATTTTGATAATGAATAATAGCTTTTTAGTAATGTCCATATATTTTAAAAAATACTATTTTCTCAAATAAACTTTATCTCATGTCCTTCTATGAAAATCAATGAAATAAATTTTAAAAAAAATAAAATTGAATTTGATAAAAATAAACTTCATTTCTGAATTTATAATTTAAAAATTAGCTTAGGTTGATTTTTTAGGATTTTTCAGAGGAATGTTATTTTTTAATATTGTGAAAAATATTGAGTTTTAATTCAAACCATCTTTATCATCTATTCTATTTATATGGATAGACTATATATGAAAACAGTTTAAAAGTTTATTGAGATTAAAAGTTTATCAATTAATCCAACTTATTTCATTGGATTCAATTTCACATTGAAGTTGGATATAAAAATATAGGAAACTTTTGATCATTTTTACATTAAAAACATGATGTGTTGTCCCAAAAGGTTGATTAAATTAAAAAAAGTTATTCCTATTATATTATTTGAATTTTAGGAAATTTATTCCATATTTTCAATCATAATAATATATAGTTTCTTATATGTTCATCTTTTTTTTACCAAAATAATTTTTTAAAGTAGTTAAATTTAATTAAAACAATTAAGGTAAAATTAATCTTAACAAGTGAATTATCATTAAAATTAATGAGCCAAATGACCTATAAAATTGTAAAAATCCCATTTTTGGCTGCTATTAGGCTATAAAACTTACATTATAGAGGATTTATGGTTTTGTTATGACTTTTTCTGAAGGAAAAATGTGGGTACTCTTATGTTTTTTTTAAATTCCAAATATGTGTCCTCCCTTCCCTATAAATGGCCACCACCTATACCAATTCTTCACACATCTCAAACATCATAGGTATATTCAATATCAACCTAATAAACTATAAAACATCCAACCCTTCCTCCATTAACCCTCCCTATTGGCATATAACCTTCTAGGAAACCTCGTTGGTGAAACCCAAAAGGATTTACCAGATTAAAAATTAACACCCTCCCTAAACATCCTTTATTTTATTTTCATTTCCCACTCTATAAATTATCCTTATTCTATGATTATTAAACAACACAATTATACTAAATATACTGATATGTTATTTAACTACTAGATCAACCTATACTTACACACACTTTTATCTAATGGGTAATGACATACTCTTTATATATATGCTGAACTACTGCCTCATGAAATGATGATTGTTCAATTTCCATCACCACATATCATGTTGGGAATTATGATGGAAACACTATTTACATATGATATATATGATATAGATTATGTCTTTAATATTCTATAATTATTTCACCAAACATATCTTTATACTTTCTAATTGGTGAAAATATGATAATTTCGTTTATGGAAGTGTGGGATACCTCCCTCTCAAAGAAATGTGATTTGTTAACACACTACATGAAATGTAATAAGGATGGGTTTAGTGAAGTTATATGATATATATTATATAATAATTATAATGTAATACTTATATATTAAAATATATATACATATATTTCATTTACTTTCTTACTTTCAAATACGATAATTAAATGAAAAAAGAGTTCATGTATACATACAACCTACCATCTAAATGAATGATGTATTATACTTTATACATCGATATTAAATGAATATTTTATTTCAAATATACTGAATATACATTATTTTTATATCTTGGATTACTTTTTTTAAATAAATATATTTGTATAAATACATAATATATGAAAAATTAATACACATACAAAGAACAATGTGGATATTACCCAAAGTGAAACCTTAACATATAATTGTTAAAAATCATGAAATCTAATGTAAAAATAAAACCATATTTGTTAATAAATATAAGAATATGTTTCTTTATAATAAACATTTATTTATTATATATGTTGTTTGATTGTGTACGATGAGTGCCAAGACACAAGGTAAGGGAAAATCTAGTCTAACTTTTTATTTATGTGACATTTACACCTTATTCATCAGTAATATCTTTTAAGTGGGTATTATACTTCAAATTAATATATTCTATGATTTTTAACCATAATTATTTTTTGAATTTACATATCCATTTTTTGGTATCTCTTTCATGGGTTATATGTTTCAAGAGTTACCAAATCGGAAAAGTAGGTTTGTATAAATTTTCCTAATTTGAGAAAAATTCCATGAACTTCAAGTACCATTCTTTCATAAATATATTAAAGGATGATATTTTAATCTCATATTTAAAGAATATCATTATAAATAGTTATTATGGTTTTAAATATTCCAATAAATAATTTCAATTTATATTCAAATAAATGGTTTTAAATAAATTTTCAACCATCTTTTATATGTTTTCAGGGAATATTGTTTTCAAAAACATTTTAAATATTATTCTATATGTTTTTAAGTAAATTGGTTTCCTAAAATTTTAATTATTTAATTATATGTTTTCAATGAAAATTTTTTCCAGAATGTTTGCAAATATTTTTTTATGTTTTCATGTTTATTTTCATTAAAATCGTTTTAAAAAAGTTTTATGTTTTAAAGATCCTTTTTCAAGAAGTATCAGTATTTCCCTCATGAAATGATTACAAAAATATAATTCCATGGAATTTTCCATCTATTATTTCATATATTGATGTTACTCATTCCCTTATAAGAAATTATAAAAAATCTCCATTCATATTATTTTTTAATGAATACTTTTTTAATGGCATGATGATTTTGTAATCCATTTCACTTCCATGGGTTATATGGTTTTGGAGCCTGTATTATTTCATGGCTTATGCTTTGATGAAATTATTATGAAACCTATCTATTTTCTATAGGATATAATGTAATTAAATTTTATTGTTATGCATTTCATTTCATGGGATTATGATTGGATTTTTATAAAACACATCTACTTTTGTGGGTCAGGATATGATGACAAATTTATTATATTGTGGAATATGTACGAATGATTTTATTACATGATGGGTGGGACCTATATCTCCCTCCAATGCATTGGGTAAATATTTACATCTCATGAGATAATTTTTTGAATTGTGTTGATGGTCTTTATCCACAATGGGATGATGGGGAAGTATAATGTATTACTAGGAAAGTACATTGACATGGAATGGTGGTGTGTCCCATACAAAAGGGGTATTCTCCATGATATAAGAAGATGTGGAAACCTAATCCACGATTAAAGAATGGGGAAACATAATACATTACAAATAAATTACTATGACTGGTTATGGTGGTGTGTTGCACCCAGTAAGTATAGTTCCCATGATGTTCTTTGAAAAGTTCTAGCAAAACATCGTGACTTATTGGGAAATATATAAGATTTGTACATATGACACAATTCCATATATTATTCCTATGATATGAATTCAAGAAGTGTGATCCTTGTTTCCATATGATCATTACTTATGAAATTACAATATTTATGAAATTATTCTTATCTTTGATTTTATTATATGTGTGGTGTGATCTTTTAATGTTATTATCATTTTCACTTACTAAAGTGCTCATGTTTTTAGTTACATTTCTCCCTTTTTTATACTTAACAATCATTTGAACACACCCCATTATTTATTTCCTTCCTCATGTCATGAATATATATAATTTTTTATGTGTCTAGTATGGGTCCCAATCATGATGAACCATGTGGGTGATAATGTTTCTTACTTATGTAACAATGTTTTTTTTCATGTTTCCAAAATGAACTAGACTAGTATGGCCTTTTGGAATCAATTTCTATAATGTTTTACGTATTCATCAAAAGTTATGAAATGATAATATATGAAATGTGGGGGGATATATATAGGGTATATTAAAAAAAATTCAGTTATCCTTTTGAATATTGTATGAGAAAACCATTGTCATAATCCTAAGGACTTGTCTAAGGGCAATCCTAAGTATACGAAAATTATAAGAAAATATAATTGAAATTTTTTAAAGGATTGATTTAGTCGATTCATATAAATACATATATTTCCTGATAATACTAGTGGATATGGATCTGGAATAGATGTACCTAAAAGTTACGAGTCTGATAAAGTGTCTCAAGCCTGACTCAGTTTCACCTCGTACATGAAAAGACGCCTTGCTACACATCTGGTTTGACACTCCCAAGGGATATGTAATGGAAATTCATGAAATTTTCATTAAAATATATGTCGTATTAAATATAATTTGGCTATGAATATCCTAGGATAAATCCAAGGTGTCATATATTAAGTAAGGAGTTATAATTCATAAATCAGGTATGTGAATTATAAAGATTATATGGTCCCATGTTATAATAATCATTCCTTAATCTTTATTTTTGTTTTAGTCAATACACAGAACCTGAATGAAAAGAGTTAATGGTAATTATAATGGAAAATGTGCTGATTATCATCTTGAGTAACCAAATTCTATGGGATAAGGAATAAAAAATATCACAATGATGATCACCTGAATCTATCTAATTATGGATCATGGTAGAAATTCAAATGAGAAAAGGTGGGAAAAAAATTCCTTTGATTGCATCATGAAGAAATTTCCACCATCATTCAGTAGGTCTTATGATACCCTTGTTTCTGAACAGTAGATCTTTACCAATGAAAATATATTATCCACTATATTTTTTTAAGGTCATGATAAAGTGTTTCTAGTTTTTTATTTGTTAAATAGTGAAGAAAACAAGTGGTGAACTCTAGTCCAGAATATTAGGAAAAAAGATGATATTGAATCTATATATTGGGAAATTTTCATGAACTTATTCATAAATACATTCATATAATTCTTTGTATAATTATTGAAAATTATTTCTATGAGTTGAAGAAAAAGGATGATGAATCCATTGGTACCTAAGAAGATAATTTCAGATGGATTTAAAGGTGAACTTCAAGAATATCATCCAACATGAATGCAAAATTGATAGGTTCTTCTATGGCTTAAATCCAAGTAACGGATGAGAGTTTTCTATAAAAAAATTAGTACCTATGAACACATTGTTCATTGTGAAATCAGGATTGAAATAGATGTTGAATTTAAATATCAATCTCATGGTTGTACTAATAAGATGAAGATTGAGTTAAAAGGGATATCTAAAAACCATGAATAGAAGACGATTATCCTTATTTTATGCTTCATGTGTGGAATAATCCGTGGATTTAATTTAACTATGAGTTATAATTTGTGATTTATGTTTTTATGGGAAGGCCATCATGCAATTTTGTTCCACACATATGGGAAGAAGTTGGATATTAATGAAAATAGATAAAAATCAACCAAAAATGATCCTCCCACACTATTTTCATTCAAGTGTAGGAATAATGGGAATTATTCTAACTAGTTCCAAAACACATGTTCTATTAATGATGATTAGTCTCATAATCCTTTTAAACTAAGGAAAAATACAAAATCCTATGTGATAATTGTTTCTGATGAGGGGTGAGATGACAACATGGTGACGGATACACTTACCATCCACTCAAGTACGTTTAATGTATAAATTGAATCTCGATACACCCACACGTTGAAAAATAATGAATTCCCCAAATGTATTAAGATTTCACTAAAATGATTAGAAGTCGAATTACTTGTGAAAACCCATAATGGTATGATGATTTCATCTAAATTAAATTATTCCTCTATAGTTTACATTTGTGTGAATGTGCATCCTACACCTATTTTTATTCACCCTTTGTTTTAATTTTATGACATATTATGCATGAATTGTATATCTCAAAATAAATACTAGATAAAATTTCATGGAATGGATGTTACTTTTGACATTTCAAACCCTCCTTTGATCATCCATCGGTGTGATGATATGTATGAAATTTATTTGAAAGTATATATTGAATGGGTATTAATCCCCATTAAAAAGGGATGTTTATCTCAAATTTATAGTGTGAAAATTGAAATTGATTATATTCCTATTGTCTAGGAATTATTTCATGTGTTTCTGTAAT
This sequence comes from Viscum album, assembly GCA_963277665.1. Taxonomy (NCBI): domain Eukaryota; kingdom Viridiplantae; phylum Streptophyta; class Magnoliopsida; order Santalales; family Viscaceae; genus Viscum; species Viscum album. Next base: position 1,977,692,128 of record OY728146.1, on the reverse strand, counting down.
ATTTTCATATCCTTCCACTAAAATGTGAAGTTAAGTTCTCAATAAAACTCAAAATTGTTTCGACGCCAATTTCAAATACACCCTATAGAATGGACCAAACTGAGTTTCATGAGTTGATGAAGAAACTACCTAAAACATATGATAATGGATTAATTTGACAAATTTTTTCACCTTGTAGTGATCATGTTCTTTTTTTGGAAATAAAATATGGATCAATGAGACACTACATTGATTATCAGGAGTGGAATATGATCACCATGAAGAACATGTATCCTCTTCCAAGTATTGATGAATTTTTTGATCAAATATGTGGAGCTGATTATTTTTACAAGATTTACCTTAGTTATGGATAAAATAAATTGATGTTTTGGAAGGAGGATATACCCAAGAGGATATTCTGTACAAGGTATGGACTCTATGAATATATATTAAATCCTTAAAATTTTATTAATGCCCAGGATATCTTCATATATTTAATGAATAGAGTCTTTAGGGATCATCTCAATCAATTTTTAATAGTATTTATAGAGTATATTCTTAGCTATTAAAATATAAAGGAATATAATTAACACAACTAGGGTATTTTACTATTGACCAAAAGGAAGGAGAAAATTTATGAAAATTTTACAATGTGTAAATTTTTTTAGAAAAAGTGTTTCCTTTTTTGGTCACATAATCTCCAAAGATGGTATAATAGTAGAACCATCAGAGATAGAGGTTGTTGAATGATGGCATAGATAGACCAAAGTGGATTAGATATATAGATTTCTTCATTTAACTAGATTTTATAGATTATTTTTATAGAATTTTTCATGAATATCTAATCATTTTACCATGTTAACTTAGAATGGTATCAATTTTCATTAGACAAATGAATGTGATGAAAATTTTATGGAACTGATGAGAAGGTTGATTAGTGCCATTTTTATTCTATTACCCCATAGTGTGGAATGATTTTTATTAATTAGTGGTGCAACCATATTGGTATTATAATGTGTTCTTATGCATAATAATATGGTTTTCTGTTATTCTTGGCTGTAAATGATGATTCTTGGAAAAAATTACCCAAATGATGATTTGAATTTTGTAGCTATATTTTTTAAATTAAATATATGATGGAACTGTATTTATGGGATAATGTATGATATATATTCTGATGATAAAATTTATGAAATATATATTCACAAATATTTAGTTGAAGATGCACTAGAAAAGGTAGTTAGAGTTGATAATGGATTATTACCACTCAATAAATTACCACCCTGTGAAAGAGAATGAGGCAGACAATTCATTGAGTTGAAAGAATCATTCTATATTCTCCATGATGAGGATAACAAAAAATCAAATATTTTTGGATTTTCAATGGATATATTCAGAAATCCTAAAGGGGAAAGTATTCTCTTTCCCAAGTGAATGTTCATCTCTTTATAGATATGAAGATTAAAGAGTTGTGGAAGGAATATATAAAGATTCCAAATAATGTTATAAATTTTCCTAATTTTAACATTGATTGGGGTGGATTGATGATGTTTATGAGCTATGTAATTGTTCCTTTAATACTAGATTTCAAGAAAGAGGTGTTAGAGGAAGCTTGTAGTTATTTATTCTCTATTCATCTTGGATGTACAATAATGTATAGGGACATGAATGAATACTTTTGGTGGGGTGGAATGAAAAGAGTTATCTTAGAATTTATATCTTGGTTCTTTAAATGACAACAAGATAAGGCTAAAATAACAATGTCAAAAGGGATGCCTCATACATTACCCATACTAGAATAGAAATTAGAGAAAATCACTAGGTATTTTTTCATTAGACTACCCATAACCTACAAATTATTTAATAATATATGGGTGGTATTCAATCTTGTTACAAATTCAACACACATCAACACTATCAGAGAATACTAATCTCTTGATTAGCTTTACATGATAAACATTAATGATGTTTTATAATTTCATGGTGTACCATAATCTATTGTATCATATTAGGAATTGAGGTTTTCCTATATGTTTTTGTGAGGTATTCAACACTCACTAGATACTGAAATGATTTTCAACAATACTTATCATCCTATTATCTATTATTATTCTTAAATAGAAATTCAAAACCTTAAGGATATGCTCAGATATTTTTCTCTAGATATCAAAGGTGGTCAGAATAAGAACCATTTTATAGTTGTGTTTTTTCACAATAATAGATTTCACTCAAGAATTCATATAGAAAATTATGGAACCCTCTGTGGTATGAAATTTAGAGATACATCATTCTATGATAAGGTTGTAGAAATAAAACTATTGGGACCTAAGATTACTATTGAAATGGAAGAGCAGGTTAGAGCCATTAAGCATCATATCAGGGAAGCTCAATGTCAGCAGAAAATTTATGCCGATAACAGAAAATAATGATATTTAATTTGAAGTTGGTGAGAGGTTTTTCCTCTGAGTCTACCTCTATAAGAATGTTATGAGATTCTGGAACAATGGGAAACTAATCCCTAGGTATATACTTCCTTATAAGATTCATGATTGTATTAAGATATTAACCAATTGCATGTTACCTCCTACAAGTATCTATTAATTACATGATGTGTTTCATATACCTATCCTGAGGAAGTAAAGAACTAAACACTCACATGTACTGAAAACATAGGTCATACCTCTTGAGCAAGACCATTCTTATGAATACAAACCATGTGAAATTTTGTATCATAGAGAGAATGTTATATTAAAAAAGGCCACTCACTTGGTCATTGTTTTATGAAGAAATCACTAATTATTGGAAGTTATGTGGCAACATGAGGATATGATGAAGAATATTTTCCCTCATTTTTTCTACCAGAATGATGAATTTAAAGGATTAAATTCATTTTAAGTGCTATAAAATGTGAAATTTCAAATTTTTATGGACCTTTATTTTGAAAATAAATTAATTTTTCATTGATATCATGCGTTGAAAAAAATCAAAAATTCCTTTCACATGGCAATGACTTGGTGCATGTTACACACAACACCAACTAAGCTATAATGACCCATACTTTATATACATTGTTAATACTTCAAAATTGAAGCACCCTTATTACAACATATGATAAAACCACAAAGGACCGTATAGGTATAGTGTCTTTAGAAACTAGGAAACATAAACAACTTGTTCATAAATCTTCTACACTGTCTCCCATTTATTTCATCATATCTAGGGTCCCTTTTAGCATATTCTACTTAATATCCATCTTCCTGACCTGGGGAAAAGAAAACATAATAGGGTGAGCTCAAATGCTCAGCAAGGGCAAATAAAGGAAATAAAAATCATATCATATCTTTTTGAAAATCATAACCTGCAAAAGAGATCATAATATCTTAACATGGAACAAATCATAGAAGTGAAAATGAGATCCCCATAATCATAAAATGAAACTTGAAATCTTTGTGGAATGAACACATAATCATATAGAATCATTTCTTGTTAGTCATGACTCATTGCCAAGACTATCTTAGTGGACAAAGTCCCTTTCTGAACCGAGTCACCCTCGTTCCAGTCCTGTTTCACTGAACCAGTATAACCTACCGTTCCAGCCATGTCTATCTCATGAGATATAAAATCTTTACCCAATGCATTGGAGGGAGATATAGTTCCCACCCATCTTATAATGAATCCTTTCTTATGTGTGCCACATAATCATAAACCATACATCATAGCGTAACCCATGTAATAAAAATGGGATTCATAAACAACATGACATCATAAAACAATTCATATAAGATAAAGGAATTCATAAAAATATTTCCATCACAACATGATCAAATCAATGTTATAATAGGGATAAAAACAGAACCCTTTATTATCTTAGATGGAAAATAATTTTGATAAAACACTTGAACTCCATTCTTGAGGAAAATATCCTTTCTTCTTCAAAAACATTTTTCCTTTCATAACATGTCATACGACTTTAAAATAAAAGAAGTTGATTAAAAATAAACTTGAAAACTTGTAAAGTAAGCTTCTTGGAAATAATGTTTTAAAAATCCATTCATGCCGTATAAGTTAAAAAAACATTCTTCGTACTTTTGTCAGAAAAGTCAAAAAGTACCACGTATGAAAAACGAAAAAAATATTCCTTTCTTATATTTTACTAAAATCTCACCGAATGGTAAAATTGTATTTAAACAATTGTACGTGGATGGAAATAATATTACATATTGAGGAAATATGGATGTGGATGATAAAATACACCCCAGTAAATACCAAAGTATAAACAATCTCTGATAAAAATGAGATTGTGATATATTCCTTTACCTTAGGTCTGATTTTCCTTGTACGTGTCCGAAGCTCTTGTATAATGGTTTAAATAATGATATTGACTTATTCCATAATCATAAATATTGATATGATATCATATATGGTCATATTCTTAGCTTCTTGTTAGTAATATTTCATTGTTACTTGTTACTCGGGTCTTTATTGCCTTTTGTTCTTATGCGTGTTTTGCCGAATAAATTCTTATTCTTCTTTTAAGGTTATAGATACCTTATATCCAGAATGGTATTAGTGTAACATATATCATATTTATTCATTAAATTCATTTATATAATTACTATGTAATGATGATCATGTAGAACGAGTCGCATCACATCGTGGAGACGGTATTCTGTACGTACGCACGAGTGATGATATCGATCCTATGATCGTGGAATTGTATTGGAGTATATATATATTATTTCAGTATCAATGTTACTTAATAATAATAATAAATAGTTACCCATTACACCATTATACCCATCCTTGTAAAGTGATGGTGGAAAATAGATTACACCACGGCGTGGAGACGGTATTCCGTACGTACGCAAGCGCGGTGACTTCATTTTCCGTAGGATGGATAGAAGGTGAATTAGGGTTGTTTCATATTTATAATAACATATCAGTATGTAAGTAATACTGATGTTATTACTTTATTATGAAACAACTAATGAAGAAGAAGTTGAATAAGAAAGAAATTGAAAAGATCGGTAATGGATATTACCTCTTCTTTGGAACGCTTCTTTGAATCCTCCACATAGGGAACTAAGATTGGTCTTTGAAGAAGACCAGGACCTATAGGATTATTCTAGGGAAGTGGAGAGGAGAAAATGGCAGGGGTTGGCCGAGCATGAGTGCTCAAATTGGTGTGAGGAGGAGGGGGAGGAGGTGCCCTTTTATAAGGGAGGAGAGGGGCACCTTAGGAATATCTCAAAATATTATTTTATATTAAAGTCAAAATCGGTTTATAATAGTTCCAAAGGGTCCTATTTCGAAGCTAAAGTGGGGATGGGTCGAAATCCTATCAACCAATAGGATTTAGACAAGTTTAGGGTATTATTTTAACCTTATCAATTAGATTTAACTCTAAGTTAAATAATTTAACTTTTACCGTGTCTTTTTGTTTTCTTTCACTATATGGTTAATACACTTACTATAACATGCCAAACGAACCACAAATTGTTTATTATTAATATATATATCCTTATCTATGTCATTTGGCCGAACCTTAGATTTTTATGAGTAAAATAACAATTAATAATATAATATTTGATTTAAAAACTATTTTGTGTCAATTTTTGACACTATTTGATATATGATTTTTGTGAAAATCATAACAGAATTATATGTTCGAACCAAGTTGATTAAATAAACACTAATATATCATAGTAACCTATAAAATTATTGTAATTCATAAAAAGTCTCAAATTACATTTATTTTGGTGTTTATAACATCAATTATGTCAATATTTCATAAATAAGATAATTACTGCATCATCGTTGTGTCATAATTAAATTAAATTATTTAATGTCTAAAAATTATAAATAAAATACCATTATGTAGGAAATCTTTTTATCTTTCTAATTAATATGTATAGTCGAATTTATCTTATGTATAACCCCATATTATAAATGTTTTAGTTATTAAACTTTGATTTTAACTATTTTAACTATTCATTAAATAAAATAATATTAAATGTCATAATCTAATCTAAGTGGACCTAAATGGTCATATTATATTCATAAGGTGGTTTTTGGTCGAATTACACTTATCCAGTAGAATTAGGACATGTGATAGGGTAATAGTAATATCATATTTACCCTTAGTTGCCCTATTTACTATTAACCGCGGTAAAAAAAGAAAAAAGTTACTATTAACCAAAAAATTATTTTTATCTCATTGAACCACATTTTACTTACTGATATCAACCGTGTCTGTCGGATTTTCGAAATTCCATTCACATAAGTGGTAAAATTAAGTTTTATGCAAAATTCAGTTTTTAACCTACCACTTAGTGGTTTCACTATTCATCAAAAATTGAAAGTTTTCAGAAAAATTCCAAAATTTCACCCTAGGCTAATTTCTGTATTCCGAATCCAAAAATGAAGTCCATTTTGAAAAATAAAATTTATAAAATTTCAAAAAATGGTTATTACTATTCATAACGGCTAGTTTTAATAATATTTTAATAGCATATCGTTGTTTAGTGAAACTCGGTATTGCGTACGACACAAGCTATCGAGGAAGGTCGCAATTGCGTGTAAAGTAAGCCAAGCAAGTGTGTAGTGAAAGATTCTTTTGATTATATATAAAAAAACAAAATATTACTCATAAAAATCTCGGGTGTTACATTCTACCCCCTTAAAAAGAATTTCGCCCTCGAAATTCGTCACTTTGTAACAAACAGATGAGGATACTTCTCCCTCATCATATCCTCAAGCTCCCATGTAGCTTCTCCTAATTGGTGGTTCCTCCATAAAACTTTCACCAATCGAGTGGTCTTGTTTCTTAGGACTTTTTCACTACGATCCAGAATCTCTATCGGTTGTTCTTCATAAAAAGATCTTGCTCTAGCGGTACAACTTCTGAGCTGAGTACATGTGAAGGATCAGGTATGTACTTTCTCAGGAGAGATACATGGAACACATCGTGAACTTTAGAGAGATTTGGTGGAAGCGCCAATCGGTAAGCTACCTTTCCAACACGATCCAGTATTTCGAAAGGACCGATATATCTAGGGCTCAACTTCCCCTTCTTTCCAAATCTCATAACCCACTTCCAGGGAGATATTCGTAAGAACACTTTATCACCCACTTCAATCTCTAGGTCGTTTCTTCAGTTGTCGGCATAACTTTTCTGTCGACTCTGAGCTGCTCTTATGTGTTGTTGAATAGATCTGACCTTTTCTGCCATTTCATCAACGAGATCAGGTCCTAATAGTTTTCTTTCCCCAACTTTATCCCAGCAAGTTGGAGTCCTGCATTTCATTCCATAGAGAGTTTCATAAGGAGCCATCTGAATACTGGAGTGGAAGCTATTATTATAAGAAAATTCCACCAAAGGTAGGTGTTGATCCCAACCTCCTTTGAAATCCATAGAGCAAGCTATCAACATATCTTCTAGGGTTTGAATTGTTCTCTCAGACTGACCGTATGTCTGAGGATGATAAGCAGTGCTGAAACTCAACTCTGTATCCATAGTATGCTGAAGACTTCGCCAGAACTTCGAGGTAAATCTCGGATCCCGATCAGATATAATAGAAAGTGGTACTCCATGCAATCTTACCACTTCCTTTACATATATCCTGGCAAGATGATCTAGAGAGAAATCCTCTCTAATAGCAATGAAGTGTGCATACTTTGTAAGACGATCAACTATGACCCAAATAGCATTATTGCCTTTGGATGTTTTAGGAAGTCCTGTGACAAAGTCCATAGTGATGTTTTCCCATTTCCATTCGGGTATGGGTAATGGTTGTAACATCCCCTTAGACTTCTGTCCTCAGCTTTAACTTGTTGACAAACCAAGCATCGAGAGACATATTCATCAACATCTCTTTTCATGCCATCCCACCAGAAGTACTCTTTCTGGTCCCTATACATCTTCGTGCTTCCAGGATGAATTGAGAATGATGAACTATGAGCCTCATCCAGCAGCTCCTTCTTTAATTCGGGGATGGGAGGAACACAAACCCGATTCCTAAACTTTATTATCCCATCACAATCAAGGTTGAATTCAGGAACATTTCTCACCTTCTTTTGTAACTCGACATCTTCTTTCTGTGCCTCTTTAATCTTCACATGTATAGATGGTTGAACATTCATTTGAGAAAGATAAGATTTCCCCCCTTCCATTATAATTCCAAGATCCATCCTTCATAAATCCATAAATATTGGATCTTTTGTGATCCTCATCATGGATAAACTAGCATGGTCTTGTCGACTTAATGCATCTGCCACCTTGTTTTCTTTCCCAGGGTGGTAATGGATTGAGCAGTCGTAATCCTTAATCAGCTCCAACCATCTTCATTGACGCATATTCAACTCCTTTTGTGTGAAAATATACTTTAATCTTTTATGATCAGTATAAATATCACACCATTCACCATAAAGGTAATGCCTCCAAATCTTTAATGAAAAGATTACCACAGCCAACTCCAAATCATGTGTTGGGTAATTTTGCTCATGGATTTTTAACTGTCGTGTGGCATAAGCTATCACCATATCATTTTGCATAAGAACACACCCTAATCCCTTCTTGGATGCATCACTGTAGATCAAAAACCTTTCCCCACTACAAGGCAGTGTGAGCACAGGTGCACTGGATAACCTTCTTTTCAACTCCTTGAAATTCTTTTCACATTCCACTGTCCAAACAAACTTAACTCCTTTCCGAGTCAACTTGGTGAGTGGATTAGATAATCGTGAAAAATCTTTTACAAAACGTCGATAATATCCAGCCAATCCAAGAAAACTTCGGATCTCAGTTACTGTTGTTGGTCTTGACCATCTTTCGATAACCTCTGTTTTTGCTGGATCCACAGATATCCCCTCTTTTGAGATTATGTGACCCAAAATGCACATTTTTGAAGCCAAAATTCACACTTGGTAAATTTGGCATAAAGCTTCTTCTTTCTCAGGGTCTCCAATATAATTCTCAAGTGATCTTCATGCTCTTCCTTGCTCTTTGAATAGACAAAAATATCGTCTATAAAGACTACCACAAATTGATCATGATAGTCTCTAAAGACTCTATTCATTAGATCCATGAAGATAGCAGGGGCATTAGTAAGACCAAATGGCATCACTATAAATTCATAATGTCCATACCTTGTACGGAAAGCCGTCTTTAGTATATCCTCCCTTTTGACCCTTAATTGATGATACCCTGAACGAAGATCAATCTTGGAAAAGTATTGAGCTCCGCGTAGTTGGTCAAATAAGTCATCAATGCGTGGGAGAGGATATTTTTTCTTGATAGTGATCTTGTTAAGTTCTCGATAATCAATGCAGAGTCTCATTGATCCATCTTTCTTCTTAACAAATAGAACAGGTGCTCCCCAAGGTGATGCACTAGGGCGTATGAATCCCTTATCAAGATTCTCTTGGATTTGCTTCTTCAATTCCTGCAACTCAAATGGGGCCATTCTATAAGGTGTCTTTGAAATTGGCATAGCGCCCGGTACGAGTTCTATTGAAAACTCAAATTCATGATTTGGTGGAAGACCCGGTAATTCCTCCGGAAAGACATCATCAAACTCCCGTACAATGGGAATATTCTTAATCGTGAGTTTCTCACCAACCATTTGAGATAAATAACCTTCATTTAGTGGAATCAATACCCATAATATGGAAGAAATTTCCACTGGAAGGTTCTATTCATCCTTGCATTGATAGACGATCGTAGATTGATCTGGAATATGAAATGTGACTTCTCTTCTTTGGCAATTGATATGAGCTCCATGTAGAGAAAGCCAATCCATGCCAAGAATCACACTAAATTCCACTAAAGGAAGGATCCCAAGATTTGCAGGAAGCACTTTCCCATAAACTTCGATCGGAGAAGAATTATAAACTTTTGATGCGACTGTTGTGCCATTAGGTGTTGTCACAGCTTACTCAACATCTAATTGTTGAGGTAATACGGTGATACCCTTAGAAAATTCTTTAGAAATAAAAGAGTGGGTGGATCCAGAATCAAGTAAAACATTTGCTACTTTAGAGTGGATGGTAAGTGTACCTTTCACCACTTCGTTATCGTACTCCACATCGCTGATAGAAATTGCATGTGACTTGCCTTTGTCTTTAGCCTTAAGATTTTGTTGACGTCGACCATCATCATCAACCCTTGGATTTGGGCATTGATTGGCATAATTCCCCATCTCCTTGCACTTGAAACATTGAAGTGTAGTAGGTCCATTCTGTGTATCCCTTCCTTTGTTTGCATCATTAGACATCTTCTTCCAATTATCGCGGCATTCAAATGCCCAATGACCTTCCTTTCCACATTTAAAACATTTACTTGTACCTTTAAGACAACTCCCTCCATGTTTCTTTCCACACTTTGAGCATAAGGGAAAGCTCATATTCTTTTCAGTGTTCTCTTTAGATTTTCCATTGAATTCCATCTTCCTCTTCTTATCAAACCCATGTGACTGATGGGTTACTCCAATCTCCATCTCGACTTTGAGATCACATCGAACGATTTCATCGTATCTATTGAAGTCCCTTATGGCTAATGCCCTTCGAAGACTTGGTTTTAAGCCACTAAAGAATTGATCGATCTTACTCTCAGGTTGGATAATAATACCAGAAGCGTACCTTGCAATTCTTGTAAAATTTGCTTCATAGGTACCAACAGATTCATCATCCCTTTGCTTCAGTTCAAGAAACTCTTTCTTCATCTTTGTTCGGAGAATACGAGGGAAGTACTTATTGAAAAATACGTTCTTGAACTCGTCCCATCTCCTTCCAAACGATACACTGCTAGGATGACTTTATAATGTTCAGAATATTGAAGAACTGAAAATATCTTTTCAGTAGTACTAATCCATTGTTCAGCAACTAATGGATCAGTAGACCCACTGAAAGAAGGTGGACGCTGCCTCATGAAGGATTCAAAAGAATGTTGCTCCTTCCTTTTCTCGTTTGGAAGTCCTGCATGATTCATAGCTTGAGAAAGTTGTGTGAGCATGGCTAAAAGATTTTGCATTCCAGCTCCCATATCGTTGGGTTGCTCAGGGGGGCAATCATTGCATTGCCCATCGCATTCCGCATTAACACGGTTCCTTCGGGTTCCATCCATTGACTAAAACCAAGAAGAATAGTGTGAGCAACAATAATTATAATAGGAAAACCACATAATCAAGAATAAAATTTTCATGCTTAAGGTCTTATCCTAGGTTATTCATGGCCATTTCTAAAACACTAAGATTGTGTTCTATGCTTAGACTTATCCTTAGGGTTCTTACTAAGGCTTTCACATCCTAGTTTCCAATGGTTGACTATACCTTTCCTCTGATACCAACTATAATGAACCATACTTTACATACATTGTTAATACTTCAAAATTGAAGCACCCTTATTACAACATATGATAAAACCACAAAGGACCGTATAGGTACAGTGTCTTTAGAAACTGGGAAACCTAAACAACTGGTTCATAAATCTTCTACACTGTCTCCCATTTATTTCATCATATCTTGGGTCCCTTTTAGAATATTCTACTTAACATCCATCTTCCTGACCTGGGGAAAAGAAAACATAACAGGGTGAGCTCAAATTCTCAGCAAGGTAAAATAAAGGAAATAAAAATCATATCATATCTTTTTGAAAATCATAACCTGCAAAAGAGATCATAATATCTTAACATGGAACAAATCATAGAAGTGAAAATGAGATCCCCATAATCATAACATGAAACTTGAAATATTTGTGGCATGCACACATAATCATAGAGAATCATTTCTTGTTAGTCATGACTCATTGCCAAGACTATCTTAGTGGACAAAGTCCCTTTCTAAACCGAGTCACCCTCGTTCCAGTCCTGTTTCACTGAACCGGTATAACCTCCCGTTCCAGCCATGTCTATCTCATGAGATAAAATCTTTACCCAATGCATTGGAGGGAGATATAGGTCCCACCCATCTTATAATTAATCCTTTCTTATGTGTGCCACATAATCATAAACCATACATCATAGCGAAACCCATGTAATAAAAATGGGATTCTTAAACAACATGACATCATAAAACAATTCATATAAGATAAAGGAATTCATAAAAATATTTCCATCACAACATGATCAAGTCGATGTTATAATATGGATAAAAATAGAACCATTTATTATCTTAGATGGAAAATAATTTTGATAAAACACTTGAACTCCATTCTTGAGGAAAATATCCTTTCTTCTTCAAAAACATTTTTCCTTTCATAACATGTCATACGACTTTAAAATAAAAGAAGTTTATTAAAAATAAACTTGAAAACTTGTAAAGGAAGCTTCTTGGAAATAATGTTTTAAAAATCCATTCATTCCGTATAAGTTAAAAAAACATTCTTCGTACTTTTGTCGGAAAAGTCAAAAAGTACCACGTATGAAAAACGAAAAAAAGATTCCTTTCATATATTTTACTAAAAACTCACCGAATGGTAAAATTGGATTTAAACAATTGTACGTGGATGGAAATAATATTACATATTGAGGAAACATGGATGTGGATGATAAAATACACCCCAGTAAATACCAATGTATAAACAATCTCGGATAAAAATGAGATTGTGATATATTCCTTTACCTTAGGTCCGATTTGCTTTGTACGTGTCCGAATCTCCTGTATAATGGTTTAAATAATGTTATTGACTTATTCCAGAATCATACATATTGATATGATATCATATATGGTCATATTCTTAGCTTCTTGTTAGTAATATTACATTGTTACTTGTTACTCAGGTCTTTATTGCCTTTTGTTCTTATGCATGTTTTGCCGAATAAATTCTTATTCTTGTTTTAAGGTTATAGATACCTTATATACATAATGGTATTAGTGTAACATATATCATATTTATTCATTCAATTCATTTATATAATTACTATGTAATGATGATCATGTAGAACGAGTCGCATCACATCGTGGAGACGGTATTCCGTACGTACGCACGAGTGATGATATCGTTCCTATGATCGTGGAATTGTGTTGGGGTATATATATATTATTTCAGTATCAATATTACTTAATAATAATCATAAATAGTTACTCATTGCACCATTATACCCATCCTTGTAAAGTGATGGTGGAAAATAGATTACACCACGGCGTGGAGACGGTATTCCGTACGTACGCACGCGTGGTGACTTCATTTTCTGTAGGATGGATAGAAAGTGAATTAGGGTTGTTTCATATTTATAATAACATATTAGTCTGTAATTAATACTGATGTTATTACTTTATTATGAAACAACTAAAGAAAAGAAGTTTAAGAAGAAAGAAATTGAAAAGATCGGTAATGGATATTACCTCTTCTTTGGAACGCTTCTTTGAATCCTCCACTTAGGGAACTAATATTGGTCTTTGAAGAAGACCAGGACCTCTAGGATTATTCTAGGGAAGTGGAGAGGAGAAAATGGCAGGGGTTGGCCGAGCATGAGTGCTCAAATTGGTGTGAGGAGGAGGGGGAGGAGGTGCCCTTTTATAAGGGAGGAGAGGGGAACCTTAGGAATATCTCAAAATATTATTTTATATTAAAGTAAAAATCGGTTTATAATAGTTCCAAAGGGTCTTATTTCGAAGCTAAAGTGGGGATGGGTCGAAATCCTATCAACCAATAGGATTTAGACAAGTTTAGGGTATTATTTTAACCTTATCAATTAGATTTAACTCTAAGTTAAATAATTTAACTTTTACCGTGTCTTTTTGTATTCTTTCACTATATGGTTAATACACTTACTATAACATGCCAAACGAACCCCAAATTGTTTATTATTAATATATATATCCTTATCTAAGTCATTTGGCCGAACCTTAGATTTTTATGAATAAAATAACAATTAATAATATAATATTTGATTTAAAAACTATTTTGTGTCAATTTTTGACACTATTTGATATATGATTTTTGTGAAAGTCATAACAGAATTATATGTTCGAACCAAGTTGATTAAATAAACACTAATATGTCATAGTAAACTAGAAAATTATTGTAATTCATAAAAAGTCTCAAATTACATTTATTTCGGTGTTTATAACATCAATTATGTCAATATTTCATAAATAAGATAATTACTGCATCATCGTTGTGTCATAATTCAATTAAATTATTTAATGTCTAAAAATTATAAATAAAATACCATTATGTAGGAAATCGTTTTAGCTTTCTAATGAATATTTATAGTCGAATTTATCTTATGTATAAACCCATATTAAAAATGTTTTAGTTATTAAACTTTGATTTTAACTATTTTAACTATTCATTAAATAAAATAATATTAAATGTCATAATATAATCTAAGTGGACCTAAATGGTCATATTATATTCATAAGGTTGTTTTTGGTCGAATTACACTTATCCAATAGAATTAAGACATGTGTTATGGTAATAGTAATATCATATTTACCCTTAGTTACCCTATTTACTATTAACCGCGGTAAAAAAAGTAAAAACTTACTATTCACCAAAAAATTATTTTTATCTCATTGAACCACATTTTACTTACTGATATCAATCGTGTCTGTAGGATTTTTGAAATTCCATTCACAGAAGTGGTAAAATTAAGTTTTATGCAAAATTCAATTTTTAACCTACCACTTAGTGGTTTCACTATTCATCAAAAATTGAAGTTTTCAGAAAAATACCAAAATTTCACCCTAGGATAATTTCGGTATTTCGAATCCAAAAATGAAGTCCATTTTGAAAAATAAAATTTAAAAAATTTAAAAAAAATGGTTATTACTATTCATAACGGCTAGTTTTAATAATATTTTAATAGCATATCGTTGTTTAGTGAAACTCGGTATTGCGTACGACACAAGCTATCGAGGAAGGTCGCAATTGCGTGTAAAGTAAGCCAAGAAAGTGTGTAGTGAAAGATTCTTTTGATGATATATAAAAAAACAAAATATTACTCATAAAAATCTCGGGTGTAACATAGGTATACCTTACACACAAGACCAATAAGGCGTATATTACATGCAACATTGATTTTCTTTGAAAAAATATTTTTTCTCTTATAATTATTCAAATGAGATAATTATAACAAAGAAATTAAATATTGTAAAAATTAATATTATTAAATACTTTTCAAATAATTTTTATAATGGTATTATATAAATAAAACATATTGATAATGATAGATATTATTTTTGGTAAAGTCATTAAATGATTAATGTACTATTTTCTCATATGAACTACATTTCATGTCAGTATGTGAAAAACAATAAAATTAACTTTGGACACATTTAGTACATTAATTTGATAAAATAAACTTCTTTTTTGAAATTATATTTCTGAAATTATCTTATTTTAATTTTTTTTTATTTTTTTGAGAAACATCATTTCTAGATGAATAGTGAAAAATTATAAATTTTAATTCCAAAATACTTTTCTATGTAATATTTTTATAAGGTTTATTTATGCTATTAAGTTGTATAAAAGTTTAATTAGATTAAATTTCATTAAATAGATCCAATATATTCCATTTGAACCCAATTAACATTGAAATTGGATTTAAAAACCTAGTAAACCTTTCATTTTTTTTGACTTTTAAAACTTGTAGTGTCATCCCAGAAGTGAGATTAATTTTAAATTCATTTCTTCAACTTATGTGATTATACATTTGAAATGTTTTTCATATTTTTAATTATAATAATTTCTAATTTCTAATAAGTTAAAATTATTTTTTGATCAAAGATACAACTGAATTTAATTCAAATTAAGTACAATGATTATGGTGAAATTAAGCTTAATAAGGGAATAAACATTAATCATAGGGTCCAAAATTACCTAAGAACTTGTTCAACGCCCATTTTGTGGCCATTATTTATCCCTTAACCTTAAAGTATTATTATTTTATTTTTTAAATGACTTTTTGTTCGGTAAAAACATGGATACAACTAAATTATTTAAAAAAAAGCCAAGTGTCTCCCCTCCCTTCCCTATAAAAGGCCACCACATATACCCTTTATTACCACATATCAAAACTCTTAGGTTCCACCAAGATCTTCTCATTAAACCATTTAACATACCTACCTTCATAATTTAATCCTCCCTTTGGGAATAAAACCTCCCATGGAAGCACTTTGTTGAAAACTAAAAGGATCTACCGGATTTAGAGGTAACACCCTCCCTCAAGATCATGTACTTTAGTTTATTTCTCCACTATTTAAATTCCCCTTATTCCATGACTATTTAAAAAAACCTATATAAAAAATATAATAAAAAAAAATTATACTATATGTTCTGCCTACCCTTATAAACTCATCCTTCAAATTGGTAACGACCGTATAGTTTATGTGTACGACGAACTACAGCCTCACTAAATGATGATTTTTCATTTTCCTTTACCACCAGTCATAGTGAGAATTATGAAGGAAAAAATATTTATATATGATATGCAGGAAAAATATTATGTGTTTAATCTTATTTAATTCTTTTACCAAACATATATTTTTATTTTACATTTTTAGTAAATATGATAATTTCGTTTGAGGACGTTTGGACTACTGCCCCTCGAAGAGATGTGATTCGTTCACACACTGCATATAATATATTAATGATAGGTATAGTGAAATTATTTATAATATATGATATAATAATTATAATTGAACACATATATATACGTATACAAATATTTCATTTACATTCCTCCTTTTAAATGTGATAATATAACAAAAACAACATTCATGTGTACGTAGGGCATGCTGTCTAAAGGAACAATGTATTTAATTTCATACATCTATTTTTTATGGATTATTACTATACAAATATAATGAATATTGATGATATTTATATTATTTATTACATTCTTGATGTGATGATATAATTATAAGGACCAAAGATATAAAAAAATAAGACACATGTGGAGAACAAATTGGGTATTACCGGAATCGAAACATTAACATATAATTATTAACAAGATGATAATGTATATTAATAATAAACCCATATATGGAATTATAAATAACTATATTATTCTAACTAATAAAATTATATTTATTATACAAATGTTTTGAAAGAGTACAGTGTGTGTCAATACACAATCTAAGGGGATATCTAGCATCACTTTTATTTCTGTGATATTTACACCTTATTTGCCACTCATCTCTTTTGTGTAGTGATTATACTACCCATGAATTTATTATGTGACTATTATCTATAATATATGATATAATTATACATAGGTATAGCTATGTTATATATATCATAAATATACATTATACCCATCATCATACCCAACAGTGAAAGGTTTTAATGGAAAAATGAATGACTTCAGTTTGTTAGGTGGTAGTCCTCGGTAAACACGAATGATGATTTTGTAACACAGTTGATGTAAGTGGATATGGATATAAATAATTAAAATAAAATAAAAAAATTTCATTATAAGAAAATATACTATGTTAATTATCTATTTTTTCTGTAAACAAATTTATAAATTGAAGGATGAAAGAAAAAATTCTCATTGATGAACATTATCTCTTCTTCGGGTATCCTCTATATCTTTACAAAAAAGATCCTTCCTAGGATGTATTTATTTCAAATATAATTACTCTAATAAGGATGTATGGATTTATTTAATATATTATTTATGGTTATGTCCAATCTTAATTATTTTAATGGGTGATTAAGAGTGGAGAGTTGGTGGCCTTTTATAGTTAAAGAGGAGTGACATTTTTATAAATACTCAAAAGTATTCAATAATGGGAGGTAACTCTCACCTAATGATTGACAAATATTTTTTTATAATGGAGGTTATGGTTTATTTGGTCAAGACACACTTCTACCCCAAAAATAATCACATATATATCATTTTATTCCTCTCCCTTTATAATTACACAATTTAACAATATTAGATTTTACTTTAGTAACTTATATATTTTTATTTACGAAGGTAATTTACCCTTTTGTTATACAACTAAAATTAGTTTTATTTTATAATTTATATCTAATTATTCTACAAATTAATTCCATTTTATAAAAAAAAATCTTAAGTGTGTTGATAATTATTTTTAACATAGGCCCATGAAATGTGAAAAACCATGATTTAAGATTAATTATGGTAATTAATGTTTAACTTTTTAAAATAATAATTATGGTAAACCATTAATTTAAACAAATTATATATTATTAATGGTTATTTTTAAATATATCTAATAAATTATTCCAAATTATATTAAAAACAGTTGAAATGTTTTATTTAAAATTAATCCCAGTAGAAAGAAAAAGAAGCTGGTTTTCAGATAGAAAATGATTCATTGTCTATATTGTTTTTATATAATATTTATTTATGAAAAATATTAAAATAAACGAATTTTTATTAATATATTATTTATTAAAATAATTTTTCATTAAGACTAATATAAAATATAATTTGATTTTTTAAATTATTAAAACTGAAAAAAAAAATTAATTAAATAAATTCAGTATTTTTAATTTTTTTTCAAAAAATGAAACATTCTAGAAAAAACCAAAATATAAAAATAAAGATAATTTTTTATTATTTTTTCGAAATTTATGTTCATTTTATGAAATAAATTTTCTGAAATTGTGACTATTATATATAACATTTACTTACAAAAAGAAATAAAAATCATTTCTGAAGACATCCTATCTTTGAATGATAATATAACATTAATAAAATTTGATTGATTATGTACAAAGTATTTCAAAATTATATATATTTAGTAGGAAATATATATATATATATATATTAAATTATATAATAATATTCATACCTTCAATTTTAATAGATAGTTTATATGGTTCATATATTTCAGTTGTTGATTAATCTCGGTGTTGCATGTAATAAACGTTAAGAAGAATAAAAATATATATTTTCTATGTGAAAAAATTAATGGAATCGATTAATATAACTAAAAATGAAATATATATTAATGTTATTTTGTGTTACATTATATTATAAGATTTTTGTATCATGACTTATAGAATATTAAACATGTTTTTTCTTCTTTTAAAATTGAGGAGTGTTACATCCTTCACCATTTAATTAATTGCATCCTTGCAATTTAACTTTTAACATAGTAATAAATTTATGGAAATTAAAAAATATGTTTTTTGGAAACACACATCATAATATCGGATAATAGAACGTACTCTTGATAAAATCAAAATATATGTTTGAGGGTTTTCTGAAATAATACATTCCAGTTTTTCAAATAGGAGAATGGTGGTGCGAAGTAATTATTTGAACATGGAAGAAAAGATTAAATATTTATAGAGAATTTTTTATATCATTAATAAAAAGAAATTAAATTACCAAAGTAATGTCAAGGTCCAAAAAACTATACATATATGATGTTTTAAAAGACTATATTATTCATTTGATATGAATGTAATATGATAAAATTTCTTTATTTGGAACACTTTATAAATATTGAGTAATTAATTTACAAACAATGAATTAGTAAGTATAATTACTTGAAAATTTTCTATTTTATAAGAATATATTTATCTATTTGTTAGGATTAAATCAATTTCTAATTAATCACATATTAAATTAAATTATTAAAAAAATTAATTTTTTATTCTTGATGATATAAAATTCACATTAAAAGGTTTTTTTTACAGAAAAGTTTGATAAGTATTTCTATATATCTCTAACTATATTCCTATACTGATATGGTTACAAAATTTTTTCCCATATTACTAATTACTATCTATACTTGAAAAGAGACACAACTGGTTCATCATGATTATTTATTTTTAAAATCATTCAAGTAAAAAAATTTCATATTAAAAAAGACATCGTGTAAGATGGTTGTAGATGTATCATCCTTGTCAACCATCAGTTTTAGGTTCAAGATACACAACCTTTCCGATTGTAATAATTTGTATCTTAATATTCAATCCATCATTTTTCATCATATTTTAAAATTATAATATCCCAATAAATTTTATGACCACCCTTAAAAATATCATTGATAATTGAATATCAAATAATACATTAGGTTATCAATACAATCAAACTTATTTCAAAAAATATTAATGGAAAATTAATGTTAAATCAACGAAATAAATATATATATACCAAAAAGAAACATCTTGGAACATGTAATTAATAAAATTAAGATATCATCACATTAATGTTTAAAATAATTGTCTAATACATGGATGTTATAGTTAACCATTTAATATGCCTATGATCACTAAAGATGTCACAACTTCACCAGATGACCCAAAATCAACTTTAGTAGTATATAATTATTTTTCCAAACCATTATATTTTAGATCATATTGATGTCCACCCTGATTAAGAAACATCAGAGACAAATTAGTAAAATTTCCCATCTCATTGAAACTAAAAATGCTCATTATTGGATGGATATCAGTTTCTGCATTCTATGGTTGTTTTGGGATCTTTTCTTTATAATCAAGATATTTGTTACCAATTTTTCAATATTAAAAATAGTCTCTATATCCTATAAAGAATTCGTATAGATGACTTTTATCGCATATTGAATTTTTTTTAAAGTAACTCTATAATTATATGATGGTTTCTTTTAAATTTCTATCCTTGTTGATCATTTATTACTTTTCACATATTAATGGAACATAAGTGTCATAAAACAACATCTCCAATTTCAATGAACAAATAAACACATTCTTGTAACATTTAAATTCTCATGTGGCCAACATTCTACATAGACTTGGGTAAATACTTGATTAAACATACTATTTTTATTATTAGTGTCCCAGATTAAATTTGTATCACTATTAGAAAATATTATTAATATTTATTTTTATGAGACCATTGAATTTTTATCATTTTGTTTCAATTATATTATTTAAATATCAAAAATATGACAAAAAACATTTTATAGATATTTTTCATGGCTGAGATTCATACATGATTCTAATTCCATTTATTCAAGATCATAATTTTTTGTTGTATTCATATCCATATAAAACTATTGATCCACAATAGTTTTAAAATAATAAATGGAGTTGTTTTTATTTTGACATTATAAACATCGCCTAACATAAAATTTATTCCCTAAGACATTGACCAAACCTTCTGCTACCACTATTTAATAGGGTTAACTGAATTTAAGGAAAACCAGGCTTAACATACATGTATATTATGTAATTTTATGTCAATATTCATAAAATTATAAAAATACATACCTGATAACCAAAAAAGTTTATTGTTATTTGAATATTGGAAGAAATTCATCTAATGTGATCGAAGGTATTAAATATTTCCAACAAAGATCATCCCTTTGGAACTTATACCTAAAACCATTCTTCATAATGTAAGTAAAATAATCATAATAAAGGGGTGAGCGCAGATTCTCAATAAAGGTATATAAATTTCATCCTTAAGCAGAACATGAGAATAATGGTATGATAACATGAGAATAAACTTTGAATATCACACCCCTAATCTCAATGATCATATAAGTGAGTCATGGAATATTGATCGGTTGTATATAAGACATTAATCATAAATTAATTAACAGTATAATCCGTGAGACCACTATATTGGAGTAAGACATGGAATTAGTGGAAAAAACATAAGAATATAAATTGATTCCCATAGTATTATAGGAATCACTTCTAAGTCCATATTAGTTGTATGGGTTCACTCCCCGCACTATATTAGTAGTAATGGATTAATTTAATTACCATATTAGTATTAAAGGTTCACTCCCAAAAAAATATTACTAAAAAATGTCCTTTAGTGAACTAATTTCTCTCCCCATTCCAGTCATGTCTATCTCGTGATATATAAATCATTACACAATTCATTGGACTGAGATATAGTTACTACTAATATCATAATGAAATCATACATGCCTGTCCAAATGATCATAAGAATAAAAATTAGAACACCTAGATTGAAACGGGTATGATAAACTTGTAATCATATATTAACCTATTGAAATGATATTGTTTTCATAATCATTAAATCAATGTGTAACCCATGAAAAAAGTAAGTTTCGTAGACATAACTTGTTACAAAGAAATGGGTTTCATAAAAATCATTCCACCAATACATAAACCATTTAGAGAATGAATATGAATGGATCCTTTGGATCATTTCCCCATAAAGGCATGAGTAACACCAAAGGATTTCGTCTTAGAAGGAAAATAATTTTTAAATATTATTAGAAACAATTTTTTAGGAAAAACCCCATTTTCTATTGATGTTTTTTTAAACATAAAAAATTTTTAAGTCTATTTTCCTCAAAAAAATATTGAAAATAACAAATTATGCTTAATTTTTTTTAAACCATCCTCCTTGAAAATATATACAATATTTTTGTAAAATATTTTGAAAATATTTTTATTGAAAACATAAAAATGAAGCATGAAATAGTTTTGAAAATATTTTTCCTTAAAAATATATAAAAGTACCTTTAAAAATTTTTTAACACAATTTTTTTGAAAATAATATGAAAAAGTATAAAAAATTATTTTATATCAATGAAAACATTTTCTATCGAAACAATACTTTGAAAATATAAAAATGGATCTTTAAAAATTGTTACAAAAACTATTTAAACATTATTTATTTAAAAAAATTCATTGAAAACCATTTAAAATTAAAAAATGACATAATTTTTTGGAAACAAATTTTTAAAAAATACCTTATATACATAAAAATTACAAATCATTGAAATGACATCATGATGGTGGGTATGTCCGTACATGTGGAACATTCAATTTTAATCTTAAAAGTTTATAAAGGTGCCCTGATCATAAAATGAAAAGAACATTCATTTTGAAAATATTTTTAAAAAAGGTAATACATGGGTAATAAATTAATTTAAATATATTTTGATAATAGTAATAG
Organism: Viscum album; assembly: GCA_963277665.1. Lineage (NCBI taxonomy): Eukaryota > Viridiplantae > Streptophyta > Magnoliopsida > Santalales > Viscaceae > Viscum > Viscum album. Next base: position 1,977,669,297 of record OY728146.1, on the reverse strand, counting down.
ATCTGTGGAGACATTATTAGAAAATGGTTTTTAAAGAACACATATTTCTGATTGAAAGGAGAAATAAAGTGGAATTTTTATAAAAACATCATCTTATTTATATTAAGTACAAAAGAGTGTAAAAATAGAACCATTACATGGATATAACATGAATGACAAGATGGTAATAAAATTAATGTTATTTTTATAGAAGGATTATAACATGTCATCAATTGAAGCCTAATCACAATTAATCATGATAAACAAGGAGATTGTATGAATAAATTGTTACCACATTGGTAAATTTTAATCATAATAAAATCGAAATAATAACATTAAATGAAGATATATATATCATTTCATAGGTAGTATATACACCTCATATAAAAATATCGATTTATAAAATAGCATATATCTCAAAGAATAAAAATTGATAAAAATTATGTTAATGATTTGGAATCATTGAAACATAAACCCAATGAAATATAGATCATAAAATAGATATTTAAATTCCCATAAATTTAATTATAAGCACCATATCATACAAAAAATGGGAATTATATACACCAAACAAAAGAAATGAGTGGTGAATAATGCATGTATCTCAAGGATATAAGAAGTGAGATGAGAAAACCCCATCCTTATGTCTTGACATTCATCACACACATTCAATCCTCATATATATTAAATATACATTTATTATTAATCTAACAAAGATTCATATTATTTTATATAATACTGTATTTGTATTTATATTACCCTCTTATTAATAATTCCATGGTAATGTTACGATTTCGCAATATCTACCTCATTTTTCTTATATTCATTCACTTATAAATATTGATCCTACTAATTATATCTTGATTTATTTATATATTGAATATACAAAATTGTATAAATATAATATATATTCATTATATATAAATTTATATTAATATATAAATGGAATAAACGATTTATTGAGATGGTATGTCCTACGTACGCGAGAACCATATTTCTAATTAATTATCATTTTGAATCAAAGTAATTAAATTAAATATATGAATATAAATATTATAATTAAATTAAAATTATTATCTTATCTTATTCATGTAATTTTACAAATCCCATAGTTAATATGGTCTATGTAACATGTGAAGGAATCATATCTCATTGAGGAGGTAGTAGTCCACACGTCCACAATTGAAGTTATCATATTTTCACTAAATAGAAATCATGAAGGTATGTTTTATTTAATAGTTATATAAGAGTAAATAAATCATAAATATAATAAATTAAATTAAATTTTATATTCTATCATAATTCCAAACCATTATAGGTGGTAAAGAAAAAAAACCACATCATCTCGTGAGGTGGTAGTTCGCCGTAAACAAGAAGAGTAAGTTCATTACCGATTAGATGGAAGTGTGTGTAAGTGTAGCTCTAACCCTTAGAATAAAAATATATAATTTTATTTATTAATATGTCTTCATTCAAAAATAATGGTATAATAAGTCATTAAGGGGTGGACAATGAAACTAAAACAAAGGAGCTTGACAAAGGATATTACATCTACTTTGGGAAACTCCTCTTTGATTGCAAGAAAATGATTTCATGGTAATCTATCATCCAATATTTAGTCTTATTTGATTAAATTAGTGATTTTGGGAGATTATATATGCGACTTTGGGTGATAACAAAGAATTTATATGTTTGAATATATGGGAGGGTTTATTTCTTTTTTATAGAGGAGGAAGAGTAAATTGTTGAATGTTTTTAAAAATAAAATTTTACCAATGTTTTTTCAGGTCATGCGGCTATAATAGTTGTCCCAATTAAATATAATGGGAGATATTTTAAAAATAAGAATATAAAATTCTTTTTGGAAACGTTTTTAGGTCACTTTGGGCCTTATGGTTAAGGTTTAGTTTTTAATTGAGCAAATTTTTCCCTTAATCACAATAATTAATTTAAATCGATTTCACTGATAATTTTAATAAAACAATTTTTTACATTATTAGATATTATAATGTATGAAGATTACAAAATGGAATCCATTTTAATAAAATTTAAAATACATGCATTCAAGAAATTAATTTAAAATTAATCCTATAGATGGGAAGATAATGCGGGTTTTAAATGAGAAAATGTCAAAAAGATTGAATTTTTTTATAGAATTTCATTGTGAAATGGGTTAAGATAACCGAGATTGGATTAGGTGATGAATAATTTATACTATTATTCTTGAAAAAAAATTAAAATATAATATAACTATAAAAACTAATTAGATGAATATGTAGTATTTAATTGAAATTTAGTGTTTTCTCTATTCATAAAAAAATGTACCTTCTCAAAATAAAAAATAATCCAAAGTATATTGTAAAATTATTACATCAAATTTTTTTTTTATTTTTTCAAGTAAAATTTATTAATGTCTAAATTACTATCTTGAGAATTGGTTTTCTATTAGATGGTGGTAAAATTTACAATTAGAAAAATATGTCTTCTTATTTCTAAAATTGGATTTATTCATATGTTATATTTCATAAACCTACCTATTTTGATCCTAAACTGGTCATCTGCGCCAGCCCATAGCATGGAACACATGGAATTTCTAATCACCAAGGGAAGACCACTAGTGTTGGTGTCATGAACAAACCCAGGTACCCTGGTAAACCGATAACAGGGTCGGCCCTAGCAAAGATTAAAGGGAATTCACAATCCCCACGAGTCGGCGACTAGCACCTGGAATCGTATAACATACAAGTTGGAATGATTTTTTCATAAGAATGAAGAAGAAAAAGAAAACAATACAGTTTGCATAACAAAAGAAACATCATTGGGAGTGATGTACCAGAATACAACATGGAATAAAACACCCAATTTAGTACAACCCAAGTAAAAAAAAGGGAAAAACAACTCCAAGGTCTCTAAGGACACAACTCACCAAGACCAAAGCTCAACAGTTGGATCCAAATCCAAGAGATCCCTTCCCTTTGCTCAAACCTGGAAGAAGAAAGTCTACAAACACCTAAAGAAAAAAGTATGGTGTGAACCTAAGCACAGTAGGATACAACCAAAGATTTCATCATAGATGCCAAATATAGATTATCCAAATAACATCATTCAATTTTAATGTAAATAGGTTTGAAAATTAAAAAGAATAATTAAAAAAACATGCTATACATTTTCAAAATATTGGACAAATACAATAAACAATGGGTTTTCAAGGATGAAATTTTTCTAAAATAATGGATTAAATAAAACATTTATATAAAATAGTTTATATAAATTCAGAAGGAATTTAAATAAGTTCAAGAGCATTTGCATAAATTTATATCTAAAATATAAATAAACAAGCGAGAAACATAGTCATCTGCAAGAAGATACAGTAGTATTTATCAGCTATATGATTCCTCACTCTCTATGTGGACTCTGAAAAATGTGTATACACACGTCCCTAGTATAGTGGCCAAAGAAGACTCATCACCAACCAATCAGGGATGTGACCTGCCGCAAGTATGTTTTAGAACATTGTCGTAGCATAGAGTGTATCCAAATAACTCATTAACTACATAAGGATTTCATGCGATCATACATGATGGGTGAACTATTTTAAGACTACTTAAAATTACGGTCAATACAATTATTCTATTTCAAAAGTTCCAATTACTTTCCATTTCAAACCAAAACAAGTTTTATTCAAAAACATGCCTTTGAAAAAGATAAAACCAATCTTTTTCTATCAAATCATTTTAATCCATTTTCACTAGTTTGAAATCCATTCAAAACAAATTCCATCATTACACAGTTTATTTCCTCAATTAAATCCAACAATTTAATTTTAATCATTTCCATCAAATCCATAATTTAAATTAAACAATTTAAATCTTCTAATTTCTATAAACACACTGAATTCATTGGATTCAAGGGTTTTACGAATTTAAATGCCAAAACTATTTCAAATATCTTAATTCACTGGAATCATGTTTTTATCAAATTTAATTAAAATCAAATTTGAGATATTCAATTTAAATTAACAATTGAAATAAATCATGAAATACAAGGATAATCAATTTGGCTAATAGAAATGGAACCACCTACCTCAAGTTTATTGTTGTCAGCGGCGATGATAATCAACCTAATGTGGTTCAATAAACCTCCTCAATACCCTATTATCATATGTTTCGACACACCAATGTTCGATGTTCGTCAAGGGGTACTATAACCAATACATCTATTTTATTAAACAAGGAAGTAAAATATTGCATTCTGTTACATTTTCTTTCTCCTAGATAATCTATAGACTATCATTTTATGTTAACACATGGAGTCGCAAGAAAAATCCATAAGTATAATTATAAAGCTCATTTGAAAAATATATTCATCTCTTTTATTTCTCATGTAAATATAATACTACATGCGAATACATTTTATATTTCATGTATAATTACAAAATATTCTTTAAAATATTACATATGATAATAATTTATCTCTCTTGGATAATTTCAAATTATCAAATAAAAGATTAAATGTGATAATATTTTATATCTCTTGGATAATTTCCAAATTATCATTTTGATTATCATATTTGATAATAGTTCAATACTCCTAGAGAAAATTACAAATTATCATTTTATGTCAATGAATATGTTCAAAATATTATCCTCAGAATATTAATAAACAACACTTTATATAATAATATCATTAAAATAAAGCAATAAAACATGTGAAAGTCCTTTATAATTATTCATATATATTATTAAAAAAATACTCTTTGATAAATTCATTTAATAATTATAATTTGAAAATCTCATGATTATGTCACATTTATTCATTGTAATTGTCATTTGATAATTATTTATAACTATACATTCATCAAAAAGATGAAATCATATGAGGATTCTTCCTAATTATTATTCGAAAATTTTTCATAATTATATTTTGATAATACACGTAATTATTTATTTAAAATAACCCATTTAAAATTTGAAAAAAGAATAATCAATATCTTAATGCCTTATAAACAAAAGTGTTATTTTTATTCTGCTTATTGAGACAAATTCAACGACACTAACGGTGCATAAAACCGATCAATACCATGAAATATTTTCAAGAGAGAAGGCTGAAAGATTAATAAAAAATAAAATAAACACAAAACATCATACCCTTTTTCACAGGCACCACCCACGGGAGGGGAACCGTGTCAATCCTGGATCTTAAAGAGGAACCAAAATTAGTTCGATGGGGTACGCAGTGGAGGATGTGAGGTTATTTGAACCTGTCAGAAACAACATCTCTCAAATTCGAGATTCTTAAGGTATTTAAAACCCCAAAGGGCATGCTCATTAATTCCAAAACTGAAAATCACATTGTAATCCTCCGTTTACACTAAATCTTGATGGAAGAGGGTTTTAAATCGTCATATTAATGGGTTCCATAGGAATCAATCAAAACGGTCAAGAAACGAAAGATTTTTATCGTAATTTGTATTAAAACTAGTCCTTGGAATTAATTTTACTAATGATGAACAGTGTAATGCAATTTTTATGAATTAAATTAATATTTAAATGAACATAATAAAATTAATTATTTAATATAAAATTTTAATGACACCAAAGATCCATTTCGAATGAAAGTAATACCTTGTCTAGGGTAAACACCTCGTTCGAGACCCAACGATTGTCTCGGGTTTCTCAAAAGATAAGCAGTTTGGGATAAATTAATTATATTTAATGAAAACTCAGAATAAATAAATATTTAAAATAAAAAAGTTTTTTTTGTGAGTGATGCGTCCAAATGATCGATGCGATCAAATGTTATACCTCATCTAGGGTAAAACCCTTATTTCGGACCCATCAATGGTCTCAAATTTCCCATACGACGCACCATTTGAATGATATTTAATTTTTAATAAATATTGTATTAAGTATTATTCAAAAAACTTTATCTCATGAGCGAGACATCCAAAAGTCTGGCTCCTTGGAATGTTATACCCGTCCTAGGGTAAAAAATATATGTCGAATATAATAGTATCGCCAGATTTCTCAAACAATAGACCGTTTTGGAGTTATTCAATTATTTTGAAAAAATTTAACTTACTTAAAATAATATAATTAATATTATAATTCCATCCTCCATGTGACTTTAAAGACCTTGGAAACTTATATTTACCCAATGTTTAACACTAAAAATATTCAATTGAATAATATGGAGTGTTAATTGGGAATTTGTACCATTCGGTAACGTGTTTAACAAAAAATAATCTTTTCACTGATAAATTATTTTTTGTCCATTAAATGTAATAATAAATTAACCCATGAAGGATTTGGAATACTTGAAATTGTAACATGATGTTAATAACTCCCCACCATAGGAACTCTTTGTCCCTAGTAAGCCTACAAAGAAACCTTCATCTCAAAAATTCAAGGTCGTTGTTCTCTCATCAGTGCCTCTCACTCTCACATCTTTTGACAATTAGAACCATACATTCATATTACACCAACCAGATTTATCATCCTCCCATGAAGTACCTTGTCCTCAGAATCAACAACCATGACTGGCCATTCAATCACAGATAAAACAGGTTGCACTTCAAGATCACTCCAAATCAGAACATGAGATGAGTTAAATAAAAGCTTTCGAATCTGAGATACATGAAACACATTATGTATCAACGTTAGTTGATGTGGTAGTTCTAAATGGTAATAAATTTCTATCACCTAATAAAAAACCTCAAAAGATCCCACAAAATAAGGAGCAAGATTCCCTTACCTCCCAACCTGTCGATTACACAACTGCGGTGAAACCTTAATGAATACATGGTCACCAAAAATACTACTTCAAGTTATAAAATGTCTTAGTGCTTCTTGGGTGAACAAACCATTTGTAAATTATAGAAATAACCCATTATATCCTTCATTGTCATAAATGGAGAAACATAATAGTTCTGATAACACAGAACACTGTATATAGTGAACAACCAATGGACATCAGTCTCCCCACCATAAAGAGTCTCTAATGCTTATGAAATTCATTAACAACCTTATGTTCCTAAAGAATCATCTCAATAAGAGAATATATAAGAGAACCATTAGCTTTAATGGGAGAGAAAACTACCACCACACAAGGTGACACACATGGGTGAATAAATTCTCCCTCAAGAAGAACATCCAACTAGAACATTAATTCATTCAATTTAGTTGGATCCATTTTGAAAAAGTAAAAATAAACTAGTTGAGTATCGACATAAATTCGAAAGAAAACTCAACCTCTCATACTGGTGGTAAACCAGAAAAAAACAGAAGGAAACACGATAAGAAACTTTACGATGACTAGAGGTTGATCACCACCCAAAGAATCTGACTCAATATCAAAAGTAAACACTGATATCACATTCCCCAACTCCGGATAAAGAAGTTATGTCTTTGCTCGACCTTGCATCACTTTCTTCTTGAATGACAAGAGGCACACCATGGGGTGTATAAATGTATACACATGAATGATAACAATCGAATCGGGCTTTATTGGTAATGATCCAATCCATCTTTAATATGACAGTAAGAGATTTCAAGTCGAGTACAAAAAAATATCTAAGCATGTTTGACAACTGATATAGAGAAAGGACAAGAGGGATTACAGAGACCATGCTCTCTCTTTATACCATGGGGTATAGTAATATCATTTTCATAAGATAAAATCTCCATTGGAAGATTATGAAGATTAATATTACGGGTTGAAATAAATGAGTGAGATGCACTCGTATCAAAAGAGTAGTCACTATGACAAAGCTATAGTAATAGTACCACTCACGGTCGTTGAAACAACATCTTATTCCTCTAGAGGCTCTTCCCATGCATGAAGAAGCCTCGTTCTGGATGGCTATGGATGAAACCCTTTTGTACATGATGAATTGTATTGCCCCACAGTTTTTGAGGATGTTGATGATCTTGTACCGCTGTGTGGAGAGGGAAAGATGTGGCATAACTTTTGTAAGTACCCAAAACGTCTGTAGAAGCCATAGTTCTTTTATCTTACTAAGGCTTGATAAAATATTTAGCTTTGGCCAACCCCATTGGCTCTGGATATAACTATTTGGTGAAAATAACCATGATGGCCTTCCAATCTAAGCCCTCATGTTTCTTTTAATCACTATCATGTCCCACCATCTCATTCATGTTCCCTCTAATACAAAGGTGGAACACTTCACCTTGATATCATCTGGTGTCTACAAGAACTCAAACAGAAGTTCTATCATGACCAACCGTTCCTTAGCATGTTGAGGATCAGTGGAACCGCTGAAATCTAGTGGTTTCTAGTGGAGGAACTATTGAGAAAATTTTTGATGATCACCCCCTAGGTTCCACACCTAGATCCTGAAAGGGGATTTAGAGGTGGTTCCTATCCCAAATCTTGGACAGTTCACCCAATCACCCCAACTAATATCGGTTCCACTGGAGGATTTTCTCATAGATGTTCAGAAGTAACCTCTTCCTAGATCTGATTCACACATCTTCTCAGAGTCATGTTGTTACACAACATTAGCAGACAATAAATAAGACATTAGATAATGCTCATATATATCAATGAGGGAACCATGATCCCGACCGGTAGAACATACATGATTTGGATTTCACTCTATCTAAATCAAAATAAGATAATACTAGAACTAGTCCATAAGTCTTCTTTCTCTAACCACCCATGGTGACTTAATGTTAATTACGGTTAGAGCTGCCTAGTCCCTCAAACGCAACTACCTCGTAAGTCCCGGTAGGAATACTCAAATGCATACTGTCATCAAGGTAAAATTTCTAACAGCCCTCTAATACCATTTTGTCACGAACTAGCCCAGGTACCCTGGTATCCCGATATCCGACCTCGCCTTGACATAGCCCGAAGAGCGTTCTCGATCCCCACAGGTCTGTGCTAACACCGGGAATCGTATAATATACAAGTGGGAACGATTTTTTCATAAGAATGCAGAAGCAAAATAAAACAAAGCAGTATGCATAACAAAAGAAACTCCACTAGTTGTGATGTACCAAAATTAAACATAGCATAAAAATGCCAATGAACTACCACCCAATTACTAAAAATGGGAAACAACTCCAAGGTCCCTATGGACACGACACACCCATACCAAAGCAGAATAGCTGGATCCACATCCAAGAGATTCCTTCCCTTTGCTCAAACATAGAAGAAGAAAGTCTTCAAACACCTGAAGGCAAAAGTAGGGTGTGAGCCTAACCCCGGTAGGATACCACCAATGATTCCATCATAGATGCCAAATATAGATTATCCAAAGAAAAACATTCAATTTTAAGGTGAACATGTTTGGAAATTAAAAATCATATTCAACCAAAACATGTTATACATTTTCAAAATATTGAACAAATATATTGAACAATGGATTTACAATGAAAAAATATTTCTAAAACTATGGATTAAATTAAACATTTATATACAACAATTTATATAAATTCAGGAAGTATATAAAGCAGTTCAAAAGCATTGGCAAAATTTTATATCTCAAATATAAATAAATAAGCAAGCAACATGGTCATCTTCAAAAAGGTTCAATTGTAATTATCATCTATAAGATTCCCCACTCTCTATGTGAACTCATAAAAATGTGTAAACACATGTCCCTATGAAACTCGTTAAAGGAGACTGATCACTAACCCATCAGGGGTGTGACCTGCCGCAAGTACATTTTAGAATGTTGTCGTGGCAAAGAGTGTATCCCAATAACTCACTAACTACTTAAGGCTTGCATGCGATCTTACATGATGGGTGAACTATATTAAGACTTCATAGAAATACGATCAATACCATTATTCCATTTCAAAATTTCCTATTTCTTTCCATTTAAAATGAAAAAAATATGTATTCAAAAACATGCCCATGGACAAGATAAAACCTACGGGTTTCTATCAAATCAATTTAAGCCATTTTTCACTAGTTTGAAATACATTCAAAACCAATTCCATCACTTCACAATTTATTTACACAATTAATTCCAACAATTTAATTGAAATCATTTACATCAAATACATTTTTTTAATTAAACATTTTAAATCCGTTAATTTCCATAAACAAACCCAATTCATCGGATTCAGGGGTTTTATGAATTTCCATGCCAAAACTATTTCAAATGTATTGATTCACTTGAATCAAGTTTTTAACAATTTAATTGAAATCAAGTTTGAGCAATAGAGTTTAAATCCAAAATTTAAATAAATCAAACAATATAAGGATAATCAATTTGGCTAATCGAAATGGAACCACCGACCTGAAGGTCATCGATGTCGACGACATAAATAATCCACCCAGTCTGGATCAATAAAACTACTAAATACTATTATCGTAAGCGTCGACACACCAAATTTCAATGTTCCTCAAAGGGTCCCAGAACCAAAACAACTATTTTATTTCGCAAGGAAGTAAAATATTTCATGCGATTAAATTTTCTCTCTCTTAGATAATATCCAGATTATCATTTTTTTTAACGCATGAAATTGAATGAAAATTCTATAAGAATAATTATAAAGCTCATTTGAAAATTATATCCCTCTATTTTATTTCTCAAGTAAATAAAATATTACATGAAAATACCTTTTATCTTTCATGGATAATTACAAATTATTCATTAAAATATTACATATGATAATATTTTATCTCTCTTGGATAATTTCAAATTACCAAATGAAATATTAAATGCAAAAATATTTTATCTTTCTTGGATAATTTCTAAATTATCATTTTGATTATCACATGCAATAATAGTTCCATCTTCCTTGATAAAATTCTAAATTATCATTTTATGTCAATGAATATGTTCAAAATATTATCCTCAGAATAAATATAAACCATATTTTATATTATAAGATCCTTAAAATAAAACAATAACACATGTGGAAGTCCTTTATAATTATTCATATATAATTTTAAAAATAATATCCTTTCATAAATTCTTTTAACAAGTATCATTTGAAAATCTCATGATTATCTCACAATTATTCATTATAAATATCATTATATAAATATTTATAATTATACTTTCAAAAAAATTAGAAATTATCATTTGGTGATCCTTCCTAATTATTATTCCACAATTTCAAATAATTACGTTTTGATATTAAACGTAATTATTAATTTAAAATAACCCAATTAAAATGTGAAAAAAAAGTTTAATCAAAATCTTATTGCCTTATAAACAAAAGTTCTATTTTGATTTTTCTCCTCGAGATGAATTCAATGACACTAACAATACATAAAACTGACCAATATCGTGAAATATATTTAAGAGGGAAGGTTGAAAGATAAATAAATAAAATAAAATAAAAACAAAACATCATACCCTTTTTCATAGGCACCACCCACGGGAGGAGAACCACATTAATCCCGAATCTTTTGGAGGAACCAAAATCGGTTCGATGGGGTCCACAGAAGAGGATGTGAGGTTATTTGAACCCTTTAGAAACAACATCCCTCCAATCAGAGACTCTTTGGATAATTAAAACCCCAAATAATGTTCTCACTAAGTCAAAAACTAAAACTCGCATTCTAATCCTCTATTTAAATAAAATCTTGATGCCAGAGGGTTTTAAAGCATAATATTAAGGCGTTGAAATAGGAACCATTCAAAATGGTCATGAAACGGATGATTTTGATGGTGATTTCCGTTAAAAATGTTGCTTGGCATTAATGCAAGTGATGATGAACAGTGCAATCTGATTTTTAATAATTAAATGAATTTAATAAAATTAATGATTTATTGTAAAAATTAAATATAACCAGATATCTGTTGAGAATAAAAGTAATACCCCGTTCCGGACCCAACAGTGGTCTATGATTTTCCAAACAATATGCATTTTGAGAGATATTAAATATTTTTAATAAAAACTCGAAATAAATAATTAATTAAAATAAAAATTGTTGTTTCTGCAAATGAGGCGTCCAAACGCCTGATTTGAACAAATGTTATACCTCGTCTAGGGTAAACCCCTCATTCCGGACACATCGGGGGTCTCATATTTCCCATATGATGCACCATTTGAGAAATTTTTTATTTTTAATAAAAAATACATTAAATATTATTTTTTAAAAATTATCTCACAAGCAAGACATCCAAAATTTCGGCGCCTTCGAATGATATACCCCATTTAGGGTAAACACTATATTTCAGACATAACAGTGTGCTCATATTTCTCATACAATAAATTTTATTAGAGTTATTAAATTATATTGAACAAATTTCAAGTGCTTAAAATAATATAAATAATATTTTTATTGGGTCCTCCACGAGACTTTTCATACCTCGGAAACATACACTTACCCAATGTTTAACAACAAAAATATTCAATTAAATATTATGTGGTGTTAATTGGTTATTTTTAAAATTTCTCTATGTGTTTAACAAAAACACAATATTTAACTGATAGATTATTTTTCTCCATTTGACATAATAATAAATTAACCTAATAAGGAATAAGAATACCTGAAATAGTAACATGTTATTATAGTTGGGTATCAATGTATAATAATTGTGAATGATTTAGACCATGAAAAAAAATATAAACAAATTACTAAAAATCAAACGGAACAATAAAAATAAGCGCCAACATAGGGAATAAAAAGTAAACTCTCACACGTGCTTCCATGTGACCTTATGGTTCAAACCCAAACATATAATGATGCTTGCTCCAAATGTGATGTGAAAAATTGAGAGAATGAAACTAAAAAGGTAAAGTAGGTGTGAGTAATGAGATGCTCAGTATAAATGCCAATGATAATCCATTGAATCTGTCTATTTTCCACTCCAGAAAACATACCATTAATGCTAGTTTGAAAATAAAATTATAAAACAAATTCACATTTTAGATAAATAAACAATATTTTCCTTCCTTTTTAAAAAATTTCACACCTTCATTCCATTTCCAAATCAAAATATTGTTTAAAAAAGACACAAAACATATTATACCTTGTTATGAAGAAAAGTAAATAGTCATAGTAAGAAAGAATATAAATGCAGTGGGAAATAAGAAATATGATATAAATAGTAACCATGGGGGATCCTAAACATCCCTATAAGACCCCCCAAAACATTCTCTATTTAGAACCATCTCCTGTCTTATGGTGATTCCCCTATTTCTATAATCAACTATCCACCCTCAACTATCCAATCCAGGGGAACATCCCACCTGGCCAAACTAAAATCCAGGGGGTATGAAACAGTATAATCGGGGTTGATTAGAAACCAACACTCGTTCCTTTAAAATGTGTTCAGGAACCCTTGTTATTTTTACATAAATTGTGTAAGTATGAGGCCCTAGCACACGTGACCCACCTTACCTGTTATCACCGCAATTGCATACCCCAAACATGAACACCCTATACAATAACTCATAAAAGTGATATCCATCCAATAAGGATTTCATATATATATATATATATATATATATAATTCACATTAGTTAAGGTTTCAAATAGGATGTTACTTCACTTAAAAATTCAATACTTTCTTCAAAAACATGCATGTTTCCAATCTGGCCTTTAGCATTACAAAATCAAATGTGTTTACAAAAAAAACAATCTATTTAAAAACAATATCAAACACCAATTTAATATTTGAAATTCCAAATGGTCTTTTATATTCCAAAACATTTTAATATACATAAAACACTTTCCAAACTTTTGGTAAATACACAATCTAGAAATACATGCCAAACATACCCTTGAGACCAATGTTTACACAAACATAATTCAAGTGAAAAATAGACTTATTACTTTTTGATTTATTTTATAACCACATTTAGAAATCAAAAAAGGGAAAATCATCATTTAAAAACAAAAATCAATTTAAAATAACAAGGGTTTAGGTAGGAACACCATTTTTATGTGCCACCTTCATTTTAAGGCACATCCATTTGTGTACCTTGTGCGCCCATGGATGTTCCAACATCCAGTGGAATACCATGAGTAACCAAGAAACCATTGGAACCCTTTTCCCAGAATATCATTCAATATAAAACCAAAATAATGAACCACACGATACCAAAGATGATAAAAATTGATTTCAAATCATAATAAATTTTCCAAAACATTTTTACCACAGTCCACCAGCCAAAAGATCACCAAATCACACATACAATGAAACAATTATACCATAAAAATTTTAAGGCTAAAAATTTCTTAAATACCAAATTAACATTATGTCAATACATGGCTTGTTATAAAACATCAAAGGTTCATATGAACCTAGACATATTTAAATATTTTCTGTGAGAATGTATTTTTATCTATTTAAATCAATTCCAACGCACCATAATATGCTAAAAAAGAACCCTAGTGGGGATAATAATGTTAGTAAATATATTGAATATTACATTAATCAAAAGAAATTAATATGAAATGAGAATTATGTAGATTCCTACCCCATGAAAACCAAACCAATGAATGCCATTAAGTGCATTCTAACTGAATAAGTAACTTTCTCGTGTGCACATACTTCTGTATATATTTATGTACACCCTTTACCGAATTCTCGTATTCCTCGTGCCATGAGTGAATATTCACAAGGAGGATATAAATAATTATATATATACATACCTTCTTATATTCTCATGAGTCTTCCAAAGGCATAAGAATCACTATACATAATAATCATGACCCTTAAAAATCATATGATTTTAAAATTAATTGTTTGAAACCGGAAAGAGGGTTTAGAACCTTACCTCAAATGGAAGTGAGGGAAGATATGAATTTAGAATCACCAATCCTTTGGTGGATGTTTCCATAATATGGATCAATGCTACATGGGATGCCATTTTCAGAACTGTAGAACCGAAGAATTGAAGAAAACAAATCAAACCCTAGATTATTGTTTCTTCTGAGTGGAATCCAGGAAACAAAGAAGCTAAAACAAACAATGTGAAAGAGGAAACATAGATATAAGGTCACAAATCATCGATTCAGACAACATATACAACCCAATCTAGAGAAACGGGTGCACAAAGAGGGAGCTGGATGAGGGGTGTCACATCGCGCCTCAAAGGGGAGGAGGAACGGGTCGCATGATGAGGGAATTGATTTCAGAGTGTGAACCAGAGGAGAGTTGGGCTACCATGATTGAGTGTTGGAATCGTATATAAGGGAAGGATATGGGAAGGTGTGCAATGGGGGGGAAAGGGGAGAACATGGGGTTGTGCTGCATGGGGGGTATGGGAAGACCCAAAAAGGCCAATCAAAACCCTAAAAAATATAATAATAAATTAGTTATAATATATCTAATAATAAAATAAAAATTATTATCATAAATATATTTAAAATAATAATATTTATAATAATAATAAAAATAAATTAATATTATTATTATTATATTATCATTATTGTTATCAGTATTATTAATCATTATTTTATTTTTATTTAATTACTATTTTATATTTTTTCTTTTAATTTTATTCGTCGTTTAGTTTTTTTAGATAAATAGGAGGCCACATGGTCTATAAGGTCACGTGCTAACCATGCATGGGCCAAAAACTCATTCGAATGTTTTAATATCTAAAAATTTTACCTGGGTCTCAACCCAAACCCCAATCAGAGTGATCTAAAACCAAGAAATGAATATAACAAGAGTGTGTCAATGGTCGGGTTATGAAATTATAAATATCAAATCACTTGGATGATAATAAGAATTATTTATTGAATATATTAATATTATTTGAAACATTAATAAACTACATATTTAATAATTTATTCACATAAAATTTTGTTTATACATATGAAAATGGTTTTCTTAGAAAACTAACTTTTTTATTTTGGAATATTTCATTCATTCACTTCTACTAACTTATAACCAAATGATTAATCTTATCTATATATATAAATGTTATTTTTAATATTTAGATAATCTTATACATGTATTCAATTCCAATGGAATGGTTTTAGCTACAATAATAGTTTAATAATAATATTAATTTTATATTGTAATTCAGTAAAACATGGCCTTGCGTGTTATGAAAGAAATTAAAGGGACTAGGTATTGTGTGTAATATAAGAAAAAACATTTGTTTAATGTACTTCAAGCTAATCCATGTCCTGTGTGTGAAAACAAATATATTTTTTTAATATAATTCAATTCAAAGATAGTGATTTTATTTATAAAATCTCAATATTCAGTGTTTCTTGAAATAAAAAGTATGAAAATATTAAATTAATTCAAAAAAATAATTCCCAGAATCTCGTGGTGTTATATTCAACCCACATAATATTAATTTTTACATTTAAATTCATATGAGTTATCATGGGATTAATACTCAAAAGTTCCTTTCTTAAAAGCATACACAAAAAAAATGAATAGTAAAACATCCTTTAAAATGGGATAGTCAGCAACATAACACTTACCCAAAGAAACAAATAAATAGGTTTCAATATCAGATAAAATAGTTAGTAAATTAAAAACATATACATATTAGAGAAATATATCATTCATTTACTAAAGGATATTGATAGAGAGCATGGTTAGGAAAATGTTAACAGTCACAAATTCATAAATATACGATGAAATATGGGTCCATTTGATTCATTTGATACTATGATTCTTTGGTAAAAATTTTGGTTTCACTATCCTATTTCATAATGTTAAATAATTTTAAAGAAAATATAAAAATACTTGATATAAATAAAACATTACATATTTTTGTTCCATCATCAACATCCACATCAATTCCTATTCCATGAAATTTATCTGAATTTTTTAATCCAAAAGCATTAGCAGATAATGAGATCTATAATTGTAATGATAAGCCATTCCATCTTTCATTATCACACCAAAACCTGTTATCACATGTTATAAATTAAGAAATCATCATTATATAGTGATATAATACATTAACATAGACCATTCCATAAATGGTTAACCTTATAACCAATCCAATAATTTGAATTCCAAAACATTAGAAATAAGGTCACTAATTTTAAAAAAAAATTGCTTAAGATTTATTTCCCATATATCATAAAGTATCTCACGGTTTTTTAATACAAAATATGTGAATAATTTCATCAATTATTCTCTTGAAATAGGTTAATAAATAAAACCATAACAATTCATTATTGAAAACATGCATGCTTCCTTATTCCATAGTTTTTTGATATATTTCATAAATCTAAAATTGTTTTAAAAATCATCAATGATAGCATATCCAAATTTTCAATTAGTCCTTAATTTTATCCAAGGTTTTCATTACAACCCAATTTACTTATTGATGTCTAAAATATCTTTTTACGAATAACATTATCTCAACATTATGAACATTTTAATGATTATCATTCCCTTATCATATTTCTTCTTTGGACATCACAATCCAATTAGATCACTTTTCTAGTCCATCTTAATCAATCAACATATTATTGTAAATCCATATAAAAAATAACAAATAATTAATCCTTATAAAATTTCTCCATTCATATATCATAATTCTTGAATCAAAATACATAAATACCTATATTATTCCACCTCATCTTTAAGACACAAAGAATGATACCTCATCCTATTTCTTATTCCGATTCATTTTCACATTTTATATGTAGTCTCATAATCATCATCAATATAAACATTACTCTAACAACATATATGATTCTCTTCTGGATATTTCCTCTTGGGAAATTAATTTTCATAATGAACATTCATTCCAAAATTAATTAATTTATCCATCGATAATGTCTATGGGAGGTGAATAATAAAATATATTTCATTAACCTAACTCTTCATATTTTTTATGAAGTTACATTCATTGTTTCCATTTAATCCTCAGTGAAAAAATATTGTTATTCTTTATTACATTACCATAGACTATTATTTAAAAATTCGTGACACAAAAAAATGGATATTCTTTCCTCTATGTGTTTCATTACCCAAACTCTCAATGAACTCATTACTTATCTTCCTTAGTGAGCCAGATAGTTGGTTAAGGTAATCATTGTAAATATGGCTTCATGGAAACTGAATAGGGATGATCACAACATCCTTCACTACAGTGATCATCCCATTTGACTTATCATAATTAATTGTTCCATCAAATTAAATACTAACCAAGTTTCTTATGGTTCCTTTCAATTACTAAAACTAAAAAGAATAGTGTGAGTGTCACTTTTCATAATGTAAAACAACATAATCATCAAATATCATTTCTATATTGTCAAAATTATGAAAATATCATATGAGAAAGTAGTATTATGCTAGTTTATTATTTGTAATGATCTATTAAAATACTTCATGATGTTTTTAAGGAGTTTCTAAATTACTAAATCATATCCCCCATGAGTGTCATACCAGGTATTCCCTAATGGGAATTGTCGTGCACCAGCTCACGACAAAGACTAAATCAATACAGTGTTTTGGAGTTACCCCTATATATATATATATTCTAGATACATCCATATTTAGTATACAAAAAATGATGTATTTCAAGGAAAAAACTCATATTTTTTTCATTTTCAAAAATTCCAGGTCATTTTCATAAACATTTACTCACCATTTAACTAATCCTTAAATATATACCTAGAAATTTACATTAAAATAATTCTTGAGATATCATTATTATTATCTCATCCTAATTTCCAAAGGTAGAATGATCCTTTTATTTGATACCAATTATGGAAACCCAGGCTTAAAATACATGTATATTTATTAATTTTAGATTAATAATTATCAAATTACTAAAATACATGCGTAGGGGCCATAATAGTTTATTTTATTTTGAAACATATCGTATAATTCTTCTAACATGGTGAAATATCATCATGATTTCTAAGAACAATCTATCCCTTTCATAACTATACCTAAACTTGTTCTTTGTAACATGGGGAAAATAATCATATGAAAGGGGTGATCTTGTATGCTCTGTAAAGGTAATTAAAAAAGATACAAAAGCATAAAATGATTATAAGGCTAGGAGAACATGATAATAACATTTTAAGATCATACCATTTATATCAATGATCATATACATGAGTTATGGAATAAATATTTGATGTTCATAAGACATGAAACATAATGGAATGGGGATCATAACTCATGATTGAATAACATACGAATAAGACATAGAATTTGCAGTGGACACATAAGACTATAAAATTATTGTCATATTTTCAAAGGAATCACTTCCAATACCATCATAGTGTTATGGGTTCACTCCCCAAACCATCATAAAAGTCATGGTTCACTCTCCTTACCATATTAGTAATAAAATTTCAATCCCATTACCATCATAGTATACAAATCCCAATACTAAACTGATTTCAATCCCCATTACATCCATGTCTATTTCAATAGATATAAATCATTAAATAATTCATTGGAGAGAGATATTAGTCCCAACCATCTCATAATGAAATATTACATACATGTCAAAAGAGATCATAAACAATCATATCATAACCCATGAAATGAAATTTCTTTCATAAACATGTAATCATATTATAACATATTTAAATGATACATGTTTAATAATAATTTCATTAAATAATAACTAATGAAATGAATCATGTTTCATAAACATATAAAACATAAAAGAGACACTGGTTTCAAAAACATCATGTCATAAAAACATTAACCATTCATAGAAATATGATGAATGGAACCTTTGAATAACTTCCACATAAATGCATGTGTAACACTAATGGATGTCATTATAAATATAAAATAATTTCGAAAAAACATTTAAAAATTTTTATCTTCAAAAACATCCTTAACTCTTTGAAATATTTTTTTTAATTATTAAACATTTTAAATACCATTTTTATTTATAATAGAATTTAAAACTTATAAATAAGCATGAAAAAAATTTGAAACAAATTTTCTTTGAAAACATATAAAAATATTGAAAAAATTTCAAAAATATTTTATAGAAAACATAAAAATTAAACATGGAAATTTTTTGAAAACCTTTTTATTTGAATATAATTTAAAAAAATAATATAATATTTGAGATCATTGAAATTTTTTTATTGAAAACAACCATTTTAAAACATATAAATGAAGATATTAAATAAGTAAAAACAAATTGTAAACACTTTTTTATAAGACATTTTATATTAGAACAATTTCATAATAAAAAAATATAAAATATTATGGAAAGATATAATTAAAAAAATAACCTTGAAAACTTATAATGGAATAATCATGGAAATGGTAGTCATGATGGAGGCTAAGTACATATATTTTGAACATTCCTTTATCACCAGAAAAGTTTAGAAAATGCCTTGATTATAAAATGAAAAGAAGATTAATTTTAAAACCTCTATGTAAAAAATTTAAGATATGAGTAAAAAATTACATTAAAAACATAATATAATATTACAAAAATTAATAATTTTTTGAAAATATTGATTATAAAGAATAACATATTTACAGTCGAATGGAGAATCGATGTTGGAATTTTATAAAAAAAACATTTTTTAATATCTTAATTACCAAAGAGTATAAAAATGGTTATACACATTGGATATAACATGAATAACCATTTTTTAAGAAACATAATTAAATTTATTGAAATATTGACCATAATAATTCATCAATGGTAGCGGAATAATAAATAATCACGATAAATGATGATATTGTAACAAAATACTTATTACCACTTTGTTAACATTGAATCATAATATAATTTAAATAATAACATTAATTGAATCTTAAAATATTATTAATGTAATTATATTCATGATATAACATGTAAAAGTTAGTATATACACCACATTGAAAAATATAGGTTTCTAACATGTATTGTGTTTCAATGAAGGCTAATTCAGATAAAATTACTTTACAGAGTATTATATTTTGAAACATAAAACATATAAAAGAACAATCATAAAATGGATATTTAAGTACCATTAAATTAAAATATTAGAATCATGTAATGAATCCATGGTAATTATGTACACCACATAAAATAAATAAGTTCTGAATAAGTAATGTATCTCACGGTTATAATAAGTGAGATGAGAAAACCCTTACCTGAAATATTAAATTTCATCATACATATTTAGAAAAACTATATAATAAATATAATTTTATTATAAAAATTCAAAAAAACTCATATTTCTATTTATAATACTATATATGTATTTATATTGATAACTTATTAACAATTACATGTTTATGATATGCTTAGGGTAATATCCTCTATGTTATTTATACATGTTTTAACTTATTATTCTCGATCCTCTTACATAGATAATGATTTCATTATTATAAAAAAAATTAACCTAATATAAATATAATATATATTCATTTTATAAATAATTATAATAATATATAAATGATATAAATATTAAATTGAATACATCATCTATGGAGACGGTAGGCCAAATATAAGTATGAGCATTGTTTCATTAATTACCATTTTGAAAGGAAAAAAATTAAATGAAATATATATATTATCATTCAAATAGAATTATTATTTCATATATATAATATATTTTTACTAAACTCATCCTTAATGTGTTCCATATAATTCTGAATGAATCATATCACTTTGAGGAGGAGTTTGTCCACAAATCCAAAAACTAAGTTATCATTTGTTCACAAAATGGATTACATGATTGTCTATTTTATATAATCATTAATTAACCATAAAGAAATATTAAATACCATATCTATAATATAAAATTATATTTCAATCATAATTCTTAACTATTAGAGGTGGTAATGAAAAAATGTAAAACATAGTTTCATAGGGCAATAGTTTTCTGTACAAAATAACTAAGAGAATGTTACCCATTAGATGGAAGTGTTTGTATGTTTAGTTAAAACCATTTAAAAAAAGAATCTCTGTAAAATTAGGATATATAGGTTATTATACAATAATGTAAAAAATATATTTTATGGGGCTGATATTGAAAATAAAATAGCGGTTCTTGAGAAATGATGTTACCTCTTGTTTGGGTAACTCCTCTTGGAATGCACCATAGAGATTTCATTGTTTGATATATTTAAAAATATATAAATTTTTATGAAGGTAGGTATGTTTGGAGATTTTTTTGTAGTCTTTGGTTGAGAAAAAGGGCTTGAGAGGTGTGAATACTTGGGAGGGATGATTTCTTTTTTATAATGGAGGAGTGACATTCTTGTAATATTTTTAAAAGGGAATTCCACCCACTTATTTCCTATATCACGTGTCTCCAATAATAGTAAAAACTATATTTAACGGATTATAAGGTTGAAATATTAATAGAAAATGGATTTTTTTTAAGGTTCTAGTTTATTTTGGGCCTTAGTTATAATGGTAAATCCTTTGTCGGTTTATTATTTCTCTTTATCATTGTAATTAATTTTAATCACGTTCACTAATATTTTTATAAAAAAAGTTATATATTAGATATTTTTATTATTATTCCAAAAATTTAATCTATTTTTTTAAATTAAAATCATATAATTGGATAAAACTAATTCAAAATTACTTATGATGATGAGATAAAAATGTGGGTTTTAAAGCGAAAAGGTACAAAAGTTTCAAAAAAAAATTATATAAAATTTCAATGTGAAATTGATTATAATTACCTAAATTGGATTATGTGATATATTAATTATCTAATTATAACATTTATAACAAATTAATTTAACTATAAAAAATAAATTAGATAAAACTGTAAATTTGAATTAAAATTCATTGTTTTTCACAACTCATCAAAACATGAACCTTCATAAAGAAGTGCCAAAATGTCACACAATGTAAAATTTGATATTATTATTTAAAAAAAGATCAATATTTTTTAACCTAAAAATTATAATAGTTTCTAAGATCATATTTAAAATAGGTTCTCTATTAAAAATTGGTAAAATTTCCTTCTATAAAAATGTATCTTTTATTCATAAAATTGGATTCATTATTATATTATACCTATGGAATATATTTTATGAGTATCAAAAATATTGATTAAATATGTAAACCTTATTTAAAAAAAATAATAGAAAAATGGTTTGTTTAATTTATTGAAATAAAATTGTGGTTTTACATTGAAAAAATGTTTTATTAGAAATGTAGTTTCATTATTTTAATATTTTCCTTTCATTCACTTATAATGCTTCATAACCAAAATATTCATTTAATATATATATATATATGATTCAAATTTCTAAAATTTATTTAATATTATTTGTGTCTTTTATACTAATGTAAATATAGTATGTATAATAGTATTTTTATAATATTATTAATAGGATATTGTAGTTCTGTGAAACTAGGTCACACATGCTATACTAACTATCAAAGGGACTCAATGTTATGTGTAATATAATCTAAACATAGTGTTGTGGGTACTGCACACTAATATATGTCTTGTGTGTGGTTCAAAATTTACTTAGTTTTTCACATAAAGTTAGATAATATTTTGTCTTTAATATATTAAAACCCTATTTTCAATCTTTAGTGAAAAGAATAATATTAAAAGATTAAATTAATTTATTAAAATCACAAAATCTAGGGGTGTTATGGAATGATGGGGGATGTTTTCCAAAAAATTAACCATGATTTACTTGTTCCTTCATGTAAGATCTGTTTCCTCTCTAGCATAAATACCATGACCATTAATATAAAATGACAGTTGATCTATCGCTACAAAAAATTTCTCTATTCCAATTCCAACCATCTCGAGATGATCATATTGATGTACATTTTCCTCTTGATTCCTTCTAACTAAATTTCCCATGATTCCTCCATGGAAAATAATTTTGAAACGAAATATTTTAAATGCAGTGACATGTAATTTTATAATTATATATGATTTCAACTTATCCATAAGGTAGAATAATTCAAGGCCATGTTATTATCATTATACAAACATATAAAGCTATCTAAAGAGTACTCTATTAAAAAATACAATGAATCAAACATAAACACTATGTCATCTAGCATTTTTGTCAATAAGAAATTATATTACAATGGAGGATCATTACAGGTTTATAAAATTATAAAATTAGGTCAATAATCACACAAAAAATATATAACTCCTTGTGGACACTTCTTATTAGTATCCAATTTCCCATAATATAAATATTTTAAAATAATTCATGATTTCATTCCTTGGAAAAACTCCATGTCTTTAAAAATGACTTCTCCATTTCCCATAACAATACTTAAACCATTTGAAAAATAGTTTAAAATTTCAGATGAACAAAAAAATAATATTAAGTGATATAAAATTGATGAAAACTATTAGTCCAGTGAAAACATGAAAACTCATAAAATGTTTAATATTTCGTAAATTCTTTTTCAGAGTATGAAATAATATTTTCTCCATGAAAAAACATAGGCTTTCTTATCAACTGAATACTTGAAAAACATATAAAGTACATAAAACACCTTTTCAATGAAATATAGAATCACAATCATTCCCCCTTTAATACCCTCATCAAAAGTAATTAGATCCCATTAAAATCAATAGAATAAACACTTCTATAACACTACTATTCATTCCAATTAATAAATTTAATTTTTACAAATTCCTCGGAGTGTAATTTGGGTGCACCCATCATTTAAGCTACAACAGGATCACATTTTTTAATTATTCCCACCCCATGATATAGGATATAACATGATAAACCTATGGTATCTTAGTCACACCATTTTATAAGTTGTTATAGGCTCACCTGATGGTATTTGGGCATACCAATTCATGATGATTTATTTTCAAGTAAATTATTTTAAATAAAAAATCTTATTATTTTTAATCATAAAATTTATATAAAAAATTTGTTTTAAACTCATGTGATAATCATATTTTTATATAAATATACAATTTAATTTTAAAAAAAATTATTCAATTCTAAAACCCCATTTTCACTGAAAACCCATTTTCAATACCAAAACATATTTATCTCTAAAAATTAATTTTCAATTACAACATAAAAAAATGGAAGACGTATTTTCTTTTAAGAAAAAATGAAAATTTGAAAAGGATGTTATAAATTAATTAATTTCCCCAATGGTGGAATTACTTTGGTCAGCATATAAAACATTCATTTTTTGATTTGTCAAAATATCCTCTATATAACAAGTGAAAATATTCCATTTTTAAAATCCATTGAAATTATCAAAAAGAGATATAATATGTAAATTATAAAATAATTTATTTCCATATAAAAAATTTCGTAAAATCATTTTTGAAACATGGAAATTTAATATAAAGAATTGGAATGAAACCATTAAAGTATGATTTTCATTGTAAGAAATTTTAAAATCTTATTCCCCGTAAAAGAGTACAATTATTAAAATCCTTAAATAATAATATTATAGATAAATTCATTAGATAAAATTATAATTGCTATTTATATAAGGTTTATTATATAATTAAGGTTTATAACAAAAAATTATGTCTCAATAAAAGGAAATTGGGATGAATTCCCTTTTCTTAAGGCAGGCTTGTCAAATGATTCATTATCATCATGAATAATTTTATTTTAAAATTATTTACTTGATTTAGAACTAGATCCATTTTTTGTAACTTTTATTTCACTTATTACAATTTTATATACAATTACATAGTCAATTAAATTTATTTTAGAATTTTTTACCACATTTAGCTTATACGTCAAAAATGAAATTGGAACATTTACTATGGTAAAAGATATCATTATTTAAAAATATGTACAATAAAAAAGATAAAATTATTATCATATATAAATATAAATTATAAATTTAGGACCAATTATAAAATATTTATATATAAATGAACTATGTTACTATCATGGAGACACTTTATTTTATTTACGCATGAGTAGTGTTTTGATTTTTCATAGTTCAATATGGAGAAAAGGTAAGTAATATTTTTTCATAAATAATTCATGATAATATCATAGTTTTTTCATTTTAGGTGAATATTCATCACATTATGAAAATACATACATGAGGACCATAATAGTTTAGTGTCATTTGAATATTAGAACAAAAATTGTATAATGTGATGAAAGATATTCAATATTTTTAACAATGATCATCCCCTTTAGTACATATTCAGAAAACCATTATTTATAACCTAGGGGAAAATAATAATAATGGGGTGATATCATAATCTCAATAAAGGTAAAAAAAAATTAGACACCTTAGAATAACATGAGAATAATTGTATGAGAACATGAAAATAAAATTGTAATATCATTCCCTTGATATCAAAAGTCATATACCCGAGTCATGGAATAATGACTGTAAGTACATAAGAGATAAATCATAAGGGAATGAAGATTATATTCCATGAGACCACAACATAGGAATAAGACATAGAATTGGTGGTAGAAACATAATCATATAATATGATTTCCATATTAGTTTAGGAATCACTACCAAGGCCATATTAGTAGTTTGGGTTCACTACTTAAACCATATTGGTAGTAATAGATCAATTTCATGACCATATTAGTATTAAAGATTCACTCCTAAGACAATATTATTAGAAAATTTCCTTTACTGAATAGATTTCATCCCCTATTCGAGCCATGTTTATCTCATGGGATATAAATCGTTACCCAATGCATTGGATTTAGATATAGGTAATACCAATCTCATAATGAAATCATACATGTGTGATCCATAGGGTAATAAGAACTAATATCACTACCCATGAAATGAATTGAGTATCATAAACTTGTAATCATATCATAAACTATTGAAATGAGACAAGTTTCATAATCATTATATTAAGCATAACCTGTGAAAAGAAGAGGGGTTCATAGACATTTAACTTGTTAAAGAGAAATGAGTTTCGTAATCAAAATTCCACAAAAACATCAACTATTTAGAGAAAAAATGTGAATTGGTCCTTTGTATCATTTCCCCAAAAAGTCATAGGTAACAACAAGTATGTCATTAAAGATGGAAAATTATTTTTAAATATCATTACACAAAATTGTGAGGAAAACACCCTTTATGCTTTGAATTTTTTATACATAAAAAATTATGAAGACCATTTTCCTTGAATAAAACATTGAAAACATAAAAATATGCTTGAATATTTTTTTGAAAACCTTCCTTGTTGAAAAAATATAAATTAATCTTGAAAAATATTTGAAAACTTTTTTTCTTGAAAATACTTGAATATGGCCTGAAAATTTTTTAAACCATTTTTCCTTATAAAATAATAAAGAACCTTGAAAAAATTTGAAAACCATTTTCTTGTAAAATACAATTAACACATATAAAATAATATTTCATGTCGATGAAATCGTTTTCTTTCAATACAATACTTTGAAATCAAATAAATGGGGCATCTAGAACTGTTTGAAAAACTTTTTCGAATGTTTTTTTGAAAACTATTGTTCTTTAAAAACCATTTTAAAATCATAAAAAATCAATAATATTTAGGGAAAAATTATTTAAAAAATAACCTTAAAAATATATTAATTGAGAATCATTGAAATCATGGTCGTGATAGAGGGTAAGTCCAGACATACCAAACATTCTTTTTTCAGCTTAAATGTTTAGAAAAGTGCATTGATCACAAAACAACAAGAATATTAATTTTGAAAATATTTTTTAAAAGGTAATACATGGTTAATAATTCCCTTTAAACATTATAGGATAATATTAATACATTTTCAAAGACAATATTAGATTAAAGTATTGAAATAACATGTATTTATGCCTGAAAGGTGGAATAATGTATATTTTTCATAAAAACATAATATAAATTATAGTAAGTAAAAAAAGTTAAAAATATAAGAATGGTAATAAAATTTAATTGAATTCATTATATAAGGATCGTAATATTTCATCAATAGACTCTTAATCACAAATAATCATGATAAATGATGTGATTATAGAAATATAATGTCACCACATAGTTAAATTTTAATCATAATTAAATGGAAATAATAACATTAAAATGGAAACAGAAATATCATGAAAAGAAATAGATTTATTACATGAAATTATAAAGTATTTATATACACCTCAGGTAAAAATATAGGTTCTTAACATGGAATCTATCTCCATGAAGAAAAATTGAGAAATAATTACTTTAACAATTTGGAACATTGAAACATAAACCCAATGAGAGATAGATCCAAAAATGGATTCGTAAATTCCCAAAAATGTATTTATAAGAACCATATATTAAATACATGGGAATTATATATACCAAAAAAATAAATGATGGGTGAATGAGGCATGTATCTCAAGGATTTATGAAGTGAGATGAGAAAACCCTTTCCTTAAGTCTTGACATTTTTTGTACCTGTTCAAACCTCTTATTTAATAAATATTAGTTTATTATTCATCTACCAAATATCCATATTATTATATATAATACCATATGTATATAAATATTACCCTCTTATTAATAATTCCATGTTAGTGTAACACTTTGGGTAATATCTACTTAGTTTTTGTTATATTATTTCACTTATTATTATTGATCATATTATTTAAATATTGATTTACTTATTTACATAATATAAAAAATTGTATAAATATACTATATATTAATTTGATAAGTATTTATAATATTATATAAAATGCATAAAGAAAAAATTGAATACACCATTCATTGATACGGTAGGTCATACGTACGCGTGAACTCTATTTCTAAATAATTTTAATTTCGAATGAAAGTACGTAATTGAAATACATGAATATATATATATATATATTATAATTCCATTAGAATTATTATTTCATATATATAATATAATTTTACTAATCCCATCCTTAATACATTCTATGTAACGTGTTAATGATTCACATCTCATTGAGGAGGCAGTAGTCTACACATCCACAAATGAAGTTATCATTTTTACACTAAATAGGAATCATTAAGGAGTGTTTTAAATAGTAATTATATAAGATTAAATAAATCATAAATATAATAAATAATATTAAGATATATTTTATATAATAATTCTCAAATATGAGGGGAGTTAAGAAAAATAAACAATATCATTTCGTGAGGTGGTAGTTCACAGTACACAAGAATTGTAAGTAAATTACCCATTAGATTGAAGTGTGTGTATGTTATGTTATAAAACCTAGATTAAAAATATATAATTAAATTTATTATTATGTTATAATTATATAATCTTGTAATAATAATACATGATGTTATGGACAATGAAACTAAAATAAAAGAGCTTGAGAAATGATATTACATCTTCTTTGGGTAACTCCTCTTAGTTTCCACCAAAGGGATTCCATGGGTAACTTTCTAAAAAATTGAGTCTTATGTGATAAATGGAGTGATTTGGGGAGATTATTTATCAGATTTTGGCTGATAAAAATGGACTGAGATATGTGAATAAGTTTGGGGGTTGAGCTAATTTTTTAGTGGAGGAGTGAAATTATTGTAAATTTTTGAAAATTGAATTCCACCCACATTTTCTTATGTCATGTGGCTCTAATAATGGTCTCAATTCTATATAATGAAGGATATGTTTGGAATATGAACATTAAATTCTTTTTGGAGAAGTTTTTAGGTTGTTTTGGTACGTATGTTAATGGTTTAGTCATTAATTGAGCTAGTTTTTCCTTAAATTACCGTAATTAATGTAAATCACTTTCACTAATATTTTTGGTGAAACAATATTTCCATTATTAGATATAAGAAATTATGAATATTAAAATTAAGGAATCCATTTTTCTAGAATTATAAACACAGAATCTAAAGAAATTAATTTAAAATTAACCCCACAGATGAGAAAACAATGTGGGCTTAAAAGAGAAATGGTCCAAATGATGGAAATGTATTTATATCCGATTTAATTTTGAAATTGGATCAAATGCCCAAAATTGGATTAGGTGATGTATAATTTCAATTAATTTTCATGATATAAAAATATAATATAACTATAAAAATAAATTAGACGAAAACATAGTTTTGAAATCAAATTTACTGTTTTTCATTATTAATCAAAAAATGGAACCTCTTAGAAAAAAAATCAATCCCAAGTAAATAGTGAAAATATTGATTCAAAAATTATTTTTATTATTTCAAACAAAAATTATAAAAGTTCCAATAATTTTATTAAAAAAATTATCCATTTGAAGGTGTAAAATTAAAATTTATAAAAATACATCTTTTTATTGCAAAAACAAGTTTTATTCATATGTTATATGTCTGGAACCATCCCAGTTAGACCATGAACCAGTCACTCGAGCTAGCCCGTGGCATGAAACAAAGAGAATTCTCAATCCCCATTGGCAGGAAACTAGTGTCGAACATCAATGTAAAACTGTTGGGAATTATTTTTCCCATGAAAAAAATATAAACAAATAAATGAAAATCAAACTGAATAATATAAATAATCACTCACAGAGGGAATAAGAAAAAAACTACAACAGGTACCTCAGTGTGTCTTGATGGATCACCACCAAATAGAGAACGAAGCTCACTAAAAAAGTGTTATGGAAATATGAGTCCATGAAACTAAAAAGATAAAGTAGGTGTAATAAATGATATCCTTATTATGAATTCCAAATATAAACCATGCAATCCATGTATTTTCCTCTCTTGAAAAGATTCCATTAATTATAGTTCGAAAATAGAATTATAAAAATAGTGTTTTTACATTATATATATATAAACACTATTTTCCTTCCATTTAAAATTATTACACACCTAGTTTTCTTTTCCAAAAAATTACCATTTTTAAGCCCAAACACAAAACATATCATACCTAGTTATTCAAAAAAGTAAAAAGGCTGATAAAGAAAGAATATAAATGCAGATGGATGTAAGAAAAGGGATATTATTATTAAGCATGGGTGATCTTAAAAATCCCAATAAGAACCCCATAAGAACTCAGTTCAAACCACATGTCATCATATGGTGTATCCCCATGTCTATAACCAACTGGTAGCCCTCAATTAGCCAATCTAGTGGAACATAACACCTGGGGTATAAACACATTTAATCGAAGTTGACCATAAACAAATACTAGAACATCTAAAATACATCCAGGAATACATGGTAAGTATACATAAATTTTTTATTTTGGTGGACCTCAAACACATGACTCACCTTATCTATCATCACTGCACTTGCCTACCCCCAAACATGAACACCCTATATGATAACCCATAAATGGGATATCCCCCCTATAGAGGTTTCCTATTTATATATGTGTGTGTATTAAAATAATTCACATCATTGAAGGTTGTAACTGGTATGTTACATCACTTAATCATTCAATACCTTCTTTAAAAATATGTATGTTTCCAACCGGACATTTAACTTTACACAATAAAATATGTTTACCAAAAACACTTACAAACTATTTCTAAACAACCTAAAACACCAATTATATATTTTTAGTACCAAATGGTACTTGACGTTCCAAAACCAATAAATCTCCCTAAAACCCTTTATAAACATTGGGACACAATCTTACATAAAATTCCAAACAACCCCTTGACTCCAATGTTTACCCAAACATACTCTAATTGACAAATAGACATACTCTATTATGATTTCTTTTAATTCCACTTTTAAAAATCAAAAAAATGGTACTAGGATCTTATAAAAACCAAAATCCATTTAAAAGAACAATGGATTAGGGAGGAACTCCATTTTCATGTGCCACCTTCATTTAAGGGAACATCCATTTGTAGACCTTGTTAACCCATGGATGTACCAACATCCAATGGCCCAATAAGAGTAACCAATAAAACATTTGAACCCATTTTCAAGAATATCACATGCCTTCAAACCAAAATAACGAACCACATGATACCAAATCCACTAAAAAATTTTTACAAATCAAAAGAACTTTTCCAAAACATTTTTTCCACAATCCTCTATACAAAAAGACCACCAAACCACACATATATTGCAAAAACAAAAAATCAAAAATTATACCACGACACATCTAATGTGAAAAATTTCATAAATACCCAATTTCACATTAAGTTAATACATTTCATTTCATAAAACAAAAATGGTTCATATGAACCTAGACATATTTCATGATTATCATTAAAACCCTATTTTAACAATTTGAATCAATTCAAAGGAACCATACTAAGTTAAAAAAAACCTAGTTGTGAAAATCATGTTAATAAATTTACTGAATGTTCCATGAATAAAATTAAGTTCATCTGAAAGTAAAATTATAAAGAAACCTACCTCAACCAGGCTAGGCCAACACTTGGAATTTAGTGGTTTCTAACTCAAGAATGCTTCTGCTTGTGTGCACATAATTCGATATATATTTATGTATACCCTTTACCCAATGCTCATATTCCTCACTCCATGAGGGAATACTCACATAGAGTATATACAATTTTTTATATATACATAACTTTTTATATTTCCATGATTCTTCCAAAGGCTCTAGAAACGCTAAAAATAAAAAATAGGACCCTTAACTGTCATAAGATTTTAAATTAAAGGGTTAGAAACCCAAAATAGGGTTTAAAAACATACCTCAAATGGAATTGGGTGAAGCGAAACATGTTGAACCTCCTCTTCTTCAATGAAGGTTGCCAAAACATGGCCCAACACATCCCGAGATGCTACTTTCACTACTCTAGAACAAAATAATTGAGGAAAATGCATCAAACACTAGGTTAGTGTTTCTAATTGGTGGAATCTAGAAAATAGGGAAGCCAAACTACCAATGAGAAATTTTAAAAATAGAGAGAAGCTCATAACTAATCAATTTGGACAACATCCAAGAAGGAATCTGCAGAAACTAGCACGTGAAGAGGGAGTCAAATGAGGGGTCACATCATGCCTCAAAGGGTTGGGGGAAAAAGTCTAATGAGGAGGGAGGTTCCAACGGATGGAGTATTGGAAATGGAGAGGACCCCATGAGGGGGTGTTGCCATCGTACATGATGTAATGATAGAGGATGGTGCACAAGGGGGGAGGGAGAGGGGTAGAAAAGGGGGTGCACCAAATAAAGTTGAAGAAAGTCCCCAAAAAGACCAATAAAACCCATAAAAACAATTATAATAGTATAGTAATTATAATTTTGATAATAATATAATAATAATTATAATAATATTTAAAATTATAATATGTAAAATTATAATATTTATAATAATTATAATAATAAGACATTAATAATGATAATAATATAATATTATCATTATTGTTAATAATTCTTTCAGTTTTATTTTATTACCTCTTTATATTACTTTTAGTTAATTTTATTCTTCGCTTAATTGTTAGTAATATTTTTAGACGCAGAGGACACCACATGGTCTGCCAGGCTGTGATCCAACCATGCATAGGTAGAAAACTCATCCGAGAGTTTTAAAATATGAAAATCTGACATGGGTGTCAACACAAACCCTAATCTGAAAGATCCAATAACAATAAATGAATAAAATATGACTGTGTCAAAGTTTGGGGTGTGAAATTATACCTATCAAATATATTATATGAGTATAATAAATATTTATTCAATATATATAAATATTATTGGAAACATTAGTCAAATGTTTTTTTATAATTTATTGAGATAAAATTGTGTTTATATATAGAAAAAACATTTTCTTAGAAAAATGATTTCTTTATATTAAAATAGTTCATTCATTCACTTCTAATAATTTATAACCAAATGAATCATATTATATACATCTATAACTCATATTTCAAAAAATTGGACTATCTTATTCCTGAATTCAATTCCAATGTAATGTTGTTAGCTACTATAATAATTTAATATTATTATTAATTGTATATTGTAGTTCAGTAAAACTTATCATTTCATGTTATGAAAGCTATAAAAGGGACAAGGTATTATGTGTAATAATATACAAAAATTGGTTTGTGGGTACCTCAAGATTATCAATGTCATGTGTGTGGCATACTAATATATTTTTTCATATAATTCAATCCAATGGTATTGAATTTATATATAAAACCTCAATATTCAGTGTTTTGTGAAATGAATAATATGAAAATATTCAATTAATCTAGAAATTAATAATTTAAAAAATATATAGGTGTTACATTCTACCCACATAAAATTGATTTCTCCCATGAAATTCATATGGGTTACCAGGGGATTAATTTGGGATAGTTTCTTTCATCAAAACCCACCTAATAACGATGAATATTAAAAATTAATTTAAAATGTGAATGTTGGAAACATAACACTTACCCAAAGCAACACATTACTAGGATCCAATATAGGATAACATAGTTTTGAATTGAAAACAGATACATAGAAGAGAAATATAACTTTCATGTTCTAATGAAGAGTTATAGAAAACATGGTTAGGAGAAAGGTAACAATCAGAAATTCTTAAATATGGGATGATCTAAGAATCTATGTGATTCATTGGAAATGAAGGTTCATCGGTAACATTATTTGTTTCAATATCCATTTTACTAAAGATAAATAATTTTTTGGAAAATACATACATACATGTCTTCAAGAAATCCTTACCAAATTTTTTCCATGATCAACATCTACATCATGTCTATTTCCTTGAAATTAATATAAAATATTTATTCTGAAAGCATTAATAGATCCCGATATCCATTAATAGAATGATAGGCCATTAAATATTTCTTTATCACACAATAGAATGTTATCACAAGTTATAAAATGTGTATTAATATTTATATAAGGATATAATACATTAACATAAACCATTCCATAAATGGTTATCCTTATATCCTTTCAGAAATATGGAATTCCAAAACATTAGAAATAATGTTACTATATTTCCTAATAATATCATCACATTGATCTCTAAAATATCAGAATGTATCTCTTGGTTTTTGCATAATAAAATTCTGAATAACTTCATCCAGTATTCTCTTGAAACATTGTAATAAATTTAACTACCACAAAAAACTATAGAGATCATGAATTTTTATTTATTCTATCGTTTTTTGAAATATTTCATAAATCCAAAATTGTTTTAAACATTATCAATGATAACATAACCCATATTTCAAGAATTCCTTAATTAGTTCCAAGTTAATCAGTACCATCCAATTTACTTATTTATATCCAAAATATTTTTTTTTCAAATAACATTATCTTATCATAAGGAACATACTATAGTTTATCATTTCCTTAACAGTGTGTCTTATATAGACATCACCATCCAATTAAATCACATTTCTATTCCATATTAATCAATCAAAATATTCTTGTAAGTCCATAAAAAAATAAAAAAATATTAATGTATTTTACCATTCATATAATATAATTCTATAATCCAAATATATAAAAACATAGACTATTCCACTTAATCATTAAGCTATAAAAAGGATACCTCATCTTATTACTTAATCCTATTTCCTTTCACATTTTATATGTAGTTTCATCATCATAGAAAATAAAACCATTACTTAAACCACATATCTGATTCTCTTTGGGATCTTTCCAGTTATGAAATCTATTTTTATAATGGATATTCATTGTATAATTTATTTATTTAACCTTTAACAATTTCTTAGGGAGGATAATAATCTCATATATTTCATTAAATTAAAAAATCATATTTCCTTTAATGTAACATTCTTTGTTTCCATATATTACATAGTAAATAAATATTTATCGTCCTCTAAATCATTAACAAAGGTGATTCGTTCAAAATTATTGAGACAGTGGAAATTTTATCTTCTCTATTTTATGGTCTTCATTATCCAAACTCTCAATAAACTCCTTAGTTATCTTCTTAGGTATGTTTGATATTTTGTTTAAGTATATATTGTAAATCATGTTCTGTTGAAACTAATTAGGAATGATAAAAACATATTTCAATGTAGTGATCATCCCATTTGACTTATAATCACTATATTTTCAATCACATTAAATATTAACCTAGTTTCATCTAGTTTCTTCCATTTAATATAATTCAAAATCATAGTGTGTGCGTCATTTTTCATAGTGAAAACAACATAATCATTAAAATTCACTTCTATATTGTCAATATTATGACACATTTCTATGATAAAAAGGATTGTATTAGTTAATTCTTACTCATATTATATTTAAATACATTATGGTTTTTAATTAGTTTTCTAATTACTAATTCATATCCTCTAAGAGTGTCATACCAGGTATGTAGCAATTCTTCATTGTCATGCACCGGTCTTCGTTCAATCATATCTCAATATAGTGTCTTTGGGTTACCCCTATGTACATATATGACATAGAAATCCATATTTAGTATCCAAATAATGATTTATTTCATGGACACCACTCACATTTTTTAATTTTTAAAAATTAAAGGTCATTTTCCTAAACATTAACTCATCATTTAACTAATACTTAGAGACATCCCTAGAGTTTTCCTCTGAAATATACCATGGTATATCACTAATATAATATTATTAAAATTTACAAATGTTGACTAAAAAATTTCATTGATACCAACTATGGTGACCCAAGCATAACATACATGGATATTTTATTAATTTAGATTAATATTTTTCATGTTGTAAAAATGAATTCCTATAGACAATAATAGATTTTTGTCATTGGAAACATGGAAAAAAAAGTTCTAACATAGTGACACATCATCATGGTTTCTAACAAGGATCTTACCCTTTCACAACTCTATATAAATTCATTCTTTATAACCTCGTGAAACAAAACATAAGAAATGGGTGAGCTCATATAATCAGTACTGGTAATCAAAAGAGATACATAGGAATAACATGACCATAAGGGTATGAGAACATGATATACATATTTGAATATCATACCCAGAATATCAATGATTATATACATGAGTCATGGAATACATATTGGAACATCATATGATATGAATCATTAGGGAATTGGGATTATAATTCAATATATAATAACATGTGAAAAAGATATACAATTTGAGGTAGACACATAAGAATATAAAATATTTCCATATTAGTCAAAAAATAAATATCAATACCATCTTAGTATTATGGGTTCACTCCCCCACACCATGATGATATTCATGGTTCATTATCATGACCATATTAGAAATAAATGTTTACAAACCATTACTATATAATCATGAAAATCTAATTATTTAACTGTGTTCCCTCCCCATTCCATACATTTATATTTCATGAGATATAAATATTCACCCAATGCATTGGAAAGAGATATTGGTCCCAAACTTCTCATTATGAAATCACACATACATGTAAAATAAGAAAATAAATAATCATATCATAACACATGAAATGAAATATGTATCACAAAAATGTAATCATATCATAACCTATATAAAATATACAGGTTTCATAATCATTTCATCACAAAATAACTTGTGAAATGAATCTTGTTTCGTAAACTTATAACTTATAAAAGAGAAAGTGGTTTCAAAAACATAATTACATAAAAAATGAAACATTAATTTATATATTATGAATGTAGCCTTTGAAAAATATCTACAAAAATTCATGAGTTATACTAATGGATGTCATCATAAATGGAAAATAATTTTGAAATAACTTGTAAAAACATTTCATGATGAAAATATCCATAACTCTTTAAAATATCATTTTTAAATTATTAAAAATTTTAGATATCATTTTCTTTGAAAATATCCTTTAAAACATTCAATGATGATTGAAAACATTTTGAAACCAATTTTACATTAAAACTTATAAATTAATATTGATGAAATTTTGAAAACCATTTTCATTGAAAACTTAAAAATAATGTTTTAAAACATTTTGTAAAATATTTTCCTAGAAAATATATAAAATACGGATGGAATTTTTTTGAAAACCATTTATATTGAAAATAATTTAAAAATTATTATATTAGATATCATTTAAATATTTTCATTGAATGAAATCTTTTGAAACCTATATAGGAATATTTAAAAAAAAAATTTAAAATTTTAAAATCTAATTTTTTTAACACACTTTTTATTTTAAAAAAAATTTAAAAAAATTGATAAATATTAAGGAAAAATATAATTTAAAAAAATTACATTGAAAACATATAAAGGAATAATCACGTAAATTATGTTCATGATGATGGGTAAGTCCATACATTCTTAACATTCTTTTTCACCTTAAATGTTTGGAATTATCCATGATCAAAAAATGAGAATAAGATTATTTTTAAAACCATTTTTTAATAATTTAAGACATATGTAAAAGCTTCTTTAAAAAATCATAATATTTTAGTAAAAAAATCTTAAATCAATTTTAGAAAACAAAGATTTGAAATAATAACATATTTATGGTGGAAAAGTTAAATAATGTTGAATTTTTATAAAAACATTTTGTTAAAAATATTTTAAGTACCAAATACCGGAAAAATGGTTACAAAACATGTATATAACACAAATAAATTGATTTTAATAAAATTAATGATATTTATTATGATATAGATCATAATAATTCATCAATGGAATCATAATCATAAATAATCATTGTAGACAATGAGATTTTAACATAATATTGTTACCACTTTGTTAACATTGAATCATATTAAAATGGGAATAATAACATTAAATGAATAATAAAATATTATTAAAATTATTTGATTCATGATATAAATTTAAAAGGTATTATAGATGCCACAAATAATTATATAGGCGTGTAACAAGAATTGTGTCTCAAAGAAGGAAAATTGAGACAAAACTACATTACAGATAGGTAACTTTTGAAACATAAAACCAATGAGAGAATAATCATAAAATGTGTACATAAATACCATTAAATTTTAATATAATAATCATATACTATATCCATGTAAATTATTTACACCATATAAAATAAATGAGAGGCGAATAAGGTATGTATCTCACAGATATAAGAAGTGAGATGAGATAACCTTACCATAAGTAATGAATTTTATCTCACACATTCAGCAATCCTATATAATAAATACAAGTTTATTATAAATATTTTAAAAAAACATATTTATATATACTATACTATATATTTCTTTATATTACCAACTTATTAACAATTCTATGTTAATTATACTCTTTGGGTAATATCTGTTATGTTACTCTTACCGGTTTTGACTTATTATTCTTGATACTCTAACACAAATCATGATTTACATATTTCAAAAAGTTATAACATGATATAAATATCATATATATTCATTAAATAATTATTTATAATAATATATAAATGATATAAATATGAAATTTAATAAACCAATCATGGAGACTGTATTCCATATATAAGTATGAGCATTGTATTTGATTAATTATAATTTCAAAAGAAACAAAGTAAATGACATATATGTAAATATATATATATTTTCGTATATAAATATTATTTCATATAATGTGTGAACGAATCACATCGCTTTAAGGAGGCGGCAGTCCACGTATCCAAAAACTAAGTTAACATTTTTACAAAAAATGGAATGAAGGATGTTATATTTAATATAATAATTAATGAATCATAAATAAATCATAAATAACATATTTATATTTTAAAATATACTTTATATCATAATTCCCATCCATGAGAGGTGGTATATAAAAATTGAAAAACATCATTTCGTGAGGCAGTTGTTTTCTCTACGAAATAACTGTAAGTTCATAACCCATTAGATGGAAGTGTGTATAAGTTTATGTAAAAATAATTATTAAAAAAATATAAATATATTTTGTATATATTTTTTGTTATAAAAAATTTAATAAAAATATTCTTATGGGGTTTAGATTGAAAATAAAACATAGGTGCTTGATATACTATGTAACATCTTCTTTGGGTAACTCATCTTGGTTTTAACCATTGGGATTCGTTGATTGGATTTATTCCAAAATTTATACTTTTATGATCAAGATAGTGATTTTTTAGCTTATTTATGTAGGGTTTGGTAGATCCAAATGGATTTAGAGGTTTGAATAAGTGAGAGGCATGAGTTATTTTTTATAATGGAGGAGGACTGACATTATTGAAATATTTTTAAAAGGGAATTCCACCCATTTATTTCTTATTTCAAATGTCTCAAATAATTGTAAAAACTATATAAGATATATTATAGTAAATACATATGAATAAAAATGGATTTTGA
Source organism: Viscum album (assembly GCA_963277665.1). Lineage (NCBI taxonomy): Eukaryota > Viridiplantae > Streptophyta > Magnoliopsida > Santalales > Viscaceae > Viscum > Viscum album. The sequence continues at coordinate 1,977,629,402 of OY728146.1, read as the reverse complement.
AAAAGTTTCTAGTTCATTTTGTTCCTTATGTTAATGGGGTTTCGATTGTTGTGTTATTTTTTTTATTAATCATTCTAAATAATTTTCATCACGTTCACTAATATTGTTGTTAAAAAACTAAGTCTAAATTATTATATAATATAAATTATTATTATTCCAAATATTTAATCCATTTATTATAATCAATATCATATAATTGGATGAAATTAATTTAAAACTACTCTTGTTGATGTGATGAAAATTTATGGTTTAAATTGAAAAGGTCCAAAAGTTTTGACATCTTTTATATGAAATTTCATTTTGAAATTAGTTCCAAAGACATGAATTGAATTATTTTATTTACTAATTCTCTAAATATAATTTTTTAAAAAATAAATTAACAATAAAATAAATTAGATGAAACTGTATATTGGACTTAAAATTATTAGTTTTTCATGATTCATCAAACACGAGTCTTCTCAAAAAAATACAAAAAAATCACCCAAAGTAAATTTTGATATTATTATTTTAATATGATGACTATTTATTAACAGAAAAATTATTATAGTGTAAAAAATCATATTTAAACTAGGTTCTCCATTAAAAGGTCCTAAAATTATATTTTAGGAAAATACATCTTTTATTCCTAAAGTTGTATTTATTCTTATATTATATCAATTAAATATATTATATGAGTATCAAAAATATTTATTGAAAATTCAAATTTCTTTAACACATTAATTAAAAGTAGTTTGTTTATTTTATTCAGATAAAATTTTGTTTTTATATAGAAAAATACTTTTATAATAAATGTAATTTCATTATTTTCACATTTTTCTTTCATTCACTTAAACTACTTTCTAACAAAAATAATCATTTAATATAAATATATAAATGTTATTTCTATAATTTAGTCAATATTATTCATATCATTAATTCCTATGGGAATATGGTATACATAATTATAATTTGTTAATATAATTAAGAGTATGTTGTAGTTCAGTGAAACAAGGCCTTACATGTTATGAAAGCTGTAAAAGGGACTCGGTATTATGTGTAATATAATACAAACATAGTGTTTCAGGTACTACAAGCTAATTTATTTCTTTTTTGTTTGTTCAAGATTAATATTTTTTCCCATAATTTTATCTATTATTTTTTCATTAATATATTAAAACATATATTCAGAATTTTTTTAAATTAATAATATTAAAAAATTAAATTAATTTAAAAAAAAACTCAGGGTGTTGCAGAATGATGGGAGATGTTTTCTCATTAATGATCTACTATAAACATGTTACTTCATGTTATATCGGGTTCCACTCTATCATGAATACCACAACCATTAATATAATATTACAGCTGATCCATCACTACATCAAATCATTCTGTTCCAATTCCAACCACCTCTAGATGATGATATTGAAGTATATTTTCCTTTTGATTCCTTCCCACTAAAGATGCCAGGATTCTTCTGTGGAAAACCATTCTGAAACAACATAGTTTAAATGAAGTGACATGGAATATAATAATTCTATATGATTTTAACTTATCCATAAGTATAATAATTCATGGTTGTGCTATTAACATGATAATAACCTATAAAGTTCTATAATGATTCCTCTAACACTAACTATAGGGAATCAACCTTAAACACTATATAATCTATATTTTTATGTTAGTAATTAAATCTTTTACATTTCAGTATCATTATAGGTTTAGATATTTATTGAATTAGTTCATAAATCATACAAAAAACTATATAACTTCATGTTTACACTTACGATTAGTATCCATTTTCCCATAATAAATACATTTTAAAACAATTCATGATTTCATTCCTTAGAAAACTCCATGTCATTAAAAATGGATTCTTAATTTCCTATACCAATCCTTAAACATTGTGAAATGTATTTTAAAATTTTGGATTAACACAAACAGAATATTATTTGATATAAAAATAATGAATACTATTAGTCTACTAAAAACATGAATACTAAAATAATGTTTACTCTTATCATAAATGTGTCCTTGGAGTTTGAAATAATCTTTTCTTGATAAAAAAACTTTGGTTTTCTTATCAAGTGAATCAATAAAATATATATAAATTAATCTAGTCAATTTTTCAATGAAAAATAGAATCAAAATAATTACCGCTTTTTATACCCTCTTTATACGTAATTGCATCCCAACTAAATAAATATGTGAAATATTTATATAACTACCTCATTATTTCCAATTAAGACATGGAACTTTAACCAATTTATTGGAGTGTATTTCGGGTTCACTAATATTTTAATATATAATGGGATCACACAGTTAAATCATTCCCACCTCATAATATAAAATATAACAGAATCACCCTTTGCTATCTGGGCCACCCCATAATATAAGTTTTAAAAGCCTCACCTGATGTTATTTGTGTATACATATTCCTGATCATCAATTATCATGTACATTATCTTAAATAATAAAATTCCTACAGTTTTTATCATAAAATATATTTAAAAAATTCTTATAAACAAATGTGATAATTGTGTTTTGATATCAAAAGAGAAATTTTTTAAAAATTAAATATCAAAACACCCTTTTCTTTAAAAACCCATTTTCAATACCAAAACACATATTTATTTGAAAATAAATTTTTAATACCAATATGAAAGAAAAATAAAATTGGTATTTTCTTTGAATAAAAAATTAAAATTTGAAAATGAATCTGGAAATCATATACTTGTCATGGTACTAGAAAATATGTTGTAATCATATAAACTATTCTATTTTTTATTTTTCAAAACATCCTCTATAAAACAAGTAAAAATATTCCATTTCTAATACCATTGAAACTAAATAAATGTGAAATAATTTGTAAATTATAAAATTAGTTATTACCATATAAAATTTTTCATAAAATTATTTCAAAAACATAGACGTTGATCCAAAATAGTTGGAATGAAACCATTAAAAGATGATTTTTATTATAAAGAAAAAAAACCATATGACAATGAAAATATTAAAATCATATGCCCCATGAAAAATACATTAAGAAAAACATTAAATAATATTATAATATATAAATTAATTATAATAACTTTTAATGGTGATGTATAAAATCATTATAAAATAATATTGGTGTATAACATCAAAATATTCCCCAACGATAGGAAATTGAGACGAAGTCCCTTATCTAAAGTCTGCCTTATCAAATGATTCTTTACCATCATGAATAATTTTTACTGTTAATTATTTACTTTACGTAGAACCTGTTTCATTTTAATTGTAAATTTCATTTCACTTATTTCCATTTTATATACTATTACAAAATCTGCTATGTTTATTTTGGATGTTTTAACCACATTCAGCTGATATGTCACAAATGACATTTGTAGGTTGACAATGGTAAAATATAATGTTATTTATACATATATAGAATGATAATAAATACATTATTGTCTTATATAAACATCTAATATACTTTTAGGACCAATCATAATATATTTTTAAAAATATGAACTATGTTACTATCATAGAGACTATGTGTTTTAGGTACATATGAGTAGTGTTTTATTTTTTGGACGTTCTATATAGAAATAAGGTAAAGAATAATTTATATTAAACAAATGATAATAATATCATAAATAAAATATTATTTCATTAAATATATTTATATCTATCATCCATGGGGCTTTATTAGTAATATTGAGTAACATTGCTTCGTAAAGAAAGTAATCCAAATATATACTAAGGATGTTGTTACTTTTTCAGTAAGTGAAAATGTAAGAATAAAAATAATAAATTATGTTTATAAAGTGGTTAATATGTCATGATTTTAATAATTATTTCATTTCTATCACATATATTGAATATATTTTCCCTTTATAACCTTAATTTAATGTGTTAGTGAAAGATGAAACACATCACTTCCTAAGGTGGTATTCCACTGAACACACAATCAACATTATTATATACTCTAAGGAATGGAATTTATATATATTTATATATATATATTTGATATAATTACTAAATATATATAATTATGTAATAAATATCCTATATATACTTTATATCCATCGTCATTCCCAACCGTGAGGGGTGGTAATGAAAAAATTAATGACATCGGTTCACGAGGTGGTAGTCCACCATAAACATGAAGGATTATTTTGTAACCCATTTAATTATGTTGTATATGGTTATAGGTAATTATCTTAACATTAATAAATCTCAATATATGGAATATAAGTATTTTCATTATATCATAATGTTATAATGATAATTTAAGGAGGTGATGTAGGAACTAAAAAGAACATATTGATTTAAGTTACCTATTCTTATGATATACTATATAGTATTGCACAAAAATACTTTCTATGACGCCATTATTTCCAAAATAATTCCTCTAGGATGAGATTATTGAATTTGGGAATATATTTGGGTTTTTATTGGAGTGTATTTTTTTGTAAATACTCAAAACTATTAAATATTGGGAGGCCACTCTCACCCCATGTTTCTTAAAAACTGATTATAAATCTAGGGGAGTGTTTATTAGGTCTATAAAGACCTACACGACATATAAACTAATCACATTTGAATCATATTATTCATTATTCTTTATATTTAATCAAATTTACCCTTTTTTTACCATGGTATCTTGAATCTTTTATTTACCAAAGTAATAAATCTTTTTAGAGTACAAACAATTTTATTATTATATAAATTTCAAGTATATATCATAAATATAAAATTAAATTTATTAAATTAAAATTATAGGTTTGTTTACTAGTAATTTTAATACAAGATCATGTAATGCATAAAACCCTAACTTCTCTTTAAACACAGAAATTAATTTTTTACTATTTCCAAAATTGTATATTTCTATACTTAAGTTGAAAATGTATTAAAGTATAAAATATTAGGAATCATAATATTGAATCAATTTTTGAAAAATATATTTATATAACTGAACTTTTTTTAATTTTAAATTAATCTCACGTAAATATTGAGAAAAAGTATTTTGAAAGATAAATTTTATAAAATTTCATATTTTTTATATCAAAATTATACATGAGAAAAATTGATATGACCTAAATTAGATTAATATATGTATTATTTATTAAATTTAAATTTGAAACAAAATTAAATATATAATATTTATTTATTAATAATTTAAACTAAAAGTCATTTTCAAATTAAACAATTCTTAATTTTAAATAAATTCAACAGAAATGAGAATTTACAGAAAAATCTAAGAATTTCAACATAATTTATTTATGATATTTTAATTTAAAATTTTATATTCATTTTATAAAAAACATTTTTCAATGTTACAGTAATAAATTGTATTATTTCATTAATAAAAGAAATAAAAATTCCTTTTTAAGAAAAACTATTTTCAACGAATAAAATTATGTTACGAAAAATTGATTGATTAATTAATAAGAATTAATCAATAATTTATATTTAGTTAAAAATACACACACACACAAATATATATATATATATATAATTATGTAATACTTTTTATACCTACCAATTTAACATCCATGTTATAATGATTATATATTTTTTATGATGTTTTTTCTTATTGGGGAACGTCTTACATTCTATCGAGAATAAAAATATAAGGGTTGCATGTACCACAAGATATTGATGATATAAAATATATATAAAAAATAATGAATACATAATTTCATATGGATTCACATTCTTTTTATATCATGTTGTTTCATGTTTTATAGGCCATCGAATATATTTTATATTCTTTCAAAATCTTGAGGTGTTACAAATACATAATGAACATTAACCCTAGAAACATCCTCTAGGAAAGTGATATCAAGACTCTTAGTCCATGTAAGGGAAAATCCTAATTAAGGTCATTGAAAATAATTCTTTTATGTGATCAATTTCTCCAAATAATTTAAAATACATAACACTATATTTTTATATTGGGTAAAAATATAATTTGGATTTTATATATAGTTTGGGTTGAGTTATTTATTAGAAATTTCTTAGTAATACCACAAGTGAAACCATAACAAAAGGAAGCTGTCCAAATTTCATTCCACACTCTTCCAATTGTATTGTGTGTTAGTAAATTTATGTAACAAAATGAGATTAATTTTTGAATCCTAAGAAACAAATCACATTAAAAAACTGAAAAACCAAAAGTCCAAACTCAAATAAAACTTCAATTTATAAGTTGTTTTTTAATAAAAAATCGGATTCATCAAATACAGTTTTCCTTTATCTGAAACCCATATAAAATCGAATTCACGTTCAAAAAAAAATTAAAACCTAATATCTCTACATTGAAATTTAAAATATATACACAAATAAATAAAAACAACATTTCTTCAAGAATACAAACTCTATTAATATAATTTAATGTATAAACAATTTCAATTCAATAAAATATAAAGATAAAGGTTTTACAAAATACAACTAAAGAAAATAATCCACTCCAACATAATTTTTTTAATCATAAATAAATCTTCTAAAATTTAATAATATGAAAAAAAACAACTGAGAAAAACATAGTCCAATAAAATTAGTTTAGAATAAAAAGACTATTTCATAACATCACACTTACTGTAAATACCATTGCGAAAAAAATTAAAAAAAAATTAAAAAATAAAAAAAAATTATTGGATAATGTTGAACTATTCAAATTTTGGATGCATGGTTTGGATATTAATGAAAATATATTTTGGAAACGTTATAGTTCCCTATTTAAGCGATATATATGGTTTTCTTGCCAAAAAAAGATAATTGTGTGCCTCTATTCGCTCCACAATTTTCACAAAAAAAGTGTCAATACCTGAAAATCCTTTTTTTTATTTTCAAAAGCCGGTTTCGCGGGTACCGCTACCAAAACAAAAATCACAAAACCAAACAAGATGCAGACAAAAACAACTTACAAACACAGATTACATGTCGTCAAATCAAGACTCTTATTCGCATCCCCAACCAAATAATGTCAATATTGACTAGGATAATCATATATTTAAAGTACAATAATTAAAAAATGAAAAAAAACTCATTTTCATGGTTCATACCCCTAAAACCCACGAAAAAACATGTTTCATCAAAAAAAGTATGTGAACATGAACCTACTCATGATCTACCACTAGACCCTAAAAATCCAATATCTTATCTACAATAATTTCTAAAAATTATAAATGATATGATCATATTTCTAATTGAATAAACTATTGTAAAATTGATATTTCACTCGGTTCATAATTTTTGTAGGACCAAGGTGAATTCCCAATTACCCCAAGTTGTAAACTAGTTCCGGACAATAATAATTACCAAGTAATAATGATAGAAACCTATAAATTTAATTGAAAACATTTGATTCATACTATAGAAATAGTATGATAAATCTAGACATTTATCTAGAAGGCATAATAAAACTAGATGGTTTTAAATATGAATAGAAAAAAACCTAGGTGTATCTAAATTGAATGATCAATACAAAATCTGGTAATAAAAATAAATCAAAATACATAATGGATTTTTTGTAAAAAAATATACCAAATGTAAAAAAAGAATTTTGATTTAGTCGATACAATAACCATTAAAACTAGATAACTAAACTCATAGAATCATATAATCATCACCTTATATCCCAATAATACTTATGTATCAATATATATATAATGTGATGAAAGAAAATTTATTTCCATCAATGAATGATATAAATTGTGTATCATTAGAAGTCATTTTAACTATGTACACATTGTGGTATGCATGTAGTGGGTGATGTAAAAATTCCCAATTGGTTTCCACCAATAAATTATTCAATGAAATTTAATTTTCAGACAGTTTTTATATTCTAGTATAAAATTCAGACCATGGAAATATGATTTTTAGAAATTATAAAACATGAAAACATATACACACCATTTTTTTCACTTTTTAAAAACTATAAAAAATTTAAATATATAGAGTATTTGTTTATGGGAATTCATTAAAACACATTTATGAAATAAATTAATAACTACATGTATTTCATGGTAGAATAAAAGTTGTGTTCCAAAAATCAATCCTCACCATTATATTTTCCAAAAACAATTGATAATTGTGTTTAAATGAATAAAATAAGGTAAGATAAAACATAAAAAATCTATTAATAAATATATAATATTTGATATAAACATAGTTTAAAACCAATATTTTATAATTATTCTATTAAATTAATCTGGGTATAAAAAATAGCCTTCCTAAATGTAATTCTAAAAACAATCAGTGAGTATAAAATGATAGGAAATTAATTGATGTAATAAACTAAGAATATAATATAAATAAATAAAAAATTTAATTAAATAAAAATATAATAATCAATTATTGTTTATGTAGAAATAAATGTCAAATAGTACACATCACACATCATGAATATTTAATCACAAGTAGAAAACTACTGAAATAAAAAAATAAATCATGAATCATGGAAATTCCCTAAGGTTTCTAATTTCAAGGAATATGTGGACTCTTTTTTATATAACTAATCAATAATGTACAAATTTTTATCTCTACTAATTTTATTAATATCAATTCATAGTATTAAGGGGTCCAATCAAAAGACTCGTGATATGTGTTATCATTGAAATGTTTAGTTGGTAGCGTAGAAGAGTTCAAGGCATGTAAAATGAACCATGACTTGTTTAAATATTCATAAAACTCATCACCCAATTAGAAAAAGATCCCATGAATCTATTCAAAGTAGTCGATGGAATATTTTAAAAATCAATAATCACAAAAAATAAAAGTATCACAAGGAAACCAATAATAATTTCAAACCCCCTTCTCACTTCCCTACGCCCATGAGTGTATAGGAAATTTTAGACACAACAACCCTAAACTACAATCAATTTTTTTCATATTAAATATAACCTAATATAAATCAAAATTAAAGTGGGATCAATAAAATTTTGTATCCATTAGATATATATAAATGTAATGGTCCAAATGGGGAATTAATTTTGATATAACATTGGAAAACATGTAAACCACCCTGAATTTTTTTAGAACTCATATCAATCCCAAATTAGGTTATTATTATTTAAAGTATCAATTATATTAATGAGGATCACCATCCCACAATAAATTTAACAAAGATCCCTTTATATTCTCTAAAATAGATTAAATATAAAATTATTATCATTAAGATAAGTCAACATGTATTAAATCAATAAATATATCAATGATTATCGGTAAATTCATTAAAAATAACCATTCATTCAGAAACCTACTTGAACCATGGAAAATTTATTTAACCCATAAATGTATCACATAATAACATTTGGGAAATAATTTGGATGTTTAAACATTACTTCAGTTATAAATTTTCTTTAAATAGCCTCCTAGAATATTAATGAAACACTTTTAGTGAGAATGAATTCAATATAGGTTTATGTATCGAAATAACCACATAATAACCCATTTTATGAGAGGATTTAAAAAGATAATATAATAAAACTAATGAAACATCATCAATACATAAATGTGTAATATTATATTAATTTAATTATTGGTTTTGAAATCTCATTCATATCTAGGATGTTGAAGAAATTGAATTATATAGATCTATATACCAGAGTCTGATAGAATCATTTATCCATAGAAAATTGGAATATATTGTCTCAAGTGATTTTTTACATGATTTATACATAAAATTCCACATATTTGTGAAAAACACTACACATATGGTTTAAAAAAATGCGATTTTGGTAGGGAAAGAAGTGGATAAATTACTAAATGAAATGATAAGAATAAAATTATTACATAATTAATAGAAACCAGGTTTTATATTGAATAAATCATTCGAAAAAAATCCTATATCCATGGTTAATTTATAGGATGGTCCATTTAAGTTCCTCCAAACAATATGCTTGAATAGGGAATTTAAATGGGGAAACATCCAATTAAATTGAACGTAAAAATTCCAAACCACACAACTTATAGAATATCTCAGGATTTACATTCATGGTTTTGAAAACCATTTCAAAACAATGTTATTACTAATAGGATAATTTTTTTGAAAATCCTCACACATTACTATAATGTTTAAAAAAATAGTGAAGCATCTCTATGCCTGGAAAATGTGTCAAAAATAATCTAATTATATGATTTTTAAACTAAATTTTTCTTATTATATAATATATATATATATATATATGATAATAAAAGTCCCTTCATAGGGAGATAATCATCCCCACCATGAAACAATGTTTCACTAGAAAGTCATTGGTGACTTTCAAGGAACAAAAATTGAACATGGTAAATTTGAACCAAAGAGGCTCAATGGAGGGAAAATAATAAATGATTAACGGTTTCTAGAATCATTGATAGAATTATGAAATATCCCATGGAAATCTATAGAAACAACCCATTTTTTGAAAAATGATATATGAGGTCATAATAGTGTACTCTAACAAATAAAAAAATTGGTGATTTATCCAATTTATCATTAAATTAATAGAAAATATTAATTTAAGTAGTCTAATGAAAGATAAATTTTATTTACCTTTACTAAATATATAATGAAACAATAGTCAATAGATTCACACACAACTAATACCTCCCAATGAAACACTTGGTATATTCATACAGATAAAGGTGGCTTATGCTATATTATTCCCCACTTTGAAATATTTCACATGAATATAGTGATGCTTTGGATATCACCGGACCATGAGAAAACCATTTGAAAATAACAAAACTTTTCGAATCCCAAAACCTATCTCATATAAAATATATTAATAACTCCAACATTACATGAATTATATAACAATCCTCAAATACATTAATATCGGGAATGATGGAATAACAAGGAACCTTTTGTTTTGAGGCATAATAAAATACTACATTATGGGTATGAGGTTCTTAAGAGAATCATTAATACCGAACTCTAATGAAAAATCCTCATTTCGAAAAATATTTATCTCAAACAATATATTATTATTTTGGCTATAGATAACGATTAAAAATGTCAGACTATTATAACAAAAACCCCCTGTAAAAAATGAACCCCTTGATTGATAACTTTTTTACTCCCCTAACTCATTTTTAGTGAACATAATTAAAAAAAATACAAATACAAATAAATTTAAAAGTCAAGAACCAAATCACATTCCCTAGTTAAAAAATAAAATTTTCAAATTCAAACTAAAATTATCCTCAAAAGGTAGATGTTATATTTAAAAAAAATGCATACATTAAAATATTTTATCATTAACTAGAAAACCATAATTAAATACATTTCATAATACACCACAAGTTGAAAACATAATTTCTTTATATGGGAAAATATATACAACTTCACCTTCTTTTATTATCACTTTAATGATAATTTCAAATGTACGTTTTAATTTTATTTCCAAACTAAACTCTTTTAAAAACAATTAATGATTATAAAATTTCTATTCAAAACCATCAAACTCTTTAATTTTTACAAAAAAAAAATATTTATAAAATCCATTATTCACTACACAACATGTTATCTAAATAATAAATCCTCTATTTAAAAGGTGAGGTCAATAAATAAAGCATTAACATCATCGAAAAATATATTCAATCAAATTAATTTAAAATATAAACCCCCTTAGTTGACCAAACACACACAATATAATTTACTCTATTACCATATGGAATATGGGAAGGAAGAAAATATATTTTGTGTAAATTAATAATTCTGTATAGTTTAAAAAAACTATTTTATGAATACTATTCCGCTTATGAAACAAACTCAAAAGAAAAAATTTTGGGTTGTACATGTGTTCTCCAGTAGGACTTCCAAACCATGGGAGGTGATTTAGTGTCTTTTTTCTCTATTATATTTTCAACCCAAAATTAGAAAATTCAAAAAAACCCTTATAACCTCAATATTTACTATTATAATTATAGACACCATTGATATAAAATCGTACTACCATTTTAAAATCAAGGGTGTTTGATAGCTGGATCCACATAAATAACTATACTAAAATGAAATCGATATATATTTTGATAAAAAATAATTAATTAATTTTTATAATTGAATCCTAGATATTTAATAAGAATGAATTAATGTCAGTAAACTCTAACTAAAATATTTATAGAAATAAAATTAATTCTACTTTTAAAATAACTAGAATTCAATTAGTATAGGTAAAATTAAAAATATAATTATTTTATCTTTTGAGATGTATTTTTTGAAATTCTCTATTTTTATGATATGCTAATTCATACTTCATGAAACTTATGAATGATTACGAAAAAATATAGTTTATATGATTAATTATATAATTAATGTTTGATTAATAAATAATTTCATATAAAAATGAAAACTAATAATATTTAAAAATAATAATATGAAAAGGTTTGTCATTATATCTCAAAATTATTTTTCAAATTTTTAATTTGAATTTAAAAACATGTAAACAAGTATTGGATTCATCGTTACAATATCTTCTTAATATTGATTTTTTTATAGTTTTTATAAAAAATATTTTTTTTGTGTGTAGTAAAAATTATTGTTTTTACATGTGACATAGATTTTATTAAATTTTTTAAATATAGGTATGAATTTTAAATTTAACAAACACTTATCTATATAAAAATAATTATCATGTATATATATATATAATTTTAAAAAAAAAATTACAAACCCATATTTTATATTTTTAAAATAAATAATATTTTGTAAGAAATTGGTTTAATACATTATAAATTAATATTTTATAATTATTTTTATCTATTTTATAAATTTATTAAAAAGAATGAAATTTCAAATTTCAAATCCTTATGATGAAATTAAATAATAATGGGAATTTTATTTTTTCTATTTAAGGATAAATAACATAGGTGAAAACTAGTTACTCCGGTTAAACCAAAAATATTAAATTTAATGAATATAAGTGTTAAATAACATAAAAATTTTATAATAATATTTTGATTTTGTGGATGATTAAATTAATTTCCTTATTCCTTATAATACATATTTTTATTAGTTTTTTAGTAAAATATCTTGACAGTGACTTCCCATTAAATAAATGTTTTGTGTATCTATAAAAATCTCATATCTTTTCACTTATAAAAGGGGCTCTCATCTCCTGACTTACCCTCACATAGAAACCCCATTAGTTATACAATATTACTTACCAAATATCTAAATATTATTCCATTAAACCTTTATGTGGTTCTATTATAATCATGTCCCCATCCGTCCATTTCGTAAAACGTTTATAGAAGACTGTAATTCATAAAGAGAGGTATAAATTTCAAACATGATTTTTTTATATTTCATTATTTTAAATTATTCTCTCTAAAATAAATCCATAACATATTAAAATGATAAAATTAATACCATTAGTATACTATTGTGTTATTAATGATATGTTGCATGTATTAACCATCTTTCAATTTTCTATTATGATCAATGGAACTTTCACTCATGTGTTGGGCCGACTACCGACACCAAGATGCAGCGTATTGCATTTTCTGTCACCTCTAAATAGAGATTCTAGTAATAGGGGATTTAAAATATAATAATTATAATAAAAATATATTTATGATTATAATATGATAAACAAAATTTAAATATGGTTTCTATTATATATTAAATGAAATCATCATTCATTAATACTTGTAGATTATCCCCTCTAGGGAAAAATTAATTTCCTATTTTCATTTATTTACTACTACACATGGATTGAAATAAGTATGGGTTTTGTGGGTAAATATTTTTTTTAAATCATTGTATTTAAAAAATTCAATCATCTAGGTAACGAATTATAATTTCATGAATGGAATTTTCTATCTTAATATATAATAGTGTCATATTTAGTAATATAATATTATATAACACCCATGAACCACCTGATAGAACCAACATCATTTGATTAAAAAAAATTTACATTAAATTTAGTGAATAATATTTTCTATAATAATTTAAAGTATTAAAATGGAAAAAAAAATTATGATAGGATAATAAAAATAGGAAATTTTGAATATTCTCAATCCCCCATAATAATCGCACTAATAATAAAACTGTAGAAATAAATGAGAATCATAGTAATGAAATATCCATATATAAAAAGAAATTATATACGAAAAAAATAGAATAAAATGGAATGAATATTGAATTACATGTGAGGTATTTATAAAAATTTGGAAACCCATAATATGATCAATTTATAATGTGTTTCAAATAATTATATGTTTCAAAATTTATAAATAAATTTTTTGTTTTTATAAAACCTAAATGTTTTAATTTCGATATTATAATTAATATAATGATTTAAAATAATAATTATATAATTAAAATTGATTATAAATTAGTATTAATTTTCAATATAATTTAATATAATACTATTAGATTGAAGGTAATTTTATAAAGGCTTGTAAAAGTGATCGAAAAATTTTAATTGATAATTTTTAGGTAAAGAAGATTTTATTTTTAAATTATATTTCACATATTTAAAAAATTATATTCATATAATAGATTTCATTTTTTGGAATCAGTACATCAAAAATGGTTATGGATAATATTTTTTTCTAAAATAGTTGAATTTTTGTGAACACTAAAATTTTGAAAAAATATGGTATTTAACATTAATATTTTAATAAAAAAAATTCATAGTAATGTATGATGTAAGAAACAATTAGTTAAAAGTAAAATAAAAAATTTACTATATACAGTCATAAGAATAAAAAATATTGATATTCATGAACAAACATAATAGACAAAGTAATATAATAATAAATAATCCCCCTCTCCACCCATTATATATACCACCCCTTCTCTACACACATTTAATGCCTTGAAGGTTTTCAAATTTCAACCCAATTAACTTATAAATAATATTCCCAATTTCTTAGTTCTAATATTCTCAATAAAAATAATAATTCCCAGTTTTATATGGAGTTTTTAATGGTAGCAGTATTTAAGTGGTATTATTCTCTATTTACCATTCTAAATTCATTTCACCATCAACCTTATCCTTCCCATCCACTTAAAATATGGAATAATAACTCAAATATCAACTATATACTGGATGAAATATCTACCTCCCATAACTTTCATGTATCATCCCATTCTTAAAAATAAATCCATTATTCATATTATATTGGTTCACTGCCTTCATGGTAGATAAGTTGAAATTTTCAAATACCACCATAACCTAAGGTTTAAATTCACCTATAATTGTTTGAAATCAATTAATTATGAATAATATAGATTTATTCACCTTTTAGAATGAATATATGGTCATAATATTAAAAATGAAACTACTTTTTGATGGTCTATAAAACCATAAAAATAAACCAATCATAAAACAATAACATTTTACTATATGAATCATCCATATAAAATAACAAATAATGATATATGTGAGATTATAATTTCTTAAAGCCCATTAATTGAATTTCCTTTAAAATTGGTATTTTTTCCCCACTTGATAGGAAGATCAATAATTATATACAACAGATAGGAGCATGGAACGATGAAACAAATTCTCCAAGTATAGTAAAATACAATTTTACATGTCTCTAAAATGATTATAAAAAGAAATAATTATATAATATGAAATAAAATATATATTAAAAGATTATGAATTGGGTAATTAATTAACGTATTTTGATTATCTGTTATTTTATGTTCATGTCCATAATAGGTCCAGATATAAGCTATGGGATCACTCCTAACCACCCTTTTCTTAGGCCTATAAAATTTCTCTCTAAATTATTTAATATCTCTCATTTATTTTATTGAGTTATTATATATTGTTTATATATTAATCTTTTATATATAAAATCGTAAATCGACCGTTCTTTTATGTGGAAATATATGTTTTATATTCATTTTTCATATTCTTTATGTTTATGGAAAATGATCAATACCATATTTTGGTACATATAGGAATGTACATTCTATGATTTGTGTGGAAATATAGTTCTTCAATGAATTTGGTAATGTTTTTTTATCATTAGAAATTTTTAATACCATTATAGAGTGAACCTACTCCATTATAGATCTTTTTCCACCATGTGACGTTACCTAATTGGTTACCAACGACTTAGGATTCTGTATATTTTTGTTGCTTCATCATTCTGATATTTCTATAATCATATGATAAAATGTAATTCATGTTATTGTTGGTCAGAGTGGATACTCAAGAAGGGGGTGAATTGAGTTCCAATTAAAAATTTCTGTTAAAGATATTTCTCTTAAAATCCCCCAATTTAAAATCAAAGTTAAATTGTACTGAATCTATACAGAGTGTAAATGTTCAATCAGTTTCTCAAAGAATTATTAGGTCTCAGTTGACTTAATCTGAATATTAAATTAACTTTTGAAACTAACTTACTGATTTACAATAAGTATAAACACTTTCTAATTTAACTATCAAAGTAGCTTTAAAAAAGTTTTTTATTTCAAAGTAATAGAAGAGGAATAAGTATATAGTTTACTTATAGAATTAAATTAAAATGCACAGCAGAGTTAACCAAGAGGTTTAGTCTCAAGCCGAGACTTAGTCCTCTCAACAATTTATATAAATTGATCCACACCCTGGATCAGGGTTGACAACAGTGAACAATTGTCCAGTCCACACAGGGACCTCTACCACAGTTTTTTGTGGGAAAAAAAAAGAATGACCAGGCCACACAAGGACATCTTCCACAGTTGTCGTGGGTAAACAAGAGTAAAAAAATTGTGGTTTGAGGATTTTGATATCCTCCAATTCAACACAAGAGTCGGTGTGTGTGTGTGTGTGTGTGTAAGATATATAGAGTACACACACAGCTCAAAAATGGATGTAAAATAATCACTAAGAGAGAATGTATCAGAGTGTAGAAAGATCTAGTGATTGGCAGTGCAACTCTGGGCTCGTTGTATTTAGCAGAAATGCTTCTAAGTCCGTCTCTGGTTTTTCCCTTGAAAAACAGAGTATCGTGATTCCGTTCCTTCACTTCCAGTGCAGCTGTTTAGCTCAAGTATGTATAGTCGTTATAGCTGTTGAGCTTCTTCTTTGAACTTGTGTTCTTGATGTATATCAATGTTCTTCAGGTTCTTCTTTTCATGTATGGAAGAATTGTCTCTCTTTTTGTATCTCTGTATCTGTTTTATATCTGTGTATCTCTTTACAACAGCTCGATCAACCTTTTATTCCACGAGCTCTGGCAGTAGGAATTATTACCTTTTCAGAGGTACGAGGTACGGTCCCCTAACATGCCAACAATCAATATTAAATAACATTAATTGCATGAAAAACATAAAAAATGACCGTTAGAATTGTATACAAATTTATAGAAATTCAAATAGTTTTCATGTCCATCAATGAGTCATGTGATCGGTGAGACATTTTGAATCTGTATTGGTTTCGGTAGCATCAGCATCGGTGTTTCAACATCGGTGTCTCAGCATCAGTGTCTCAGCATCGGTGTCTCAGCATCGGTGTTTCAGCATCAATGTCTCAGCATCGGTGACTCATCATCGGTGACTCGTCATTTGTGTCTCATGATCATCGGTATCGGTGACACATGATCGTCGGTATCGGTGACACATGACATCAGTATCTATTTAGATCTTCAGTAGCTATCGGTGGGACCGGTCATCATCAGTGCGATCGTTCATCATTGGTGCGACCGTTCATCATCAGTACGACCGTTCATCATCGGTGCGACCATTCATCATCGGTGAGACCGTTCATCATTGGTGCGACCGTTCATCATCAGTGACTCGGGAAAATGACTATCGGTGAATCAAGATGAGAAATTATTACAAAGTGTATGTTCAATCCGGAATACTTCCAGGTCAACCATAACCATACATTGAACATAGATAAACAATTGTAGATATGATTTAAACATATTTAGAACAAGTTGAACAAGAGATTAAAAGGAAATAAATAAAACTATGATTTGTGATTATTAAAATAACCACTTCATAGAGTGTTAAACAATCTCCCCCTTTTGATAATCACAAATCAATGGCATAAATGAAGAGTGAATATAGTATTTCATTCATTATTCTCCCCCTATAAAAAAGAATATATGCCAAAAGATAAAACATGGTTAGAATAGAAACCAGAACATATATATAACTGAGGCATTCTCCTCTTCCAACATTTCTCCCCCTGTGTATACATGCATCTGATAAATAGACAGCATAGGCATTCAGGTCACCCATCCAGACATGATGCATCCTGAGATGATGCCTCCAGAGTTCATATATGCATGCATGATTCACCTGTTGTATCTCCGTGATTTCTCTCCCCCTTTTGGATTATCAAAAAGAATAGATTAAAGAAAGATAAGCAAGAAGATTTCATACCAACAAAGGGTACATATATTACAAACAAAAGATAATAGTTCTGGAAAACAAACACCCATAAAAAATGACAGTAACATCTATTTCTATGGGTGCAAGGGAGCTTTCCATTTAGTATTAGGATGAATTGAAGGTCCAGAAGGTTGTTGGGTAGAATGTGGAACTGGCCTTATGGAGAAAGGAGGTAGGACGACCCGAGCTGGACGAACTGTGGGTTCCAAGGTCACCTGATGCAAAGAAGGTCGTTCTGAAGGATTCTGTTGAGAGACTGGTCTAATACTGGAAAGGGCTTGAGAAACAAACATCTGGCCGTGAGAAACATCTAATGATTGCAGAGTCTCAGCTGTAGAAAAAACAATGGCTTTTTCATGCACATGAAGGTAGGGTTTTAGAATGTTGATGAAGTCCTGAATGACTTCTCCACCGTACTTCATGGATTTTTCAAAATCATCCTAATTTTGCGTGAAATATGCTAAAGTGGGGGTAAAATCTTTTAACTGCTAAACTTGAGATTTAAAAGCTTAAGTAACTGGAGGGTCTCTCAGATTATCAACCAATACATTAAAATGATGATTAAACTCATGATTTGTGTAGATCTTAGAGAAATAATGATCTACTTTCTCTTTAATCTCCTTTTGAGCATTTGTAGCATCAGCCGAATACAACTATACGATTTTATTCACATGATCACTATGCTCTTTCATTTTCATCGAAGAATCTAAATCTAAAATCCTCCCAAGAGCCGCCCTCTATTCTCTAACAACATCTCTTAAGGTATCTAATTCTCGACTAGTGATCTTAGTCACCTTGGCATTTCCAGCCTGAGCAATAACCTGAGTAATCTCAGCTTTTAACTTCCTCAAATATGCTTTCGTCAAATGTTCTATGAGATTTCATAAAACTTCCATCATACCAGAGATGGTTGTTCTGAACTCACCTGACAAAGAAATAAGATTTCTGCCTAACTCGGTAAGTGTTTGACTCAAATAGGTAACATGCCTGCCAATCGATTCACTATAATTGCACAGGTCTGGTTTGATAAGGTTTTCCGCTCTTTGAGCCAAATCATTCATAGCAGCATCAGATAAAGTCAAAGGAGTAGGGTAAAGAATATGAGATAACACACTTTTCATAGTCTCCCTAAAAGATTGAATCAATTCAATCTTGAAATTAGAAAAATCTGACTGAGCAACTGTTGGATCAGGTCTACTTTGAGATACTGAAGGATCTGGTCTGACATTTACTCTTTGCAAAAACTCAGCAACGAATTGAGCCTTAACAGAATCACTTATTCCTGCAAGATCCACTTCTAGACCTTCCTCTTCCTCTGGGTAGTCTAATACTAGAACAGAAAGACCTAGATGATCTTCCCATACCTCTTTTCATGAAGGGTATATAGGTTTCACAAACTGAGCTCGTCCAGAATTTTCAGGTGGGACTTTATCATCCTCATCAATCACCAACTGTTCTGTCCTCTCAGCTTCAAGAACATGCTCCTGCTCAAGCGGTTGGAATTGCGGATCATCTTAGATCACATTTTGACCTTCTAAAGGTCGTGCATCAGCATCATCATCATCAACATCATCACCATTACTTTCACTGTCACCGCTACTACCATCACCATTAGCATCACCCTTATCACCATCACCACCTTCATCATCATCATCATCATTAAATGATCTCTCATTAGAACTGTCTATATTTCTTGATTCATACTCCTCAGAAGTTGATTCATTAGCCTCTCCTTCTTCTTCATCATCTAAAAGTGGTTTAATTTCATGTAAATTGAGAGGAGGACTTGTTGAACCAAATTCCATCCTTCTTCTCTTTGGGCTAACAGTATCAGAATCACTCCTTTCATCAGGAGATGATTCATCCTCTTCTTAAGCATTTAGATTCTCATCAACTTCTTCTGCTTCTTCTGTTCCTTTCTTACTGGATTCACCAGTTTATTTAGGAGCAACCACTTCCTCTTCTTCGTCTGAATAGATCACTTCCTCACCAGGTTTTAAGCTAGGATCTCTTACTTCCCTTGGTCTCCTTGGATGATCAGTAGGATTGAAAGACTCATATAACTCTTCTTCATCAGTAACCCATGAATTCATCCATGGGTTCCTATTGATTTTCATTCTCTTACAAATAAATTTGTTGAAACAAAAGCTGACTGATGAGATACACTCTTCTCCATCATCCACACAGCCTAAGAATTTCAGCATGGCAGAAATTTGTTTAGAATAAAACAAAGTGGTAGCTTTCATTGAAGTTTTTATCATCTCAACAATATGCTTGGAAAAAAGATCTACATAGATTGATCTTTTCCCTATTCAAAAAAAGAAATAGCAGAAAAAATCTTGATACTTTACTACAGAAAAATCATCTTTTCTCGGACATACCTGATGTTGAAAAAAATTGAACAGGACTCGGTTCTCATCATCCAACTCAGCAGCAATTATCCTCCGCGATTCAGACTTCCCATTCAAAAATTCTAGGGCTAACTCATAAGAAAATTAATCATTTGTAGGAGGAATATTACCAGAATAGTCATTGTATCATCCATTGTGAGGTACTCTTAGACATTCATACCATTGTTTTGATGAAATTCAATCTTTTCCCTTTTACTATAGAAGTCAATCTCGCAGCCTCTACTCCATCCAAATCTATATCTAGGTTCAAATAGAACTCGTGCACTAGCTTCAGGTAAAAGACTATATCATTATTAAAGAACCACTCCTTCCAGCCTTGAGTTTCCAAAACATTTAAGAGAACGGACTTTCTAGATAAAACACATTCCGAACAAATTTACTTTTCAGCTATAACATCTCATTTTTCTAGCTCCGGGTTCACAGACCTCTGCTTTATATAGCTCGACTCACCTCGAGCATGCTTGATAGGTGAAGTTATTTCAGATTCCTTGCTTTGTCTCTTTTACTAGGCCATTTTTAGGTTTTGAGACAATCGAGACGCTTGGAATGATTCAAAAGGCTCGGGTTACAAAGAAGAAATGAGAGAGTTTGGCGGGAAATGGAAGGTCAACAGTCTTTAGAGAATGGAGTAGCCACATGTCATTATTTGTATAATTTTGGGTTATAGATAATAAAATATCGATTAAGTAAAATAGTGTCATTTTTAAACACACAAAAAAATGTACGACCCAATCGGTAGGACTAGTCAACATGACAGATCAGTTTGACAGATCGGTTTGACAAATCGGTTTGAAAGATCAGTTTGACAGATCGGTTTCACAGATCGGTTTCAAAGATCGGTTTCACAGATCGGATTCACAGATCAATCATACCTAAATATCGTTTAATCAAGTTTAAAATTTCACAATTTAAGGGCTTGGTGAAAATATTGGTTAATTGATGTTCAGTACCTGTAAACTCAAGAGTGCTATCACCTTTTTTGGTAGTGATCTCTCAAAAAGTGATGTCTAACATCAATGTGTTTGGTACTAGAGTGAGACACAGGGTTCTATGAAATTTTAATTGCACTAGTGTTATCACAGTTAATTTAAATATGCATAAAATCATATCCATAGTCCAAAAGAGTGTGTTTCATCCACAGAATTTGTGCACAACAACTACGAGCAGTAATGTATTCTGCTCCATCAGTAGATAATTGAACAGAGTTCTGTTTCATACTACACCAAGATACTAAGGATTGACCCAATAAATGAAAAGTTCCAGATGTACTCTTCCTATCTAACTTGAAACCAGCAAAGTCAGCATCTGAATAACTGATTAGCTCAAAAGATTGTCTTTTTGGATAAAATAATCCTAAGTTTAAAGTGTGTTTAAGATACTTAAAAATTCTTTTAACAATAATTAAATGAGATTATTTCGGGTTAGATTGAAGTATTGCACACATACAGACACTAAACATAATATCCAGTCGACTAGCTATAAGGTAAAGTAAGCTTCCAATCATACCTCTGTAATTGGTTTGATCCATTGGTTTCCCAGCTTCATCTGCATCCAATTTACAGATTGTACTCATATGAGTATCACTTTCCTTCATACTATCCAAACCAAAAAGTTTTAAAATATCCTTTGTGTATTTACATTGAGTCAAAATAATACCATTTTCATTTTGAAAAACATGAAATCCAAGAAAATATTTATGTTCCCCCATTAAACTCATTTCAAATTCATTTTTCATACTCTTTGAAAATACAGTACATAAAGAAGGGTTATAATATCCAAAAATAATATCATCAACATAGATTTGAACTATTAAAAAATCTATATAAATTATTTTAATAAAAAAGAGTTGGATCAGCAATCCCTTTAGTAAAAATTTTTGAAATAAGAAAATTACTAAGTCTATCATACCAAGCTCTTGGAGCCTGTTTTAAGCCATATAAAGCTTTAGAATGTTTAGAAAAAATATTTGGAAAATGAGGATTAATAAATCCAGGTGGTTTTTCAACAAAAACATCTTCAACAATAAACCCATTTTGAAAAGCACTTTTGACATCCATTTGATATAACTTGAAATTCAGATGAGCAGCATTTTCAAGTAAGATCATAATGGCTTCTAATCTGGATACAAGTGCAATGGTTTCATCATAGTCTATACCTTCTTCTTGACTATATCTTTTTGCAACTATCCTAGCTTTGTTTCTAACTATGATTCCATACTCATCAACTTTGTTTCTAAACACCCATTTTGTGCCTATTGTTAAAGTGTCCTTAGGTCTGTCAACTAATTCCCAGACATTGTTTCTTTCAAATTGATTTAACTCTTCTTGCATAGCTATTACCCAAAATTCATCATTGAAATCAACATTGACATTTTTAAGTTCTTTCTGTGAATGAAAGGCTTGATGTTCAACCTGGTTTCTTAGAGAAGCTCTTGTATCTGTCCCTCTATCAAGATTACCAACAACAACATCTAAAGGATGATTCCTTAGAATTGTGGTTGATCTAGTAAAGGCAGGACTAGAAATTTCAGGTTCTTCTCTAAGTTCGGGTTCATTAGGAACAGATTCTGAAATAAGTCCAGAATTGGTTGTCTTTTTAGCAGGTTCTTTAGATTTTTCATTAAGGACCAGAATAGATAAATCTTCTTCAAGATTTTCAAGAGAGGTTTTAAATTCATGTGGATCAATTTCATCAATCTTGATGTGAACATATTCTTCCACACATTTGGTTATCTTATTAAAGACTCTATAGGCTTTTCTAGTTAAAGAATAACCAAGAAAAATTCCTTCATCACTTTTAGAAGAAAACTTGTCCAGATGATCCTTTGTATTAATAATAAAAACTTTGCAGCCAAAGACTCTAAAGTAACTAACTCTAGGTTTTCTATTATTCCACAACTCATATGGGTTCTTCTTAAGATCTGGTCTAATTAAGACTCTATTAATAATATAACAAGCTATATCTACAGCTTCAACCCAAAAGTAAATAGGCAGGTCATATTCATTAAGCATAGTCCTTGTAATTTCTTAAAGGGATCTATTTCTTCTTTCTACTACACCATTCTGCTGAGGTGTCCTAGGAGCAGAAAAGTTATGACTATAGCCATTATGGGAGAAGTAGGATTCAAACTCATGATTCTCAAACACACGGCCACAATCACTTCATAGTGTTTTAATCTTAATTCCACTAAGGTTTTCTATAGACTTTGAATATTTGACAATGTAAGAACAAGATTCACTTTTGAGAGCTAAGAAGTATACCCAAGTATATCTAGAAAAGTCATATATTAGAACATAGACATAGTGCTTCCCATTTAAACTAGAAACACTTGATGGTCCGAACAAGTCCATGTAAACCAACTCGAGAGGTTGAGAAGTAGAAACTTCTTTCTTTTATTTAAAAGAAACTTTATGTTGCTTTCCCTTTTGATAGGGATTACAAACTTTGTCAATTGGGAATTCAAGTTTAGGTAGGTCTTTAGCTAAATTTCTTCTAGTTATTTTTCTAAGTGAATGGATGATTCAGTGTCCTAGTCTTCTTTGCCAATGCCAAGACTCTTTATGAAAATCATTTAGACAAGTTACATTTTTCTTAGCTAAAGAATTAAAATCAACAGCATAAACATTTTCATTTCTTAAAGTATAAAAGTCTAAAACATTTTTAGAATTAAAAACATTACAAAAATCATTTTCAAATTTGACATTAAAACCATCATCACACAATTGAGAAATACTTAACAGATTATATTTCAGTCCATCAACAAATAAAACTTTGGAAACTACAACTGAATCAGTGTTACCAATTTGGCCTAGGCCGATGATTTTTCCTTTAGAATTATCACCAAAGGTGACATGGACTCCATCAATCTTAATTAGACGTTTAAAGCATGAGTAATCTCAAGACATGTGTCTCAAACATCCACTGTCCAAGTACAATATATTCTGGTGAGAGCTCTTCAAACAGGTTTCCTACAAAACAGATTTAGATGGTAAATGACATTGGTACCCATATCTTCTTGGGTCCAGACAGGTTAGCAATCAATGATTTTGGTACCCACATTTGTCTTATGGGTTTCATAAAATTTACAGAATCAATAAATTTTGAAAGATAAACTGTATTTGATCTATAACTATGTGAATTACTAGTTGAATCATATGAATGTCCAGAACTAGAACTACCAGTATTCTGTCCAGATTTCGGAATAAATCTATTCTTAGTAATCTATCTCTGTCCAGTTTTGTAGCCTATTCCAGTAGTGTATTTTGGAGATATTTTCTTTCCTAGAATTTTAGTTATTGAATCCTTTCCATTTTTAAACTTCTCAAAGTCTTTTCTAAGTTTCTCATTTGACATTTTCAGTTCAGTGTTTTCATTTAACAGTTGATCGTTTTTCTGTTTTTCAATAGTAAGTTTGGATTTAATAGTAGTAGTGAGAGCATGTTGTTTCTTCAATTATTTGTATTTTTCCTTAAGTTCATTGCATGTATCTTCCATCATATTACAATATTCAAATAATTCCTCACTACTCATGTTTTCAGAATCAGAATCAGATTCTACATCATCTCTAGAATAACAAGAATTTAAAATAGGAGTATCTATGGTTACCTCAGATGTGTTGTTCATGAAACACATGTTGGCATGATTCTTCTCAGAATTAGATATTTCAGATTCACTTGTACTATCTTCATATTTACTCCAAGTACCATTTATAGCTTTCTTTTACTTACTGTCTTTGTAATCATATTTCTTCTTGAATTTTAACTTCGGGCA
This sequence comes from Viscum album, assembly GCA_963277665.1. Classification (NCBI taxonomy): domain Eukaryota; kingdom Viridiplantae; phylum Streptophyta; class Magnoliopsida; order Santalales; family Viscaceae; genus Viscum; species Viscum album. The sequence goes on along the minus strand of OY728146.1, from coordinate 1,977,603,923 downwards.
GTCTTCTTTAATGAGTCCTTTTCTTTTTCTCTCATAGAGAACAACTTCATCACTTCTATCTGGCTTTTTCATGTCCTTCTTCCAATGTCCCTTATTGTCATACATTCCTTTGTAATTTGATTTTCTGAAAACTTTATTCTTCCAATAAAATTTCTTAAACCTCCTAGATATCTGATCCATTTCAGCATCTCTATCTGAATTTGAATCTTCACTGGTTGAACTCTCAGTAGGTATTTTCATTTTCTCCTTGTCTTTTCTCTTTGATGAAGTAGTCTTGAAAGCAACTGATTTCATTTTTGGTTCATCATCGTCTTCTTTATTTACCTTGAGTTCTTCCTCATACATCATGAGCCTACCAACAAGTTATTTGACAGGCAGAGCTCCAATGACACATGATTCTCTGATTGAAACAGATGTGTCTCTCCCTCGGTCTGGTAGACATCTCAATATTCTCTTGATTTATTCCTTTGCTGGAACACCTTTACCAAGTGAATTCATTGTATTGACTATCTCATTGAACCTGATATACATATCAGAAATGGGTTCATCAGTTTTCATTTTAAAATTATCATATTTAATAGTATAAGTATTTAATCGAATTTATTTAACATTAGTTTTTCCTTCATGAGAAACACCTAAAGTATCCCAAATTTCATAAGCCGTTTTTCAAGCATAAATTCTGTTAAATTCCTCACCCCCTAAAGCACAATACATGGCATTCACAGTATTACAATTATTTTTGTAAGAAGTCTTTGTAGGTTCATCCCAAGTTGTTCATTCAGTTTCATGAATTTTATATTGAGACTCTATAGCAGTCCAGATATCAAAACCCATACACTCTAAATGTATTTTCATTTTTTGTTTCCATTGAGCATAGTGAGTACCATTAAATAAAGGTGGCATGTTAGTAGCATCACCATTTTGTCTATAATCCATAACTAGATTTTATAAAATAGTTTTAAAGAGATAATATTTAGAACTAAAAGAAATTTAAGATCTTTAAAGATGAAACTAAATTCACAGTTGAAAAACAGAGTGTTTCAAAAATCCTTAAACAAAAACAAAACCCTCTGATACCAAATGTTGGTCGGAGTGGATACTCAAGAGGGGGGTGAATTGAGTTCCAATTAAAAATTTCTACTAAAGATATTTCTCTCAAAATCCCCCAATTTAAAAACAAAGTTAAACTGTATTGAATCTATACAGAGTGTAAATGTTCAATGAGTTTCTCAAAGATTGATTAGGTCTCAGTTGACATAATCTGAAGATTAAATTAACTTTTGAAACTGACTTACTGATTTACAATAAGTATAAACACATGCGAATTTAAATATCAATGTAGCTTTAAAAACGTATTGTATTTCAAAGTAATAACAGCGGAATAATTATATAGTTTACTTATAGACTTAAATTAAAATTCACAGCAGAGTTAACCAAGAGTTTCAGTCTCAAGTTGAGACTTAGTCCTTTCATTAATTTATATAAATTGATCCACACCCTGGATCGGGGTTAGCAACAGTGAACGACTGTCCAGCCCACACATGGACCTCTACCACAGTTCTTTGTGGGAAACAAAAACAATGACCAGGCCACACAAGAACCTATTCCACAGTTTTCATGGGTAAAAAAGAGTAATCAATTGTGGTTTGAGGATTTTGATATCCTCCAGTTCAGCACAGAAGTCAGTGTCTGTGTAAGATATATAGAGTACACACACAGCTCAAAAATGTAATTAAAATAATCACGAAGAGAGAATGTATCAGAGTGTAGAAAGCTCTAGTGATTGGCAGTGCATCTCTGGTCTCGTTGGATTCAGCAGAAATTCTTTTAAGTCCTTCTCTGGTTTTTCCCTTGAAAAACAGAGTATCGTGATTCACTTCCTTCTCTTCCAGTGTAGGTGTTTAGCTCAAGTATGTGTAGTCATTATAGATCTTGATCTTTTTCTTTGAACTTGTGTTCTTGATGTATATCAATGTTCTTCTAGTTCTTCTTTTCATGTATGGAAAAATTATCTCTCTTTTTTTATCTCCCTATCCGTTGTATATCTGTGTGTGTCTTTACTACAGCTTGATCTTCCTTTCATTCCACGAGCTCCGGCAGTAGGAATGATTACCTTTTCATAGGTATGAGGTACGGTCACCAAAAATGCCAACAATCAACATTAAATAACATTAATTTCATTAAAAACATCAATTTATAGAAATTCAAATAGTTTTCATGACTATCAGTGAGTCATGTGATTGATGAGACATTTTGAATCTATATTTTTTTCGGTAGCATCAGCATCGGTGTCTCAGCATCGGTGTGTCAGCATCGGTGTCTCAGAATCGGTGTGTCAGCATCGGTGTGTCAGCATCGGTGAATCATCATCGGTGACTCATCATTGGTGTCTCATGATCGTCGGTATCAGTGACACATGATCGTCGGTATCAGTGACACATGATCGTCGACATCTCTTTAGATCTTCGGTAGCTATCGGTGCGACCATTCATAATCGATGCGACCGTTCATTATTAGTGCGACCATTCATCATCGATGAAACCGTTCATAATCGGTGTGACCGTTCATCATCGGTGCGACCGTTCATCATCGGTGACTCAGGAAAATGACTATCGGTGAGTCAAGATGGGGAATTCTTACAAAGTGTCTGGTCAATCCAGAATACTTCCAGGTCAACCATAACCATACATTGATCATAGATAAACAATTGTAGATATTATTTAATCATATTTATAACAAGTTGAAAAAGAGATTAACAGGAAATAAATAAAACTATGATTTGTGATTATTAAAATAACCATTTCATAAGGAGTTCAACAGTTATTATATCATCTTATTTTTCATGATATTAAAATTTTATGTTAATATGTTATGCCTCATGCAACATTTTTTTTATTTTCATTATGTATTACCTTACAGGGATTTACACATTTTGTTAATGTATTTCCTAGTATATAATATGAATATTTTGAGGACATAAGTATTTAGGATCACATTATTGTGAATGAAAAAATTGTTGCAATATTTAGTTTCCCTTTGATGTTTTATAAACATAGTCTTCCATTGACAATGGGTCTCAAAATATTTGAGGTGTTTTTAATGGATGTTTATGCTAAAAATCAGGTAAAAATACGTGTAATAGTAATTTCTATTTATAGTTGGTATCAAATAAAGGCCTAGCTAACTTTGAAGATTAGAAAGAGAATACATTAGTGAGAACACTAGGGATAATCCTATGAAAAGTAGAATACCAAATAATTTTGATGAAGTAAAGAGATAGTGGTTTCAAAGAAATATAATCCATTTGTGGACACTACTAGAGGATGAGGCACTAAAAAAGTTTTAGCTATGGGTAATTTCCTCAAATAGGGTTCTTTGGTTGTTAACTTGATCACTACTAAGTGAAAGACAAACATGCTTTGTTTCACACCAGGTTTGACACTCCAAATGTATATGATTGGTAAAATTCAAAAACTCTTTGTGAACCATTATGAAGGGATTTTAATATATTTTTATATTATAAAAAAGAATATTTAAATTATCGGTTATATCATATATTGAGGCATAAAGGCTCCTATGATTGGATTTGTGCGTTATTTACATATTATTCACTCAATGTTTAGAGTTTCCAACCTTAAATAATTTTTTTACTTTTTATTGTAATCCCTATATTTATATTATATATCGTGAATTACTAGAACTAGCATAAAATAAGGATAGTTGATCTCATTATCCATTTTTTGGAATAAAATTTCATTTATGATTATAGTTCAACAATGTCATTCATATTTTCTACATTCAAAACCAACCTCGTAAAATAATTCTTCATATATCTATGATATTGCAAAACTATGATATTATTGCACCCTAGTTATATAACTCTTACATGATCACGATTTATGGACCGAGCCTCCTAGAAAATCATGTCTTTATACCATTAGTGTTATTTGATACTATATTGCGAATTGAATGAATGTCCTTAAAATAAGCCAATGTAAACTATTAAGAGTGTGAGATCAGTGTTTCTATTAAATGTTATCCTCTAATTATACACATTTGTAAGGAAGAAAGTTAATCTCTATTGAAATATGCTTCTTTTGTGTAGATATTATTTCCTTATGAGAAATAATATATTTTACAATTATTTGAGACAAAGAATTGAATCGTGATTAAACACATTCCCATTGTATGGAATTTTTTTCAATATTACCTGTAGAGTTTCATAGTCTTCCTCTGGAATAGGATGTTGATTTCATAGTCAAACCTATTTTTGGATATATACCTATTTTCAAAACTAATTAAAGAATTTATAATATTGATTGGGAAGAACTAAAGAAGTTGTAACAATATAAACTGAAAAAGGTTTTCATATGCCTGGTTGAATCTTTGTGTGTTGTGTTAGTCCTCTTCATCCAGGAGAATAATGGGTCTCTATGACTTTTAATTGATTATCACGATCTCAAAAATATCATGATAAATAATATGTATTTCCTAACAAATATTTATGTCTTCTTCGATCAACTTCATGGGGAAGATAATTTCCTTATGTTGGAAACTCAATCGAGATATCCCCATTTTAAGGTAATAATGGTTGATAATCCCATCAGTTCTTTTTAAACAAGGTATGGGAACCCTAAGTTTAGAGTGATATACTTTGGAATAAATATATATATATATATATAGATATTCATGGACTTAATGAATATACACATTAGAGATTAGCTCAACCAATTTATTAAAATATTTTTAGATAATCCCATTATATAATCCAAAACAAAGGTGGATCATGAAAAGAATATGAATAATACTCTAAATACTTTGTGAATGGATAATCTATATGAAAAGTATCGTAAATTTGAGTGTTTCATATGGAAATATTAATTTTTTGGTAATTTTTCCACAATGAAATGGATTGATGTGGAACCATGTATGAGAAAGTAAAATTAAGAGTGGATGAGAACAATATATATAATGGATATCAATAATTTTCTTGAACTACATGGGTATTATTGTTGATATGTGTGAGGAAAATTATTATATTAAAACATTTTAACCATTATTTCTCAAATGGTAGTGATTTTTGTCAAGATTGATGAATATGAAGAGAGAATCACTTTACTAAAAAAGATTATTATCAATAAATTAGTCCTCACACTTCCATGAAGTTGTATACTCCCCATGGTATAACCTAAAGTCCAGTTAGAGGTAAGCCCCTGACCATTTTTAGAATAAAGGAAAAGTTCATGAGAGGATGAGGTTGGAAACTTTCCCACATCCAATATAAATAAGATTGTAAATCATAGTAAGAATAGTCATTATCACATCCAAGTTCATCAATTTCCCATTCCGAAGGAGAAATAGTAGTATTGAATTACTTGAACACCTTGATATCCATCATCCATGATATTTTAGATCGGGTAATGACATTATTTGATGTATTAGAGTATTCATTACGTGGATTCCACTTTGGGGGGGTCAGAGGTCATGCCCTCACCTTTTGTGACAATGTTATTAAAAGAGACTTTTCTTGGATTTTAGTCCTCGAAAATATCAGTATGCAGCTCAATCCTATGAACATCACCCCTCAAGACCTACATGACCATGAAAATATCATCCTGATAAAAATAATAAGCCCCGTAAATTGTGGTTGGTCATTCATATCATCAATGACTAAACCCTGAAATTCATGACCCGCAATGATTTTATTAGTCGACTTTTTTAACAGATCGAGTTTCCTTCGGGAGTGGAAAATTGGAATTATCAGTGTTCTCTTTTTTATTGCATATTTGATTTCTCTTATTAATCGGACAAGGGATCGTACTATCATGTAAAAAATCATCAGTATCAATAGAAGTCCAATCAGAACCCCCCCCCCCAATCAGTAATTTCTTATTCATCAGCCCGGCCCTGATCCAAAATCAGTTCCTCATTCACCAATACCTAAAAATGATTACCAAGATCAATATTAATCTCCTCCTGCCTAGGACATGAATGTATCCAAATTTTGATCCTCACATTCTCCCCATTTTCATAATTTGAACCAACTGCATGCATTCCCCTTGTGGAGCAGTCCCACACCTCCTCATCGCATCATGAGGGTTCATCCCTTTCCACCCCCGGGTCACGTTTCAGTATATCAAAAACATCATCAACCATAAAATCCAAATTGATGAAACTTACTTTTCTAGGTTACCCTGTAATACATTACCAGGGGTAAAGACACACCCTTCTAGCTTCCCACTACCTATATATAGATTTCCATGCTGAGGACTCGACACCACCTCAATCTGTTCATCCAATGAAGCCTGTGAAACTTCCTCTCATCCTCTACACATTTTCATCTGTTTCCCAATTATTAATCACCAAGATCAGTACTCAAACCAATAATCAAACACAATGATCCATTTATATCTAAACCCCTAACCCACAACAATGAATAAGAATTTACCCCAAGATCTAGATAAGTCCACTTCAACGCAAATCCCTTGTGAGACCGGATGGAAAAACACCCCAGTTCAAATGTCAGAGCAAAGATACCAGAAAACTAGGATCCCATGTATACTAATGATAGATGGATTATAAAATGGGAGTTGTAATTTTGGAAATCATACCAAAATTTATATGTTCAGCGAATCCTACTTCATGTGGTATTCATATTTCCATTGCAATATGAAGAATCGGAGGCCATCACAACAGCTTAGAGTGAACGATCATTCTAGAATCAGATCTACTTCAGATGCAAAATGAATCATAATATGCATTAGGTCGAGGAGGCCCACTGTGGAGTGTTTATATATATTATAGAAATATAAGATGAATCGGTCAAATAGATCCAAATATGGACATTGTTTCATGAATCACACTATCAACGTCATGTTTGGGAGGGAGGAAGCATCAATGAACTCTTAATCCTAGATCAAGATCTATGGAATCCATTCTAAGGGAACTGGAACATTGGGTAATAGAGTGATTTGAGGTAATGTAGGTGAGAAATCAGGATGTAAGAATGGTAGGATGAGGTGATTGGAAGGAGGTGGTGAAGATCCCCCCCCCCACCACCAAGGGAGGAGGGACATACTCGGATGCCATCACCACCCAGGGAGGAGCTCGCCATATGCGAACCCTACCTCTCATCACCATTATATCCTCTATTTATGGTATACAGTGGTGATTCAACAGGCTGTATACAGATTCAAAATGACTATGTTATAGCCTATGTCTATGGGATGTTGAATGTCGTTGACATAAACTATCCAATTCAGAATTTGGATCTGGTTATTTTATTTAAAATGTTGAATGTAAATCAAAATTTTATTTATGGTGTGAAGTCATATAAATATATGTGAATCATAGGATCCAAAAATATATATCAAAAAAGAAGGAACACAAAAATCACCATAAATATAGTTAAAGATGTTCAAGGACTGTGACCGCTAAATCCAATACCATCATTGGAATAGAAATAATCTTTACAATTCTCTTAGTTTAAAGGATCATGTCACTGTATCAATTGTGAGAATTGAGAGGGAAACAATATTATTAAACATCCAATGAATGGACATGAGAATCATAATGGATGGTTAATCATCATTTATTTCTATGTTTTTTCCCAAATATCCCTTATGGATAATATAATGGATTCTCAAAGTGATCATATGAAATTTGAAGATAAAGTTAAATCTATGAGAAATGTGAAATCATAAATGTTCAAAACATAAAAAAATGAGTCATATTATTTGGGTCTTGACTAGGATTATCGAAAAATCCAAAGATAATGAATGATCTACTGAATGATGCATTAAACAAGGAAATCTCCATCCACCCATGGAGTATAAATATCTATCAAGATATCGTGAATTACTATTAGTAAAAAAATATGATGAAGTATATCATGGAATGTACATCCATGTGTCAATTTTTTTAATAGGTGAATACTAAATGGGAAAACTCTTAGGGGATGATGAAACCATTACCCATTCTTATATAGAAACGGGAAAACACCACCATGGGAATCATCATTGGTTTTTAGAATATGTCTAGAGAAAATAATTAAATATATGTTATTTTGGATAATCATACAAATAATTTTCATATCATGGATATTTTAGGGGACTTCTCAATTGATCAGATAGATAGGTTACATATTAGAGAGTGGTGAGGTAACATGAAAAAACAACTATCAATTGTACCAGATCAATACCTAAGACAAACCTTCATATTCTATAACATTCTATAATATGATTTCAAAAATGAATTGAACTTCGGTAAAACATGTCACCCTAAAAATTATATCCAATATGTGTGGAATATCTAGACACTAATATACATGTTGAAATATTTTTTTAAGGACATTATAGGTGTTTTTAGCATCTTCTACTGGTTATGTCCTTATACAATTATAATTTCCACCCAATCATTCAAATGACTCCATATAAATTCTATTATGGGAAGATATATAGAAAAACTATCTTCTAGGATGAAGACATAAAACACGTGATTTTTTTCATAAAATAGCTGAGTAAATTGTATAAAAGTTAAAGATAGTTCTATAACACATTAATTTTTCACTTTGTCAATAGAAGGGATATGTTTCCAATCATTGATAAAACCCTATATTTGATTTTAGTGATAATTTTTTAAACCTAATATCATGATGGAATAGAGTTATATGATTTGGGCAGAAGGATCATCTACCTCCAATGGGAAAAACACCCATTGAGATTCTTGGTCACATCTGAGGTATAGAGTGTTGACTAGAACTCCCAACAAAACATTCTCAAGTATATAACCAATTATATGTTTCCCATTTGAGTATTTATATATTATATCCCTCACATATATAAAATTAATATGTGGTTTGAATAGAAATTGATATCTTCAATAAGGATAAACCAATTATGAACTTAGAATATAGTAATTGGGTTCTAATATACAATATTACACACCATGTTAGTGTAATATGAGGGATACAAATGTACAAGGAGATGACATTAGAACTGTATGAAGATATGACTCCAAAGTTACCTCTCTTATTTTCAGTATAGTATGTCAAATTAAATTTCAAATGAGACATTTATTAAGGTGGATAATATAATAAACTATAATTTCATTAATGGAATTTCCCTCTTCAATATATAATTCTGTCATATTTTGAAATATAATGTTATAAAATGTATAAGAACAACATGATAGAATGATAAATATTTTATTATAATAATTTTGTCATTAAATTTATAGAATAAAAATGGCCATAATAATGCATACTATTATATTTGGATAAAAATTATGACATAATAAATTAATGATAATAAAATTTTTATTTTTCAATTTCTAATAATAATCACACTCATGAAAAAACTATAGAGATAAATTGGATTGTTAGTAATGAAATATTATTTTTTGGAATGAAAGTATAAATGATAATAAAATAAAAGGTATGTAAATGAAGAATGAATGAAATTTCAGGTATTTATATAAAGTATTAAAACCATATAACTTTTAAAAATCTGAATGTGGGAATAGTAATCTACTAGTTAGAATAGAAACCAGGACATTAAAATTATTATATGGCCATTATGACAAGTAATCAAATTATTAGAATATCCCATTACCCTATGTTAGTGTAAAATAAGATTTATGTGTCTTATAAAATCAAAATATGATATATTTCAAATATGATACTAGTAAATAAATGTTTTAAAATTATATATAATGTTTATATATTATGGTAAAACCTAAATGTTTTATTTACAATTTTATAATAAAAGTAAGGATTGTAAAAATGTTTTTTTATAAAATGGATTAAAAATTAATATTTTGTTTTATTATTTTTAAAATATTATTTTATGAAATCATAAGTTAGTTTTCAAATGTCTTAAAAATTGGTCATATTATAAAAATTCATATTTTTCCAATAATTGATATTTTTATAAAAAAGTTTTTTCTTAATTAGAAAATTATTTTACTAAAAATTATTTCATTTATAGAATATAAAAATTCATAATTGTTTATAATAATTTTTTTTTCTGTAATAGTATAATATTTTTGAATATTGAAATATAGTAAAATAAAGTATTTAACATTATAAGCAATGTATAATAATTTTTTATTCATTGATGATGTATGAAACCAATATTTCTCACTCACATGAGTACATTATTGTATATAGATATAATAATAAACATTATTTGTATTTATGATCAAAAATAATAAACTAATGAATATATTATTCAGAATTTTCCCTCACCTCCCAATATAAATACCACCCATCACAACCCATTTTCCTCACACCTTCTATGATTTGGAAATTTACAAGTTTATACCAAATTCACGTCCCAATCATCCACCCCAAATATTAATGAAACTAGTATCACTAAAAGAAAAATTCTATGTATATTATGGATTATTTTGAAGTGGAGACATTTAATATGTAATAGTATCAATTTACCCCTTCTAAATTCAATTCTTCTTCTACCCTCTCCACAACTACCTCATCTAACATGAAAAAATAATATTAGTATTATATATATAGTTAATTTTTATATCTATCATCTACTCTTTTATCATCTCCTACTATTGTTAAAAAGAATTAATTTTCCATATTATGTCGGTTGATCGCCTTCTTGTCCAATACATTTTCATTTTTTACTAACCCCTTTACTAAATTATTTAACGAACTTATAATTTTAAAAAAATAAAAAAAATATATATATATATATATATATAAATATGATAAAAAATTTCCATTTATATAATTAATATATCACCATAATATTAAATTAAGTGAAACTAGATTGTGATGTTCAATGAAATAACCAAAAAACCAACCATATAATATTAATGGTTTAATAAATAAATCATCTACATGTAGAAAAAAATACAGATATGTGGGAACATTTAATTTTTTATAAGTTCATTAATACCATTTTATTTAATTTCTAGATATTTAATTCCATCGAACAGGAACATCAACAATTATCCACCCGTGATCCATTATTGGAGCCATGAAATGTATGCTCCTATAACAACAAAAGTCAACATTATATCTTATTAAAATTATTATAAGTAAACATAATTAAATCCACCCATGGTTTTAAAAAAATTGAAATTCATGAATCTTTGACTTGTGTTGATACTTATAACTATCCTATAAACATAATTTTGTCACTTCATTGATTTGAATTTCAAAAAACTGTCATCTATAGTTGTGATCCATAAGTTATTTTGAGTCTGATATAACCAACTTATTTTTTGATGAATAGTAACATACCCTTATAAAAAGTAACATGAATTTTACTATGACCCTTATGAATTGTAAATAATATTATTATTTTATATTCTTAAGGTTATAATATAATGATATGTTGATTAATTTTTAAATGTTTTGAAAAATTAGTTATAGATTTAAAATTATTATTTTTCAATAAATTATTATTTTATTTAAATATTATATTACTAATATTTATAAAATTATTTTAAAAAAATTATGTTCATTTTTGAATTCTACACATCAAAAATTGATTGGGGTGAATTTTTGGGATTTTTTTGAAATTCTTGGATTTATGATGAATAGTAAATTGTGATATATTGCGATAAATGTTAAATACTTGTTTTACTGAATCATAGGTGATGAAAGGTTGATGCAAGCCCAATTTGATCTAAATAACATGAAATTATTACTATTTTGGGTCACATGAATCAAAACTATTTATATTTTTTAGAAATTTTTTAAAATAATGAATAATAATGTAAAATCCCTCCTCTCCTCCACTGTAAATGCATCCCTCATTCCCCTCTCAATATAACACCTCTCAAGCCTTTATAATTGTCTAAGTTTAGAAAAATACCCTCCCCAAGGATCTTCCTCACGTTAAAGACATTATGGTCTCACCAAATGTCAAAAACTAATGTCCTTAAGGACGAACTCAAGGAGAAGAGATCAAGAGATAATAATCCTCTTCCTCTTTCATGTGTTTTCTTTTCAATTCATCTCTTTTATTAAATTCTCTTCCCCTATCCTTATATATGGTGTATTAAATCTCCATAATTTTATATATCTTGTATGTAATCATGTTCATGTACAAAAATCATCATCTTTCTTCCTCTCCTCTCCCTCTTATTCTAAAAATAAAAACACCGTTTGTGATGTCTCGATTTTCTAAAATCTTGGATGATGTGTTTAAAATTTATAATATTTCCATAAAATATCATCATAAAACCTTGTAAATTGTTGAAATATAAAGTAAATTTTATTATTTAACCTAATTTATGTTCTGGAATAAAATTATATGCATGAAATTATATTATAAAATGAAACAAGTTCATGATTATCAAGCAACATCCAAAATTTATCTAAACAAATATAATTACGGTTTTATAAAGTGATATATCATTATATATTATAAAAAATTATTTATGGTGTCATCCTATATTCAGGAAACATATTTATACCCTTTCATTTCACTTATGTACATTCATTTCCATACTAAAATAATATGAAATACATACCTGCAATGCAAATTATGTAAAGAACGCATAAAAAACAATGTAAGGAACAAAATACTAAAAATTAAGGGTGAAATGATATAATTAAATAAAAATATAAGGTATTATAAACATGACTATGTTTCTATACGGTGTTAATAACACTCTTTAATCCATTGTACATGAGTTTTAATCATGTTTTATGTAATACAAACTTGATGTAAGGGAATTCTTAACCCAATTTTCATTATTTGGGTTAACCTTATCCTTTATTAATTGTGTGGTTTTATAATCATATACGGGATTAATTTTGGGTTATATTATTCTTTATCATGTTTATTTATTGTTTATACACATATTCATTTCGTTATATTGATTATCATGTTAATTATATGTTATTTTTATGGGATTTACTTATAAAATCTAATTTTAAACATCCAGTTTCAAAAAATTAAAGGAAATGTTTTTATGAAATTATTTAGGATATATGGTTGTGTAATGGTTCATGAGAATTTTTTTTGATTAAGGGTGGTACATATATCTCCCTCCAATTCATTGGGTATGTGTAGTTTGGTATTCAACCATATGGTTACTCCAACTATAACTACGATTGTTACACATTAATGTAGATGTGAGGGTTATATTGTAAGGCAGTTGTTATGGTTACAAATTATAAGGTAGCCAAGAAGGTTTTAAGATAATTTAATTAAGTATACAAGATACCTTTATGGTTCTATTTGTGGTCTATATATTTTTTGGAAATCTCATGGAGATCTCAATTTTCAAAAAGTTTGTTTATATGGGTGACAAATATGTATTTTTGAAACTGATATCATATATTACAAGTGTTCATAGAATAATATTTTCTTTCTCCTTTTATATCAATTTTGATATTTGTGAGCTCATCTCATGTTTTTAAATGATTTTCAATGGTTATAATGATGTGCAATATAAAAAAGGAATCCAAGTTAGATGCTATGAATATTTTTCAAAGAAAACTTGTTTTATTTTAAATGCTTAATATTTTGGAAGAAATGAATAATATTTTTTGGTGTTTTTTCTATATTAATGTGGAATGTTATGTATTTATTATATCCCAATTCTATAAAACTATAAACTTGAACATATCCTAAATATGAAAGGAAGTGATTTTTTTGACTAAAATTCAAGATTATGTAATGTAATAAGGGTGATTCCTTCTAATAGTAAAATTATAATTAATAAAGTATAGATGGGAAGGGTCTGAATTAAGTAATTATAAAATCAATTTTTTATCCATGGAGTTATGTGAAAGTGGAAAACCGGTATTGACATGTGGTAAGGGGTATATTTTAACCACAATTTTAATTAGGCAGTGACCCTCTATATCCAACTCAATTTATCTTTCTCTATGGCAGTTTTTAATAATTAAATATTTTATTATATATGTATCTTCCTTATTTATATAGATTATTCTCCCTTCCATTAAATGAAAAAACATACCTTGCATTTATTTTTCAAAATCATTATGGTCATGTCTCTTGATTGATTCCCTTTTTTTGCACACATAATAATATACCTGTTATGAAAGGTATATCAAAATAGAACTCCAGTACATTGGATAATTTCTTTTTTCAGGTGCTACACTATGTTTAGTACTCGAGAGTAATGCAAATCCACAATGGGACATTTTCCATCATGTGATGTTTTCTTCAATTTTATACTTGACCTATTATTAATTAATTTATTATGTTTTTTCTAATTTATTAAATTTCTATTATCATATGTTACATCATTTTTTATTTATGCTCTTATTCAATATTTATGTGCCTTATCATTTAGATAACATGTTATGACTCCAGAATTATATGTTATTATTAATTAACAATGTTTATTCCATTTCATGTCTTTATATCCCACCCCTTAATTTTATTTATTACCATGTTTATCCTATGAACATTGAGGATATGAAAAATAATTAGGAGAAAATTATGGACAATAAAATAAAGATTCATTGTTTTAGTTTTTTTATGCTTTATGAACATAGATCTCCAAAGAAACTATCTTTGATGATTTTTAGGCTCTATAAGATGGTTTTTTAAAATATTTTACAATAGTGTAAAATGTATGGGGTTTCTTTAAGATATTAATGATATGCATAATAAATAAATGTAGTCAATTCAATCATTCAAAACAATAATTTTAAGAGAAAAACCTTTTTATTCATATTATGTAATATTTTCATAACCATTAATTTTTCGTAAACTTCATTCCAATTTTGATATAACCGTCTAACATAAAATAATTATGATAATTATGCTTCTATTATAATGACATTACATCTAAACCACCACATAGTCATCCACTAATCATGGTATGATCATTTTTCTGTCGGTTTAACCCCAGACTTGAGAAATATGATTAAATTATATTATAGATGACTATGGAAAATTAATCACTAGAATAATATGATTTAAATATATAAATATAGATATTTTGTCTTCAATTATTATAATATAATCATACTAATTAATTACTAAAACACCTTTAATTCCTTAAGATTCACTAAAACATGATTTTTTTTCAATTTAATAATTAGTTTTTATATCTAAACCCATAATATATTGGAATTAAATCTTATAAATTCTTGAAACACATATTATATTACCATAAATGAACTTTTAATGATTAACATTATTGAATTAATGAATACCAATACTATTTTAATGACACACATTCAAAATAATCATGATTACTTACTCCTGATATTGAAATTACGTAATACATCACTATAAATTATATAGAAAATATATATATCTAAGGATTATAATTGAAAATATGTTTGTTTATGGTTAGAAATTATTTTATTAAGATACCTATTTTTTTGATACATGTGGTCAAACATGGTTCATAGAATTAATTATAAGTTTTAATGTTTTTATTTTCTACAATTTAAATTTTTGAGAAATTTTTTTTACACCCTATGTTTTCAATTATATATTTTAATTAATCGCCCAATAATATTTTATATAATTTTCCGTCATTATTAATGTTAAATTTTTTACATTTGAAACTACATCCTTCAAAAAGTTTTTATACAAATGTTTTTAAATATGTATGTGTTGTCTTTGTCTACCTTTCTGATATATTCAGATGTGTTACATGTTGTGCATCATGATTTAATGGTATTATTATATATTTATTTATTATACTATGAATTTTATAAGATTTATTTCTTTATAATATTGTTATTTTAAATGAAAAATTTCATTTAATTTATTTTATTTTCATTGATATGTTACCCCAGTAATAAGTGTTTTTGGAAACTAAATTTTCATTTACTTGGTTATGATCGGTCTCTTCAACATTATTCATATAAATGGGGAACATTATTCCCTTTGATTAAATTATTTAATATCCTATATGTTTTTCATATAATACATATAAATCCATTTTCAAATCATTTATTCATCATTGGGCATGAGGCCTGTAGAGGATACTGGTAGTTGAAATCCACAATCTTTCAGTTATAATGATTTTTCTAGATTCATGTTCTTCAATTTAACATTATTTATGAATACCATATTTTCATTAATTTTATGTGAGGGTGTTATTCTATATTTAATATATATATTTATTTGGGATATTATTTACCTAGACCTATATAATTACACCACATTTTTCAAGAATGAGGGGTTCTTAAATAGATAGATATTCTATTAGTTTAATGGGGAACTATTACTAAACCATATATTTGTTATTCTACTAATCATTTTTCATGATTACACTAGCAGGATGACTATTTATTTATTTTAACCATAAACCATTGTTTAATGGATAGGTTATGACCATGTTATACCATTTATTATCATGAGAATGTATTTGTGTTTTCTATGTTGTTTTTCAAAAATGTATGATTATTGGAAAATTTTATTATTAATTTGTGATTCATTTTATCAAAGGAGGAATGCATTTTAATTATAAAAAATTATGGTCCGATCGTGAAATTATATAGTCTAATGATGTATCTATATGACTCATAATATTTTTTTGGTAATATAGTGTTTTTCCAAAATATAACAATATATATCCATGAGATTAATATCATGTTGCTTAATATCACGATGTCCTATTATAAAATATAAAATTAATTTTATGAAATTATACATTTCATTATAAACAAACTAGTTATTACTATATATATGGTCAATTTAATTTCGTTTTTCTCAATGGATATATTATTATTTCATTTTCATTTTATTGTCTCTTTATGAGGATTAGTTATTATTTATATAATATTTATGCCATTTTTATACCATGATTTACTCTGTTGTATCTTAATTTTCATTTTAGATCACCCATTCTTATGTTTCCATTTACTTTTTCATTATAAAAATAGGAAAAAATGATATGTCTAACATGATATATTGAGTATATAGTTTTTTTTAGATTTGAAAACATTTTATTTATAAATAATTTTTTATATTTGTAATAACGTCCTCATATTGAAAAATACATAAGAGTTTTTAGTATGTGTTTTATAAATAATTCTAAAATGATCCTACAATAAATCATCATTGGAATATATGTAATATAATATTGAGTTTAATTATTGTAACTATGGGATATATATATATATATATATATATTGTACAATATATAGTTTGTTTCAAATAAAATATGTAATGTTTGTGTTTATTTCACCCATTTCTAGACTATGTGACAGGGGAATCACAGTTTATGTCAGAGTGTATTTTAGATAAATTTTTATATTATGGTGTTTTTTATGGATAATTTAGGTGTTTATATGTTAGGGTTGACTATAATATCAATGGTATAGACATCCTTTAGTGATATTATATTATTTAATTTTAAGGTCATAATGCACATTTCACTTTAGGATGCATATTGGAGAAATTTTATGAAGGCCTTATGGTTCTGTATCAATAAAAAATTCTATTTATAGGTTTAAATAATAATTCATTTGTAAATTATATATTGTGTTGTTTTCATATAAATTAAATTCATTTCAAGATAATATATGTTGTTTCATGATCTTGTATAGATTTACCTAAGGTTCATACCTCGAAAAGGGTGTATTTGGTAATAACTCGATCTTCACCTCATACACACCAATTTGGCCTTAGTGTAAACATGGTTTGACATTCCATGATGGTATTATTTTGAAAATCCCCTTCCATTTATCAAAAAATATATGGGATTTAAATATGATTAGGTTATTTAAAAAATATGAAATTTACTTTGTATAGAATAGATTTAAGCATAAAGATTTATATGATAATGTAAGAATTAACTGATATGTTTATACCTAGAGAAGGGATTTGTTTTATTTTTAGTGTATATATTTCAGTGATTTTTGGGTTTGGATTGTTCTAAGAAACATCATAGTAAATTGGGATATACAGTTTTTGGATTAAATAGAAAATCATGATAGAACCATACTAAAATAAAAAAATAGTGTTAACCAAGAATTATATCAGTTTAAATGTGGATAGTAGATATTGATCAATGAGTGATATATATTGAAATAAACAAAATGTAGGCTATCGTTGATGATAAAAATTATTAAACTCTATGATTATGTAAACAATGGAATGTATATGATACACCATCCATATGGATTTGGTCATGAAAAAATAGAATATGGTACACTTATCCTCCAATAATTATTTATGTAAACCCTTTGGGATTCTTATCCTAGTTATCCTTGTGTGAAAAGAAAGTCATCAATGAGTATTAAATAACAACTATAGTTATTTGATTATAAAATGGAACATCTAGTATTATGATTACTGTATCCCAAGATGAGGTTTAGGGAAATATAAATCTTTTTATTATTATATTAGTTGGAATTTATTTGATACTAGTAATAGATTAATTATTTAAGAATATAATTCATATTATTGAATCATATTTAGATTACCCATAACATATTCATTGTTTAAAAATTTAGAAGGGTATATAAAAAAAATTTCAGTCACTACAGATATATCTCAAAATTACTACAATAGAGGATGAAAAAATAGACCACCTCTATAATAATTCAACAATTCCAACCACCACATACATTACTCTATAAGGCAATAATATATACAATAATTATGAAATTTTTTAGGTTCAATACAAACACCATCCACTTCTTCTAAAATAGAAGGACATTATAGTGATGAAAAAAGGAGGATTCCACTATGTGTCCATGAGTCTAGGAGAATTTTTGTAATTATATATGATTATCCTAAATCATGTTATCGTAGGTATCATATGTAGGATATAGTTTATATCATGGATGGTGATACTTGGGAATATGATGTTGCACCTATGGTGGACATGGTCGAACATCCATCAACCTCCATCCTTAATCTAGGTGTTCTTCAAAGAGTAAGATACATAGAGGCCAATCTAATATCTAAGTGAATTAATGAGAGGATATTTATTGTGTATGATGATGTAGGAAAGAGAAATTATGGAATGAGTGATAGTTAGAGTGGTTTAGGTGAAAACATCAAAAAATTATGGATGGGGTCTAAATATGAATCTAGATGAGCCTTATTAGGAGGAGAATCATTCATTGTTGACTGAATTGTTTGACATCAGCCTCTCCTTGAAACTTATAAGTTTAAGAAATAAAGTGGATGAGATATAGATGTGTGTGGAAAACCTATTTATATATATTTGTATCTATAATAACAACAAACATAGGGAACCATATTTCATAACGTTTTTTGATAATCTATCAATACATGTATGAGAACGAATACAAACTAAAATAAAATATTTTTTAACATAAATATATAATTGGTATTTTGGTATAATTGGTAGAAAGAAACATAATATATATGTATATGCCAATATGTGGGTATCCTACAAATCCATGTATTAGTAATTTTATTAGATAAATCAATTTCACCATTTTGAATAAAAATTGAGGTTATTTTAGGTGAGAATTAAGGTATTGAATACTCAATTTGTTACCAGAGTTGATTATAACTCCTCTATATTTTAAAATATATGTAACTTTAATAATGAAAATGTGTTTGATCTTTTCCTCCTAATGAATCATCAGAACTAAATTATACCATAATATATGTATATAATTTATAAATATATATATATGGTCATTAAACACTATTTGTTGAACCAGTGAGAACAAAAAAAAATTCATTATGAAATATTTATAGACCTAAAATAATGGATAAATTTAATATTAATGATATTAAATTTATATACATAAAATTACTAATACAATAATTTTATTCATAGAGCGATATTTTTAAAATATTTCCTTTTTATTTGAAATGTATTTATTTTAAAAGAAAAATCTGATTAAATATTAAACAATATATTTTAGAAGAACAATTACATAATAAAAATATAATTAAAAAATTATGTGTCTTAATAATGACAATGGAATATAATGTAAAAATTGGTATTTTTCGATACAAATAGTTTTCATTATTTATCCAACTTTTATTCAAAAAATAAATTTCTAAAATTTATAATTTTAATTGTAAAAAAATAAAAAAAAATTCACATTCATAATAGTAATATTTTTTTATGATGAAAATTTGTAAACATTATAAAAAGTTTTATTTTTTAGTTAAATAATGAAAAAATGAATTTTTACAAATAATAGGGCATCTTATGATTTTTTTATTGTATAAGTATGAATCAAAAATTCACTAAAAACTATTTATATGAATAATTATGTTATTTAAATTCGAATTTATATGTTAAAAAAAACTGGATTTAATCACCAATCCCCAATTTTATATTTTATCACATAAGTATTATTTTCTCAATAATTCTTTAAATATATAATATTATTTTTTTTCAAAATTAATTTAAATTTCTATTTAAATTATGAAAAAAAAATTTTAAAATTTGTAATTATTTTTTTGAAATTATATAAAAATACCATTTCATTTTTTGGCATAAATGACATACTACCTTGGTAAAAACTATTTTTAATGATAAAATATAATATTGTAAAGTAAATAATATACGAGTAAATGATGAAAAACATGTTTTAAAATGGTATGAGATTTTGTGTTTGAAGAATTTTTCGACCTTATAACGTATTTTCTATTTTATTTTTTTATTTTAGTACCAAATTCCTTGATATTGTCTTCTCATTATTGAACTGTTCTGGGTATTTATAAAAATACCCACCCGTTTCACTTATAAATGGCATCTCCTCTACCTACATCCCATCAAACTAGAAGTTGATTAGTTCTACCCAAAATCATAACAATAATCTCCAAAAGTTACTATACAATTTTTCTTGGCTAAATTATTCTATAAATAACATTCTTCAATGGATCAACCATTTTTTGATGGAGATAATTACTGAAGGGTTCTATAATTCTCTAACCAATCAGTTGTTTTTAAGTTACTTTATGTGAACATATTCTTCTTAAAATAAAATTAATCCATATAAAAATGATGAAAATAATATGATTATTATATTATTATGTTATTATAATGATAGATCATTTCTTATATACCCTTTCTTTTCTGTTAGGAAAACTGCAGCTATCACTAGTGCATTATACGAAGTACCTCTTCCATGATGTATCATGTTCCACTTTCCTAAACTACCTTTCCGGAATAATCATAATTATAAATTTAATATAAATAAAAATTATATAAAAAAATATTTTAAAATTCTAAAATTATAATACATATTTTTCGTTTCTTCCAATAAATGTCAAATGAAATCATCATCTATTCTTATGTGTGGAATAATTTTTCCTTGAAATGATTGAATTTTGTTTTTTTATGAATCCCTTCATGAAAATTAATTAGAATGGTTCTAATTGATAAATATATTTGTTATGTTTCAATTAATTTTTTCTTGTGATTAATTGAAGATCCTATTCATTATAATATCAAAAAATATCATCATAATTTGTATTTTTAAAAATAATCAAAGTAAGGATGGTTTTATTATTCATATATGAAATATTTTTAAATCCATTAATTATTTTTATGTATCTATATATATATGATAAATCATAGTATTAATCACTAAATAATTTATTTACATGTATTTTATAATTAAAATTTAAATAACACACAACATAATCACCCATTAATTATAGTATGTTCAAATTTGGGTCAGTTTACCCTTAAAAATTTACCAGGTAATGAAATTATATTATTAATGACTACTAGAAAATAAATAGTGCAATAAAAATATATAAATATATAAATAATTTTTTATTTTTTATTTTAGAATAGTAAATTTTGTATTAATCTTATTAATAAAGAAAATATGTTTAATTAATTAAGAATCAATGAAATGTGATGATCCTCAATTTTATCTTCATGGTTTGGAACCAAAACTATAATAGAATAAAATTATAACATTATAAATATAATTTTAACCCTATTTCAGTACCTTTAATGATCTATTAAAAATTAATGTTTTAGAAATAATAAATATGAACACTGTTTTTATGACTGTAGTTCAAATTAGTCAAGATTCTATATACTTGATATTGAAAATATTTAATAAATAACAAGGATTCATAAGTATATTTAATATTTATGAAGTGTATGAATGAAAATGTATATGGTTAAGTTTATATATTTATTTATTAAGATGTATATTTTATTTATATGGGCAGTTAATGTATGATCATGGAAGACATGAAAAGAGGTAAGGTATTTTTTGTCCCCAATCTCAATTCCTTAATATATGGTCCTGTTATACATAGTTTTTTCAATTGTATGGTTAATTTACTTCACATTAATTATTTTTTATAATTATTATATAGTGATCAATGTTATTTAATATTACATTTTAAATTATATCATTTAAGGGGTTCAGATCTACATGTTTCTACAGCTCTAATGGTTTTAGAGGTCCCAATTCAGATTCTCTCATTAATTTTACATGTTATGCTCTATGTCTCTTTCGTATGTTTCTTTATATATTTACAATCCCATGAATTCTAAATAAATTATTTCCTTGTAATTTTTTGGATATAATATTCCCAATCATATTATTTTCGTTAAATTTCTTTTGAATAAAGTATTACCCCAGCCATAAGAGATCTTAGAAACACACTTTTCAATAATTATGTTATTATTATTCTATTGAACATATTTTATATCATTTTAGTATATTATACACTCTAACTATGTTATATGGAATCCTATAGTTTATTAATTTTTTCACACATACTCCATTTAAACTATTTCATGTCGTTTATGGTATATTCTCGTATGGGATTTTTTAACTCAAATCACATTTATTTGATTTAAAATGTATTATTTTTAACATTATTCTTCCAATTTATTTCCTCTAATAATACCTTATTTTCTAATGAATTTAATTTTCTGTATAACATTACTCGATATGGAATTATCTTGAGAGATTCATACAGAAAAAACATATTCCATTTATTGATTTATTAGCTATTAAAAATCC
The DNA here is from genome assembly GCA_963277665.1 of Viscum album. Taxonomy (NCBI): domain Eukaryota; kingdom Viridiplantae; phylum Streptophyta; class Magnoliopsida; order Santalales; family Viscaceae; genus Viscum; species Viscum album. The sequence continues at coordinate 1,977,581,005 of OY728146.1, read as the reverse complement.
ATATATTAATTATTATAATCCATATGTTTATTGATTACTCATGAAAGGTGACAATGTATTTTTAACCATGATCATTAATTCTCTTGATGGGTTATAATTATTTTATCCTATTTGTTGACATGGGTAAAATAATTGGAGTTTAATATGTTTTTATAAATATGGATGATTATTGAAAATGTTATTAAATTTTTTTTATGAATTACCATGTAGGATTAATTTTTTGGAATTAAAAAAGTTGTGGGTGGGGCTATGACTATAAATCTAATCGATGCATCAGTATGTCCCATGAGATAAACATGGTTTGGGATTTTTGTGTATTCTTACTGATAATGGTAATATCATGATGTTTAAGGTCTTGATATCTTTTATTATGTGATAGGATTAGTTATCTAGAAATTTTATTTGATCACATGTGAGCTATATATTTTTATCTATGTGATTTATTTATTTTCATTATTATCTATTGAAATATTCTAATATCATATTTATTTGATTATCGAATTATGATGTTTAATTACTCCTACTATAATATTTATTCCTTTTTTATGAATTGATATCCATAGTTGTGTGTTTTCCATTAATAATAATTTTATATAACCCCTTCTCTTTTATTATTTCCCTTGGTTGTTTAGAAAAATATAAACCTTGTTATATCAAATACGATATATTTTTTATAAAATTTTGTGGTAGTTATTGAAGAAATGTTATGGATTACTAAGTTTCTTATAGTGGAAAGATATCATTTAGTTGAGACATACATGGGATTTGTTTGTTAATTTTTTCTCCTAAATAAATAATTCTCTAAACCTAAATAGTGTTGGGAAAGTATGTAATGAAGTATTTTCATTATGAAATGAAATAATATGATATTTATGTCTAGGAATATAAATATTATTTTTAATCTAGTCTGTAAGGTCTATGTTTTTAGAATCATACCTAGAAATCTGTGTAACATCCTAAGATTTTACGATATATTTCCATTTAAATAATTTCACATGTTCAATAGCTCTCTTAACATGAAACATAGAGGTTCGTGGGAATTAAGATATATTATTAAAATATTATTAATTAAATTAGATAACCTAGAGACTGAGTATGTTAGTATGAATATAGGTAACCACATTATAATATATATATATATATATATATATACTGGTCCTAATAAGTAAAAAAAATTATGAATTTTTTGGAAATACACACTTAATAATTAGTGATGTCGTTTTATGATTTGAAAATAATTTTTCCTAAAAAATGTTTTTATTGAATTATGTGTGTTTAATTTATAATACATTTACACCACTATTAATAATTACATTTCGTAAAATGAAATCAATTTTATTAGTAATCATATAAAAATTTACTTAGGGTGATACTTTGGTTTTTATCGGAAATTATAGATTCTTTAGTTAATAATTAAAATATCAAGTTTTAAAATACACTCATTTAATTCATTAAATGTAATAATTAAAAAGCCCGGTTTTGGGGGGTGTGGTATTAATTTTTCATATGATACATTTTATCTATAATAATCTAATTAATTACATTTTTTCAGAATAATTCAATAAATTTTATATATGTTAATTTTTGTGTTTGAAAAAACATTTGTTTTTAAAACTATTTTCATTTATTTTTACAAATTTTTATAAAATATGATTTTTTCCACATAAATAAATTTAAACATAAAGGTTTATACAATATTTTGAATTAGTATATTTTAATTTTATATTTTGTGCCCCTACATTTTTATATATTACGATTAGCAACATTCAAAAAATTTGTCACCTTAATATAGGATATGTGAGGAAATTATGATTAATATCTATTGAGATGTGTCTTCAAATTCATTCAATAACGTTCATTTTTCTTCATTTTATGGTTAGATATCATCTATAATAACAAAAAAATTAAAATACTACCATTTTCCATTTAACATTGTTTTTGACTATTATAATATTAATATAAAAAAATGTTAAAAATGTCACTTTTTTTATATAAAATCAATATTATTTATTAACATGGATAATAAAAACAATTTCTTAATATAAATGTTACCCTGAAATATGAATTAATATATTTATCATGGTAATTCATTTTACATTTTTAGTAATGAAATAATTGTAATAATTTATTACGTAATTCTAAGACAGTGCTTCTGTGTGTAGTAGAAAAATAATGAAAATTATTTTAAAAAAATTAAATGTAATATTTTTTTGGTGAGTCATTTTTCCATATATTTTATAGTTACAAATAACATATTAGGGATATTTATATGGATTAAATTAGAATTTATTTTTTGTCAAAATTTTGTTAATGTCATGTTAAATGACTCGTGTTAAAAATTACACTAATGATATTTAATGAAAATAATATTGTATTGAATTATATTAAATACATTAAAATACTATTCCAGGAATATGTTATAATATTCGATTCAAAATTTTATCCGAATTCTGATAATGACCTAATTTCCACATTATAACTAAAATTATAACCCTTTAATATTGAACTAGTTGTTACCACAAGTATGTTTCAAAAGGATAAACGAGTGGGTTGATAAAAACACACACAATTTAAAATGATATATAAGACAATATAAATTTTGTAAATGACTAAATTATTACAATATATTTATAATATTTTAATACATGTCATTTTGTTACCAAGTTTCCTTGAATATGACTTTAGTATAAAAAATATTGTACAAAATTACATGAGCACCCTTTCCTACATATATAAAAGGACACATTTAATTTATTAAAATTACACCATATTAATCCATATATATTTACCATCCCATAAAAATTATATTATTACCTTATATATATACAGTTTAGAGGTTATATTCATCATGAAATATCATTCTATTGATCCTTAATAAGTAACATATAGGTAGTCTATTGAAGTAGGGGAAATTCGTTTATCTAACTCTTTAAAGTTTCATTCTTTTAATATAAACTATAAATGTTTTTTTATATCCTAAAATAATATCTCAATTATAAAAAATTTATTGATATATTGATATTATTGTAGTAAAACTATTTTCCCCACTTTTCATTCCAACGGAAAGAGAATAAAACACGCATGCGTAAGTAAAGATTATTGTCTCTATGTAGTTGTGTAATTTTTATTTTATCACTATTTTACATTGATGTTGATAAATATGGAAAATATTTGTTTATAATATAATCATTGAAAAATAATATTTTTGTCATTATAATATCATATCTACCTTTTAATAATCTCGTCCATTGTAAAAAGATAACGATTTTCATGTGTATGTGAGGACTACCAGATTTCCTAAGTGATGTGGTTCATTTTATATGTAATATTTAAATAGATGATAATAAAGATAAATTTAATGAATATATATGGAATATAATATATAATAATTATTGAGTAAAATGGATTTATTATATATCTTTATTTCATTACATCCTTTAAAATGTGAACGTAACGTTCAATTATATGTATGATCTACTTTCTCCGTTAATAGAGTAATTCATTTTTCTAGTGTTATATTTTATGGATGAATCTAAATATAAATTTCTAATTAATTCATATAATATTTATAAAATTATTAAAATTATATTAATGATGCAACCGTTATCAATGTAAAAGGACTATAACTACCTAACCAAAATACTCGTGAAAAAATGAGTTAACACCAATAAGAATAATAATAATAAATGATTGTTAAATTTTTTTTAAAAAGATGTAATAAATTGATATTATATAAAAATATTGATATTTATAGAGTTTATTTTATGTGGTTATAATAAATATAAATTTATTATACATGTCTTTAATATTACATAAAAATACAGTCATGTTTGAGGTAGAAACTTTCCGCCTCACTTTTATCAATGATCCATATTTCATATTCAATGCTTGTTTATTTCAAGTGATGTATATGTTTTCTGTTTGATATATTATATAATATATTTCATTTATATTCATGGAATTTATGTTTTTATTTGATGTTATTTCTATCATGGTAGTTTTGATTCAAAAAATACTGAATTGATAACAGATTTATATTTCAATCTCATTTTAATCAAGATTATTTATGCATATATTTCCATTTAAGGGAATTATAAACCATTAATTGATAAATAAATTTACTTTTATTATCTCTTATTTATTTATTGAAATTTAATATTTTCTAATCAGGTTTCTCACATTAGGCACTCAATATATAGATAATTGTTTTTATGGAAAATTGATTTTATTTCTCCCTTCGGTGAAAAATCATTTTTCATCTATATATATTTTTTCTAAAAAAATTAAACATTGTTCAAAGTATTATAATTAATATTATTAAATTAATTAAAAAAAATTAATGAAATTTCAAAAACACTGAAATGAATATTCCTATAATTTTACAAATAAGGTAAATTTTGCCATTTATAATATATTTGAAAGGAATCTATGTTTTAGCATACATGGCATGAATGGAATATCCGAGAATTATGAGTATCAATGATTAGTATATTTCATTAATTTATTCTAATGTTATTATAAAATAAAAAAATTTATTTAAAAATTTGGTTTTTTATTATATTTTGATATGTTTTTTTAAATTAAAAACGGTATCGTTCCTAAAAAAATATTCAAAGTACATTTCAATGTTATATTAAACTATGAAAATAGACATGATGTCACTAGGGATATAGTCCCTTGATACCATATTTATTCTTATTATGGGTGGTTTATGATATTTTGTAATGATTTTCAAAATTATTTATTCAATATAGAAATTTTTTGAATTATTATAATCTTGGTAGAATTGGTTTCACATCATTAAATAGTAGGGATTTTGTTTTTTTACCTAAGGTGATACCTATTTTATTTTGAATAGTAGTGAATATATTCATGAAATTAATCGAGGATTCATATTCTAAATTCCATTTTACCCAAAAAAAATTATGTTTTGAATCACGGAAATTATTTTATTATTCATGAATACTATTCTATAGATCCATATGGCGACTCTATGAAATTTGGGGGAGATTTCTTGCCTTAAAAATATATTAGTTTTTCTTCTAATATCTAGCTATTTAAATTCCATTATTTATCCTCATCTCCCATATCCATATTTTATAGTGATATGATCTAGTTTTTTACAATTGATTATAATTTTAATCTTGATATATTATCTATAATAATTCAATATTTCTCTACTTCACCATAGTTCTTAATTGGAATTTCTGAGAATTTGGTGTTGCTTTGATCATTAATTTAAAGTCTATAGTTCCGTATGATTTTCCCTATAATTATAGACATAAATTTCATTACATGTGTGAAATGTATTTTTAAATTAATCAATATTCTGGTTTTGAGATGACTAGTTTATTTATACTTAAAAATTCATGGTGATTGATAGAAACCTCTAAATTAAATCTAAATAAAATATTATTTTGGATTTGATAGAATTTGATAGACTAATTTGGAAATTGAATCTCAGAAAAATATTTTAAATTGAATGATTTTTTAAAAAGGAATCAATTTATGAAAACTTATTATTTTATTTTATAATTATAATTTCATTTAGAAAATAGAGAGATGGAAATTTTATTTTTAATTGATTTTAAATTGTTTAGTTTACCATTATTGATTCATTGATTGGTTGAAGGACATGTGAAATTCGGTAGTTATTGAGTAACACAGATAAATATTATATGATCTTACCCATATAATGATGATAACAATGACATATGAAAACTGTAGAATGATATCTTCCTTGATAGTGAGTAGAGTTTCAATGACCCGAGTCATGGGAAATGTGAACACATTAAGTCAAGATCAATGATTAGTAGTGTAAGGATCCTATTAATAGAAACTACCATACCTCAAGGATTGATACATGGTTCATTAATATACATTATTTCCTGACTATATACAATTAAATTATATATATCCATTATTCATGATGACAAATTGATTTATATTTTTTGTATTAATTTTTCATTTAATACTATTTTTGATATATCTATCAACTTTGTTATAATTAATGTATGTTTTCTGAAAATATGTAAATTTCATGAAATTATTTTTTTATTTAAAATGAAATCTTATTTGGTTTAATTAATATGTAATTTATTATTAAATATCTAGTGAGACCCTACTAGCATATATAGCTCACACCCTACCTTTTCTTTTGGAATTTTGTATATTATATTTTTTCATGTCCCAAAATATAGAATAATCCAATTGGTGGCGGTGGATGTTGTTGATATTTGGGACCAGAGTGAAGGAGTTCATGGATAGAAATGTGATCCATATGTTCAATGGTATTTTTCAATTTTTTTATCATGGAATAAGTTCATTTATGACGTACTATTCAGGTGTTGTATTACATGAATGATTTTGATACTTTGTGCCTTTTAAAGGTTTAGAATATTGATGTGTATCTATTATATTATTTATTTTTTAGGAAAAATGAATCCCTAATGATTATTTTGTGAAGAGGCAATCTAGTTTTCGACCTTTAGGGATTAGAAATACCCTTTGATCCATGTCAGATATACCTTAGGAATCGGGGTACCAACATATCAAGGATGGTTAATAAAAATGATGTATTAGATACTATAGGTTTTTTTTATACCATTAATGTATGTTAGTATGATGTCAGGTGGTTCTGATATATAGGATGTAGGATTTTTGAGACTGTGGTGGTAGTTTTGAGTTCCTTTATTTTAAGATCCCATCATAACCAGCCTTAAGTCGCCATGGGTATTTGGGAAAAAATTCATGTGGAATGTCTTGAACATGTTATGATGAATTTTATTAATTTTAATATAATTATGTAAAAAACCCATGCCTAATTGATTATCCCCTAAAAGAGTGTAATATTAATTGTTTATAATATAATATGAATGTGCATTTTTATTCATAGACACCATTATTAGTTCATTTTACACTTTGAACATTATTTCACATTATGATTTAAATTCATTCTTAAAATTCACTATTACATGCTACCTTCTTGAACATCTCATAAAACACATAATGGTCTTGATTTTATTTTAATACTATAATTTCAGTTCTCCCATGCTATAATGAACAATTCATTATTTTGGAGCCCTGGGAGATTCAATTTGGATGACCACCAATGTGGGAATTAAACCAACAACATTCTGGGCGAAGCGATCTGGACCGCAGCCCAATAAAATTACTGTATATGACAATAATCAAACCCGATGATTCTGAAATTATATCAAAATATATAATTCATAATTTTTAACATTTAATTATATAATTTACCAAGATAATATGGATGTTTCGATAGGGTTCCTTGCGGCCCATGTTGAAGATGAAATTCTGGTCCAGATTCTACGGCTCAGAAAAATAGACCATCATTTAACTCATATCTCGCAAACCACGAAATAATGGTAACTGAAATTTTACAAGATAATAGGGTACATCTAGGCTCTTTTTAATCTATCTATGGACCACTCTAATTCGACCATCTAGAAGGTTCTTTCAGCATATATTTTCAGTGGATTCAATCAGGCTGCCACTTCGGGGTAGGAATTGAAAAGTCTCATCTCCATTAATTTTCAACCCACCTAAGACCACCCCAATTAATTAAATTGACATATAATTATGGGTACTCAACCAAAGAATTAGAAAATTACTATTTAAGGAATTATTGGTGTAGGATTTTGGGATCCTGGATATTTTTTTCATTGTAATGTTATTAAGACAATTTCTCATTGTAACATTATTTCTTCTCATGTAAGTTGTTCGCATCACCTTAGTTTTCAATAAAACTTATTATTATTCTCTTATTATGTTCTTATTCATATCACCTTTATACCATTTCTACAAGGTTTTAACTTATTCTCACCAAACCCGGTGATATTATTCACACAATGGTGGAGTGATCATGATTTTTTTGTTTTTACTTCTTCAATTCCACCTTCGTAAGTCTACTTCCCACTTCCGTTGAGAACTTGTCATCAATATAGGGCTAGATAATTTATTGGTTGATCAAAATGAGTAACAAGGGGATCGATTGGATATTATTTCTCACTCTCTAAATTTTAATAATTTCATTTATTTGAGTTTCTTTCATTCAATGATTTTTTTTTCTTTCTCGTCCTTATTGAATTTATTCGCCCCGCTTTTATGTTATAATTTGATCCTTTACATTGGAATGCTCATGAAAATGATCCTACAAGTGTATAGGTGATTATAATGTGTTTGTGAAGGTTTTTAATTAGTAATTGATGAGGTTAGATTGAATCCATTCCATTTATCCTTCTTGAGATAATGAAATCGAAATCGTAAAAAAAATTCATCCAATCTACCCCGACCAATAACCTAGGATCAACTCATTTTCTCATAATTTGAATTCACATATATATTTTTGTGCTATTTTAAACCCGTATAAAATCAACCCATGTTTGCCACTTCATGTCCAAAAATCTATCTCTTTATATTGTTTGTCTAAATGTGGTTCTTAGGTCTCGTAGGATTCGACAACCCATGTTACACTGCAAGCGACCGCTTAACCTTAGAACATGGTTAAATTTGAGAGACACCATATTTTGGTGCCCTTTATGGGGACCAAGTATGTTATTTAGACCAAAAACCATCTTCCCTCACCCCCATTCTTCTATTATCACCCAAATTCTCTTATCTTTTCCCTTTATTTCTTTTTTTTTTCTTTTGGAACATGTCCACTTACACCCATGATAACTCAAACAGATTAGTTAGGGTGTAAAGTACTAGGATAGGAGAGTCATGTTCACCGAAGTTATTTTTTACATTTGATCTAAATATTCTTGAAACACCAAAGTAAATAATTAGAACAATTCTAATGGAAGTTCTTCAAAGAAATCAAATGGTAAACCCTCTGGGTCATCAAATGGGACACCCAAACCAAAAAGATCCAAACATAGGGATTTTAGTCGATCAAACCATGAATAGATACCCCACTCCTTCTTGGACCAATTCCCCCTAATGCATTAGACACAATTCCCTATGATATGCCAAAAACATCTTTAAACCCTTTTTCCTAAACCACCTTCCCACATTTCATGGAATGGAGTCTGAGATGTCATACCTTCATGTTAAGAAGTTCAATGACATTATAGAAACCATGTGTCCCCCACATCAACTAGAATCAACTAAGACGAGGCTATTCCCTATTTTATTAATAAATTTAGCTAAATTTTTTTTAAAAAATTTGATACCCTCATCCATCAACTCTTAGGACCAATTACAAAGATAATTTTACAAAAAATACTTTCCCTACCGCAAAACAATTGCACTAAAAAAGAGAATCTAACACTTTTTTGAAAAAGAGGTAGAGTAATTCTATGAAACATGGGAGAAGTTAAAATACACCCTAAACATGGTTCCACAACATGGTTTCTCTATTCATGAACAAGTGAGAATTTTCAATGAAGTTTTGGTCCCGGGGAACAAAAAATTCATTAATATGATGTGTAATGGGACTTTTAAAAACAAATCCCCAAATGATGCTTACGAATATCTCGAAATCCTTACTGAACAAAACCAAACATGGGGAACATCACCTTATTCTGGAAATCAACAAAGAACTACTAGAATTAATACACATAGAGAAAAGGAAAGCCTCAGGGATAAACTCATAGAACTACCTAGGAAGGTTGTAGAGATATAAATTAGAAAAACCCATGAAATCCAAACTATAGACCATGTTTGCACAATTTGTGACAAACATGACCAGAAAACAGACAACAACCCAACCATTCCATCCATAAAAAATGTTCTTCTAGATGGAAAACCTGGTGAATTCAATGACCTAAACTTCCAGAAGCCCCAATACCAAAACACCTTCAAACCAAGGAATAATGACCACCCATGATTCTGCTAGAAAGATAACCAACAACCTAGCCAACCACAAGGACCAACCCCTACCCTACACAAAATTATTCAAACCATAACCAATTCCAACCACAACCAGTCCAATACCAGAATCCTCTTATCAAATAAAAAAATTATCATGCAACCCATCCAACAACCAACGTATCCTCCTGGGTTAAACCAACCAACACAAGCCCCCACCCAATCTGTCCCTCTTCCAATACTTGAAGAGTTGTGTAAAAGAATTGAAAAATGAAATCCAAATTCTCATCCCATAAAAATAACATCAATCCATAAAAACTGGAAAGGAACCCAAGCCCACATAAGCCATTTCACAATAAAAATTAATGGGAGATACAAGTTTCACTCAAACAACTCAAGAAATACTAAAGGTTGTGATAGTTCTAAGAAGTGGGAAATCAATTGAGAAAACTGAACAAATAATTAGAAAACATTTTAAAGATTCAAACTATAATGAAACATTAAATAAACCACATGATCAAAGTGAAAAAATTGATAATAATTTGAATGAAACAACTCTTCAACAAACAGTCCCACAACCTGCCCCATTTCCTCAACGCATGAGGGGGAAACCCATGCCTGAATTGAGTGAAAAGTCAAGGAAAATATTCTCACATCTCGGGTTGAAAATTCCAATCTTCGATTATATTAAAACCATTCTTGCATACTCAAAATTATTGAAGTACCTATGCATATTTAAGAGGAAATTATCACATAATAACCTATTACATCTGGTAGCAAATGTTAGCACAATAATCCAAGGAACCCTTCCACCAAAGATGAAAGACCCAGGATGCTCATAATAAAATGTTGAACTAGGAGAGGAGAAAGATGTCAATTCCTTGTGTGACCTAGGTGCCAGTGTCAATCTCATTCCACATGTTGTGTAATTACATTTAGGCCTAGAAGAGCTCCAACCCACATCATGTCACACTTCAACCTGCAGATCATAGCTTTAGGATTCCAAAGGGGATTTTAAAGTATGTTTTGGTAAAATTAGAAAACTTCATATACCCTACTATCTTCATTGTCCTTGAAAACAATACAAACCTAGATAATATGGAACAAACCCCAATCATCCTTGTCTGTCCCTTCCTTGCAACAATAAACTATGTTATCCGAGTCCGAAATGGGAACATGACCTTCACCTTTCGAAACATTATTCTAGACAAGAAAATATATAATGAAATATCACAAATAGGGGATGATGACGATATTCAATATGTAAACATGATAGGAACACTAATAATGAATCCATAGAACATCAAGGAACATTTGAGGAATGATTTTTTTTCAGAAAAGATGAACTTCCTTTGTTCACAATAAGGAAGTTTATCTCCTTTTCTAGAATCACATTCAGATTGCTCCTATGATGAAATCATAAGACCAAAAATCAATGAAATCATTTAGGAAACCAAATTCATGGAGACCACTAAAACTCCATTTCTTAACACTGATCAAACAAATATAGTAACTAAAACTTCTACAAATGGTGAATCAATCCTATCTGAAACCCTAAAAAAATAAATTGATCTAGATCCAATGTCCCAATATTCTGCTGAAATTTTGAACCAACATGATCTTGAATTGAAATAACATCCTACTACACGTAAGTATGCATTCCTAGGTGAAAATGGAATGCATCCTATTGTTATTCATTCTTCTCTTCAAGATGTTCATGAGAGGATGCTTCTAGATGTCCTTAGGAGACACACGAAAGCCATTGAATAGACCCTATCTGATATTCCTAGGATTAGCCCACTTATCGGGACTCATATAATTGTTCTAGAACCTGATTAAAACCCATGCCATCAACCTCAATGGTGACCCGATTCTAAACTCGTGGAAGTAGTGAGAAAAGAACTATTGAAATTGTTAAAAACTGGTATCGTCTATCATATAGTTGAGAGTGAGTGGGTGATCCCAATCCATGGGGTTCCAAAGAAGAATGAAATCCTAGTAATATCCAATAAGGATGGAGAGATTCTTCTAACTATGGTGAGTAGTGGCTGGAGAGTCTGCATCAACTATATGAGGATTAACTCGTTTACTAAGAAGGACCATTTCCCCTTAACATTAATTGACCAATCCTTGAGAGGGTGGAAGGTCATTCCTTCTATTATTTTGTAGATGGGTACTTGGGGTACAATTAGATTGAGGTTTCCCTATAGGATCAAGGGAATACTACATTTACCTCTCCATTCGGAAACTTTTCTTTGAAACGCATGCCCTTTAGGTTTTTAAATGACCCTGGAACCTTCCAGCTGTTCATGATGAGAGTCTTCTCAAACATAGAAGGGTATTTTAAAGAGGTCTTCATGGACGACTTCTCTGTGTTTGGGGATACAATTGAGGGATGTGCAAGGAATTTGGTGAGAGTTTTTAAAAGATGTTAAGAAATAAATCTTGTCCTAAACTGGGAAAAATACCATTTCATGGTTAAAGAGGAACTAGTCCTTGTCTATGTCGTCTCAGTTAGGGGGATTGAAGTCGATAATGACAAGGTTGACATCATTCATCGCCATCCATCACCCAAAAATATCAAGGAAGTGAGGTATTTTTTAGGACATGCGGGTTTCTATAGAATATTAATCAGGAACATTAGTTCAATCACTCGTTCTCTTTGTGGTCTTCCAGTAAATGATGCTCCATTTATTTGGATAGAAATTTGTGAGGGTATATTCTCAACAATGAAATCCACTCTCAACACTCCTCCCATCATGAAATCCCCAAATTGGAACCTTCTTTTTGAACTCATGTCTGATGCCAGTGACATTACTTTAAGAGTTGTGTTATGAATACATTGTGATAAAACTCCCTGTGTAATTGATTACAAAAGGAAATCCTTAAATTATCCCCAAATAAACTACACCACCACTGAGAAGGAGTTATTGGCTATTGTAAATTCCATATAAAAGTTTATGTTATAACTCTTAGGATCCCCCATCACTGTGTTCACTGATCATTATGCACTGAAATACCTCTTCCAGAAAAACGATGCTAAGGCTAAACTGATTAGGTGGGACCTTCTCTTATAGGAATTAAACTTCACAATCAAGGTAAAAAAGGGTGTTGAAACTATTTTAGATGATCCTTTCACTAGGATAGATTATAATGAAAAATTATATCACCTTTATGTGTCTGATTCATTTCCTGATGAACACCTATACTCAATGTGTGACTTACCTTGGTATGCTAACATAGAAAACTTTTTAGTTACATGATTCATTCCAGAATTCTTAGGGACTCAAGGTAAGAGGTAATTTATTTCAGATTTCATGTACTATGTGTTTGATGATACATACCTCTATAAGTTCTACCATGACCAAGTCATTAAGAGGTGTGTCCAAAAATTTGAACTAGAGTCTATCCCTAAATTTTGTTATAGTGAGACATGGTGAGGTTACTTTTCCTCTAAGAAAACATCATCTAAGGTTTTTCCGAGTGGTCTCTTCTGGTCCACCTTCTCAATGTACTCCTACTCATTTTATCAATGTTTTCCTAGGTTTCAACATGTATCTTCCATCACAAAAAGGAATCAATTGAAACTCACTTCCATCATAGTTATTTAAATCCATGATAGTTGGGGAATCAATTTCTGGGGTCCCTTCCAAAACTCTAGGGGATATTTGTACATTATTTTAGCTGTCGATTGTGTCTCAAAATGGGTAAATAAGATTCATACAAAATCTAATGATCAAGAAACTATAATTATATTTCTTAAGGAAAGCATCCTCTATAGATTTGTAGTTCTTGGGGCTATCATTAGTGATCGTGGAACTCATTTTTACAATCATACTTTTTCATCACTCATAGGAAAGTATGGAATTACTCAAAAAGTCTATACTACCTACCACCCACAAACCAATGGCCAAGATGAGTTATCCAATTGAGAAATCAAACAAATTATTGAGAAAAAATTTAATCCATCTATGAAAGATTGGTTGAGAAAACTCTTATATTCTCTTTGGGCATGTTGAACTACATTTAAAACCAGTTTAGGAATTTCCCCATATAGGTTGGTTTATGGTAAAGTATGCCATTTTTCAGTGGAGATTGAACACAAGTGATTTTGGTAAATTAATAAAATTAATTATGACCTCTCATTATCCGAAAAAAAGAAAAATAAGATCTCAATGAACATGAGGAACATAGTATGGAGGATTATGAGAATTAAAGGATCAATAAAGCTAAAGTAAAAGCCTGCCAATATCAAAATATTAAAACTAAACACATTGTACCAGGTAAACCAATTATTTTTTATATTTATAAACTTCATTTACACCCAAGAAAGTTGAGGTCCAGATTGTCAGGCCCATACATAGTGCATAAGGTGTAATCCCATGGGGCTGTATGAATTCAAGATCTTGACAATGGTAAAACCTATATAGTGAATGGAAATAGAGTGAAACCATTCATTGAACCATTTCAAAAATAGGAAGTTTATGAAGACTTATGTGAACCAACCTTAGATGAGGAAAATACTTAAACAATTAGGGGTTTAGGTCGAGCTAGAGTCGTTAAGAAAAGCGTTGCATGGGAGGTAACCCATTGTTTTCATGTTTGCATTCGTTTAATTAATACCTCAAACTTTTGAATTGTTCTTCTTTTCTGGGTAAGGATGGGTATGAAAGGGGCACACAATATTCTTCTGTGTCATGTGGTGTGATCTTTGAGTAATAATTTACCTATAAATTTTAGATAAGATAATGTATCATCAGTTTATTTTATTTCAATGAGTTTGTTTGATGCAAATATAATAAAAAATTAGATTGTTGAACTGTTATTATTTTACGAGTAAGGATGGGTATGAAAGGGGAGCACGATATTTATCTGTTTTAGGTGGTGTGATCCCTGAGTAATTCCTTACCCATAAATTTAAGAGAAATAATATATCATTAGTTTATTTTATTTTTATGTTTTTCTAGGTTAAATGAAAAATAAAAAAAATAATAATTTAGTTTGTTGACATGTTATTATTTTATGAGTATGTTTGGATATGAATGGGGAGCACCATATTCATATGTTTCTTGTGGTGTGATCCCTGAGTAATACCTTACCCAAAATTAGAAGATAATACAATGTATCATTAGTTTATTTTATTTTTCTATTTTTGTAGATAAAAAAAAAACATATAATAAAAAAATTAAAAAAACATGTTGTAGTTCATGGAGAAAATACCTTCACAACCGTCCAAGCCACTGGGACTCGAACCAGGACTGAAGTGAGACTCGGGAATGCATTTTCAACATCAACCACTATGTGAATTCATTACATGATTTTCATTTTCAATTTCTTTTTTTGAACTTATATCCTACCCCATCTATGATTTCATTTCTTTAAACAATTAGGACAGTGTTATTCTATTTTGGGGGAGATGAAATTAAAAAAATTATTTTGTTTTCATCATAAAATGTGTGAAAGGTAAATTTTCATTAACTTGAACATGATAACACACATTTCAAACTCTAAAATTGGATATTGAATAATTTTTCATTCCTTGATTTTGATTTGAATGCAAGATTAAGTTAATGGGCATTGATTTTGGAATGTGCGGTTGTCCGATGTGATTTTTCACCATTTATATTTTCATTATTTTAATAAAAAACACAATTCATGACCACTACATTTTGGGGTATTAGTTTGATTCCATGGGGTCCCATAATATATGGCATAGGTTTAGTGATCATTTTATTTTTAACATGAGTACTAAATACAGTCAATTCCACGTAGAGCAATAAATTTTCCGAATGTGTGGCTTTCGACACATGGGGATTGTGACTCCATATTTTTCTTGCCTAGAGTGGGGAATTTTATCTCTATTTTTGGTAATTTGAATTTTTTGTTGATTGAGTAAACTCTATATGATTCCTGAATATATAATCTTTACTTGGTTCCCTAAGGTCTTTGAGTCTAGGAGTCATCGGAAAAGTCTTTCTACATGAGTTGACTTGATTGAGTTCAATTTCAATTACGAAAGCTAAAATAATGTAAATTTAAAAATATAATTTTTTTTGAAAAAAATGAATACTCATCTTAATATTAAAATTTTATTTTTCCTACCACATCCATTTTTTCTCCCTTGAATAAAAATAAACCCCATGGCTTTTGTGACGCACAACACTTCATCATGTTTAATTGAAATTGGATGAAATATGGCGATGAATTTGAACAAAGGAATGGGATTGGGCTTGGGATATGCCTCTGTACATAGCTTGTTTAAAATGATTTTGATGGACTTCATTCTTTTTGTATGAGGTATTTGGGTGAGAAATGTGTATTAAAATGTTTTTTGAAAAGGGAATTCAAATTTCAATTTTTTGAGATTTATTTTTCTCTGGAGTAGAAAAACTCATGTTTGGGGTGTGATTATCCCCTAAAAGAGGCTAATATTAATTGATTATATATTAGTATCATTGTGTTTTATTAATCAAAGACACCATTATTAGTTCATTTTACACTTTGAACATTATTTCACATTATTATTGGAATTCCCCCTTAAAATTCACTTTTACATGGTACCTTCTTGGAAATCTCACAAAAACAATAATGGTCTTGATTTTATTTTAATATTTTATTTTTAGTTATCCCATGATATAAGAAACAATTCATTCTTCTGGAGCAATGGGATATTCAATTTGGAAGACCACCTAAGTGGGCTTTGAACCAACAATATTCTGGGTGAAGTGTTCTGGACAGAAGCCCAATAAAAGTACTGTAGAGGAAAATATTCAGGCCCAATGATTATAAAACGTTATCTTAAGATATAATAAATTATGTGGAAAATTTCATTAAATATTGTCCCAAGCTATTTCTAATTTTTTAATATAGTTCTAGGCGGCCCAAGTTGAAGATGAAATTCTAGGCTAGATTTTATAGCCCAGAAAAACAGCCCACCATTTTACTCATATCTCGAAAAAAAGACATATTTTCTTCTGCAATTTGAGAGGATATTAGGGGACATCTTGGGATACATTTTATCCATGTATGTACCACTCCAATTCCTCCATATGGAAGTTCCTTTCTGTATATCCTTTCAGTGGATGAAATCTGGCTTCCACTTCAGGGCAAGAATTCAAAAGTCTCCTCTCCATTAATTTCCCACCCACCTAGGCCCACCACAATTAATTAAAGTGACACAGAAATATGGGGTATCGACCAAGGACTACCTAAATTTCTATTTAAGTTGGTAGTGGTGGAGGATTTTGGGATCTTGGTGCTTTTTTGTCATTGTAATGTTATTATAACAATTTGTCTTTGTAATGTTCTTCCTTCTCATGTAAGTTGTTCGAATCACCTTTGTTTTCAATAAAAATTATTATTCATCTATTATTATGTTCTTATTAATATCAAATTGATATTGTTTTCTCAAGGTGTGAGCTTATTCACACCAAATATTGTTATATTATTCACACAATGATGGAGTGATCGTGATTTTGTTGTTTTTTACATCTTCAATTCCACCCTCGTATGTCTACATCCTGCTTCCTTTAAGAACATTTCACCAATATAGGGATATCTTTTTTATGGCTTGATCCAATGGAGTTTCAAGGGACTGTATTGGATGTTGTTTCTAACTCTCTAAATGTTATTAATTTCTTTTATTTTAGTTTCTTTCATTCAACAGTTTTCTTTCTTCCTCTTCCTTATTGAATTTATTCACCCCACTTTTATGTGCTATTGATATCCTTTACCTTGGAGTGATCAATAAAATGATCCTACAAGTGTATAAGTGATTATAATTTTTTTTCAAGGTGTTTAATATGTAAGTGATGAGGTTAGTTTTAATTCATTGCATGAATACCTCCTGAGTTAATAAAATCGAAATCGTAAAAAAATGAATTCATCTAATCCACCATCAGTAATAACCTAGGATCAACTCATTATTTCAAAATTTGAATTCACATAGATCTTTTAGTGCTCTTTTAAAACCATATAAAATCAACCCATGTTTGCCACTTCATATGAAAAAACACATCTCTTTATATTGTGTGTCTAAATGTTCTTCTTAGGTTTATGGGGATTCGAAAACCCAAGCTACACTGCAAGTGACCGCTTAACCCCTAGAACATGGGTAAATTTGGGCGACACTAATGATTTCTTCTATATAGAACTGATATTCCAATGATTGTTTTTTAATTTGTTAATATATATATATATATATATCATAGCTTATGAATTGAGTGTTTTGTATTGATGTTGTGTTATATCATGCCTCTTAGATGATGTATTAATAGTCTATATGAGGAAGGTACTGGTGAATCATTGTTCAGGAATCCTCCATTGTACCAAAACCTTATTAGGATAGTGGTGGTTTTTGTACATAGTTTGGCACAGGTAACTCCATTTGTTCTCTTTTATGACCTATAGTGGAACCTAGAATGGATGAATATAGAGATTGTGATCAGGTGTTTTTTTTATGAATACACAATCATTTCAAGGATCAAATGATCCTCAACAATTTGAGTATTAGTTGAAAAATATTGAGATACTTTTTTTGTTCATGGAATCATCAAAATTAATAAATGTAAGATTTTCCACCATTATGAATGAGAGACCTATATAGACATGGTGATATTTGGTGGTGACTGTGATGAATCATAAGGTATTTTCTTGAAATGTATATAGAGTTAATTTCACTAAATAGTTATTTTCAACATTGATATTCATGGAAAACACTATTGAGTTTATCTACATTAGTACGGTGAAAAGACCATTATATAGTATGTGAAGAATTTTTATAATCTTGTTCTTTTATTACCTAGGGATGAATCCAATGAGAATATGATGGTTCGACATCTCTATATGGGTATTTGAATGGATATATAACCACATGTTTTCTATTTGATGATCACAGAATTTGTTGATGTGTTCGATAGAGAATTGAGGATTATGCTTGACATATCTAGTATGTCTGGGTTGATGGGAGTTATTTTTTCACTATGTGATAGTTTTGTGAGTTCCTTTAAAGGAAACAAGATGTTTGATGAGTCTCATGGTGGTTCATGGAATATGTTTTCATCCAAACCTCCTTAATATCCTCGAATAGGCCATTTTACTTCCTTTTAGTGTTGAATGATTTTGATACAAAATGTAATTACACTAAGGAACCCTGATCTATGATTTCTGCAGTCCCTTAGGTGACCTGCATAATTTAATCATTTTTTATCCTCTATTAAATGGAATGATCTCCAAAATACATAAAATTAATGTGTTGAAATTAGATTCATCAACAACTAAGGAATTACAGTAACATGCACCCAGAATAAATCTTCTTCACATAATAGTAGAGTCCCCAAATGAATATAATGTGGGTATAGTGACTATTAGAGTTACCATAAACATATATTCATGTTTGAGGACTTCTTTATTTGATACTGGTACATCATACTCATTTATATTTACCCATGTTGTTAATTTTATAAATATCTCTATGGGTATTTTTTCTTAAGTGGTGGATCTTACTATGTTCGTAAAAAATATTTTATAGAAGGGTCTTCATTGTTCTATATTCATTTTTTATTTACTAGTTATTGAGATACATGGTGTTTTCCAGTTATCAACCTAAAACACCTTGATTAAATTTTTTATATGTATTATATGATCCCTCATAAGACCCAGATTAATTGTTACTTTGGGTAGGTCTCCTTTGTTGTCCATAATGGGATGTGTTTTGTTTTTTATGAAGAATGGGAAATTCGTTTGGTTAGATCCAGTCATAAATTTTTGGAAATATGTAGTATAATATTAGTTTTTTCTTTTGACATGGACTGATAATATTTGAGTGATGTTCTCTCTCTAGTCATCATCATGCTTCCTAATTTATTTCTTTCTAATTTCTCTAGCTTTCCATTGTTAAGAGAGGTGGAGTTATCTTTTTATTTATTACTTTGTACTCAACCATTAACTATTCCTACTTATAAAATATCACTAGAAGAGATAAATGAGTTGAAGACATAGTTAAAAGATAGTTTATAGAGATTTTTCGCACACCCAAGTGTGTCACCTTTGGGATAATGTATTCTTTTTGAAAATAATGATAATCAGAATCATCACCATTTTTTTAGTAAAATAAACTCAATAGAGTTATGGTGAAGAAAAAAATGCATTTCCATGGATTAATGATATTTTTCCAATATAAAGTGTATAAGTTATTTTTTAGGAATGTCTATTGATCTCGTTATCACCAAATTGAGAATAAAAAAATATAAGATTCAAAAGATTTCTTTTAAGTGTAGTTATATCTATTATGAGTATCTTTTTATTCAATTTTTGCATTCCAATGATCCAATGGTTTGAATTGATATGTTGAATAGGGTATTTCATGTGTACGTTGACTCATTTTTGTTGTAATTTTTGATCTCATCGTTGTTCACTCTCATTCTACATAGTGTCATGTGCATGTTCTCAGAGAAATTTTTGAAACCTTATGAAATCATCGATTTTACCTGAATATTTCAAAGTATAGTTTTTTTATTTGAGAAGTGATGTTCTTAGGACACATGGTTTAAATAAAATTATTTCAGTTGATCCTAAAAATGTGAAAGTTGTTTTGACATTTGAGCAACCACATAATGTTTTGAAGATTCATAGATTATTTGGTTTGGCGGGACATTACTGCAGATTCGTCAGGGACTTTGTGAAGTTGTATTCTATGATGACCAATATTAATCAAAATGGAGAAATGTTTATTTGTGATGATTAATGTTACTATTAATGTATTAAGAAGAATTTTTTTATCTTGCATTGGTGTTGAATCTTTTTGAGGTTGGGTAGGGTTATGTGGTCTTAAGTGATGCATCATGTTCGGGTCTGGTTTGTGTCTTTGTGTAGGGTGATCATGTGGTATACTATGGTTCTAGAAAACATAAGGAATATTAGAAAAATTATCCAACCATTGATCTCAAACACAGAATTTTGATGCACAATCTTATGTGTTTGTAGCATTACCTCTTAGGTGGATGGTTTACTATTTATTCTAACAAACAAATATTGAGTTATATCATCTCTAAAAAAAATTAACCACTAAAATATGTATTATTTGATGTTCCAACATCCCTTTTTTCAGAAATTAATACACCATTGGTAAGGGGAATTTATTTTTAGTACTTTGAGTCATAAAATTCATACCCATTCCATAATAGAATCATTATAATAGGGGAATATGTTGTCTCTCTTTGACAAGTTACAATTCTGAGTTTAGGAGAATGAGTGTGGTATTTTTTTAGAAAGAGTGGATTTGTCGTATTCTATTCTCAGGATTATTATTTTGTATTATAATCATGATGAAAAATTCCATGTAATTAGGGACTCTCTTTATAGTTGTGAGATCGTTGGTGAGTTGTTTATATATTCACTGGTTATCATATGTTTCCAAAACAATTATGTTTATCTATGTTTTGTGAGAAAGGATGTGATGGGTGATATGCATTGCCAATAGTGGGTGGAACACCCAGGAACACAAATATTTATTAAACATGTGCAATATATTCTACTTTCCATGTATGATATAATACATTTTAGACTTTGATACTTTTTGTTTTTCCTATGAACAAGTCAAAGATGGGCATAGATTCTTTCTAGTTTTTATAATCTAATTCTTGTCCCAGCTTTGATGTGTGATAAAATTACTATTCATTCAATGGTTTGTTTTTCATATACCCCTCAAGGGAGGAATGTGATATGTTATGTGATAGATAGGATAACCAAGTACGCTAGCTTTTTACCTTTTTTACATAAAACCAAATTCGATTAAATGGGATTTATCTATGTGCTATAGATTTATAGACTTCATGGATTTCTATCTGCTATATTCACGAGTTGGAATCCCTATTTCACTTGTCACTTTAGAAGAGTGCCCTAGGAGTCCATGAGATCCGATGTACATTTATTCATGGTATATAATTTGTAGAAGGGGGTATAAAATATTATTCAATAAAAATTATAGATTGTGAGCTAAGTTCTTGACTTAGTAACATTGGTGGATCATGGGATGATAATTTGGGACCAGTGTAGTTTTCTTAAAACAATAGTTATGATTTCTCTATTAAAATGGATCATTTTGATGAATATAATGACCAACCATTCAGATCTCCATTATAATGGTTGGATATTATTGAATGGTCCTTAGTGGGACCATACTTTTCCCAAGAGACGATAGTGAGGATTCACATGATATATCATATAATTTTGTGTAAATAACAGCATTATAAATCTGACCATGAATGGTGTCAATGATCATTGGAGTTTCTTTGGGTGAACATGTGTTGTTGTGGTTTTCGCCTTAACTAGGTCACTGATGTCTTGGAGAATGTGGAAGTGAGTCACTAAGGTTTTTGGTTGTTATTGATATATTAAATAGAGTATAGAAATTGGAAAAACGTTTTGAACATCCACTATTGTTTACATTTATTTTCAATAAATTTCATATATCACTTCATAAAAAATTATCCATATAATCCTTCTCATATTTTGAGCTATGTTGATGTTGATGTTGATATGGATTTATCCATGACTAAGAATCTATTCATGCTTGTTGATTATGAGACAAATGTACTTCATGGAATGATGACACCTTTTTCCAATGTATTATAGAAATATGATTGTTATTTGTATGAAATATGTGATATTTTGTTAATGATGTGGTAGTGGTGGCCTTATTTCATTGGTATGGAATCTTTTTGATAGAATTTATATGTAAAGAAAGGGTTTAAGTGGGGGAGGTTGTGACTAAACATTTCCTTCATTTAGCACCTTCTTTATCCATTTTTTCATTCACCTTTTTGGTTGGGTGTTTTTTAGAATTTCAATAATATATATCAATTATCAGGGATAATTAACAAATTTTTTGGGTGTACATTTTTTTGAATTGTTGCAGTCCAGGAATAAATTTGAATATTCATTATATGTTTCTATTTGGGTATGGGTTATGTTGGAGGATTTCCTTTGTTTTTTTCTACATGAGATAGATATTTATTTTTTATAGTAAATATTGTAATAATGAATGTATTTCCCAACATGAATCCATCACTCATAAGGATCCATGAAACAGTATTGTGAAGTAACTAGTATACAAGCCATCATTTGTTTTTAGATAGTAAAATGGAACATATCGTTTTTATTAAGGCTGAGGTGATTTCTTTTTCGATTTATATTACACTCTATATATTCAAGTCACGAATTCACAATGTGAAATGAGTTTCATTATTGTGAAGACTAAAAAATAATTTTTTTAATCAATGTATCTCAATCCCTAGGGTAAATCAGGTGATTTTAGGGTGATTTTGTTGCTTCTGTATGTCTCATTTTTTTCTTTTCAAT
Organism: Viscum album; assembly: GCA_963277665.1. NCBI lineage: Eukaryota > Viridiplantae > Streptophyta > Magnoliopsida > Santalales > Viscaceae > Viscum > Viscum album. The sequence continues at coordinate 1,977,557,809 of OY728146.1, read as the reverse complement.
ATCTAGTGAGATTCCTCACTTATGTTTATCTCCTACCCTCTATTTTCCATATTTACATCCAATATGATCTCCTATTTTAAAATTGAATTGAATAATGATCATGAATTATTTTTATCTTAGATTCCTTTGTTGGTATCCTTTTCCATCAATCATTATAGGTGTTTCCCATTCACAGGTGTTGTTTGGATTGTTGGTTAAATAAAAGTGGCCCAGTAATATTTTTCCATTAAATTAACACCATTAATTACATGAAATATGTTAAGTGAAATTATAAATGACTTAAAAAACACATATTTTAGTTGAATGATAAGTGATTTTAGAAATGACATAGGGATTTTGAAACCCCCCCCCCCATTTCTATTGAATTGAAATTCTTGTGATGATTTGAGATAAATTAATGGATTGAATTAAAAATTGATACTATGATAAATGGATTAGAATGAAAAATTATTTTTATATTCATGAATTGATAAGAAATATGATTTTTAATTGGAAAGAGAATGGCATGGTGAAAATTGAATGTTGGAAATTATATATAGAACTTATTTGAAATGATTTATTTTCACATGATTGGTTGATTAATTGAATAATGAACATTTTTCCTTGTTTTTTTAGGGTAATTCTGAAAATAACCCAAGGATCTAACCCCATAAAATTATATATATTTAGGAAAAACTTATATAAACATACTACGACATAGTTTTTCCACAATTGGGTGTTGAGTTCTGATGGCCTGAGTCATGGGAAATGTATAGACATTTAGAAGAGATCAGTGATTAGTTGTGTGAGGATCCTATTACACATAAATAGTATACCATAGGGATTGATAAATGTTTATATTAAATAATTGATTTTATGATTACATTATATTAGTTTATAGACATTTTTTATTCTATCCAACTAAATTATATAAATGTTTTGTATAAAATGATCAATTAAAAATGATTTTGTTTATCTTCCATTTTTTTGAAAGCAAGTTATATTGGAAATATAAAAATTCCAAACCATTCCTTGTTTAAATTAAATTGAAATCAAATTTTTTTATTTATGCTGGAATTAATTATAGAACATGTGGTGAGACCCTAATAGGCTTTATAGATCACACCTGAAATTTTCCTTTGGGGGTTTTTATGTTATATTTTTTTCATTTCAAGTAATGGGAATGTTCCACTTGGTTGTGGTGGATATTATTAGTATTTGGAACCTAGAATGATGGAGGTGACTGGAGGATATGTGATCCATTTGTCTCATAGTATTTGGATAAAATTTATCTTGGTTTTTGTTGCATATTTTTATTATGCGTTGGTTTTATATTTTCCTTTACATTTTATTTGCGTACATTCCACCTTTCTAGTTTTGAGAATACTAACTTGTATCTTTTATCATCTACATATTCTTTAACAATGGTTCCCCATTCAATTATTGTATGATGTGAAGTTATAGTCACTAACCAGTAGTGGTAAAGAATTCCCTTTAGGCCACGATAGAGTTGGCTCATGTATCATGGTACTACTCTATCTATAATAGTATTTTATAGAAATAGTAGGGTATTTGGTCTTTTCATACACATAAAATAATAATGTCTTTGTTGATAGTACATCATGGAAAGATTCTTGATTTAATGGTTGAGATCCCTTGATTATGAATTTCATATATTAAGAATTCTATTTTCATTATCCATGTATTTTATATTCAGATATTAGCGATGGATTATCATTGAACTACACTTATTGATTTAATGTAAAGTGTTTTTATTATCCACTCTATCATTTAATTATTCCTTATTTAAATATGATTCATTCTGTTATATATAACACGTACTAAGAATGTTATTATAATATATATTTTCTTCCATTCCCCTTGATATGTATAAGTATATTATGGATGATATCATTGTTTCAATATTATTACTTACTCTATGTTTTTTATATTTTCAATGTAACATCGAAATCATCAATATTTATAGTTTATAAAAAATAGAAAAAACTTCGGTTCTTTTGGTTGTGATGACCTATATATTATTCCATTATAATAATGTTTCCACTAACATTGGTCTTATAGGTCCACGATTTATATAGTTTGTCTCAGTTCAAATTTAATAGAAACATAGGGAATTCTATTTTGTAAACTAAAATTAGCAAACATACCCCTACGATTGAATTTTTTAATAATTATACTTATAATATAACATCCTATTGTTTTTTTAATTTATAGATTGTGTGATTTTACAAGAAGTGGATAATTTTCTACATACTACAAGTTGATGTAGTTTTACATGAGATGAATCTAGGGGTAATGACACTGGAAGAGTTAGTCAAATATATCTTGACCATCATTCTGGTGCATGGTGATTCTTCCCTAGCTATGAACCTATTTTGACGCTCCTATGGTATATTATTAGGTTAAATATTTTTACCAACTATTATGATGATTGAGACAGTCAACCCAAAATAATCATGGGATATTATATTGTAACATGTGAAAAACATGTTTTTTAATGGGTGGATAAATATATGGTTCATCATAAGTTGAAATTATTGGATATCCCATTTGATGTTTTGTGTGATAATTATTAATATGATTATGGGTACATTCATAGATATTTTCTTTTAATACAACCCTTTTATTTAGAATATGTTTTTTAAATGTTTTTTGAGGAATAATTGTTTTTTAGTTTTTGGACACAAGTTTAAAGTTATTGATTGTAACACACCAAGGTTTTAAAAAAATCAAGTTCTTGAAAAAAAAATTTAGATATATAGTTTTAACTATTATTTAAACATAAATTTTCTACTTCGATTTTTTTTTATTTTCAAATATTGGTTATCTACAACTATTATCAGTATATTATTTGGAGTCTAATATTACCAACTTTATTTTTGGTGAATAGTTACATACCCTCCTAAATAGTAACATGAATAGTATTATGACACTATTGAATATTAAATTGTATTATTATTTTATAATATTAATTCTTTAAGATAATGATAACTTGATTAATTTTTAATGGTGTTAAAAAATGAGTTATAGATTTAAAATTGTTATTTTAGAATAAAATAATATTTTATTTAAAAATTGAATTAATAACAGTAAAGAATTTATTTTCAAAATATTAGTTCATTTTTTGACACTACATGTTTCAAAATGGTAAGGGTGAATTTTTGGGATTTTTCTGAAATTCATGAATTCTTCATGAATAGTAAAATATGACAAATTGCGAAAAATTATTAATACTTGTTTTATTGCATCGTACAGGATGAATATAAGGCCCCGGCCTTAAATATTACTTAATCATGAATTAAAAGAATAATTCACAAAGAGGATATTTTCAGGTTTTAATTTTTAGAGAATTAGGTCATAACTATTACATCTCAAAAGATTACATAGTAGACACTTCTACTAAGTTTCAATAAAATAAAAAAAACACTTAAAAAGAAACATGTATAGTTCCATGTTTTAGATAGAATTTCTTTCCTTGATCCCATCCTTGACCCTATTCATTTTTAAGTCCTGTGGAAAACATTTCAAAAACTTGGTATGAGCATAAAAGTCCCAGTAAAGGATACACAAAGAAGGGAAATTGTTGGTTTTTCAAAAGAAGTAAACCATTAGTACTTTACCAAACTAATAATTTTCACCTTTATGAAGTAGTAAAAACTCTTCACCGAATAAAAGACCATTACTTACTCTTCTGTAACCAAAAGATTACCATAAATCCCATATAAATAACACATAACATATAAAGGTAACTTGGGACATAAACATACTTAAATGAAATAACCATATGGTCGACTTCCACACATAATTAATGGAATAGCCATACGGCCGACTTCCATACCCAATGCATTGGAGGTTATAACGTAACCACACGTCCTAGTATTCACGGCAGCACTTGTCATATGGTTTATCACGTAACCACCTGTAAAATGTCAAAGTACCATCATTACACATAAAATATTGAAAATATAAACATTTCAATAACAACATTTCATTTGCGATCAAAATAAGTAATTCCAAGATATTGAATTAATCAATCCATTTTCAAAAATCATTTAAAATAGATTTTTGAATCAAAGATTCCCATACCACTTTGAAGCTTTTAATGGAATTATAATTTTAAAACATTAATGTCCATATAAATAAATACTAAAATCCATTTTGAAAACATGGAAATTAAAGATAATGGTTTATAATAATGAATCATTAAAACATTTAAAATGATATTTTTGTTAAAGAGTTTGTAACAAAATGAGAGAGTCTTGAATAAAAATAATTACGGAATAACATTTAATCAGAACTTTATAATATCATGAGAATAAAGGGATTCATGATATAATATGTCAAAGGACAGTATACCCACCATATAAGAGTTAATTGGTGCATAACAACAATGAAGTCTCAATGGAAATGTAAATTGAGATGAAATCCATTATAAAGATGGTATCCTTAAATTGTGGATAAATCCATCACATAATTATGTATGAGAAATATAAATACACCCAATATAAGTGGATATTAATTTTGAAGCAATCAGAGGTCATTCACACATAATCATGGAAAAAAAAAACCAATGACATAGATATTTAACTCAATGAAATGAGATTGAGTTATGATTTTCCATACAATTTCGTAAGAATTTATCAATGAGATGATTATGTGTAGAAGTATTATATCCAAAAAATGGATTGTGGAAATTAAAACATAGAGATTCCACACATAATCATGGAATAATAAAATCAATAAGTAGATTATTTACCCAAAGAATTGGAATTGGGTTAAGAAGTTCCCTTACAGAAATCCAACAGCCTAACGGTGTCACTTTAAAATTCAGAAAATGATTTGATGAGAGATAAAATGGTAAATCATCACTCGGATAGAAAATTTACAAAAATAAGGATATATAATAACTTATCCCAACATAATATTATGTGAATTAAAATACATAACAGAATAAGTCTTTTAAAAAGAGGAGGGTGAAAGGTCCCCTTACCGAGTTGGGTAACTTTCGAAACGTACACAACATGGAATAAGGGTCATACAATGAAGATTTAAATACCCTTAAATGAAATTATACTACACAAAGTGTATAATAATGGGTAGTACATACACCACTCAATGTAAATAGTGGCAAACGTAGCATAAATGTCATGGGAATAAAAGTGAGATGAAAAATCCCTTACAAAAACTCGGCAGCCTAACAGCGCCACTTAAAACTTCCAAAAATTGATTTATGAAATCAAAAAGGGTCTCTCATAATATTAACATAAAAATTATAGTGTTAGGAATATAAAAGAACATCCCCAAACATAAGAAATATGAGCTTAAAACTAGTCACATAAATGAGAGTACTTAAAAAGAAAGAGAGAGGTTGGATCCCTTACGAAAATTCGGCAGCCTAACGGTGCCACTCAAAACATCCAAAATGGATTGATGAGAGAAAATAGGGTCTCTAATCATATGATCCTAAAAAGTACAGTAATATTAATATAAAGGAACATCCCAATCATAAGAAAGATTAGCTTAAAAGGAATGACATAATAGAGTGTACTTAAAAAGAAAGAGCGGAGTAGGATCCCTTACCTCGTATCCGACATGACTCAATAGTTCTTTAATCTCCTGAATAATAAACTTGAGTTAATTTCTACATTCTTAAGAACCTTTTTCATGTTCATTATTCCTTTTATATTAGTTATTACCATGTTATGCACATTATGTAATCATTTAAGTTAATAATGGTCGTTTTGTCGATACTTGGTACTTGTGTCAAAAATAAACACTTTATAATAACAAGTTTGTTCATGGGGTAAAATATCCATTATGTCTAGAATTATATTCATTATTAAGATATCATATATATCATATATATCCATTATATACATGAATTTATAATATTACGTAATCATTTAGATGTAAGAAATTAAATGCACCGTTCATGGAGACGGTAAGCCGTACATACGCATGATTTCTACTTCCATTTATATTTCATATTTAATGGAATTAAAACATAATGATACATAATAGTATAATAATTCCAGTATGGTATCATATATAATATCATTAAATCTATCTTTTATACATACCACATATGGTATTAATGAATCAAACCACATTGAGGGGGCAGTAGTCCGCACTTCCTAAAATGATGATATCGCGTTTACCCATAATGGAAACCATAAATGTATGCCACAAATGAAAAATACATAAGGATAAGTAAAAAATAAAAATATTATATATCGTATGTAAAAATGATGACATCTTAATGTCCACCTTTGAAGATGTTAAAAGAATATTGAACAATCATCGTTTCGTGAGACAGAAATTCACCATCCACAGAAATAGTATGTTCTTTAACCATTATATGTTGGTGTGTGTAAGTGTGTCTCGAATATTTCTTATAACAGAATCCTATTATATGGAAGATACTGTTTTCGTTACAAAATAAATGAATAAAAATATTTTAGGGGGTTGGAGAAGAAAAAATAAAACAAAAGAGCACAAGTGAATATGTTACCTTAAAATCGGGTAACTCCCTTTGGTTTGAACCAAAAGTGTTTCTTGAAGAATTTCCTGCCTAAGTTAAGGCTTATAGGATGACTAGAGGGATGTGGGGAGACAAAATGATCAGAGAATGTCCGATCCAAAGGCTTTATAGGTGTGGGTAAGGAGGTATAGGTGGGGGCCTTTTATAATAGGAGAGGAGGGGCACTCTTGGAAAGTCAAGAAAGGTTACTTTATTTTCAAATGAGTTTCAAATTTTAAAGGTCTCACATTGATATATTTCGAGGATAAGGTGATAAGGGTTCTAAATCCCCCAGTACAATAGGTTTTTGACATGTTTAGGTCATCGAATTTACATTATCTTTTCATTTTATTTAAATCGTTAAATAATGAGGTAATCGTTGCATCATCGTGATGTCATAAATAATTTAATTTATTTAATGACTTAAAATTATAAAAAAAATACTATGATGTAGGAAATTTTTTTATCTTTAAAATTATTATTTATAGACAAAAATCTGACTTGTATAACCCCATGTAAAAAATGTTTTATTAAAACAATACATGTTTGTGTCATTTTTACTTTTACTTTAAATAAAAGGCATTAATGTCATCACCCTACCCTAGTGGATACATGGTGTCCCAAAAATAGACAAATGGGTTGTCTTGGTCGGCCATGACTCATAAAATAGGTTTAGGACAAGTGTCAAGATATTTTAATTTTATTATAATATCATTTTTACCTTAAATCACACAAATTACCTTTAACCGTGATTAATAAAACATAAAAGTTGCTTTTCATCAAAAATTATTTTCATCCCATTGAACCACATTTACTTAATAATTAAAATCATTTATATTGGATTTTTTGAAATTCAAATCACAGAAGTGGTAATGTTCCATTTAAACGAAAAATCAGTTTTTGTAACTACAACTTTGTGGTTTCACTATTCATCAAAAATTAAGGTTTTTCAGAAAAATACCAAAAATTCACCCTAAGATATATTTGATATCCTGAATTCAAAAATTATTTATATTTTAATATATTCATAACATATAAGTTTCATTAATTAATTTTATCATTAAATCCCGTTGTCAAATCAAATAGCATTTTTTAAGAAACAATATCTATCAAAAGATTAACACTCATTTATGTCCAATCTCAAACTGATATTAATTCAAATAACCACCTTGGGATTAAATGGTAAAAATATATTCTAATTTAACTTTAAAACCAATTAAAAAGATAATATTACTATATAAATAAATTGTATTAAAAAAGGTTTTGAATTAAAATACAACACTTTTCACTATTCATTAAAAAATGAACATTATCAGAAAAATACCAAAAATTTACACAAAGTAAATTTTGATGTCCTGATTCCGAAGAAGAATTTTATTTTGTAAAATACAACATATAAAATTTTCAAAAGTATATTTAAAATGGTTTTTCTATCAAAATGAGGTTAATCTACCTTTTAAAGAATATTAGAAGATTTATGCTTAAAATTGTATTCATTTTCATTTTTAATCCTCTGACATTTATTTTAAAAATTAAAATATTTGAAAAACATATATAATCATTTTGTAGTTATTTATGTTCATTCCCGTCATTATAATGGCTAGGTGTTAACTACCATTTAAAATAAAATTATTTTATTATTAGAGTGCAATGTAAGTTTTCAAAGGAACTCGTTGTTGCGTATTGGGTAAGCCATCAAGCATAGCATTCCCTTTAAAGTAATATTAATATTTCATTCACAAATATGGATAAATATAAAAATTTCATATTCATTATTTACCTGGGGTGTTACATCCTTCCCCCCTTTTCGGAATTGCATCCTCGCAATTTTAAAATTGGGCTCAGAAACTTCATTTGAGAGCCCCACTTCAGAAAATGAGTAAATCAAACTATCATTTTAAGAGAAGGAATGGGAAGTACAAAGGTCACCCAAGTTAACCAATACTAGGATTCCATGTATGAAAACAAGGATATGGAAGAAAAAATAAAGGGTCATATTCTGAGGGAGTGATAGAAAACTTGTTTAGGAGAAAGTTAACCACCATAAAATCACAAAATTGTGATGGGATAAATGGTATTCGATTCCCTAGTAGGAAACGTTAATGGGAAACATTTTTTTTAGTTACTCTGCATTGAGGAATTAATTTTTGAGCTTAACTAAAACATAAGGATATATACTTACTTGTCATGTTGACTTTCAACTTTTACTATATTTTTTACACGAACTCATATTTTCTCCAAAAGATCAGTATTTAGGATGACTTGTTTACATTAAGAGAGGTATAATAAACTTCTATAGAGTCACCTAATCCACAAAAGAGAACTGTATACTTCCCATGTCTTTATACCTTAACCAAAACTAAAACCAAAAAGGTTAGTATGAGATCAGATAATACCCAAAAAGGATAATCCTTTATAAAAAGGAAATCTATTCTTAATCTCCATAATTTGTCCAACAATACCCAAAGTTCAACGAAGACCAAAAGTAAACCAAACTAAGATTGAAACCCAAATATTTGAAGGATTTAATCCCATAGTCTTCCAAGTTAAATCATAACATTTATCTCCAAACAACATCAGTTGCTATTAATGTCTCGTATTGAAAAGTAATTAACCTAATCACATATCCTACATGATAGGTTAATAATTTCCATAGATAACCCAAAATCAACTTACTCTTAATTCATAAAATCATCTAAATAAAAAGAATTAGTCAAACTAACCAGGGACATCACGTAGTCCAGTGGTAGGTTGTAAATACATGTCACACTTTGGTTGTGGGTTCGATTCCCACAGTTTTGCCTGACACGGCGGGTTGTCACACGGTCTGTGTGTTGTCCTTTTTCCAAACAATATAATTCTCAAATCATTCCCCAAAAAGAGATAAAATCATAAAAAATAACCATAACATAATTTAACCTCAATTTTATCTCATGCATTTCACTTTCCATCATAACATATAGTAACCCATAATTACCTCAATAGTAAGGATCATATAGACCCAAATGGTTGTTTATAACTATGTCCAAAAAACATAGATAACTATTCCTTGAATAAAATTTTCATATATCAAACATAAGGGTTACACATACTATAAAATTCTTCTAATGTAACCCCATCATCAAAAGAGACTTAATACTCTTAAGAATTTCACCGTAACTCTTGAAGCCCTTATATGTTGACTTCTTACTCATTCAACATTCTTCATGATCCATTAACCATTCCTTTCCAACTTATTCTGAAATACTTCATTCCTACAAACAAAATCATGAATCATATCCTAAGATTCCAAAATAGGAAAACAAAAATTAAGAAATAATCCATACCTTTGATTGGTCATTGTCAGTTTCTTCATCCTCAATCGGAATGGCATTAGGTATTGGTAACCGAATATTTGTATGATATTGGTGATCCCATTACCGAAACATCTTCATAGGACATGTGTTTTCATAATGACCATGCACACCACATTTAAAACATTCAATTGATCCCTCAGAACTAACTTCTTTCCCTTCCCTCGAGTCAACTGGATGCTTCCTTTTTTCATGGCAGGTTCGTGCTTTATGACCTTCATTTCCACATTTATAGCATATTTATGTCCCTTTGAAATATTTCCCTAGGTGTTTCTTTCCACATCTTTGACACAGAGTTTTTTGAACACACTTACCTTTATGATTATTACCTATAGTTATGTAGGGATTTTTTCTCGCATATATGATGACTTACAGAAATCACCAAGGTTTAGGTGGTCAATCATGACTCCAGGTAGCTGGTTGAGGATAAACACAACAGTTCTCATTGCAGCTCCCATATTATTCAGTTGTTCGATCAGAAAATTGTCACAGTTTCCTTCACATACACTGTTACATTGGTGCCTGCAAGATCCAGACATTTACTAAAACCAAAAAGGTCAGTGTGAGTATATCAAAAAAATCATCATGTACAAAAGAGGAATATAAACACTAAGATATACTTAATCATTCAACTTATCTAATACTAGGACTCTTTCAGAAATCATAACCATTATGGTAATGTCACTTATGCTTAGAGAATACCCTAACCTCTAAAGTTATCTAAACCAACCTCTGATACCAACTATAAGGCCCCGGCCTTAAACATTACTTAATCATGAATTAAATGAATAATTCACATAGTGGATCTTTTTAGGTTTAGAGTTTTAGAGAATTAGATCATAACTATTACATCTCAAAAATATTACATAGTAGACACTTCTACTAAGATTCCAAAAAATAAAAAAACACTTAAAAAGAAACAGGTATGGTTCCATGTTTTAGATAGATTGTCTTTCCTTGATCTCATCCTTGACCCTATTCATCTTTAAGACCAGTGGAAAACATTTCAAAAACGTGGGATGAGCATAAAAAGACCAGTAAAGGATACACAAAGAAGGAAAACTGTTAGTTTTTCAAAACAACAAGTAAACCATGAGTACTTTATGAAAGTAATGCTTTTCATCTTTATGAAGCAGTAAAATCTCTTCACTAAATAAAAACCATTACTTACCCTTCTGTAACCAAAATATTACCATAAAACCCATATAAAGAACACATAACATATAAAGGTAACTTGGGACATAAACATACTTAAATGGAATAACCATACGGTCAACTTCCACACGTACTTAATGGAATATCCATATGGTCGACTTCCATACCCAATGCATTGGAGGTTATAACGTAACCACCTGTCCTGGTATTCACAGCACCAACCATCATATGGTGTATCATGTAACCACCCGCAAAATGTCCAAGTACCATCATTACACATAAAATATTGAAAATATAAACATTTCAATAACAACATTTAATTTGAAATCAAAATAAGTAATTCCAAGATATTGAATTAATCAATCCATTTTCAAAAATCATTTAAAAGATATTTTTGAATCAAAGTGTCCCATACCACTTTGAAGCTTTTAATGGAATAATAATTTTAAAACATTAATGTACATATAAATAAATATTGGAAAACATTTTGAAAACATGGACATTAAATATAAATATTTAGAATAATGAATCATTAAAACATTTAAATTGATATTTTTGTTAAGGTGTTTTTAACAAAATGAGAGTCTCTTGAATACAAATAATTGCAGAATAACATTTAATTCGAACTTTATAATATCATGAGAATGAATGGATTCATGATATAATATGTAAAAGGACAGTATACCCACCATATAAGAGTGAATTGGTTCATAACAACAGTGATTTCTCAATGGAAATGTAAATTGAGATGAAATCCATTATAAAGATGGTATCATTAAATTAAGGATAAATATATCACATAATTATGTGTGAGAAATATAAATACACCCAATATAAGTGGATATTAAGTGTGAAACAATCAAAGTTCATTCACACATAATCTTGGAAAAATAAAACAAATGACATAGATATTTAACTCAATGAAATGAGATTGATTTATGATTTCCCATACAAGATCTTAAGAATTTATCAATGAGATGATTATGTGTAGAAATAGTATATATATACACAAAGGTTGGTGGAAATTACAACATATAGATTCCACACATAATCCTGTCATAATAAAATCAATAAGTAGATTTTTAACCCAAAGAATTGGAAGTGGGTTAAGAAGTTCCCTTACAGAAATCCGACAGCCTAACGGCATCACTTAAAAATTCAAAAAATGAGTTGATGAGAGAGAAAATTGTATCTCATCACATGGACATAAGATTTACATATATAAGGATATATAAGAACATATCCCAACATAATAGTATGTGAATTAAAAGACATAACAAAAGAAGTATTTTAAAAAGAGGAGGGTAAAAGGTCCCCTTACCGAGTTGGGTAACTACCGAAACATACACCCCATGGAAGAAGGGTCATATAATTAAGATGTAAATTCCCATAAATAAAATTATACTACACAAATTGTATAATAATGGGAAGTACATAAACCACTCAAATGAAATAGTGGAAAATGTATCATAAATGTCACGGGAATAAATGTGAGATGAAAAATCCCTTATGAAAACTCGGCAGCCTAACGGCGCCACTTAAAACTTCCAAAAATGGATTTTTGAGATCAAATAGGGTCTCTCATAATATGAAAATAAATATTACAGTATGAGGAATGTAAAAGAACATCCCCAAACATAATAAATATGATCTTAAAAGAAATGACATAAATGATACTACTTAAAAAGAAAGAGAGAGGTTGGATCCCTTACGAAAATTCGGCAGCCTAACTGCGCCACTCAAAACATCCAAAAAGGATTGATGAGAGAAAATAGGGTCTATCATCATATGAACATAAAAAGTACAGTAAGAGTAATATAAAACAACAACCCAATCATAAGAAATATGAGCATAAAAGGAATGACATAAAAGAGTGTACTTAAAAAGAAAGAGAGGAGTATGATCCCTTACCTCATGTCCGACTTGACTCGATCGTTCTTTAATTTCCTGAATAATAAACTTGAGTTAATTTAAACTTTCTTAAGAACCTTTTTCATGTTCATTATTCCTTTTCTATCACTTATTACCATGTTATGCAGATTATGTAATCATTTAAGTTAATAACGGTCATTTCGTCGATACATGGCACTTGAGTCAAAAATAAACTCTTTATAATCACAAGTTTGTTCATGGGGTAAAATATCCATTATATCCAGAATTATATTCATTATTTAGATATCATATATATAATATATATCCATTATATAAATGCATTTATAATATTACATAATCATTTAGAGGTAAGAAATGAAATGCACCGTTCATGGAGATGGTAAGTCGTCCGTACGCATGAACGCTACTTCCATTAATATTTCATATTTAATGGAATTAAAAAATAATGATAAATAATAGTATTATAATTACAGTATGGTATCATATATAATATCAATAAATCTATCCTTTATATGTACCACATATGGTATTAACGAATCAAATCACTTTGAGGGGGCAGTAGTCCGCACTTCATAAAATGAAGATATCATGTTTACCCATAATGGAAACCATAAAGGTATGACATAAATGAAAAATACAGAAGTTTAAGGAAAACATAAAAATATTATATATCATATATAAATATGGTGACATATTAATGTCTACATTTTAAGGTGTTAAAAGAATATTGACCAATCATCGTTTCGTGAGGCAGAAATTCACCATCCACAGAAACAGTATGTTCTTTAACCATTATATGTAGGTGTGTGTAAGTGTATCTAGAATCATTATTATAAAAAAATACTAGTATATGAAATATACTGGTGTTGTTACAAAATAAATGAATAAAAAGTGTTTAGGGGGTTGGAGAAGAAAAATAAAACAAAAGAGCACAAGTGAAGACGTTACCTTAAAATCAGGTAACTCCATTTGTTTTGAACCAAAAGGGTTTCATGAAAAGATTCCTACCTAAGGTAAGGCTTCTAGGATTAGGAAAGGGATGTGTAGAGACAAAATGATCAGAGTTTGGTCGAGCCAAAGGTTTTAGAGGTGTGGGTAATGAGGTAGAGGTGGGGGACTTTTGTAAGAGAAGAGGAGGGGCACTCTTGGAAAGTCAAGAAAGGTTACATTATTTTCAAATGAGATTAGGATTTTAAAGGTCTCAAATTGATATATTTCTAGGATAAGGTGATAATGGTTCGAAATACACCCATCCAATAGGTTTTTATGACATTTTAGGTCTTATATTTAAGATTATCTTTTCATTTTATTTAAATCGTTAAATAATGAGGTAATCGCTGCATCATCATGATGACATCAATATTTTAATTTATTTATTGACTAAAAATTATAAAAAAATACTATGATGTAGGAAATATTTTTTTCTTTCCAATTACTCTTTATATTAAAAAATATGACTTGTATAACCCAATGTAGAAATTGTTCTATTAAAATAATAAATGTTGGTGTCATTTTTACTTTTACTTTAAATAAAGGGCATTAATGTCATTATCTTACCCAAGTGGCTCCATGGGGTCCCAAAAATAGACCAATGGATTGTCTCGGTCGGCCATGACTCATCCAATAGGGTGGAGACAAGTGTCATTATATTTTCAGTTTATTATAATATCATTTTTACCTTAAATCACACTAATTACCATTAATGGCGATTAATAAAACATAAAGTTACTTTTCATCAAAACTTATTTTCATCCCATTGAACCACGTTTTACTTAATAATGAAAATCATTTATATTGGATTTTTTTAAATTCAAATCAAAGAAGTGGTAAAGTTCCATTTAAACAAAAAATCAGTTTTTGTAACTACCACTTTGTGGTTTCACTATTCACCAAAAATTATGGTTTTTCAGAAAAATACCAAAAATTCACCCTAAGCTATATTTAATATTCCGAATTAAAAAATGATTTCTATTTTACAAAATTCATAACATAGAAGTTTCATTAATTAATTTTATATTTAAATCTCACCGTCAAATCAAATAGCGTGTTTTTAAGAAACAATATCTATCAAAAGATTGACACTCGTTTATGTCCAATCTGAAAGTGATATTAATTTCAATGACCACCATTGGATTAAATGGTCAAAATATATTCTAATTTAACTTTAAAACCAATTAAAAAGATAATCTAACTATATAAATAAATTAGATTAAAAATAGTTTGTGAATTAAAATACATCACTTTTCACTATTCATTAAAAAATGAACATTATCAGAAAAATACCAAAACATTACACAAAGAAAATTTTGATGTCCCTATTCCAAAGAAAAATTTTATTTTTTCAAATACAACAGGTAAAATTTTCAAAAGTATATTTAAAATGGGGTTTCTATCAAAATATGGTTAATCGACCTTTTAAAGAATATTATAATATTTATGCTTAAAATTGGATTCATTTGCATTTTTAATCCTCTAACAGTTTTTGTAAAAAGTAAAAATATTTGAAAAACATATATAATCATTTTTTAATTAGTTATGTTCATTCCCATCATTACAACGTCTAGGTGTTAACTACCATTTAAAATAAAATTATTTTATTATTAGAGTGCAACGTATGATTTGAAAGGAACTCATTGTTGTGTATTGGGTAAGCCATCAAGCATAGAGTTCCCTTTAAAGTAATATTAATATTTTATTCAAAAATATGGATAAATATAAATACGTCATATTCTTTATTTACCTGGGGTGTTACAATGAAAGGGTAATCTAATCGCAATTTTAATGAAATTACATTCAGTTTATACTATTTTGGGTCACATTAATCAATAGTATTCAATGTCTTGTGAAAAAATATTATAATAATGATTAAAATAATGTAAAATCCCTCATGTCCTCTACTATAAATACCACCCTTATTCCCCTCTTTCTCTACCACCTCTAATGGCCTATGAATTTTCTAATTTCTTCCAAATCCCTTCCCCAAGGCTCTTCCCCCTTCCATATAGCTTTTTGTGTTACCAAAGGGAAAAACCCCAAGTCCTTAAGGAGGATATCAAGAAGAAGAGATCAAGAGGTAAAAATTCACTTACGTTTTAATGTGCTTTTTTTCCAATTCATTTTTATTCTAATACTCTCTTTCTATCCACTTAAATATGAGCTATGAAATATTTAGAATCTTAAATATTCATTATGTTACCATGTTCACGTAAAATAATCATCATCTTTCTTCCCCTTCCCTCTCTCTTATTCGGAAAATAAAAACATCATCTGTGATGTGCTGATATACCAAAAATTATGGACAATGTGTTTCAAATTTCTATTACATCATTCAAATCCGATCATAAAAACCCTTAATGGTTGAATAAGAATGTATTTTTTTTAAACAATTTTTTGTTCTATAAAGAACTTCTATCTGTGACATTAAATTATATAATAACACAAGTTCATTATTGTTGAAGAACCACAAAAAATGATCTACACAAACACCATAAATTCTCTATATATTGATAAATAAAAATATATGATAAAAAATGATTTATGTTATCAATATATATTATAAAAAATTATTAATACCATTGCATTACACTTCTGTAATTTCATTTACATAATAAAAGAAAATCAAATACAACCCGGCTAAGGAAATCATGCAATGAATGCACCCAAAACAACGCAAGAAACAAAATATAGATAATTAAAGGGTAAAATGATGTTATTAAATGATTATACAAAGTGTTATAAACATGAATATGTTTCATTAAGATATTATTAACTATATTATAACTAATATATAGGTGTTTTAAATGTGTTTTATGTAATCCAAACCTGAGATAAGGGAATTCATAACCTGATTTCCATTCACGGGGTTAACATTCTACTTCATTATTAATGTGGTATAAAATTATTTGTGTAAGATTAATTTTGTTTATATTATGTTTAATTATGTTTATATATAGTTTATAAGCATATAAAATCTACTCTATTAAGTCTCAATTCCATTATATGATATTTATAAGGGACATTTCTTCTAAAACCCACTTTTAAAAATCAGTTTTATGAAACTAAAAAGCATTTTTATATAAAATTATTCATTTTGTATGATTGTGTTCTGGTTCATTGTAATTTATTATTATGAAATTTGGGACCTATATATCCCTCCAATACATTGGGTATGTGTATGTTGGAGTTCTTCCATATGGTTACTCCAAGAGTAACTACGATGGTTACACAAATTGTAATGCAGGTGTGAGGGTTACAAATTATAAGGTAACTGAGAGGGTTACAAGATTATGTAAGTAATTTCCAAAATATACCATTATGGTTCTATTTATGTTAAATATGTTTTATGGGAATCTAGCGTTTCACATATAATGTTTATAAGGATGACATGTATTTTTTTTGGAAATGATTTCATGTGTTCACAAGTATTCATGGAATAATGTTTTATTTTATTATTTTTATATCCTTTATTGAGATTTTTGTGTTCATCCCATGTTTTTAAATGATTTTTGTAGGTTATAAGGATGTGTATGATAGATAAGTAATCCATGTTAAATGTTATGATGATTTTTCAAGGAAATCATGTGTTATTTGATAATTATTATATTTTGGATGAAATGGTTACTGTTTATGTGGTATCTTCCTTATATAAATGTGGAATGTTATGTATGTATTATATACCAATTCAAGAAATTAATAAACAAGAAAATATCCTCAATATGAAAGGAAATTAGTTCTTGAATAAAATTCAAGATTATGTAATGTAATAAGGTTGTGTCCTTATAGATTGTATCAAAGGATGGTTTAAATGAAATTAAGGGTTATGATAATGTTAATAAAATTCAATAAATGATTTTTTTATAGTGTGGTTAATTTAAAATGTTATATCATTTAATGATTACCATATTTCTTCAACTAAGACATGTTTTTTCTGAATGGTTTCCACAGAAGAAACAGGGAAGCTGAAGAGGATTGATAAAGCTTTAATGATATCCTTCCAAATATGTAACAAGGAATTGTAGGGATTAGAACTGAGAAGTTTGTGACAGTAATGGCTCAGCTGACATAGAAGATAAATGGTGGTGGAATCCATGCATGTGAACACCCATAGGTGACACAACAGAATTTGATGATAGTGTAACATTTTACGGGACAACACCCTCCCTCTTTTAATTGATATTGTGAACCATTAGTAGATGATGGGTGGATTATGGACCTTGAAAAAATATTTGATGTTATTTAATGTTCAGATAATCAAAAGTAAAGTATTTAATTTTATCATTTTGAAGATTAAGAAGATCAGTGGTGGTCAATGGTCAAAAATATCAGGGATAGAGATGATATTTATGCCATAGAGTGGGATGAATTTAAAAGTATTTTCCTTGAAATTATTTTCTTAAGGTGGTGAAACTTATGATGGAGAAGAAATTCCTTGAATTGAAGAAAAATGAGGACGATTTAGTGGTTGTATATGAAATAAACATCAGACAACTGGTGAGGTATTCTCAAAATAGTATTCTGGATCTTGATAGGAAAATAAACCACAATTATTCAGGATTAAATCCAAGGTATCAAATGGTATTGGACTCTCGGGATTTCAAAAGTTATGGGAAACATTTCAAATGTGCTCAGAGGGTGGAGATGGAGTTTTATGATGATCATATTCCCTTTGAAAACAAGGAGAAGAAGAGGTCCATGTGGAATGTGATTGGTAAGAATTAACCAAAGAAACCTGATGGTATGAAATTCTAGTTTCTAGTTCATGAAAATTGTGGAAAAAATAACACTAGGGAATACCTTTCCAAAATTGGGAAGTGTTTTATATGTGGTAAGTTTGGGAATAGGGACCAACTTTATAATGAAAATAATCCTAACACTAAAACTGATAAGAAAGTTGTAATGTTTTTTAAATGGGGATATATTGGTCATTATGAATATTTATGCACAAAGAAAGATCTGAATGATGCAAAGAAGTTGTAATATAAGTGTACTGGTTTAGCGGGATCATTTGTGACTACATCAGTAGATGTTGGACAATCCAATGAGTTTGTATCAGGTACCTTGTTTGTTTACTCATAATTTTCTAAAAAAAAGTGATATGAGGCCTACACATTCTTTTATTTTTGGAGAATTTTTTGGTAAATGGGAAATATCACCTCAAGAAATAAGACCAAAACTTATTGTTAAAACACCAAGGGAGAATATTATAGAAAAAAGTAATTATAAGAATCTTTATATTATGGTCTATGGCACGATTTTATATAAAAACATTGTTCTTTTTCCATTATTAGAGTTTGATTTCTTTTTGGATATGGATTGGTTTTCTATTTATCATTTTATAATTTAATTTAGACATAAATAATATATTTTTTAGAAATAGTTTCAGTTTGTATACAAAAATGAACCCATAAAATTGATAACATATCAGGATGCTAAAAAACTGTTGAAATAAGGAAATGAAAGTTATCATGCTCAATTTTTTTAAAATAATGGATCTATTCAGATTAATGATGTGCCAGTGGTAAATGAATACCTTGATGTTTTTCATGATTATTTACCTAGTGTAATACCAGATTGGTAATTCTAATTTACAATTGAATTAGTTTCTGATTCTATTCCAATTTCAAAAACCCCATATCGAATGGCTCAAATGTTGATTCAACAAGGTTTTCCTTATGAATTTTCTATTCCTTCACATAAGGTGGATATTGAAAAGTCAAAAAGGATTCCTTATAACTTCATCATTCCTCTTGTTTTGAAAATCACAAACACCTTATCTTAAGGCAAATTTCATTATTCCCCTATTTTATCTCAAAATGGAAAATTTCCTTCCCAAAGGAAATTTACCCCTACCATGTTTTCATTGTTCATATCAATATTTTTCTTATGTGTAAAAATTTGTTTCATATATAAGACCTCAGAATCATATAATACATAGATTTGATGTATTCTATTTTAGGACATTAATTCCTGTTATGAACCTTTATGATGTTCTACTCTGAATTCCCTGTTACAAACTTTTATGACGTTCAACTCTGAATTCTGATTACGAGCTTATATAAAGTTCTAACTACGAATTCTGATGATGAATTCTGATTATGAATTCTCATTATTAATGATGATGATGAATTCTAATTATGAATTCGGATGAATAATTTTGATTATGAATTATCATTACGAACTCTGGTGACAAATTCTAATTATGAATTCTCATTACGAATTCTGATGATGATTTTTGATTACGAATTCTCATTACGAATTCTGATGAAGAATTCTGATTACAAATTCTCATTACGAATTCCTTTGAAAAACAGAATCTGAATATCCCTGTATTATAGACTCTGAATTCATTTACTTACATTCTGAACATTAATATTTGCATACATTTGGAATATTAGTTTTAGTTATGATTTCACTTGTTCTTTTATAAAATGGTGTCATGCCTTCATTTATCAACTAACTGTTGTTCGAGTGACACGTGTACAAGTCCCTCCGAAATTCAAGGAATAATATGACCATTGGAGGAGGGAGCCAACCGTTGGATCTTTGCCTATAAATAGGAGCTCATTTGATAGTCAAAAATACACAACTTTGACATTTGTGCCTACATATTGTTTTATTGATTTCTAGAGAGAGAGGATCTTATAAACATTCAAGATTTATGCAGAAATTTGAATATCTTGTTCAAAATTTGCTTCATGTAGACTTGCTTCGTGCAACTCCGATTGTTGTGGTTTACAATCAATGGCTCTTGTGGATAGGATGACAGAGGTTCCAACACCTTGAAGTTGAGGGTTTCCTTGCTGAGGAAGACAGAGGTTCTGACTACCTCATAGTTGAGGGATTGCGGGGATAACAAGACAGACTCTGCTCTTCGTATCGAGGGATTACCCTGGTGTGGGTAAGACATACATTCTTAAAAGTTTAAATCAGGGGACCTCTTATCCAGGGTTGTTGGATACCCTTCTCTTTGGGTCAAAAGATTTATTTTTTTACTTGTTTTGTTACAAGTTTTTCTGCTGCATTTTTATTGTTATGGAATGTATAACTATCTTGTACTTCCTTACTCATGTACTATGATATAGTCAGATTCTATACGCTTTGAGGAAGAATCTTCATCTTTGTAAACATTAGCTAAGTTCCATTTCCGGAATCACTTTTCTGGAATTTAGCAACTGATTAGAACTTATAGAGGTCTTGTAAATTATCTTATTTAACCTTGACAAACATAACCATCATTAAAAGTTACAAAAGAATTTTTTAAAAGGTACAAGTCACCCCCCTCCTGTGTCTAAAAATATCATTCTTATTTTGATCCTACTCTTGGTATAATAGAGTATATCATACTCAGACATACCATCCTAACAATTAACAATTGGTATTAGAGGATTTGGTTCAATATGAATTAATCTCACTATTAGACTCATAGGAGAATTTTTAGAATTGAATCTTTGGATTCACACTTCTCGATTCATATTTTATTCAAAATCTGTTTTTAGACTCATAGTTCGGATTCACTTTAGATACCTTTTCTCTTTTTTTCATATAATATTTTCCTAACTTACAAACATTTTCCGCTAACAAGTGTTTGTGGAAAGACTTTTCTTAAATATGGAAGGATTCAATGTTGGTTCCATAGATAGTCTCAATCTAAACAGACCACCTATCATTGATGGTAATGATTACGAATATTGGAGAGATCACATGTAGAATTTCATTATCAACGCTGGGGTTGAAAAAAAATTTATGCTTATCGATGGAAACAGAGTTTCTGATAAATAAGTAATTTCCTTTAAAAATCAAGAAAAGCATGAATATCAACTCAATTATAATGTTTAAAATACTTTACTTTGTTTAATGACTAGAAATATATATAGCCAGATTTCATCTTTTGGAGCATCCAATTCTATATGGAAGAAACTAGAAGTTACTAACTTTGGAACTTCAAAAGTAATTGAGACCAGAAGAGCCATGCTTAGATTTGAATATCATGGTTTTAGTTTTCCTTATGGTGAACCCATATGGAAATTACAACAGAGATTCATGAGTATTGTGAATAGTTTACAATCAATGGGTGAAAAAGGATTGGATAATGAAGCCCTTGTTGACAAGATCACCGACATCATTCCAAATGAGTTGGAATCTAAAAGGACTGCAATTGATGAGAATAGAATGGTTACTCAGATTACCCTTGATGAGCTATTTGGAACTCTTCTTCAGCATGAATCTAGAATGAAGAGAGATGATGATATTATGAATAAGAAGAATGGAAATGGCAGGGTAGATTTTACTACCACTTCCAATCATATGAAATCCAAGACTCCTGAGAGAGTTACTAGATCCAGATCTAAGAAAGTTGTTATCCATTCCAAATCTAGTGGAAGTGGATCCTTAGAAAATGATTTTGAAAATCTAGCTCGAAGGATGAACAAGATAGCTGTATAGAGGATCTTTCAATCCAAATATAATAAGAAGGACAGGAAAGACATGAATGATTCTGAAGGTACATGCTATGAATGCAAGAGAGATGGACACATAAGACTCGATTGCCCTCTTCTCAAGAGAAAAGAAAGAAAGGAATGGAATTCTGAGAAAAAATAAATAAGTATTACAAGTCCAATGATAAAAAAGTGTTGAAATCCAATGGCACACGCAGTTACACTGGTGGATATTTTTCAGATGAATCTTCGGATTATGAATCTTCTGGATAGAAGAATATTGGTCTTTAAGCTAGGCTACCTATTGATAATAATTGCTGGATGTATATAGTACACAACAATGAATCAATGACCAATGAATCCTTAAATTCTAATGATATTAAATATTATAACTATTCGGATGAAGAATCCTTTTCGGATGAAGATAATAGTTTACCTACCTATGAAGAAGTTTCTAGGTTCTCCAAACTTTTTGAGAATGAAAATTCAAAACTCTTGAAAAAACCTGATAAAGAAAATTCTAGAAATACTATTCTTTCTAATGAAATATCCTATATTTCTAAATATCTTGATAAAAAAATTCTGATTTTGAAAGTATTTCAAAAAATATTAAGGATGTAAGTTCTGAGAAGAATAAAAATTCTAATGATCTAGAAAACGTAATTTCTATGAAAAATGGTTTCGAGCCTAGCTCTAATTCAAATGTTTTTGAAGACAATAACTTAGTAATAAAACTCAAATCCAAAATATTCTCCTTGAGGATGTGTTTTTCAAACATTACCTTAGGTAAGGAAAATTTTGATAAAATGTATTCACAAATCCGACCTCGAAGGAATACTTCTAGCTTTGGTTACACAAGTTCTAAACCGATGTTTAGGAATAATTATGGTGTTCCTAAAATTTCCCCATTCTATACTAAGTGTCAATGTGGTGGTCATTGGGAAAATAATTGTTCTCTAAACAAATCCCAGTCTTTAGGATTCCATAAAGCTTATTTTTCAAAGAAGATGTGGGCTCCCAAATTTTTACTTTCTACGATTTCCGGATACAAGCAAGTCTGGATTCCAAAAACCTAATTTTTTCTTATTTCCAGGAAAATATGGAAAGCACAAATAGCAATACATGGTACATGGATAGTGGATGTTCCCAGAATATGAATGGTCACAAAAACTACTTCGAAAAGATTATCAAGACGAAGGGAGGAAAAGTAACTTTCGGAGATAATGCTCATGGATAAATTATTGGTATAGGTAACATCATTCTTCTTGGAAAAACATTGATTTAAAATATTTTATTTGTTAAGGGTCTTAAGAACAATCACATTATCATAATCCAATTATGTGATGAAGGATACCTTTTGAATTTTATTAATGATAAGTGCTTAGTACACAATTCTGAGGAAGAATTAATTCTTTCTGCCAATATGCAAGAGAATGTCTACAAACTAAACTTAGATCACCTTAGGATCCAAGACTTACCTTGACTTAGTAAAATGGAAGATC
This sequence comes from Viscum album, assembly GCA_963277665.1. Lineage (NCBI taxonomy): Eukaryota > Viridiplantae > Streptophyta > Magnoliopsida > Santalales > Viscaceae > Viscum > Viscum album. Next base: position 1,977,533,952 of record OY728146.1, on the reverse strand, counting down.
ATTCTTGGTTGTGGCATAGAATGTTAAAACTTGTAACCTTATGAACTTATGAAATCTTTCTATAAAAGGTTTTGTTAAGGATCTACTGGAGCATAGATTTGATTCATCAAAAGATTGTGACCCTTTTTAATATAGAAAAAAACATAAATCATGTTTTAAATCAGTCGGTGAAGTCTCAACTACTTATACATTACAGCTAGTGCATATAGATCTTATTGTTCCAACACAAACTAGAAGAATTGGGGGCAAGTATTATGTATTTTTCTTAGTTGACGATTACACTAGATTTACGTGTGTCTATTTTGTTGCAAAGAATTCTGAAGCCTTATTTTATTTCAAAAGATGTAGTGCCCAAGATAAAAATGAGAAAAACCTTCCATTGAAAACTATTCATATTGATCATGGGGGAGAATTTCAAAATTCTAATTTTGAATCTTTTTGTAGCAGAAAAGGCATTACTCGTTACTTTTCCGCACCCAGAACCCTCAACATAATGGGGTTGTTGAAAGAATAAATAGAATTCTTCAAGAGATAACAAGAACCATGTTAAGTGAGTATTCTGTTTCCAAGCATTTTTGGGCTGAAGATGTAAGTACTGCTTGTTATACTATAAATCGAGTTTTTATTAGACCTTTTCTTAATAAAATTCCTTATGAGTTATGGAATTGTAGAAAACCTAGACTTTCATACATTAAGGTTTTTGGTTGCAAGGTATTCATTCTGAATACTAAATATAATCATCATAAATTCTCACCAAAATCTGATGAAGGAATTTTCTTAGGCTACTCCACAACATCTTAGGAATATAGAGTTTTCAACAAAAACACATGTACTGTTGATGAGACAATACATGTTAAATTTGGTGAAACTGATCCCTTTGTTTTTAAACAACCCCAACCGACTTCTTCAGATGTGTTTTCCAAAACTGATTATCAACCATTGATAGAAAATTCTTCTGCTAAGGAAAATTTTCAAGAAGATACTTCTGAAACATTTACCTAAGAAGATTTTCTACCCAAAGTTGATGAACAGGTCTTAAAAAATCCAAACCATTCATTTCTAAAGAATCATCCCAGTGATAGTATCATTGGTGATGTGAATCAACCTATAAGGACTAGAAATTACTTAATACATGAAGAAGAGCATCTAGCATTTCTTTCCCAATTAGAACCAAAAAGCACTGATAAAGCATTAATTGATGATGATTGGACTAAATCCATGTAAGATGAACTAAATTAATTCGAATGGAATAATGTCAGGACCCTGGCTGAAAGGCCTAAAGAAACTTCTATTATTGTTGTAAAATGGGTCTTCAGAAATAAGTGTGATGAAAATGGAAACATAGTATGAAATAATGATATATTAGATTCTAAAGGCAATAATCAACAATAAGGAATAGACTATGAAGAAACATATTCTCTAGTATCTAGACTTGAATCTAGTCGTATTTTCCTTGCCTTTGTAGCATTCTTTAGTTTCAATCTTTTTGAAATGAATGTGAAATGGGCTTTCCTTAATGGTTAGGCTCAAGAAAAAGTTCTTGTTGAACAACCTCCTGGATTTGAAGACACAATACATCTTGATCATGTTTTTAGACTTACCAAAGCTTTGTATGGCCTTAAACAATCCCCTCGAGCTTGGTATGATAGACTTACAGGATTTTTTCTTCAAAATAACTATGTTAAGGGAAATGCAGATCCAACCCTTTTTATAAATAAATATAAGAAAAATGTTTTTATTGTTTAAATTTATTTTGATGACATTATATTTGGTTCAACTCAGTAATCTTAAACTGATTCCTCTGCAAATCTAATGAAATATGAGTTTCAAATGAGTATGATGGGTGAGTTAACATTTTTCATTGGTTTGCAAATTTCTCAAAATCTAGAAGGAATATATATATCCCAACATAGGTATATTATATATCTTCTTAAAAAGTATGGATATGAAAACACTATGAGTATATGTACTCTCATCGGTACCTCAAACACACTTGATCTTGATGAAGATGGGAAACCAGTAGATCAAACATCATTTAGAGGTATGATAGGAAGTCCACTTTACTTGACATCTAGTCCTCCAGACTTAATGTTTTCAGTATGCTCATGTGCAGGATATCAATCCAATCCTATGGAATCTCATTTAAGGGTAGTGAAAATAATTTTTCGCTACTTAAATGGAAACATGGATTTAGGACTATTTTACACTTCTGGAAATGATTTTGTTTGAATGATTTTTTCAGATGCTGACTTCGGTAGATATAGAATGGATAGAAAGAGCACTTCTAGAACATGTCATTTCATAAGAGATTTGTTAATTCCTTGGTCTTTCTCGAAGCAATACTCAGTAGCACTCTCCACTACTGAAGCTGAATATGTAGCAGCTGGAATTTGTGCTCAAGTATTGTGGATGCAACACACCCTCAAAGACTGTGGCTTGAGTTTTACTAAGACTCAAATTTTTTGTCATAACACAAGTTCCATTTCCCTAAGAAAAAACCCTACACATCACTCTCGTGAAAAGCATATAGATATTAGGCATCACTTTCTTAGGGATCAAACACTAAAATGAGATATCATTCTCCAATTCATCCGAATGCAAGATCATCTTGCTGATATTTTTCCAAAATCATTACCCTTCGATTGATTTGAATACATTAAACAAAATTTAGGAATGAAAACCATGAGGTAATATTCCTTGGTTAACTTCTTGTTGAACTATTCTCCTTACAATAATAAAATCCTTTTCATAGGGGGAATACATATGTTGTTGAAGTTTTTCAAATTTTTTGTAATAAAATTTTTATAGTTAGTTTTTCAAAATTTTAGTAATATTTTTTTTGTAGTTGGTTTTTGAAAATTTCATAATTGAAATATTCGCAATGGGAATTCTCGAAATGGGAATTTTCATAATGATAATTTTTGTAATGGATATTTTTTTAATCAAGTTTTGGTCTCAAACACTTTGCAATAAAACTTTTAGATTTTACGTTTTTTATAGTGAGTTATTCGTAGTACGGTTTTCTTAGTGAGTTCTTCATAGTAAAATTTTCTTCAAGAAGAATATCACATATTATGAATAAATTTACTTGCCAATCTGAATGGTATGACTTCCTTACTTATGTTTTCGTAGTCATTTTTTCTTACTGGTATTTTATTTTAATATTTCGGATTCGTTTCCTCTTAAATCAAAATGTTTTTCCTCAAACCTCAAAAGATCAGGTTCAATATTTCCTTACGAGCATGTTTTCAACCATCAGATCAGATCAGAGAGTTTCCCAACCATTCTATTGGTTTTGGAAGATGAAAGGTCACTTCCATCGCCTATATAAAGGGGAACCCCAATGGTTGTCCCACATCGGTTTTCAAAGCCTTTGCATCTTGAAGCTTTGACTCAGTTATTAAGCCCATTCTGAATCTGTCAAAGTTCCTCAGTCTGAATGTCTGCAGAAGCCCCTTCTCAGGATATGTCTTCATTCAAGCCGATATTAGAGTGGAAGATATATAGGTAGAGGTTAGTACACCCAAAACTTTTCAATAAGTATGATTCTATAATTTCAAAGAACATCAAACTTGACGGATGGGAAGATGTAGCCATTTCTAAAACTCAATCTCAAGATGTGGTGTATCTGGACAAGCTCATAGAGTCTTATGAGTCAGCTAGTTTTTTAAAGGAAGATGGAAGGGAGAAGTTGTCCTGAAAAATCTATGGGAAGACGTATGCTTTATCCTATACCAAGGCGGCTAGCCTGGTTGGAATACCCTATGAAGGAGAGGCATAATTTTTCCCTCATAAGTTTCCAGAAGTTCATTGTGGTTTTGTTAAGGAAAAGGCTCTGGAGTGCCTTGGTCATTCTGATATCAAGACTGAAAAGAAGATCACCCATATTTCGACCAATAATCAGATTCTACAGCTTTGGGTACAAGGTTTTATAATACCAAGGAAGGGTGATAAGGATACCCTTAAGAAGAGCGACACACATATTCTAGATTTTTCTGTAAATATATGGAAAATGAATCTCATGAGACAGATCCTCATTACGATTCAGAACATCAAGAATGGAAATCTTAGAGCTCAGATCATTATGTATCAATTATTTCTTTCTAAGTTGATAGTTCGGTGCTTAGAATCCTATAAAATCCCATGTATCTTCAAGCTGAGAAATTGCAAGTGATGATGATTAGTGATGACACCTTAAAGAGGATGAAAGTATCTTTTTTGAAAGAGACAGAATAATTTTATGATTTTCCAGAGGAGGAGGCAGAACCCATTTCGAAAAATGTGGAAAAGGATGAACCCTCAAAGAAGAATGGTAAGAAGATGAAATTGAAGTAAGTACAAGCTGAAGATAAAACCCCAAAATCAAAGGATGTTAAATCTGCACCTCCTAAACCGAAGAAGAAAAAAAAGATTATCCGGACGAAGTGGTTACAAAATGGAGGAATGTTATGGAAAAGAGGAAAGAAGGGGAGCCACAGTTCGGCTCGGACCCTGCTGAGGCTAAGGCCTTAAAATAAATAGATGCCGATGAGCTAGAGAAGATAGAAAAGGAGAAAAACAGAAGAAGAAGATGACAGAGGCCATGATTTATCAATCCCTTATGAGGGATACTAAAATTGCATCTAAGAACATCCCAGTGCCAAAATCTTTCCTTGTGGAACAATTACCTGAGACTCTGGGGAAGAATTTATTCACTCTATAAAAACAACTAGAGAAAGTTGTGGAAGAGAACGAAGCTGCAAAAGAAGTTCAAAAAGATGAGATGAGTGGTAGATCTGATGATGTAATCAAGCAGGATGAAGAATATCAGGAAAAGGAAAGTGCTTCAGAAATTTATTCACTTTGGACTTCTCACGTCGGTCTTCAAAATTGGCTACACCTGAAGATGAAGAGAAAGGTGAAGAAGATGTGAACAATCTATATGAAGAAGAAATTCATAATCGTGACTTTATCCTCCCCGAGGATGTTGAATTTGGAGCAGGAAAAGAGGAAGTGGTTGAAGATATGGTTGTTCAACTTTCCATAAGTGAGCATGAATCACCAAATGAGGAAGCCATACCGAATATCAGAAAGGTAACACCCCAGGTAAATAAAGAATATGACATTTTTATATTTATCCCTATTCGTGAATAAAATTTCAATATAAATTTAAAGGGAACACTATGTTCGATGGCTTACCCAATACACAACAACGAGTTCCTTTGAAATCTTACGTTGCACTCTAATAATAAAATAATATTATTTGAAATGGTAGTTAGCGCCTAGCTATTGTGATGGCGGGAATGAATAGAACTAACTAAAAAATGATTATATATGTTTGTCAAATATTTTTACTTTTTACAATAAATGTAAGAGGATTAAAAATGCGAATGAATCCAATTTTAAGCGTAAACATTCTAATATTCTTTAAAAGGTCGATTAACCACCTTTTGATGGTGAACCTCTTTTAAATCAACTTTTTGAAAATTGTATGTGTTATATTTGACAAAATAAAATTCTTTTTTAGAATCGGGACATCAAAATTTACTTTGTGTAAATTTTTGGTATTTTTCCGAAAAAGTTCAATTTTTAATGAATAGTGAAAAATGTTGTATTTTAAATCAAAACCTCTTTTTAATATAAATTATTTATATGATTAGACTATATTTTGAATTGTTTTTAAAGTGAAATTAGAAAATATTTTTACCATTTAATTCAATAGTGGTCACAGGATTTAATTTCACTTTGAAATCAGACGAAAACAAGTGTCAATCTTTTGATACATTTTGTTTCATAAAAACACACTATTTGTTTTGAGAGCGGGAATAAATTATTAAATTAATTAATGAAACTTATATTTTTTAAATTTCTTAAAATAGACATCATTTTTGAATTCGGAATATCAAATATATCTTAGGGTGAATTTTTTGGAAATTTTCTAAAAAACATCAATTTTTGATGAATAGTGAAACCACTAAGTGGTACTTATAAAAACTGATTTTCCGTTTAAATGAAATTCTGTCATCTTCCTGTTTTGAATATCAAAAATCCGACATACATGGTTGTCATTAGTAAGTAAAATGTTGTTCAATGGGATTAAAATAATTTTTTTGGTTAATAGTAAATTATTAAGTTTTTAATCGCGATTAGAGGTAATTAGTGTAGTTTAAGGTAAGAATAATGTTTTAATAAAATGAAATGACCTAGAAACATGTCCTACACTCATTTTAGGAGTCATGGCCGACCAAGACAATCCATGGGTCAACTTGGGGACCACATGGAGCCACTTTGGTTGGAAAATGACATAAATACCTTTTTATTTAATGTTAAAGTAAAAATGACACAAACATGAGTTGTTTTACTAAAACAATATTCAAATGGGGTTATAAAAGTCATATTTTTTACTATAAATAGAAATTGGAAAGATAAAATGATTTCCTACATCATAGTATTTTTTTTATAATTTTTTGACATTAAATAAATTAAATTATTTATGACATCATGACGATGCAGCGATGACCACATTATTTAATGATTTAAATAAAATGGAAAGATAATGTAAAATCTAAGACCTAAACACGTAAAAAACCTATTGGATGGGTGGACTTCGAACTCTTATCACCTTATCCTCGAAAAACATCAATGGGGGACCACTAATATCCGAAACTCATTCTAAAATAATGTAACATTTCCTTACTTTCCAAGAGTGCCCCTCCTCTCCTCTTATAAAAGGCCCCCACCTCTATCTCCTTACCCACAATTCCAAAGCCTTTGGCTCGGCCAAACCCTTCCCATTTTGTCTCTACACATCCCTATATAACTCCTTGAAGCCTCACTTTGGGCAGAAGTCTTCCCAAGGAAGCCTTTGAGCTCAAACCAAAGGGAGTTACCCGATTCTATGCTAATGTCTTCACTTGTGTCCTTTTGTTTTATTTTGCTTCTCCAACCCCCTAAAATCTTTGTATTCATTTATTTTGTAACAAATACAGTATCTCCAATATACTAGGATGTTTTTATAAGAATTATTCGAGCTAAAATTACACACACCTACATCTAATGGTTAAAGAACATACTGTTTCTATGGATGGTGAATTTCTGCCTCACGAAACGATGATTGTTCAACATTCTTCTAACACGTTCAAAGGTGGCCATTAAGATGACACTATATTTATATATGATATTTAATATTTTTATGATTTACTTAAGCATATTTATTTTTCATTTATGGCATACCTTTATGGTTTCCATTATGGGTAAACCTGATATCTTCATTTATGGAAGTGCGGACTACCGCCCCCTCAAAGTGATTTGATTCGTTAATACCATATGTGGAACATATAAAAGATATAATTAATGATATTATATATGATAGCATACTGGAATTAAAATAATATTATGTATCATTATGTTTTATTTCCATTAAATATGAAATAGAAATGGAAGTAGCGTTCATGCGTACGTACGGCTTACCGTCTCCATGAATGGTTCATTTCATTTCTTATATCAAAATGTTATGTACTATCATAAGTACATATATATAATGGATATATATGCAATATATTACATATAAATTATGGATATCATTCTGGAATTATAACATATATATATATATATCTCTCTAATTTTGTTTTAATTCCATTAATATGACAAAAAATGAAAGTAGCGTTCATGCGTGCGTACGGCCTACTGTCTCCATGAACGGTGCTTTTAATTTTTATCTAAAAATGATATGGAATAGTATAAAATGATTATATAATGGATTTATATGATCTTTTAAACATCAATTCTATTCTGGATATGATGTACCTATAACTACATGGAAAATTATTTTCCAACAAGTTCAATTTTTGACTCATGTACCAAACATCGACAAAAACGTCTAATATGAACTCATATTATTAACCAATTATTGTAACATTAAAATATGTGATATGAACTGAATAATAATATTTATTGGAGGTCCTTAAGAAATTATAACTTGACCAAAGATTATTATTCAGTAATATAAAGAAACGAACAAGACAAGTTGGACTTGAGGTAAGGAAGCCTACTCCTCTCTTTTTAAGTACACTCTTTTATGTCATTCCTTTTAATGCTCATATTTCATGTTATTGGGATTTTCTTTTATATTAATCTTACTGTAATTTTTATGTTAATATGATGAGAGACCCTATTCTATCTCATCAATCCATTTTGGAAGATTTAAGTGGCGTCGTTAGGCTGCCGAGTTTTCGTAAGGGATTTTTCATCTCACTTTTACTCCCGTGAGATTTATGCTACATTTTCCAAAATTTCCTTTGAGTGGTTTATGTACTGCCCATTATTTTACTCATTTTGTAATATAATTTCATTCATGAGTATTTACATCAATGTTGTATTGTCCTTCTTTCACGGGGTGCATGTCTCGAAAGATACCCATGTCGGTAAGGGAACCTTTCACCCTCCTCTTTTTAAAAGACTTCTTTTGTTATGTCTTTTAATTTACATACTATTATGTTGGGATATGTTCTTCTATATCCTTATTGATTTAAATTTTATGTCAATGTGATGAGATACCCTTTTTATCTCTCATCAACTCATTTTCTGAATTTTGTAGTGACGTCGTTAGGCTGTCAAATTTTTGCAATGGGACTTCTTAACCCAAATTTGATTCTTTGGGATAAACCTGTACTCCTTGAATATGTCGTTCTATGAATATGTTTGAATAACCTCTGATTGTTTTACAATTAATATCCACTTATATTTCGTGTATTAATTTGTCACACATAATTATGGAATTGATTTATCCTTAATCCAAGGATACCGTCTTTGTATGGGACTTCTTCTCAATCTCCATTCCTTGAGGCATATTTTGTTTTCCACACAACTTTGTTTTATACGGTGTACAAAACGATTTGACTTTTACGTTATTCAAAATGAATATTTTTTATACGAAGCGTTTACGAAATGAAAAAAGGGAATGTTTTGTCATACGTATGGGGCGACAACAACTTCTCCGCTGCCGTGGCCATTATTTGAGTTTCGGTTTCCTCTACAAGCCATACCTTCTTTTTAAAAGAAAAATAAATACCATGTTTTACATTTCATTTATTTTGGTATTGAAAATGGTTTTCATAATGTTTTTATATCAATGTTTTGTATTGATATCTTGTGATTGAAAGGTGGAAATGTTATGTTTCCTTTATGCATGTTTTATGTGATATGATTGTGTTATGGTTCTTCGGCATTGTTATGAAGACGGGTGGTTCCGTGATAAACTAAGGGTGGGGGAGCCCGATATAGCTCTCCAATGCATTGGGTAACGCGAAGGAGTGAAACGTTAAGGTTTCTCCGAAGAGATTTTGGGAATATACTGTGGTGGGTATTCCAAACGTAACCAAGAGGGTTACTCCTTATGTAAGAATGTTATGAATGCCCCAATTCACCTTTTATGTCTTATGATTTCTATGATTTATTCATGATTTGATGAGGTATGTTAAAGTACCTATGTTTTATGGGTAAAGTATGATTTCATTCTTATGTATATATGAACTCATGTTTCCTTTCCATATTTTTATAACCCTTACTGAACTTTTTATGCTCATCCCAAGTTTTTTGAAATGTTTTTCACAGGTCAAGGGAAAGGTACATCATATGATGATAGTTTCAAGGAAGTGTCAAGAAAGAATCCATGTTTTATTTTAAATATGTTTTCGTTGATGGGAAAAAATGAATACTATATTTATGTAACCACTTTGTTTAAATGTGGAATGTAATGCAAGTTTTATGATCTAATTATCTAAAATTATAAACCTGAAAAGATCCTCAATGTGTAATCTATTAATAACTCAATATTAAGTATGGTTTAAGGCTGGGGCCTTATAGTTGGTATCAAAGGTCGGTTTAGATAAATTTAGAGGTTAGGGTATCCTCTAAGCATAAGTGACATTACTATAATGGTTAGGATTTCAGAAAGAGTCCTAGTTTTTGATAAAGTGAATGGTTAAGTATATCTTAGTGGTTATCTTCCTCATTAGTAAATGATGGTTTTGTTGATATACTCACACTGACATTAATTTTTTGTGTGAATAGATGGATCTAGCAGGCACCAAAGTGACAATAGGTTTGAAGGAAACTGTGGTGGTTCTCTGATTAAGAGACTGGATGAAATGGGGTTTTCAATAAGTAAACTCATGGTTGTTCTAAACCAATAATCAAGGAGTCATGATAAACCGCTTGTACCTTGGTATGTTCTATAATGCATCATGTACGAGATGTCCAACTCGATGTGGAAGTTCAGGTAATAATTATTAAGGTAACCATTATGGTTTATATGATCCTTACTTTTTAGGTAATTATGGGTTACTCAATGATATGATGGAAAATGAAAGGAATGAGATAAACTTGAGGTTAAAATATGTTATGATCATTTTTGAAGATTTTATCCCGTTTTGGGGAATGTTTTAAGAATTATGTAGTTTTGGAAAAAGGACAACACGCAGACCGTGTGACAACCCGTCGCGTCGGACAAAGCTGCGGGAATCGAACCCACAAAGAAAGTGCGACTTGTATTTATCACCTACCACTGGACTACGTGAAGTCCCTGGTTAGTTTGATTCATTCTTTTAAGTTAAATGATTTTATGAATTAAGAGTAAGTTGATTTTGGGTTATCTATAGAAATTTATTAACCCATCATGGAGGATATGTGATTAGGTTATTTACTTTTCAATACGAGACTTTAGGAGCAACTGATGTTGTTTGGAGATAAATGTTATGATTTAACTTGGAATACTATGTGACTAAATCCTTCAAATATTTGGGTTTCAATCTTAGTTTGGTTTACTTTGAAGTATTTTATGGACAATTTGTTTATTGAATGGTCTTTGTTGAACTTTGGGTATTGTTTGATAAATTTTAGAGATTAAGAATAGATTTGTTTTTTTAAGGATTATCCTTTTTGGGTATTATCTGATCTTGTACTAAGCTTTTTGGTTTTGGTTTTGGTTAAGGTCTAAAGATATGGGAAGTATATAGTTCTCTTTTGTGGATTAGTTGATCCTCTAGAAGAGGATTATAGTACTCTTAATGTGAACAAGTCTTCCTAAATACTCGTCTTTTGGGGAAAGTATGAGTTTGTGTAAGAAATCTAATAAAATTTGAATGTCAACATGATAAGTAATTATGTTTTCTTATGAATAAATTTCTCAATATAAAGTAACTTAAAACAAAAATGTTGTATGTTATCTTTTCCTACTAGGGAATCGAATACCATTTAACCCATCATAAGTTTGTGATTTCCTTATGGTTAACTTTCTTCAAGACATGTTTACTATCACACTCCATCAGAAAATGACCCTTTGTTTTTTCCTCCATTTCCATACTTTCATAATTGGAATCCTAGTATGGGTTAACTCGGGTGACCTTTGTACTTATCTTTTTTTATTTTTAAAGTGATTGTTTTACTGACTCTTGTTCCGATGTGGGATTTTCAATGATGTTTCCAAGCCCAATTTTAAAAATTGCGAGGATGCAATTCTCAAAAGGGGGGAAGGATGTAACACCCCGGGTTAATAAATAATAGGACATTTTTATATTTATCCCTATTTGTGAAAACAATGTCAATATTAATTTAAAGAGAACGCTATGCTCGATGGCTTACCCAATACACAACAACGAGTTCCTTTGAAATCTTATGTTGCACTCTAATAATAAAATAATATTATATTAAATGGTAGTTAATACCTAGCTATTTTGATGTCCGGAATGAATAGAACTAACTAATAAATGATTATATATGTTTGTCAAATATTTTTACTTTTTACAATAAATGTTAGAGGATTAAAAATGTGAATGAATCCAATTTAAAGCGTAAACATTCTAATATTCTTTACAAGGTCGATTAACCACCTTTTGTTGGTGAACCTCTTTTAAATCCACTTTTGACAATTGTATGTGTTATATTTGACAAAATAAAATTATTCTTTAGAATCTGGACATCAAAATTTACTTTGTGTAAATTTTTGGTATTTTTCCGACAAAGTTCAATTTTGAATGAATAGTGAAAATGTTGTATTTTAATTCAAAACCTATTTTTAATCTAATTTATTTATATGATTAGATTATCTTATTAATTGGTTTTAAAGTGAAATTAGAATATATTTTTACCATTTAATCCAATAGTGGTCGTTGGATTTAATTTCACTTTGAAATCGGACTAAAACTAGTGTCAATCTTTTGATAAATTTTGTTTCATAAAAACACGCTATTTGTTTTGACAGCGGGAATTAATTATTAAATTAATTAATGAAACTTATATGTTTTCAATTTTGTAAAATAGTAATCATTTTTGAATTCAGAATATCAAACATATCTTAGGGTGAATTTTTGGAAATTTTCTAAAAAACATAATTTTTTGATGAATAGTGAAACCACTAAGTGGTACTTATAAAAACTGATTTTCCGTTTAAATGAAATTTTTTCATCTTTGTGTTTTTAATTTCAAATATCCGACATACATGGTTGTCATTAGAAAGTAAAATGTTGTTCAATGGGATTAAAATAATTTTTTGGGTGAAGAGTAACTTATTAAGTTTTTAATCGCGATTAGAGGTAATTAGTATAGTTTAAGGTAAGAATAATGTATTAATAAAATGGAATGACCTAGACTCATGTCCTACCCTCATTGTATGAGTCATGGACGACCAAGAGAATCCATGGGTAAACTTGGGGACCCCATGTAGCCACTTTGGTTGGAAAATGACATAAATACCTTTTTATTTAATGTTAAAGTAAAAATGACACAAACATGAGTTTTTTTACTAAAACAATATTTACATGGGGTTATACAAGTCATATTTTTTACTATAAATAGTAATTGGAAAGCTAAAAAGATTTACAACATCATAGTATTTTTTTTATAATTTTTAGACACTAAATAAATTAAATTATTTATGACATCTTGATGATGCAGCGATGGCCTCATTATTTAACGATTTAAATAAAATGTAAATATAATTTAAAATGTAAGACCTACACATGTACAAAACCTATTTTATGTGTGTATTTAGAACTATTATCACCTTATCCTCGAAACAAATCAATGGGGGACCGTTAATATCCGAAACTCATTCTAAAATAATGTAACATTTCCTTACTTTCCAAGAGTGCCCCTCCTCTCCTCTTATAAAAGGCCCCCACCTCTACCTCCTTACCCACACTTCCAAAGCCTTTGGTTCGGCCAAACTCTTCCCATTTTGTCTCTCCACATCCCTCTATAACTCCTTGAAGCCTCACTTTGGGCAGAAGTCTTCCCAAGGAAGCCTTTGAGCTCAAACCAAATGGAGTTACCCGATTCTAAGGTAATGTATTCACTTGTGTCCTGTTGTTTTATTTTGCTTCTCCAACCCCCTAAACACTTTTTATTCATTTATCTTGTAAACAATACAGTATATCAAATATACTAGGATGTTTTTATAAGAATTATTCGAGCTAAAATTACACACACCTACATCTAATGGTTAAATAACATACTGTTTCTGTGGATGGAGAATTTCTGCCTCACGAAACGATGATTGTTCAACATTCTTATAACACCTTCAAAGGTGGCCATTAAGATGACAATATATTTATATATGATATCTAATATATTTATGTTTTACTTAAGCTTCTGTATTTTTCATTTATGGCATATATTTATGGTTTCTATTATGGGTAAACGTGATATCTTCATTTAAGGAAGTGCGGACTACCGCCCCCTCGAAGTGATTTGATTCGGTAATACCATATGTGGAACGTATAAAGGATATATTTAATGATATTATATATGATACCATACTGTAATTAAAATACTATTATGTATCATTATGTTTTATTTCCGTTAAATATGAAATAGAAATGGAAGTAGCGTTCATGCGTACGTACGGCTTACCGTCTCCATGAACAGTACATTTCATTTCTTATATCAAAATGTTATGTACTATTATAGGTACATATATATAATGGATATATATGAAATATATTACATCAAAATTATGGATATCATTCTGGAATTATAACACACATATATATATATATATATATATCATTTTGTTTTAATTCCATTAATATGACAAAAAATGAAAGTAGCGTTCATGCGTAGGTACGACCTACCGTCTCCATGAACGGTGCTTTTAATTTTTATCACCAAATGATATGTAATAGTATAAAATTAATATATACTGGATATATATGATATTTAAAACATCAATACTATTCTGGATATGATGTACCTATAACTACATGGAAAATTATTTTCCAACAAGTTCAATTTTTGACTAATGTACCAAACATCGACAAAAACGTCTGATATGAACTCATATTATTAACCAATTATTATAACATTAAAATATGTGATATTAACTGAATAATAATCTTTATATAATGTCCATAAGAAATTATAAATTTACCAAAGATTATTATTCATCAATATAAAGAAACGAACAAGACATGTTGGACTTGAGGTAAGGGATCCTACTCCTCTCTTTCTTTTTAAGTACACTCTTTTATGTCATTCCTTTTGAAGCTCATATTTCTTGTTATTGGGATGTTCTTTTATATTAATCATACTGTAATTTTTATGTTAATATGATGAGATACCCTATTATCTCTCATCAATCCATTTTGAAAGACTAAAGTGGCGTCGTTAGGCTGCCGAGTTTTCGTAAGGGATTTTTCATCTCACTTTTATTCCCTTGAGATTTATGCTACATTTGCCACAATTTCCTTTGAGTGGTGTATGTACTGACCATTATTTTACTTATTGTGTAATATACTTTCATTAATAATTATTTACATCAATGTTTTATTATCCTTCTTTCACGGGGTGCATGTCTCGAAAGATACCCATGTCGGTAAGGGAACCTTTCACCCTTCTCTTTTTAAAAGACTTCTTTTGTTATGTCTTTTAATTAACATAATATTATGTTGGGATATTTTCTTCTACATCATTATTAATTTAAATTTTATGTCAATGTGATGAGATACCCTTTTTATCTCTCATCAACTCATTTTCTGAATTTTGTAGTGACGCCATTAGGCTGTCAAATTTTTGCAAGGGGACTTCTTAACCCAAATTTGATTCTTTGGGCTAAACCTGTACTCCTTGAAGATGTCGTTCTATGAATATGTTTTAATAACCTCTAATTGTATTAAACTTAATATCCACTTATATTTCATGTATTAATTTGTCACACATAATTATGTAATTGATTTATCCTTAATCTAAGGATGCCGTCTTTGTATGGGACTTCGTCCCAATCTCCATTCATTGAGGCATATTTTGTTTTCTACACAACTTTCTTTTATACGGTGTATAAACCCCTTTTACTTTTACATTATTCAAAAGGAATCTTTTTTATATGAACCGTTTACTAAATGAAAAAAGGGAATGTTTTGTCATACATATGCGGCGACAACGACTTATCCTCCGCCGTGACCATTATTTGAGTTTCGGCTTCCTCTACAACCATACGTTCTTTTTAAAAGAAAAATAAATACCATGTTTTACATTTCATTTATTTTGGTATTGAAAATGGTTTTCATAATGTTTTTATATCAATGTGTTGTATTGATATCTTGTGATTGAAAGGTGGAAATGTTATGTTTCCTTTATGCATGTTTTATGTGATACGATTATGTTATGGTTCTAGGGCATTGTTATGAAGATGGGTGGTTCTGTGATAAACTATGGGCAGGTGAGCCCGATATAGCTCTCCAATGCATTGGGTAACACGAAGGAGTGAAACATTAAGGTTTCTCCAAAGAGATTTAGGGAATATACTGTGGTGGGTATTCCAAACGTAACCAAGAGGGTTACTCCCAACGTAATAATGTTATGAATTCCCCAAGTTACCTTTTATGTCTTATGATTTCTATGATTTATTCATGATTTGATGAGGTATGTTAAAGTGCCTATGTTTTATGGGTAATGTATGATTTTATTCTTATGTATATATGAACTCATATTTCCTTTCCATATTTTTTATAACCCTTACTGAGATTTTTATGCTCATCCCAAGTTTTTGGAAATGTTTTTCACAGGTCAAGGGAAAGGTACATGATATGATGATAGTGTCAAGGAAGTGTCAAGAAGGAATCCATGTTTTCTTTTAAATATGTTTCCGTTGATGGAAAAAAATGAATACTATCTTTATGTAACCACTTTGTTTAAATGTGGAATGTAATGCAAGTTTTATGATCTAATTCTCTAAAACTCTAAACCTGAAAAGATCCACAATGTGTAATCTTTTAATAACTCAATATTAAGTATGGTTTTAGGCTCGGGCCTTATAGTTGGTATCAAAGGTCAGTTTAGATAACTTTAGAGGTTAGGGTATCCTCTAAGCATAAGTGACATTACTATAATGGTTAGGATTTCAGAAAGAGTCCTAGTTTTAGATAAAGTGAATGAGTAAGTATATCTTAGTGGTTATCTTCCTCATTAGTACATGATGGTTTTTTTGATATACTCACACTGACAGTTCTGTTTTTAGTTAATAGATGGATCTAGCAGGCACCAAATTGACAATAGGTTTGAAGGAAACTGTGGTGGTTCTCTAATTAAGAGACTGGATTAAATGCGGTTTTCAATAAGGAAACTCGTGGTTGTTCTAAACCAACTATCAAGGAGTCATGATCAACCACTTGTACCTTGGTATGTTCTATAATGAATCATGTACGAGATGGCCAACTCGATGTGGAAGTTCAGGTAATAATTATTAAGGTAAACATTAGGGTTTATATGATCCTTACTTTTTAGGTAATTATGGGATACTCGATGATATGATGGAAAATGAAAGGAATGAGATAAACATGAGGTTAAAATATGTTATGATCATTTTTGAAGATTTTATCTCGTTTTGGGGAATGTTTTAAAAATTATGTAGTTTTGGAAAAAGGACAACACGCAGACCGTGTGACAACCAGTCGCATTGGACAAAGCTGCGGGAATCGAACCCACAACCAAAGTGCGACTGGTATTTATCGCCTACCACTGGACGACGTGAAGTACCTGGTTAGTTTGATTGATTCTTTTTAGTTAAATGATTTTATGAATAAAGAGTAATTTGATTTTGAGTTATCTATGGAAATTTATTAACCCATCATGGAGGATATGTGATTAGGTTAATTACTTTTCAATACAAGACTTTAGGAGCAACTGATGTTGTTTGGAGATAAATGTTACAATTTAACTTGGAAGACTATGTGACTAAATCCTTAAAATATTTGGGTTTCAATCTTAGTTTGGTTTACTTTGAAGTATCTTATGGACAATTTGTTTATTGAATGGTCTTTGTTGAACTTTGGGTATTGTTTGATAAATTTTGGAGATTAAGAATATATTTGTTTTTTAAAGGATTATCCTTTTTGGGTATTATTTGATCTTGTACTAACCTTTTTGGTTTTGGTTTTGGTTAAGGTCTAAAGATATGGGAAGTATATAGTTCTCTTTTTTGGATTAGTTGATCCTCTAGAAGAGGATTATAGTACTCTTAATGTGAACAAGTCTTCCTAAATACTCGTCTTTTGGGGAAAGTAGGAGTTTGTGTAAGAAATATAATAAAATTTGAAAGTCAATATGATAAGTAATTATGTTTCCTTATGAATAAATTCCTCAATAAAAAGTAACTTAAAACAAAAATGCTGTCTGTTAACTTTTCCTACTGTGGAATCAAATACCGTTTAACCCATCACATGTTTGTGATTTTCTTATAGTTAACTTTCTTCTAGACATGTTTACTATCACTCTCCATCAGAACAAGACCCTTTGTTTTTTCCTCAATGTCAATATTTTCATATTTGGAATCCTAGTATGGGGTAACTCGGGTGACCTTTGTACTTATCTTTCTTTATATTAAAGTGATTGTTTTACTGACTCTTGTTCCGATGTGGGATTTTCAATGAAGTTTCAAAGCCCAATTTTAAAAATTGTGAGGACGCAATTCCCAAAATGGGGGAAGGATGTAACACCCCATGTAAATAAATAATATTACATTTTTATATTTATCCCTATTTTTGAAAAAAATGTCAATATTAATTTAAAGGGAACGCTATGCTCGATGGATTACCCAATACACAACAATGAGTTCCTTTGAAATCTTACGTTGCACTCTAATAATAAAATAATATTATTTTAAATGGTAGTTAACGCCTAGCTGTTGTGATGGAGGTAATGAATAGAACTAACTACAAAATTATTATATATGTTTGTCAAATATTTTTACTTTTTACAATAAATGTTAGAGGATTACAAATGCGAATGAATCCAATTTTTAGCGTAAACATTCAAAAAATCTTTAAAAGGTCGATTAACCACATTTTGATGGCGAACCTCCTTTAAATCCACTTTTGGACAATTTTATGTGTTATATTTGAAAAAATAAAATTCTTCTTTAGAATCGGGACATCAAAATTTACTTTGTGTAAATTTTTGGTATTTTTCCGAAAAAGTTCAATTTTTAATGAATAGTGAAAATGTTGTATTTTAATTCAAAACCTCTTTTTAATATAATTTATTTATATGATTATATTATCTTTTGAATTGGTTTTAAAGTTAAATTATAATATATTTTTACCATTTAATCCAATAGTGGTCGTTGGATTCAATTTCACTTTGAAATCGGACTAAAACTAGTGTCAATCTTTTGATACATTTTGTTTCATAAAAACACGCTATTTGTATTGACAGTGGGAATTAATTATTAAATTAATTAATGCAACTTATATGTTTTTAATTTTGTAAAATAGACATCATTTTTGAATTCGGAATATCAAATATAGCGTAGGGTGAATTTTTGGAAATTTTCTGAAAAACATCAATTTTTTTATGAATAGTGAAACTACTAAGTGGTAATTATAAAAACTGATTTTCCGTTTAAATGAAAATTTTTCATCTTTTTGTTTTGAATTTAAAAAATCCGACATACATGGTTGTCATTAATAAGTAAAATTTGGTTTAATGGGATTAAAATAATTTTTTTTGTGAATAGTAACTTATTAAGTTTTTAATCCCGATTAGAGGTAATTAGTGTAGTTTAAGATAAGAATAATGTTTTAATAAAATGAAATGACCTATACACATGTCCTACCCTCATTGGATGAGTCCTGGCCGACCATGAAAATCCATGGGTCAACTTGGGGACCACATGGAGCCACTTTGGTTGGAAAATGACATAAATAACTTTTTATTTAATGTTAAAGTAAAAATGACACAAACATGAGTTGTTTTACTAAAAAAAATTTTACATGGGGTTATACAAGACATATTTTTTACTATAAATAGTCATTGTAAATCTAAAATTATTTCCTACATCATAGTATTTTTTTATAATTTTTAGACATTAAATAAATTAAATTATTTATGACATCATGATGATGCAGTGATGACATCATTATTTAACGATTTAAATAAAATGGAAAGATAGTGTAAAATCGAAGACCTAAACATGTAAAAAACCTATTGGATGGGTGTATTTTGAAATATTATCACTTTATCCTCGAAACACATCAATGGGGGACCATTAATATCCGAAACGCATTCTAAAATAATGTAACATTTCCTTACTTTCCAAGAGTGCCCCTCCTCTCCTCTTATAAAAGGCCCCCACCTCTACATCCTTACCCACACTTACAAAGCCTTTGGCACGGCCAAACCCTAACCATTTCATCTTCCACATCGCTCTATATCTCATTGAAGCCTCACATTGGGAAGAAGTCTTCCCAAGAAAGCCTTTGAGCTCAAAACAAAGGGAGTTACCCAATTTTAAGGTAATGTCTTCACTTGTGTCCTTTTGTTTTATTTTGCTTCTCCAACCCCCTAAAATCTTTTTATTCATTTATTTTGTAACAAATACAGTATATCCAATATACTAGGATGTTTTTATTAGATGTATTCAAGCTAAACTTACACACACCTACATCTAATGGTTAAAGAACATACCGTTTCTGTGGATGACGAATTTATGCCTAACGAAACGATGATTGTTCAACATTCATCTAACACCTTCAAAGGTAGCCATTAAGATGAAAATATATTTTTATATGATATTTAATATGTTTATTGTTTACTTAAGCTTCTTTATTTTTCATTTATGTCATACCTTTATGGTTTCCATTATGGGTAAACGCGATATCTTCATTTAAGGAAGTGCGGACTACCGCCCCCTCAAAGTGATTTGATTCGTTAATACCATATGTGGTACGTATAAAGGATATATTTAATGATATTATATATGATACCATACATTAATTAAAATACTATTATGTATCATTATGTTTTATTTCCATTAAATATGAAATAGAAATGGGAGTAGTGTTCATGCGTACGTACGGCTTACCGTCTCCATGAACGATACATTTCATTTCTTATCTCAAAATGTAATGTACTATTATATGCACATATATATAATGGATATATATGACATGTATTTAATCTAAATTATGGATATAATTCTGGAATTATAACATATATATATATATCTCATTTTGTTTTAATTCCATTAATTTGACAAAAAATGAAAGTAGCGTTCATGCGTACGTACGGCCTACCGTCTCCATGAACGATGCTTTTAATTTTTATCTCCAAATGATATGGAATAGTATAAAATGAATATATACTGGATATATATGATATTTAAAACAGAAATACTATTCTTTATATGATGTACCTATAACTACAAGGAAAATTATTTTCCAACAAGTTCAATTTTTTACTCATGTACCAAACATCGACAAAAACTTCTGATATGAACTCATATTATTAACCAATTATTATAACATTAAAATATGTGATATGAACTGATTAATAATCATTATAGGAGGTCCTTAATCAATTATAAATTGACCAATTTTTATTATTCAGGAATATAAAGAAACGAACAAGACAAGTTGGACTTGAGGTAAGGGATCCTACTCCTCTCCTTCTTTTTAAGTACACACTTTTATGTCATTCCTTTTAAAGCTCAATTTATTGTTATTGGGATGTTATTTTATATTAATCTTACTGTAATTTTTATGTTAATATGATGAGAGACCATATTCTCTCTCATCAATCCATTTTGGAAGTCTTAAGTGGCGCAGTTAGGCTGCCGAGTTTTCGTAAGGGATTTTTCATCTAACTTTTATTCCCGTGAGATTCATGATACATTTTCCACAATTTCCTTTGAGTGGTGTATGTACTGCCCATTATTTTACTCATTGTGTAATATACTTTCATTCATGAGTATTTACATCAATGTTGTATTGTCCTTCTTTCACGGGGTGCATGCCTCGAAAGATACCCATGTCGGTAAGGGAACCTTTCACCCTCCTCTTTTTAAAAGACTTCTTTTGTTATGTCTTTTAATTCACATACTATTATGTTGGGATATGTTCTTCTATATCCTTATTGATTTAAATTTTATGTCAATGTGATGAGATACCCTTTTTATCTCTCATCTACTCATTTTCTGAATTTTGTAGTGACGCCGTTGGGCTGTCAAATTTTTGCAAGGGGGCTCTTTAACCCAAATTTGATTCTTTGGGATAAACTTGTACTCCTTGAAAATGTCATTCTATGAATATGTGTGAATAACCTATGATTTTTTTACACTTAATATCCACTTATATTTCGTGTATTCATTTTTCACACATAATTATGTAATTGATTTATCCTTAATCCAAGGATATCGTCTTTGTATGGGACTTCGTCTCAATCTCCCTTCATTGAGGCATATTTTGTTTTATACACAACTTTCTTTTATACGGTGTATAAACCCCTTTTAATTTTACGTTATTCAAAAGGAATATTTTTTATACGAAACGTTTACTAAACAACAAAATGGAATGTTTTGTCATACGTATGCGGCGACAACGACTTCTCCACCGCCGTGACAATTATTTGAGTTTCGGCTTCCTCTACAAGCCATACCTTCTTTTTAAAAGAAAAATAAATACCATGTTTTACATTTCATTTATTTTGGTATTGAAAATGGTTTCCATAATGTCTTTATATCAATGTGTTGTATTTATATCTTGTGATTGAAAGGTGGAAATGTTATGTTTCCTTTATGCATGTTTTATGTGATATGATTATGTTATGGTTCTTGGGCATTGTTATGAAGATGGGTGGTTCCATGATAAACTAAGGGTTGGTGAGCCCTATATATCTCTCCAATGCATTGGGTAACGTGAAGGAGTGAAACGTTAAGGTTTCTCCGAAGAGATTTAGGGAATATACTGTGGTGGGTATTCCAAACGTAACCAAGAGGGTTACTCCCTACGTAAGAATGTTATGAATGCCCCCAAGTTACCTTTTATGTCTTATGATTTCTATGATTTATTTATGATTTGATGAGGTATGTTAAAGTTCCTATGTTTTATGGGTAAAGTATGATTTCATTCTTATGTATATATGAACTCATGTTTCCTTTCCATATTTTTTTATAACCCTTACTGAGCTTTTTATGCTCATCCCATGTTTTTTGAAATTTTTTTCACAGGTCAAGGGAAAGGTACATGATATGATGATAGTGCCAAGGAAGTGTCAAGAAAGAATCCATGTTTTATTTTAAATAAGTTTCCGTTGATGGCAAAAAAATGAATACTATCTTTATGTAACCACTTTTTTTAAATGAGGATTGTAATGGAAATTTTATGATCTAATTCTATAAAACTATAAACCTGAAAAGATCCTCAATGTGTAATATTTTAATAACTCAATATTAACTATGATTTAAGGCTGGGGCCTTATAAGAATGGTTAAGCAAGTTCTTGTTGACACCCCAACAAAATATATTATCAAAAGGAAAGAAGATGGAGGTACTTCTAAGAGAATGTTGGTAGAGATAGAGGAAAAACCATCTCAAAGTAGAATGTCTGATTTGGAGTCATCTACCCTGGAACATGATTTTGTGGTTCAGTCCCTGAAAAAGATAGTGGATACCATTCCGATATTTCCAGCAATTGAATCCAGATTCCAGATGCTTCAACATAGTATTCATCAGAAACCAGACTTTGTATCAATAGTAATGGATGGATGTGTTAATATAGAGTCTGATCACAAAAATATCCTAATCAACTATGAATCCCACATGAAATCGTGTAAACATAAGAATAAATAGTCCAAGAATATTGTTGAAGATATGGAAGAGATTGATCATTTCCAAGAATATGTCAAAATTAAAAATCATTCATACAGCTTTCAGGAAAAGCTAACCCCTGAACAAAATACTCGAATTCAGGATTTAAAAGATCTGAATTGGAAGATGAGCTATATTGTTCAAAGCCTCAAAATAGAGAAGGATCTTAAGAGAGAGATGCAAGAAAAACTTTTTAAGCATGATTAATTGCTAAAGACTAAGGAAGAGGCCATGAAGGCTCAGGCAGAGCTCTTTAAGACTCAAGAAGAATGTATCACAGCCTTGGAGAAACAAGTACAAGAGGACCACAAAGAAATGAAGAAGTTGAAGACAATTTTCAAGATGCTAATGCCCAAGGAAAAAGAAAAAAAATAGACCACTCCGATCTTTTGTTGCATTTTTTCCTTGTACTAATATTTCCAATCATAATGAAATTGCCGATACTTGTGTTGTTTTTATGTCTTTAATAATATTTCATGTACCATATTTTTTTTCCATTCCCTCAAACGCTTTTTGAAAATCACAAAGGGGGAGTAAGGAAAAATAATTCCAAAAGATAGATGAAAAATATAAAGGAGAAGACTTCTAAGTATAAGGAGATCATCACTAAGTAAGGGGGAGTGATAATTACGAAGATTTCCCCATTCCGAAAATCTAGAATATGATACTTAGAGTTACAAATCCTTAGGGGAGTTAGTCATATTAACAATTATACATGAACAAAGGGATATTAGCTTCAATTTCAATGTCTAGGAATTTATTCTATGTTCTTCCATTCCTTTTCGTAAGGATGTTTGTGCTTTCCAAAAAAGGGGAGATTATTGAGTCAATTAGGTTTTCCTTATGACTTTTCCATTCCTTCATATAATGGGGTGATTGATAAGTCATCAAGGATTTATTATTACTTGATCATTCCTCTTGTTTTGAAAATCAAAAACACCTTATCTTAAGATAAATTTCATTTTACCACTATTTTATCCCCATAAGAAAAATTTCCTAACCAAAAGAAATTTACCCCTACCTTGTTTTCATTCTTCATTTCAATATTTTTCATAAGTATAAAATTCAGATTCATATCTAAAACATTGGAATCGTATAATACTTAGATATGAAGCATTCTGTTTTAGGATCTGAATTCCTATTATGAACTTTTATGAAGTTCTACTCTGAATTCTCTATTATGAACTTTTATAAAGTTCAACTCTAAATTATGATTAGGAACTTATATAAAGTTCTAACTATGAATTATGATTATGAATTCGGATTACGAATTCTCATTACGAATTCTGATGCTGAATTCTGATTACTAATTCTCATTATGAATTCTCATGATAAATTCTGATTTCAAATTCTCATTATGAACTCTGATGACGAATTATGATTACGAATTCTCATTATGAATTATGATGATGAATTCTGATTATGAATTCTCATTACAAATTCTGATGTAATTTTTGATTATGAATTCTCGTTATGAATTATGATGAAGAATTCTGATTACGAATTCTCATTACGAATTCCTTTGAAAAAATGAATCTGAATATCTTTGTATTATAGACTCCGAATTCATTTTCATACATTCCAATCGTTCATATTTTCATACATTCTGAATATTAGTTTTAGTTATTCTTTCACTTCTACTTTTGTAAAATGGTGTTCTGCCTTCAGTAATAAACTAACCATTTTTCGACTGACATGTGTACAGGTCTCTCTAAAATTCAAGGAAGAATATGACCGTTGGAGGAGGGAGCCAACTGTTGGAGCTTTGCCTATAAATAGAAGCTCATTTGAAATTCGAAAATACAAAACTTTGACATCTGTGCCTACATACTATTGAAGTGATTTCTAGATAGAGAGGCTCTTATAAACTCTCAAGCTTTGTGCAGAAAGTTTGAATAGCTTGTTCAAACTTTGTTTCATGCAGGAATTCTTCATGAAACTCCAATTTTTGCTGTGTACAATCATGGGCTTCCAGGGATAGGAAGACACGAGTTCCAAAACTGTGATGTTGACGGATTCCTTATTGAGGAAGACAGAGGTGTCGACAACCTGATAGTTGAGGGGTTGTAGGGATAGCAAGACAGACTCTGATCTATGTATTGAGGGCTAACCCTAGTGTGGGTAAGACAGACTTCCTTGAAAGTATAAATCAAGGGACCTCTTATCCAGGGTTGTTGGATAACCTTATCTTTGAGTCAAAAGAGTTATGGTTTGTTACCTGTTTTGTTGTAAGTTTTTTCGATGGATTTGTATTGTTATGGAAGGTATAACTATCTTGTACTTCCTTACTTATGTACTCTGATATAGGTAGATTCTATATGTTTTAAAGTAGAATCTTCATCTTTGTAAACATTATCTAAGTTACATTTCTGGAATCAGTTTTCCAGAATTTAGCATGTGATTAGAACTTATAGAGGTATTGTGAATTATCTTGTTTAACCTTGTTAAACATAACCATCTTTAAAAGTTCCAAAGGAATTTTTTCAAAGACACAATTCACCCCCCCCCCCCCCTCTTGTATCTGAAAATCTGATTCTTATTTCGATCATACTCTTGGTATTATAGAGTATATCATCCTCAGACATACCATCCTAACAATTGGTATCAGAGGATTTGGTTCAATCTGAATTAATCTCACTATTAGATTTAGAAGATAATTCTCATAATTGAATCTTTGGATTCACACTTCCTGATTTATCTTTTTTTCAGAATCTATTTTTCAGACTCATAGTTCGGATTCACTTTAGATAAATTTACTCTTTTTTTTCTTAGAATATTTTCCTTGCTTACAGAATTTTTCTACTAACATGTGTTTGTGGAAAGACTTCTATTAATGATGGATGGAATCAATGTTGGTTCTATATGTAATCTCAATCCAACCAGACCACCTATCTTTGGTGGTAATTATTACTAATATTGGAGATATCGCATGAAGACTTTCATTAGCAACACTGGGGTTGAAAATTTTGTTATTCTTACAGGTGAATACAAAATTCTTGATAAAGAATTAAGTTCCTTTACAAATCAAGAAAATCATGAATCTGAACTCAATTATATGGTATTAAATACTTTACATTGTTCAATGACTATAAATATATATATCCAAATTTCATGTTGTGAAGTAGAAAATTCTATAAGGAAAAAACAAGAAGTTACTCACATTTGAACTTCTAATGTAATTGAGACCAGAAAATCCATGCTTAGAGCTGAATATCATGGTTTTAGTTTTCCTTATGGTGAACACATATGCAAAGGGCAATAGAGATTCATGACTATTGTGAATAGTTTACAATCAATGGGTTAAAAACGATTGGATGATGAAGCCCTTGTTGACCAGATCATCGACATCATACCAAATGAGTGGGAATCTAAAAGGATTGAAATTGATGAGAATAGAATGGTTACTCAGATTACCCTCGATGAGATGTTTGGAACTCTTCATCAGCATGAAACTATAATGAAGAGAGATGCTGATTTTGTGAAGAAGAAGAATGGAAATAGCAGTGTAGCTTTTACTACTACTTCCAATCATTTGAATTCCGTGACTCCCGAGAGAGTTACTAGATCCAGATCTAAGAAAGTTGATATCCATTCTGAATCTAGTGGATGTGAATCCTAAAAAAATAAATAGAAAATCTAGATCTA
The DNA here is from genome assembly GCA_963277665.1 of Viscum album. Classification (NCBI taxonomy): domain Eukaryota; kingdom Viridiplantae; phylum Streptophyta; class Magnoliopsida; order Santalales; family Viscaceae; genus Viscum; species Viscum album. The sequence goes on along the minus strand of OY728146.1, from coordinate 1,977,507,194 downwards.
AGGATGAACAAGATAGCTGGACATAGGAACTTTCAATCCAAATATAAGAAGAATGAAAGGAAAGACAAGAAATAGTCTGAAGTTACATGCTATGAACGCAATAGAGATAGACACATAAGACCTGATTTTTCTATGCTCAAGAGAAAAGAAAGAAAGGAAATGAATTCTGAGAAAAATAGAAAGAAGTATTACAAGTCCAAAGATAAGAAAGCGTTTAATGCTAATGACACATGGAGTTCCAGTGGTGGAGATTCATCATATGAATCTTCAGATTATGAATCTTCTGGACAGAATAATCTTGGTCTTTTACCCAGGATACCAATTGATAATCTTTTCTTGATGGCTAAGGTAAACAATGCTAAATCAATGACCAATGTCTCCTTAAATACTAATGATAGTAAATATTATAACTCTTCGGATGAAGAATCTTCTTCTGATGAAGATAATACTTTACTTACCTATGAAGAAGTTTCTAGGTTTTCCAAACTCCTTGAGAATGAGAATTTAAAATTCATGAAAAAAATTGATAAGGAAAATTCTAGGAATATTATTCTTACAAAGAAAATATCAGATGTTTTTAAAGATCGTAGTAAGAAAAATGATGATTTTGAAAGTATTTCAAAAAATCTTGAGGAATTATGCTCTGATAAGAATAAACATTCTAATGATCTAGAAAACGTAATTTCTAAGAAAAATGTTTTTGAGCCTAGATCTAGTTCAAATGTTTTTGAAGACAAGAACATAGTTATAAAAATCATATCCAAAATATTGTCCTTGAGGAAGTGTTTGTTAAACTTTATCATAGGTAAGGAAAATATTGATAAAATGTAATCACAAATCCAACCTCGATGGAATACTTCTGGTTTTGGTTACACAAGTTCCAAAACCATTTTTAGCAACAATTACTATGTTCTTCAAAGTGCCCCATTCGGTACTAAGTTTCAGTGTGGTGGTTATTGGGAAAATAATTGTTCTCTAAACAAAACCCAGTCTTTAGGATTCCATAAAGCTTATTTTTCAAAGAAGATGTGGGTTCCCAAAAATTTTCTTATGAATAGCCAAGGCCTAAAAATATTATAGAAGATCAATGTTTTATTAGATTAGAAGTTTATTAAAGAAGATTTTTTATTAACATTTATTTTTTATCTATCTTACAAACTATGTTAACATGAAAAGGGGTTAAATTTTTTTAGATAAAACAACATGATGTTTGCTTTCAAGAACTAAATAATATATTAGTGAATGCTCATGTTTTTTCCTTGCTTTCCCAAAATGGCGACTTTTCATTTAAAATGGTGGTTCCTTAAAGGCTCTTGGTTATTTTTGGATGTAGAATGATTAGTTAATTTCTTATACTTCAAGACCACTAAAACCTCAGGGGTTAAATTATCCCATGCATGATTTGGAATTGCCAGTTCTGGTTTCTTTCGTTGAATAATTTGTGGTATCATTTATATAGAGCCCGATGTTAAATATATACTAAAAATAAAATTATAAAGTATATATTTTCTCAGAACGAATTAAACATGATTTAGAGAATATGGAATGAATTGATAAAATATTATTATTGAAAAATCAATTATCATACAGAAAAAGAAAAACATGTGGTAGATTCCTTTAGTCAAATACATCATGAATCAAGAACCATGTTACGTTTGGTACATGACCCCTTGATTAACGATATTTTTAATTTGGGATTATAAGTTTTTGGTGAAATAAATTCCTCTATTTTGTCACATGTTTCAATGCAGTTATCATTATCAGACAATATTAAGAAAGCACAGAAGGAATACCATTTTCTATATAAAAAGAAAGAATCGGTTAAAATGGGTATGTTTACAGAATTTAACCGTGATAGATATTTTGTTTTATGATTTCGTAAAAGGTTGTGTGTGCCTTAAGATTCCCAGTTGAAGAAATATTTATTGTTTTAATCACATAGTAATCCATTTTCAATTCATCCTTACAGTTCTATTATATACAGAGACCTTCGGGAGTATTATTTGTGGGATCGAATGAAAAAGTGATATTGCAGATTGTACCATGAAATGATTGACATGGAAAAATGTTAAAGAAGAGTGGAAGTTACCAAAGGGGGTGATTCAGCCTTTTTCAGTGCCAGATTGGAAATGGGAGAATGTATCCATGGACTTTGTGGTTTTACTACCTCAGACTTCTCTAAGTAATAATGCATTTTGGGTTGTTGTTGACCGGAAGACAAAATCAGCACATTTTCTTTCTATTCGAGATACAGTGTCTTTAGATCATATTTCTCGATTGTACCTCAAAATTATTTTCAGGTTACATAGAGTTAATCATTCCAATATATCTTATGGGGATCTCATGTTCAGTTCTAACTTTTGTAAGTTCCTTTAGAAATTATTGGGAAGAGAATTAAATATCTGTATAGCTTTTCATCATCAATCATGTGGGAAGTTAGAATGATCAATTCAGACATTGGATGATATGCTTCGATCTTGTTCAATGGACTACTAGTGAAGTTGCGATCATCATATTTCTTTATTTGAGTTTTCATATAATAATAATTTTCACTCCAGTATACAGATAGAACCTTTTGAGGAATTGTATGGGAATCATTATTAAACTCTATATTTTTTTGAGGATGTCGGGGAAATGATGTTAACGGGACTACAATTAGTAGAGGAAGTGGCTACAAAAGTGTATATGATCGAGCAACACATGAGGACAGATTAGATTAGACAAAAAAGTTGTGTATACAATTAGAGGAATGACATTTCTTTTGAGGTAGGGGATTGTGTTTTTCTTAGATTCTCACCATGGAATAGTGTTATGCATTTTGGTAAAAAAGAAAATTTTTTCCATGGTTCATTGTACCTTAGGATATAATAGAGAAGGTTGGACCAATCGCCTACTGAGTTGTTTTACCTCCGATTTTATCCCAGGTACATAATTTTTTTTTCATCTTTTGATACTAGGAAAATATGTGCCATATTCATCTCATTTCTTGATCCAAGAATAAGTTCAACCTAAAGAAAATATTTCTTATGAAGAGAAACCAATTCAGATTCTTGACCGAAGGGAACATGTATTAAGGAATAAGGTAATCAGTTTGGTAAAGGTTTTATGGAGAAACCACATGGTTTAAGAAGCAACATGGGATTCTGAAATTGATGTGATGGAAAGGTACCCTCACTTGTTTAATAAGTAAAAAAACTTTTGAGGACACAATTTCCAAAAGGTGTAGATAATGTAACACCCTATGGTTTGAAAAAGGAATTGATGTTCCTGAGACTTTTTCTAAATTATATACTAATAACTAGCCTTTAAAAATAATTTTTCCTCTTCTATGTTTTGATTTTTCAATAATAGTCATCTGCAACTGTGATCAATATAAAATTTGGAGTCTAATAGAACCAAATATATTTTCTGTGAATAGTGAAATACACTTAGGAATAGTAATATTAATATTAATATGACCATAATTAATAGTAAATTTTGTTATCATTTTATTTTATAAAGTCATTAATAAAATTATAACGTGATTAATTTTTCAAGGTGTAAAAAATGAGTTATAAATATTAAATTGTTACTTTTAAATAAATTGTGATTTTATATAAAAAATAAAATAATTTTATTTAGAATAATATTTTAAAAAAATACAGTTCATTTTTGTATTCTACACTTTGAAAAATGGTTGGGTTAAATTTTTGGGATTTTTTTTTAAAATTCATGAATTATTTATGATTAATAGAATACGATAAATTGCGATATTTTCTAAATACTTATTTTAACGGATAATAGGTTATTCAAGGCTAATGTAAGCCCACTTTTTTTTTTGAACTCACATACAATTTTTACTATTTTGGGTCCCATGAATCTATAATACTCATATCCTTGATCAAAAATATTATAATATTTATTAAAATTGTGTAAAATACCTTCTCTCTTCCACTATAAATACCAAACTCATTCCCCTCTTCCTCTCACACCTCTCAATCCAAAAGCATTGTTTATATTTTTCCAAATCCCCTACCTAAGGCTCTTCCCGACGTCATAGAGATGATGGTATCAGAAAAATTCTAAAATGAAAGGCCTTAAGGCAGATCTCAAGGAGAAGAGATCAAGAGGTATGAATCCTATTCATTTTCATGTGTTTTCATTCTAAATCCATTCTTTTATTATAAACTCTTTCCCTCCACTTATCATTGTGTTATTAAATATCCAGAATTTTATATATTCTGTATGTTACTATGTTCATGTAAAAGATTCATCACTTTTCTTCCCCTCCTCTCCCTCTTATTCCAAAAATAAAAACACTATCGACGATGTGCCGATTTACAAAAATCATAGATGATGTGTTTTGAATTTCCATTTCATCGTTGAAATATAATCATAGAACTATTTTAATGGTTGAATAAGAATTTAAATTTTATTATTTAAACTCTTTTATGTACTGTATTGAACTTCAATGCATGAAATTAAATTATATAATGAAACAATATCATGGTTATCAAGGAACCTCCAAATATGATCTAAACAAACATCATTAACGTTTTAAATAATGATCCGTCATCATATATGATAACAAAGTGATATATGGTATCCTTATATATTCTGTAAACATATTAATACCATTCTATTACAATTATATAATTTCATTTATATAGGATAATAATATCAAATACAATTGTTCCATGGAAATCATGTAAAGAACGCACAAAAAACAATGGCATGAAGAAAACACTAATAATGAAAGCATGAAGTGATGTTATAAAATAATTATATATGGTTTTATAAACATGAATTTGTTTCTTAAAGATATTAATAATACACTTTTAACTATTATAAAGAATGACTAAATGAATTTTAAGTAAGACAAACCCGAGGTAAGTGAATTTATAACCCGATTTCCATTCTTTGGGTTAACATTCTATTTCATTATTTATGTGGTCTAAATTTTTTAGTGGGATTATTTTTTTATATTATGTTTAATTATGTGTATTTACAGTTTATATACATTTTCCATCAACTCTATTATGTCTCACTTTGTTTTTATGAAATTTATAAGTGACCTTTCTTTTAAAAACAACATTTAAAATTCTATTTTACAAAATTCAAAAGTAATGTTCTTATGTAATTATTCAAGTTATATGATTGTGTTATGGTTTTTGGTAATTGATTATGATTAATGGTTGTAACTACATCTCCCTTAAATTTATTGGGTATGTGTATGTTTGAGGTCGACCGTATGGTTACTCCATGTTTGACTACAATGGTTAAACAAATTGTAAGGTAGATATCAGGGTAACAAACTATAAGGTAGCTGAAAGGGTTACAAGATTATGTATGTGATTACCCAAGATACATTTATCGTTATATTTTTGTTCACTATGTTTTTTGGGAATATATTTTTCCCCAAATTATGTTTATATGGGTGACAAGTATGTTTATTAAATGATTTTGGTCATTTACAAGTATTCATAGACTAATGTTTTATTTTTTTCTATTTTATATCCCTTACTGAGATTTTTGTGATCGTACCAAGATTTTATATGATTTTAATATGTTACAAAGATGTGTAAGACAGAGAAGATATTCATGTTCAATGTTATGAATATTTTTCAAAGAAACTATTTTTTATTTGAAAAGTATTATGTTTTGGATGAAATGGATATTGTTTATATTGTATCTTATTTATATTATTGTGGAATGTTATATATCGATTTTATCCAAATTCTATAAGACTATAAACTTGAAATGATACTCAATATGAATGGAAGTGGGTCCTTGACTAAAATTAAATATTATGTAATGTAATAGGGCTTGGTCCTTATACTGATAACCGTTTGGGTTAATAAAATCAATAATGTTGAGGTAGATGTGGAATTTTGGGATAAAAGAGTTAGTGGATTTTGGGAATATATTTTTATTTCCAAGATAACCATGGGATTAAAATAAAAGTTCATGAAGAACTGATTATTATTTTCATTAAATAATATCACTATATATTGTAAAATTATATTACTAAGTTAATGGGAATATTAATTTCTAATATGGTATTTGAGGGATAAAATTATAACACCCCTACTTCTCCTCATTGCCATGAGAATCCGGGAGGATGATACTTTGAATTAAGAAACATACGTAGGACCCCAATGTCTGGTAAAAAATATTTATGGGATATAACACATGTGGGGGATTATTTACCCTGTATGAATAAAACAACTAACAAAACAATCCAAAACAAAAAACCGCTATGATAAATGAACAATGACAGACGAGTCAACATTCCATTTATCAAAATCCTAATAAAACCCAAATTTTATATAAGATTACTACAATATATATTTATGTAGTGAAGATCACAATGAAAACTCAAAGAAAATAGTAAGACTCCATTTCTCCACATGCTCCAATCTCCAAGATCCAACAATAGTTCAAGTATCACTAAGTAGTAATAAAGACGTGTAATACATTAACTTTTCCCATGTCCATGTAGATGACATCTTCAAAAGCACTAATGTTACAAATTATGGGTGAGTACTAAAAATACATAGGTTTTACCCTATAAAAATCAAACTCATCTTACTATGATATAAAATTGTGAAAAATTTATATACAATAATTTATATTCAATAACTTCCAAAACAGATCATAAATTAATACAAAAAAGTTTCAAAATAATTTATAACCAAAAATAAACAAGTTTATCATCACCCAATTTCCCATAAAAAACATATTTTCTGTGAAAAAAACCAAAGTATGATTTAAAACAACTTCTCATGTTCCATTGGGCCTAACCATTCTATTCAACATATCCATAATTCTTACCATGCATGCATCGTGACGACAGCTCCATACTCATGAGCGGGTTCTCATTGATCTACCAAGTCATCACAAGATAATTATTTCCCATTTTTCTATTCATTTTTGGAATGGATAACATTTTGATATTTCAAACAATCCCCAGAAATGAAATTTGAACACAAACTTCAAGTAAGACCAAAACCATGACAAAACAACCATTTCATGTATTTCAATGAAACCATTATTTTATCAAAAACCATGCAACAAATCAATTAAAATCAATAATTACATGTAATTAAAGTAATATATTTAAAAGAAAATATTTTTATTAATCCATTTTCCATAATTAAAAAACCTTATTTTAAAAACAAAATTTCAAAACCAGAAACTAAAGAACCTTATGCAAGAACACCCAATTTTCATATTTCCCTAAACTGTCACTCAAGAGGGTTTTCAGCCATCATTAAATAGATAATTAACAATTTATTCTACATTAAATATTAAATTATAAATAAATCCAATTATTTATAGAAAGAGGAGTTGAGAGTGAAACCACATACATTGTCATTTTCGGGGAAGACGACAAACGACACAAAAAGAAAAAACCAAAATTGGTTAAATATCCACAAACACACACTAGATCTCATCCCCTATCACATATAATTCTAATCCAAAACATATTTTTAATCCAAAAACTTATATATACCCACATTACATGTAGATATGAGGAACCAATAATACTGGTGAAGTATTTCTAAGGAAAACACCATGAACAATCAAGAACAATGACTTATCATGAGAAATCAGATTCTAATCACCAAGTGAGGCCTTAAGATCACATATATTTTGATCAAAGAACATTAATTAACATTTATATAATTAAAATTATGAGTTAGGGGTTCAAAATATGAGTTATTAGGCATTAAAAATTAAGGTTGTCCTAGATCCACTTTTTAATGATGTGGTTTTAACACGCGCACAGTTTACCTGAATGGGTATGAAAACTGTGCGCTAACAATGAATTAGAAAATGCCTCAAACATATACCTTCATAAGTTATCTTCACATGGTCTCCAAAACAATGAAACAAACATGTAAAATCCACAACCTCAAACTCCCAAGACCACATAGTTTCTCCTAGGCTATCTCATGGTTTAGATAAAACGTGTGCCACCAGTCTGCCTTTCCTCTAGCCCAAAAAACACAATTAATGTTCTAAAAACTAATCTAAACATCACCTATATACATTATATACATAGAAGAAATAAGAAATAGTTTCTTACCATATTCTAGCGGTGTAACATTCTCCCCTCCATTGCTCTTTCCTTCCACATATAGTAGAAAAATATTAGTTTCCTGAAAGTGTTCCAGCCATTTCACTTCCATTTACTTCTCATGTTCTCAAGAATATTACTGAATATTACCATGTTTCTAGAAAACCATACTAGAAATATGGTTTTTCCCACAATAAATTTTCCTGATTATCCAAAATCTACACCGGGATTTATAATAATGAAGCAACCTTCTCTAGGTCAATATGATCACATCTGATCACAAGGTCAGTTTTACGTTGATACTTTTCCAACATTGATAAATGGAACGCATAATGAATCGAAAAAAACCATGTTGGAAATTCCAATCGATATTCCTCCTCTCTGACCTATTCTGGTATCTCCAAAGGACCTATGTATTGAAGATACAACCTTCCTTACTTCCAAAAAAGTTAATGACTAAGCCTTATATTAATTCTTATGAGCACATGATCACTCGACGCAAATGACAACTTTAGAGACCTGTACTTGACGTACAAAGACATTACATTGCTTTTTCAGAATACATAATACATAACAAAAAATTTACACACAGGGACCGTAATATTTTAGTGTCTTTGTAAACTCGAAAAAATAATCTTCTAATCATGGTGAAAGATCTTCTACATCTCCCATAAATATCTTCCCCTTTTGTTTTCTTACCTAAAACATTCCTTTATATCTTAGGGAAAAGAAAACCTAAAATTTGTGAGCTCAAATTCTCAGTAAGGGTAAATATATAAAACATAAAACAATCCATAAACATTTGAATTGAAAAACATGAACATAAAATCTAAACATAAAAATCTTGAACAAAGATATAAATCATGGAAGTACGTAAGGAATATATCATAAAGGAACATCAATCATGATAAAATAGAATGGGAATAAAACATGTAATTGTGGAAAACCATTAAGAACAAGATATGAGTTCCATAGTAGCCAAGGCATTTCTTCCAAGACCATCTTAGTGGACAATTTCACTTTCTGAATCGAGTACACTCCTCGTTCCAGTCCTGTATCACTTAACCAGATTAAGTTACTATTCCAGCCATGTCTATCTCATGAGATATAAATATTTACCCAATGAATTAATGGAATATATAGGTCACACCCATCTCATAATGAAACCTTTTTATGTGTGCCACAAAATCACAAATCATAGCATAACCCATGTAATAAAAATGGGATTCTTAAACATTTTGACATCATAAAACAATTTATATAAGATAAAGGACTTCATAAAAATAATTCCATCATAACATAATCAAATAAATGTAAAAATAGTGATATAAATAGAACACTATATTATTTTATATGGAAAATAATTTGGATAAAACACTTGAACTCCATTCTTGAGGAAAATATCCTTTCTACTTCAAAAATATTTTTCCTTTCTTAACATGTCATAAAATTTTAAACCAAAAGAAGTTAATTAAAAATAAACATGAAAACTTGTAAAGAAAGCTTCATGGAAATAATGTTCAATAGAATCATAAAAATCCATTCATTTCGTATAAGTTAAAAAACATTCATCTCGTACTTTGGTCGGAAAAGTCAAAACGTACCTCGTACTAAAAATGACAAAAGATTCCTTTTATATCTTTTACTAAAAACTCACCAATGGGTAAAATTGGATTTAAAAAATTCTAGGAGGATAGAAATAATATTAAATATTGAGGAAACATGGATTTGGATGATAAATATAACCCTAATAAATTCTGAAGAATAAACAATATCGGATAAAAAAGAGATTGCGAGATTTTCCCTTACCTTATGTCCAATATGCTTCGTACATATCTGAACCTCAAATATAATTATTTAAATAATGTCATATACTTATTAAATAATCATATTAATTGTTTTGATATCATATATGGTTCACTTGTAACTTTATATTACCTGTTCGTTTGTAAATTCCATGTTGAGGCATCGTTTTGGGTAAAATTGTTTTATTTATCGTACGTGTTTAGACTTATTGTTTCTTGATATTATTATTACTTATATAATGATTTACTTACTTAAAGAATGTAAATAATGATTTTTTTATCATATATATTCAGTATATATATATATATAATAGATAGATGAATGAAATGAATTACACCATTCATGGAGACGGTAGGTCGTACGTATGCATGAATGTTATTTTCCTTTCCTTATTGACTTGAATGGAAGTAAGTAGATGAGATATATTTATATATATAAATAAATAGAGTATCATAATTATATCATATATTTCATTATTATTCATTATGTATACTTTATAATCATTCTTGATTGGTTAACATGGAAAATGAATCGGATCGCGTCATGGAGACGGTAATCTGTACGTACGCACGAGCGATGATATCATTCCCATAATTATTTAATGGAATTGGAGCAGATGATATAGTATCTAAGAATCAGTATTATGTTATAATAACAATATATAGTTATTCTTTACACCATTATTCCCATCCAAGTAAGGTGGTGGGGGAAAAACAAATTACACCATAGCGTGGAGACGGTATTCCGTACGTTCGCACACGCAGTGATTTCGTTTTTCGTAGGATGGATAGAAGGTGAAATGGGGTTGTTTAATATTCATAATAACATATCATTATATTATTTATATTTATGTTTTTAATTTATATTGAAAAAAATAAAGAAGAACAAGTTGAAGAAGAAATAAACTTGACAGAATCGGTAGAAGAGATTATCTCTTCTTCGACACACCTCTTTTAAGCTTCCTCTTAAGGAACTAGATTTGGTCTTTTGAGGAGACCAGAACCTCTATAATGTTTCTAGGGAAGTTGATAAGGAAAATGGGTAGGTTTTTTCCTATCTTGAATGCTCAAAATTGTGTAAATATAAGAGGAAGGAGGTGACCTTTTATAAGGGAGGAGAGGGGAAATTTTGGAAACCTCTAAAATATTAATTTATAATAAACATAACCCCACATAAAAACTTTAAAAGTGACTAAAATTATGATATTAGATAATATAGGGTTGTATTCTCATCAAAAAATTAAATTTATACATGTTTTTAATTTATTTTAAACCTTATCATTTTGATTTATCCTAATTTAATCTATTTAATTTTTTTGTGGTAATAACGTTATAAATTTTATATGGTTATAAATACATACATATGTGTTCCTAATTATACATAATTCGATATTTTATGACATGATAGATCATATAAATTTGAATTTGTAATTTTTAAAATATTTTTGTGATTTTTAAGCAATTTAATAATATAAAATATCTATAGTTGTCAATTTTGACACAATTAATTTATTTGAATTTAAATAAAATCCACACCGAAGATATGTTAGAACCAAAATATTTAATATATTCAAAACATGTCATATGTATCTTGAAAATTCGTGGATCACATTAAATAGTATATATAATATTTATTTTTATTTTTTAAAACCATATATTTGATATTTCAATCAATAAAATAATTTCAACATCACTATTGTGTCAACTTTAAGGATAATTATTTAATCCATAAAAATTATAAATAAATTCACATGATGTATATAATTTTATTATATTTCTGGAGACTATTCATGTTCTATGTTTCATGAAGTTTATCATTAACATAAAATTATTATACTTATAAGATTTAAGAGAGTGACATGTTGTCACTTTTCTTTGTATTTAATAATAATTAAGTTATTTTCAGGATCAAAAGTCCATAAAATGATCTAATATTACACATAGGTGATATTGATCGAATTTTAGTCATCCAGTAGAATTTTGGCATGTGTTAGGGTGAATTTATAATTTTAGGTTTACCCTTAATTACCCGATTTATCTTTAACTGAAGTAAATAAAAATCATCGTAGTTACTATTCATAATATCAAAAGAATAAAAGTTACATGTTAACATAATTTGGAAAAACATAATAAAAATATGGAATCCATTTTTCAAAATTCAATACACAGATGTTGCAGTAATTAAATTAAAATTTATCCCATTGTTAAGAAAACGCGTTTTAAAAGTTAAAATATTGCCAAAGATTGAAATGTTTTTACCTATGAATTCAGTGTAAAATTAATGGTAATGAAATACAGTATATTAAATCGTTAAAATATATTATATTAATACTTTATAACAATCAATATTATAATTTAACCATATAAATTATTGTGATGAAAAAAATTGTTTTTAATTAATATATAGCAGGTTCTTACTATTCATTAAAAAATGAAAGTTATCAGAATAGTATGAAAAAATTATCCAAAGTAATTTTTTATATTTTTATTCAAAAGAAGAATTTTATTTTGTCAAATTGAACTTATAAAAATTTCAAAACTAGATTTAAAGTGGGTGCGCCATCAAAAGGCGACAAAACTGCATTTTTTAAAAAATACTTATTTTACCTGAAAAATTTATTTTCTTCTCATACCATGTTCTAGAAAATGTGTAAGATGAATAATTATGTTATAAAATTAAAAAATTAGTTAATACAATTCATAATGGCTAGTCCATAATAATATATTAATAATATATCGTTTTTTAGTGAAACTCAGTATTGTGTACTACACACGCTATCGAGGAAGGTTGTGATTGCATGTAATGCAATCCATGTCAGGGATGCATGTAGTTAAATATCCTTTTGGTGTAGTGTACAACACATGATATCAATGAAATTAAAAATAATAATTCTGATAAAATCGCAGGTTGTTACATTCTACCACCCTTAAAATGAATTTCGTCCTCGAAATTCGTTTGTGTTATAAATGGTTTACTACTTGAAAGTTTCTTTCATAGAAACCCCCATTATAAATAAGAATACTAAAACATAATTTTTAATAGTGAAGTATGAAACATATCAATTACCCAAATTAACTCATCACGGGGTTCCCACATAGGAGAAAAAAGGTGAAAATATGGATATGGAAGAGAAACCTACCCATCATGTTCTGATGGAGAGTGGTAGAGAATATGGCTATGAAAAATCCAACAATCACAAGCACATAAATTTGTGATGATCTAAGGTACCATCCGATTCATTAGATATAAGGGAACTAGGACAACGTTTTTGGTTTTCAAAATCATTTCCCTCAAGATGAAGAATTTGAATTGGAAGAAATACTTACTTTATTACGGTATAATATCACCGTTGTTCGTGCCTTGAACAATTTACACTAAATTTCTTAAAGAAATGAAGTTTAATTTGTCATTAGTGAAGTGTTAGTAGATCATTTGATAGAATGATGGGTCATTCCATATGTCTCAAACAAAAGGATAGAAAAAGTTATCAAATATACATAAGTCCATCTATGGTGTGGTTAATCGTATATGATACCAAAAATGAACTTATAATTCATCTATCATAAAGGTTAATAAAATAAAACTCGTTTCTACTATCCATGGACTTCCTGTAGGCCAGTGGTAGGAAATAAAGGTCTGTCGCACATCGGTTGTAGGTTTGATTCCTACAACTGTGTCCGACGCGAAGGGTTGTCTCCCGTCTTGCAGGTTGTCGTTTTTCCTAAACCCTCACTGTTATAACATTACAGAAAAAATATCGAGAAAAGTTCTATCCTTGAACAATACTATATGATGTCTGACATAATCCATTCCAGTCTTAGGACTTATCCAAAATACATCTGTCCATTCTCATAGTATAATGAAAAGGATTACTAGAAATGTCATTAACCAAGCATGGTAATACCATCATTTATCCCCAATATATCATAAGATATATCTTGTTGATCACATTAAAAACATTTGAATACCTTAATCTTGTATTCTCTTGAAACATGAATTACCATAGAACCATAGTGAAAAATTGAATGCTGTCAAAAGGTAACTCTTTCCACATACCAAAAACCCAAATTTTCAATATACTCAAACCATGATATCACTTTGTCCTTATATCAATCATGATCTCATTAATATTATTTTCTCTTTATCCCTTCATTATGCGCATAACATCTACTTTCCAAAATATTTTAATTTCTTTTCATGGTTACCGGTACCATATTCTTATAGAAAACCACAATGGACCAACACGCAGATATTTCAATATACTTTAAAAGTACCTCAACGACATTATTATGGAATTATAATACATAATCCCTTCAATCCATCCTCTTCAATGATTGGCATGGAATAGGTCATTCCCTTATTTAGAAGTAACTTCTTAGGTCAGGGCATTAAGTTGGGTAATTCCAATGGTCTCCACAGATAAGACATTGGACTCCGTAACAGTCTGTCACTCGATGACCCTTTTCTCCACATAGATATCATCTTCTCCACCATTTGAGGTATTACTCAAGGTTCTTAATCCCTTCTTTAGAAATCTAAATATTCCATTATCTATTCTCCTCGCTATGCATACATTCATAAAATTCCATCTTCCTCTTATTTGATGACTTAGGAATACAACTAAAGTTCACCTTGTTAATCATATATTGAGATGACTGATTCGGCATAATCACAATATCCTTCTCTCTAGGCATTACAAAATTTCATTGATCATAGTAACCAATTTTTCCATTGGAATCAATGTTAATTGAATTCCTTCTCATTCCCTCCATTGACTAAGACCAGAAACCATAGTGTAAAAAATATTTAAAAAAACGAGGAACCACATAATCATAAAAACTCACTTATGGGATGTCTAAATTATCAAAATTTCTTTAATCAATGACACCTTAGGTTCACCGTAGGTTATTCATGATCGTCACCATAATTCTAGGACTCTAACCTATATGTATACTTAACCTTAAGGACATCCCTAGACATACCTTAGAAATATCTCTAGGGATTTCACTAAAACTTTTGCATCCTAGTATCCCAAGGTTAACTAAACCTTTCCTCTGATACCAACTATAGAGACCCTTACATGACGTACATAGACATTACACTACTTTTTCGGAATACTTAATACATAAATAAAACACACAAGGACCATAATAGTTTAGTGTTTTTGGAAACTCGGAAAAACAATCTTCTAATCATGGTGAAAGATCTTCAATATCTCCCATAAAGATCTTCCCCTTCTGTTTTCTTACCTAAAACCTTTATTTATATCCTGGGGAAAAGAAAACATAATAATGTTGATCTCAAATTCTCAGTAAGGGTAAACATATAAAACATAAAACAATCCAGAAACATTTGAATGCTAAAACAATGACATAAAATCTAAACATCAAAATCTTGAGCAAAGACATAAATCATGGAAGTATGTAAGACATATATCATAAAGTAACATAAATCATGATAAAATATAAAGGGAATAAAACATGTAATTGTGTAAAACCATTAATCACATGATATGATTTCCATAGTAGCCAATGAATTGGTGCTAAGACCATCTTAGTGGACAAAGTCCCTTTCTGAATCGAGATCACTCCTCGTTCCAGTCCTGTATTACTGAACCAGATTAACATACCATTCATGCCATGTCTTTCACATGAGATATAAATATTTACCAAATTCATTGGAGGGAGATATAGTTCTCACCCATCTCATAATGAAGCCATTCTAATGTGTGCCACAAAATCATAAATCATAGCATAACCCATGTAATAAAAATGGGATTCTTAAACATCGTGACATCATAAAACAATTCATATTAGATAAAGGACTTCATAAAAATAATTCCATCATAACATAATAAAATAAATATAATAATAGATATAGAAATAGAATCCAATATTATTTAATATTGAAAATAATTTTTATAAAACTCTTGAACTCCATTCTTGGGGAAAATATCATTTCTACTTCCAAAACATTTTTCCTTTCATAACATGACATAAAATTTTAAACTAAAAGAAGTTAATTAAAAATAATCTTGAAAACATGTAAAGGAAGCATCATGGAAATAATGATCTCTAGAATCATAAAAATCCATTCATGTCGTATATGTTAAAAAAACATGTTTCTCGTACTTTGGACGGAAAAGTCAAAAAGTACCTCATACTAAAATCGAAAAAAGTTTCCTTTCATATCGTTTACTAAAAACTCAAAAAAGGGTAAAATTGGATTTAAAAAATTTTAGGAGGATAGAAATAATATTACATAAGGAGGAATCATTGATTTGGATGATAAATATTCCCCAGTAAATTCTGAAGTATAAACAATCTCGGATAAAAATGAGATTACGAGATTTTCCCTTACCTTAGGTCTGATATGCTTAGTACGTATCTAAACATCCTGAATAATGATTTAAATAATTTCATTTGCTTATTAAAGAATCATATTAATTTTTGTGATATAATATATGGTTCTCTTATGACTTTATATTACCCATTCCTTTGTAAATTCCCTGTAAAAGCAGTGTTTTGGGTAAAATCGTTTTATTTATCGTACGTGTTTGGACTTGTTGTTTCATGATATTATTATTACTTATATCATGATTTAATTTCTTCCTGAATGTAAATAAACATTTATATATCATATATATGCAGTATATATATATAATAGATAGATGAATGAAATTAAATACACCGTTTATGGATACGTTAGGTCGTACGTACGCATGAACGCCGTTTTCCTTTCCTTATTGACTTGAATGAAAGTAAGTAGATGACATGTATATATATACATAAATCCATTAGCTTCAATATGTCATATATTTCATTATTATTAATTATATATACTTTATAATCATTCTTGATTGTTTAACATGGAGAATGAGTCTCATCGCGTCGTGGAGATGGTAATTCGTACGTACGCACGAGCGATGATATCATTCCCATCATTATTGAATGGAATTGGAGTGGATAATATAGTATCTAAGAATTATTATGATGTTATAATAACCATATATAGTTATTATTTACACCATTATTCCCAACCAAGTAAGGTGGTAGTGGAAAAACAAATTATACCACGACATGAAGACGGTATTCCATACATACGCACGCGATGTGATTTCATTTTCCATAGGATGGATAGAAGGTGAAATGGGGTTGTATCATATTTATAATAAAATATCATTATATTAGTGATACTTATGTTATTATTTTATATTGAAACAACTAAAGAATAAAAAGTTGAAAAAGGAAGAATCTTGAGAGAATCGGTAGAAGAGATTACATCTTCTTCGACGCACCTCTTTTAAGCTTCCTCTTAAGGCACTATAGTTGGTCTTTTGAGGAGACCATAACCTCTATAAAGTTTCTAGTGAAGTTTATAAGGGAAATTTTTAGGGGTTGGCCGATCTTGAAGGATCAAAATTCTGTAAAGAGAAGAGGGATGAGGTTCCCTTTTATATGGGAGGAGAGGGGCACTTTTGGAAACCTCTAAAATATTAATTTATAATAAACCTAAACCCCACATAAAAACCTTAAATGTCACTAAACATAGGATATTAGATAAGATAGGGTTTTAATCTCATAAAAAATTAAATTTAGACATGTTTTTATTTTAGTTTAAACCTTATCTTTTATATTTATCCTTATTTAATCTATTTGATTTTATATGTGGTAATAATGTTATGAATTTTATATAGTTATAAATACGTACTTATGTGTTCTTAAATATAAATAATTTGATATTTTATGACTTTTTAGATCATATAAATTTTAATTTGTAATTTATAAAATATTTTTGTGATTTTTAATCAATTTAATAATATTAAATATCAATAGTGTCAACTTTGACACAATTAATTTATTTGAATTTAAATAAAATCCACATAAGATATATGTTCGAACCAAAATATTTAATAGATTTATAACATGTCATATTTATCTATAAAATTCGTGGATAACATTAAATAGTTCATATAATATTTATTTTTATTTTTTAAAACCATTTATTTGATATTTCAATAAATAAAATAATTTCAACATCACTATCGTGTCACCTTTATTGATAATTATTTAATATATAAAAATTATAAATAAATTAACATGATGTAGATAATTTTATTATATTTCTGTAGACTTTTCATGTTTGATGTTTCATGAAGTTTATCACTAACTTAAAATTATTATACTTATAAGATCTAAGAGAGTGACATTTTTTCACTTTCTTTGGTTTTAATAATAATTAAATTATTTTCACAATTTAAAGTCGATAAAATGAATCTAATCCCACCATTAGGTGGTATGGGTCGAATATTAGTCATCCAATAGAATTTTGGCATTTTTAGGGTAATTTTATAATCTTAGGTTTACCCTTAATAACACAATTTATCTTTAAGTGAAGTAAATAAAAATTACCCTAGTTACTATTCATAATATCAAAATAATAAAAGTAACATATTAAAATAATTTATACCCACTGAATCCAAATATGAAAATATTTTTTCAAAATTCAAAACACAGAAGTTGCAGTAATTAAATTAAAATTTATCCCGTTGTTAAGAAAACGGGTTTTAAAAGTTAAAATATTGTCAAAGATTGAAATGTTTTTACCTATGAATTCAATGTAAAATTAATGGTAACGAAATACATTATATTAAATGATAAAAATATGTTCTATTTATTCTTTAAACAATTTCAATATTATAATTTAACCATATAAATTATTGTGATGAAAAAAATTGTTTTTAATTAAAATATAGCATGTTTTTACTATTCATTAAACTATGAAAGTTATCAGAATAATATGAAAATTTTATCCAAAGTAAATTTTTATATCCTGTTTCCAATGAAGAATTTTATTTTATCAAACTGAACTTATAAACATGTCAAAACCTAGATTTAAAGTGGGTGCACCATCAAAAGGTGACAAAACTGCATTTTTTTAAAAATACTTATTTTACCAAAAAAAATTATTTTTTTCTCATACCATGTTCTAGAAAATGTGTAAGATCAATAATAATGTTATAAAATTATAAATATAGTTATTAATATTCATAAAATCTAGTCCATAATAATATTATAATAATATATCGATGTTTAGTGAAACCGAGTATTGCGTACTAAACATGCTTTCGAGGAAGGTTGTGATTGCGTTTAATGCAAGACAAGTCAGGGATGAATATAGTGCAAGATCCATTTGGTGTAGCGTACAACACAAGACATAATTGAAATCAAAAATAATAATTCTCATAAAATCTCAAGTTGTTACAACAACAGTCTTTAATGATGATTCACATAATATTTCTGACTACTCTAAGACACCTCTATTCTTTTTCTAGTCAACTGAATCATATCCCTTGTTTCTTGTACAAGGCTTGGCGAAACCAGTGAATCATCACCAGTTTCCACCCAATACAGTGGATAATGATAAGGAAACTCATAAAATGCTTCAAAAGGAACCATATATATCAAGGCCTGCTAGTTGTTAATATATGAGAACTTTTCCAGGGGTATGTTCTCTTCCCCTGAGCCACCAAAATCAATAAAAAATCTCATAAAATGTATTACACTATTTGTATACTCCTTTCATATTTCCAATCCATCTAAGGATGATATGCATTAATTATAGTAAACTTAGTCCCAATGGATATTTGAAAGGAATTCAAAAAATGAGACATGATCCATGGATCTCTATCGGAAACTATTGAAATGGGTATGACATGTCTCTTTACCACTTATTGTATATATATTGTGGACATATCCTCCACCGTATGAGTTTCTAAAATATGTTTAAAATGATATGACTTGGTGGGCCGATCCACTATGTACCATATGACATCATGGTTCTAAACGATTCATGGGATACCTATAACAAAACACATAGATATATGCTCCCACTTCCACGCAACGATATGTAAAGACTCCAATATACATTTTGGTCACTAATGTTATGCCTTAACATGCTGAGAAATTAATCATTTGAAACAAACTCTTCTACATTCCTTTTCATACCATTCCACAAGAACTGTGATATCATATAATTTGACATTGTCTATATTCATGGATAGAAGGAACATCTATAATGGTTGTAACAATGAATAATTATCTTTTGAAAAACCACAGGTACACCCATGTGATTCGTGAACCACACCAATTAACTCCCATACACCCTCATCTCTCAATTATCTCCCCACCATTGAGTTTTGAACTAATTTTAGCACATTCATCATTAAATTTAGGTGCCTACATTACCATCTTCATCAAATTTGGATCCATATAAATTTAAAATAATGCTTCAACATCTCCTTGGTCCCCACATTACCATGTACGTCGGTTAGTAATGACATAATTACACTCATCTGATGCATATTTGGCTATCTGAGCATATGCCATTTTAAAAAATGCATCTACCCCCATATTTCCATTTTACAGTGTATAAATCAAGTGAAAGTCAATAATCTAGAGATACTCCATCCATATCCTTTTCCTTGGATTCCAATCTTATTTTGAGATAATATGTTTCAATATCTTATGATCTATGGAAACCATAAATTTGTCACCAAAGAGATAATGGTTCCAAGCCTTTAAGGCATGGATGACTGTAGCTAACTACAAATAGTGTGTTGGGTAATTAATATCATGCACTATCAACTATCCTGGTCCATAAGTAAACACATGGTCTCCCTGCATGGAAACTCATATAAACCCTAATCCTAATGCATAACAATACACTAAATACACCTATCAGGATTCTAGAAATATCAAGATAGGTGTTGATGTAAGATTAACTTTCAGCTCATGGAAAGGCATCTAGGATTCCATAGTCTATTAGAATGGAACATTAAACATTTTCAAAGCTATCATATGTGATTATAGTCATGAGAATTAATGAACAAAGTGTTGGTAAAAACAATTGAGACTAATAAAATTTCATATCTCCAAGGCGTTATTTGAAGGTATCCAAAAGATTACGAATTATATATTATCTAAATCAACAAAAAGTAATTTTTCATAAATTACATGGAAAAAAATAAGACATATCGTATCTAAAAATAATTCTTGGATAGTTTTGAATACATTTTTTGATCTATCATGATTACAAATACTATCTCCAAGTGTTTCTCATGCTCACCCCTTGTCCTTGAATACCCCAATATGTCATAAAAACACTAAAAAAATAATACGTATATCTAAAATATATGATCCATAAATTCCATTTATACATCCAGGGAATTCATAGGGAAGAAAGGCATTAACACATATTTTTAATGGCCATATCTTCCTCATAAATCTTTTTTTTAAATATCCTCCTTCCGGAATCACAATTAGTGATATCCTAATAAAAAGTCCATTTTAGAGAACCATTATTCACCCCTCAATTGATCGAATAGATAAAAAATGTGTGGAATTGGATATCAATTATTTATCATAGATTTATTAAGACTATTATGTTCTACAAATTGATTTAGAGTTCCATTTTCTTTCTTCATGAACAAGATTAGTTTTTCCCATGGAGATGTACTCTGTCAAATGAATATTTTTCTTTCCATCTCTTCCAACTGCACTTTTAGCTCCCTTAATTTTGTTGGTTCTATTCAATTATAGGGAAGTTAGATATGAGTTATCCATTGGGGGAGATCAATTATAATTTAAAAATCTATTATGGGTGGAATCCCTAATAAATTTTCAGAAAGAAATATTGAAATTGATCAACTTCTACTAGAAAAAAATAACCCTTTATCTCTTCCATCGATTCCAAAGTCAACGATGACAACTAGTTAAATATTGTTCCAACTAATATTTCTAGTAATCCCATTGCACCTATTTTTAAAATTCATTATCCTTTGAAGATATGATCAGTTCCATCCTCAGTCGTGAAACTAGTCATTCTTTGATAATAGTGGATGTGAGCCTTAAACATTGTCAACCAATCCATTCCCATAATGAAATCATATACATATATCTCTAGCACAAATAATTCCAATTTAGATCAACTCCATCAACATTTATTAAACATGTAATACATAGAAAGGATTGAAATTCAATTTCACTAAGAGGAGTTTGATGTTTTATCATAGAAGGAATCATCTCATGTTTTAGAGATAGAAAATCAACATAATGGAAAGAAATAAAAGATTTTGATACATCTATACCAACCATCACTTGTATAAGGGTATAATTCCCTATAATCCTTACTATCACCATTGATGGCCTAGCCTGATCATCTATAATTATCTACTCAGCACCCTATATTTTTTTTGTCGATACAATGTGCTCCTTGTTACCTTGATAATATTTCCATTACCGATGATTCAGGGTATTCCTAGAATCACCGTGGATAGATCTGTTTTTCTGAGGAGATTGATTTTTCTACCCTCATCCCATCGAAGCATATGATGCATGCGTTAAGAGAGAAGTGTCCTGAGCACCTGACCATGGAGCATAGTGACAATAGTGGTTATGATATCCCATATTGTTGAAATTATGTATTTTTCTTGGTGGTGTAGTAGATTCTTGCATCATTTGGTTGAATGAACCACATTGGAAATATCCCAACTTTTTTATGGGACTTAGAGAAAGATTCATTGACATAGATATCTATTTATGATTTCTAGTCCTACACATAAAGTAGGAGTCCCTATTCCTCTTTCTTCTAATATTATAGTTCTCATGATTTCCCATTGGTATCATGATACATAATCCTCAAATAGCTTTTGAGAAGTATGATTCATCCACAATCTATAACGACGAAAACTTTCATTAATGAAAACTCCTCTTGATCGAATTAAATGTCTTAATATGTAAAATGGTTACGTAAAATGTGAAATTCATTGGATTTATGTTTTTTGATTCTAAAATATTGTTAATAATATTTACCGTTGCTAATATAGTCGTTGAACAGTGATCACATGATTAATATAAATATAGGGCTTCAAAAAATCCAATTTAGTCAGACAAAGGAAGTGATGGACTCTTCCAGTAGACATGCCCCATATGAAGCCCATTTTTCAGAGCTTGGAATGGAGGTGTCATCACTAGGCTTCACTCATGACCAAGACCAAGACAAGATTGAATACATTATGCTTGAGTGGAACCGCCTATGGGAGAAGTGGAAGTTAAGAGAGATTACCACTCGAGCAATGTTAACTGAGCCACCCCAAAAGTCCATCACCATCGCACACCTTACCCTTCGGACTTATGTGGGTGTTATAAGGGGTTTTGTAACAACACTTTATCACTATAAATATCTGCATTATTTTTGTACATAATAATGAATATACATTCATTTTAATATTGTTACATTGTAAATAGTGTTTAAAGAAAAAATAATATTTTTAGTTAATATTCAACTATGAAATATATTTTCATTAATTAATAATTTTATCAATTAAATAATATTTTTATAAAATATTATTATTATTAAATTACTTCCTATTAAATAAAAATTATTGTATTATTTTATGAATGCAAATCTAATTTTTATTATGGTTCAAAATCTGTTTTTGTCAAAAACCATGATTTTTCGATAAATATCAGTTTTTTATTTTAAAAGTGAAAATTCACATATATAGACTATTATTTTGATAAAATTAATATTATTTTTGGAATCATAATGTCTAAATTATACAACAGTTAATTTTTCTTAATTTTATGAGATAGTCAATTTTTTGGGTAAAAATTAAAACCCTTATAAATATAAAATCTGTTTTATGACATCATAATGACCCAATTGTGATGTAATAAAATACAATAAATGATATGTTCAGAAAATATATGTTTTATCCTTAAAATAATGTTATTTTATATTTGTTTTATTTATTTTACAAAGCTTTAGTGGACCCTTCATGACTTATAAAATATTAAAGCTTTTTAAATTGATTTCCTTGAGAGTGTGACTCACCTCCACATAAGAAACCCTATTATTTTAAGAAGTTCTTCCATTTTCCTTATAAATTATTTTTTCTAATCCCCTTTGTAAAAACCATGTGCAAAAAACATGGTTTGGTTTGTGTTTTTGATTAGTTTAATGTGAGGTGTCACAAATCTAAATAATAATGAATTCCTTCTCCTTTCCTATAGAAACCCAAATAATATCTCACTTCCTCGTCACTCAAATCCTTTGAAGTTCATCCAACCACTTCTCTACTCTCTCTAGACTCCTCCCAAGGCGCCCCAAGTTCCCAATAAGCCTCTCTCAAGCCTCTCCCAAGCCTTTGGGATCCCAATTCCATGTAAGGGATTCTCACATTCCTTATTTATGTTCAAGTTCTCATATATTGTTATGCCATTTTATTTTCAATTATAAATGTCGGGGTATGATTTCACAACTTCCCCATACTTCCCTATTTGTGTTTTAATAAAGAAAGATCCCCTCAATTTCTCATTAATTCTACCCATTTACACCCGTTACCATTCCGAAATTCCGTAAGGAATTCATCCCTCCTCATTTACATTCAAGCAATTCTTTTGTATTACAGATCTAAATTCCATTAAATTTGTTGGAAAATGTATCTATATGAACCCCTTACATTCCATTTCATTTAAATATTATGATACACCCATTTATCTCTCATCATTCACTTTTATTAATTTTTACGTCACGCCGTTATGCTAACGGAATTGAACCATGTTTTTTCGACGCCAAGATCATAGTGTAGTGAACACCATACACATATCTGTATCAAGAGTATTACCATTATGCAGATATACATAATGAATGGTACATTAATTTATTTAATGCACACTCCTTAATCATATAATAACTTATGATGTTGATTGATTCCATGTTATATGATCCATGTGGAACAGAAATGCATGAAATGAAATGTTTAAGAAGGGTGCACCCTAATAGTGCTCCAATGAATTGGGTAAAGTATAGTATCATGATACGTCATGTGCAATGGGTCTTGAATCATGATAATTAAATTTAAATTAGGGTTTACTCTTTCTTCAAGTGCAATGAGGGGTTTCTCATGCTCCATGTGCAATGAGTCTTGGATCACGCTAATTCCATGTTAAGTGTTGTTGCCACATTTCCATGTTATGATTATCATGCTTTATCATGTCTTTATGTTAATGTTTCTCTTTTTCTCCATTTATATGCCTATATTCTAACATATATTGTATTCCTCGTGTTATTAAATGTTTATTCCCATAATTTTATTTATATCTCACCCTTTTCATATGCATGTCCTCTGGTTATCTTATGCAATTCTAAGTAAGAGGTAATGTAGTGGTCATGTAAAAGAAGTTTTCAATAAGATTTTGTGTTATATATTTTATGTTATTATGTAATGATCATAATCCCCAAATACACTATACCTCTGAATCTTCTATGTTGTATCAAGTGAGGTTTATGTAATAAATCATGTTTAAGTGTGTAAAAAAGAGCCGGGTTGTCATAGTTGGTATTAGAGTATAGGTTTAGTTATTTTTTTGGAATAGGATTAGAATACCCTAGTGATTCCCTCGAGACCAGAAAAAGCATAATAAAAAACATCACTAAGTTTTGTTGATTATTGAGCAAGTGTTTTATCATTAAAATACATCCTTTTCTGGATACGAGCAGGTAGAGGTGGCTCTATCAAATATGTACCAAGGGGTGAAAACCTGAAAAAGGAGTTTCGAGCTTGACCTGGGGTATCATGGTACACAAAAATGGGCCTTGCTACACTCTTTTTTACGACACTCCCAGGGGATATGTTTTGGGAAATTCACAATCTTAGTATGAACCCTTATTAAGGGAATTAAAAAATTCCACTAATAATATATTTTAGAAATTGGATCATCGATAACATCGATTGAATCCTATAGATTCATAAGTTATGAAATATAAGTAATTTATAAGTCATCCATTCTTGTCCTTTGATTACCCTTCCTATGTTACCCCTAACATACCTTTTATTCCAGCCAATGTCCAGTAATAAGAGAACTTGGGAAAAAAACTGATGTGAATATCAATGCGATGACTGTGCTAAGGAGATACCTAATACGATGGAAGCGGGAATTGAAAAATTTGTCACGATTCTCTCTTAGTTAACTTATACTTTGAATATAATCATGGGTCAAGAGGAACGTTCAACCCCCCCCCCCCCAAGAATGAACAATTCACTATCGAGTGCTTCATGAGACAAAGGCCTCATACTATTAATGGATCATATGATCCCTCAACTGTTGAAAAATGGATCAAATCCATTAAAAAGTTGTTATCTATCCTTCAATGGTCCGAACAAGAGAAGGTTCTCCTAGATTCTTATCATATTAAGGGTGAAGCTGACCAATGGTGTATATTGATCAAAAATATGAATCCCGAGGAGGAGATCGAGGCATTGGAATAGAAGGATTTCTAGAAGATTTTTTTGATAAATATTTTCCGCGCACCTTCCATCTTAATATGGAAAGGGACTTCCTTGACCACAACAAAAAGGAGACGAATCCATCGAATCGTACAAAAAAACTTCACAAGGCTTGAATGATATGCCTCCATATTTTTCATTTCTCTTGATTGTAATGTTGAAAACTTCTTTGCTGTGCTGAAACCTAGCATGAAGAAAGCCCTGATGATCTTTGACTTCGATATGTATGATGAAATTGTTCAATGTTCCCTCAAGGTCTAAATTGAGATTCGCGAATCTCAGGGGTATCATGGGGATTAGAAGTGTAATGTGGATATCAATTTTGGTGGTCCGATGGATAAATACAATGGTGTTATGAAGATCCAGCAACCTACTTTCCCAAGGTACAGAACAAAACACCCCAAAAAATTTCCTGAAGGGGATGAGGAAATGTTTTAGGTATTGAAGAGAATGGCACATTACTATTAATTGTAGGCAAGAAAAACCTGCAGTTGTGATAGAAGAGAAGAACGCTCTGTTCGACTATCAACGCATTTTTAATAGCATCAACTACAAAGAACTAGTGTATCTTGAAAATTAGTGGCCTAAGCCAAGGGTTTCCAAAGGCAACCAACAAAATCCTAGGCAGCAAGGTTGATCTTTTTCCATCACTAATTCCTAAGTAAACCCTGTCAAAGAATTGGTGTCAGGTACGCTAGTTATTCATTCAAGAATAGAGAACACAATTTTTGATTTGGGTTTTACGCATTCTTTTATATCCATAAAGTTTAGTAGAACAATCAAAACACCACCAAAAATAATGTAAGTAAAGATGTCGGTGAGTATAACAAATGGGGAAATTATTTCATCCCATGAATATAACTCCTCCCCAATCATAATTGGTGTATTGAAACTCACAATAATCCTCATCATAATCCCTCTAGTGGAATTGGATTCAATTCAGGGCATGGATTGGATTTCCAAATATAGATCCAATATAAATTTCAATGAGAGGTAAATCACTAACCATGTGGGGAATCGACCTCCGATTTTGTACAAGTGAAAGGAGGAAGATAAATCTTCTTTAGCTCCATCATCTCAAGTGTGGATTTTACATCCCTATGAGCATGTGTATCTGGCTGAGATGATTGAGTCTAAGGAGGAAACCATCCTTCAAGATATGCATATTGTGAGGGAATTCGCTAAAGTGTTTCCCAAGGATTTTCCTGGTCTTCCTCCTAGAAGAGATGTTGAATTCTCAATTGATCTTATACCTATGGCATTACCAATATCCAAGAATCTGGGTAGAATGGCTATTGTGGAGCTTGAGGAGAAGAAGAAACATCTACAGGAGAATCTGGATAAAGGGTTTATACGCCCAAGTGTTCACCATGGGGTGCACCAGTCCTCTTCTCCAAGAATAAGGATGGGTCAATGCGCCTTTTCATCAATATTTGTGATCTTTACAAAATCATGATATAGAACAAGTATCATCTCCCATGAATTGTTGACTTGTTCAATCAGCTGCATGGAGCACAATATTTCTACAAAGTAGATTTGCGGTTGGGATATCATCAATTAAGGGTGAAGAAGAATGATATCCTCAAGACTGCTTTTTGTACAAGATATGTTCACTATGAATTCATAGTAATGCCTTTTGGACTCACTAATGCTCCAACAATATTCATAGAATTGATTAATATAGTATTTATATATTACCTCAACAAATTTGTGGTAGTATTAAAGTTGATATTCTAATATACTCTAAAACCAAGGAGGATAATGAGGAGCATCTAAGAATTGTTCTAGAGACCTTGCAAAAGGAGATTCTCTATGAAAAGTACAACAAGTGTGAGTTCTATTTTAAGGAGGTCTCATTATTGGGCCTAATCATCACAAGAAATGGGATTTCATTGGATCCCACCAAGAATGGTGCAATAGAGGGATGCATGAGGCCAACATAGGTAACGAAAATCCATAGTTTCTTGTGGTTAGCTGGATATTATTGACGATTTTTAATAAATTTCCCACGATTGTCCAACCCTCTTACCAAAATAACTCAAAAAGAAGTAAAGTTTTCTTGGAGTGATGAATGCAAATAAATCATCAAGGAGTTGAAAAAGAGTATTATCAATACGCCCTTGACCACTTTACCCACAAGTGGAGAACGTTTTTGGGTATTCAGTGATGCTTCAAAGAAGGGCTTGGGCTGTTTGTTGATGAAAAATGAAAGTCATTTCTTATTCTTCAAGGAAATTGAGATTTCATGAGCAGAATTACCCAACACATGATCTGGAGTTGGCTGCGGTGATCTTCTCTTTAAAAATTTGGCGTCATTACCTCTTTGGGGAGATGTGTGAAATATATATGGAACAAAAAATCCCCATGTTTATATTCAAACAGAAAGAGTTGAACATGCACCAATGAAGATGGTTATAGCTGATCAAATACTACGACTGCTCATTCCATTACCACCGTGGGAAAGTGAACAAGGTGGCGAATGCTCTAAGTATAAAGGACCCAACGATTATTTCACTGATGAGAATTGATAAGGATCCAATATTATTAGATTTGATGATGATGGAAATGGGAATCATAAAGAAGGGGACATCATCAATCCTTCCAAAAATTATTTCTCAACTATCTCTTTTGGAAAGGTTAAAGGATGTTCAAAATGATGACGTGGGAATTCAGAAGAAATTATGGGCTATTAGAAAAGGTAAATCCACGGAGTTCAATGTTAATGAAGATGGAATTGTGAGATTTGAAAAAAGGCTATGTATTCCATCAAGTCCGAAGCTGAAGAAGGAACATTTGGATGACGCACATAGTCCAAATTTCCCTATTCACCCAGGAAACACAATGATGTATCGAGATCTATGAGAGAATTATTGGTTGGATAACATGAAGAAGGAGAACGCTGAGTATACATAAAAGTGCCTAGTGTATCAGCAAGTGAAGGATAAGAGGCAATGGTATAAGGGGATGATGCAACCATTCCCCATACCATTATTGATATGGGAGAACATCACCTTGAACTTTGTTACCAGACTTCCAAAGACATCCAAAGGAAATAATGTAATCTCGGTTTTTTTGGATCATCTTACAATGTCTATACACTTTATTTCAATTCGGGAGGATTTATCATTGGATCAACTAGCACAGATATATATCAGGGAAGTGGTAAAGTTGCATGTAGTACCACTATCTATTTTATTTGATCGAGATCCAGGATTCCCCTATTTTATTTGGAAGAGTCTTCAACATGATCTAGATATTTAGATGATCTTCAGTACATCATATCATCGTCAAACTGGGGTCCAATCATAGTAGACAATCCAAAAACTTTTTTATATTTTTAGAGCATTCTCATTGGACATTAATGGAGGAATAGATCATCATCTTCCTCTAGTTTAATTCTCCTATAATAACAGTTTCCACTCGAGCATCTGAATGGAACTTTATGAAGCCCTATATGGGAAGAGGTACAGAACACCGACATATTGGGATGAATTCATTGAGTATAAGCTTCTAGGACCTGAAATGGAAGAAGAAATTGTGGAGAAGTTGAAAACCATTCAGAATCATATCAAGGCAGCCCAATGTCGATAGAAGAGTTATGCGGATAACCATCGATGAGACCTTGAGTTAAAAGTTGGAGACAAGGTCTTTCTACACATATCTCCATGGAAGAAGGTCGTTAAGTTTGGAAATAAAGGGATGTTAAGTCCCAGTTACATTGGCCCCTTTGAGATTCTTGATCGTGTCGGGGTTGTGACCTATCGATTGGTTCTTACACCTACCAAGGCCAAAGTACATTATGTATTTCATGTTTCCCTCTTAAGGAAGCACATACCAAACCCTTCACATTTACTATCGTAAGAGGTACTACAGTTAGAGGATGATCTTTCTTATAAGGAGAAACCAGTGAAGATCTTATATCGTAGGGAAAAAAGTCCTATGAAATAAGACAATGCCCCATGTGGAGGTGTTATGGTGAAACCACAAGTTTGATGAAGCGAAGTTGGAATCAGAGGAAGTGATGAAGAAAATTTACCCTAATCTTTTTTAGTGTGGGAAAAGGAAATTTTAAGTGAAAAATTTCTTAAGGGGGAAAGATTGTAACGACCCCTACATTCATTAATGAAAATTTCTCATGATCAAATTAAATGTCTTATTATGTAACATTGTTATATAACATGGGAACTTCATTGGAATTATTTTTTTGGATTTTAAAATACCATTCAGAATTGTGACCATTGCTAATATATCCATTGAATGATGATCACATGATTAGTATAAATATAGGGATTTAAAAAAATCCAATTTACTCAGACAAAAGAGACGATGGCCTCATCTAGCAGACTTTACCCGTATAATGCCCATTTTTTGGATATCAAAAAGGAGGTGGTGTCATTGGGCTTCACACATGACCAAGCCCAATCTGATATTGAATACGTTAAGCTTGAGTGGAACTTCTTACAGGATAAGTGGAAGTTAAGAGAGATTACCACTCGAGCAATGTTATCTGAGCCACCCCAAGAGCATGTCACCATCGCACACCTTACCCTTCGGTCATATGCGGTTGTTATAAGGGGTTATGTTACAAGACCATATAACTATGAATATGGGCATTATTTTTGTATATAATAATTAATATATATTAATTTAATTATTGTAACTTTGAAAATATTTTTTAAAGCATGAATAATTTTTTTGTTAATATTCAACTATGAAATCTATTTTGATGAATTAATGGATTTTTTAATTAAATAATATTTTATTAAAATATTATCATTATTAAATTACTTTCTATTAAATATAAATGATTTTATAATTTTATGAATGCAATTGTCGTTTTTATTAAGGTTCAAATGTTGTTTTTGTCAAAACACATTATTTTTTGATAAATGTAAGTTTTTATTTTAAAAGTGAAAATTCGCATATATATGAAATTATTTGTATAAAATGAATAATTTTTTGGAATTCGGACATCAAAATTATCCAACGGTGTTTTTTTCATAATTTTCTGAGATAGTCAAATTTCCGGGTAAAATTAAATACCGTTTAAATATATAATGGGTTTTATGACAACATAATGACCCAATAGTGATGTAATAAAATACAATAAATGATATTTCTGGCCAATATATGTTTTATACTTAAAATAATGTGATTTTATATTTGTTTGATTTATTTTACAAAACATTAGTTGACCCTTCAAGACTTATAAAGCATTTTAGCTTTTGAAATTGAATTCCTTGAGAGTGGGACTCACCTCCACATAATCAACCCTAATATTTAAAAATTTCGGTCACTAGAATTATTAAATATTGTTTTCCACTCCCCTTTTTCAAAAACCATGGGAAAAACCTGGGCTGGTTTGTGGTTTTGATTAGTTTAATGTGAGGTGTCCCAAATCTAAATAATAAAGAATTCCTTCTCCTTTCCTATATAAACCCACCCAGGATCCCACATACTCTTCACTCAAAGTCTTTGGAGTTCGTCCAAACCCTTCCCTACACTCTCTAAAATCCACCCAAGTCTCTCCAAGCTCCCATGAAGCCTTCCTCAAGCCTCTCCCAAGCCTTTGGGATCACACTTCCAAGTAAGCGATTCTCACTTTCTTTATTTATGTTCAAGATTTCTTATATTGTTATGCCCTTTTATATTCAATTATAAATTTTGGGGTATAATTTATCACCTCCCCCATACATCCCTATTAATGGATTAATAATGAGATATCCCCTTTATCTCTCAATAATTCCTCAAATGTATACCCATCACCATGCCGAAATTCTATAAGGAATTCCTCTCTCCTCATTTACATTCAAGAAATTCATTTGTATTAGGTATCTAAATTCCATTACATTTGTTGGGACCTGTATCTATATGACCCCCTTACTGTCCATTTCATGTACATATGATAAGACAACCATTTGTCTCTCATCATTCATTTTTATGAATTCTTATGTCACATCGTTATGATGCCGAAATTTCACCGTGTTTTTCCAAGCCATGATCATAGTATAGTGAATACCATACCCATGTCTCTATTAAGGGTAGTCACATTTATACACATATAAATATTTAATGGAACATTCATGTATTTATTCCACACTCCTTAATCATGGAATAATTTATTATTTTGATTGATTCCATGTTATATGATCCATATAGAACACTTATGTATGAAATGAAATGTTTAAGAAAGGTGAGCCCTAATAGCGCTCCAATGCATTGGGTAAAATATAGTATCATGATACGTCATGTGAAATGGGTTTTGACTCATTCTAATTCATGTGAACTGAGGGTTTAGTCATGCTTCACGTCCAATGAGGGTTTACTCATGTCAATGTTCAATGAGCATTGGCTCATGCTAATTCCATGTTCTGTGTTGTTGTCACATTTACATGTTATGATTATCCTGATTTATCATGTCTTTATGTTCATGTTTCTATTGTTCTCTATTGATATACCTATTTTCTAAAATATACTACATTCCTCATGTTATTCCAGGTTTATTCCCTTACTAGGCTTTATAGCTCACCCTTTTTTTATGCATGTCCTTAAGGTTATCTTATGCAGTGCTAAGTATGAGGGAATGTAGTGGTCATGTAAAAAAGGTTTTCAATAAGATGTTGTGTTCAATGTTTTAAGTTATTATGTAATGCTCCTAACCCCCAAATACACTAGAACTCTCAATCTTTTATGTTGTATTAAGTGATTTTTATGTAATAAATCATGGTTACTTGTGTAATAAATAGCAGGGTTGTTATACTATATCTTTATTCACTATATGTGTATAGTCTGTAATACATAGTATAGCTATCTTCCAAAAAATATAATGTCTCAGCCCCGATTCAAAGATTTGTTTTGATAATTATTCACAAGAAACAACCTCAAGTGAAAATTGCACTAAATATACTAATTTAGATACATACTCGGTGACAAATGTATTTTCCTTCTTTAGGATAATTAAGTATAATGTCCATTGAATCATGAATATGTGAGGATCGATTTGTTTATTAAAAATTCCTCAAACTCTTATTTACTAAGGCCTTGTCAATCCTACGCCTCTAGATCCCACCACGTACATGAAATATCCTCGATCATTTATTCTTATAGATTAAATTTCAGCTCAATGGGTTTGCTAATAAAATCGATGATATGATTCATCCTATTCCACCACACCTCAGCATTTTCATGTTTTATGTCTTCCCATAAAATGGGTGGATTCTATCGTTGCAACTGGATGGAATTATCCACTTGTATTGGTTCATTCCTATGGATCCATGTGTCCACAACTTTAAATTATTGGATGATACTCTAAACCATATTTTGGTTAAAATATTAATTTGGTGCAACGACATTCTCCATAGCATATTCTGGTTGGTTTTGACATCGCCTACTGGGTACCATTTTCTAAAAAACAATCTCTATAAGTCTCACTCTCTAAAAAATGGAGGAATAACATTTAAAATTATACCAAATCAACTATAACAACATTATTTTCCAAAAATCAAAACTTTTTTCACCTTCAAACCCTTTTATAAACATAAAATATCATTTGAAAATCATAAAAAATAAAAATACACTATATATGATTTTTTAATGACTTTAATTTGAAAACAAAATAAAATTTTATCAAAAAATAAGAGAGATCCTCAAATGAGATATTAGTACTCAAAATAAAATATGAAATCATAGTGGGAGTCCATTCCTCTAATTCATGTAATTCTTTACACATTAGATAAAACCATGAAAAAGAGATTTCAATATTCTTTAATTGTATGTAATAAATTTATCTACCCAACACCTTGGTAACTTTTCATTCAACATAAAAAGGATAGATATATATTTTTATGACCTACATTTCAAGTCCTGACAATCATACACTTTTCTATGATCAAAACTTATGTAATATACATGAACAAATTCAATTATGAAACCAAGAAAAGTGATGAATACATGTTCCATATTGAAGGACCAAGCTGATAGCATTTTTCTTAAAATTAATTTGGAGTGAACAAAACTAATACCATTTGTAACATCCCTTATTTTCCTCATTGGTGTGAGAAGGTGAGAGGATGCTACTTTTTGTAAAGTTACATCCAAAAGATGATGAATGTTGAGAGTAAATTAAAAAGGGTTTCAATATAATTGGGGGTAACTTACACATTAAAAATAAAATAACTATCCAATCAATCCAAGCCAAACAAACCACTATGATGCAAGAACAATGAAGTGAAAATCAACATTTCATGTATAAAAATCCTGGAAAAAACCCAAAAACCCATAGTAGAATACTAAAATATAAATTTAAATATTGGAAGACACTATCACAACCCCAATGAAACTAAAATACACCACAACACCATATGCTCCAAGCTCCAATCTCCATCAATAGTTCAAGTATCAAAACATAGCGCTAAAGATGTGTGATACTTTACCTTTTCCCATGTTCTGGTATATGAAATCTACAAATGCACTAAAGTGAAAAAGAAAGGGTGAGTACTAAAACACATAATTTTTTCCCAATTAATTTCCTACTCCTGTTACTTGGATAAAAAATATATCAATATTTATATAAAATAGTTCATATACAAAAAATTTCCAATACAATTCATAACTAAATATAAGAAGTTATAAAATAATTTATAACCAAACATAAACAATTGTAATTTAACCCAATTTTCATGAAAATATATATTTTTAAATAAATAAAACAAACCATTCATTAAAACAACTTCAGATGTTTCATTGGGAATAACCATTCTTTTCTGCATATCCACAATACCAACCATGCTTGCATCGTTATGACAGTTCCATACTCATGAGTGGTTTCTATTCAATCTACCAAGTATTCAAAAGGTCATTATGTCCCATGTGAATTTATACTTTTGGAACCAAGAACATGGTCATATTTTAACCAAGACCTATAAATTCAAAATGAACACAAACATCAAATATGCACAAAACCATGCTAAAATGTCTGCTTCTTCCATTTCAGTTAAACAATTATTTTTTCAAAAACCTTTTTATAACACAACTAAAATCAATAATTCCATTTAAATAATTATTCCATTTAATTTAATACTTTTTTATTAATCCATTTACCATGATTATATAATATAAAACCATTTTAATGTCAACATTTTATAACCAAGAACAAAATCACTTTATGTAAGAACACCTAATTTCCATGCCTCCCCAAACCATCATTCAAGATTGTTTTCACAAATCATTAAACATAAAATTAAAAATCAGTTACACATAATAAACTCAATTTTAAATCAAAATAATCAATTCTATTAATATGATGTTATATTGAAGCCATCTACCTCGAGAGTTTTTCCTGAAAAAATAAATGGCATGATAAACGATAATAAAACAGGTTTAAATCACCATGAACCCACCTTAGATATCATCTCATATCACAAACATGATGAAATATAAACATATTAGAATCAAAAAACATATATATAGCAACAAAGTGCATAGATATGAGAAACCGATAAAATGGGTGAATTAGATCAAAGAAAAACATCAAGAATGATCGAGAATGATGACTTTCTTTGAGAAACCAACATCTAATCACCATGTGAAGCCTTCATATCACCACAAGATCAATGGAAAAACCTTCCATGACCTTTGTAGAATCTAAATCATAAGTAAAAGGAGTATAGTATGAGGAATGAAGCCTGAAACATTATGGTCGAACTAGATCAACTTTTTATAGAGGTGGTTTTGACCTGTGCATGGTTTAGTTAGATGGTTAGTAAAACCATGTGATAACCATGAATTAGCTAATGTCTCAATGATATCCCTTTCTTATAGTCT
This sequence comes from Viscum album, assembly GCA_963277665.1. NCBI lineage: Eukaryota > Viridiplantae > Streptophyta > Magnoliopsida > Santalales > Viscaceae > Viscum > Viscum album. Next base: position 1,977,471,153 of record OY728146.1, on the reverse strand, counting down.
CCTTGTAAAGTCTCTAAAACATTATAGCATCTATTCCAAATCCACAACCTCAAACCTACCAAACCACACAGTTTCTCCAAGGCTATCGTATGGTTTAGATAAACCATGTGATGCCAATGCCCCTTCCCTATATCCCCAAATACATAATTAAGTTCTCAAAACTGTCCCAAACTTTACCCATATACTGTATATACAAAGAATCATAAATATGGTATTACTAGAAACTAGGTTATATAAACAATATTGAGTTAAAAAGTTGACAGTTATGTGTTTTTAGTTGTTTTATGGTAATTCAAGTAAATTTTGGAAATGATTATTATATTATATATAATATTTGATCAAGGTATTCAAAATATAACTATGTGAAATTATGGGATGCATTATTTTTTTATGGATAAATTTTTTATTGAATCATTTATATTCTTACATTTTGAATGTTACCATACATGTATTGATGGAGTCTTATAGCTCAATATTTATGAAATGAATTGTGAAGTTATTTTATGGGGTTATTATAGAGAGATAAATGTACTATATTTATCTATATTTGATTAAAATTTCTAAAAAAATTGGTTTTTTAAAATATTTATAGAAATTTTAAATGAAATGTAATTAATTTTTGGATATTATGATCCATTAAAAATAAATTTTAGTGACTTAAGAAAAAAAACCACGTTGAGTATTAATTTCATGGAATAAAAGATGATGTCAAAATTAATGAGATCAAAACTAGATAATGAAATTTGTATTATGAAATAGAGAGAACTCAATTAAGTGCATTTTCTCATATATATTTTCATGTGACTAATTTAATCTCTCAACATTAGAAAAGATATCTTCAATTAAAAATATTATCCTTTTGCCATAAGTTTTGATGAATTGAGTATCTTTTATCCACTAACTATTTTATGATTTTTTCTTAATTCTCACATTACCATTTTTTATCACTCTATATTAGACATTATTTTTTAGTTTTCTTTCCCATGAAAATATTTTGAAATCAATTAATTGGTATTTAAATCCCAGATGTCGGATATTAAATATTTCATACAAGTTTTTTAACCCAATTTCTATTTTAAAATATGTTTAAGTATCCCTATGTATGATGCGGGTTTCCAGTAATGGTTTACATTTGGTAGATGTGATTAAATTAAGAGGTTGAAATTAATTTGAAGGTAGTAGTACATAACATCCGAAGATTTTATGAGATACTTCACTTTAAATAATTTTATTTATTCAATATCATGTTTAACATGGAATGAAAAGATTTATGTGAATTGAGATATAATTAATAAAATATAATTATTTCAATATTACCCCTAACCATTAAATTAGATGGCATGAATTTTATGAACCACATTTTAGAATATTTTTATAATGTTTCTAATCAATACAAATTTATTGTTGGATTCATACTAAATATTTACTAAATTTTTATTAATGTCATTTTATTCCTCAGTAATTCATTTTCTTCCAAAATGATTATATTGTATTTGTACTTTGAAAAAATAAATAATATATTTTCGTTATAAAAATATTATTTTCTAAAAAAAATATAATTTTAAAAATTATTATATAAAAAATAATATAGAGTTATATTTTTTGATTTTTCATAAAATATTGAGTTTCCATTGAATAGTGAAAATTTATGATTTCTCAATTAATATAATTTATTTTCAAATAATAAAGTAATTTAGAATTCAAATTTTATTTTTTTATTTGTAATTAATGTGAAAAAATATCTCATTGATCTATAATAGTCTTATTTATTCATTTTTAATGAAGAATATTCTTCATTTTTGTATTTCTTAAATTTAACGATTAAAAATGAATTTTTCTAAAATCTTTTTTTTTGTTACGTTTAGAAATATATATTAAACTTTATATCTTAAAATTTTGGGAATCAAATCTTTAAAATTTTTATAATATTTGAAAACCATGTGTTTTAAATATATTAAAAAAGTCACTTTAGTTTTATTCATTATAAATAGTAACAATGGTAAAATTTATCACCACTTAGGGAAGGTTAAATCGGGTAATTATGATCAACACGTAATGTTATAAAGCTTCAAAATCAACCAAAAATTTACCCATATTTCATTTTATGAGTCTATTTTATTTATAATCATTGAAATTCTCTAAAATGACATACTTTCCAATTAAATTTAATTTTCACCTTTATAATATATAATTAATTAATATTGTAAAAATATAAATTTTTTTCTTTGAATGTATTTTATATTTTATGATAGGGAAATAAAAATATATATTTTAGCTATAAAGAGTTATATAAAATTTCTATACAATTTTTATCATGGTATTTTATTTTCAATTTATAGACATGATATAATTATCTTAAATGGATAGGCAACATTGACACAATTAATGTGAAAACATTAAAGAATTGATGTAATTTATTTTAAAATATCTAAAATTTATATTTATTGCATAATTTTGTGTAATCCAAAAGTTTTATTGAAATATTTTTCCTATAATGGATTTTATAAATTATTATGTCTTAATTCCAATTTTTGGTGATATATTTAATGTCAAATAAAATAAATAGTGTTAAAAATGATATTCATGGTATTTTATGAAAATAATATTTTATGAAAATATTTAATTATCTTAAAAATAATAAAATATTCAAAGAGGGATAATATGAAGTCAAAAATTTCATCCTTTATCCATTTATGAGCCAAATTTCATCTTATAATTAAAATTATCACCCTCTCTTATTGAAGTTGTCTTAATGATAGTTAATGTAAAAATAATTCACTAAATGGGTTAATCTAACACCTATTTATTCAAATTATATGTAAATATATATAAAGATTATTGTATGAGTTTATTTTTACCATATACTATTTAATCATTGAAACCATGTAATTTTTCAGCGTGTTTTCCATGAATATGACTTTATCATAATTTACAATTTTGAAATCATACAAGAGTACCCCTCCCCTAAATTATAAAAGGACACCCATTACCTCTTTACATTACCACCCATGTAACCAACTGAATAAACCATAACCTACCGAATTACCTTATTAAATTTATTATACCTAATTTATCGGTTCTTTTCATCTTGTAATATCATTATATGGATCCTTAATATGTGATATAAAAGAAACCTACCAAAGAAGGGTATGTGTATTTACCTAATCATTAAATATCATTTATTATTATAATTATTATAAATAAATTTTACCTATAATCAAATAACAACTATAATATTATAAATATTATTATATTTTATCATTATTATGTTAAAATCACTTTATAACTCTATTATATCCTATTGAATGTGAAAATAGTCTTTGTATGTACGTAAAACATACCATCTCTATATACCTGTGTAAATAATTTCTAAAAAATATACACTCATGGTAATAATAATGTAAAAAATGAATATATATGATAATGATAACATAATAATACATTAGGAATTATAATATAATATATACCATATATCTTTCCCATCTATTGGAAAATGATAACATTGCTCATTGGTATGTGTAGACTACCCACTCTATGATTTTATTTTATTAGTTATTCATTTCCACACTACATGTATAATAATAAGGATAGATTTAATGAATATATACGATATAATAATGATTCTTTAATATTTTATCATTATTTATCCTTTCTCATTCCATCCATCTAAAAATGAAAATCTGATCCATCCATGTATATGACCTAGCATCCTCATGAAGAGTGTAATTCATTTTTATATCATTACCTTTTTAGAACACTATAGACACGTATATATTTTATATATCTGATATTTATATAATTATTCACATTTTGGATATATCAGAACTCTAATAATGTTATAATTATGAGAAAAAGTAAAACGAAATACTCATGAAAAAATTAAACAGATAACACCCAAAACAATGATAATAATAATTTATTATAAAAAAACAGGTGATAATATGATATCAATATCCTATATATATAATTATAAATATTTTTATTTTTATTTTATGTATCTTTAATAAATGTAAATTATTTTAAAATTTTTTAAAATAAAATTCAAAGCCATTCATGTTTTATATATTGGATTCATTTTCAAACTTTTATTATCATGAGATATCTGTCATATTCACCACTTATTTCATTCATATGGTGTACATATTTTTCCTTTTATTTTTTGTATAATGAATAAATTTATATTCCCTAGAAATTAATTTTTCATATGATTTTATTTATTTCATGGGTTTTGTGGTTTAAAACTTACCAAAGTAGTAAGTTATGTTTCAATAACATTTGACTATAGATTTATTAATATTAAATAACAATAAAAGGTAATGATATGTCAATTTTTAGATAAATCCATTTAATTTTCTACTTCTATGATTATATATTGGGATTATATGTTTCGATTTAATTTTCTACACATTATGTACTCAATACACCAAAATTCATTTTTTAAATAAGGCCTACCTTATTTCATCTCTTAATTTTAATGTCCCTTTTCACTTATATTAATGATTTACAAATATAATATAGATTAATTTTCTTGATATTCCCCTCAGATTGTTTAATTTAAACATTACACATGATATAAAATTTTATAAATGGTTTAAAATTAATATTCATTTCACTTTCATCTGGAGGTGATTTTTTTACTAACTATATGAAAGGAACCATTATTTTAAAATGAAATAAATAAATGAAATTTAATTCCCTTCATGAACACTCAATTAATTCAATACTCAACTAATTTTTTAATATTCATTACAAATAATATTTTCCACTTAATATTCTCATACTTTATAGATTTTTATATGTTATTTCAATGTGTAATGGTTATTTTTCTTCCAGAAAAGATCTCGTGATATTTTTTGTGGTATTTTTTACTACGAATCCAACATTGTTTGTTACTATGGATATGATCCTATGAAAATATATTTATTTTTTCCTCTTGTTGTTCTATGAAGATGATATATTTATGTTCTTTTATCTTGATTCAATTCTGTTAAATGTTGAGTTATAAGGAATTTTCAGAATAAATTTTATAAACCATTAAAATTACATGGAATTCATTGTATGCCAAACTTAAGGGTGGGGAATGGTAATAAATATCCCCTCAATGCATCAAAAAATATCATGAGACAATATATGTTGTCATGATTTATGTTCTGATGTTGTAAAATAATGTCAAAATATTTAGGTATTTTTCAAATTAATTCCCATAAAATGATAATTTATTTGATAAGAGGCCAAGAATGAATGATTGTAAATTATTTTATAAGCCATGATTATATGATTTATAATTTCTTGTGTGAATGTTCTTGAAAGTTAATGTCTTGAAATATAAATTTCCATTATTAAGAAATCAGTTTTTATTAACCATATGTTTTGTGTTTTTATATTATTGATGTATTTTAATTTAATTCAAGTTAATGATTTAATGTCATGTGTTTTTATTACCCACTCTTCCTAATTAATTATTCATTATTTATTCATGTTAGATTATACTACAAGTAACCCTTATTGAGAGTCATCACTCACCCATTATTTTCTATACATTCATGATGAAATAAGAGTATAATTTTATAATTGATATAAAAAATTAAAAAATGTTTATTATAATATGTTTTTATACTACAATTCAATATGGTAATGATGAATTATTTTAGATTACTAATATTCAAAAAATACTCATTATTTTATTTGAGATCACTTAAATATAGTAAACACATAATGAAATTACCACTAGCTATGGGATAGTATAGTCTAGGAGTTATATATTATGGGTCATTAGCATCATAATTATCTTCTATTGAAATTGAAATATATAAAAAGTAACAAAAAATCCATTTCAATCACAAAGACACAACTACCCATGAAATATCATGCTTCACAGTAAAGCTGTTGATTAAGAACCAATTCTTGATCTGTCACTAGTGACCTGGAAATCATATCTTTAACCTCTTGGACACACCAAATATAAATAGGATCCTTTTACAAAAAAGATTATATACAATGAGGGTAAACCAGTCATGTCACATGGGTTATCCAATTTCAAGGTCATAGGTTCATTTCGGATCACCCTTGGATTGAAAACTTGTTTCAGGAAATAAAAATAATTGTGTAAGAATGACTTCAACTGGATAATATTTATAAGAAACCAACATATTTTTTCAAGTAATCTAATAACGATAAATAATATATTGGACCCCCACACATAATAAAATTATAAATTTCAACTATAAATGGGGAAAAAATAATTAAAACCCAAATTTAACAGGCAATCCTTTATCTAATAATAAATATAAAGCAAAATTGAAAATGTGTACATGTATGAAAGATACCACAAGTAAATTATAAGGATGAAATGGGAGATAAGTCCATCAATCAAAATGAATAGGTAAAATTGTGCCATCTTAGAATCATTAACCTATGGTGCGAGACAATATCATTATCCTAATACATCCAAAAAATATTAAAATTGTTCATTCCATCCATAAAAGACAAGATATTTATATCTTGTAATGGTATATAAACTATCTACACATTATATTTATTATATAGGTTTTAAACTACCTCTATACACTATTTTTAAAAAACGGAAATTTTTTATGCATCTCTGTTTATAATATTATCATATGAATTCTAGTTTTATAATAATATTTTTAGAGTTTTCGAAATATCATGACTTACACGCACATCAAAATCTTATTCCATTTATGTTTCAAAATAATTTGAAAATTATGAATAAATTAAATAAATAATGTAAGATTGACCAAAACATGAGTTACCAATGTATATGTAACCATTTAAATAAAAAAATATAAAAACAAAACATAGTGGTAAACTAATACATTAATATTAGAATAAAAATGGGCTTTATACGGGTAATCCTATAAAAAACATAAAAACCAAAAATGATGAAAAAGTAAGAAATGGCACAACTTGATCATATAATAGAAATAAATTATGAAAATTATAGATAAAATTAAAAATATAACCATGGATTGCTGATATGTATATAAATGTACAATATTATGAATAATTTTCATCAACAATTTTAAGAGTAATAATAAAATATATAAATAACCATCTCAATAAAAAATATTGGGGTATATTATATTGTACTTATGGTCATGGAAATATAGAACCTTACATCATATATGTGATTGAACCAATCATTACAAACTATATAATACATCTATAGAGATAAATATCATTTCTTTTTAATAAGGGGAATCCCCAAAAAGTGTCTCCCAATAAACATTATCCTATTAATGTCTAGTTAGTGTTGTAGAGTAGTCCATAGTTTTGTAAGGTGAACCACGCCTACAATTAATTTTCACTTCATTATGTATCCATGAAAAAAAAAATTTCCTTTAATCTATCTTTTTTGGGTAAGGAACATTTTTACACCACTTAATCCCTCAAATATAACATCACATAAAATAATCTATCTCAATATATATGCCCCATATATCTTTCCTACACCCTTTAAAAAGAAAACCCTTTTATTAAAATAAAACATAATCCATAGTCAATTTAATATCACAATATATAGAACATCAAATAATTAATAAATAAATATGGCTCAAACAAATGGAGTGGTATTTTTTTGAAAATAATTAGTAAAAGTCAGAAATTTGACATTATTTTTGACCAAACATTAAAAATATTATAAACTATCATTAAAACACACTTTAAAGCCATGTATTGATTTTAAATATCTATTTAATCAAAGACAATAATAATTATTTTATAATAATTTATATGAGGCCTCAATATGAAATTTATATAAATTACAGTTCTCACAATTAATATATGCATAATTCAATATGTATTCAATCATGGAGTATATTAATGAAGTCCCTTGAAATAAAAAAATCCATTTCCTTCCAAAAAAACATATAATCCTTTTGGTTATTCCTCAAATGCACCAAATATCTCATGATTAAACATTTGAGAATAATTCTTAAATATAATACTCACATTGATAATTTATTTCTTTGAAATGACACTCTTTGGAATTGTTTTAAAACACTTGGCATGTAAATAAATTAATTATGGATCTATATTTCAAGGAAATTTTTGAAAATAAAATTTTATTTAAATCATATAAGACACCAATGTATTAAAACCAGGAAATAAAATCTATTCAAGAATTTATAATTATATTCTAATTAAATTATATGATAACTCAACTCAACCACACCAAAAATTGCATAAAAAATAAATAAAAAAATTTCATATGATAATCCAACAGAATCATGCCACTTTTAATGAATAAGGGGAGGTTAGGTCTTAAGTGAATCATTAAAATCCCAAAACATAAAATAACCTAAGTCTTGAATAGAACTACATGTTATATCTAGATAAAATACACAATATGAAATGGTAGAATATGGATACATGTATAAATGGAAGGAGAAGAATAGTGTAAAATTATAAGTAAGGGAACCCCTTCTTCACCATGAGGAATAAGGAATAAATAAATAATATAAACATTGATAAAAGATGTTAAAGGACATTGATTTCCCAATAAATTTCACCATCAAAGAGTGTGTGAAAGTGGAAACCTATAATTAAAAAAGAACTAAAAAATAGAAAAAAAATAACTCTTTGAGAAGACCTCATTATTTACCCATACGGTTTAACAAATCTATCCAGACACAAACACTCTACACTTAAATATTATAAAACAATATTTTAACAATGTTCCATTGAAAAAGTTCTTAAAATGAAATGTTTTAACACAAATCACTAGAAAATAAATGGTACATATAATATAATATTTATTGACATATAAATTATAATTTTGGGTACAAAACACGGTCAATTATATTAACCTTATTTTCTATTTTATTTCTCAATCTCTCCTTTTTTATCTTCCTTACAATATCTCCTTCACACCACTTACCAATTTTAGAAACATCTTTACATAATTTTTCAATATAGTTATCATCCCCTCCATCCATATATATTTTTATTAAAGAACACTTTTTTTGAAAAAGTGTGAAACCAACAAGTACAAACAAGACATAAATAATTGTAGAACATAAAAAATTATGGAGAACCAGCTTGAACCCATTCAACATAATTTCTTTAAATAATTTCCATGAAATAGTTGATAAATTTTGTCCAGGGACGTCCCTAATAATGTATTAGAAATTAGAAGCCAACTACCCCATGCACGTAAGAACTCCTTCGCAACTAATTTCTTATTATTGAAACCTCATACTAGAATTAGGTGTTGTTTTCCAATCCACTCATTGTGCATCTTTTGTGTGTCTACATGAATCGATCTTTCCTATATCCTTTTTGAAACCTCAGCAGAAGCACATATGGATAACACCTTCTCTTCCATATCTTCCTCATATTGTAATAGCATCTCCCATTGATATTCCCTAATCATATCTTCTCCTTCCAACTCTGTAGGAATTACCTCCACCCCCTCCTTGGCAGTTGAAGCTAGTTCCCTTTGTTTCACATCCACTCCCTCTTCACCGACCATAATGGGAACCGTGTCAATGCCGGTACCCCAAAATTTCTCCCTTGGTTTATCTGCTAGACCAGCTTGTGGAACATCAAATGGCATGCTTCCATCTTCAGTATTTTTAGCATTGAAGTTAGACCATGTTGTCACTATTTTTGGAATATTTGTTTATTACATGTGAGGCACATATTTCTTATCCTTATTAACTTTTACATTTCCTAATATCATAATTCCCCTCTTCTCTTACTTTGATCTAGATCCACCACTTGCATACCCCTATAATTCATACTCATCATCCAACTTTGGCTACGAATCCAAATATTTCTTACTCAGTTCAGAATACTCAATATACATTTTTTCATTAAACATTATTTTACACTTTGGAATAACTTTGTCCCACACTCCAGGATCCAAATTCACCTTCTCATCTGTGACCAAAGGATTAAAAAGGTTACAAATCTGTAAAGATGGTGCTGGAACATTCTTACCAAAAGACCGCCGATTAGGAGGCCTCAAGAGCTGGTCAGAAATAGATTTCCATGGAGTTTATTGACTAGTCACAATATTTTTTCCATATCCCCCATCCATAGCTGCCTCCACAAAGGTGGTAGAATTCCTAGGTGGGAGTTGGCCTAGGGATTCATGGGCCAGATAGGACGAACATTGGATCCCCAAGTACCTATTCTAACTGGAAAAGATGTATATCACCTTTGGCATCACTGACCCTGAATCTAAGTACTTATAAGGAAGCTCAACATTAGAGAGGACATTTCTAACAATGGTAGGTACTCCAGAAAAAGAGACTCTCAGATTTTCCCCTCCCTGCATGTCTTTATTCCCTCGCTAGCATGAAAATAATGAATGGCCCATATGGTTGCAATAATTTCATATGTTCGCCCAGGACTCGAAAACTATCGCCTGATTGTATCTAAATTCCACCCCAAACAAAATCCAGACCCACTCGACTTGAGGTTTAGAAACATAGACTTCAACACTAACCCGAGGGGAAATCGAGTGACAAACAGACATGGTTCTGGAATCATAGCAAAGGTAACGACCGACCAGATTTCCCAACCTACAAATAATTGTGGGATTCTAAAACATAAATAATTTTTTAGAAAAAATTTCCTAAGGATCTGACGACGGGGATTCCGGATTCATCTTTATATCATAGGACCATCTTAAAAGTAAGAATTTACAGTCATTGTAGTAGTGAGGTGAACTTGACCACACATCGATTAAATCAATCTCATATCAGTTTTATATTCCCATCTACTAATTCATTCTCATGTTCCAAACCATATATTACACAAGCATTTCATATGTGGGAATATTTTCAAAGGAATTAATGAGATGAATAATAACATAAGATTTATTAAAAATTTATTTAAATTTGAAATTTTTATCCTCAGTTTTCCTTTTCATAAACTTATTTGGGGGTTGTAGCTGTGTTTTTTAAGGAAGTGAATATAATTCCCTAATTATATTATTACATTCCATTTTCAGTTCCTTGAAAAATGGACTCAGAAAACTATGTCATGGATTAATGTTTTACATGACCTAATACACACCTACTGATATACTAGTGGTTACTGACTAATAGTGAGGGTATATGGTGAAACGTTGGGGAATTTATACCATCATTTCAAGGGAATAAATCATGGAAGAAAGATAAACCAAAATCTAAATCCATTATATTACACATAGTATATATTAAAAATATCCATTTAGTAATAAATTAAATGTTTGCATATAGACTGAAGATCATGAAATCAAACATCAATAGTCACCCACTAGGCCAATCACAAGTTCAACAAAAATTCACAGTATCCCCAATACCACCCCTTTTCATCATTCAAATCTCTAATACTAGTTATGATTCCATATATTTATTAGATTATTTGGACTTCAAAATTTGAATTTTGAAAGGTAACTGGGGTTCCCATGCTGGCTATGATCATATAACTCAATAAGGGTCTCACCAATCCCCTCTAATATAAATTTTTATATACATTATTATACGTGATGAAAATAAATATATAAATAAAAAGTTTTGTGGAGTCATCATTCTCTAACAATGTATCAATACACTCAATGATTCACACATTCTTCGATACAACATGACCTTAAAAAGTCATCATGATTCCCAACCATATATTCTTTAGTTCCATGATTGAATCCGTTCATATTTCAACAAACAGTCGTCCACATGGAGAATCATGGTATTGATTCACTTAATTATAAACCACTACTCCCTCGATGCTGGGTCTTCAACAAAGTATAGCTACAAACCCCCAACAATTGGTAAGGTCACAAATCCAAGGCCTGATCATTACTATTTCACTCAAGGTATTGTCAATCTTTAATCATTGTCATTTACCATCACAAAACAATTATCATTAAGTTCATTCCATCGTCTAATCCCATAATTCCATTTACAAGTCCCCATCTATGTTATTATTTTCATATCACCATTCCTCGACTCTAGCTATATATCCCAGGAGTTTTCCATCATTATCAACTAAACCATCTCAGTAATGGATGCCCCGACCAGATCCCAAAAGAAAAATACAACAAATTAATAACCAACATGTTTAACAAATTTCAAAGTAAAATATGTGATTTTCCTCTCAATCATTAAAGTCTCACCAATTTTATATCACACATGGGGAGGCCCAACCTCAAGACCCATCACCCATCAGGATGAATCAATAACCTATCACAAGAAAATTCCTTGTAGGGCCTATAAATCATTTCATATCTCCCAAACTGATCCTATGTATTTAGTCACTAGAGACTTAGACCCCCCTCAAACCATTCATCATCCTATATTTTATGTAATATACTAGGCCCTTCAGAACCATAACTATCATTACAAATTAAATCTAATCCATGTTTATATCTCAATGAAAGTACATTATCCAGGATCTTATTATCCCAGGCCTCAAAAAAAATTAATCCACTTCCTTTTCCATGTCCTGTGTTATCGCATGTTCCTATAACAAGTTACTTTCTCAATCTATCCCTCTCTAAACATACTTTCCAACCTAATTCAGTATCCCAATAACTCCCCACTCACCTCACATGGGTCCCATATAACCTCTACAATGAGAGATATCTCCAATTATTATCTAGAGGAAAACATATTCTATCACACTTTTCAAGTCATGAAAGTATCATTAAACTCTCCATATACACCAAAAATCTCATCCAAACACAAGAGGGAGTTCATAATTACTCACGAGACCTAAGTCAATATCTCCCATCATCATCTATATTGAATCACCTTATGCATGTCCACTAGCCCTTATAACTTTTTCGTGGCTACCGACATCTTATTTTCTACCATGAGGCCTCTCTAAGGCCTTATGTCAACTAACCCATAAGCATATACCCAAGGTGACATAGTCTTATGGTGTTCCCAAAATCACTCATGTGCTATATAGTACTACTTATCAACCAATGTGATCAATAAAACCCCATTGTTTTATCTGTGGACTCACTCACTCTCCCTCTCTACCTCTCTATATCCTAACTAGTAGTCATTTAACGCACATGCATGTACTCTCATCGATTAAAAACATAATCAGTTGTATCATAGGGACCACACACCTCGATATTGGAGTCAACCCCAAACTAACCTATTAACACCACCATCCAAAATCCAAGAAACCTATCTTACACCATTTGAAACAGATAAATAATTATAATTAATTATAATTAATTATTGAAAATACATTAAGTAGGATATTTCTTATAAAGACATACTTTGCATCATCCCCTCATCTGAACCTCAAAAATGTGGGCTTAACCAATTATTGAACACATTCAAACACAATACATAAAAAATACACAAAACATTATCATAATTTAATCCATATTTAATAATATTTAGTATCAATTTTAGGAAAAATTATATGGTTATGCTCATTCCCCAAAACTGTAAGAATACCCATGATGAAGTAATCTCAGGACATCCTCAATCTATCACCCACAAAACCAACATCATGATCATATGATTTCACCATTATCCAGTGAAATTAACACTAAATCCATTTTGAATACAATATAAAATCAAATGGTAACCAAGGAGGATTAAAAATTAATGAAGAAACAGAGAACATATAATGGGTACACCGTATAAATTCAACATGAACATCCACCTAACATGGAGGAATGTAATAGGAGAAGGAGTGGAGGAGAACTAGTCAACAATGGATCATTGCCACCTACTACTCTATTGTAATCAAATAGGGAATGTTTCTAGTAAATGATGGGGTTCCCCTTCTTAATTATACTCCTAGAACCATTTCATGACATGAATTGGGGTTCACACTATGAACCACACATGAATAGGGTTCCCTAATCCTTATCCAACTCCATTCATTATTTTAAACATGTTTGAGAAACAAATAATACACGAGGATATGTTCTTACATGTCATCAAACATAATAAGTTGAATAAAATACATTGGTCATGGCTTAAATTATAGCATCATCTCAAAATTCATCTCTTGAGGTATTATACCTTTTCTTATCCCCCCTAGAGAATCTATTCCACCAAAAGTTTCACATATCATATAAAAAAGATACCTCCATAGATGTATCAACACTCATAAAAGAAATATAAATCACAATTATGGAAATGAAAATGAATCTAGATAAAATTTCTAAATCCCTCATGAATTCAACATCCATAACAATGTAGATCAATATAAAAACCAATCTATATTTTTTATCATATTTAGGAAATAATTTAATTCCAAAAACCATGTGTCCCAACCTACCATAGTAATAAATTATTTTTGAATTTATCATGTTTCATATGAAAAGTTCGGACTCTCTTCCATTGGAAAACTCCAAACACCAAATGATCTATTTGATAGAAATCACTCCACCAACTCTCAACTAATTCTAAAATAAAGTGGGTTCATAAAATATTTTTCATAAAACACACCAAAGTGTGTTAAACTAATTTATCCCAATTAATATGGTTTCTCCCCAATAAAATCCCACTCCCAAAGTCTAGTTTGATACAATGGTTATCCCCTATATAGGAATAGACTATAGAAAATTCACATTTAGTGGCCCATCAACCCTCAAACCTTGTTTCGAAAAACACTATGGATAAGTTTTCTATTCCCAATACATTCAAACGTGTGAAAAAACATATGATAAACCAATATCCTCACTAATATATGAACATGACTCTCAATGTATTTATATTTTTTTATAACTGAACATAACACCTTCCATTATTCCACCACTTTCACTAGACTCCATCAATCCAATTCAATCCCACATTTAAAAGAATATACCCAAATCCAAACACTAATTCACTAACTTCCACCAACACAAAATCTTGATCATGAATTTTTTATAACCCATGGAATGATATATCAATTGATCATACCAACCCCCAATATATTAGTGTTACCTATACAAATATTAAATCATGTTTCATCGCCTCCCCTTAACTTACGAAATGAGGGTGGAAAATTTGTAATAGTAAAATTATCTATACTATAGTAGATTCATTATCATAACTTGGATGAATTGACCACTAATAATCAGGTCTAACACCCCTATCCACTACCAAAATAAATGACCATATGTGGTATACCCTCTCATACTTGAGTTCTAACTAAAAAAATGAATTGAAAACCATCCATGGGTTACTAGGAAGTGTATCCTTGACATCATAGTCATACATGTTTTCAATGAGTTCAACTCTTAATACTGCACTAAAATTATAGTCCATGTAGAGGCATAACCTATTGACATCCACACCACTACACCTCAATCAATCACCAATATTATATCACATTGTAAGGAAATCAAAATTCCAACCATACACTTTGCTCCATTCCCATGAGTTTATAATTACAAAACTATAGGAGAATAATCTCATAGGTTTATGTACATATATTAAAATTGTCAATAGAAATGTACATATCTCGTTCAATAATCCAAAAAACAAGAAGGTATAATGAATCAACCATGTGTAGATGCCCGCATGAGCTCTCCACAATATATAATTTTTTTTCTATAATCCAATCAAATTTTCCAACCCATGTTCCTAATTGGTCTATGAAAAAGAGAATATATTAACTCTCCCTTGAAAATTAGTAAGAAACAAAGACTTCATATTTCAATGAGTATCATATCCCTAAACCTAGTAACAGTTGCCTCACCCCCTTAATAGTATCCTCACACATTCTAGTTGCATACCACAGACTATGGTACCTCACTATTCCAAGGATGAATTCAAGGAAAAGTACCATCTGAAGACATTACAAAACTATGGGAATCTATCAATACTCCACCCATCCTAGTCATGACCACTAAAGGTATCCATGAATGGTTCTTGGAATCAAACTAATAATTCATACTGTATACTAGACTTGACAAAAAGATCACCTAACATGATCACTATTACATTCCTTTGAATAATAATCAACCAATTCCCCACATCCCCTCATTGTTTCTTCATCCACATTTAAATTTGTTCCCATCCTCGGATCACTTATCAGTCAAAAAAATCCATCATCAATCCACTCCCATGCCATTGATAGTCAAAAAACCTATTGATGTGTATCCATATATCCACTGAAGAAGGGATTGTATTAAAATCACTATATGACTACTTCTCTTAATATCACTATTAAATATAATAAAGGTAAATATATCATGGTAACGCTGAGTATAATGAAACGAAATAGTTATACAGAAAAATTCTATATATGTTATTTTTGAAACTACAAACAATTGAATGAAATGTCATTAATAACTCACACTTAATCATGTATATATTATGAAATTACTACATGTATATTCTCGATTCATGTATATGTGACTCTTAACAATAGTCCAAGATCCCAAAAACAAAATTAAGAATATCAAATAGACGTAGCATACATAAATAATTATGAAACACATAGTAGTTAAATGAAAAATAAAAATATAATCACCATGTTAACATAGAATCCATAATGAAAATTTATTTTGTGAAGTAATTTTAGATTCAAAAAACTATTTTATACAATCCTAGTCTACATGTATTATATATTATGAATTATTAAAAAACCAAATAATTCATGTCATTTTGTAACACCTCATCCAGAGGAAATACCTGTTGATGTCCGAGATTGAGGTTCTATATGACCAAAAACCTTCATCTCCATATTCTAGTGGCTTCAAACTATTATGTAAGTTATATAGTGTTTTCATGGGCATTCTATATAGTCATATCATAGTCCAACATAATAAAAAATTACAAGACACATGAAATATCTTTGAAATTACACAAATAAAAAACATATCGATGTTGTAATGAATGAAATGATTAAAAAAATACTTTTGATAATGATATCAGACATCATTGATCACAAAATTAGTGGGTAACATGTTTAAAATAATTAAAAGAAATAAAATATGAATATTATCACCACTTATATCATGAGGCCGCATCTTCGTATTCATTAACCATAATTCTTCTCTACCAAATCTACTACATGTGTTGAGCTCTAAATTATAAATCCAATATGTCGTCTCAATGAACAATATGGTGCCTTTGTAAGGTTAAATCCTATACATTAGTATTGTCTCACCATGAACCCAATGATATATTACATTATATAAATTCTTTTTCATAAGGAATATTAATATATAAATAAAAAAACTATCAGGTTATGGGATAATCATGCTACCATGACTCATGAAGAGTTATACATGCATGTTTGGACACTATGTACTAATTATCCCACCACAATGCATGACCACACATTCTTTAACACAATATTGGAATGAAATCATCTCATGCCATGAGTAAGTACTTACACTTGAAGACTCATGATATGTAATCATCCAAGATCCAAATACTACTCCCTCATTGTTGGACCCTTTACCAAGAATTTTACCAACCCATATCATTGAGGTGGTCAGACATCTATGGATAAAAGACTAAATTTTCACTCAATGAAGGGTCCATCCATAATCCTTTCCACAAATGAAAATATGACCCATATCATAAATAGGAATAGAATTTTTTATGACTTGGGTATAGCCATCTCACCTATGGATGAACCAATATGCTCCAGTCGATCATGTATGTTCTGGATGGCCCATACTCTTCTACAAAAAACGGTATCACTCATGGTCAACCAACATATCTAAATACAACCATTTAACTATTGGATGATCCATATTAATGAATAATTGTTATTTATATCCCTCTTATGGATGTCCTTCCAAATCCATATCATTCATAGAGAGGCTAGTCCTTCGGAAATATCAATCCCCAGGATAATTTTTTCTACTATAACAATAACATTACAGGAAACAAATGCATCCAATAATTGGGATCTCAAGTTGATCATCAGGATCTTATCACCTATGATATATCGCCTCCTAGATGAACATAATATTCTACCTTCCAGGGAACTCACATGGTCCTCTAGACCAAGATATGACCTCTTCTCATTAATGTAATCCCACATGAATCAATCCTCAACGAAAATACATCATGAAGGGAACTGAAAAAAAACCCCAAAAATTATGTCCTCATCTTTTTACAAACCCCACTTCTTCACTGGTCCCTCTACCGAATGACCATGTTAAGAAATCCTAATGAAAACCCATTTTAAATGTAAGTTATATGCCCCATATAATTTCCATAACCCCTATTGGGTTTTAATTCATATATCCAATGAGAAATATCTTTTCCATTAGGTTAATAGTAACCTATCTTCGTCAAACACATCAAATCCCAAAGGACGCATCATGCACTACACATATTTCATGACATTCTTATAACCTCAAGCTGGAGTTCTTACCAACTCATGAGATATATAATCATCTCACAGATTATCAACCCACCACAAGACCCTTATTACTGGTCACTAGCACTATGAATTCAATCTAGGATACTTACATCTCATCTTGCATCTCATGACCTCCCTAAGCCCTCATGACAACTAAAAAGGAATCACATCCCATTTACCACCTAGTCTTCAGGAGTTCTCAAATCACTGCTGTCATAAATGGAATTTGGTATCATCCCAGAGCATCATTTTCACATCACCATTTCATCCATGTGGTCTCTCTCAATATCTAACCCCATTCCCAATCCCATGAAATATTTTGGCACGCACCATCAATCATAAAAATATATATTTGTTTTTATTATATGGTCCACCAACCCCAATACTAGAGTTAATGATTTTACTAGATTTTTTGAGGCTCGTCCATTGTTCTATGAACCATTATTAGACCATGTGAAACAACTAATAAATTATAAAATATCATAAATAAAATTTTAATCTAGAAAAAATTGGATTTTATTCCAAATAACACATCAAGAAGCATCCACTAACCAAATCCAAACGTAGCATGGTGAAAACCACTCCTAACAGAAACAAAAAACCTGTTTCAAAAAAGTACCATCAATTAAAATTAAAAAATGAAAATTTAATCTATATTTGGTTACAAAATTATTAGTAAATCCTTTTCTATGACATAAATTAATTTAACCATCACATAGTAGAATCCAATCATTATTTTGGGATTTCCTCTAGCTTTCATCCTTGAAAACTCTATCATTCTTCGATGAGATATTCATGCTCCCTTGAAATCATCACTGAAACCCTAGATAAATAAAAAAAATAAACTTGAGGCTAAACAATAAGGATTAATAACTGAGATATAAATAAGTATAATTATATGGATACACTACAGAAATGATTATTGAATAACATACTAGCATAGTGGAATGGAAACAAATAAAGAGGGGAGGAGAACCACCCCAAAACTGAACATTCCAACCCAAAATTCCAATAAAAACAAAGGGAACATTAAATTAGAAAACAAAAGGTCTTAACCCATTTAAAATAACACTCCAAACACCCATTCATAGTATAAATAGGTGGTTAACACTCTAAACCACTCATGTATAAGATTTTCTATGCCTCGGAGAACTCTATACATGGACTTAATAATGGGTCCCATCAAGATATCTTTATGTAAAAGGGACACAACACATGACTAAAACCATTAAAAAACATATATATCATGGTGTTTGTTTCTACAGTAGATAAAATTTTTTCTCCAAGTCCACCTATCCATTTTTTGATATAATCCTAAAGACTCGTTCCAGTAATCAGTTCTCAAAAAGAATTTAATTGATATCTCTATACATGTACCAACACATAAAATTCTAATATAAATCCCACTTTAGGCAATGAAAACAATTTCGAATAAAAATATAAGTTCCTCTAATAATTAATAACCTACAAAAATAGGTATCATTACTCATTTTTCCCATTACATTAACCACCTTTATCTCTCATTAATCTAGAATATATTGCACTATTCATCACGTTTGATTAGCTTCCTCGATGGGTTTTTTACTCTTAAAGGTGATGAAGTAAAAATTCCCACAATGGAATATCTCCTTGTCTTAAAAAAGTAATCCACTTGGAATCTCCTTGATGAAATTTTTAATTTTTGCAACATGAAATTAAAATTTTATCATCTAATCCATTTGCTCCAAATAATATTCATTGAACCCTTTAAAATAATCCTTAGTGTTTTTAATGAACTCTATATGTATTTTTCTAATAAAACCATTTTTCTTTTATTTGATAGTACATTTTATTATTGGAAGCCTAATTCTATATCTCATTATTAGAATCATTAATTTGTGTGCTTCCTCCATCACTAAGTAATAATTTTATAAAAAAATAATAATATTTTATTCTATAGTGTGTGTAACTTTTATTCACTACCTGACTAAATTATCCATAGTAATGAAAGTCAAGATATATCTTCATCCTCCATTAGTGTCACCAAATAAGTTATAGGTGGTTGTCCTTCTTTATTAACATTATATTTAAGACTATTTATAGACATGTTTTTAAATAGTCAAAACACTATTCTTGATTATTATTCATCGATGATCCCCCATTAATAAAATCAATGAAAAAACAACTGAACATCCAACCCATACCTCTATAACCACACTAGTAAATACCCAACACGAATTTTAACAATGATTGGAAGAAAATGCAGAAAATCATATATAATTTCAACTATTAATCATTATTAAATTATCAATTAGATTTCATTATAAAAATATCAGTATCATAATTCCATATTTCCATACTACCCATTTGTTATTAAATATAGATATGTGAATTGAGGAAAATATATAATTTTTTTAAAATATATCTATGAGAAAATAAATAAGTATAATAAATAATCAAACAATTCTATGAATGGAGGGTTTACTATCATTTAGGACATGCTAAAAATAAATGTTATTTTACAACAATTGTGATAATTTATCTATAATTGATGAATAATAGAATTTGTTCTATGTTTTTCATTAATTATACTCATCTTTAAAACTTTTTTTAATGAAAAAGTATATAAAGAGGAAATATTTGATACATAATAAAAATAAACATAATAAATAAATACAAAAGATAATAATTTATCATAAGATAATCATTTGGGTATAATTAGGATACATAAGGAAGTCATGTCCCACCAATTATAGTTCAATATTAGTTATTCAAGGAATAAGTCTTAGTGGATTATAATACATGAATCAAAATTGTGTGAAAACAAAATCCAACCATTGTATGTCATGAGAGAGTAACTTATCTATAAAAAATAATCATATAATTATGAGATAACATGTATATTTTGTGTTCATTTGTTTTAATAAATATGGACCATCATATTATTGGAAAAAAATTTACAATTCTAATTATTACCACACATATATAGATAAAATCATTACATGCATTCCTAAAAAGGAGAGAAAACTCATTATAGGAACTCTTGTAAGAACCTGGTTCTTATTCTTGAGGTATGGGTTTCTTTTTTTCCTTTTTCATTAAGTGTTTTTGAAAAAATAAGGAAAATGGGAAAAAATCCCAAATTTTGTCTATACATGCTGTGTAATTTTCCACACATCATGTACTTTGTCCGTGTGGGATAAGTACAAAGGGCGTGTAGCCCTATCGGCGGTGTAAAAACCATCTACCCACTATGTAGTGGGTATTTACACACTGTGTAGTCAATGGGCAGGTGAATAGTAAGGTGGTGGGAGTTTCCACCAGCTGAGTGACAGTACACGCCATTTATTCAGAAATACATGACATGTACTCATGTCGATAGATGAAAAACTCATCAGTAGAAAAAGTAGCTGCCATAGGAATGGTTAAATGAGAAGAGTACACACCGTGTATTTGAGAGTACACGTCTAAAAGTTTTTTTTCGATTAAAATGGGCAGTAGCCTCCTCTATTCATGGAGGAAGATTAGAACGCTGGAGAAGATCGGGAGGATATTTGGAGCTTCAGAGATCAATTGACCGTGCACCGGGAATATGTTTCCACTTCTACCGATCTTGTTGGAACTGCACGGGTGAGTTCTCCCTTCTCCTTGCACCGTTCATAACAATTCTTCCTCTAAGGGAAGTTATTTTCGTTTTAATGAGAATATTTTTATCCCAGATATATGTCATTCTTGGATGATTCGGGAGGCGTTTTTCATGTATACCGATCAAAGACGATCGAGGTAGGTGGTCTGGTTTTTAAATTCCAATTGTCGTGTGTTTTTTGTACCACTGGGATACGCTCCCATTTTGGGGTTGTCGTATGGTTGAGACCTTACATAAATAAATACCCAGAATTTCATAGGTTGTTTAATGAATATTTATAACTACTTTTTGGGATCACTGCATGGATCCATGACCACCCCAAGGGTGTGTTCTTCTCTTTAGTCATTTGGACAGGTTACTCGATGGTATACCGTAAAATTTAGCATGCTTTAAATTGCCTTGAGATGGATTTTATAAAATTTCTTGCTTAACTATTGGGCTCGCCCCGGTTGTATTATCCTACGGGAATGGACATATTTAGCCTGAGGGTGTGGTTATATTAGCCTGAGGGCATGGTGAAATTTATTGTCAGGGCATGACTGTATTATTCTAAGGGCGTGGTTATATTTAGCCTGAGGGTGTGGTAATATTTTCCTCAGGCAATGGTGATATTTAGCCTGAGGGCCTGACTATATTAGCTTCAGGGCATGGTTATATTGAGCCTGAGGGCGTGGTTATATTATCCTGAGGGTGTGGTTATATTAGCCTAAGATCAGTCCCACACCATGTTTGGGTCATTTATTCGGCCAAAATGGATTACAATTCTACAGGTATGGACAAGGGAAAAGGTCCCTATATAGGTACATGATTGTAGCAGAGGAGTTGGAGAGTGTGGGACTGAGCTTATCCTTGAGATGCTGCTACGTTTTTTTTACTCTACTTTGTTATGTTTGGTTGTACCTTTTACTTTTTATTATATTGTATTGTATTGCAGTGTATCCTGTTCTGGCTATTTTCATAGAATTAGTGACATGCTGCATATTTATATATATATGACTACTGGTTCGCTTTTACATCATTTGTCCATTTCATTTGAATATTGTTTACTGCTTCCACTGTTGTATGTTTATATATTTTATTCCTCTACACAACACATTGAAAAATGAGGGCATAGTTTCCCCAATATCAGACATGAGCCTTCGCTGCTATTCGGCAGCCTTTAGCATTTGGGGAAATGCACTTGACTTCAGGGGACCAATCGGGTTCAGGGAACCCGTTGAGTGGCACTCGGATCCGGGACATTACAAAGCGGTGTCAGACTGATTCTTTTCATTTACATGCTATTTGGAGCCTTAGTCAGGGATAGGATGGAAATGGTAGTTGGTAATAAACTATGCTTCGGAGTAGTTAACCTGTGTGTAGGGAAAATTCCAATCTACCTTGGTTATTGCAATTTATCTGATTTTTCAATTTTACATTTGATTTTATTTTCAACGTTGGGTGACGAACTTGTGGTGTGTTGTTATATTTTTATACTGGGTTCTACTTAGTTGAATTTTGATGAGATGAGGGTATGCCATCGCATGCATCATTTAGGCACATGCTATAAATCACATGTCATGCATTCTCCAATGTCATGTAGGTGCATTATAAATTGCATGTTGTTGTGATAGCTGTTGTGCTAGAAATGCATGATGTTGTGATAGTTGATTTGATAAATACCTACTATTTGATAGGGTATTTTTGTGTGAGGCCTTGATATAATGAACACCAAAATTTGGTTATTGTGGAGTATGGGCCCTCTTTGACTGGAATTTGTTGGATCATTGGTTGTTTACCATATTTATAACACAGATAAGATGCGAAGATTTGATTCATGAGAAGTATGAGCCCTCATAGATCAGAATTTGGCACTTGGGTGTTGTTTCAGTGTCTATATGAGTCTCGAAGTAGTTTTGGTGGCTTACTATCTAGAAACCCAAGGATAAACGTTGTGTAGTTCTATGATTACACTCCGTTTAAACATCTGTTTGGGAAGAGATGGAATCTTTTTAAGTACATGCCGTGTACCCTCAGTAAATGATGTGTAGTATCTTCTCGTGTCATAAACCGTGTGGGCGGGGACACATGGTAGGATATCACTTGGGGAAAACACACCGTGTACCGATTGTACACGACGTGTAGTTTAGACCCGGTGACCGCCTGTGTTACTAACAACACGGATGGAAAAACCTTAAGATATACATGCCATGTTTGCCTTGAACACGTCGTGTGGTCTGACACAGGTACCCGACCGTGTCACTAACAACATGGGTCAGTGTTACCTCTTCTTGAACACACCGTGTACCTATGAGACATGATATGTAGTCTTGACTAGGGAAAGACCGTGTGGGCCTGGCCGTGTGGCTGGGATGACGGAGTGGTGAACATGCCGTGTGCGGGTGTAACACGCCGTATAGTATTAGCTGAGTAGTCGGCTGTGTCACGAACTTCACGGGCAGTTGGAAATTAAAACATAAATGTAGTGTAGATGTTATATATGCCATGTAGTCTTGTTCAGAAGAGATCTGTGTGGCTAAGCCGTGTAGAAGGACCCGGGTTGGGGAAGAAAAGTCAGGTACACGTCGTGTATTTAATATACACGTCGTATAGTATTGTTTTGCAAATCTAGAATGCCTTCTTCCTCCTGTTTCCTTTCTAGTCCCCTTGTTTTTAATCTTTGATAATCTTAAATCTAAGGCATGTTTTTGACCTTGTAGAGTCATGTCGCTGAGACGACCATCGGTTTTTCGCCAAGAGAGTGGCAACAATTATAATACAGAAACAATATGCCATGGGCTATCGTTGGATCCTCTAGCATTTCCAGGTGCAGTGTCAGCCTTTATACCAGACACAGGCATAGAGGCACAATTCAATGAAGGCTTCATGTGGTTCATTTAGACCTTCCAGGGAGCACTGCAGGCCGCCACATCTATGGTAGAGCTGACGCGTATATTCCAGCAGTAGCATCCGCCTACGTTTTTAGGGGATGGATGACCACAGGGTGAGGATTCGTGGTTGGATTCAATGCAGACTATTTTTGAGCATCTGGAGACACCTCTAGGGTGGAGGGTCAATCATTCTATAAATATGTTGTGCGATTATTCCAAGAGGTTGTGGGATGTTACCACCCAATCAGAGCATCATAGAGACATGGCGTGGAATGATTTTCAAGCAGCATTCTACAAATTCTTCATTCCGGAGACACTGCGGGCTGATTGAGCTCGAGAGTTCATGAATCTACAGCAGGGTTCCATGTAAGTGATGGATTATTTTGCTCACTTCATTGAGCTTCAGCATTTTTCACCTGTTTGGGTGGGTGATGAGATGTTGAGGACCAGATGCTTTGAGGATGGTCTTCGATATGACATACAAGAACTGGTGAATGTTTTCAGGTTGCCGAAACTGCATGCTATTGTGAACCAGGCACTGATTACTAAGAATAACCTGTGAGAATCTAGTGGTGTGGTCCATGGAATTTCGACACCAGTTTCTGGTACTATTTCTACCAGGAAGAGGAAGCGACAGATGATTTTCTCTCACGGTGGCAGTACTAGCCAGGTGATTACTTTAGGTGGCCCGGTCATTTGATATCAGTGTGGTAGGGAGGGTCAAAAGAGACCTCAGTGTCCTCAAGACCTAGTGGAGTGTCGAGATTGTGGCAATATGGGTCATCTGTAGTGCTTTTACAGGGCGGTGGTACCAGTGGCTAGTGAGAGAGGTTCTATGCAGAATCCATGTGCGGGATCAAGACCAACATCTTCTTACTAGTCGGGAAACTGGGATACATCAGGACGTAGAGGCAGTGGTGGTGGTTGTGTTCCTTGTAGCCTGACACTAGGATCGTAGAAGTTACAGGGTGGGACAGCTCAGGGTAGCCAGGCTTTGTCGCAGGGCCGCGGCACTGGGCAAGCATATGCATTGCAACAGACCCAACAGGAGCAGGAACCCGGACCCTCTACTATCAGAGGTACTATTCTAGTAGCTTCTGTTTTATCTTATGCGCTTTTCGATATGGGTGCTACACATAGATTTATATTTTTACCCATTGTAGAGATCCTTGGGCTTTGTCTTTCTTCTTCTTATAATGTCATGATGCTAGACACTCTGTTGGGAACTAGAACAGATGGTGTGTGTCAGTTCAAGGAGTTCCCCCTAGAGATTGGTGGGTGTCACTTTCTATGGGTCCTATATATCATGGATATGACAAGCTATAATTTCATTCTTGGTATGGACTGATTGGTACCCTTCCAAGCCTTTGTAGATTTCTATCGTTGTAGTGTGAGTTTCACATCCCCAGAGGGCAGAGAGTTTCTATACAAGGGTGAATGGGATGTCCAGGCGAGTCGAGCTGGACCTGAGCATTAGGGGCGAGGTGGTGTGATTGATCAGATTGCGATTTTATATGTAGATGATCAGGGGACTTGTCAGAAGGATTTCCCTTCAGTGGTTAATCGATTCAGGGATTTCTTCCGGATGACTTTTCGGGTCTACCTTCGAAGAGAGAGGTGGATTTCTCTATTGAGCTTATACCAGTAAGAGAACCATTGTCCATTCCTCCTTATAGGATGGAAATACCTTAGTTACAGGAGCTCAAGAGACAGTTAGAGGAGTTACAAGCAAAGCGTTTCATCCGACCCAGTACTACTCCTTAGGGTTCTCCTATCATTTTTGCGAAAAAGGTAGACTGTGCCCTCAGACTTTGTGTTGATTATTAGAAGATGAACCAGTTGACTGTTAAGAACCGATATCCCTTGCTGAGGATTGATGATCTTTTTGATCAACATCA
The DNA here is from genome assembly GCA_963277665.1 of Viscum album. NCBI lineage: Eukaryota > Viridiplantae > Streptophyta > Magnoliopsida > Santalales > Viscaceae > Viscum > Viscum album. The sequence continues at coordinate 1,977,444,463 of OY728146.1, read as the reverse complement.
AGGTGCACGAGTGTTCTCACAGATTGAATTTCGATCGATATATCATCAGTTACGCATTAGACAAACGGATATACCACTTAAAGCTTTTCGGAGGAGATATGGTCTATAGGAGTACATGGTTATGCCGTTTGGACTCACGAACGCACCAGCAGATTTCATGGATCTAAGGAATCGTGTGTTCCACCCTTATCTGGATTCTTCTATGGTAGTCTTCATGGTCGACATCTTTGTGTACTCTCACACTCAGCATGACCATGCTACCCATCATGAGATCGTATTTAGTACACTAAGAGAGCATCGGCTATATGCTAAGCTCTCAAAGTGACACTTTTGGATGGACCAGGTACACTTCCTAGGTCAAATCATCTCAGAGGCAGAAGTTTCCGTGGACCCAGAGAATGTGATAGTAGTAGTTTCCTGGGAGCATCCTAAGAACATGTTTGAGATATAGAGTTTCTTGGGGCTGGCTGGTTTCTAGAGGCACTTTATACATGACTTCTTCCTCTTATAAACACCATTGATGGGGTTAACTAAGATGGGTGTGAAGTTCGTTTGGTCAGAATTTTGCAAGACAACCATTCAGAAGCTAAAGGGAAGCTTGACATCAGCACCAATCCTAATACTTCGAGAGTAAGGGAAAAGATATACAGTTTAATGTGATTCATTGAGTATTAGGATGGGAGCAGTGTTGATGTAGGGTGATCGAGTAGTTGTGTATGGGTGTCAGAATTTTAGACCACATGAGAGAAATTACCTAACGCATGACCTCGAGTTGGCTGCAGTCGTTCATACGTTGCGATGTTTGAGACATTATCTCTTGGGAGAGAATTTTTTGGTTTTCACCAAACAGAAAAGTATCAAGTACATTTTTACTCAGCGTGACGTGAACTTGAGACAGTGAAGGTGGGTTGAATACCTTTAGTCCTTTAATTTTGAGCTTTCCTATACAACGGGTAAGGGTAATGCCATTGCTGATGCACTGAGCAAGAAGACTCAGATACAGGCAGTGGAGGAGGCTAGTGATGAGTGGCAGCTTATGGCTTTGTTCTCTGAGATGAATTTGGAGGTGCATGATAGGTAGGGGAAGACCTATATTTCTTCCTTAGCTGTGACCTCTACCCTCTTAGATAGAGTGGGGATGAGACAGTTATCTGATTCAGAAGGCCTAGTTATACTGGAGTTGGTGTAATGTGGGGACCCTACTCCTGGATGGATGATTGGCGATGATGAGGTATTGCGTTTCCATTGATGAGTATGGGTACCATGGGATATACACGAGGAGATGATGCAGGAGTTTCATGCTTTATCTTGGGCAGTGAATCTCGGAGTTACCAAAATGTACCATGACTTGAGACATTAGTATTGGTGGCCATGTATGAAGAGAGAGGTATCTAGTTTGGTTACTAGATGTTCCAACTATCAGCAGGTGAAGGTGGAGCATCAGAGGCCAGCCGGACTGTTACAGCAGTTACCCATTCCGGAGTGGAAATGGGATGATGTCACAATGGATTTGGTGACTGGGTTCCCGAGGTCACCATGAGGAAATGATGTTGTGTGGGTTTTTGTGGACAGACTTACGAAGGTAGCTCACGTTTTTCCGATCAAGGAGCCCTTCGGTGTTGACATGCTCGAGAAGTTGTATATTGGAAAGATAGTACATCTTCATGGGGTCTGTCGTTCTATCATTTCAGATAGGGACACCCATTTTACATCTCATTTATAGCAGAGTTTTCAGAGGGCATTGGGTACACATGTGCTTCTGAGCATAGCTTACCACCCTCAGACCGTTGTCCAGTCAGAGCGTACAATACATGTGCTTGAGGATATGTTGCGCGCATGTGTCCTAGACTTCTGGGGCTCTTGGTAAAAGCATATACCTCTAGTAGAGTTTTCCTATAATAATAGTTTTCAGGAAATTATCGAGATGGAAACTTACGAGGATTTATATGGTAGGCCATTCCGATCAAATTTGTGCTGGTTAGAGGCAGGTGAGGCAGCTTTGTTGGGACCATGTCTTGTGTAGGAGACATCAGAGCAGGTCCAGTTGATACAGAAGTGGATGGCTACTGTGCAGTCTTGTCATAAATCCTATGCTCATCGCCGCAGATGACCCTTGGAGTTCGTGGTCGGGGATCAGGTTTTCTTGCAGTTTCACCGAGGTTGGGACACAGGCGAATCATGAGACATGGTAAACATTCACCGAGGTATGTGGGGTCATTTGAGATTTGGGAGAGAGTCGAGCCGGTTGCCTATCGGTTTTAGTTACCACAGAGGTACCCGACCATTCATGACGTCTTCCATTTATCTCAACTATGTCGTTATCATTCAAACTCAACTCATTCCATTCAGCCTGAGGAGGTTGATATTCAAATCGATGCTTCCTTCGAGGAGCATCTGATTCGTATCGTCGATAGGAGCATGAAGGATCTCTGAGGCTGGTCAGTTCCTCTTGTACGGGTGCTATGGCATCATGGCCAAGTTTAGGATGAAACCTCGGAGTGGGATACCGACGTACGTGCTCAGTGGCCAGATTTGTTTGGAGATTTATCTTCACCACCCTTGGAAGGGAAATTCGGGGATGAATTTCATTAAGGGGGAAATTTGTAAGAACTCGGTTCTTATTCTTGAGGTACGGGTTTCTTCTTTTCTTTTTTCCTTCAGTGTTTTTGAGAAAATAAGGTAAATGGGGAAAATCACAAATTTTGTGGGTACACGCAGTGTACTTTTCCACACATCATGTACTTTGGTCGTGTGGGATAAGTACACAGGGCATGTAGCCCTGTCGGCGATGGGAGATGTAAAAAGCAACTACACGCTGTGTAGTGGGTATTTACACACCGTGTAGTCAGTCGACATGTGAATAGTAAGGTGGTGGTATTTGCCGCCAGCTAAGTGACAGTACACACCATGTATTCAGAAATACACGTCATGTACTCATGTCGACAGATGAACAATTAGGTGGTAGAAAGAGTAGCTTCCATATAAATAGTTAAATGAGAAGAGTAAACGTCATGTACTTGAGAGTACACGTCCTATATTTTTCTTTTTTTGCTTAAAATGGGAATTAGACTCCTATATTCAAAGAGGAAGTTTAGAATGCCAGAGGAGCTCCAGAAGATGGCTGGAGCTTCGGAGATCATCTGACCATGCACCGTGAATCCGTTTCCGCTTCTGCCGATCACGTTGGAACCGTACAGGTGAGTTCTCCCTTCTCTTTTAGTTGTCCTTACCAATTCTTCTTTTAAGAGACTTTATTTGTGTTTGAACGATAATCCTTATATCTGAGATCTATTTCATTCTTGGGAGATTCAGGAGGCATCCTTCACATATACAAATTATAGACGATCGAGGTAGGTGGTCTGGTGCTTAAATTCCAACTTTCGTGTGTTATGTGTACCACTGGGATACGCACTCAGGTTGGGGCTGTCATATGGCTAATGCCTTGTGTAATTAAATACCTAGAATTTAATAGGTAGTTTAATGAACATATATAAATATTGTTTGGTATCACTTCTTAGATCTACGACCACCCCGGTGGTGCGTTCCTCTGTTTAGCCGTTTGGCAAGGCCGTTTGGCAAGGTTACTCGAGGGTATAACGTAAAATTTAGAATGCTTTAAATTGCCTTGAGAGGAATTTTATATAATTGCATGCTTATCTGTTGGGCTCGTCCAGGTATTATTAGCCTGAGGGAGTGGTTATATTTAACCTCAGGGTGTGGTTATATTAGCCCGAGGGCATGTTGATATTTAGTGTGAGGGCATGACTGTATTAGTCTAAGGGCGTGGTTATATTTAGCCTGAGGGCATGGTTATATTAGCCTGAGGGCATGGTGATATTTAGCCTAAGGGCGTGACTATTTTAGCCTGAGGTCATGGTTATATTTAGCATGAGGGCGTGGTTATATTAGCTTGAGGGCATGGTGATATTTAGCCTAAGGCTTGAATGTATTAGCCTGAGGGCATGGTTACAACTAGCCTGAGGACGGGGTTCTGTTTGGCCTGAGGTAATGTTACTAATGAGCACAAAATGTTATTAACTAGAATGGTTAAATGAATATTAAAATGGAAATATGACCGGTAAATATTGTTACTTTTGAGTACTGCTTAGTTTATTGCACTTACTATTGCACACTCTTGTTGTGCATTCTCACTGATAGATGGGCACGGGCCTTTGGTGGGTGCCTACTGGGATTTATTTCTCACACCCTGTTTGGGTGATGTCTTCATCCCAAACAGATTACATTTCTACAGTTATGGATAAGGGCAAGGGTCCATATATAGGTACATGATTGTAGTAGAGGAGTAGAAGAGCGTGGGACCGAGCTTAGGCTTGCAATTCTGCTGCGTTTTTTTACACTACTTTGTTTTGTTTGGTTGTACCTTGTACTTTGAAATGTATTTTATTATATTTTAGTGTATCTTGTTCTGGATATTTTCATAGAATTAGTGACATGCTGCATCTTTATATATATATGACTGCTGGTTCTCTTTTACATCAGTTTTCCATTTCAGTTGAAAATTTTTTACCGCTTCCGCTATTGTATGTTTATATATTTTATTCCGTTATTCTACACTTTGAAAAATGAGGGAATAGTTTCCCCACTATCAGACATGGGCCCTAGATGATAGTTAGAAACCTCTGGAATTTGGGGAAATGCGGTTGAGGAAGTTTGACCAACCGGGTTCGGGGCACCCATTGAGTGGCACCCAGATCTGGGACGTTACAACTCCTGTGTGAAAAAACTCATTATGTCTACTCCTGACTATCTCATGAGTAGTAATCCAAATCCAATGAATTTTATGAAATTGTAGAACCCCACATATAATTATAATTACATATGTATGTTTTAATAAATAAATCATAACATAAATAACCAATGGGAACAAAATAGTTTTCATATCATATGAAAATTAAATCATATCAGGTAAACATTCATAATTCAATAAATAAACATGATAAATAAATTGAATATAAATCATAATCTAATTTTACTAAATAAAAATCTTGGTATATACCATTCAATGAAGTATATATAATTAATATCGTCTAAGTAAAAGGTATGTGGTTTAGTTAATAATTTATATAATCAATCTATTAATGGAATCTAGGTGAACACCCTTAGATAGAGGGACTCAAAAATAGGGTATTTTTAGATGAAATTAATTAAATGAAATATTATAAATATACATATTGTATTATTAAGGAAGAAAATAAAATTTAAAGATTATTTCCCTTATAAATATTTCATAATAATTTTAAAATTATCGTAAAATGTAGAAGTTACACATTTACTTTAGGTGAAAATTTTGAAAACATGATTTGATTTTTTAAACATTATTTATGTAATATATTCCGTGGAAATTTATGTTTTAAAACAATATATAATGGTATTTAAAAATATATTTTCAGTATAATATAAAACAATTGATATTAAATTCAAGTATAATTTTTTAAATATTTTCTAATTCCATTGTTGAAACCCACGTCCTAAAAAAAATTAAAAATAAAATTTTTATAAAAAAAAGAGAAGGAAAAATGAATCCCTCATGAGATAACACATAATTTGGTTTCAAATTAGAATGGGCAAAACATATGGGAATAGAAAATGTGGAAAATGGGGGGAAATCCATTATTATATGGGATATGAACAATTCTCAATAATGTTATATATCTTGGGAACCAAATTTTTCAAAGGGAAAAGAATATAATTAAATGGTCAATTTCAAATATATAGAATGACAAAGTGATTTGAAATACAATTGTATTTTATAAAAAACCATACATGGAAGAAATAAGTTTAACATCGACCATTATAACAAAAAAATGGAGTTTAGTTTTCATAAACAACTACGATAATGGAAACACAATAGTCAAAGTAATATTGGAGGATAATCATAAAATAGAAATTAAAATATCATTAGAAGGAAAATATTTTCCTAAATTGAAGAAATATTTTAATTAAAAGATAATATAAAATAATTTATGGTGCACAGTATCATACGTTCCCAATGGATTTTAAAATTAAATAAAGAAAGCCTAAAACCATTGAAACAATCAAGTCAAACGCACATTAAAGATTTAGTTTGAAATGAAACATTAAATTCCATAGAAAATTACAGGGTTTTGATAAATTAAATTATATTGGGATTATATAAAATATACCAATTAAAAGAAGGTGTGTAATAAGACAAGTGATTCATGGGGAGAAAATTTAAGACAATAAACCCTTATCTTGTATCCCTTATTAATTAAATGAACTATAAGCTATTATATAGAAAATATTAAGAACTTAATATACTATTTCAAAAAAAATTATTGTTAATAAAATTTTAAGAAAAGTCATTTATATTTATTCAATAATTGAATATTTGTAAATTATTATTTATTTTCAATATCATGTGTGAGTAATGGCTGGAAATTTGAACCAGTTCTATAATAGCAGTGTTATTCTTCATTCATATTAAAATTTTAATCTTTATAAGAACATAAAACATTCTAAAAATTATATCTTATAATTATTTATAAATATATTATATCATTATATATGTTTTTTAGATTTTTTTCTGGAACATGGAAACCGTTTCAGCTTATTTCAGTAATTTTAGCAGTAGGAGATGACATATTAATAATTATTTTAATACATAATATAACCTTTTAAAAATAATAAACCAATCATGATTTTCTAAATACGTCATAGTAATATTTTTTTTTATTTTCCTATAGTCATTCTTGAAATTTTTTTATATTATTTTTCATGTCGGTGGTTGGACCCACCAAAATATTATGATACTATAATATGATTGGTGAGTATAGTTAAGAGATTATTTATTTTATCATAATTTCATTATAATACATTAATAATAATGATTTTTTTCAATTACTTGACGTTTTGAAACTTATATTACAATTTCATGATGACTAGTGAAAATATTTATGAAAAATGAAAAAAAGGTCACATTTATGAGATAGTAGTCCTCACAATACACTGTTATCATTTTCATTTCCATTAAAATGATAGGGAAAGGAGGTAGGTAAATTTTTTAAAATTTAAAAATTATGTATATTATATATGTAATAGATGTTCTTAAATTTAAACCATTTAATCCATAAAGATAGGTGGTAGGGAAAAACAGAAAACATTGTTTTGAGTATGTGGCAGTCCACCCAAACACATGATCAAAATTATTTTTTTTTCTATGTGGATGAAAAGGAATAAATAATGGTTATTACAAAATAAACTCAAACATAATTATGCTAATGATATTTTTGTAATTATATTAGTAGATTATCGGTTGTATTATAAAATAAATATTTAGATGAAAATGATGAGGATTATGTAATACTCACTTTGGGACACATAGTGTTATATTCAATGTTTCCTTGGAAATAAAAGGGCTTAAAATAACATATGTGGGACATGGGATTTGATGAGTGAAATATAATTCTATAAGAGTTATATTGGGTACTTAATAATGGATATTTATTAGGTAATGTGATGTATTTTAAGGCTTTAAGTGATTCCCCTTTATAAGTGAAGGAAATGGGACTTTTGTAAATACCTATTATTTTTCAATAATGGAATGACACTATTCAAGAGTAAATTGATCCAAAATATTAAAATAATTATTTTTTGGTTGATATAATTTCGTGTATTTCTATAATAATATTTTTTTTAATGTGTTTTACACCTTTTTCATTCCATTCATATCTTAATTTTCTCATGTTTTATTTTTTTTACATTGGTAACTATGTTTTTCTCTATACATTTATATATATTTAAAAATGCAGGGTAACGATACTAATATAATTTTTTATTATACTGATAAATGTTTCCTCTATATAAATAATTTAAATATATATAAATAATTTAATTCTAACTTTTAAATTGAAAATTTTATTATATTAGAAACTATTTTATAGAAAAATGTTGTTTTTAACATAAAGTGGTCATAATATTATTTCTAATTGTTTTAAAAGGGAATGTGTAATAATTTATTGATATATATGTTGAAAAATTATATTATATTAATTTTTTAGAATATATTAATTTATTTTATTAAATAAATGTAACTTAATGTTAATAAAACATTTAACTGATAATAACAATTTTATTATTTTCACAATAATTAACAGTACTCCACATAATCATATTTTTGTGTCAAAAAATTATACTGACCTTAATAAATAATTTTATAAAACTTATATAAATTATGAAATCTATTTTAATTTTAATTTCTTAATTTTATTAAAATTGATTTTTAATATAAGAGAATGACAAACATTTCTAGAGTAAAATATAACTTCTGTTTCAAAAGCATAAAACATGAATATTAAAATATAAATATATATTTTTAAGTTAATTTTTTTAATTTAAATATTTATTAAATTTAGAATATTTCATAAAAATTTATTTAATTCTTATATTCTGATAATTTCTTGAAAGAGAAGGTATAAGAAAAATCATTGTTTCTCACTATTCACTTAAAAATCAATTATTTTCCAAAAAAACAAAAAATTATCATAAGGTAATATTGATAATATTAATCATAAAATGTAAATAATTTTTTATAATTAAATTTCTAAAATTGATAATTTTTTATTTTGAAATGAAAATGAAATAAGTAGTGAAAAACTAATTTTATTGAAGAAAAACATATTTTCAATACATTAAGAGTTCTTAATCCAATTGTTTATGCCCTTCCAATATATTAACATATTTTTATATATAGAATTATATTTTCTTCTTGTAATTTTAATATATAGGGGTTCTTTTTTGTCAGGTTTTCCATCGGTTCATAGTTTCATAAGACCCAAGCTGCTGAACATATTATTACATTAGAGGATCTAAAAATCTGTATTATTACATTCTACATCCTTAAATAAATTTAATCATAATAATATGAATTATTACTCATTGAATAAACTGTATTTTTTTATTAGAAACATATTGTACTTTTTTTATATAACTTATAACATAAAATCAAACTTAAATTTTTAGCTTATATTATATTACATATCAATCCAAAAGCAACATGAATCTTTCATACAATCATATAATCATGTATATATATCCCCTAATAAAACATTATTCAAACAACTTCTTATCCAAAACCATATGAATCTCTATGAAATTAAACCATAGTGTAAACATATATTCCTCAGGAAAATTAACACTATATTGAACCACCCCTAAAATTTATCAATAACTAGGTCATAAAATAACACACTATATAATATATAAACAATCCAAAAAAATGTTATAAACTTCACTAAAATTATCATTGTTCATTTTTAACAATATAATATATCAATTCCATGGTTTCGAATATTTATATCGTACATTATCTAAATCAATCAACACTTGATCTCATCCTTCCCCTACAATCTCACCATCAACAACATATTAATATAATGATTCATCCATCATCATTGATATATTCTCTAATGGTTATACCTACTAATATAAAAATATTATTAAATACTCTTTAATGTTATTTATACTATTCAATATGTTCTTCAATCACATTAAATAAAATTTTTTATGGAAAATCCATATATTTTTAACAAAATTGAGGTAACATTTATAATATACTCGAATACCATCGATAAATGTCGATCACTACTGAAAATTTATAATTTTACCAAGATAAAATATAAATTTTGGTATCAACCTCACTACCTTTCTTAAGATTTAAAAACTCACATTTTTCATCATAATAAGAATATACTGAATTACTCAACATTTAAAATATTCACCGTTTATTTTTTCATGAGAAATAATTTCTCATCGATGCATTCCTTTCATAACATCATTTATATGGTCCTATTTTAACCAAATACTTTATCCAAAATTGGTAATAAATAAAATCGGTGTAATTAGTCACGCGAATATGAAAATATAATCACTATACTTATTTTATAATTACATCATCATTTAATCCTTTTTTAATTATATTACAATCCATGTTTCTTTAGGTTTAGATCAATTTTACATCATATTATAATCCTACAAAAACTATCCAAATCTTATCTTCATATTAGATACAATATTATATTATTTGAAATCATTTAACCCAATATAATAAATGTTTGAATTACGATTTTCCATAAATTCCTAGATTAATTAATATAAAAAAAGATCATGAATATCTACATTTTAATCCATATATTCAATAGTAACTACCAATTAGGTTATATATCCTAGATTTTTCCATTCCATCGCAATGGATCATAAAAATAATGATAATTAACTTGTCACGAACCAGTCCAATGGGTACCATTCCACTACTACCCCAATACCACCTCCAATAGGGAAGAGGCTGATGAATAGTACATACTATGAATATATTACAAATGGGAGGAATTTTCCAAAATTACATATATATATTCACATATATCAAATACCTTAAAATGATTAAATGTAATTAAACTAATATCAAAACATTCATACATCTAAATCCTTCCATAGTATGATACCATATTACAATAAATAGTGGGCCAAATGCAATCCCACCAAATGTAACTAAAAGCATGCTTAATAGGTGATGTATGAGGGGAATCTGGTTTTTCAAACCACTAGAACACACCTGTGTATATTTGGATCACTAAACTCCACCTATTCATAGTCTCTATGGGACTCCATCAAAAGGTCTTATATCATCATAATACATGGCACGTGTAGGGAATGCCCATATATGGTTGAGTGTAATAATACCCAATAAGAAACCCTGGAATCACTATGCATTTAGAATCATGTATAATAGTCGGATCATCATTCGGATATGTCAACACTATACTTAATAATAATATTATGATATACTCTTTTTATACACAAAGTTAAGTGTATGATCATAACTGTATTAACACCCTAGGATTCCTACAAGAAGTTTCCACATCACATCCATCTCGGAGAACACACTCCATGAATCATATTCCATTGATGATGTCCATCTAAAATGTCATGATCATTGGGTCTCACCATAAAAAGTACATGCATGATGATTGAATACAGTGATGAAAATATAGGAACCAGAATAAAGTCCATGCGGTGTGTTAACAACCCTATAAAGATTACCACCCTAAATAGGGTATCAATGCATGTATAGTGTGGTTTATGACAATACTAAGAGACCCACATAAAGAAATATTGATTATATTGTATCCAATTCATAGCTTCATGGATGGTTTCCAAAAACTCTATCCAATAAATATGTTCCTCAGATGATATTACCATCCTATACACACTAAAAAGTTTTATAATAAACCCTCAAAGAATGAATTAAGGGAATGAACCCCAACAAAACATATTTATGTTTAAGATCATAATGTATCCAATCCTTCTTTGATAAGGTACATGACATGTAGTATAAAAACATAGTGCGTAACGTTGGCATTGATTTTTACCAAAGTAACCCACCCTATTCCCATGACTACGTACAAAAAATGTGTCCTCACATGCATGTCATATAGGGAAAAACAATCTCCTAGGTTTATACACTCTATATATACCAATATATGTCTAGGGTGTATGTGAAATGTGTCAAGGCACAACTATCAACAACAACACCTATCTTCCTGGGTGTGTTCCTCCTATACAAACCAATATGGAAGACTATGTACCACACAACACGTGGTAGAGACCATAAGGCAGGCGATCTTTATCTCTACATATAATACCAAGCCACCTTTTAGGGGTCTCAAATGGCGTATAATTATATAATATATTCATTGAATCCTGGTATTTTTTTTAGAATTCCAGATCTCTTCATGTGGCTTCCTCTATATCATCAATTTTCATATATCTACCTACAACCCTGATGAAGAATATTAATCATGATACGTGTGCGTATTTTATCATTTTTGTCCAGATTTTGATCGATTTAACCTCTATAGAAACTACTACTGTCAGGTCTTATCCCAGTTGTTTGCCGTGGTCAAACTAAGATATCCAAATTTATTACTGATTGATCACCTATCATTATATTTCCCTCTAAATAAAACATTGATAACATGTATAACCATAGAATCGAATATTTACACCGAATAATTGTCATGCACCAATTGAATAATATGTATTCATCAAACACTTAGCCAAATGAATTTACTTTGATGAACCTGTAAAGAATGAGGGAAAAAATGAACAAGTTACAAAAAGGAGTAACAGACCTCATCAATTATTCATGTTTTCCTCAATTAATTGTTGATATAAAAAAACTAGAAGATATAATATAATCAACATTAGAGAGCCCCAATCGTAGATAAATAAATCATATACCCACAATATGCATGAACCTAGAATCCATTCATTAGTTTATTTATTCACATCTGTAATAGAAAACTGAATGGGGATATGTCCACATAAAAAATATAATATGAGAATATGGATCGATCCTTGATTAATAACAAAACCGTATTGTTTTTAATTTTTTATATCCTCAATTACTATTTCATATAGATTTATGATCTATGATCTCGATACGATACAAAATTTTCCACTAAAAATTTTCTCGTTAAATGGTCCTATAGATCTCCATGTTAATTTATCCAACCCTGAGATCTACCCATGGACTTATATTTATAAAAACTCCTCCTGTCATGAAAAATTAATTATGAAAATATTTTATTTTAAATAATTTATTTATATATTCTTCATTGACTATTCCCAACCCAAGCATCTAAAATGGTGAAATACAGACCCAATTACCCTTTCAAACTGGTACCCAAACTAATACATCACATACCCGAAGGGAATTATAGATCCCCATGAGATGCATACTATCACCTAGGCTTCAATTAAAAACCAAAGGATGGATTTTTTCTAGCCTGATGCAGTGTCATGGAACATGTATATAATAAAAAAATAGGGAAAATATGTATATATATTCCATAACTGAAACTATATAGTTTTGAAGAAATTCAATAAAAGAAACAAATATGCACGGAAAGTTAAAAAAAATAGACTACCAAAATAGAAAAAAAAACTACTCCATTTGATAGATTGGGAGAACTCCAGTGGTCTCACCACATGCTACCCAAATCAGCTGACAGAAAACATCTCTAACTCACTAGTAGGCCTTCTCAATCCCCGAATCAAAAGACATAACCTCATCTATATGCCAATGTAGGGGTACATAGTGTGTGTTTTAAAAGTATCATTTGGGTCTCACCGAAATATTCCATATCAAGTATCTGAACAAATATCTAGTAATTCTATACTTTTAATGAAAACAATGTGTGATAACAACCTAATAGTTTTTATGTCAAAAGCATGGGAAAAGAGATTAATTTCCCCATTTTACACATATAAAAATAAATAAGTAAAATAAATTTCAAATGATTTCATATCTATTTATCTCAGATGATATATCATGTAAAATAGAAATAAATCATTCACCATTTATCTTATCATGTCTAAAACAGCACCACAAAATATTAGAAACCAAATACATAAGCCAAAATCAGATAAGAAGATACACAAGTAATATCATGTATGGGATCAAAATAGGTCAAGATATCTAGTCCACTCATACCTAACATAGTTAATTTTGTACACATCAAGCCTCTTGAAATATTCATCGAGTCTAGAGATTTGAGTAAAACTCTAGTATGTGAACCCCCACCCCTCAACATGTCTTGGAAGTCCATACACTAAACATATTTGGTAGTAGAGGATGGACCATTGAGAAAACCCCCTGAAATTGGATAATCCCTATTACAATAAATTCCACCTAATACCCATGTAGTCCAATTTTCTCCTATTTTTAAACTCAATTCAACATTTTATTAATTGAAAATCATTTCACAATACCATTTCACACTTCCTTGATAACCTTTTTCTGTTTTCCAAAATAAGTGGAAACCATATTTCTTTAAAACCCAATTACAAACAAACAAATTGAATCAATCATATCATGCCATTTCATTTAATAAAACAATTTATCAATAAAAAGAGAAATTATGGTAACCCACACAGCCTAGAGACAAAACCACCTACCTCAAATCATAGGATCCCACATTCCCTTAAAGAAACCCACTACAAAATGGATCCAACAACAGTAATATAGGCCCTCAAGAACGTCCCACAAACCTTGAATAAAACAATAATAAACTTCACAATGGGTCAAAATAGCAAATAACACTAAACCACAGTGCTCTCATGACAGTGAAATGAAAAAAAAGGTTTCACTCACTTAGACAGACTCATAATAGCCACAATGGGGATCAAACATTGAACGAATCATTCAAGACCAAATGATTACTCCCAAAATTATAGAAAAATACTTTATGTGAAGATCCAAAGGATCTACAAATTAATTAAATAACATATCACTCTCATGCCACCCTAAAAGACCCCTTCAAGATGATTAAACATCGTGTAATTAATTTACATGTTGTGTCATCCATGGGGAACACATACACAAAAAATTCAATCACATTTTTATTAATCACCAATCATTTATTATTAAATGGAGTGTAATAACTTCAAGATATGTAAAAAATTCATTACATCTATCCTGCATAACGGACACAAAATGTATTCTTATTACATAGGGTGTATTTCTCATGAACTATACAAAATCTATATATTCTTACATGAAAACCCAAAACACATCAGGGATCCTATGAACATGGGTTGAACCACACAAAAAAATTAAAACATTTGTACCTAGACTACATTAATTCAAAGAGACATACATCCCCAAAAAATATTCCATTGCTCCAAAAAAACTATCTCCATCTTTAGGATTCCCTGGGATCACCCAATTAAAGAGGAGAACAATTAAAGGAATGTGAATTAGTTGAAAGAGAGTTATATGATCTAACAAACTCCGCATCATAAGACTTTATTTCCCTAGTATTTCATGTGGAAGAATGAATACTGGTAAATATATGAGACCATGGCTCCCTCATCAATGAATCATGATCCCATGTCTCATTAGAATTTGATTATGACATACATAACAGTCTGAACAAAGGAATATAATTCCCTTGAAGGAAATTCATTTGAGATTCAAAGGTGTCAATTGGATACTCAACAATGAAAACATATGGCTCTAACTCAATCGCTTCTGATATCAGAATGTGATAGATACCATGATGATATTTCTTAAGATGAAATATGTGGAAAACATCATTAATGTATGTCAACTAGACAAGAAAATAATTTTGATAAGAAACCTTACCAATACACTCAATGACTTCAAATGGTCCAACATATCTCAAAGAAAACATTCCCTATTTTCAAAACCGATGGTGGCTCAATTGAGGAGAAAACTTCAAAAAAACCTATTCAGTTTTGGAAAACACTAAATTAAGACTTTTTTGATCCACATTAGACTTCTACCAATAATAGATTTTATCAAAATACTGATATATTACTGGAATCCTCATAGACATCTCATGAACCAGACATGGTCTGGCCAATGATGCTTCTCCATCCTATTCTAAATAGTGAGGTAATATTCACGTTAAACCATACAAAAATTCTAAAGGATATATTATTATTGAGGAAAAAATAACTATTTTTATAATAAAATTCAATCAATCCATGATGGATAATTCATGATCCAAAAAAATCCAATACACATGAACAATTAAAACCCCTAATAACATGAATGGCATGCTGCCTTTGACTATCAATCCATGGAAGATATGTTGTACTCAATATGACCTAAGTCACCATTGCCTAATGGGGACTTCTCAATATCTTATAGGTTATACTTGGATCCCTATCTGGAAAAACTATGGAAGGAACTCCATGTAACCTCAAAAATTCATTCACATGTTGTTTACCCAGATAATCATCTTTTGTCATGTTATTGATCAGAATAAAATGATTCTAACTTTTCAACCAATCAATCGCTACCCAAATATAATTTTTCCCTCATCGAGTTATTGGTAATATAGTATCAAATTCCATGGATACCTCATCCCATTTTTAGCTGAATATGGAGGAGGATGATGAAAACAATATGGTTTTAGATTCTCTTCCTTAATCTATTAGAAAGTGTAATTGTGGGACACATACTCAAAAATTTCAAACATCATTCCCATACATAATAATCTTTGTCTCATTTAATAAAACATCTTTTTAGTGATAAGATGAACATCCCATGACGAACAATGAAAATAAGAAAAAAACAACTCCCCTCATAGATGATTAGACTACAAACTGATCCCCAAAACTGAGACTATCATATGATGATATTAACCAACCCAAACAGTCTCCCCATGATATTGAGTTTCTAAAATTCCATCAAAATTATCATCATGTTGATGAATATTTATGATATACTCAAGAGAAGATGACAACAATTAAATAATGGTAAAAACCATTCCTGAAACATCTTTCTAAGCACCTATATGCAACTCACCCAAAATACCAATAAGGTTCTAGTACACCTTTCATTCAAAAAGTGATGGTATGTTTCTATAAAGGGAACATAAAATGAAATTACCCTTCCATGGGGTGATGTTCATATTGAGGTCAAGATTTTTGATGTATTATAACCATTTTCTCTATCTATCTAACAACCCGAACATTTTTATTAGTAATTTTTTCTTGAAAATATATGTTATATTAATTTGTACTCAACAAAAAAGATAGCCATTTATTAATGAATTTGGTATAATTGAAATGACATTGTTGGGTATCAATTATTACAATAAATTTTTTTGATATGACCATTGGGAACTATAATCTTAACATTAAGGTTAGTAATTATAAATGATAATGGTTATTATTGGATAAAGAAAAGTCGATGGCCTCATATAGTAGACTCAAGAAATATGAAACCCATTTTTTAGGGATCAGAAAGGAGCTGGGATTGATGGGCTTCATCCTGGACTGATCCCAAGCCAAACACCAGCACATTAAGCTTCAACAGAATCTCTTAAGGAAGAATTTCATGTTAATAGAAATCACCACTTGGGCATTGTTGACTGAGCTTCCCCAATATTCTATCACCATTTCACACCTTACTCGTAGGTCCTATACAGGTGTTATAAGGGGTTTTGTAATGATCCCTTAGTTACTTCTTGTAATCCCTTTGTATAAATAAATTTTGTAATTCATCATTTCCATTTGAAGAATAGTATTTCTTAATAAGATATATTTTTAATTGAGAAAATTTTGATAAATTGATTTCACATATAAAAAAATTGTACGTTTATTACTATATTAGAAACTTTATTTGAAATAATACTTATTATAATGAAATAATATTATAAAATAGTATTTTTCATTTAAAAATGATATAATTATTTTATTTCTTTAGGGTTCAAAATTTAACTATGGATGTAACTATATAGTTTGTATCCCCTATTATTTTTAATAATAAAGGATTTTTATAGTTAAGAGTTAAATTTCTCATATGTGGAGGTTTATTAGAATAAAATAAATGATATTTTTTAATATATATCCTAGATATTAGGTTAAAGTTAATTTATGTGATATTTATAAAATTCATTGTTTTTCAATGAATAGTAAAAGTAACGTTATGAGTTTTAGGTATGTTTAATGAAATCATAACTATGTAATATTTATGTAATCATGATGTAATAATAATTATGGACTATTAAGAAATAAAATATGATATGAGGTGTCCCAATTGGCCAATACCATGGGCAATCCCATGGTTTTTCAAATACCACTAAGGAGGTGTCCTTTGAAATTAATAAAATATTCCCTCACTTTTTCTATAAATACCCAACAATTCTAACATTTCCTTTCATTAATAAATAATTATCTACAAATTTATGGTTTTATTACCTCCCAATAATCCCTCCCAAGGTTCCCTTAAACCCCTAAGGTCTTCATATTATTTTTCTAGAAGTTACTCTTTAATGAAAGGATCCTTTAACCCTCCTCTTTTAGTCAAAGACTTCTTTTATGTTACATATTTTTATTTCCATTTTATTATCTAAAGTTATTTTCTTTTATATAATTATTTTTTAAGTTTTATTTCCATGTGAAGATATACCATTTTCTCTCACATCAACATAGTTTATGAATTTTTAAGTGACGTCGTTAGGCTGACAAATTTTCGTAAGGGAATTCTCAAACATCCCTTTTCTATTCAAGTTATCTTTTATGTGGTATAACATTAAGTTTCCATACCATGTTATTATTTCAATTTTATTTTGTCCTTCTATTATATTATGATACTTTTATGAATGGGTGACACATGTCATATCGTTTTGTAATTTTTTGTAAAACCAGGTTGCATAGCCGTTATGCGGAAGAAGTTTCGTCTAAAAATCTCTCTCTTTTTCTAAAGAAATTCTATTATTTTATTTATGTGACTGCCCAAAATAATTTAATTTCCACATTTACTTATCAATATATAAAAATGATATATTTTATTCTGGAATTGACTTACATTAATCCCTCTTTAATTTTCCATGGTTTATAAATGACCTAACAATCGTGTTTTTAAGGTCTTTTTAAAACGTCATAATTTTGATAAGAAACCCATTTCTTTTGTTCTCATTGGTTTATTTATGAAATGATTGATTATGATCTATGTGGATCACATGAAAATAAATACATATTAATGGTGTTCCCTAATATATCTCTAATGCATTTGGTAATGAAAGTAATCTTAAGATATTACGAGTTTTATGATACCTTGGTAAATACCCATGGTAATTTTTATGACACATTGGGGATGGACCATGGTGATATGTTTAATAATGTCTAAATTAAATGTTTTAGACACATTTATAAGTTATAATTACATTAAATATTGTTATAATATCACTCTTTCTCATTCATTTACGATATTCCTCATGTTCTTATTGATATCGTTGAAGTTCACATTAAATTGTTTCACTTGCTTCCCCTTACTGGACCATCTGCTCACACTTTCCTTTGGTGTATGTCACAAGTTTATGAGATAAATAAATTTTACTAAGTATGAACCTATGATGAATCCTTAAAAGTGATTTAGAATAATTCTTTATTTTTTCATGTATTATGTACCTTATTTCCAAGTCACTAAACTTTAAAGATCCTCTATTTGTAAAATGTTATGAAATGTTATGTTATAAAAAGGATGGATGCCATAGTTGGTATCAAAGGATAGTTTAGTTATTTGTGGAAATTAGGATTTTAAAACATTAGGAATAACCCACTATAAAATTCTAAATATAGGAAAAATTCTTATTATTTTGGTGAAATATTAAAAAAGTGTTTTTCGAACAATTAAATCCATGTCTAGATACGAATAAGTGGATGTGGCTCTAGGACAAATGTATCTATGAGTAAAACATGAAAATATCACTTTGATATACACTCAAAATAAAAATAGGGCATGAAAATGGACCTTGATACACTCATAGTTTTACACTCTCAAGGGATATTTTTGGTTAATTACATGATTTTTATAATTCATTATGAATGATTTATAGGAAATTTAATTATTATTATGGAATAACATGCTTAAGCAAAATGTTTTAAGACGTAAAATACATTTACAATTATAATCTTCTTAGATGAAACATTTTTCTCACAATGGTTTGTTTATTTTATAAAATGGATGTAAATATGTAGAACCATGAAAATAGTGATCGGAATCGATCATGTGCTGTTGACCCCCCCCCCCCCACCCCGATGGTAGATGAAATGGATTCTTTCATGAGAATGATGAATTAAATGAATCATGTTATCTGAAAAAACATGAATCAAGTTTAGATAATGATTTCAACGATAAGGGAGGAACATTCTATCGTGTCCTTTACGTGTCAACTAACTCCAAATTTCAATGGATCACCTGAACCATTGATTTTGGAACAACGAATATGCTCTAGAGAGAGTATATTTTCTATACATCATTGTTCTGAACAAGGGAATGTCGCCTTGGCTATTTACTGTTAAGAGGGAGTAGCTGATCAATGGTGGGAAAATATTAAAAACATGAGGCCAAGAGGGGATATTGAATCCATGGAGTGGGAAGAGTTTAGGGGGATCTTCTTCAATATGCCTTTCCCTCATTCAATGAGACCAAAGTTGGAGAAGCAATTTCTCTAGCTAAAGTAGAAGGAAAATGAATCTGTGGGAAGCTATGACAAGAACTTCCCAATACATTCACATTATACCTCAGGCTTTTTGTGTATCCTAATGGGAAGTTTGATATATTATTTAGTATACTAAAACCTCATCAGTGAGAGATTCTAGCCAACCGGGGCCATGATAGTTATGAGGAGATCATAGAGAGTGCTGTGAAAGTCGTACTGAAGTTTGGTGAGACACAGTTGTCACACAAATCTAATGAAAATTACATATCAATGGAGACATTATTTGGGTGGGTCTTTGATTGTGGAAGACGAGTAATGAAAGTGTAACCCCCCACATGTAATTAATGTGGGAAAAAATAATTTGGGGAATTGCATGGTCGAGAGATATATGTGTTTCATGTGTGGAAGAGATGACCATATTACTAGGAATTTTGGTATTGAGGTGAAGCCCAAACATACCAACACTATAGATAAATGGATTATGTTGTATTCCCTACCTGATGTCAAATAATTTATGTTTTCATAGCATGGGCACTTTTCTAATCACTGTCCAAATCTGATGGAAGTTGATTGTAATCACCTTCAGCCTCAGAAAATTCCAAGGGAGAAATATCGTGATTTTCCTATCACAACAATTGAAGTTGATGATCCAAATGATGTGGTAGAAAGTACTCTTGTTGTTACCTAAAATATGCCAAGTAATTTGTTTGATTTTGGTTCTACGCATTCCTTTATTTCTTCCATGTTGTAGATAATATAGAATCAATTACAAAAATGCTAAAAGTATATTTATCAGTCGCGACTCTTGGAGGGATTATCCGAGCATCAAAAGTGTTTATAAACTATAGTATTTACTTTAGTGAGCATAATATTATTGCAAATATAGTATTCATTCCTATTTTGGAATTCAACATTATGTTATGGATGGATTGGCTCTCAAAGTATAATGCTATGATCAAATGAAGAATCAAGGAAATCTCAATAGTCATGAATGGAAAATATACAGTTTTCTTCTAATGAGTGATATCTTGGCATGATATTAGACTAGACTAACCTCCTATATCCATCTTTATGTAGTTGATCAGTGAAGAAGAAGAAGGAAATAAGGGTATAAAGATATAGAATCTCCCCATCCTACAAGAATACATCAACTTATTTCTTGAGGAGTTACTTGGAAGCCACCTGAAAGAGAGGTAGTGTTCTGTATTGAACTCATGCCTGGTTCCAAGCCAATTTCAAAACCCTCGTATAAAATGGTGAATGTGGACCTAGAGGAATAAAATAAGAAACTCCAATATCTATTTGAGAAGGGGTTTATTCGTCCATGTGTGTATCCTTGGGGGAATGTGTTCTATTCGTGAATAAGGATGGATCAATGTAGTTATGCACTGATTATAGAGAATTGAATATCATCATAGTAAAGAAAAAGTACCCTCTTCCATGAATTGATGACTTATTTGACCAGCTTTGTGGGGATAAATTCCTCTCTATGATTTATATTGTATATGGTTATCATTAATTGAGGGTGAAGAAATAATATATTCCAATCACTAACTTCCGATCAAAATGTTGGCATTCTAAGTATGTTTTTATGCCCTTCGGTTTGAATACTAATATTTCTATTTTTATGAATTTGATGAATAGATTCATTCAGGAATACATTGATAACTTTTTTGTAGTTTTTATTGATGATATAATGATATATTCCAAAGGAATGGAGGAGAATGAGGATCATATAAGGGTTATTATGAAAACTCTACCGAAGGTGTGGCATTATGGAAGGTTCCAAAAATTACTATTTTGGTTACAAAAAGTTTTATTATTGGGGAACATTGTAACCAATGAAGGAATATCAGTTGACCCTATAAAGAAAAAGGTTGTGGAGGACTATCCTTAGCCTACTGACTTTCACTTTCCCCAAACCAAGATCAATTTCATTATGTATTCCACATTTATTCTTGAGTAAGTATATACCTAACACTTCACATGTACCGAATACTCAGGTGGTGAAACTGGAACATGAAATCTCTAATGGGGATAATCCGGTGGATATCTTGGATCGTAGTGACAAGGTTCTACGCAATATGATTACCCAACATGTTAAAGTGTTGTAGAGGAACGAAAAATATAAAGAAGCTATGTGGGAACCATAGGAGACTATGAAGCAGAAGTACCCATAAATTTTCTTTTCTACGGGTAGGAGTTGAAAAATTGGATACAACATTTCATAAGGGGAGATAATGTAATGACATGAACTTTTGGAATAATAATTGTTTATTAAAATTGTAAGTTATATTATTTTGAACTCAAAAAACTCTTTCCCTTTATTAATGAAGTGAGTATAATTGAAATGAGACTATTCGGTTTTGACTATTATATGACCATTGGTTGATATTCCCATTTGAAACTGAACTCTAAACGTTAATATTAGAAATTATAAATGATAATTGTTATTATTGCAGAAGAAGAGTTGATGGACTCATTTAGTAGACTCAGGCCATACGTAGCCCATTTTTTAGTGCATGGGAAGATGGTGGAATCATTGGGCTTCACTGTGGATCAAGACTAATCCAAACATCAGCACATTAGGCTTGAAAGAAATCTCTTAAGGTAGAAGTTCAAGTTCATAGAAATCACCACTCGAGAAATGTTGTCCAAACTACCCCAAGATTCAATCACCATTACATACGTTACTATTAGTTCCTATGTAGGTGTTATAAGGGGTTATGTAACAAGGCCTTAGATACTTTATGTAATCCCTAATTATTAATAAAATTATCATTTCATCATTTCAATTTGAATAATATTTTATCTTAATAAGATATAATTTTAATTGAGAAAAATTTGATAAATTGATTTTAAAGTAAAATAATTATTCTTTTATTACTAAATTAAAAAATGAATTTATTAATAATAAATATTATAATTAAATAGTGTTATAAAAACACTCCTTTTTATTTCAAAATATAAAATATTATTATTTTTATGTGTCGAAAAATTTTCTATGCATGTCACTATGCATTTTCTGTTTACTATTATTGTTAATAATAAAGTATTTTTATTGTTAAAATTTTAATTTCTCACATGAATAGGTTTATTTAGATATAATAAATTTCATATTTGAATTCAGAACATTGATGTTATGTTATTCTAAATTTATGACATTTTTATAAAATACTTCATTCTCGGTGAATAGTAAATACACTGTTTTGAGTTTCTAGTAAGTTTAATGACATCATAGAAATGTAATAATTATTTATTAATTTTGTAGTAATGGTGGTACACTCTTAATAAATAATATATTATATTATGTCTCCCATGTGGTCAATACCACAGACAATTACCATGGGGAAACCAATGTATTTGTAAATACTACTAATGAGGTGTTTTTCGAAATTAATAAAATATTCCCTCACTTTTGAAAAACAATATACACCCATTGATCCACTTAATTTCATTCCAAAATCATTATGCACGAAGTTATATTTGTATTACCACTCAATAAGTCCTCCCAAGGATCACTCACGCCCCCAAGGTCCCGATCATAGAGTTTTAAAAGTTACTCATCAAGGTAAGGGAACCTTTGACCCTCCACTTTTAGTCAATGACTTTTCTATGTTATATATTTTAATTTCAATTTTCTTGTTTTTTTGAATTTTATTTTATATAATTATATTTTTCCAATTTATGTCCAAGGCATTATAGACCCTTTTTTCTCTCATCAAATCATTTTCTTAATTTTTAAGTGACACCGTTAGGCTGGAAAAATTTCCTAAGGGAATTCTCGAAATTCTCTTTTCCTTTCAAGTTATCCTTTATGTTGTATGTATTTCATGTTTCCATACCATGTTCATTTTTAAATTATATTGTGTACCTATAGAATATTATGAGTCTTTTATTAATGGTGTACCACTTTCTACTCTTTTTTAATGTTTTCTAAAACCATGTTGCATAGTCGTTATGCTGTAGAATTTTCTTCTCAAAATCACTCTCTTTTTCTCATGAAATTATCTTACATTATTTAACTGAATACCCAAATATATTTTCATTCCAAGTTTATTCATAAATACATAAAAATGATATATTTTATTCTATAATTTAAAAACATTAAACCCTTGTTTATTTTTTGTGGCTTATAAATGACATAATGATCATGTTTTATGCACTTTTAAAATGTAACGATTTTGATATGAAACCCATTTATTTTATTCTCTTTGGATTATTTATAAAGTTTTTTATTATTATATATGTGGATCATATGAAAATATAGACATATTAAGGGTGCTCCCTGATATCCCTCTAAGTCATGGGGCAATGAAATTAATCTCTAGTGATGACATGTTTCATGATAAATTGGTGACTAACCTTGGTAATATTTCTGACACATTGGGGATTCACCGTGGTGATATTCATATGAATGTATAAATTAAATGTTGTGTCCAAATTTTCAAGTAATAATTCATGTTATTATTGTTATGAGATTCCTCCTTCCCATTCCTTTACGAGATTCATAATCTTTTTATTGATAAAGCTCATGTTCACATGTAAACCATTCCACTGGTTTCCCATTAATTGGCCTTCTTCTCACCCTTTCATTTTAAGTATTCCCCCATGTTATGAGATTCTGTAATTGTACATTGGATGAACTTATGATGAATCCTTACAAGTGTATTAGAATAAGTTTTTACATTTTAATGTATTATGTGCCTTATTTCCAAGACACTAATAATTAAATATCATATGTTTGTAAAATGTAATTCAATGTTATGTTATAAAATATAGGGATTCCATAATATAATATTCATGTTCTTCTAAAGAAATATATAACTAAAAATATTATTCTCAAAATATACATGGAACCACTCCCCCAAAAAAATAATTTATCCACAACTTATGTGCATTCATAATTATAGCAAGCTCTAAATCGTGAGTGTTGTAAAACATATCATGTTGTTGAAGCTTATGATAACCTTAAGCCTCAACATGATCATACTTACAAAGAACATATTCTCGACTAGTAATAAAAAAATTAAATAAAACCACCTATAATTAACATGCTAAGGTAATATTAAAATTGGATCTGATGCTCTAATTATATTCTTCTTTTCAAAAAAAGAATCACATTTTTCAGCCCATTTTAATTTCACCCACATCCTGGTAAATGTATTCATAGGTAACGCCAACTTCATGAAATACTTGATAGACCATAGATCATATCTATTAAGACCAGTGAAACTATGCATCTAAAACTAATTTTTTCTCCTCCAATGAAATCACATCCTTTACCTTCTTAGGATCAACTGATTATCTGTGATCAGAAATCACATTCTCCGGGAATTTCACATCTTGAATCTATAATTTTAAATTCAAAATATTTCCATAGAAATTTTGACTTCTCAAGATTTCCAAAACCAAACTTAGATGGTGCTAATGCTCTTGATGGGATCTCGGGTGAACCAAAATGTCATCAAAGAACACTTACACATATGTTTCGAGATACAGATTCAATGACCAATTCATCAATACTAGAGTTTTTGGTAGACCAAATGGAATCACAATATATTTTTAATGGTCACACACACCCATAAAATCTATCTTTATTATATCGCACTCTTGAGCTCTAAGTTGATGATAACCCGACCAAAGATCAACCTTCAAAAATAATTTTTCACACATTAACTAATATAAAAAATAATCCACATTAGGAAAAGGATATATTTTCTTAACCATCACCTAGTTCAACCTCTGATAGTCCACAGAAAATTAGAGTAAATCATTTTCCTTCTTGGAATAGTGCACTGGTGCTACCCTAGGTGAAACACTGCTGAGAAAAACTCCCCTTTTTCTCTATGTTGTCAAACTATATTGTGAAATGATTTATCTATATTGGTTCCATATGATAAGAAGGTATTAATATGATAAGCTTCCATTGCACCAGGAAAATCATAAACTACACCTCCCTCTCTTGGTGGTAAGGTCTTACACATCCATACCTCAGATACAATTCCCCATGAAAAACCTGATATCTTCCATCATCTACCTGAAATAATACCTAATAATGATAATAATAAACCTCATAATAATGAGATACAATCCAATAAATATTGATGACGACCTAAAACACATCCATATTGATAATAAGGAAATTTGAGACTGGCTTTGCATCATATATCGATATTTCACAAGAAGTACACTGAAACCCATGCTCTTTCATCTTCCCAAGTGGTGTCTCTAACTATATAACAATAGAACAAGATGTTTGTTGGAAGGTAAATTGTATTAACGAAATTACCATATATAAATGAATGGGATGAACTTTTATGATATAAATAAATATCTAATGAGGATTCAATAAAGATAATACCACTCATTATTACTTCACCCATATCTACCTCCACTAGAAACTCATATATTGTGTAAATGTGATTTTCTCTTAAGGATTATGGTTGGTTCCTTAGTCATTGTATCATATTACTATGTCATAGTAGACATTAAAACAAATAATTTCTGACTATATCAAGTAGTATAGATAGAATGAAATAAATTTTCTAGATTACCATATCGCCTGTAACTGTAACACATATTATCAGGTGAAGGATGAGAATGTCCTATGTTCCATAACTTGAAAAAATCATAGAATATAAGAAGATAACCACTAGCTAAAACTAAAGTTATCTAAGAGGCATATTTTCAATAACAACTTCAACCATTCCTATATCAATCTTTACACTTGCTATTCTTCCCTGGTGCACTAATGTTATTGCCACTTGGTGGAAGAGAAGGGGTGGAATATCCAACTATTCTTAATGTATTCATATCTTCCATTATAGCCATGTACAATATCTATAAAATTGGAAAACCATTCATAATAAACACCTATGATATTTTATCCATTTTCCAACCATGTAGGTACATTTGATCTTTTAGATAGTCATTTTATACATCCTCTTGTGAAAAACGAACCATCTTAGCAAACTAATTGGTGGATGCTGAACCGAATGCCCTATTTGGTTTAAAGAGTGTAACTGCATTGAATTATCCTTCATTACATACTCTAGATATAAATTATAGAATAATAGATCATTGAAACACTTCTAGTCTAATCATACATGTGTGTCTTCATGTACCATAGAACCCCACCAACACATTCCCAAACCCTCAATTCAGTATATTACACACTTTACAATGATATTGTGAGATGTATACATGAATTAAATTTTCTAATTGTTGTTTTAACGTCAGAACATAATGAATAAAATTAATGTATGGTGGTCTATCATTCATGAAATAACATTATCGATCTATTTCTCCAACAACTCTGGACTGCACCTCAACAACCACATTCTAGATATATGGAACATTATAGTAAAAAAACATAAACTTCTAACACAGTAGCCTTGATAAATATTTGATCTATCAAAGGATTAATTTAAAGGAGATCGGCTAAATCCTCTCAACCAACTTAAAGACATGTCTTAGTGCCATACTATCACACACAAAAACAAATTAAATGAGCAGACAATAAAATATCATTTCAAAATAGGAAAACCATAGGAAAAACTAGCATCTACAACAAGAACTCAAAATAGGTGACACACATCCCAACTTATCATGGTAACTTGATTCTCATTATGAAATGAGTTTTCCATGGACATAATATAATATTCAACCCATTTATTAGGAAATCATATCTCTAATGTACCATATGTCCCAAGATAACGACTCTTGAGCACATACCACCTTTGATAGAAAATTATGTTGATATGACCAGAATACCCTCTCAAACTAGTACCCTACCAGGTACATCACATACTCGAAGGGCATTCTAGATTCCAATGAGATTGAAACTAGGACTTAAGAATCAAACAATAACCAAAGGGGCTGATTTATGCAAACGTAAATCAATGTCATGACACATGTATATAACAGAGACAACGTCATAAAATATAAATTCATTCTATAAAAAAACAAAATAGTTGAAACAAAAAAACTCAATAAAATAAAAAAAATAGCCTAGTACAATTCCAACCAGAAAGGACTACCAAAGTAGAAAAAACAACTTCTCTATGTGATTTCATGGGAAAACTCCCACATTCTAACCACCATCTACCTACTCACCAGATAAAGAATCTCGCTGCCTCACTATGGCTCAATTTCTTTCCCTACATTGAAAGATATTACCCCATATATGAATGTCAAAATTGGTACAAACGGTGTGAGATAATAGGATCACTAGGGTCACACCAAGATGTTACATGTCATTTCTCATAATAAAAATCCAACCATCTTCATCTTTAATGAAAAAATGTCACGATAATAGTTTAATAGGTTTTGTAACAAAATAATCGAAGAATGGTTAATTTAACTTTCTTACATCATTCAAAATAAATCAGTTAAATAAATTTCAAATCATTTCATATCCATATATACAAGTATAAATATCAATTCTAAAAAACAATGAATTATAAATTTCTCATATAAAGTCTACGATAGTACAAAAAATTAGTAAAAACCAAAAGCATAAGCCCAGATTAGTGAAGAAGTAGGGCAGGTATCATGTCTCCATATACCTTATTAGGACATGATAGATAGTAAACTCATACCTATCATTGAAACTAATGTATGCATAAATCAACTATAAATATTCATCGAGTCTGAAGATTAGAGGAACAATATAAAAAGTGAACCCCTCTTTAAGTCAAATAGGCCTCTACAATAATGGACCTATGGAGCAGTGGAATTCCCCATGAGAAAACCCCACAAAACTGGATGAGCCCTATTAATATATCTTCCACCTAACTTCCCAAGGAAACCCATGTTATATATTTTTCATACCAATTCATAAAACCATATCATCATT
The DNA here is from genome assembly GCA_963277665.1 of Viscum album. Taxonomy (NCBI): domain Eukaryota; kingdom Viridiplantae; phylum Streptophyta; class Magnoliopsida; order Santalales; family Viscaceae; genus Viscum; species Viscum album. The sequence continues at coordinate 1,977,415,585 of OY728146.1, read as the reverse complement.
TCATTCACAGAAAACTATTTCACAAAATCATTTCCAAATTCATTGAAAACACATTTTGATTTAACAAAACAAGGGGAAGTCTATATTTTACAGAAACATAGTTACACACAAATAAATTAAATCAATAGTATCACCCCATTTCATTTAGTAAAATAGTTTATCTAAACAAATGGAATGTAGTTCACCAACACATGCTTGACATAGAACCACCTAACTCAAACCTCAAGGCCACCCACACCCACAAAGTAACCTACCAAAAAAGAGATTCAAAAATAAAAATGGATTCCATGTATCACACAACACATATTTAGAAGAAAAAATAAGGTAAAAATTACTACAGATCAACATATTTGATCATACAATTCCACAATGCTATCACGAACAACAAAACTGTGAAGTAGGATGGATCACTCACCTGAAGAGACAAAAACCAATCATAATTGTGATCATAAATTAAAAGAATCAATTCCTACTAAATGGATAATCCAATAATTGATAGATAAAATTTATAGTTAGAAATCAAAAGGTGATACAGATGAATGAAATATCATATCACTCTCACGCTGCCCTAAAAGACCTATATGTCGTGTTTATGTGGTGTGTAGTACATTAACATGTTGTGTAATCCTTGGGGATGACATATTATGAAACAGAAATCAGGGTTTTTTAATAGAACTTTTATTAGTAAATGGTGTGTAATATTTTTACAACAAGTAATCACATCACATTGTGTAGTAGATTCATGACATCTTCCACGTAGAAATCACTGAGTATAATCCTATTACAAGACATGTATTTATCCTACTATCTTCAAAATATAGAGATTCTTAAATCAAAACCTAATATATCTAGAGAATCATCATAAATCTAGGAGAGCCTCGAAAATAAATTTTCACATTTATACTCTGACTCTATTATTTCAAACAAACATACATCCCTGAACATTATTTCATTTTACCGTAATAATACTTTCAATAAATATACATCCCAATATGCACCAAATTAACATAGAATAAAATTAACGTAATGTTAATTACTTGAATGTTAGTAATATGATGTTATAGATGAACTCTAATTTTATATAACTGATAAGGAGAACCCCATTTTTGGACATCAATATTGGCATTGAATTTACAATCCATGTCCCCTTTTTATTGTTATTACACTTTTTTAGGAAAACTATCCACATGTGATATTTAATATAGTTAATATGTTTCAAAAATAATCTTGATGCTCATTAGGGATTAGAATGTGTTGTTTTCTATATATACTTCTCAAAGAATAATCTACATAATATTCTAAAGTAATAATAGAGAAAAAAATTCGTTATATTCTCCCAACCGTATGAATTTTCATCTCTACAAAAAGAGTACATATATATGTGAGGGTACTAATCATGCATTTGGGTCTCCTACTCCCAGCACCACTCCTAAAAATTTGGATACTTCCACCAAGCATACACTAAATGAATTTCTTTCCCATATAAAATCCACTCATTCAAACTCACAATATATATAGGGTAAAAAAAATGTTATTCCCATCCTCGATGTCCAGATCACCCCATATGATAACAATATATGGTTCGTGCACATTCCTCCTCAACTGAGACACATGGAAGACATTGTGTAATCAGCCTAATTATGAAGATAGATCTAATAGTAATGCCAAAATTTTAAATACATATAGTATCTATAATGTTCCAATGAATCTAGGTTTTAAAATTTCACCCTATCCAATTATCTATAATCCACATCGATGTGAGACACTCATAAACACATGATCTCCCACCTTGAACTCCAAGGGCCACCATCATTGGTCCACATAAGACTTATGAATAATATGTGAACTCATTATCTCTGCAGGGATGATCTTCACATTTTCTATTGGGGATCAAACCAACAATGGAAACATAAGGGTTGACTCTTTAATGTTGTTCCATCATAGAGGTGATCTGTAGGGTCTCCCACACAATGCATCGAATGGTTCTATACCGGTGGTGGAATGGGAGATAATATTGTATGATAACTCCACAATTTTAGGTTATCCTCCGAACCTCATCGAAATTATAACATGAAATCTCACAATATCTCCTCCATAACAAAAATGATCCTCTTAATATAGCTATCCATATAAGAGTAAAATTACATTCTCAAATTCAACTAACATTGAAATTATTCCTTTAATAACTTCCATAAACAATATGTGAAACAAGAATCATGGTCAGAAATAATCATCAAGAAAACTCCATGTAGCCAAAATGTATACTTTAAATAAAGATTTCCTTTTATCTCAATTGAACTCTATAATCAAATATATTAGATGTGTGCAAATTGACGAGTTGGTCTGTGATCACCCAGATTGCATTGTATCCCGTGGATTTATGTGGTAACCCTAACATGAAGTCCCTGGATATCCCATCTCAATTTTACTCTAAAATAACATGGGGTTGTGATAAAACTACTAAAAAATAGTTTTAAACCTTCACTTACTGACTAGTAAGGCTTTTAAAGAAAAATATGAAAATATTTTCTTTATCCCCCACACCCAAAAATAAAGTCAAAGGACAAGGTACATATTCTCCAGGTCAGGATGTACTGCCAATAGATATGTATGGATGTCCATCCGAGCCTCATTCTACAAATTTACTGGTACCATTGATAATATTATGAAAAGGATTTCATGCTCCCCACCTCATAAGATCCATTAGGATTACGTCTACTGGATATATGAGTACATTGGGTCTCAAATTTGGTTCCCCCAATTTTGGCATCCCAAACTAGCTATAATAATAGATGGGTAAAACCCATCAACTAGGGGAATGTATATCTCTCCCCATCCATTAGGGATAACTATAATGATTATAAATTCATAAAATCCACCCACAATAGCTAAAAAATAGATCTCCTATAGAGGGAGTATTCTAAAACATTCCCCTTTTTGGATTATTGAAAATCATGAAATCATAATCCATGAGGAAATCTGACCACCATCTATATATCAGGATAATATCTTTGTGATTGATGATATAAATGTCACTCTTATAGTCATTATAGAAAATTAATCACTCACCCATGTGGTAGTGTATTTACATATTTATTACGAAGACTACCACTACTAACTCAAATTTTTGGGTAGGATAGTTCTACTAATCGTTCCTAAACTGATATTGACCATATGAAATTAATACTTATATAGGAATTAAGACACAAAAAACTCGATCCATGAGGTATCGCATAACTCTAATTAATCTTTACCCACCAAAAAAACTTTGTGATGGGAGCGCTCATCCATCATATACTTAACTCTATAAAATATTATTGGAATGTCACTATATCCCCACAGAAAAACTAACAAATTTAGGTAAAATATATCAAGGGTGCTAATATCTTATGTAAATCAAATAAATTTTTCTAATACTATTACACATTTTTCTAAGATAAAAACTCCAGAAAATTATACCACCTGAATCCAAAACTATCACTTCTATAGATTTATGGAAATCTTGTTCTCTCAGAGTATATCTAGGAGCATCCTCAATTTTATTTCATGATGCTCCTATGATGTCGATTACACTTGGATATTGTCAATTAAGACGACCACTAACTGGTATATGAAGGGGTGAATGATCCATTTTATGAGTTCCATTAACACTATTGAGGTGTTCTTCATTCCAATGTGAATCACCAAGTACTCATAGTGACCTTAAAAAAATAATAAATCCATCTTCGGTATATCCCCATCTTATAATCACTGGTGGTCATATACTGATCTGAGGTAAATCTTCAAGAATTGTTATGGCCTCTCAAATGATCAAAGAGGTCTTATTTCCTCAATTGAGGATAATTTTCCATTATATTCACCTAGATTAAGTGAAAATAATCTACAAAATACCTCATGATATCGTGTGTGTTCATTTCAAACAACATTGTGGCTTCATTGTGTGAAACAATGGGTACGAAAAATCCCTTCCTCTATAAGTCCTCTAACATCAACCTTATTTTATGAATCTCTGTTAGAGAACTATAATATGAGGTCACAGATATTAGTTTTTTCCCAGGTTATAGATCAATATAAGATTATATCATTATATGGGGAGGTAAACTTGGAACTTCCTCCAGAATGATGTCCTCACAATCCACTACCACAACAGAAAAATGAGACCTCCGAGAAACAGCTCCACCAACAGTCATTCTATCATACTAGTGTGCAATCTGGTACACCCTCCTAGAGATGAGTCCATCCTACTCTACCTGGTTTTTTTTCACCCAAAATGGAGATCCACATCCTATCAATGTGGATAGAATCCATCCTCTTCCTAAAAAATATCTATGAATAATCTATATATAACTAGTCCATAACTCATATGATATCATAAGTCCTCCTCATTGTTATAAAGCTATCCCAAAAGAAACAGATGCCTCTAAGATCCAGGTCACCCCTTTAGTAGATTTGTATGATCATTGAGTAGCCTCCAGTAGGAGGATCTATGCCTAATGGTCATGCTAAAGGCTCAACCCAAATCTCAAATATTGAATCTAGGGAGGTGGAAAGATTCTATTGATTACACACATTTCAATCAATAATAAATCTAAATTATATAATACAATGATAATACATCATATCATACCATGACCCTCTGAATAATCATCCTTGATTGCCAATAGCTTCCCTTACATCTATCCTCCTTCCCCCAATGCATGGTGCATAAAACATAGTATTGATTGTGGTAACAAGTCAAACCATCTTCCACCTATATCCACTATCCAATCTCATGTTCCACATATGTTTTCATACACACTCACCTAATCTTACTTCTTCTAATTCCTTGGAGGCCCACACACTTTCTTTCATTCATTATTATGTCTTGTAGTACAATCCAACACAGGATGTACCTTGCCACCTGATGAGTATTACCATCTCTCCATAGGCTGAATAAATATATCATGTGATCCCTGAACCACCTACCATCTCTCTCATCTAACCACCTCCTGAAACATACTTGTACAAGTCCAAGCATCAATCATTGGATCCCTACCTCCAATGTTTCTATCCTCATGTCCCCACTTCCGACACAAATTGTATGCATCTGCTATTCTAGGATACTATCGACTACCAAGGAATGATCAATAATCCAAGAATATGTAGATATTATTATCTTTTTAACATTGTACTTTATGTTTCTCTAATATACTCTCTCATATTTATTATCCAAAAATAAAAGTTCATGGAATATATCCATAAAATATCAATAGAGATTAGGGAACCTCAAAAAAGACTCATCCAGAATATTACCTAAATGTTGACGTTTTTGAATCTCCCAAAAAGACACTGCCCTCAATGTAGCTTGAGAGAACTCTTATCTAAAAATGCTATAAAAATTTACCATGAAATATTTTCTTCATTGTACGACTTGGACACTAGGACTCATTGACTTCCCACATATACATGGATAAATATGTCATCTTGTACTACCATCAAATCAAAAACTTTCCTTGTGAGAAAAAAGACTCCCTTGATAACCTCATGCTAGTCCAAAACCCCATAGGTATCAGGATCACCAAAGAACCTGAGTGGTCTCTATCACTAACACTAATGATTTTATATAATCTTATAGACCTTGTATTTTGGTACATCTATTTCCATATATTGTTTGATATGTGTTGCTAAAACTAGTGAACCACCTGGATGTAACACCTCTTGAATAATTTTCTATATCAATCCCCATCACCGAGTGGATTATCCTCATGATCACTATAATAATGACTCACTATAAAATTTCATAGATTAATTCTATAAGAGCCAATATTTACAATGGATAATAAGTATATTTGTAGAGATGAATCAATAAAGACATAGAAACCACAACCCATTCCTATATTAAGCATGTATGAATGATTTCCCTTTATGAGGTTTATACATGTAATGATTCAAAAAGTTGGTTTCTAGTGTCTTATTGAATGGATATTTTCGTCAAATAACCAATACTATATTCTATGTATGGAGGTACATACTTGAAAAAACAAAATATTGTTTCTATAAAACCAAAACCAATCTCAATAAGTCATATACTAAGGTAAAACTTACTTCTTTGATACAACTCTTTCAAGACCCAAACAAATAGTTCACATTCTGTAACTACCCCAGGCTAACCTCAAATTGTACTAGGGATGGAATCTAGTACTGAGTAGGCATATCACATATATGTGAGCCCTTATCTGAATGTACATGTACATATACACACATTCCCAACACTATATAATGATGAAATGAAAAAACAACTGATACCCATTAATATATACATCAAAATCCCACGATTATATTATGAAAATTTAATATTGGAAATATGTTTCCAAATATATACCCACAAATAGAAACTGATAACAAGTCCAACATATGAGGTATGATAGGATTGTTTCCAATGAATCCACTGAAACACACCTTAGTATTTCCAACTCAATAAGTTCCTTTAAGTCATGGTCTATCTAGGACTCAATCAAAACTTTGGGAATATACAAAATACAAGACACATTCATGAAATGACCATGCATGGGTGAGTATAACAATAAAAAATAAGAAATAACAAAATCACTAAGCATGTATGATCATGCATAATTTTTATATCATCATTGGGATTTGTTTACAATATTCATATCATGACCATATTTTTAATATTAATAGTATAAATAATATCAAGTAAGTCCATAACCATTTTTCTAGGATATGGTTCCATAATTATGGTTCCACATAAGACTTTTTAAGCAGAACACACTCTATGGGTCAGATAGCACCAATGGAATCCATCGAAGATAACATGACTATTGGGTATCTCATAAGCAAGTACACATATGAGGTAAAAATAGAACAATGTGTATATAGGGATCACTCCAAATTACATGGGGTATACTAAAAAATGAATCATGATTAACCTGCTATGTAGGGTATCAATAGCTATATACTATTGGTTATATCAATACAGAGAACCCCATATAAGAAAATGGCATTGATAGATGAACTCAATCTGGGCCTCACATAACTATCCCGATAACTATATAAGAGTCTGATGTTCCTCAATGGGGATGACCATATTATAAAAAGGATAAAATTCCATTATAAACCCTTATGGGAAGGATCAATAAAACACACCCTAAAAAACAATCCCAAAATTAAAATGATAATGGATCCCATCTTTCATTGAGTGGTCACATGTTAAGTACAATATGTACAAGACATATAACATCAGTACTGGGTTCTACCCATGTAACATAGCCCATTACATTGTATAATTACATTTAATGTGGCCCATTACACACCAAATGTGTGGAAACACTACCTCTTATGTGTGTACCCATTTTCCACTCCAAGCTACTTTTAGGGTGTACACAACATGTGTCATGGTCCACAAGGCATGTATTTCCACCCATCTTCATAGGAATGTACCTACTGTATATGCCTCGATTTTTATTTGGTGCCACATGGAATATGTTCGGGGCCCGATGGAATTTGAGACTTATCTATTTTCGTAAACCCTAGCCACTATTTGGGGGGTCCCACACAATGTGAAATTCTAGACTACATGCCATGTAACATAAAATTTTCCCAAATCCTAAATCATTGCACATGAATTATTCTACAACCATAATTAGGGTGTATATATTTCCAATATCTCTAAAAAACATAGAAAATTATCCATGTAATTTGTTATTTATATTTAGTTGGATTCTGGTAAATTTCCCCACTAGGTAATGGCCCACTATCACGTCTCTTTTCAATTCTATTCCCACATGAACCAAGATCTATAAATCCATTTCAGATTGATAATTTTTTAAATTCATTCACCAGAATAGAAACCTCTATCACATATATAACTGGGTTATTTATTAATTATTCCATATAATGGGCACACAATAGTTGAGTACTGGGTATTCTTAAAAAAAATTTCCAATGGAATTGCTCATGATGAATATGTAATGAATGGGGGAAGAAATGCGCAACTCAAAAACATAAAGAATATACATTGTCCAGTGATTTTTTTGGTATTGATTAATTTTCGTTATAATTATGAATGAATATATATAATATAAAATATAATATAAATGTTCAATCTCATGTAATTCTAACTCATACCCACAATATGAATGATCTGCGAGTCTATTTTTTAGTTTATTGATTCATGTTCATCATAGGAATATAAATAATGATAAATAAACATCGGAAAACATCCTAAATAATTATGGACCATCCATTAATGAATAAATATTAGCTATTATTGTTGTTGGAAAGTTACTCAGACTCCATTTCACATTTATCGTAGCTCCACAATCTTGATTTAATATGGTGTCATCTACAATGAAGGGTCTCCTGCAATTTCCCTCTACATATCTTGGGTTAAGAGGCTAAAAATGAGATCACTTAATTACTATATATATATATATATTAAATATAATGTCATGGAATTTTAATTAAAGAGATAATTTTAGTTTAAATAATTTATTTAAACATTCACCCTCAACTATGTCCAAACCAAGAATCCAATATGACCATGTTTATGTAATCATTAGGTTAGAACCAACTTTGTGAATTCAACAGTGGTTTCATATTTCCTAGCTATGTTTCTATTAGGTTTTTATTCAAAAAAATGGAAAACTACACATGTGTGATATTTGATAGATTTCAAAAATTATTGTCTACCTCAACGATCCTTAGAATCCCATGTTGTCTCAATACCTAGATCTGAAATTCATTCTTATAACATTCTAAGTTAATACATGGAAAAATCAAACTCATTCAATAAATAAAAAATTTCCCCAATTAATTTTAAACTAGGTGTTTAGTCTTAAACCCACTCCTCATTTACTAGAGTGAAGATTGATTCAATTTTTAATGAGACTTTTTCAGATAATTTATTCCTTATGAATCTATGACAAAACCAAAGAAAACATTTCAGTATCCAGATTGAGATGTAAATTCAAGGATATCTATAGAACCACTACATTAAAAAAGCATTAGGATGTTATCCTATATATATTCTTATCACATAAATTTTTATAAAGTAATTCACTATTATTATCGTATCCAAACCCAATAAAGTAAATAAACTATCCTTGCGATTGAAAAATTTTTGATTTTGTACCGACTATAGTGACCTATAATAAATATATATTTATATGAAAACATATCTATAAGGTAAACATAAAATCTCAAAAATATTAAAATAATCCAATAATATAATATTTAATGTCTATGATGATGCACTACAGTAGTATGTTTTTTTATAACCCTTATTATCTATTAAATATAATTGAGAAAAACTAGACTCCATTCAATACATCATATATTTTATAATCAACTTCATAACCAAGACAAACCGAAACTTATGAAATGGTTGAGATCATATTAATAGTAAGGATAAACATATGTGATAATAATCAAAGACCATAAGTGGGCATTAAATACGAATATGGGTAAAATTAAGATAAAAAATTAATTCATAGTAAATATAATCATATATTATTATTAATGAGTCATCGAATAAGTCATTCAAGATTATAATACATGAATTAAAAGAATGTGAAAACATATTCCAATAATTATATGTCCTAATATAGTAACACATGCAATAAATAAGCATAAAATGATAATATAAAATCTAAATCTTGCATAAATTGCTTCTTAGAAATGTGGATTAATTATAGCATATAAGACTTTTGAGAAAACTAATTATTCCCATTCTCATATGAATAGACTCATTATTTTCACATCAAAAAATTAGATCAAACTATATATTCACATGAAAATATGAAACGAAAATCATTATCTCCCCCCCAAAATGGAATGTGATATATTCTTAATCCAATGCGTTTGAGGGTGATATAATAACCCACCCATCCACATCCTTAAATATGTGTGGAATATTAATTCCATTATATAATAAATAACCCATGAAAATAAAATTGTATTAGTATCCCTTTCAAATGAAAAAATATAGGGTAAACTCTCTTAATTTTATAAATTAGCATTGTAGCCATCTGGAATGAAAAGGGAAAAATATAATAAATAAAATATTAGTTTTTTTCATTTGATAAAGTATATGGTATTTAAATTTTATAAATAAATTTTATATGATTCAGTCAATAATTTCCCTAATCAATCGATGCATGTAGTCTTAGTGAACACCCTCTAATCAATGGAGTCAAAAATAGGGTATTCACAAATTAAAGGCATAAGATGATATTTTATTTTCATAAATTTTGAATGATTTATATATACATAGAGATTGACGGATCATTTTTCATATAGATATTTCGAAACAATTTTATCATTTTTCAAAAAAGAAGATGTTACAGGCCAAATTAAAAAGATATTTTTTGATAGTTAATGGGAATTTTTTGGAAAAAATTTACTTTGTAAAATAATCATCATTATTGGATCCATTAATAGAAAAAAAATTAAAAATATACATGTATTCCATGATAAATTATAATATTTTTAATAGATGGAAATTCATTTTAAATGTTTTTAAACACATCCATAGAAAACTAAAATCATGAAATTATATAAGAGAAATACTTTTTGAAAATAATAGTAATTAAATATTAATTCCACATGAAATAATAAATAATTTGGATTCTAATTATAAAGGATAACATTGGTGGGAATGTAAAATATGGATAAGTATGGGAAACTATCAATAATGTAGTTGAAAAGTACGCTAAAAATGATACAATGTTTGTGAATACAATTTATTCAATGAAATTATTTTTGAATTAAAATTTCATATTCCACTACTAGGGAATACAAATTAATATTAAAATAATTTATCATTGAGGAAGAGCATGTTTGATGAAACAACAACAAAATGGAGATTTATAACTTATAGAAGGGTGTTTTTCAGAAAAAAAAATCACTTATGGTAATTGTAAAATATATTCAAATGATCTTCGGTGGAAACATGGTATGGAAATTAAGATACTGTGTCATGTAATTTATTTTCATTCATGGATCCAATAGGGTATTTAATACACTGTATTGAATAATTATTTTTGTGCAATATCAAACATGTCTCAAATATTTAAAATGAGAAAAATAAATCCTTAGAGTAGTAATAACATTTGAGGAAAAACAAATAGATGGATATTGCCAAATATTTAAATATAAATTACATGTATAATGGTAGGATAATCGTACATAATGTTAATTTTTAATTTGATAAACTATAAAAATAAAAACATGGTGTATAATAAGAAATATCTAATGGGGTGTGAATTTGAGACAATCGACTCTTACCTTTTTTCCACTCTTAGTTGAATGCACTGTATTCTCTTGTGATACAAACATAAATTTTTAAATATACCATTCTTGAACATATTAATAAACATTATTTTTAATTACTATGTATAATAAAAGTGGTTATTTATAATCAATTTTTGATATCAGCTGTGAGTAATCCTTCTCATTTGGAAATAGTTTCTTAGTAGTGGTTTTGTTCTTCATTATTACTCCAAATTCATCATTATATGATCCTAGAAGATAATAGAATATAAAACATATATTTATTAATAATTTCATAAATCATTACATTTTTTTATTTATTTTTCAAGAAAATGGAATAAGTGTGGATTCTTTTAGTAATATTAGTGATCAAAGATGATATATTAACAACAAATTGTTTTCTTAATATAACCTTTTCAAAACCATAAACCAAACATTAAATGATTATAAACATATAAAAATATCATCTTTTATGATCCCATACTCATCCATGATATTGTTTTATAGCATGTTTCATGGGGGTTGTTAGACTTACCCAAACATGAATATATCGTAATTCTAGGGGTGAGTATGGTTTTGAAATTGATTATTTAATCATAATATCATTCTAACATAACAATAAATATATTTTTAAATATATTTTTTTTATCATATTCTTTGATTATTGGATAATTAATTAAAATTTTGATGAAAAAGGAAAAATGTTACTTCATTGACCTGGTAGTCCGAACAACACAGGATTAAAAATAATTTCCAAAAAAAATGGGAATAAAGAATGATTATAATTATTATCTTTATAATAATAATTATATTATATATTTCAATTTTAATATAAAATTGCATCATTTTAACTAGTAAAAAGATCCAATAAGAAAAACAAGAAGGTTTCACCTTATGGATGTGTTATTATAGAAAAAACACATGATATAGATTCTGTTATTTTTTCCCAGAATAATGAAATGGATATATAATTTTTGTTACATTAATATAATTATAATTTCATGTTATAATGACAGATTCATCAATAAATCCAATTTAACGGTAGTTTTGGAATAAAATCATTAAGAAGAAAGAAATAATAATTATGTAATACTCACATTGTGACTTTGAACTCTCTCTTGAAATTATCCATAAAAATTATTATATTTTTATCAATTATGTGGAAAAAGGGTTTTCGGAGGTGAAAAAAAATTATAGAAGTGGAAAATATTTTATTTTTACAATGAAATTTAAATTGTGAAATTAATTATTTAATGGATGGCAGTGATCACATTTTATAAGTAATGAAACGGGTAATTTTGAGAATTAATTTAATTTAATAATTGAATGACACTATTCAAGTGTTAATAGACCCAAAATAATGAAATAATTTTGTATGATTGGTATGATGTATATAAATCATCCATTAGTAATTTTACCACATGTTCTAAAAATGTTTCATAACTATTATCCCTTGATGTTTACATTTTTTACAATTTGGTTTTTACCATGGTAACTAGATTTTACCCTCATAGTTTATTATTTATTTAATAAAATAATTTACACTATATGAAAATTTTATTTGTTCTAACCTAATTTTTGTCTTTATATTTTCATGTTAAATTTATAAATAATATTAAATTAACTAATAAATTAAGAAAAAATTTATGGAATTTTGTTATAAATGTTTTTATTACTCTTAATTGTTTTTAATCTTTTTTTAGTATTTATTAACAATTAAATGAGTGTTAATGTATTTTTATATTGTTTTAATAATTTTATTAGATTCATGGTTGATATCAAGTATCTATTTTTTAGATAAATATTATACAATGTAAATAAAACAATTCATTAAGAATTATAGTTTTAACATTGTAGTAGTAATTATCATTTATCATAGTGATCATTTATTTCATAAAAATGAAATTTCAAATAATAAATAAAATTAAAAAAAAATATCTAAATTATTAAATACATTTTTTCGGATTAATTATCCAAAATTCATGGAAGATATATGTTAATATATGTAAAAAAACTGAATTTAGAGTCAATTATTACTTTTATTCAAAAACATTGAATAATGGTTTTAAAAATATAACCTAATATTATCATATTATTTATTTTAATTTATAAATATATTATTTAATAAAATAATTTCAAAAACATTTTAGATGATATTTTAATATGATAATGTCATAAAATTTACGATATTAAAAGAACAGTATTTTTCACTATTCAACTAAAATTAATTATTTTAAAAAATAATAAATTCATCCAATGATAATAATTATATTTTTAATCTAAAATAATTAAATTTAAATTATAAATCCTCTAAAATGTTCATTTTTAATGATAATAAATAACATAATGAAAAATTAGATTTTTTTAATAAAAATTTCATTTTAACTATTTAATTGTTCTTAATACAATATTGTAGGAATTTATAATTTATTAAAATATCTAAATTTACTAATTATTATAATATTAAGGTAATTTTAAATTTTTTTGATTTATTTTATTCAATTTTCATGTACGTTTGTTGTTGTGTGTGATATAAGTTTTCAAATAAATTATAAAATTTAAAGGTTTTAAATTCGGATGAATTCTCATTATGTAAGTTAGAAATTTATGAGAAGTTATCATATCACTCTATCAACAATAAAAATGTTTTTCTTGAGATTGATTCATGAATTATATAAAAAATTATCTACCAAAAACCATCAAAATAATGAGAGATAAAATTTAATATCATAATGTACAAGATAATCAACAACTTTCTACCATTAAATTATTTATTCAAATTATTTTATATAATTAGGTAAATGTAAACCATCTACATAAAGAAATAATAACAATTGTAATTACAAAACTACCCAATGAATATACTAGTGATGTCTTGAATAACTTACCTCAACCATAGATTCAATAATTAAAACATTGGGATAAGGAATCATTAGTGATCACACAACCAATTACCCAATTTTAAATACCATGAAAACTATAAACAAAAATCCATCATCAACAACATAACATTAAAAAAATATATAGGAATAAAACTTTTATATCTTCCTTATTATTTTTAGAAACCATAGTTTTTATGGAAGATATTTTTTTTATTATCAACATGAAATTTTTTGTCAAAACTATTTCATTAATAAAATTTCCATAAGTATAAATATTGAAATTTAAATAAAAAATATTTTGGTTATTTCATATGTTAATTCATATCATGCTTTATTTATCCCTAATGTTTTCGATATTAGGGTTAAAAAAAGATATGATAGCTTAAAATGGATTTATTTATAATATTTCTACATATATATAGTTTATAGAAAGTTCATTTTATTATTTTTTGGATTTAAAATTATAAAATTATTGATCTATGAAATTATGTTTGTATGCAGAGTGATTTAATAGAAGACTATATTTTTATAAAAGAATTATATTTCTTCAATTAACCTGATAAAAAACTTGAGGAAGTTTCCAAAAAAATTACTCAATCAAACTGGTCAGAAAAATATAGTAATATGAAGAGAAGACTATTATATTTCCAATTGAAGAAAAATGATATGTTATACTATATGAAGAAAAATGAAAATTTGAACCAAATAGAAGAATATGTATTATTTTAATGAATAGATAAAAATCAAATGTCGTTCCATATGTATAAAAAATAAGTTTTACGAGATAAACTATCTTTAATATATCAGAGAGGGTTCCATTGAATGATGGTGCATGAGATGAAGTGGAATCATATAATGGTTCACTAGAAAAATATGTTCAAGGAAAAATCATACCAAATCATGGAACAAAATATGGAGGTAAAATGAATATATAGATTTTTATATCCTTAATTGAATCAATCAGATAATGAAATTCATATTGATTAAATATTATGAGTTTACTAGACTTAAAATATTATAATCCCCAATATAGAGAAAGCAATGAAGGTTACCTGATGGATTATTTTTCATGTCAAACTATAGAATGTATCATTTTTGGAGGGATGGATTCTTTTAAAGAATGACTATTCATAGATATTTGGATCTTTATAAAATATTGTAAATTCATTAATTATGACAATTTTGAGTTGTATATTCAAAATTCAACATTCTAGTTAATATATGATGAATATTTGAAATGTTTTTTAATGCTTATTTTTGAGGACCTCTTTTTTATATTTAATGAGTCCATGTTTATTTGTTAATTTCTTATCGTCAAATGTATAATTAGATTAGAGGGTATTCAAAATTTGAATCCGTATTTTTTACATGACTGTAAAATGAATATTGAATATATGTAGGGTATCCTAGATAATTTTATATGTTGTATAAAATATTGAGAACTATGTTTTTAGAAGAAGATCAGAGTAATGAGTTCTTAAGTAATAGATATCTCGAATCACAAATCTCACAATGAACAGCTTCCAGACACAATGTCACAGAATATTGATTTTTTAATGGAATATCACATCTTTCTAATATATTTTTCATGTGATGAAATTTATTATATATTATTTAATAAATTATTCGTGAGGTATTACATATATTAGTGGATGAAAATATATTTATTTAGTAATAAAAAGCATTCATGGGTCATGGTCGACTTATTCCCACAATCATTTGGAATTAGGGTGATACATTCCCTACTCATTGCAGTATATTTTATGAATATTTGTATAAAAGTTAGGTATCAACTTATGTTAAAACAACATGGTGTCGATACCCATGTATTGAATGAACCATGTAATAAATTTATGAATTTCATTTCACCTTTATTATATTTATAGACATGTGATGATGAGTTACAAAGTTGACTTTATAGAAACTCTATCATGTTTCATAAGATTATTTGTATGAAGAATGAAATTTTAAATGATCACAACTAATTATAACCCCCTTCTCATTGGTTTTAAATTTATACACACTTTAATTGGTATCAAAAGAAAATTATTATTTTGATTCTTTGTTTGTTTATGTTTGAACAATTTGAATTAATTAAATAGAAATGATATTCCCTGTTCTAACAAAAATAACTATTCTGTATGAAATTTTAATATGATTCCCTATCATCATTCACATTTCTTAGATTTGGTGGTTGTATAAACTATGGGATATCCACCTAGGTAAATTCATAGCCCTATTACTTTTTCAGAGATGATGAATCTGAATGATGAGGTTTAAGATTGAAATATCATTCTTATATCTCTTTCTAAAAAAATTATTTACAAGTTTGATAGTTTTTAAAATTTATAAGGATATTTAGGATAAATATTGAATTGTTTTTCAATGAAATTTTAATTTGATATAAGTGAAAATTAAAATAATGGGGAGTGAATTTGAATATGGGAAAATAGTAAAGTAAAATATCGTTGATTAATATTTCATAATGTAAACTTAAATAATATATGTAATAAGTGGTATTGGTGAAACTCTGTAAGATTCAACTATTATGAAAAAACTGATGAGAAATTATTCTGGAATATTTTATCAGAAAAATATCTAATATAATTTAGAGAGAAACTATTTCTCAACAATGGATTTATAACATTATCATTACCTATGAATTAAGAAATGATCTAATATTTAATATGAATGATAAATGATAATTTCTTTGGAATGAATGAATAATCTCAAGATTTCATATGAATTAGTGTACACCAACATTTCAATTTATGACACTTTAGATAATGAATAATATTCTTGAATTATGGATTTTATATCGAGAAACATATAAAATTATAATTATTTTAAAAGATAAATCATCCTCTAAAATATTTATATGGGTTTAAAATTAGCAAATATTCCTCAGGTATCCCATGAAATAAAATTGCAATATTCAAAAAAGATAAACAAACTAATAGTTCCATAAAGAATGAGTTGGCTAAAACATTTTCCAATGTAAAAAATTAGGGACATGATGAGAATATTTTTTGAAGAATATGAAGAAGAAGAAGAATGATTTTGTAACAACCTTGTTAATTATTAAATAATTTTTTTAATTCTAGAATTAAATAGTCAAATTTATTATTAATTTATAGTTAAATAATTAGTATTTATATAAATGAATGAATTTTTACAGATGGAATAGTAACTTGACCTTATGAATAGTAACATTACCATTATGAATAGTAATTTGTCCAATAGAATAATAATTTCACCTATGTGAGTATAAATAAAATTTCTTTATCATAACTGTAATCGTGTCATATTTATATCATTGAGTAAGTTAATAAATGTTTTGGAAATGATAAATTAAGTGTTGATATTTTTGTAACTCATCGATATATAATTTAAATTAAAGAATTAAATTAATTATTTAAATGAAATTTATTTTCATAAAATAGATTAATAAATTATTAATTTATTGTCTTATAATTTTAAGATAATTTTTTTAGTACTTGATTAAATTTTCAAAGTGTTATAAAATCATTTTTAGTTTTAAAATTTTTATTTGTCAAATAAATTATTATTTTATTTAAAATTGAAAATTATCATATTTATAAATTTTTTTTAAACAAAGTACTTTTTTGAAATCTACACATCGAAAATTGGTTCTGGGGATATTTTGGGTTTTTTTGAAATATATAAATTTGTGTGAATAGTAAAATACTGTAATTTATGGCATATATACATTATAAGACAAATACACAATTCATAACATTGTGAATTATGTAAGAACCATAATTTCGACCTCCCCTTTATTATTTTGATATATTTGATAATTATGATCAAAATACTTGTAACACCCCAGGTAAATAAAGAATACGACATTTTTGTATTTATCCATATTTGTGAATAAAATATTAATATGACTTTAAAGGGGACGCTATGCTCGATGGCGTACCCAACACGCAACAACGAGTTTCTTGGGAATCTTACGTTGCACTCTAATAATAAAATAATATTATTTTAAATGATAGTTAACATGTAGCCGTTGTATTGGCGGGAATGGATAGAAATAACTAAAATATGATTTCATATGTTTTTAATTGTTTTTACATTTATCCAATAAAGAATAGAGGCTTAAAATACGGAAAGAATTCAATTTTAGGCGTATATGCCCTAGTTTTCACTAAAGGTTCACTTATCACCTTTTGATGTTGAACCATCATTAAATATAGTTTTGTTCACTCTTAAACATTCTTTTGGACCAAATAAAACTCTTATTAAGAATCGGGACATCAAAATTCACTTTGTGTAAATTTTTGGTACCTTTCCGATAAAGTTCATTTTTTTAAGGAATAGTGTAAAATGTTGTATTTTAATTCAAAACCACTTTTTAATCTAATTTATTTATATGATTAGATTATCTTTTGAATTGGTTTTAAAGTGAAATTAGAAAATATTTTTACCATTAAATCCAATAGTGGTGGTTGGAATTAATTTCACTTTGAAATCAGACTTAAACTGGTGTCAATCTTTTGATACTTATTGTTTTATAAAAACACGCTATTTGCTCTGACAGCGGGAATTAATTATTAAATTAATTAATGTGACTAATATGTTTTGAATTTTGTAAAACGGACTTCATTTTTGAATTCAGAATATCAAATATAGCTTAGGGTGAATTTTTGGTAATTTTCTGAAAAACTTCAATTTTTGATGAATAGTGAAACCACTAAGTGATAATCAAGCAAACTGATTTTTCAGTTAAATGAAAGTTTACCACTAATGTGTATTGAATTTTGAAAATCCGACATACATGGTTGTCATTAAGAAGTAAAATGTGGTTCAATGAGATTATAATAATTTTTGGTGAATAGTAACTTATTAAGTTTTTAATCGCGATTAGTGATAATTAGTGTAGTTTAAGGTATAAATAATACTTTAAAAATATGAAATGACCTAGACACATGTCACAACCCTATTGGTTGTGTCATGGCCGACCAAGACAAGCCATGGCCTAACTTGGGGACCCCATGGATCCACTTTTGTTGGGAAATAACATAAAATACTTTTTATTTAATGTTAAAGTGAAAATGACACTAACATAGTATGTTTTACTAAAACAATTTTTAAGTGGGGTTATACAAGTCCAAATTTTGATTATAAATAGTCATTGGAAAGATAAAAAGATTTCCTATATCATAGTATTTTTTTTATAATTTTTAGACATTAAAGAAATTAAATTATTTATGACATAATAATGATGCAGCGATGACATCATTATTTGACAATTTAATTAAAATGGAAAGATAATGAAAAATCTACAATATACACATGGACAAAACCAATTGGATGAGTGGATTTCGATGCCTTATCACCTTATCCACGAATTCTACCAATGTGGGACCCTTTAAAACCGAAAAGCATTTTCAAATAAAGTAATATTTCTTTGCTTTCCAAAAGTGCCCCTCCTCTTCTCTTATAAAAGGCCCCCACCTCCACCTTATTTCACACACTTCAAAAGCCTTTGGCTCGGCCAACCCCTGCCCATTTGCTCTCTCCACATCCCTCTCCTCATCCTAGAGGATTTACCTTGGGCAGAATCCTTTCAAAGGAAGACTTTAGGCTCAAATCAAAAAGAGTTACACTTTTAAAGGTAATTGTTTCTCTCATATTCATTTGTTTTATTTTGCTTCCCCAACCCCCTAATCTCTTTTTATTTACTTCTTTTGTAACAACAACAGTATATTCAATATACTAGGATGTTGTTATAATATTTATTTGAGCTACACTCTCACACAACTACATCAAATGGTTAAAGAACATACGGTTTCCGTGGATGGTGAAATTCTGCCTCCCGAAACGATGATTGTTCAATACTCATTTAACACCTTCAAAGGTGGCCATTATGATGTCACTATTTTTATATATGATATATAGTATGTTTATGTTTTCCTTAAGATTATGTTTTTACATTTTGGTCAAACCTTTATGGTTCCCATTATGGGTAAACACGATATCTTCATTTAAGGAAGTGCGGACTACCGCCCCCTCAAAGTGATTTGATTCGTTAAATACCATATGTGGGACATATAAAGGATGGAACTATGATATTAAATATGATATTATACTGGAATTATAATATACCTTTATATCATTATTATTCCATTCTATAAAATACAAATAGAAATGAAAGTAGCGTTCATGCGTACGTACGGCTTACCGTCTCCATGAACGGTGCATTTCATTTCTTACCTGTAAATGATTATGTAATGTTATAAATGCATGAATGTACTGGATATATATGACATATATTATAACTACAACATGAATAAAATTCTGTATATAATAAACATTTGGCCACATGAACAACATGTAATTGTAAGAAGTCCACTTTCGACTTAAGAACCAAATACCGACAAAATGAACATTATTAACTTAAATGATTACATAATGTTCACAACATGTCAATAATTGATATAAAAGGAATAATGAACTTGGAAAAGGTTCTTAAGCAAATAGAAATTAACTCAAGTTTATTATTCAGGACGTTAAAGAACGATCGAGTCAAGTCGGACCCGAGGTAAGGGATCCTGCAACTCTCTTTCTCTTTAAGTACACTCTTTTATGTCATTTCTTTTAAGCTCATCTTTCTGATGATTGGGATGTTATTTTATATTAATCCTACTGTAATTTTTATGTTCGTGTGATGAGAGACCCTATTCTCTCTCATCAATCCATTTTGGAAGTTTTATGTGGCGCCGTTAGGCTGCCGAGTTCTCGTAAGGGATTTTTCATCTCACTTTTATTCTCGTGAGATTTACGCTACTTTTGCCACAAATTTCATTGAGTGGTGTATGTACTGCCCATTATTCTACACTTTGTGTAAAATACTTTCGTTTATGAGTATTTACATCAATGATCTATTGTCCCTCTTTCATGGGGTGTATTTTTTTGAAAGATACCCAAGTCGGTAAGGGAACCTTTCACCCCCCTCTTTTTAAAAGACTTCTTTTATTGGGTCTTTTAATTTACATATTGATACATTGGGATATGTTCTCATGTATCCTTAATGATGTAAATTTTGTGTCCAAGTGATGAGATACTCTTTTTATCTCTCATCAACTCATTTTGATGTGACGCCGTTAGGCTGTCAAGGGAACTTCTTAACCCAATTTCGATTTCTTTGGGTTCGACATGTAGTCATTGAATATGTCATCCATTCAATATGTGTGAATGACATTTTATTGTTTTACACTTAATATCCACTTATATTGGGTGTATTGATATTCTTCACACATATTTTTGAGATTGATTTGTCCTTAATTTAAGGATACCTTCTTTATAAGGGATTTCATCACATTTGACATTTCTATTGAGGGTTCATTGTTGTTATGCACCAATTCACTCTTATATGGTGTATATACTGTCCTTTGGAGTATTATATCATGAATCCATTTATTCTCATGATATTATAAAGTTCTGACTAAACGTCATTCCTCAATTATTGTATTCAAGTGTCTCTAATTTTGGTAAAACCCCTTTAACCAAAATATCATTTTAAATGTTTTAATTATTCGTTCTTATTAATATCCATGTTTTCAAATTGGTTTTAAGGATTTATTTATATGGATATTAATGGTTTAAAATTTTAAAAGCTTCAAGGTGGTATGGGACACTTTGATTCAAAAATATCTTTATTAAATGTTTTAAATGGTTTTGGAAATGGTTTCTTTTTATATGGATTCATTATTTCAAAATACTAAAATGTTATGTTGTGTTTGAAATGTGGAAATGTTTTGTTTCCTTTATGAATATTTTATGTGATACGTGTATGTTATGGTTCTTGGGCATTGTTATGAAGAACGGGTGGTTCCGTGATAAACTAAGGGCGGGTGAGCCCGTTATAGCTCTCCAATGCATTGGGTAACGCGAAGGAGTGAAACGTTAAGGTTTCTCCGAAGAGATTTTAGGGAATATACTGTGATGGGTATTCCAAACGTAACCAAGAGGGTTACTCCCTACGTAAGAATGTTATGAATGCCTCAAGTTACCTTTATGTCTTATGATTTCTATGATTTATTCATGTTTTGATGAGTTAGGTTAAAGTGCCTATGTTTTATGGGTAAGTTATGATTTCATCTTTATGTATACATGAACTCATGTTTCCTTTCCATATTTTTATGTCCCTTACTGAGCTTTTTATGCTCATCCCAAGTTTCTGAAATGTTTTTCAGGTCAAGAGGAAAGGTACATGATAAGACGTTAGAGTCAAGGATGTGTTAAGAGAGAATCCATATTTTATTTTAAATACATTCTCGTTGATGGGAAGAATGAATATTGTCTTTTATGTAATCCACTTTGTTTAAATGTGGAATGTAATGCAAGTTTCATGATCTAATTCTCTAAAACTCTAAACCTGAAAAGATCCTCAATGTGTAATCTTGTAATAACTCAAGATTAAGTAAGTTTTAAGGCTGGGGCCTTATAGTTGGTATCAAAGGTCGGTTTAGATAACTTTAGAGGTTAGGGTATTCCTTAAGCATAAGTGACATTACCATAATGGTTAGGATTTCAGAAAGAGTCCTAGTTTTAGATAAAGTGAATGAGTAAGTGTATATTAGTGTTTATCTTCCTCATTAGTACATGATGGTTTTGTTGATATACTCACACTGACCTTTTTGGTTTTAGTAAATGGCTGGATCTAGCAGGCACCAAAGTAACAGTGGATGTGAAGGAAATTGTGATAGTCTTTTGAGCAAGCAACTGAATGATATGGGAGCTGCAATAAGAACTCTTCTGATTATCCTCAACCAACTATCTGGAGTCATGATTGACCACCTAAACCTTGGAGTTTTCTCTAAGGCATCAAATATGCAAGAAACAAATCCCTACGGAAGTGCAGGTAATAATCATAAAGGTATGAGTGTTCAAAAACCTATGTGTCAGAGATGTGGAAAGAAACACCTAGGGAAATGTTTCAAAGGGACAGAAATATGCTATAGATGTGGAAATGAAGGTCATAAAGCAAGAACCTGTAATGGAAAAAGGAAGCATCCCGTTGACTCGAGGAAAGAGAAAGAAGTTCTTTCTGAGGGATCAATTGAATGTTTTAAATGTGGTGTGCATGGTCATTATGCAAACACATGTTCTATGAAGAAGTATCGTGAATGGGGTCACCAAGAGCGTACAAATGTTCGTTTACCAATACCTAATGCCATTCCTATTGAGGATGAAGAAACTGACAATGACCAATCAAAGGTATGTACTATTTCATGACTGTTGTTTTCCTATTTTGAAATCTTAGGATATGATTCATGATTTTGTTTGTAGGAAAGAGGTATTTCGGAATAGGTTGGAAAGGAATGGATAATGGATCATGAAGAATGTTGAATGAGTAAGATGTCAACATATAAGGGCTTCAAGAGTTATGGTGAAATTCTTAAGAGTATTATGTCTCTTTTGATGATGGGGTTACATTAGAAGACTTTTTATATTATGTGTAACCCTGATGATTAATATAGGCAAATTTTATCCAAGGAATAGTTACCTTTTCTTTTGTGGACATAGTTATAAAGAACCACGTGGGTTTATATGATCCTTACTTTTGAGGTAATTATGGGTTACTAAAGGTTATGATTGAAGTGGAGGGCATGAGATGAAATTGAGGTTAAAATGTGTTATGATTATTTTGAAGATTTTATCTCGTTTTGGGGAATGTTTTAAGAATTATATAGTTTTGGAAAAAGGACAACACGCAGACCGTGTGACATCCCGTCGCGTCGGACAAAGCTGCGGGAATCGAACCCACAACCAAAGTGCGACTGGTATTTATCGCCTACCACTGGACTACGTGAAGTCCCTGGTTAGTTTGACTGATTCTTTTGGTTATATGATTTTATGAATTAAGAGTAAGTTGATTTTGGGTTATTTATTAAAATGATTACCCTATCATGGAGGATATGTGATTGGGATAATTACTTTTCAATGCGTGACTTTAGGAGCAACTGATGTTGTTTGGAGATAAATGTTACGATTTAACTTGGAAGACTATGTGACTAAATCTTTCAAATATTTGGGTTTCGATCTTATATTGGTTTACTTTGAAGAATTTTATGGACAATTTGTTTATCGAATGATCCTTGTTGAACATTGGGTTTTGTTTGACAAATTTTGGATGTTAAGAATAGATTTTATTTTTATAAAGGGTTATCCTTTTCTGGATTATCCGATCTTGTACTAGCCTTTTTGGTTTTGTTTTTGGATAAAGTCTAAAGACATGGGAAGTATATAGCTCTCTTTTGTGGATTAGGTGATTCTCTAGAAGTTGATTATGGTACTCTGAATGCGAACAAGTCTCCCTAAATACTCGTCTTTTGAAAAAAATATGAGTTTGATTAAGGAATCTAGTAAAAGTTGAAGGTCAACATGATAAGTGATTATGTTTCCTTATGAATAAAATTCCTCAATAAAATGTAACTTAAAACAAAAATGTTGTCTATTAACTTTTTCTACTAGGGAATCGAATACCGTTTAACCCATCACAAGTTTGTGATTTTCTCGTGGTTAACTTTCTCCTAAACATGTTTTCTAACACTCTCCATCAGAACATGACCCTTTGTTTTTTCCTCCATGTCCATATTTTCATACTTGGAGTCCTAGTATGGGTTAACTCGGGTGACCTTTGTACTTATCTTTCTTTATTTTAAAGTGATTGTTTTACCAACTCTTGTTCCGATGTGGGACTTCCAAGGATGTTTCCAAGTCCAATTTTAAAATTGCGCGGACGCAATTCCCAAAAGGGGGGAAGGATGTAACACCCCAGGTAAATAAAGAATACGACATTTTTGTATTTATCCATATTTGTGAATAAAATATTAATATGACTTTAAAGGGGACGCTATGCTCGATGGCGTACCCAACACGCAACAACGAGTTTCTTGGGAATCTTACGTTGCACTCTAATAATAAAATAATATTATTTTAAATGATAGTTAACATGTAGCCGTTGTATTGGCGGGAATGGATAGAAATAACTAAAATATGATTTCATATGTTTTTAATTGTTTTTACATTTATCCAATAAAGAATAGAGGCTTAAAATACGGAAAGAATTCAATTTTAGGCGTATATGCCCTAGTTTTCACTAAAGGTTCACTTATCACCTTTTGATGTTGAACCATCATTAAATATAGTTTTGTTCACTCTTAAACATTCTTTTGGACCAAATAAAACTCTTATTAAGAATCGGGACATCAAAATTTACTTTGTGTAAATTTTTGGTACCTTTCCGATAAAGTTCATTTTTTTAAGGAATAGTGTAAAATGTTGTATTTTAATTCAAAACCACTTTTTAATCTAATTTATTTATATGATTAGATTATCTTTTGAATTGGTTTTAAAGTGAAATTAGAAAATATTTTTACCATTAAATCCAATAGTGGTGGTTGGAATTAATTTCACTTTGAAATCAGACTTAAACTGGTGTCAATCTTTTGATACTTATTGTTTTATAAAAACACGCTATTTGCTCTGACAGCGGGAATTAATTATTAAATTAATTAATGTGACTAATATGTTTTGAATTTTGTAAAACGGACTTCATTTTTGAATTCAGAATATCAAATATAGCTTAGGGTGAATTTTTGGTAATTTTCTGAAAAACTTCAATTTTTGATGAATAGTGAAACCACTAAGTGATAATCAAGCAAACTGATTTTTCAGTTAAATGAAAGTTTACCACTAATGTGTATTGAATTTTGAAAATCCGACATACATGGTTGTCATTAAGAAGTAAAATGTGGTTCAATGAGATTATAATAATTTTTGGTGAATAGTAACTTATTAAGTTTTTAATCGCGATTAGTGATAATTAGTGTAGTTTAAGGTATAAATAATACTTTAAAAATATGAAATGACCTAGACACATGTCACAACCCTATTGGTTGTGTCATGGCCGACCAAGACAAGCCATGGCCTAACTTGGGGACCCCATGGATCCACTTTTGTTGGGAAATAACATAAAATACTTTTTATTTAATGTTAAAGTGAAAATGACACTAACATAGTATGTTTTACTAAAACACTTTTTAAGTGGGGTTATACAAGTCCAAATTTTGATTATAAATAGTCATTGGAAAGATAAAAAGATTTCCTATATCATAGTATTTTTTTATAATTTTTAGACATTAAAGAAATTAAATTATTTATGACATAATAATGATGCAGCGATGACATCATTATTTGACAATTTAATTAAAATGGAAAGATAATGAAAAATCTACAATATACACATGGACAAAACCAATTGGATGAGTGGATTTCGATGCCTTATCACCTTATCCACGAATTCTACCAATGTGGGACCCTTTAAAACCGAAAAGCATTTTCAAATAAAGTAATATTTCTTTGCTTTCCAAAAGTGCCCCTCCTCTTCTCTTATAAAAGGCCCCCACCTCCACCTTATTTCACACACTTCAAAAGCCTTTGGCTCGGCCAACCCCTGCCCATTTGCTCTCTCCACATCCCTCTCCTCATCCTAGAGGATTTACCTTGGGCAGAATCCTTTCAAAGGAAGACTTTAGGCTCAAATCAAAAAGAGTTACACTTTTAAAGGTAATTGTTTCTCTCATATTCATTTGTTTTATTTTGCTTCCCCAACCCCCTAATCTCTTTTTATTTACTTCTTTTGTAACAACAACAGTATCTTCAATATACTAGGATGTTGTTATAATATTTATTTGAGCTACACTCTCACACAACTACATCAAATGGTTAAAGAACATACGGTTTCCGTGGATGGTGAAATTCTGCCTCCCGAAACGATGATTGTTCAATACTCATTTAACACCTTAAAAGGTGGCCATTATGATGTCACTATTTTTATATATGATATATAGTATGTTTATGTTTTCCTTAAGATTCTGTTTTTACATTTTGGTCAAACCTTTATGGTTCCCATTATGGGTAAACACGATATCTTCATTTAAGGAAGTGCGGACTACCGCCCCCTCAAAGTGATTTGATTCGTTAAATACCATATGTGGGACATATAAAGGATGGAACTATGATATTAAATATGATATTATACTGGAATTATAATATACCTTTATATCATTATTATTCCATTCTATAAAATACAAATAGAAATGAAAGTAGCGTTCATGCGTACGTACGGCTTACCGTCTCCATGAACGGTGCATTTCATTTCTTACCTCTAAATGATTATGTAATGTTATAAATGCATGAATGTACTGGATATATATGACATATATTATAACTACAACATGAATACAATTCTGGATATAATAAACATTTGGCCACATGAACAACATGTAATTGTAAGAAGTCCACTTTCGACTTAAGAACCAAATACCGACAAAATGAACATTATTAACTTAAATGATTACATAATGTTCACAACATGTCAA
The DNA here is from genome assembly GCA_963277665.1 of Viscum album. NCBI lineage: Eukaryota > Viridiplantae > Streptophyta > Magnoliopsida > Santalales > Viscaceae > Viscum > Viscum album. The sequence goes on along the minus strand of OY728146.1, from coordinate 1,977,388,020 downwards.
TAATTGATATAAAAGGAATAATGAACTTGGAAAAGGTTCTTAAGCAAATAGAAATTAACTCAAGTTTATTATTCAGGACGTTAAAGAACGATCGAGTCAAGTCGGACCCGAGGTAAGGGATCCTGCAACTCTCTTTCTCTTTAAGTACACTCTTTTATGTCATTTCTTTTAAGCTCATCTTTCTGATGATTGGGATGTTATTTTATATTAATCCTACTGTAATTTTTATGTTCGTGTGATGAGAGACCCTATTCTCTCTCATCAATCCATTTTGGAAGTTTTATGTGGCGCCGTTAGGCTGCCGAGTTCTCGTAAGGGATTTTTCATCTCACTTTTATTCTCGTGAGATTTACGCTACTTTTGCCACAAATTTCATTGAGTGGTGTATGTACTGCCCATTATTCTACACTTTGTGTAAAATACTTTCGTTTATGAGTATTTACATCAATGATCTATTGTCCCTCTTTCATGGGGTGTATTTTTTTGAAAGATACCCAAGTCGGTAAGGGAACCTTTCACCCCCCTCTTTTTAAAAGACTTCTTTTATTGGGTCTTTTAATTTACATATTGATACATTGGGATATGTTCTCATGTATCCTTAATGATGTAAATTTTGTGTCCAAGTGATGAGATACTCTTTTTATCTCTCATCAACTCATTTTGATGTGACGCCGTTAGGCTGTCAAGGGAACTTCTTAACCCAATTTCGATTTCTTTGGGTTCGACATGTAGTCATTGAATATGTCATCCATTCAATATGTGTGAATGACATTTTATTGTTTTACACTTAATATCCACTTATATTGGGTGTATTGATATTCTTCACACATATTTTTGAGATTGATTTGTCCTTAATTTAAGGATACCTTCTTTATAAGGGATTTCATCACATTTGACATTTCTATTGAGGGTTCATTGTTGTTATGCACCAATTCACTCTTATATGGTGTATATACTGTCCTTTGGAGTATTATATCATGAATCCATTTATTCTCATGATATTATAAAGTTCTGACTAAACGTCATTCCTCAATTATTGTATTCAAGTGTCTCTAATTTTGGTAAAACCCCTTTAACCAAAATATCATTTTAAATGTTTTAATTATTCGTTCTTATTAATATCCATGTTTTCAAAGTGGTTTTAAGGATTTATTTATATGGATATTAATGGTTTAAAATTTTAAAAGCTTCAAGGTGGTATGGGACACTTTGATTCAAAAATATCTTTATTAAATGTTTTAAATGGTTTTGGAAATGGTTTCTTTTTATATGGATTCATTATTTCAAAATACTAAAATGTTATGTTGTGTTTGAAATGTGGAAATGTTTTGTTTCCTTTATGAATATTTTATGTGATACGTGTATGTTATGGTTCTTGGGCATTGTTATGAAGAACGGGTGGTTCCGTGATAAACTAAGGGCGGGTGAGCCCGTTATAGCTCTCCAATGCATTGGGTAACGCGAAGGAGTGAAACGTTAAGGTTTCTCCGAAGAGATTTTAGGGAATATACTGTGATGGGTATTCCAAACGTAACCAAGAGGGTTACTCCCTACGTAAGAATGTTATGAATGCCTCAAGTTACCTTTATGTCTTATGATTTCTATGATTTATTCATGTTTTGATGAGTTAGGTTAAAGTGCCTATGTTTTATGGGTAAGTTATGATTTCATCTTTATGTATACATGAACTCATGTTTCCTTTCCATATTTTTATGTCCCTTACTGAGCTTTTTATGCTCATCCCAAGTTTCTGAAATGTTTTTCAGGTCAAGAGGAAAGGTACATGATAAGACGTTAGAGTCAAGGATGTGTTAAGAGAGAATCCATATTTTATTTTAAATACGTTCTCGTTGATGGGAAGAATGAATATTGTCTTTTATGTAATCCACTTTGTTAAAATGTGGAATGTAATGCAAGTTTCATGATCTAATTCTCTAAAACTCTAAACCTGAAAAGATCCTCAATGTGTAATCTTGTAATAACTCAAGATTAAGTAAGTTTTAAGGCTGGGGCCTTATAATACTCCTGGTCTCAATCCAAATTAATAAACTAATGAATAAAATAATCCATAAACCATCCTCCCCTCTAATATAAATACCACCCTCACCCCCCTCTTTTTCTCACAACCCAAATCCTTCTATTTAATTCACATTCTACCCAAATATCCTTAAAATCCTCTTACTAACATACGAGGCCTTTTAGTCTCAGCAAATAACCAAAACCAATGGCTATAAGGGGGTTCTTAAAGAGGATAATTCAAGAGGTGAAAATCCCCTTTCATTTTCTTTTATTTTCTATTAATTTATTTTTCTATTAATATACTGTTATTACCTCCACTTAATCAAGAGGAATGAAAAATATAGTATCAAATATATACAATAATTTTATCAGGTTTATGGATAAATTAATTATCATAATTCTTATCCTCTTCCACTTATTCTAAAAAATAAAACATCATTTGTGATGCATCATTTTACCGACTTCATGGATAATGTGTTTCCAATTTCCATTACCTCCTTCATGGATAGTCTTAAAATCATTTTAATGGATTAAATATCTCATTAATTTGTATCATATAACATCTTTTATGTTCTAAAATTAACATATATTAGTAATATTGAATTATATAAAGAAACTGGTTTGTAATGATCAAAGAACTTCCATAAGATCTAAACAAATTTCATTAATGTTTTATCTAATAAATCATCCTCATATATGAATGAAATGATATGTTGTATAATTTATAGTCTTTTAAACATGAAAATACCATTTTATTCTACTTATGTAGTATCTTTTCCATTCAAGAAGAAAATCCATTACGAACTAACCATGGAATCCATGTAAAGAACGCACATGAAATTTTAGAAATTAAAAATATATAATTAATAATTGGAATGAATGATCTTATAAATTTATCATATAGTGTGCTATAAATTTTAATAGGTTTATCTCACACTTTTAACTGTTATAAAGTGTGTTTAAAAAAATTTTAATTAAGTTGAACATGAGGTAAGGGAATTCCTAACCCAATTTCCATTCATTGGGTTAACATTCTAGTTCATTTATTATATCATACTAAGAATATTTCAGGAAGAATTTTTTTCAAATTATTTTGTATTTTGGGTATTTATAGTGTATACACCTATTTAATTCATTCTATCCATTCTGACATCAATTACATTATATCTATAAGTGACTTTTCATTAAAAATATTCTTATAAAATTCTATTTTACAAAATTCCAAAGAAATGTTCTTATGAAATTATTTAAGAATATATGTTGGTTCATGGGAATTTTTTTATGATGAATGGTTTGACCTATATGTCCCTAAAATTATTTGGGTACTTTTAATTTGGTGTATGACCATATGGTTACTCCAAGTGTAACTATGATGGTTACACCATAAGGTAGTTGTGAAGGTTATATTCCATGGTAGTCGTGTGAGTTACTATTCATAAGGTATTCGTGAGGGTTACAATATTAAGTAATTCCCCAAGTTACCTATATTTTTTATTTATGTTTTCTATGTTATATAGAAATATATTGGTTTATAATGTAATTATATTATACATTATGTGTGTGAAGTATTTCTTTGTGAAAATGATTCTATATTTTTATATGTATTCAAGGACCAATGGTTTTTTTCCTTCTTTTTATATAACATACTAAGATTTTTGTTCTCATATCATGTTTTGAAATGTCATTCATAGGTTTTATGGATGGTTAATATAAAAGAAGAATCCAAGATTAATTTTTTGAATAGTTTTATAATAAAATTTAATGTTTTTATTAAAAACTTTTTTATTATGAAAAAATGGATTTTGATTTTAGTTTTACCCATATTGTATTATTATGGGTGGATATGTATGAAATATTTCCTATAATTCTAAAAATATAAACTAAAAAATTATTTGGGAATTTAGTGAAGTGAATTGTAAATTAATTTACTAGATTACATAATTTTTAAGGTTGGGCCCTTATAGTTGGTATTGAATCACAATTTAGATAACAATATGGGCTAGGATGATGTTAATAGAATACCATAAATGTGTTATACCTTATGATGAAATGATATATTATTTGAATATTACCATGTTACTTCATCTAACATATAAATATTTAGAATGGTTTTCTATATAAGAAATATGAAAGATAAATATTTGAGTAACTGAGTAGAAGAAATCATTCCTAATATGCAACACGATATTGTGGGAATTGGAACAGAACAGTTTTTATTGTAATTGATCAGTTGAAGTAGCCTATAAATAGAGAATATATATGTTCAAGGTATTAACTAGAGCTACCACAAAATAACAATACCATAGTTGAACAATTTATAAGGCAACACCTTCATTCTATCATTGGATCTTCTAACCCAGCTGCATTTTAAGGGTGGATTAAAGCCCTTGGAAATATATTTGATGTTTTGGGGTTTTTAGATAACAAAAAGGATAGCCTTTCCATTTATTGTTTTGATGTTTAATCATACTAGTGGTGTTAAATGGTCAATAATATCATGGATAACGAGGAGATTAATGCCTTTGAATGGGATGAATTTAAAATTATTTTCCTGGAATTTTTTTTCCAATGGCTGTTTGACATAGGATGGAAAAAAATTCCTTGAATTGAAGAAAAAGAAGAATGATTCAGTGGTCATGTATAAAGAAAAACTCACCTGATTGGTAAGGTATGTTCAAAATATTATTAGGGATATTGATAGGAAAATAAATAGTTTTTACTCAATATTAAATCCAAGGTACTGAATGGAATTAGCCTTCCATGAATTTAAAAGTTATGATAAACTTGTTGGATGTGTCGAGAGGGGTAAAATAGATTTTTTCTAATGATCACATGTACATTAAAAACTAGCAGAAGAATAAATATATACGGCAAACGATGGGTTAGAATCAATCAATGAAATTTTATGGTAGCAAATTATAGTTTCTAGTTTGTTAAAAGTGTAGTAAAAAGCATCATGCAGAATGCCTTAACAAAACTAATAGTGTTTTCAATGTGGTAAGTTTGGTAATATGTCCAAGGATAGTTTTGAAAATTATCATAAGATTTATGTTGAATAGAAAACAGTAAGGTTTTTTAATTCTATGAGATGGGTGATTATTAAAATACCTTCTTAATGAAAGGTCATAAATATGGAAAGAAGCTAGATTCTAAGCAAAAAGAAATAGTTATATCCTTTGCGACTACATCAGCAAATATGGGTACTTCTGATGATGTGGTATTAGGTACTTTATTTATTTACATATATTTTTCTAAAATATTATATTATATGGTGTCTACACATCCTGTTTTTTATGAGAAATTTTCTATTAAAATTGAAATTTCACCTCACTAAATGTGATTAGTACTTATGGTAAAAACCCCAGGGGTAAATAGTATAGAAAAACGGAATTATAAGAATATTCTTATTGTTGTCTGTGGAGAACATTAAATGAAAATTTTTCTGTTTTTTCCTTAGTATAGTTTTATAATATTCTATGTATGGATTAGATTTCAATTTATCATGCAAAGATTGATTATAGAGCTAAAGAAATTTTTTTCCAGAAAGAGTTTTATCTTGTATAAAAGAAGGAACATATAAATTTATAGCATATCTAGAAGAGAAAAAACACTTAAAAGATGGAAATGAAATTTATCTTTCAGAGATTGTTTAAAATATAGGAACTGTTTATATTAATGGTGTGCTAGTGGTAAATGAATATCTGTATGCTTTTCTAAATGATTTTCCCAGTGTTATACCTGATCGAGAAGTTCAATTTAATATTGAATTGGTTCATGATGCTAAGAAAATTTAAAAACTACCTTATCTAGTGGATCAATTGGAACTTATTTAATTAAATGATTAGTTACATGAGTATATAGATAAAGGATCAATTCATCCAAGAACTTCATAATGGGGTGATCCTATTTTTTTCGTTATAATCAACGATGGTTATAGGAGACATTTCATTGTTTATAGATATTTGAATAACATTTCTATTATGAATAATTATCATTTTCCTCATATCGATTACTTGACTGATCATCTCTAGGGAGATCTATATTTTTTCAAGATTAAGATGAGATATGGGTACCATCAGCTGAAAATGAAGATGGATGCCATCTTTAAAATAGTATTTCATACTAGACATAATCCTTATGAGTTTTTTGATATGCCCATTAGTTTGAAAAATTCCCGTGGTGTATTCGCGGATCTTATGAATAGAATATTATTTCAATATTTGGATATTTTTTTTCTTTTTAATGATGATATTTATATCATTTAAAAAGTTTAGAGGATCATGAAAAACATTTAAGGATTGTCTTGATTACTATCAACAAAAATAATTTATATGAAATATTTTGAAAATATTTTTTTTGGTTGTAATAGATTTCTTCTTTAAGGGGCACACTAAAAATAAGGATAGAATAATAGTTGGTCCTTCTAAAACAAAATTTTTTGATTAATGGCCAAGACCACCGAATGATACATAGATTCATAAGGTACATAGTTTATTAGGTTATTACTGATGGTTTCCTAAAAACATTTCATGGTTATCTAGCCCAGTAGCTATGTTAACATGAAAAGAGGTTATATATATTTGCAAAAAAAAATCATATGCTTATTTTTAAGAATTGAAGAAGAGATTTTTGAATATTCCAGTATTGGAAATTATTTCTAGAAATGGTATGTTTTTCATCTAGAGTGATTCTTATTTGAAGGGACATGGTGGTGTTCTGATGAAGAATGATCAGGAAATTACTTATTCTTCAAGACATATGAAACCTCATGAGATATATTATACCATATATGATTTGGTATTTAAAAATATGGTTTTTTATTTGAAAATTTGGAAGAATTATTTATATAGATCCAAATTTTAAATAGATATTGATCATAGAATTTTTAAGATTATATTCACATAGATGGTGTTAAAAATGATGCAGATTAGATGGATATAATTGATAAAGGATTAAAATTCCATGAATTCATTCTAGAAAAGAAAAATAAGTGTAAGATGACTTTAGTCAAAAATATCATGCATCATTAACCATGTTACGTTTAGAACATGACCGCTTTATTAATATTTTGATAAATGTTGACTTCGAATTTTTAGGTTCAGGAATTTCTTATATTTTTCAAGTGTTATTGTAGTCATCTCTATCATACAGAATAAATAAAGCATAGAAGAATGATAATTATTAACAAAAAAGATACAATTGGTTAAAATAGGTAAGTTTCTATAATTTAACATTGATAGAGAATGTCTTCTATAAATTTTAAAGAGATTATGTGTACCTTGTGATTCATAGTTGATGTAATAGTTGTTTTGGGAAGCTCATTGTTATCCATTTTCTGTTTATATTAAAAATAGCATGATGTATAAAGAACCTCAAGAGTTTTACTGGTTGAATAGAATGAAAATATATATTACAGATTTTACCATGAAATTTTTGACATTTCAATAGGCTATAAAGAGTGAAAACTTCCAATGTTTATGTATCATCCTTTTCGAGTACCAGAGTTGGAATTGAATAATTTTTCCACAAACATAATGGTGGGACTACTAAAGACATCTTGAGGCAACAATGTGAATTATGTTATTGTTTATAGACTAACTAAATCTATACATTTCCATCTTATTTGAGATACAATGTTTTTGGATCATCTTTCTCAAGTGTACCTCAATGATATTTTCATGTTACAAGAAATTTGTCTTTCCATTGTATCTAACTAGGATTCTAAAGTCAATTATAACTTTTTAAAAGGCCTTTAAAATTAATTGGTCACAAAATTAAATATCAACATAACCTTTCATCTAAAATCTGATAGAAAAACTGAGTAAAAATTAAATTTTTTTGGATATGATTCAATATTGATCAATAGACTTCCAGGGTTGTTGGGATAACTATATTTCACTATATGAGTTTTCTTATAATTTAAATTTTCATTCTAGTATAAATATTGATCCTTTTGAGAAATTATATGGAAAGTATTATCAATATACATCATTTTGTGATGTAGTCGGCGAAAGGAAGTTTATGGGACCATAATTAGTAAAGTAAGTGACCAAGAAAGTGATGTTGATCTTTCATGACATGCAGATAGCTCAGAATAGGAAAAACACATATACAGATAACATGAGGAAACACTTATTGAGGTAGATGATCGTGTTTTTCATAGAATCTGACCATGGAAAATTGTAATTTATTTTGGTAAGAAAGGAATGATAAATCTATGGTTTTTTATACCTTATGAATTCTGGGAAAAATATGGACCATTATCCTATTATGTAGTCTTTCCACCGAATTTAACCAAGGTACACAATGATTTTCATGTTTCGATGTTGAAAAGTATATGTCAGATTCATCTCATGTTTTTGATCCCAGAAAAAGTTCAGATAGATAAGAACCATTCTTATAAATAGAAACATGTTCAAATTCTTGATCATAGAGAGAATATATTGTGGAAAAAGGAAATCCCCATGCTAAGGTTTTGTAGAGAAACCACATGGTTGAAGAGACAGCATGGGAATTTGAAAATTCTTTGGGGGAAAGGTACCCTCACCTGTTTAAAAATTAAATAAAAATTTCATGGATAAAATTTCCAGAAGGTGGGGGGAATGTAACAACCAAGGTACTTATAAGAAAATTTTTTCATAATGGAAATAAATATTCCAATTCATTATAAATATATAATGAAATAACTGATAGTTATAAAATGATGGAATTTTTACTGATGGAATTGTAACTTGACTATAAGACTAGTTACATGAGAATTTGAAATATTAATTTGGAAATAGAATAGTAATCTCAACTACGATAGTATAAATAAAATTTATGTATCTTATAACTTTAATAATCATATATTTATATCATGGAATAAGTGAATAAATGTTTTCGGAAATAATAAATTAAGTGTTGGTATTTTTGTAAGTAATTAATATTTAATTTTAATTTTCAAATTAACATAATGATTTAAAAGAATATTTATTTTCCTAAATTAGATTCATAAATTATTAATTCATTTTCTTATTGAAATTATATTATATTATGAGTCCTTGATTTACTTTTCAAGGTGTTTTTTAATCATAAATATTTTTAATGTTTTTATTTACAAATAAATTATGATTTTATTTAAATATGTAATTTTTCATATTTATAAAATAATTTTGGTAAATTTTAGTTGATTTTTAAATTATACGTGTTGTAAAATGGTTGTGGAGAGCTTTTATAATTTTTTTAAAATACATGAATTTTAAGTGAATAATTAAATACTACAATTTATGGTATTTATAAATTAAAAGTTAAATACCCAATTCCTAACATCATTAATAATGTTTGAACAATAATCTCAAACATATATTTATTATTTTAATATATTTTATGATGAATCTAAAACTATTCATAGTCCAGATCCAAATTAATAAACTAATGAATAAAATAATCAATAAACACTCATAGCTATAAATACCACCCTAATCCATTTTCTCCTCACAACTCATATCCTCGTAGCTTGTTCAAATTATACCCAATTCTATTCCCAATCTTCTTCTTAAATTATGATATCTTCTGGTCTCATAAATAATCCAAAACTAAAGGCCTTAAGGTGGTTCTCCAGAAGGATAATTCAGTAGGTAAAATAATCTTTCATTATCTTTTATTTTATTTTCAATTCCATTTTTATTTATTATACACTCTTCAACTCTCCTAATCCAATAGTCATGAAACAAAAATTATATTACAAATATTTACCTTTTATCATTTTTATCAAAATAGAGATCATTATACTTCTTCTCCACTCACACTTATTCTCAAAATGGAATCATAGTATTTGATGTGCCATTTTATAGACATCATGGTTGTTATTTTTCCAATTTCTATTACCACCTTCACGTCTGGTCATAAAACCATTTTAATTATTAAAACAGGTTTTTATTTGTATGATATAACCTCTATTATGTTTTGGAATATATATATATGATAATATTTAATTATATGAGCACATTGTTTTGTGATGATCAAAGAACCACCAAAATGATCAAAATGAATATCATTAATGTTTTATTTAATTAATACTCATAATATATGAAAAATGATATATGGTATAATTAAAATCTCTAGAATCATGTAAATACAATTATGTTCTAGTTCTATATTTTCTCATCCTTTCGACAGAAAAATCCATTTTGAACTAACCATAGAAATGATGTAAAGGACACACCCAAAATATTGAAAATAACAATATATAATTAATAATTTGGTGGAATGCTGTTATGAAATGATCATATAAGGTGTTATAAAAACAGTTATGCTTCCTTGAAAATATTTATAACTTTTTTTTAATCGTTATACATGAGTTTTTACCACACTTAACGTAACTTGAACTTCATGTAAGGGAATTCTTAACCCAATTTCCATTATTTAGGATAACCTTCTAGTTCAATGATTTTATGAAACTAATATTATTTATGTAATTAATTTTGTTCATATTATGTTTTATTATGTTTATTTATAGTGTATTCATATATTCCTTTCATTCTAATAATTCTCACCTCAATTATATGATATTTATAAGGGACAATTATTTAAAAATCTCCTTTAAAATTTCTATGTTGCAAAATTTAAAAAAGTTGTTTTTATGAAAATATTTACGATTATGTTATGGTTCATGGGAATTAATTTTGATTAATTGTGGGAATTATATCTTCCATTAATTTATTGGGTGTGTTAATGTTTTTGGTTGGTCGTATGTTCACTCTAAGTGTAAGTGAATTGTTTACACCATAAGGCATCTGTGAGGGTTACATTGTACGATAGTCATGTAGGTTACAAATCATAATGTAGTCGTGAGGGTTAAAATATTAATTAAGTAATATCCCAAGTAACCTATATTATTTATTTAGGTTTTCTAGGTTTTATGGAAATCACTTTTTTCATAAATTAATTATATAATACTTTATGGGTGAAAAGGTTGTCTTTATGAAAATGGTTCCGTATGTTTATAACTAATCTTGTAATAATGGGTTCTTTCCTTCTATTTATATGTATTACTATTTCTTTGTGCTCAAAAAAAGTATCAAAATGTCCTTCATAGGGTTTCATGATCGTAAAGATAAAATTACCAGTAAAGATGAATGTTGTGAAGACTTTTATGAAAAGATTTCATGTTTTATTATAAACTTTTTTGATGAAAAAGAAATATTTTGTTTTATGTTGTACCCACTTTGTATGCTTGTATATTAAAATGTATAAAATATGCCCTAATTTTCTAAAACTATTAACGGAAAATATATTCTTGAATGTATAGAAGTGAATTCAAAATGAATTTACTAGATTATGTAATGTTTAAGGCTGGGTCCTAATAGATTTGAATGATCTTGGGAAATAATCAATAGAATGAAATTCATAAAATGAACATGTTCTGAAAAAACCCACTAATACTATGGATTATATCGTAAAATATGATGATTAATATAGTATTTTATAATTATATAGTGATAAAATATACCTAGAATATTTTTTATGATCAGTAATTGAAACATGTCTTAAGAATAACACCAAACTCTAGAAAAAAATGAAAATTTATTTGTATGGAATATGAAATGGAATATATCCTTAATTGATAACAATGATATCTCAAGGAAATTAAATTTATTTATTTAATATTTATATAATAAAAACCTATATTAAAATATAATGATATGAAACATACCATTAACGAAGAATAATTGCGGAAGACACGATCAAGATGTTTTGATGCTAAAAATCCTTAAAATCGAGGAATTATATTTCTTTTAAGCTGATGTAGAATATAAATAATATATATTATTTTGAGGATACACTTTTAAAACATTCATTTGTACAAAACATTATGATTAAAAAGTATCTTATATAGATTTAAAATAAAATATTTTTTCAATGATAATAGAAGTAAATGAATGGAATAAAAAGAATAGGAGAAATATAATTCCCATTAAAATAGGTCTATCCCTTAAAATAAATAACAATAGTATAATATTTTTTGTAATGGGAGAGTGAATTAATAAATTTATATGAATCCCAATGATAATATTAAAATCTACATTCATATAACTATGGATGGTTGAGATGAAATTGTAACTGTTGGTGTCATTGAGATTTTGGGCATAAAAAATATAATTTTAGTAAAAAAATAAATTCCTTGGAAATGGAATGAGTAATCTGGAGAAAAAAATGATAATATGATAAATTGGTATGATATTACTAATAAAAATTGAATTTTGAAAAATTGTGTTTTAAAGAACAGTCTCAATGTTAAAATGGTTGAATGGAGAAAAATGTATGAATACATTGATGTAATTTATGGATTGTGTAATCAATCTAGTCATAAATTTGAATAATTTATAACTACACTATAATGAATATTTATAATCATTATTAATTAAATGGAACATTCTAATGGGATTACTATAGATAAATCATTGTTAGTTGAGTTTATGCTAATGTCCAGAAAAAATGATAATCCTTAGATTTTCAATAGTGGATGATCATTCTATATGATTTGAGATATGAAAATATTAAAAATAATCTGAGTGAAATATGGAGGATTACATGCTTTAGGTAATTATTACTCACTCAAAATAAAAGGATTTTTCACAATTAAAATTTATTTCTGAATTTTAATGTTAAAATATATTATTGTTTTTTATTTATTTAAACACAATTTTCATAGTGTCAAATTGGTTAATTCTGATGGAAATAAGGTGTTCTTCTAAGTATACTATTAATTATAAAATTATAAAAATATTGAAAAAATTTATTATGGTATACAAAATTAGTGGTACAAGTTTCCAAACTAGATATCCAAAAAACCGTTATTATCTTAGTAATAAAGATAAATATGAATTTTCAAATAGAATACCTGGCCATCGTAGAGAAAAATTGTTTAAAAATACTAAAATTCATTGATGATATATCTCCCTTAATAATGAAAAGATATATTCTTTTAGATACTTCTATAAAATGATGAATGGTCAAAAAATGTTACTCGAAAGTAGATATTCAGTATAGTTGTCATCTTGATTATTTTTTCACTGATATAATTAGACTAAATAGACATTAGTACACCAAAAATTCTATGTAATTAATTACCATGATTGATTATTTTCATAGATTTCCTTGGAAAAATTAATGAAACAAAAATCTATGTTTGTAGATATTATCCAAATATTATATAATGATATGGACAAGTAATAAATTTTATATATAAAAATGGTAATTTACAATGTAATGGTGTTTACATGTTTTTATTTTGATTACTACTTGTAAAGTCAAGAGATTATGAATCAAAATAGGGGTATTCAAACTCTATATAAAAATTAATTATGATAATATAAGAATAAACAATGTTATAATGTGATAAGTTATTCATTCTAGGAATAAAATATTAAAATCAATAAATAGGGAAGAATTATTTATGGATTCAAGTATTCAAAAAATGTGTTAGATAATACTTGAAATAGAACAATATTCCAATAAAATGTTTTAAAAATTAATTAATAATATTAAATAATCAATGGATTTTGGGAATCACTACAATAATAATGTGAACAATAAACTTTTTGTGGAATTTTACGAGTGTGTAAAGGAAGGAATATTCCTTGTGTATAAAAAAAATGGAAGAATCCCAAAGTTCATGAGTGAATGATCACAAAAAAATAGGGAATTATGTAATGTAAAGGTAATATAAAATAACATAAAATAAATAGATTATGTAAATGATTGTAATATAGTTATAAGAAAATAAATCGTATAATATTTTGAATAAATAGAACAAAAAAATTAAGAAAAATTATATTCTTCAAAAAACATGTTCAGGTGTTTAGTTTTTATGAGAAAGAAACTAAGATAAACCCAAAATAAATAATCTTGAAGAAAGAAAATATGTATGGATGTACTACATATATTTACTAATATGAATCCTTTTTTATTTTTTGGAGAGTTACATGGTTTCAAAAATATTTGTCTAAAATTGTTCTCAATAAACAATCCTAATTCAAGGGAAATTCTAAAATTCTTACATATTTTCAAGGGAACTCAATAATATTCTTTTAGGAACCATTATTTTTCTAAAATTATTTATTTTCTTATAAAAAAATATCTTATTTAATTTCTTGTTTTTTGAAAATATTTTTCCAATAGGGCTCTTCTTTTTAAATTAAAAGAGTATATACATCCATAAATACATGATGATTTTATTGAAGTATAATTATCTATTTAAAAAATGTTTTTAATTATTATGTTTAATTGGGATTAAACGTTTATGATATCATTTTCTATATTTTAATGAATAGTTTAAAATTAGTTTGACTGTGGATGTGATAACTTGATATTATTCATGATATTACTCTTAATTTTTAGTGTTTATATTTAATGATTGAGGAACTTATTTACATTTCATATGTTATTTTAAATATGAATGTATATGGTTATTAGGTTTCTCCTGTTTAATATAAGAAATTCATTGGAGTTAGTATGTATTGGGTGGGGCCTTTTATAGATCATCGTTTCATTAGTATGTCTCGTCTGAGAAACTAGTTTGGTTTTTTACCTATTTACATATAGACATGGGATGAGGCCTTGGTATTGTGGTTATGAGGTCCTGCATTATGGTTTCCTGGACTATAAAACTAAAAATGTATATGCCATGTGATTATTCATCTCAAAGAATATCCTTGGTTTTGTTTTATTATGGAATTATTTATTTATCTTGTATTCCTTTTATATTATGATCAAGTTTAATTTCAATGTAATGTGTACTGTTTTTTATTCCCCATTGATTATTAATTATTCTTTTGATGTATTGCATAAACATATTGAGAATATGAGCTCACCCCCTTTATTATGATTTTTACCCAGTATGCGAGGAAGTATATTATGAATGACGTGCAGGGATAATCTAGGATTTATGGGTGTTTCCAATGGAATTTATATATTATACTTACATTTAATGTTGTAATGTAAAACTTATGCATGTATCTTGTTTTAAAAATCTACATCTCTATTTGGTCGTTCCGGATATGTCTTCTTTATGTATAATCCAATCTAATAAAATAAGGCACTGGGTCTGGGAAGCTGGGATCAGGGAACTTATAGTTCATATCAGATGATGTTTAGTAGAATCCTTTGAAAATAGAATTTGAAAATATATATTAGTAAACAAAACCCTAAGATATACATTGATTATAAGCATAAAAGAACATTCTATAATTTTGGTACGATATAGATTATGTGGATTTTAATAGAAAATACATAAATGTCTAGATACTAAAAGTTGACAATGTTCTAGAATAGTTAAACCTAGGAAGAACAACTCCAAAAGGTGTTTTGGGCTTGAATCTAGGTAACCTACTACACGACAACGGGCCTTAATATACACCTAGTTGGATACTCTTAGGGGATATGCATAGGATAATTTTCATTTTCTATACAAACCGTTATTAAGGATTTAATTGTAAATATATCCCCAAAGAATCCATTCTTATGATTATAGGATTATAAATTAAATTTTTTTCAATTTATGTTAAGTATTTTACTAGTTCGACATTACAAATTATGATTCATATACTAATTCAGTGTATTCATTTATTTATAAATTGTGCCATGCAGAAGGAATGGAAACCCCATGAACACATGTATCCCATTTAGGGATTTCCCTTCTATATAAGGAAATGTTATTGGTTCTAGAGTTGTGACATGTACTGAGACACTTATATATATACTGGGATACCTGAGTAAGTTTATGAATAACAAAATTACCCATATGGAGCATCCTAATCCATAATATAGAGGAGAAATTCCAGACTACTTTATTTGAACACATCCTCTATCATTTAATGGGACTAAAATCCCATACATAGTAGAGTAGTAGATAAGATCCTTAGAGAATATATTTATCACTTTATGAAGTAATGAATAGGAGAATAATTTCATGGTAGTGTATCATCAATCATGAGATGCTAATCCATAGTGGTCTTTGATTCCAAACAAAAATGAGGAAGAACAAATTGAAAATACGGAATGGATGGATATTAAGGAAAGTTTTCTCAAGAAATACATCCCTAGAAAACAACGAGAATATATGGAAAAGAAATTCATGATTGTATAGAGGAAAGAGGATGAAAATGTTGTAATGTCTAAATCCAACATTACCTAGTTATCAAGGGATGTTGTGGACTATATATGTAATCCAAGGGGCACGATTGATCGATTAATTGATGGTTTAAAATCATTCCTCTGAATGGAATTGGTCTCTAAAAATTAATCATCATATGAAAAGATAGTATCATGTGCTATCAAGGTAGAATAATAATTCACTATGTATATTAACTTTAATGTAATGGAAAATAATAATAGGGTTCTTGAAAACTTTGTATAAGGAAATATGGAAATGGGGAAGGGAAGAGATGACTTTCCACCCTATATTATTTGTTTAATGAAACACCCTAGAACTTTCCTACAGGGAATGGGTGTTTGTTACATGTGTGGAAAGAACGTCCAAAAATCACATTATTGGATAGGAAAGAAATAATATTCCAATGTTCAATGCTATAATTGTAATGAGAAGGGACATTATTCTCATAAATTTCCAAATAATCAAAGAAAATGTCCCCAAAGAAGTAAAAGGGATCAAGGCCAAGATTATGCAGTCACAACTGCTGAGGTTGAAGTTCCTAACGATGTAGTGGTTGGTACTTTAATCATTTCATCAAATACAGATAATTATTTAATTTATTCATGACCATCACATTCATTCATATCTCACCTATTTTCTAGGAAAATTAAGTATTTCAATTTTATTTAATAGAGGAGTTGGCAGTCAAATCTCCAAATGGAAGTATCATTTCAACAAAGATGGGTCGATCAGCCCCCCATGTGACACATAAATTGGCTTTAGTTGTTGACCTTATAATCATACCAATGATTGAATTTGATAAAATTCTCATAATGAATTGGATTTCAAATTATTTTGTGAAGATCTATTAATATAAGAAATTAGTTATAATTTTTGAAATGATGTAGAGTCCTTTATCATTAGAGAAGAAACCTCAACATCTGATTCTTATCTACATCCCACCCTAGTAGCTCTATTGAATTCAATTCATGGAGTTTAAGAGGGAACAATATCAATAGGTGATGAAAAAAATGTTCAAATTGAGGATGTACATATTGTTCAATTATACATTCATGTATTTCCATAGGATTTACCGAGACATTCACCATAGTAGGAAATTGAGTTTTTATTGATTTCTTTCCTCATGAGAGGTCTATATCAAATACTCCATATATAATTGCCGCAATAGAATTTGTGAACTTTAAGAAACAACTAGAGGAGTTGAGTAGTAAGTGGTTTATTTTACCTAGTGTTTATATAGTAGGAGATCATTTTTATTTCGTTAAGAAAAAAGACGGATATATGAGGATGTGTATTGAATACTAGGAGATTAATGAAATTAAGATAAAGAGAATGTATCATCTTCTTCAGATTAATGATTTCTTAGATCAACTTCATGGATCCCAATATTTTTCGATAGATTAACTTCAATCTATATATCATCAGTTGTGTGTGAGGTAGAAAGATATTCCAAAGACAACATTTCAAACAAGGTATGGGCATTACGAGTTTATAGTAATGCCTTTTATAATGACTAATTCACCATTAGTTTTCATGGATCTAATTATTAGAGTTTTCAAGTAATATCTTGATCAATTTGTTGTGGTATTTATTGATGATGTTTTAGTATACTCCAAAAAATATGAAGATCATGAGATCTAGTTGTGCATTCTTCTATACACTCATAGAATAAATGAGTTATATGGTATGCTTAACAATAAAGAATTTTTTCTTAAAATGGTTTCTTTTCTTATAAATATTTTCTTTAAAGGCGGAATCATAGATTATCCGGCGAAGACAAATGCATTTCAATAATGGAGTACACCAACGAATATGACTAAGGTACATAGTTTGATTGGTTTAGTGGCTTATTATTGGTGATTCATTCAGAAATTCACCCAAATATCTAATCTCTTAACCAATAATACATCGAAAGTGGTTAGGTTTTTATGGGAAAAATAATATGATGATTTTTTTAAAGAATTTAAGAAAATGTTAGTGTATGTCACAATCATGACTCTACAATCAAAAAATGGTGCGTTTGTGATTTATAGTGATGAATAAAACAATGAACATAGTTGTTAACTTATGAAGAATGATAGAGTTATGGAATATGAATAAAGGTAGTTAAATATCATTAACATAACTATCGAACTCATGATCTTGAGTTTGCAGCTATAGTATTTTATCTGATGTCATGGAGACATTATCTATATGGTAAAAGATTTGAGATATCTACATATCACCAGAGCTTGAAATATATCTCCTCACAAAAATAACCCACTATGATGAAAAGGATTTGGATCAAACTACTGAAATATTATGATTATTCAATACACTATCACCCAGGAAAGAAAAATAAGGTAGTTGATGCATTAATCCAGAAGGATCATGGAGTTATAAAAAAATGAGGATTTTAAGGGATCCAATGTACTTGAATATTATAAATATGGATATGGAAATTCCCAATTAAGGTGAAACATCATTAATTTTTCAAGTTGCCTCCCAACCATATTTATCAGAAAGGATTTAATGTTCTCAGATTGATTATTCAAATCTTCAAAAGAAAATTAAATGTATGAATGAAGGGAAGTTGGAAGACATTGTGTATAAAGATGTAATTATAAAATTTGGGAGGAGGATATGTGTTCTATATATCCCTGAGATAAAAATAAAGTTATTCAATGATGAACATAGCTTGAATTTCCTTATACACCCTAGAATCCCTAAGATGTATAATGATCTGAAAGAACATTTCTGGTGGGAAAACATGAATAGGGAAATTATTGAATATATATCAAGATGTTTAGTCTATCAATAGGTGAAGGATGAAAAAACCTCATAGATATGTCTTGCTACCTCTTCCTATTCAAACATGGAAATTGGATGAAATCACAATTTATTTTTTCACTAGTTTACCAAAAACACCAAGAATAAATGACTTAATATATGTGAATATTGACCGACTTACCAAATATGCTCATTTCCTCTATGTAGGGGAGGATATTTAACTAGAGCACCTTGTAGTGATATATATTAATGAAGTTGTAAGACTTAATGGAGAACCTATCTCAATTCTGTTAGATTGTGATCCACGATTTACAATAATATTTTTGAAATGTTTAGAAATCATTGGAAATTATTCTTTATTTGAGTATTTCTTATCACCCTCAAACTGATGGGAGACTAGAAAGGATGATACAAACATTATAATACACGTTTATATCATGCTCACTTTATTTTCATGTAAATGGGATCAGTATTTACCTTTTGAAGTGTTTCCCTACAACAACATTTTCCATTCAGTATTCAAATGACACCATATGAAGCATTATATGAATAGTGATCTCGTACACCAACATGTGGGGATGAAGTTGGTGAATGGAAGATTTTAGACCAAGAAATTGTAGAGGAAAAATAGACCAAGGTATATACTATTCAAACACACATCAAAGAAGATCATATAAAGAAAAAGAGTTATGCCCATAATCAAAGGATTTGTAATTACTAGTGAGAGGTCAAGTTTTTATGAACGTATCTCCATGGAAGGGTGTTATAAAATTATGAATGAAAGAGAAGGTAAGCCCTTGGTACACTGTTTCTTTTTAAATTTTGGAGAGAATAAGAGTTTTAGATTATCATTTAGCAATGCAGCCTATCCATTCTATGGTACACAATGTGTTCCACACCAATTTATCAAGGGAGTACATTCCAGGCCCAACACATGTACTCACTTTTGAAGGAATAGAGTTGGAACCTGACTTATCTTACTATGAAGAGACTATCTATATTATATACTATAATGAAAGGTTTTCTAGGAATCTGATCACTCAGTTGGAAAAGGTACTCTGGAAAAATCATAAAATTAAAGAGGGGACATGGGAACCTAAGTCACTTATGATGAATAACTACCCAAATCATTTTATGAGGTAATATTCCAAGAATTTTGAGGACGAAATATTTTTTAGGAGAGGATAATGTAGCAACCCATATCACTATAAACAAATTTCTCTTCTTAGGTTTATTTAATGTAGTATAGATCCCATAAAATCACTTATAAAACATTGTACAATAATTATAAATGAAGAACGAATGAAATAAGTGGTATTTTTGGAGGATTTGGAACCTATACTGATGAAATAATAACTTTCCCTTTTTGAATATTTTTGTTACCCTTATGAATAGTATTACACCCCTTATGAATAATAACTTCACCCATGAAAGTATGAATAAAATTTAGGCATCTCATAAGTGAATTTATGATATAATTATGTCATAGTTAAAGTAATTGAATATTTTAAAAGTTAGTATTTAAGTGTGTTTAAATTTATAATTCATATATTTTGTAATTAGAATTTGATAATGAATAAAATTATTTAAAAGAAAAATTAATTTTCAGAAAATGGATTCATAAATCAACATTTTTTTTCTTATGATTTTAGGATAATTTTATGTGACCTTAGTTCCTTTTTTATCGTGGTATAAAATAATAATTAAATTGAAAATCCATATTTTTCAAGTAAATAATGATTTTCTTTAAAAATTAAATATCACATATTAAGATAATTAATTTTGATAAAATGACGTTACTTATTTAACTCTACACATAAAAAAGGTTGGGGTGAATATTTTTGATTTTTCAAAAATACATTAATTTTTATTGAATAGTAAAATATGATAATTTATGATTAATATTAAATACATGATTTAGTGAGTCATAAGTGATATATGGACTATGTAACCAAATAATTATGAACTCTTCTTAATTATTTTAACAGATTTAATGATAATTTTTATATTATTCATAGTCTTGATCCAAACTAATAACCAAAAGAATGAGATATTCAAACACCACCTCTCTCATCCACTAAAAAACAACCCTCACCCCCTCTTAAATTCACTTCTCTGTGCCTTCAAACTTTTCAAAGTTCTACAAAAATCTTTTTCCCTAGTCTCTCCCCACATCTCAGATCTCTTGGTCTTATGAAAAGGCCAAAATTTCATTTCATAGGGAGGTTCTAAAAAGGTTAATTCAATAGTTAAACCCCCATCCTTCTACTTTTCTTCCTCAATGCATTTTATAATTATTTTGAGAAACCACTTTTTGGATAAGTGGGATCCTTAAAAAATCATTCAATGAAAGTCATATAACCCTAAAAACCAACTTCAATATTCAATTTTCAAAATTCAAAATTAAAACTACAACATCACCAACTCCTAAGGCCAACTCCCACCACATGTTGTGTACCCTGACACAAAACAAACTTGTCATCGTAACACTTGTGATTAATGACCCATATAATCATTTTTTATAATTATTAAGAATCATAATTTTCATAAAAAACTCACAACATAACACCATAGATCATAAATACCCTCATTGATGAAATGCAAGAAGAATCGCCAGAAGAGAAGTGACCTTAATGAAAATCACAAGAATAGGCCCCACTGAGACACTTTCTAGAAATCATTGAAAACTGATCCATCCTAGAGAAGAAACGTGAAAATAAATAACAAATCATCACTAAGGGAGATATATGTTCCACCTCAGAGATTCATTTTTTCCATCTTCAAAGAAAACATTACATGGAGATCCAAAAGAGAAAAATCCCACACTAGAGTTCCACCTAGAATATTGTATGTCGCTAAAACCACACCTCACAAAGCCCCATTCTAATCAAATTCATTAGATTGAATCAGATGGGAGTGTCAGACTTTGAATCTTGGTTAGATTTTATCAGACGAGCATGACATTTAACTCTGATGAAAATCTCCCCCAGTGCATTAAATCGGAATCAACCATCTCCTCACACCTATGTATAGCATGTGAAAAACAAAATTAGTTCCAATAAATAGTTCATTGATCCCAGAACATCAATTCAAATTTACAAAAGAACCTCTAATATCATTTTATAACATGGTAAAATTATTAAACAAACCACCATTGTGTAATGGGCTTGTAAGTGGTTGTCAACACGGTCATTACATTCTAGCATCCGACAAATCTGTTGAGTGTTGACACCATGTACTGAGCCAGATACCTCGAGTGTCGTCCCTGCTACATTTTAGAACCCAGGAAACCCCTAACTCCAAATAGAATAATCTTCTCCCATCATCAACCATTGTGTTCTATTTTCATCACATCTGAGGGGAGTTGGCGATGCGTACTCACCCGGATTCTTCTGGTGTCGTCCTACAACCACCTAAGGACAAGACAACCAAAAACAATGCACTCAACATTTCAAAAAATGTAAAAACACAAATGGGGAAATAGAATTATAGAGCAAGGAACAAACTAATGGAGTTGATTATATTTGTAATTTCTCTAAGATCATGTGAACAATGATCATCCATGATCGAGAGGTGCTGATTTACAACCCTTATGGATGATGAACCTTCATTCTTCAATTTATCCTTCAAGACTGGAAATGAAAAAAAATGGTTGAAAAAATTATAAAATATGTATTTTGTCTCATTTAATGTTTTTTAACTAGTATATATACAAAATTCTAATTCATATGAAAAAAAATTTCGTAATTATTAAAATTCCACTATATTAATCAAAACTATTATCACTAATTTTTATATAATACCTCATCCTCATACACAATAAAAAATTGATTTATACTACCATTTATTCTTCTAGATTTTTATTGTTATTATATTAATTGAATTATAGAGAAATATATCCTTTCCACATGAAAATCTATACTCATATACAATTATACTGGTCATGAAAACAAAGGAAACGAACACCATCGAGTGATAAATTTGTAACTTATAACACATTAAAAAGGCCATAACTGAACTTATTAAAATTATACTATATCAAATACATATATAGAAGTTTCAAAATTAATAAATTAATGGATCTAGTTTTATTCCCTCGGACATTAAGGTAAATTGTATAATACAATCACACATAACGTAAGGGTTTCTACTGAATCCTCCATTTTCTTTTGAGTTACAATTCTTTCTATTTTTACACAAATGAAAATATAAATTAATCTTATTTACTCCAAAAAAATATGTGTGAATGTTCTAAATATATGTAAAAAATAAAATTCTTTATTTTATGGTGATTCTCATGTTTTAAAATGACCTTTCTCAAATTCTTGATGATAGACAAGCCTGATTCAAGGGTACATCAGAAATTATTACATATTTCCAAGGGAACTATATAATATTTTTTAATAAACTACTGTTTTATTAAAATCAGTCAATTTATAACGATAAAACTATCTTAGATGACTTTTAGTTTTATGAAATGAGTTTTCCAACAGAACATTTATTTTCAATGTAAAATAGTATTTCTATCAAGAAATTCAATATGATATTAATATAGTATATTCATCTATTTCAACACTATTATTGACTCTTATGATTAATTGGGATTAATATTTAATGATATAATTTACAGTATTTTAATGAGTGGTTTATGATTGGTTTGATTTTGGATGTGCAATCCAGATACTATTTACCATGTTCTTTTGAATGGTTAGTGTTTATGTTTAATGACAGGGGAAGTTATTTACATTTCATTTATTAATTTAAATACGAATTTGTATATTGTTTTGTATTACCCCTTTAATATGATTAATTCATTGACCTTATTATGTGTTTGGTGTGGCCCGTTGTGTCCCCTCATTGCATCAGTAGGTGTCATGAGACAAACTAGTTTTGGTGTTCACCTGTTTATGTATGGTCTTGACATGAGGCTATGAAAGTATGGTTATGGTGTCCCTCATTATGAATTATCTAATTATGAAACAAGTAATTTATAGTCCATTTGATTACTCAATTAGTATAATATCCATGTTTATGTTTTATTATCGTATTATTTATTTATAATTTATTCCTTCCATATTATGCTCAAGTTTACTTTTATTGGAATGTGTACTTTTATTTATTCACCATTCTTTATTACTTATGATTACTCTATGTCACTTACCATAATTGTTCATATGATATCACCCCTTTATTATGTTTTATTTTTCCCTAGTATATGTATAATTTTATTATGAATGACTTGTAGGGATAATCGACGAGTTATGGTTGTTTATAATAAAAATTTTATATTGTATTTCCTTTCAATATTGTAATGAAAAACTTATGTATGTATCTTGTTTTCCTAAGATATTAAACTATTTGGTCCTTAGGTATATTTCTTCTTTATTTATATGAAAATTAAATAAAATAAGACACTGGATTTGGGAAACTGAGGTTAGGGTCCACACATTAATTTATTAAAAAAAATCAGAAAAAATGTGTTTCTTTTCAATATCATTCCAATGAATATAGTTAAAAAAATATTAAAGTTGCTAAATAAATAAATACGGGTTTTACAAATTATGATGATCTGTAAAGGTATTTTTTCAATCAATATTCATATTATAATAGAATACCATTATTAAACTGTTGTTGTTAGAGTCCCATATATTTTTTTGATAAAAATACAACTTTTGGTGTAACTTTTCAATTCCTTAGGTAATTCTTAATACAACCGAGATAAATATTTGAAGATGATAAATTATGAGGACAATAATAAAAAATTTCCAAATATATATAATTTTTTTTGTTTAAATTCATGGAGTTAAAAAGTTTGAAATAGACAAAAACTATTATTTTAATGATGAGGTATGTGGATGGTATGATCATTTTGGTCATCATTTACAAGAATTTATGAATAATCTTCTTAGGATGGTTCCACTTATTAGGTAATAAATGTTTTATGGTTAAGGGAATATTAAAAGAAAAATCATTATTATATAAAAAATTTCTATATTCTAGAAAAACAAGGATTCCATAGTTTCTAGATAGTTGATGCTCTTAATATATGTTAGGAAATAAATAAATCATGAACATCATCAAATAAAATAATGTAGGATTTGTTACATTTGTGAATAATTTTTTTTTAAAAAAGGATTTTTAAAAATCCGATATTAAATTAATAAATTTAAATCCCCATGATTTTTTAGATGGAATTAAACCCAATATAAATTGTTTCAACAAAATATTTGATAATTGGAATGAATATATCTTCATAAATTATTTTTTATTTATAAATCATAAAAATTATATAAATATTTTAACCAATGGAGACCTAACTTATGGTAATTTGATATAAATTAGATATCTTTTTAACTCTTGTTATCTAAGTGCTATAGATGAAAATGAGTTTTGGAATATGTGATATGGCCATAAGTGTTAAGTAAAGATGAGTAAAATATATAAATAGGAAGTTATAAAATATCATACTCATATTAAGGTAAATATACATTATTTATAACACATGTGAAAAAGTTACAATTATTAACAGATCTCATTGAAGGGTAGATATTTGGTTATCCCATTTTCTTAAACATATTGACCAGGATATCTATTGACAAATGATTAATCAGTAAAAAAAATATATGTACATTATAACCTTCATTAATTAATAACCTGGATT
This sequence comes from Viscum album, assembly GCA_963277665.1. Taxonomy (NCBI): domain Eukaryota; kingdom Viridiplantae; phylum Streptophyta; class Magnoliopsida; order Santalales; family Viscaceae; genus Viscum; species Viscum album. The sequence continues at coordinate 1,977,362,416 of OY728146.1, read as the reverse complement.
ACATGGGAAATATCTATGAAAAAAAATATGAGGTTGTGGACATGTTCAAGATATATAGAAAGAATGTTGAGAATGAATAAGTTTTATATATAAGAAAATGAGAATATAAATTAGATAGGAGTTCACATGTAACTCTATTAAATCATATATTTCTATGGATGGGATTAAAAATCAAAAAAAATTATATTTAAACTCCAAATAAAAATTGAGTAGTGGAAAAAACAATAATATTCTAGTTAAAATGATACATGTTCAGCTTTTAGTGTAGAAAATACTCAAATAATTATATATGGATAATGTTTGTATAACTCCAAATATTCAGCAAAAATAATTTCTAATTCAAAATATTTATGAATATCAATTTGAACTATTATAAAAAAGGAGTATTACTATTAAATAATTCATGATTTTTTTGAGTATCTACGAGTAGATAATTAAAACAAAACAATCATGTCAATTTGAAGAAATGGATGAGGAATTAATATTCCTTGGTTATACAAACAATAGGATAATCTATTTGATCTAGAGTAAATGATCAAAAAATTGTTTAAATTTTTGAGTTTAAGGTTATTTATTTATGGTTAAAATAATTTGATGAAGAAAATGATTATACAGATTTTTTAATGGTTGTAATCATAAAATTTTCCAAATAAACTAAATACAATTTTCAAAACCCATACAAGAGAAATGATAAAATTATATAGTGTTTCGTGTGATGGGAAAGAAACTCATGGAAACCAAAACCCCATATTCTATAAAAATAAACATATGTTGAAGCAATTGAAACTATCAAAACTAGAAAACCTCTAACTCATATGATAAAGAAACGAAGAATATAACATATGATATATTTAATTGATAAAAAAACCACAATCACTATAGGAAGATCATGAAAATAAATAATGGTTAGAAGAAATGAATAGTAATTTTGATCAGATTGAGAAGAATGATACATGGGAACATGACACAAGACTAAAAGGTAAAAATTACATTGGAAATAATTGGGTGTTTAGGAAAAAATAAATAATAGGGAAAAGGATTTAATAAAAAATTCTATGATCATATGTAAAAGGTACGAATAGGTTCAACTTGTTGATTTTGAGGAAATATTATCCCCTATTAAAATACCTGAAATAATTAACATGTTCTTAACTATTTATTTTCATCAAAGATAAAAATCATATCAAAAAGATTGTTTGTCAGATTTAATAAATGTGGATGTTAGGGAAGAAGTTTATAATGAATAAATACATTCAATAAACAGTAAAAATAATAATATAATATAATATAATATGAATATAGGAAAATATTTTTCGAAGTGGTATCTTTGATCCTGGTAATCAAAACATGATAATTTCATAAAACCATTAAGGAATTCAAGATAAAATGATAACTGAAATATTTATGTAATGTTATGTGGTTATAGAAATTTTCAATTTATTTTTTATCATGATGAACTAATAATTTAATGTGATAAATATTTTATGTTTAAAGATTTATAAAAACACACGAATAGATGATTTGAGATGTAAATTATTGGGGAAATGAATTTCATTCCCATTTTTAGGTTTTGTAATGTGAAGGATACATTTTCATTTTAGAAGAAATGTTTCCCTAAAAATTATTAAATAATTTTGTCATCAAATATTTAAACGAATTATTACAACTATTTATATAAATATTAATATGAATAAAAATAAATCTATTTAATTTTTGAATAAGATATAATTTTAAAATATGATCAAATGATATCTTTATCATATAGAGTATTGGCTTGATATTTTTTATTTTGTAAAAAAATATTCTATGTATCAAAGTAGTCTTAAATAATCGCATTGGAAGAATACCAAAATAATTGTTAGTTTTTTCAAAGGAACAATGAATTATATATTAATATAAAATAAATTTAGTCTTTCTTTAAAACCTAGACTCCAGTAACATGGTCCCAATGTCTACATCATTACATAGGCATATATAAAAGGGGTTCAAATCCTGAATGACTAATTAGTTTAATAGACATAGAGAAACAGATACATATATGGTAAAAAAATTCCTTGGGTATAAAATACAAATCATATTAATGGAAACTATTAAACAAACATGAACTCATTTAAATAATTCTTCTTCATATATTGGGTAAAGGAAACAAAATAATGGTATGTTCATATATTTAGTTTGTGGTACTTATATCAAAATCAATCATTAATTGATTTGGAATAATAAATATGGAAAGGTAAATAAATAAATTCAAATTACATTTAATAAATAACACAAATATAATAATTAAATAGGGAATAATAATCTTGGGAAGTTGAATTACTGAACACACATTCCATTTAATCAATAACTTTAGCACAAAATGCTTATATAGATTATATAAATGCAATAATCTCGTTGATAATAATAACAGAATACTCAATTAAGTATAATAAATAATTTTATAAGTCATTATAAAAGACATCATGATATCTATATTATCAATAAATATTACAACTATTTTTTAAACTATGTAAAAATTTCATTTATTTTAGAAAATGGATTTGTCTCATGAGACATAATGATGCATCAAGAGACTATATAATTCTACACCCAAATCATCACTTCATGTTTAATTTATTACTCACATATTTAATTAATGATTTAATTAATTATTCAACATTTGTTATCAATAAATATTCAAACTGATTAAATAATATAGATTTATCATTATTTTTCCAGTTAATCATAAAAAATTAAAAGTATACATTGTATGTAAAAATGGTAAAATATTATTGAAATAATTGTATCTATGATATATGGAATATGGATATTTAAGGTGGAAGTAATTTTTTATAATAAATTATGACAATAATGTGATTGTCTCAAGTAAATGTTAATTGTAACACAATTGAACTTGAAATTATAGGTTACCATGAGTTCATTAAGAAACTAGTTTTTTGAAATAAAATAATTTTATGTAGAACAATACTGATAATATAAGTGAAATATTAAAATAATCATTCAAAAAAGTTTTTTCATTGTAAAACCATTCAAAACAAGTATGATAAGTCACATATATTAAAATCATTATGGTGGCCTGGAATTCGATTATCCCTATATCTATTATGAAAATTCCTATTGATTTTTTTTTCGAAAACTATCACTTATAAAAAATTGAATTATTTCTTTATAAACCTATATAAAAATCATCAATATCATAAAATTAAATAAGTAATAATTTAAATAAATACAATTACTTTTTAAAATAATTTTTTTTAAACAAGGCCATGGAATAGAGATTTATCCTATTAAAAGGGATAATAAAATTAATTTGATTTAAACATTCATTTACATTAATATAGTACCAAATAGATTAAATTATGGAATAAAATAAAAAAACACCTTTTATATCTAGTGGATAATAATATTATTGTTTCATATGATGTATAAATGATAAGTCCCCTTCAAATAAGTAGTAATCCCAAAAAAAAAGTGAGATTGTAAATAGATTCTATCCTTTTCAGTAAATTTTAAATTTACATCCCATGAACGAATAGACAAAAATTGAAACAATAATAATTAACAATAAAAATTTATTCTTTTTAAATAAAATATTGGGGAATTATATTCACTACATAAAAGTGAATTGGGGAATATTAACAGATAAATATCAATAAAATGAAAATTGAGATGAAATTCATTACCTCACGCTTTACTTTAGATGATTATTTTTTAAGCTGGTGTATAATAGTTTTAATAAAGTAAATAATTTATTCAAAAAAAATATTAAAAATATAATTTCATACATGATACTCTTATAACATTCTACCTCTCTATTATTAACAGTGTCTCATTATTATCATCATTTATGATTTTTATTTTTTAATTTATCAGGACCATTTTTTCATGAATGTTCTAGTTCATCTGTACAGATATAGTTCCATCATATAAAAAATAATATCAATGTTATAAATATCATATATAATAATTAAATTCCTTTTTAAAATTTTTCATGAAATTTTGACACTTGTAATGAATCATATCACTTCATGGAGACGATTGGTCATGTGAACACATGAGTGCCAATATCATTCCCTTGATGGTAGAAAGGGTAATGAATAGGTTAATATATTAATTTTACATATTTAATTCATTTAATATAATGAAATAATTATTATTAAAATCATTATGATAGCCTATGTGATATGGTTGTGGGAAAAAATTGCATCAGTTCATGAGGTGGTAGTCCACTGTAAACACGAGAGAAGGATTTGTTTCTTAATTTTTAGAGAAAAATATAGATAAATATTATTCTATCCACATAATAACATCAAAGTATATTTTATATAAATATTTTATTATAATTTATGTTATAAGACATATTTTAATGTGGTTAAAGAAGAAACAAAAACAAATATATTTGTTAAGAGGATTTTCTTCTGTTAGAGAAACATCCTTTAGATCTCCTTATAAAGAGCCCATAGGTTGCCTTTCTAGAAGACAAAAACCACTACAATGTGGATAAGGACGTAGGGAGTTAATTTTTTAGGTTTCGGTTGATCAAAATGGGTTTATAGTTTGATATAGTGAGGGAAGCGAGTTCCCTTTCAAAAATTAGAAGGAGAGAAATTTTTTATACACCCACACTATTCAATAATGGCCAGACACTCTAACCACATGTGCCAAAAAAAATAATAATTAAAGGAATTAGTGGATTTTAATTAATACACACATATTTAACGCAAAAATAGAATCATTTTTAAAATATGATTCTCTATTATCCTCTAATTTTAATTTTACCATATTTGTTTTCAATACGATAACTAGTATTTTTACATTGGTAATTAATCATTTATTCCTCAAAAATAATTATTTTTAGATAATTTTTACATAATTATTTTAAATATTAGGTCAAATGTTTCAATTAATAAATAAATTTTTTGGATAATAAATTTTATCAAAATTGTACGTAATCCGTAAAATCTCATTTTAACCTTGACCCTTTTACTTAATTTATAATGTTTTAAATAATCATATGGGAAAAAAGAAAACGTGAAATAATTAAATATATTTAATTATGATTATTCAAAAATTGAAATAAAATTTTTTAAACAAAACACACATAATTTGAAAATATTTAATTAAAATAAACCCATAAAATTCATTATAAAATATTTTGTTCAAATAATGCATTTTCCATGAAAAAGATGGTCTGATATTTACTATATGGCAAGTAATAAGCATTATATGTAATTAAATTTATATATTTAGATATATAATCTATAATTTTAATATATATAATTCATCATTATTTATTTTTTTAATTTATTAAATGTATAGAAATTATTCCTTTATAAAAAATTCATTTTTTGAAAAATAATACAGTTTTAGAAAATATCATATTTTACCACCAATTTGTGTTTTCATGATTTATAGGAAAATAAAATTCAATATATTATTAATTAAAAATATTTTTACATGTTATTAATAATAATATCATAAAATATTGAATATTTATTTTTTTATTATAAATGAAATCTTACTTCTATGGGAAAAGATCATAAATTCATTCTAGGATTATTTTTACTATATATGTCAAAAAAATATATTAATCTTTTTAAATAATTATTTTTTTGAAATTAACTACTAAAATTTTTATTTTTTATATTTTTATTAAAATATAATTTTCCCCATAATAATTTTGGATCGATTTTGATAATCATATCTCCTATAAAAATTTATTTCCCAATATTTCATGGATATTACCATAAAAGTTAGGGTTATTCTTCTTCATAACATCCTCATGTTCCCACATCAATTCATTCATTTCAGTATTTCTCCTGAGTATGATAACATTTCAAGTCACATGATTCCTAAACAATTTCTCTACTGTATCAAATATAAATATACGGGATATTTATAGTAACATAGGTTAGGTTCCAATTAAATCTTTTTAGAGGTGTTAACATGTTTTGGGTATGGCATGTACTTCCCTAATAATGATATATGGATGAATTTATAGAGGCTTGGTGTAATTTTTTGTTAGTTATACATAGTTCCAATATTTTCACAAATTCCAACGGGTCTGATGTACCCGGAAATCAGTTTTCCCTTCTTACTGATCCTTATGAAACACTTCTATGGAGATAATTTCAAGAAAACCTGACCTCCTATATGAAATTCCAAATCCTTCTTCCTATTATTGATATAACTCATTTTAATTATTTTATATACATCTATATTAGTGTTAATTATAATTATCTTTTTTAATTCAAATTAAATAATTTCTCAGCCTATAACTTCCCTTTCAAAAACATCATTGGAATAGGTAAGAGTACAACAACGTTTTCCATATAATTCTACATATTATTCCATTTAAATATTTAAATGGAAACAATTGTTATAGGAAACATATAAAAATGATATATATTGATCCAATATACAATGAAATTTAATTTATAATTTCCCTAACATGTATTCCAATGTTTGAATAGTCTTTTCAAATTTCCCATCAGTTTGAGGATGGTAGTTGGGGATAAAATAAAGCTTCCTATTAAGAGTCTTTTGATGATTATACTATAATTTTATAACTAATAGATTAATAATTATATAAAATAGAAATAGGTTCACCCTGAAGTTTTAAAATATTATCAATATAGATCCATGTGAGGCACATGAGAGGAAAATATTCTCTTATAGTGAGGAAATTTACATATTTAGTAAAGCTTCCAATATAAAAAATGCAATATTCAATGTAGGAGTCTTTGGTAGTTTTATAAAAATTAACATTGTAATTTCATCCATTTTATACATATTAATAGGAATAGTTTCCATTAATTCTATAGGAAGTTGTCTCTCATCCATTAGATTTGGAAAACCTAACATCTTGATAAAAATAAGTTATTTCCAACTTCATTTTATCCCAAAAAATATGTTACCAAAAGTCATTATACATCGTGGTTCTTTATTAGGGAAAAAATGAAATTCGAGCTATAAGAATCAACCATAATTTTCATTTTTATCTTAGTTATAAAAGGAAAACAAAACCAACTTCCAAATTAAAAAAACCAAATTCTTAAATGAATTTTGTCAGATTCCCATCATTCACATTTTTATTTTACTATATCCATGATCATAAAATCCATATTAATCATCATTTGGGTGAGAAATTCATGATTCATCCTACTCAATGCATCTACTAAAATATTTTCTTTCCCTAAGTGGTTGTGGATTTCCCCATTATAACCCTTGAGTATCTCAGTCTATCACCTTTTCCACGTATTTATAAATTTAAATTAAAATATGTTTTTGAGATCTTATAATTTGGTTATATATCATATATTTTACTACAATGATAATGACAAGATATCTTAAAATAAATGATTACAACTACCCAGACAAGATCATTGGTTTCATAGTTTTCTTCATGAGTTTCTAACTAACCTGATTAATTTTCAGTATCATTATAATTACCTATAAGGATACCACCATTTCCATTATAAAATTCATCACTATATATCAGAGACTCATCATTTAAAAATGGTAGATTCAAAATTGTTACTTTTAACAAACTCTTCATTAATTATTCGAATAATTATTCAAATTACATTGTCTAGAAAAACATAACCTCATTATTTATAGTCTAGGTTAATTTGTTTACCAATCATGAAAAATTATAAATGAATCACTAATAGTAACCTATAAAACCAACAAATCTATATACCTCAGTAACGTTAATTGGTGTAGGAAATTCTGTAGATATCATCATCTTCACATGATCAACTATAATTTCATCATTAGAGACAATATAGCTTTGAAGTGAATCCCCCTAAAGAAAAATAACTTGTACTAAATATTCCATATAAAACATTACTTATAAGAGTCTCGAGTATGATCTATATGTTTTTATCGTAATCTTCATAGATTCTAGAGTATAGTAAGATATCAATAATGAATACTAGAAAAATTAAATCAAGACACTCCTTTATTAATATATTCATTATATACTTAAAAATTGATTGTGCATTAACTAATAAAAATATTATCTATGTAATGTCATAATTTTCATTACTTGTTAATATTATTTTCCTTGATAATTTATTCATTATTTTTATGAAATTAATGATATCCATAATGAAGTTAAATATTTGAAAAATATTGTATTATGTGTTTTTGATCAAATAAGACATCAATTTAGGGAATATGATACATTTTATTTATCTTAATAAAATTTATTTAACTATAATAAATTCATATACTCATGGATATATATTTATTATTAATGAATAAACTAATGGTCTTCCATAGTGAAACCCTATTGTGAATAAGTACCTTGTCTCATAACTCAATGAGTTATTTCTTCAACAAAAAAAATCGACAATATATATTTCATATGGATTTTTTAGTATATGTCCTTCTTGAAGGATCAAATCATTGGAAAACCACAATTCATGATCTAGATTATGTATAGGTAATTCCATTGTAAATACATAAATTTATTCATATTAATTACAAGCTCACTTTCATGAATATCATTACCATCTATAGATTCAATTTGATCTACTACCCATGAAGATCATTTGGAATATCTACTACAGTGGATCAATAAATGACTCATATGATAATTGCCTTCTCTAATTTTTTTTAATTATACATATTCATAATGAATCATAATTTCCTTCAAATTTATATAAATGCTTGCATCATATTTTGTATTCAATTCAATACTAGGAAATATATAAAAATCATCCATTGGTAAAATAATGAAGTATTCTAATAAGGTATGTTTATTTGTAAAAAAGGTGAATTCTTCACACATCCTTGTTATGTGATACATCCATTAAATGTTTTGAATGAAAAATACCTTATTAAGGTTCTAGGGAACTATTTTCTTTTTTTAATACACATAAGGTATAAAATAGTGTGACTTTCTATAGTAATAAATTTTATTCAGAAAATTTTAAAGTATTATTAAAGAACCAAATACCTATATCATTGGAAATGTTCACCTTATCTATAATGATCTCATAGCCATACCCTTCCCCCCTTGGCATATTATATTGTATTTTACCCTAGAAATTTGGATATGGTTTTAAATAATGCTCTATTTATTTTAAGTTGATGCAAAAGATAAAAAATTTCTCTTTAATTCCCTTAAATTATTATGTTATATGACCCTTGTCTTTTCACTTGTAACAAGATAACATTCCATTCCATAATATTCCAAGATGATTCTTAACATAATTCACAAATGATGAAAAGTTATTCCCATTCTTATTCTAATATGATTCAATCATATTTTATTTATTTTTATATGAACTCTTATTCTCTCAATTCCCCATTAAATATAAAGTATCTATAGATTTTCTTCTTCTTTTTATGGATCATAAAATTATTTCATCATATGATGAAAAATATTGAGAAACCTTTAGATATTTTTCTTATTATAAAAATAAATTGCTAATATTAGATTTTATATTGCATATGAAATAAATTGTATACCTAGATAATCTGGTAAATGTATCCCCATTATCAGAAATATTTTCTTCTCATTGTTTCGTTAAAATATAAACCATTATCTTTATTTATGTATGTTTATTGTGGGGAAATTTTTTGTAATAAATTTTACTCAATTAAACTCCATTCCATGTTATATATTTCATCTTCTTTCAGATTGATCTTGATCAATAACCCCCATTGATCGACATTTGGATTAAGAAAATAAACTTAAATTGTAACCATTTAAATTATATTGCATCCCAATGATATAAACCTATTTTCATGGGAATTAGTTTGATGCCCACATACCACTAGATTTTTCGTACAAAAAAATTATTGGGGGTTATATAGTATGAGTCAATCCAAAATAATAGAATCAAATTATCGAGAAATAGGTTCTTCCATTCATGAAAGGTTATTCATCATAACTTGAGTAAACTTCTCTAATACATCCCTGATTTTATTTGATCCAATACCCCATATATTTTCTTTCTTAGTGGGGATATTTATACATTAGTAATGAGTATTTATACCCTGAAATATTCCAGGAACCATTTTTAAACTAGAAAATACACTGAATAAGTACACATAAAATTAAATTTCAAAAATTAATTTATAATTATTAATATTGTGAAATACTTATAATTTATGTGAAATTTATCCATTTTAAATATTAGAATCATAAATTTTTTTTTCTTAAAGTAAAACACTATTTTCAAATACTTAAAAATTATTTGTAAATAAAATATTACGTTTATTATGAATATCCCCCATGAGTTCCAAAATAGGTGTATATAATTTCTAAATTTTCATACTCCAAGTGATGATTGATACAAATAACAACACCCCAAGGTACAGTGCTTCCAAATACATCTCTAAATGTATTTTTTATAAATGTATTTATTTTTATGAAAACCCACATAATATCTTCTATAAAAAACATTTGAATGTTGTTATATAATTATCTTCCAATTCGTCCATAGGTTTATGTTTCCTACCCAATTTATTCCAAAATTTTGTACCTATGTTTTATATTTAATTTTCTTGGATTACATTAATAACAACCCCAAACATGGTAACTCAGATGTGATGACAACATTATGACCTATTACTATATAAAATGGGTTTTTAATATTGAAGAACTGATTAGTTTAGTTTTATTGGAGAACAATATATATACATGATACCCATTTTATATTTTGGTTAAAATAAAAAACAAATTATTGGAAAGCATTCAACATTCATGAACTCTTTCAAGAACTATTTTTCATAAATACAGGAGAAAGGGAATAAAAATTGTGAGCTAAAATTCTGATTAAGGGATACATATAATAGAATATATCATTAATCAAAAAGGAATAATCAATATGGTAGGGTATATAAGTGAAAAAAAATTACATTTCATCATTTTTTGGACTATCATGATTAAATAATTCATAATAAATATAGAATGACAAATAATTAAACCCACATGGAAATTTATTAATATATGGAGAACATAATATATCCATCGATAAAATCAATGCAGTTATCTCATCGATAATAAAAAATTATTTCTAATAGAATAAAAATTATTACTTTTCAATTCCATGAAATCATTATTCCTAATATCAATATATTCACTAGAATTTTTTGTAAATTTTAAAACTATGGGTAAAACCCATTTAATTTTGCCCAAACATTAGTCTCTAGAGACCTAATGATGCAACAAGGGTATATATAAATCTATCCCCAACAATCACTATATTACTAAATCATTCCTCCAATATCAAATAATAAATTTACTTCACGAATAAATATGACATATTAAGAAATATCCTTATTGAGTAAATAATAAGGATTTAGAAATATATTCCCAGTCAATCAAATAACGTTCAATTTAAACACCATATGTGAAATGGTATACGGTTTAGGAAACTATCATATTCATGATAAAATGAATATGGATATTTTAGATAAAGGTAATTTCCAATCATAAATGATCATAAAAAATTGATAGTTTCAAGAGAATGATAATAATCAGAATATTAAATATGAAATAATAGGTTACCATCGATTCATCAAGAATATTGGTTTTTAAAATAAAATCATGTCATTTAGAATAATTAAAGGAATGTAAGTGAAATATTTAAATAATATATCATTAAATATTTTTATATGTAAAACAATTGAAAACCTATAGTAGAATCTATATTTTGTTAAATGGTTATGACAATATGGAGCTCTACTATCACCGTAGATATTAAAAATCATTCTAGATGACTTTTTTAGAATATGTCCCTTTTGAAAAAAGAATTGATATTTTTTTTGAAACCCTTTTTCAAATTCATGTATAACATAAAATTAAATTAAAAAAGATTTTATAAAATAAAAGGACTTTCTTATTACAATTTTGGAAAAAAGGTCACAAAAGACTAATATATTGGATTTAAAAATAAAATAAATTTGGTTTTTATTTTAAAAAATTATTTTCCTAAATCATGAAAAAATGACGGTAATTATAGAATAAAATATTTCAAATCATTAAATATCTAGAGGTTATGAACTAAAAGATACGGTTCCTTATACAATAATAAATACAATCCTAAAAGAAAGTGTAATTTTAAATATAATCTTTCAACTTTAGAAACATTTATATTATAACCCCTTGAAATAATAATCTTTAATTAAAAGAATATTCATCATTAAATAATATTTTTAACTTATAAACAAATTAAAATGGTATTATATACACAACATAAAAGTTAATAGGTTTGTATTAATATATATGCCTCAATGAATTGGAAATTGAGAAAAAATCTTATACGTCATGATTCCCCTTAGTTAATCATGATCTATACTCATATATAAGAGTTATAAGCATGTTATTGATTTTTTATTGTATCATACTATTCTTTTTAATATCATATATCATTCTATTGTAAAAAATTTTCACCCATTTTTAAATATTATTTGATTCTTGTCATTATTTTGGGAGTTAATTACTATGTTTATCATGTCTTATGTTTTTGTGGATGTATTTTTTCATATGTATAAGAAATAATTAGATCTTAAGTATAATTATGTTAACATTATAAATATCATATTTAATAATTAAATACATTTTCGTAACCCTTCATGAATAATGGACATGGAAAATTAATCACATCGCTTTGTATAGGGAGTAGATTGTACATATGCACGAGCAACAGTATCATTCCATTAATGGTTAAAAGGGTAAAAAAGTTGATGATATATTAATTCTTAATAATTTTTAGTATTTGAAAATTTTCATTTTTTTTATTATTTCCATCATTATGACTTTATATGTTATCGGTGATAGAAATAAATTTAAATTAGTTCGTGTCGTGGTAGTATATTGTATACACAAGCGATGGACTTCATTCCCATTTGATGGACATGCTGATATATAAGTATTATTACATCCACATTATAACATATCAATTTATGTGAGATACTGGTTTTATTATATTGTAACTATTAAGATATATTTTATTATGGTGAAATAAGAAGGAAAAATAAAGGTCTTCATTAAGATGATTACCTTCTCTTAGAGAAACCTCATTAGGATATCTTCTCAAGGACCCTAAGGTTGGATTTTTGGGAATAGAAGAACCTCGGTAATGTGTCTAATGATTTTTGTGATATATTTTTTCAATGTTTTGTAGGATAAAATCTATTTAAAGGAGTGAAAAATTTTGGGGATGCTGTGCACTTTCATAATTGAGGAAGAGTGGCATTATTGTAAAAAAAATTTAACTATTCCAAAATGGGAAGTCACTATAACCCTGTGCCAATCAAAAATGGATAAATAATTGATTGGAGGAAAGTTAGGGTCCATTAAAACCTCCAAAACATAAAAATAAACATTTTTTTGAACATTTATTACATTATAATTTATGTTTAGTTACATTTACAATTTCAGTTTTCACAATGGTAACTTGTTTTTTTACCAAGGTAATTAATCAGTTAAGAAAAAAAAGACCCATATTAGATAATGTTTTCCAAGCTATTCTAAATATTTTCCCCAATTTATCAAATAAAAATTCAATCTTTATATAAAATTATTTTTAACACAAATGTATGTGACGTTTAAAATGTCGTTTTAACCTTAAATGTGTTAACTAGTTGTTATTGTTTTTTCTATTAATTTTGACCAAATATAAATTTAAACTAATACATAATATCAATTGTGATGAATAAAATTATTTAATAAATTTTATTAAATTCAACTCTCATAATTAGAATATTTAAATTCAATATAAACCACCAAACATTTTGGAAAAGTGTGGTTTCAAAGAATCAATATTCGGAGCATAATATGACCTTATATTAATTATAAGACAAACAATAATCGTTATATTCATTAAAATTAATATATTTATATATATAATCTAGAATTATCATTTTATTCATTCATCATTTATTATAATTATAATAATTAAAAATTGATAGACATTATTTTTTGAAAAATAAAAAATATTTTCTAAAAAAATTGTTTTCAGAAAAATATCTCATTTTACCTCCAAATATTATTATATTTATTTATATAATATTTATATGTAATAAATTATTAATTGTATATATTATTAAACATTATTATTATTATTAAGGTGAATATTTAAATTCTAGATTTTTTATAATTCATAAAACATTTTTTATAAAGGAAAACATTAAAAACACATTATAGGTTTATTTTTACCAAGTTTGTTCAAAATTAATATTAACCTTATTAGATTCGAAATTTTTAGCCATGAATGTTTAAAATGTGCATTAGATTATTTTTTTATTAAAATTTATTGTTCACCCACTATAATTTAATCTTGGGGATTTTGATGATGATCATTCTTAGGTCCATGGATACTAATAAGCATGGTGGTTCTAATGATAGAAAATAAAAATATAGGTGAATATTATTTTTCAGGGAAAAAAATATTTTGTGACCTAGAATTTAAAAAAGTCTAGTATCATTAGGTAAAGATAAATTTAAATTTTGTCTTAATACTCATGGATATAGAAAAATGATTTTTATTAAAGCTAATCATGGTTGAGGTTGAATATTGGAAAGTCATTATTGATTATTTATTATAAGAAATGTTACATTTATATTTTTAGATATCATATTCACCATTATAAATCCAACAACTTAAATTTTTAGTTTCATTTCATGAGGGAAATGGTATTAATTTGAGATACAATTATTGATTATATCTCCACAGAAACAAATATTTAAAATATTAACTAAAATATTTCTTTAGGAATGGTTTGGGGAGTTGAGGTTTAATCAAGATTAATAGACACCACTACTTACCTAAGGAATTTATTGATTTTCCAGTTGTTACATATGATTCTATATTTGAAATGGGAGAAACCGTATAACTCTTTTCCATACATGTTGTGAATTTGAAACTGGAATTATCATAGAATTTTGGGTAATGGTTCTAAGAGTTAAAATTTAGTGATTTCTCATTATTGATGATAATAATTTGGAGATAATTATATTAATATCAAGTCCATAGAATTATTTTTAACCCTGAAAATTATTTATTTAAAAACATAATCTTATCAATTAGTGTAGTGTTCGTCAACTTCATGTTGACAAAGGTGGTTAGTTTATGGAGATTTTGAAAAAAATTTGTTTAATGATGAAACATATCCAAAGTGTGAGTCTGAAGAACCCATGATTTTTGGAAGGCGTTCTATTTGTTTTGAACCTGAATTAGTTTGAGGCCATAATTTTTGGAATAACGCTTCTATAAGGACAATTTTCTCCATTTTCTAAAGGAAATTTTTGGGAGGTCTAGATATTAAATAATATGGTTCTTTTATATTCAAAAATGATTACAATATAATTTTTTCTATAATTTTTCATAGATTAGACTTAGTTTATTTATTATTTTCTTACATAGATATAGTTTTTATAAATATCTCTACTATGAAGTCAGTGAGTTGCAAGTGTATGCTTTTTTTCTCTAAAATTATGATCATAGAGAGACTAATCATGTAGATACATTAAAATATAATTGTTGTATATTTAATCAATATATCATCTTGTGAAACATTATAAAGTCACCAATCTAATTTTAGAAAACCATGTTGATTCAATAAATCAATCAGATTAATGAATTCTTATAATTTTACCACATAGAGATATATGTAATGTTTTACAACACATGATAGATTAAACATTGTTCTTTATCAATGATAAAAATATGTACATGGTGTAGAAAATCATTGTTGTACTAGAAAAAAAATATCAAATCAAATAGGACAATTTTATTATATAAATTAGATAGGGTTTCATCAAACATATGTTCATCTGATGGATGGCCATTAAATAGAGGTTGGAAAGAAAATTATGTTCCTGGTAGAAACATAATAAACTAATGTGCATTGAAGAGATGTGTAAGGGATATAAAATATTATGAAGACTATATTTAATCCTTCATCTCCATAAAAATGAATTAATGAAAAAATATAAGAATATCATAAAAAATCATTCAATACCTTTGTATGAGTGAAATATGAAGGATTGTAATCAGAGTAGTTCCTATAATGATGATGATATTTGGGAAAATAATTTTTGGGTTTTTTGAATTGTTTTTTGGTTGATGATTCAATAATATTAAAATATTGAATGATTTGAGTGTGAATATTAATATTAGAGTCTGTGTTTTCACAGTTATTGTTGGAGGACATTTGATTATATATATATATATGTCATAGCATCCTTTTTGTAGGTTATCTAAAATATTCATAACTGATTAGTTGATAATATGATTGAAAGAAGGTGTTCAAGAAACACAAATTTCAAGAAGCACAATGTTCTATAAAATGATGTTTTGGATAAAATATTCTAGAAGTTTTAATTTTTTGTACTATAATACATGAATAATATATAGTCTCATTGAAAGAACCCAATTATAAATAAATAATCTAATGGTTCAAGAGATCATAAACATATATCTTTAGGAGACTTTTTAAATTGTAATAACCAAAAACCTTAGGTCAAGTGTGATTCTATCCCACCATCATTTGGATTAACGGTGATTCCTTCTATATATCAGGTAAATCCAATCTTAAATTTATTAGGTGCCCACATTTGAAATAAACCTTGAAAAAAACATCACCCAAACATAATATATTCCATTTCATTTCATATGGGTGAGGTTGTGTTGCAATTATGATTGGATCGATACTCTAATAATTTACATTGTTTATTTCTAATGAGAAAGAAAATTTTAGAAGGTCACCACTGATTCAATTCCCACCCTTCATAATGGTGTTACATTCATAGATGCATCATGATGATAGAATATTAATAAATGAAGATAAATTTGGTAAAATAGAAAAAGATCTCACATTAGAACACTTTTATATTTCTGACATCATGTTGTGGTAAAAATTTTATAAAATGAATTAAAAATAACTCCAAATATTAATAACACAGAACCTAGGGTTTTAAAAAAGTCATAAAAAGGATGAATCTAATAAATAATATCAATTAATAATAAAAACATTATAACACTTTACCATGGTGTGATAAGGGTCATTAGGCCGCAACCCATAACCCATTTAAAAATCATGGCACAATATCCTCGGAATTAGAGGTCCAATCCTCTTTACATAAATTTTTTTATTTTGTTGATGGAATACGCATGTTTTTAAAGTCCCATTCCTAATAAAATTTAATTTAACTATATAAACTGATACCTCGCCATTTGACTTAATAACTCCCCAAACTTGCAACATAGCACAATGAAAACCCACCATAGAACACTAGACCCCAACATTTCATAACAATAAAAATAATTCAAATGGGAATCTATAGAATAATGATCACTATCAAGTTTCAATATCCCCAATGTTGTATTAAACAGAAAACATCCCAAAACTCACACATCCAAAACAAAACCCTCCATGAAGCATTATATAATACATAATATATTACACAAGGGTTTCATTTTTAGCTACTACATATCATGAATTATTTGGCCGCCAAATACATGATTCGGTGACACTGATATCAAGGGATTATCCACTATTTTACAATAGAACAAACCTTATATCACATCTCTACTAAATAATTGAGCATGATACACCACCCAATTAGCATAGATCAATTTTTTCATAAATAAATAAATTATCAAAAACACCCAATAAGTCCCTTAAATATCCTCTTGGTACTACTAAAAATACAAAATAAAAATTTTAAGGGTTCATTATTGTCTGAAAAAATATATTACATACCTCAAAAATTAACCACATACATGACAATCAAAACCAAACTCAGAAAAAAGACCACAACCACAATGCCTTAAACCCCATAGGATAATCCTCTCAAATAGGAATCTTTCCACCATCAGAACATATGAAAAGATATAAATCACAATAAAATCATCCTAGAATTAAGCATTTCAAAATCATGGAAAAAATATTCTGAACTATCATTGTATTTTAAACATGTATCTGTTATGTAGATTCTTACAAAAACTCATTCTAGACATCATGCCTCTATAATTCATAAATCAATGATAAGAAATACTCATTACAAACCTTTTCCCAATGATCCTAATTTCAATCATTATTATCTATGATTGAGGTAACCTCATAATTTCAAACTCACTAAAATAAATTACATGTGATTCATCATGAATATAATGTAGAATCTGATACACCTTATAAACTTCATTGGTCTCTTCCATTGTTGGAGGGAGTTCTATGAAATTTTACATAAAGATAACATTCCATAACACTTAAAAATAAATTTTAAACATTTGTTAAATATTAATCCCTCCCCAAAACCAATATATCCCATGTTATAGAGAAACATTAAACAACATAATATTTTTATCCTCAAACATCATAAGCCTCATATTTGGATCCATATAAGTCTTCTAATAGTCTTCATCCACATTAATCAACTCAGACATAATCTAAAAATTGTTGACCATGAGTTGAACCATATTTTTCTATGGTTTTGTAACTCCATAATCACAATCTATTACTATATATATGTTCAAGGTTTATATTACAATTACTAAAAATAAACCATTACAATTGAATAGTGATAAATTTTTTAATATGTGATCCCAACCAAAACAGGATGATTCACCCATAAACAACCAACATCTTGATCACATGAATTCCAAATTTCCCCCATAGTATAAATTGTCCCGTCACTTTGGTGATATATTTGGGGATTAATGTGGGTAAAAATCGCAATTAAGTGGAAAGGGAAAATTTAAGGGCTCCCTTGACTTGTGATTAAATATTAGATCAAGACTGTAAATGAAAATTCTGGAAACCTAATGGTTTTTCATTAACCATTCCATACACATACTTGATAATGTTCCTACAAAAAATGACACCTTGATCAATAAGAATTGAGTTAAATTCACCAATCGTTCCAAAATAACACAAAAAGTATAACAATCACCAAATTATTGGGGAAATGTTTGAAAACATCCATCAATATTTCATCTCACTTCTATTCATATACATCCAATCCAAGCCTCATATCACCAAGAATAGGATACATTTTATTTACTAACATATAGTACAAAAATAATTATGTGAAATCTTCCATTATCAAAATAAACTATAGAAACAAAAAAATCCATATTTCATGATAAATTGTTTGTATACAAAGATTGAAAACCAACAATCAGCTACATAACTCAAAGAGAAACATGTTAACCATTACATGTGGAATAAAAATCAGCCCTTGAAATAACATCGAAATATAATCATCATTTTCCAATATTTTATTGACATCCCAAAAAATTATATGATTATGAAAAACCTCCACCATAATATATCCAAACATTAGATCCCCAACCTCTTAACTAAAATGATATGACAAAATAAATTGGTATTATAAATGTGAATACCCCAACTCTAATAGCCTATAATTGGTTTTTACTTTATTACATTATCATGGGTTATAAGCGACCACATTCCAAAAGAAATAATAGTTATGTGGTTCAAATAAACAAGAAAAATACTTGAGTCTCACATTTCATTTGAAAACATAAAATAAAATATTGTTTTTTCTTTGAGAAAACCATCATTCCTTTTGTATGTCCCTAAAAATAAATCATAGCACACTTCCAAGAATCATGAGGAATGGAAATATAAGAAAATAGTATCCTTAGATTCTCTATATGGGTTATATAAATTGAAATATATCATAATTAAATAAGGAAAAATCCATATCATAAGGTAGAAAACTAAATGAACATTCCATTTAATCAATAACATTAAAATAAAAAATAATTTGGAAGGAATAAATAATAATAAAATAATTCCTCATATAATCTCAAGAACTTGAATCTTATCTATGGATATTAGAACTATTAAAATTATAACATGATATTGAATCTTATCCATTGATATAAACACTAACAAAAAAATGACATTAATAAATAGTCTCATAATTATATCATTAATAATTATGGAAATCATATATATACCATCAAGGCCTCATTTCAAGACATCATACATAAATGGGTATAGTGGTAGCAAAAAACCCAAAATTATTTCTCTCATGATACATATTAATAACTTTAGGGGCTATAGTGACCCCTTCCCTTCAACTAATTAGTCCAATTAATTCCTCATATGAAAGGGGTGAATCATAATCAATATAAAAACCCATATTGAAAATTAATGCTGTGAAATGTTAATAATTTTCTTAATCAATAGCAATACTCATAAATTATCTACTGTAATATTGTGAATGGTGTCAAAATAGTTGTATTAGAGTCAAACTAAGCATAAACCAATTAGATAAATTATATGTATGGAATCATTACAACATTTCCCTAGTATATCATAAGTAATAAA
The DNA here is from genome assembly GCA_963277665.1 of Viscum album. NCBI lineage: Eukaryota > Viridiplantae > Streptophyta > Magnoliopsida > Santalales > Viscaceae > Viscum > Viscum album. The sequence continues at coordinate 1,977,342,091 of OY728146.1, read as the reverse complement.
GGGTTTTTGTCTCAAATGAATATAAATACCATAAAATGTTTCTTAAAATATTAATAACTAAAGTAATCTTTTAACATTAAAAATATATTATAAAAGCATAAAAATTATATAATTTTGGTAAAAATACATTGAAATAATTATTGAAATTTATAAATGATGTTTAAAATAATTTATTTTCCATGATGGATGGAAATTATTTTAATTCACAGTAAGTTGAAACAAATTTTACAATATCATTTTTGATAAAATTAAAAAAGTACCTTGTTTCCAAATTGAAAATATTATTACTTTTAAACCATTTCATATAAATACAAGATTAAAACGTTATTCAATAAATAAATGTATATTATTAAAAATATTCTTTAAACATTTTTAACAAAAAATTGATATGGTAGAAAAATCTTCTTGGATGAGTAGAGGAACAAAGTGTACATTCTTTAAAACATGTGTATTTTATTTTGAGAATATAGAGAGTGGATAATTAATAGAAAAAATTTATTTCTATTAATATGAAATATATTAGAATATATATTTTTATTAAGGTAAAAATATTTAATAATTCCCCTTAATGGATTCTATAACAAAACAAATCCAAAATAATGATGAGATAATGAAATAAAGCATTACCACATTGGATAACCTTTAAATAATAATCACCCTGAAATAAATCAAATGAAATGAAACATTAGATACCATGAAAATAAATATATATAAATATATAAATTATCTAAGTATATTTAGATACACCTGATAGAAATTATTAGATACATAATACTAAATATTACTCAATGGAGTGGAAACAATTATGAAATATCTTATATATGTCATACCGTTGAGGAGAGAATTTATTGATGAGTTGATTATATGTATATAATTTAAATCCCCATAAAAATAGTGATAACACAACATAAAATAATAAAAAACTATTACCAAAAAAAATATACTCGTGTATACAATGATTAATTAATGTAACCCAATGAAATTAAATTGAGTTATGAAACCCTTACCAATTGTTAACATTCCAATAAAATCCACATAGATGTAATAATTAGAGTTGAAAAATTAAATACCATGATATATAGAGGATTCCTAATATCTTATCTAAAATTTTTACTGTATACACCATATAAAATAAGTTTGGTCATAACAATAAAATAAGCCTCAATTATGGGAAATTGAGATGAAATCCCTTCCAATGTACTGGAATTGTCACACATGTTATTTTTCATTATGAATAATAATAATAATAAATTAAATTATTAATAAACATTTTCATTTTCCTTATTCATTTTATTTTATTTATTACTATGATATATTTATTTACATATTCAATTAGGTTCATATTGTACGTTTTGATGATATTCAGCTTATATATTCAAGATGTCATGATAAGATTTACTATAGTAAAATTGGTCATTCTCTCATCATACCTTGAAAAATAATATTGATATAATTATCAATATTATTCATAAATTAAAATTTTTACCCATTAAGGTAATATGATTATGAAAATATTAATATGTTACAATCATTGAGATAACAATTGGTATGTACACATGAGTAACACTTCCATTAATCAACGATCATGATGGAAAGAACATAAGTATTTTATTATCCATAAAAATTATAATTATTCCATAAATATCATAATATTTCTTTAAATATTGTTATATATTGTAATCATTGGATGTGGATATGAAAAATGACTAGAATCGCTTCGTGGTGGTGGTAATCCACCTGTACACATGAACAACGTAGTAATTATTAAGTGAATTGAAATGTAATAAATTATATGATATATTATATATATAAAATGATAAATATATAAATAAAATAATATATATTTTAATAGTAAATCCATTATTATAACCTTTTATGAGTGGTTGTGATGAATAATGAATTACTTCTATTCAAGACATTGTAGTTTTTCCTTAAACATGAATGGTAGTTTCATTTACCATTTGATGAAATAAGATATGAATATAGGGTATGAGATTAAATTAACACCATGATAGTATATGGTTGATATTGATTATGTTATATTGTCATGCCTTTATACTATTAAATGGATGAGGAAGAAAAATAGAAGAAAAATGATCGGTTAAGAACGATACATCTTCTTTAGGAAACCTCTATGGGGTTAAAAATACTTCTTCGATGGATGTTTTTGTAAAAACATCATGCCCTCTAAAAAATTTATGGTTTGTAATTATTTTATTTGGTAACTGTTTACACAATCAAAAACACTTCATGTGTGATGAAAATAGGGGAGGTGTTTCCCTTTTATAAGTGAATGATGGAGATCTTTTAGAATTCCTTTTAGTATAAAATTAATATCAATTAATTAGTAAGGAGTAATGGATCCAAAAGTATATATTTTGGATATACGATGATTATGGATCAAAATAATATCATATAATTTTTTTAATCTTTTTAGGTTTTTATTTGTATCCTTTTTAACCCACTTTAACCCTTTTATACAATTACCAGGGTATTAAACTTATTTTTCTTTAGGGTTCATCAATGTTCATATAAATTGAAAAAAGAACCGTAATTAGACCATTGATTATATTATAAACAATATAAAATATTATTTATAGATGATATAATCATTATTTGTTTTAAACCATTTAATAAAACATTAATTTTTATAAAATATCAATAATGGAACTATTCATTTAATTTATATATGAGAATAAAATGATAGAAAAATAATTAGAATATAAAAAATTAAAACATACCCAGTTAGTTTATTCATCATTAAATTAGTGGGACACAATAAATACTTCAAATTATAATACTATTAAAAATTTTAAAATATTTTATTTTACTTTTAATTAAATATTTCTTTCATTTCCATTGAATAAAAATTTAAGACAATTATATCATCATTGTTATAAATAAAATACAATGATAAATAAAAAAATCTATTTATACGAAAATTGAATATTTATAAATGACTATACATCATTTTTATTTGTTCTTCAACACATATGAGGTTATTAGATTATAAATAATGTCATTTTTTTCTATTCATTAATTAAAATATTATATGAGTAAAAATCATGGATATATGGCCTCAAAATGGAAAATTACAAAGGCTTATATGATATTAGGTAAAAATATAGTCATCCAATATAAATTAAGCAACTTTTGAGTTTATTATAACCCTTATAACTTTACTTTACTCCTTAGTAAACCTGTTTTACTCTAAACTGTGATAAATTATTTTTATATTTTTTACAATTATATATGACCAAATATTATGGCTAACACATTAAACAAGATTAATTATTATTATAAAAAATTGTAATCCATTTTTTTCTTAATTTAATTCAAAAATGTGGAAGAATTTAATTTAAAAATAAACCCAGAAAACATGTTTTAAAATAGTTTTTCAAAAATGTATTTTTCAAGAATTAGTTGATCATAAATTTACTGTATGACTAATAATTATCACTATATGAATTAAAATTCTTGTTTTTAGATTTTTAATATATTTATTTAATTTAAATAATTCTAAATTAGGGGTTATTTTAATTAATTAATATTGAGAAACAATTTCAACATTAAAATAGTTCTTATAAAAATATTCTTTTATGCCTAAAAATAATCTTATACTAAAATATGGTAAATAAAAGATTTAATTGAAATTAATTAGAATTATTCTTACAAAATAATATATATGTTAATTTTAAAAAAAATTAAAATAATATTGTTACATGTTAAATAAATAATTTCTTGAAAAGAAATGACAGTTATACAAAAATATTTTGATATTCACTGAAGAATTAATGCTTTTAAAGAAATCCCAAAAATTCAGCATAACATAATTTTGACAGGATTATTAAAAAAATTATTTCCATTTTTTATTACATAATACATAATATTATGAGATATTATTTATTTTATTTATTTTAATTTCTCAAAAAAAATAATTAAAAACATTTTTTATGAAAAATATATTTTTAAAGCATGTAATTTCTTATTAAGAAAATGATTCTTTATTTTCCAATATTTTTTTCCTCATCTAATATATTTATACATAATATTTAAAATTATATTATTACTATTCATATCATCAATTTTAATGGCTATCTTACAATGGTCACATTTAAATAGTGTGTCATGGTACGTTTTGGATTACTGTTTCATTTCATATAAACTATCAAATATAATGTTATTCTTTAAAAATCATCTGATGTTACATTCTATCCATACTAAATTTATTTTTCCTTAAAATTTAACCATTTTATTGAAGATATATGGATTTAAACTTGAAATTTCTTTTTAGAAAACCTGCATCATAAAAGTGTTAGTAACACATCACCTTAATAACAGTGAAATGGAAAGAGGAAAATCATCTAGACTAAAACATAACTGGTTTTCCATATAAGAATACATTAGTGGGATGTTAAAATTCACCCATTGAAAAAAAATATCAATACCCAAATAATTATGGATATTTATTTATATAATTGAACTAAAAAAGTGAAAGATGAAGAGAATGTTAACGGCGAGAATACTATAATCTCAAAAGAATTGAAAAATACTATCAATTCATAATAAATGAACATATGGGGATAAAATATTTAATTCAAGATTAATTTTATTGTGTTGAGTAATTATTTTAATATTAAGATAGTGAACACCAAAAAATATATATACTTGATATATTTTTAATAAAAAATAACAATTTCAAACGTGGATTTTTCTTTGATAAATTTCTTCTTTTTCCCCACCCAATGAAATATATATTTAATATTAAATATTTTTTTCTTGAAGAACTAAAATAATGTTCTAATGGATAATAAATCCAAAAATTACAATATATTCACCCTATCCTTACTAAAACTAAAATGATTTAAACAGTGTATGGTAATATTAAGAAGGAATAAACCTTCATACATTAATATAAAAAATTAACTAATAAAACTTGGGGTGTAATATATATAATTATTAAATAAATAGACATATATTCTACATAAAATAAATGTTCATAACATTATATATGGTTTTAACCAAAAAGTTTATCTCATACCATTCATATTACATATCAAAAAATGTGATCACATTATTCCCAGATAATCATTTATGTAAAACACAATGGTTATAATTACCTCATCCTAAGAAAATAACTCTAGAAATATCATCAATGACCTTAAAATCAAAATTAGTTAATGATATAATATTATTTCGAAATATAAACCTAATATATATTGATAAAACCTTTTGATTAAAAATGTTGTACAAATCTAAACATCATGTTATTTAGTGGTAAGTATTACACCTTTGTTTCCCTCTGATTATGGGATCAAGCCATACAGCCTTTTCAGATCGGGTAGTTTTTCATCTGACATGATGGTTATCCATTTTATTAAAAATATTAATATATTTACTATAATTTTCATTATACATTTATAAAATTCTTTCCAAAATAAAACTAATCATCAAATCACTTTTCAATCCCATGGTTGTCTATATCATAAAACATATGGTCCCAAATTTTTAAAACCCATAATTAACTCATAATCTTGTAACATATAAACCCCAAAGGATATCAATACCTTTAAACATACATCCATAAAATTTAAATCATTAATACTTAGAAAATGTTATCACTAGAACACATTTTATACGTAAATGTTGTATATACATCAATTAACTACTGAAACTCCATAAATGTGAAGATGGTACTTACAGCATATATAAACTCATAAGGGTTATGCATGACATTAATCTTATAATAATACCTATAATTATTAACCCATTATGGAAGATAAACCTCATAATATATCCTTATCTAAATCATAAAAATATCGTCTCTGGGGAATAAACTGAAAGATTATTATTGGGGTTTTCCCTAATCCATGATTTTATAAATATTTTTCCCAATGTGTCTATTCAAATTTATATGATTCCATTTGTAAATAACCGAACTATTAGTTATATTATTAAATTGGCATAATATACAAGGGATGATATCCCAAAGGGAAAAAATTTTTAGTATTATTTAAAAACTAGATACAAACTACAACATCAATTTACATTTGAAAGAATAAAATAATCCATATTATTTTATTTCAGAACACCATTACTCCCTTTAAACTATCCCTTCATGTAATTCATAATACCCTTCATAGAATCATGGGTAATATAATCAAAGGAAATGTGTATGCTAAGATGATCTTTAAGGTTTATATAAAATAGAATCTAGAATGTGTAAATATGTCGTAATCGATATGGGATGATTGATAACTAATGTCAGATTATCATTAATCATTAACTTGGGAAGGAAGAATAATATGTATTTAATAAATTATGATCAAATATTTCCTAAAATAATCACATGAACTTGAAACTTATCCATGGATATCATAACTATTCAAATAGTCACGTGATCTTGAAGGTTATCCATGATTTTCATAACTAGTAAAATAATCACATTGAAATCAACAAATAATCTCATAATTATGGAATTCATAACACCATATGTCATAAACATACCATTAAGGCCTCCTCTAAGTCATATTATATAAATGGTAAAGGTATCACCCAAATACACAAACTAGTTTGTCTTAGGGAACCTACCCATAAATCAAGGGTCTATAGAGGGCCCCGGTCATCACTTACTATGTACAATGTATTATTTATATGAATGGTGTGAAACATAATCAATGTAATCATTATTCTTTAATAGTTTATCCTAATAACTTTTAATAATTTCGCAATCAATAAACATAATCAAAACTGATCTAGAGTAATATGGTGAATGGTATAAAAATTATAAATTTATAGTGAAACTAATCATAAGAAATTTAGAGAACTAATAAGGATGGTATCAATAAAAAAATACTTATTTAATAATATGATAAATAAATTTATTTTAACAAATAAATAGAAATATCAAAAAAAAGTATTAAATCATTTTTAAAGAAACTAACTTTTCACTTTTATAATAATTTTGAAAAGTCTAATAATTTATAAAATATTAGGAAAAATATTTTATTTAAAATGAATTATAGAAAACAATCACTTAAGATTCAATGCAATGAATGGTCATGAAGGATAAAAATTTCATTTATGACAGTTATATTGAAACAAATATTCCTATCTCTTTTTGATAAAAAGTTAAAAAGTACATTTGTAGGAAAATTAAAAGAATACTCATCTTAAACCAATGTTTAAAAACAAATGGTAAAAATTTATTTAAAAAATATTTGGACAAATTAACACTAATATTTAAGACATTTTATTGAAAAATAGATATAGAGTAATGATAATCTCTACCAAGTAGAAAAAACAATGTTGGTTTTATTTAAAACATGTTTTCAGTATCACTAGTTTTTAATGAGTGGAAATTTAAAAGGAATTTTAATTTCAATAAATGACCCATGAATAAAACAATATTTGTATTAGGGTATAAATATCAACTAATACACACATTATAGTCTTTAACATATACAATCTCTAATAATGATGAGATTTTGAAATAAACCCTTACCACTTTGGATAACATTTGAATCATAACTCCTGTGAAATAAAAAAAATAAAATTTAATATTAAATAATGTAAATATAAATATATTCATGATATTTTATATATATGGGGTAATATATAAACCTCATAAATATAAATAGATATATATATAATACCAAATATGTCTTAATGGAGTGTAAACTGAGATGAAATATCTTATAACGATCATACCAAAGAAGTGTAGATTAATTTATGAATTGATTATGTGTATCAGATGTAAGACCACTTAAAACAATTGAAAGAAAAACAAATAATAATAATAAAATATTATGAACATAATCATATAATATCAAAGACCGTGAGGAATAAATATAAACAAATGAAAAAACTGAGTTATTAAACATATACAACATGGTATCTTTTTAGTAAAATATATTTAGATTTAATATATAAAATTGAATCCTTAAAGTATATGATTTATGAGGGATTCATGTTATAATATTTAAAATTTTCTTTATATATACCATATAAAATAAATCAGGTGAACAAAATTAAAATAAGTCTCAATAAAGGGAAATTGAGACAAAATCATTTTTCACATGTCTCAATCATCGTGTAAATTCATTATCTTTATATATATTAAAAATATGAAAACTATTTTCTTTTTAAAATATTTTTTATTTAAAAATTTATTTTATTTATTACCATGTATTATTTTATTAAAACATTAATTCATTTCATGTCATATATTTTGATGATATTTGATTTATATGTCCATACTGACTTTAGTAGTATTACTATAGTAGTATTGGTCAATGTCCCATAATATTTAGAATAATAATCATGAAATAATTAACATTTTCATACATTATTTTTACTTCTTTAAATGACCATGTTGTATGGTTATGGAAAATGAACTATGTTGTGATCATGGTGATGGTAAGTCTTATGTATGCATGGATGACATTTCCATTTTTCAAAGATAGTATTATAAAGAAAATATGTGTTATTTTATATTTTAAGAATTATAATTTTAAAATAAATATAATATTATTTTTTAAAAAACTTGTATATTAAAACATGTTACATTGTTATAAAAAAATGAATCACATCGGTTTATGTTGGTGGTTATCCACATGTATACAATCATGACCTTATGATTGTTAAATGAATAGAAAAATATATATTATATGATATATTATATTTTCATAATTATATATATCTCCTCACTATCATATATATATATATATTTAATTTTTAATTAAAACTATCCATTATAGGTGGTGACATAAAATGATTCACATTAGTTTATGAGGTAGTAGTTTGTCGTAAACATGAACAAATGTTTCATTTCCCATTTAATGTAAGAGGAGATGGATATATAGTATTATGTTAACATAATAAAATCTATGTAAATGAAATATAATTATTTTATTATGTAATATAGTTTTAATAATATTTTAATAATTTTTATGAAGAAATTAAAGAATAATTCTTCGTTAAGAATGATACCTCTTCTTCGGAAGACCTAATTATGTTAAAACCAATAGCCTTCAAGGACGGTTTTAAAATAAAAAAATTATTTACAATATTATAAGTTATATTGGAATTAATAAATTCATTTGGTAAATGATTGTCTAAACAAAAAAGGATCATGAATTGTGTATATAACAGGATTGGAGGTTCCTAGTTATAATAGAAGGAATAGGAACATTTGGAATTTCATGTAGTGTTAAATTAATATAAATTAATCACCATGTTAAAATGGCTCAAAATGATATATTTTAAGTATAATATTTATATGGGTTTATGTATTATCATCAAATAAAATATCGACATATTTATATTTATTTTCCAACATTATCATTTTATTTTAACACACTTCAATAGTGTATGACAATTACCACGGTATTAATGTTTTTACCATTTACAGGTCAACAAAATTCAAATAAAATGGAAAAAAATCCCATAAATAAACAATGGTTTATATTAGAAACCAAATTAAATTTAAATTTTAGACTGAATTTTTTTTGGAATTTTAAACATTTTTATAACACATTATATTTTATAAAATATGATTAATGTTAATTTGAGAAATATTTAATTAATTTGTATTTGAAAATAACAAGATAGTAAAAAAAATTCAATATAATATATTAAAAAATTCCTAATATGTTCTTTTTATCAATATAATTAGTTGGTAACTAAAACCCATTTGTTTTAAATTAATTTTAATATTTTAAATATCAATTATTTTGATTTGTTTTAATTAAATAATTAGTACAATGACATTGAGTAATAATTTATGGTATTTATATCATAAATAAAAATTATGAAATAAATTACCATTATAAATAAAACATATTTATCCTTAAAATTAATATTTATAATAATAAATACTATCATTTTACTGATATGTTAATACATAAGAGGTTTTTAAAAGTAAGAGAATGCCATTTTTATTTTTAAGTACATTAATTAATAAAAGGATAATAATCATGGTCATATGGATTAAAAATTGAATATTTTCACAAAATAGAGTAGATATGGTATAAATATGTCCAAAAAAATAAAAAAAATTAGAGAAGTTTTTTGGTTGTTATAACTCTTCTTTCATTGGATTAACCCATAGTAAACTTGTTTTACCCTAAACAAGGATAATATATTTTTACTACCATTAATGTTCACTAGGATCAATAATTATGTTTTAATAATAAAATAATATTAATTTTTTATTTAAAATTTTGAATCCATATTTTCCTATTCAATTCACTTAACTGCAAGAATTTTACATAAAATATTTCCCGAAAAATGTGTCCAAACTATTTTTCATGAAATGTATTTTTCATGAATAAGATAATAACACATTAACTCTATGAATAATAATCATAAAAATTTCAATTTCAATTCATGTATACAAGTATATAATATATTTGTTTAATTTATATTATTTTTTCATTAGGGTATATTTTAACTAATTGAAATGGATAAATATTATGACAATAAATTTTTTTTCAGAAAATAATGATTTTTTTGTGAAAAAGAAGAATTATATATTAAAGTATGGTATAAATATAATTAAGATTTAATTAATTTTATTATATAAAACTAATGTATAATTATGTTAAATTTAAATAAAATTCAACGACAACTGTTACATTCAAATTACTTAATCTATTAAAAATATATAGAAATTCTTCAAATTTTTGTATTTTTTAAAATTCATTAAAATATAACCCTTTTTAAAAAAATTAATTCACCCTTTGTTAATACTTATATGATTATTTCAAAAATTAATTTCATTTTCAATAATAAAATTTAATAATTTTTCATAAATTTATAATACTATTTTCTCGTTAAATTATATAAAAACATTTTTGGTTAAAAATATATTTTTGAAGCATGTAATGAAATCCCTAAAAATTTATTATTTATTTACCAATATATTTGGTTCATCTAAAATATTAATAAACAATTTTATTGTAAAGACATAGAAATTCCGTGGAAATTTTTTCTTCTTAAATACACGGGAATTTTACGAGTCCGTGATTTCTAACAGCGCATGATTCTGAGACTCGGTGTGCCCTGAATCAATATCTGAATTTTTTTTGTTAAGCTTAAGTTAACACTCGTCAGTTTTTTTCGTGAAAAAGTATAATAACTCATGAATGGTTACTCTAATTAGAAATCCAAGGCCATCATTGCACTTAGGATGGCGGGTTTACCCTAGGCTTGACATAAGTTTAGTCGGCACGGGCCTCCTGTGATAAAACCCAAAAATGTCATAACCTTAAATAAAATAATTAAATAAAGTTATTTTATTTTTCTAATGATTATAACTCACAAACAGTAACTCAGATTAAAAATCTGAGACCACCTATGAACTCCTGAGGGTAGGATTTCTTTCAGAAGATACTAACTTGGGTCGGCAAGGGCCACCAGAGAAAGTTAGATTTTGGTCGCAAATAAATAATTAAGTGAAAATTATTTTTATTGTAAATTTCATAATTTTTAAACTATAACTCGGATTAGAAATATAAGGGTAATGTTGGGTTCATTGGGGCGTGATTCACCTAGGCATAGCCTAACCTTGACCGGCATGGGTCTAGGGTGACTGATAACAATTTTCCAAACTTTTTATCGGGTACGTTTAGTAAATGTGTGAGTGGTGTTTTATAACTTTTGAACAGGTGCTCAGAATTAAAATCTCAGGGCACCGTTGAGCTCATAGTGTCGGTTATTACTTATTGATAACTTCACCGTAGTTGTGTTCTAACGATAATGGGTGTCAGTTTTGGGGGTGTTTATTTAAATTGAATAAAAATAAAGTATTAACTTTGTTTTTATTTGAGGTGGTTAAAACCTCCATGTAGAGGTAAGAGGTGGGGCCCACCAGCAAATAACCTCCCTTGAGAGGATATTATTTGGTGGGGCCCACCCGATGGTTAAAAATCTCATGCAATCAAAGAGGTGGGGCCCACATGATCTTTAACCCCCCTTAAACCCCCCATTCAAGTTTGAATGGTTGGGACCACCCGAGGATGAAACTCTTGAACTCCCCATATATAAAGCCACCACCCATGAATCCTTTTGAACTACACCTACTTAATTTTTTCCTACATACAATAATTAATTAAGTGGGACCACCCTTAATTAATTTCCCCCATTTTAATTCTTTATACCAACATTATAATAAGATTTGTTATTTTCTTATTATGGGGTTGGCATAATCTTTTTTGGGAGAATTAAGGAGAGGAAAGAAAATGGTGGATCCATTTCTCTCCACTGAAAAATGACGCCATCTTCTTCCTTCTTCAACTAGGGTAATAAAGGGAAGTGACACCCACAAAGAATGCCGACTTCATCTTCGACTTCGTCACCTTCGAAGGCATGTCTGCAATGATGAGTACCCTCGTCCTTCTACAACATTGACGGAACGACGCCCCCTTCCCACGACTCCGTCAACATCACCGAACTCAAGGTAGGGGGAATTGAGTTAATTTTTATATATGAGTATAAACCTCTGTTCGTCTTTGTTCAAATTTCTGGATTATGGTTCACCATGACGAGGAGGACACGGACCGCATGAAGACGGTCTGACCCTCCCCTTTTGCTTGTTCTTGTTTGATGACGACAGAGGCGGTACACGCAGTGAACGGAAATGAGTCGGCCACGAATAAGCCAGCGGTGCAAGGCCGTCGGGTCACCACAAGGTTGAGGCACCACTATTCCATGTAGAGAATCAACCTACGGCCAGGCGGGCCATGGCAGTGCCAGAGGGGTGTGGTGACGTCACACCGCGCCGGGAGGAAGGGTCGCGGCCAGGAGGTCCGCCACAGTAGGACAATGACCGCGGCGTCGTCGCGCCGTGTGGAAGAGTGGGATGCCGCAGACATGGAGGGATGTGGTGGATAAGATGGGAGCGGCACCGTCGTGTCGCACCGGAGAAGAGTTGCGGCCATAGGTTGGGGCTGACAGGTGAGGGCGGTCAGCTGAGCCAGCCACCGGTGCGCGCTGCGGGCAGGACCCCTCGGGTCCCGCAGGAATCACCGAATCGGCACCTAGTGCCAGTTCCTTTAGAAACTAGGGCGTGCCGCACCCCCCCCCCCCCCCCCCCACGGTGTGGCTAGCCAGAACACGCGGTCCACACGGCCCACCAGCACGCGGCCATCCTGCACGTTGCCGGCCAACCTGGCCACACGGCCAGGCAGCACGCGGCCAGCCGGGACGCCCTCATAGTTCGGGTCACGCCTTTAGGTCTGGTCATCCCTTAGGAACGGTTCGGACCCTGGTCAAGACCCAGGTCAGGTCGGGTTGGTACAACTGTGTCGGACCAGACCCGGACCTGTCATACCCGAATACACCTACCCTCCCATAACTCGGGCTACGGGTGTCCGTTTGAAGAACCCTCAGCAGTGCCAATATTGTTGAAACAAAATCATCCCTTTGAGAATACCCCATAGGCATTCGGGGTATAGTTGAGATATGGTCAGGTTGGTTTGTACACAAAATCAACTGGGGCCTCGGGACTAAAAGGCTAATAACTCACAGACCGGGCGTCCGATTGACGTACTGTAAATTTTGTTGAGATCCCATATGATGTGGCGGACCATTGAGATAATTTTATGTGATACTTAAAGATAGTTGGAGTGTTTCCCAATAGATCATGAAGCAGATCCTTCCAGTGATGAGCGGACAAAGTGCGGAGACCTAGTTGCTGACAGACCTGACGACTGCTTGACCGATTCGACTAGCCCTTTGGGGAGCGCCCAATATTTTTTGGCAGACCCATGGTGGAGGAGTTCCCAGTATTTGGTGGTAGACTCTTCGTACTTGATAGGAGCAGTGCCTCTGCAGGCTATTAGGTGGAGCACTCAGTATTTGGCGACAAACCCACAGCAAAGGAGTGCTTGGTATTTGGCGACAGACACGCGGTACTCTACAGGAAAAGTACCTCAGCAGTCCGAGGATAGTGATAAGTGCTTTGGTGTCACAATAGTCCCACCGTTCTCGACAGAGGAGGAGTTCTTCAGCAGTCATGGTTTCGATAATGAAAATCCTAGTTTGAGCTGAGTCAATATCCTTTTTAATTTCCTCATGATTGAGATGGGTTACTAGATAACTTAGGTATATGTATGGGCATATACTTAAGTAATGGTTATCCATTGATTCATAATTTGTGGTTTATCCTTGTGGGATTTTGTGAGACCTTGAGGGTCTCAGGGTCCCTACTAAGTATCATTATACTCACCCCTGCATGGGTTATTCCTGCACCTCATTGTGTTGGATTCAGATGACAGACAGCAGTAACCGAGGCGGAGTGTATGAGGACTGGACGGTACCCAGAGGTGGACCTCATGACAAGTCGGTACCCGGAAGAGACAGACATACATGGAGCGCTAAGGAGGCTATATGTACCTAGCCTTTAGGTAGGAACTGTGGTGGATGATCCAGGAGTTGTTAGACACCTTCCAACGGTTTGTCTATTTAGTTTTACATGTTTGGTCTTTTCCTTGTACTTTATTATCAGGCATGTATTTCCAGCCCCTTTTACTTTCCACCACATCTTTTGTATACAATTCCTACTTAGTGTTTTTCTTCCATTTGTGTACTCTGTTGTGTGTGTTTACTTTTATAATGGAAATGCCTTCACAACTTAGGGATTTATCCCTTTGGTGCTTGTCGCCAGCCCCTGGCCTATGGAAGGTGGGCTTGGGTTGGTCACAGCACGGGCCCCATGGATGGGTCATGAAAGATTGGTATCAGAGGATTCATTTCTACCACAGAACATAGAACTCTGTAAATTCTTTTCTATGAAACAATAGTTTTAAGCGTACCGAGTGTGGTTTTCAGTTCAGGGAGTCTACTGTTGGTTTGGCAGGTGACGTATCCATATACCAGGACACAGACTTCTGATTTCTGACTTAGTTCACCCAAAAACTAATTGCGTGTGTTTTTTCAAAAGTTTTCTTTAAGTCAGGTCAACCCAGTCAGCTCAAAAGGTAAATATTTTGACCGTGTCACATCTGTTTCTTTCAGGATGCCTCCCCATGGATGACCAGTTAAAGCCCTGAGAGTCGTATTATCTGACATCCCATCGAGTGACGAGGCCTCGGTGTAGGGCCCTTTACCAGCAGCGCCACCGACAGTACCACTACCCGTTGGGTGACCAATGCCACCATCCCCAGCATCAAAGGATGCATTCCACTTAAGCGTATTGCATGGGTTGCTTCGATAGAGGCCTCCGGGGTTTTGAGGTGAGACATAATTTCAGACGGTTGGGTGCTGGCTGGAGTTTGTAGCACGAGTTTTCCACACAGTTGGGGCACCCACTGACTTGATGGTGCACCTAGAAGTTAGTCTTTTTCTGGGAGCAGCTGAGAGTTGGTGGATCCTGATGCTCTAGTTTTATGAGGAGGTGACCTTCACCTGGGGGACTTTGAGGATCTTTTCATGGAGGAGTTTCTACCATTGACTCTACTCTTTATGTGTGCTCAGGAGCTTCTGCACTTACCATATGGAATTCTGACAATAGCTGAGTAATCTGTAGCAGGTATTAGGTAGATGACACATGGTCACAAGAAAGTTAGATCTACTATTAGAAGACCCGAAGATGTGGCATTGGGGGTACGGGGCACCTGAGGCCGAGAGAACTTTGAACGGAGAATGGTCTATTTTATCTGCAAGGGACAGGGTCGTAGAGAGCGTGACTGTCCAACTCCCCACACATTAGATCAGCATGCGTTAGAGGAGCCACTGAGATAGAGGCAGCGGCAGGGGCTTGAGCATCAGCCGAGCGGTGGAAAAGGCAGTGGATCAGGTCCTTTAGTGGATGGCGGTCAGAGTCATCGAGCACTACTACCACCACCCCAAGATGGTTCACCTCGAGCTCTGGGAGTAGGTGGATAGGAGAGGGAATAGCTCCAGGAAAAGAGGACTTTTTTCATGATGCTTCTAGCTTCGTTGATGTCGTTGTTTGTGGTTTCTTTATTTATTTTTACACTGAGCTGGAGTAATAAATGACACTTGTCCTTGTGACGTTTTATTTCCTATCTTTTTGTGTGGTTGATACTAATAGGTTCGGGTTAAAACCGTTGACTTGACCCTCACATTCAAGATTCCTACTGGAGGGGACCCAGTGACCACAAACTAATGATGAATGTGTGACTTAACCCTGGGAGGAGAGAGTAATGGTTGGATCTCTTGGTATTAGAATTGAGGCCTTACGATGTCGTCCATGGAATTAATTATTACCTTTCATGTTAGGATTGACTATATTAGGCAAAGGACAAGGTTCATCCATGGGATGAGACCGTATTTCTCCTTTCGACAATGGATAAATCATATCAGCCCTAGTAAAATGTAGGAGAAGAAGGGTATAGTCTAGTTCTTTACATTTGGCTTGTCTCAACCATAGTTCATTGAGTGAATGCTTTATCGTGTACTCAAATCACAAGAGTCTCAGGTATATCTTCTCTCAGAAGGACTTGAACCTGAGACAGCGGTGATGGATTGAGTTCCTCTAGGACTATAACTTTGAGATAGTCTATACTCCTGAGAAGGGGAATTTTATAGCAGATGCACTCTGCAAGAGGACTGGTATTCCGCTACTAGGAGAGGCGACAAAGTAGCTGGATTCTTTACAAATATCTTTTGTGGATATGGATGTAAAATCCTATCTACAATCTCTTACAGTCACTCCTCCACTTCTTCAGTGAGTCAGGGAGTTGCAGCATGGATACACTGACTGTGAGATGCGACGTACTCAGATATCCATAGGGCAGGCACCTGATGGATTTTCTGAAGGTGGGGAGCACGTCATCCTCTTTATAGGACGTACTATGGTACTAGTTTCACTTCAGGGGAAAGTGTTGAGGGAGTTCCCCACTTCCCCTTTAGTGGTACATCCAGTAGAGGCGAACATGTACCAAGACCACAGTTGACAACATTGGTTGCCAGGTATGAATAAGGTGGTAGCAGAGTTTGTCTCACGGTGCCTCACTTGTCAACAACTGAAGGTAGAGCACCAGGTACTAGCAGGCTTGGTTCAGCCCTTAGAGGTCCCAAAGTGGAAGTGTGATGGGATATCCATGGACTTTGTGATGGGTCTTTCACATACATCCAGGAGTCATGATTCGATTTGGGTGATCGTCAACTGACTCACCAAGTCAGCCCACATCATACCGATCAGAGAGCAGGGCTCAGTAAGAGCATGGGACGCCTCTAAGTGCAGGAGATAGTGTGTTTACATGAAGTAAACTCTTCTATTGTCTCCTACAGTGACACACGATTTACTTCCTGGCTATGAAAGGGGTTGCAAGAAGCTTTTGGGACGTAGCTTCACATGAGAACTTCCTTCCATCCTCTAACAGATGGTCAGACTGAGAGAACCATCCAGACCCCTGAGGATATGATCTGTGCATGAGTCCTCGACTGTGGTTGTAGCTGGGAGGATCAATTACCTTTGGTAGAGTTTTCCTACAACAATAGCTATCACACCACCATCGGTAAGGAACCTTTTGAGGACTTGTATGGCCAACATTGTAGATCACCACTGTGCTGGACAGACCCATGGGAGTTAGAACTAGTGGGACTAGAGATGGTACGGGATTCCACAGACAAGGTGCAGATCATCTAGGAGCGGATGAAGACGGCATAGATCAGGCAGAAGTCGCATGCTAAAAGGAGACAGAGACCTCTGGATTTCGAGGATGGAGACCACGTCTTCCTATGGGTCTCACCTCGACGAGGCTTACAGAGATTTGGCCGACATGGCAGGTTGTATCTGTGATTCATCAGAACTTTCTAGGTCCTCAGCTGAGTAGGCGAGGTAGCTTACTGCTAGCTCTTTCACCTCAGTTGCACCAGGTGCACGACATCTTCCATGTATATCAGCTGAGGAGATATGTGAACGACCCTTCTCACATCATCGACAATGGAGAGATGGACATCAATGATGGAGTGACTTTCACTGAGGTTCCAGTGGAGATTGAGGATCGACAGGAGAAGGTCCTGCGTGGATGGTCAATACCTCTGGTGCGTGTTTGCTGGTAGCATGACAAATTCCAGGAGAGCACATGGGAGTGGGAGGCTAAAATTCTTACTCAGCAACCCCTTTTGTTTCCTTAGTGTGATTTGATGCTTACGAGAACATAAATCCCTAAGGTGGGGATAATGTAATGACCTGGAAATTCCCTAAAAATTTTTTTTCATAAATACACGGTGATATTATGACTGCATAGTTTCTGACGGCGCATGATTCCAAAGCCCGGTGTGCCCGGAATCAATTTCTGAAGTTTTAGTTATGTTTAAGTTAACGCATGTAAGCAGTTTTCCTAAAAAAGTGGAATATCTCTTAAATGGTTACTTGTATTAGAAATATGAGGCCACCGTTTCACTCAATATGGCAGATTTTCCCTAGGCGTGACTTACGTTTAGTCGACGCGGTCCTCCTGTGAGAAAACCTGAAAATGGCATAACTATAAATAAAATAATTAAATAAAGTTATTTTATTTTTCAAATGCTTATAACTCACAAACGGTAACTCACATTAAAAATCCTAGACCACTGTTAAACTTGTGAGGGTGGGATTTCTTTAAGAAGATACTAACTTAGGTCGTCGAGAGCCACTAGAGAAACGTAGTTTTTGGCCGCAAATAAAATAATTGACAATTATTTTTATTGTAAATTTCTTAACTTTTAAACAGTAACTCGGATTAGAAATTTGAGGGTAATGTTTAGTTTGTTGGGGCGTGATTCACCTCGGTATAGCCTAACTATGACCAGCACGAGTCAAGGAGGACTGATAATAATTTTCCAAACTTTTTTTGGGTACGTTCAGTAAACATGTGAGCAGTGTTTTATAACTTTTGAACCGATGCTAGGAATTGAAATCTGATGGCACAATTGAGCTTGCAACGTCGGTGATTTCATAGTGAGACCTTCACCGTAGTTGCGTTCCAATGAGAATGAGAGTTAGTTTTGGGGGTTTTTAATTAGATTGAATTAAATTAAAGTGTTAACTTTATTTTTATTTGGGGTGGTTAAAAACTCCAAGTGGAGGTTAGAGGTGGGGCCCACCAGAACAAAACCTCCCTTGAGAGGATATTATTTGGGGGGGCCCATCCAAAGTTTAAACATATCATGAAATCAAAGAGGTGGGTCCCACACGAGCTTTAACCCCCCTTAAACCCCCAATTCAAGTTTGAATGGTGGGGACCACCCGAGGACAAAACTCTTGAACTAGACATTTATGGATCCACCACCGATTAGGCCTCTTCAACTCCACTTAATTAATTTGTGTCTACACACAAGAATTAATTAAGTGAGACAACCCTTAATTAATTTTTCCCATTTGAATTCTTTATTCCCACATTATAATAAGATGTGTTATTTTATTATTGTGGGGTTGTAATAATTTTTGTTGGGAGAATTAAAGAGAGGAAAGAACTTGGTGGATCCATTTCTCTCCAATGAAGAACGGCGCCATCTTCCTCATTCTTCAACTGGGGTAAGAAATGGAAGAGATTCCCACCAAAAATGCTGACATCATCTTCAACTTCGTCACCTTTTAATGCTAGTCCGCCAATGACAAGTACGCTCTTCCTCCTCCAACATTGACGGAATGATGCATCCTTCCTGCGACTTCGTCAACATCACCGAACTCGAGGTAGGGGAATTTGTGTTAATTTTTATATATGAGTATAAACCTCCGTTATTTGTTGTTTGAATTCCTGGATAATTGTTCTCCATGACGAGGATGGCTCGGACCGCACGAACACAATCTGACCCTCCCCTTTTTTTGTTGTTGTTTGATAACGATGAAGGCGGTACACATGGAGACCGACAATGAGCCAGCCGCAAAGAAGTCAGTGGTGCAAGGCCTCCTGGTCGCCACAAGGGCACGACATTGCTAGGCAGTGTAGAGAATCGAGCCGCGGCCAGGCGGGCCGTGGTGGTGTCGGAGGGGCGTGGTGTCGTCGCACCGTGCCGGGAGGAAGGGTTTTGGCAGTCGGATGACGAGTGCAGTGCCATCGTGCCGCGCGGAAGAGCGAGAGGTCCACGCCAGGGCGGGCCATGGTGGAGAAGCTGGGAGTGGCGTCGTTGCACCGCGCCATAGAAGGATCATGGCCTTAGGACGTGGCGGATATGGGAGGGCGGCTGGCTGAGCCGGCCCCCAGTGCGTGTCGCAGGCGGGACCCCTCGTGTCCCGCGGGATTCAAAGAATCGGCGCCTACCACCGGTTCCTTTGGAATCCAGGGGCGCCGCACCCCCCCCCCCTGGGTGTGGCCCTCCATGCCACATGACCTGCCGGCCGGGCCACACGGCCAACCAGTACGTGGCCCACCACCGGGCCCTCCGGCACGTGGCCAGCTACCATGCAACCACCAGAAGGGCCCCACATCCCACCAGCACGTGGCCCGCTAGCATGTGGCCCACCGGCCAGCCAACCGGGCGGCTCCCATGGGTCGCGCCGCACCTTTGGGTCGGGCCACGCCTTCGGGCTAGGTCGTGCCTTCGGGTTGGGTCCTCCCTTTGGTCCAAGCTGTGCCTTTGGACTGGGTCAGACCCTGGTGTAGACCCGGGTCAGGTTGGGTCGGTCCGACTGGGTCGGACTGGACCCAGACCCGTCAGACCCGAATACACCTATTCACCCATAACTCGGGCTACAGGCGTCCGTTTGAAAAACCGTCAGTGGTGCCGATATTCTTGGAAAAAATCCGTCCCATTGAGAATACCCCATGGGAGTTCAGGGTATGGATAAGATATGGTCAGGTTGGTTAGTTCACGAAACCAACCAGGCCCCCGGGACTAAAAGGCTAATAACTCACAGACAGGGCATCTGATTAACGCGCTTTCTGTTGCGTTGTGACCCCATATGATGTGGGAGACCATTGAGATAAATTTACATTAGACTTCACGATAGTTGGAGTTTTTCATAGTAGCTCGGGAAATAAATCCTTCTAGTGACGAGCGGACAAAGTGTAGAGTCCTAGTAGCTGACAGACCTGACGACTGCTTGACCGATTCGACTAGCCTAGTGGGGAGCACCCGGTATCTAGCAGCAAACCTGTGGTACTCAATAGGAGGATTACCTCTGCAGGCTATTAGGGGGAGCGCCCAGTATTTGGCGGCAGACCCACATCGGAGGAATGCCTGGTTTTTGGCGGAAGACCTGCGGTACTCGACAAGAGGAGTACCTCAGCAATCCAAGGATAGTGAGAAGCGCCTTGGTGTCGTGACAGGCTCACTGTTCTCGACAGAGGACGTGTTCTCCAGCATCCATGTTTTCGATAATGAAAATCCTGGTTTGAGGTGAGTCAATGACCTTTGTGTTTTCCTCCTGATTGAGATTGGTTACTAGATAACTTAGGTATATGTATGGGCATATACCAATGTAATGGTTATCCATTGATTCATACTTTGTGGTTTATCCTTGTTGGATTTTGTGAGACCTTGAGAGTCTTGGGGTCCCTATTGAGTATCGTCATACTCACCCCTACATGGGCTATGCCCGCACCTCATTGTGTTGGATGCAAACGACGGAAAACGCTGACAGAGGCGGAGTGTACGAGGACTGGACGGTACCCGGAGGTGGACCTCATGACGAGTCGGTACCCAGAGGAGAAGAATGGACATGGAGCGCTAAGGGGGTTATATGTACCTACCCTTCGGGTAGGAACCATGGTGGACGGTCCATGAGCTTCTAGACACCTTCCAGCTGTTTGTATTTTTAGTTGTACATGGTTTTTCTTTTCCATGTACTTTACTATCGGGCTTTTATTTCCAGCCCCTTTTACTTTCCAGCACATATTTTGTATAAAGTTCCTACTTAGTGTTTTGCTCCCAGTTGTGTACTCTCTTGTGTGTGTTTACTTTTATAAAGGCAATGCCTTCCCTGCTTAGGGATTTATTCCTTTGGTGGTAGTCGTCAGCCCCTAGCCTATGGAAGGTGGGTTTAGGATAGTCACAGCACGGGCCCCGAGGACAGGTCATGACAAATTGGTATCAGAGGAGTCGGTTCTACCACAGAACATAAAACTCTGATCTTTATTTTCTATGAATAAATAGTGTTAAGCGTACCAAGTGTGGTTTTCAGTTCAGGAGGTCTAGTGTTGGTGTGGCGGGTGACGTATCCATACACCAGGACCCTGACTTCTTATTTCCGACTCAGTGCACCCAAACACTAATTGCATGTGTGTTTTCAAAAGATTTCGTTAAGTCAGCTCCACCCGCACTAGTGGAAATACGGGCTTTAACGTCATCGTAATAACGTCGGTTTTTTAAAAACCGACGCGAATAGTATGTGCGGGGAATTTTTGGCGTCGGTTTTACAAAAAACCGACGCCAAAAATAATTATGCGTTGATATTTCGCGTCGGTTTTTAAGAAAACCGACGCCAATAATATTAGTATACATATTTTCCGCGTCGGTTTTCCTGAGAACCGACGCAAGAAAATAAATTTTTAAAAATGTTTCGGCGTCGGTTTTCATGAAAACCGACGCAGAAACTCATAATTCCGCGTCGGTTATTTTGAAAATCGACGCAGAAAATAATTAAAAAAAGTTTTCGGCGTTGGTTTTTTTAAAACCGACGTCGAAACTAATAAAAAATATATATTCCGCGTCGGTTTTCCTGAGAACCGACGCAGAAAATAAATTTTTAAAAATGTTTCGGCGTCGGTTTTCATGAAAATCGACGCCGAAACTCATAAGCGAATATATATTCCGCGTTGGTTATTTTAAAAACCGATGCCAAAAATTTTAAAACAACATTTTGGCGTCGGTTTTTCTTAAAACCGACACGAAAAGTCTTTTAAAAGTATTCACGGTTAGAAACCCTCATTTTGTTCGATCGTCGAAATCGAGTTCCGCTGTGGCGCTTCGGACTCCCGACGACCTTCGAACCTGATTTGCGATCTTGGACGGCCATTGTTGAAGGTTTTTTGTCGTCTGCACGATTTTGGGTATGTGTTCTTCCTCTTTATCTCTTGTTTCATATCCCATTGTTTATTTCTTTATCAATAACCCTATTTTGCGTGATTTTGATTATTGGTTAGATTTTAGTTGTAATTTATCATTATTTTTTGTTTGTATTATCATTGTTGGTGTATATTTGATATTGTTTGTTTTTTGATGTAATTATACCGGTCACAGTTTGGATTTAACATCTCCATTCGGGTTGAACATCAAATTTTTTGTTTGTATTATCATTATTCCTATTTAAAATGATCTTTCATTACATTATGAAGTACTATATTTTTAATTCCATTTCCATTTTAATAAATTCTTCTTCAAAAAAATAATTTTATTCTGTTAAATGAATTCACTCACATTTTTGCATGTAGTTTGTTGTTATTTCATTCCTTCTTGAGATTTACCATGCCAAATTCCTCAATTCTCTTTGGTTCTCATCATTTAACTAAGACATGAATAATTACCACTATCTATTATGTTAAAAAAAATTGAATAATTATTTTCATGCCATTATATAATAAATAATTTTTCTTGCAATGTCCATAATACGACTAGAATCATACATTTAATGTATTGTAATTATTTCTTCGTAGATAATAATATAATCATTATCCCTCTATTAATCTGAAAAAATACCTTTCCACTTTCATATGTGGGGTTAGATTCATGCATTTTTAATAAATGTCCTCTTAAACTTATCTCATTCCATTGATTATATTTATTCATCTTTCTATCCCTCTAAATAATAGTCATAAAATGATTTACTTCCCCCTATAAGTCATAGGCTGCAAATAAAACATTCTCATGATCTAATCTTTCATGGATGGATAATATATTTCTCTTCATGTTGATCCATTCCTTGACATGTTTTGCTGCAATAGACCCATGGAAGGGGGTGTAAGTTGTCACCTACAATATGCAATGGAATTTTTATCCCTCCATAATGAATTTATATGTTCATAATTCCCTATTATAAAACTCATGGATTGAGGGAGTTGAGTTATCATAGTCACCAAAAATTGTATCATGTCTCTTAATACACATTGTCTTAAATAAGGATAGTTATTGCACTATTTTTCACATTAATTTTTCCCTGATTCATTCATGTTACATCAAATGAATAAAAAAATAAATATAGTGTGATCAATAGTAGTCATAGTGAGAAATCATATTATCTTGTATGTCATTCATATAATATTTATATCATGAAACTTTATTTTCAAAAAATGAAACCTTTGATTTAACCATTTTGTCCTTGTATTTCAATATAACACACATGTATATAATATGAAAATAAATTGTTTACTCTATTTGTAAACGTGTTTCATATCTGATGTCTTTTATCTGATTATCAATAGTTTTTATGGAATATGTTTTTGTTTACAATTTATCTGATAGATATTTAAATGTTTCTATGTTTTAATATATTCATCAATTATATTGTGATATCAGGTATTAATGGATCATAATTGGATTTATCTACGAAGAACTACTAGTGAATATGAAAGAGGAGTTGACAATTTTTTGGAATTTGCTAAACGGCATAATCAAAATATTGATTTGATTTTCTGTCCATGTGTGAAGTGTGTAAATATGAGAAAGTTAAACTTCAGAGAAATCAAGGATCATCTCATTTGTTATGGTTTTAGCCTTAATTATACACGTTGGATCTTGCATGGTGAAAGAACTGAAAATTCAACATCCAATGTTGATGACGATATTCATAATGAGGCAGAGGATCGTATTGATGAATTAATTCATGATTTAGGTGTTGAAACCATCGAAAAAACACCAACTGTTGAACGATTGTATGGAGATTCGGAGAAACCATTATTCCCAGGTTGCAGTAAATATACAGTGTTATCAGCAGTTTTGAGATAAGTTAACTTAAAAGCAAAAAATGGGTGGAGTGATAAAAGTTTCTCCAGTTTACTTGAGCTTTTAAAAGAGCTTCTTCCAAAAGGCAATGGGCTTCCAGATTCCAATTATGAGGCGAAGAAAATATTATGCCCAATAAGATTGGGGTATAAAAAGATACATGCTTGCCCCAATGATTGTGTATTGTATAGGAAAGAAAATGAACATTTATCAAGTTGTCCTACATGTGGAACATCGCGCTATAAGATGGATGAGAAAGTCAACTCAGATTCATTTTCAGGTGATTTCATGTAACGTTATGAAAAATCAATTTTTTTACTTTCCAATGATATCATCCAATATTTTTTTCAAACAATTCTGATAATTCAATTCTGATTTATTTTTTGGTACCAAAATCAAAACTCCATCTAAAGCATTTTGGTACCTTCCAGTTATTCCTCGTTTGAAGCGTCTATTTGCAAATTCAAATGATGAAAAAAGGTTAAGATGGCATTCAGATGAGCGCATTTCTGATGGTAACTTACGTCACCCTGCCGATTCACCACAGTGGAAGAGTTTTGATAAAAAATTTCATGATTTTGGAAGTGAAGTTAGAAATCTCAGAATGGGATTGTGTACTGATGGAATGAATCCATATCGGAGCCTCAGTAGCCAACATAGTTCATGGCCTATTTTGCTGGTACTTTACAACTTGTCCCCACATCTATGTATGAAGAAAAAATATGTTATGATGAGCTTGATGATTTCTGGACCAAAAGAACCGGGAAATGATATTGATGTGTATCTTACACCATTTATTGAGGATTTAAAACTGCTATGGGAGAAAGGTGTTACAGTTTTCGATGCATACAAGAAAGAGTATTTTCTTTTGCGTCCTATGATAATGTTCACTATAAACGACTTTCCTGCGTATGGAAACTTATCTGGATATAGTGTTAAGGGACATAAAGCATGTCCAATTTGTGAAGAACAAACTTCATATTATCAATTGCAGAATGGAAGAAAGACAGTGTACATGGGACATCGAAGATTTTTGCGAATTGATCATCCTTATCGTAGATTGAGAAAATCATTTAACGGTTTACAAGAATACAACCTCCCCCCTCAACCATTGTCAGCTGAAGAATATTATAACAGAGTGAAAGATATTGATTCAACATTTGGAAAGAGAAAAAGTTCTGGTTTACAAAAACATATCTGGAAGAAGCAGTCTATTTTTTTCGAACTACCTTATTGGAGATTTTTGGAGATAAAACATAACATTGATGTTATGCATGTTGAGAAAAACATATGTGATAGTTTGATTGGAACATTGTTAGACATAAAAGGAAAGACAAAAGATGGATTACATGCTAGATTGGACTTGATATTAATGCGAATACGTTTGGAGTTAGCTCCCGCTGTGAAAGGAAAAAGAACATATTTACCTCCAGCTTGTCACACATTAAGAAAGATTGAAAAGATGAATTTTTGTCAGTGTCTTCATGGTATTAAAGTACCCAGCAGTTTTTCTTCAAATGTGAATAATTTTGTGTCATTGAAGGATTGTAAATTAATAGGTATGAAATCACATGATTGCCATGTGTTAATGCAACAAATTCTACCAGTAGCAGTGCATGGTATATTACCGAAAGCTGTCCGGAAGACAATCATCAGGTTATGTAATTTCTTTAAAACCATTTGTAGCAAAGTCGTTGATCCAAATTTGTTAGATTTGTTGGAGAATGAAGCAACTCTTATTCTTTATCAACTAGAAATGTATTTCCCACCCACATTTTTTGATATAATGGTTCATCTATTGGTTCATTTGGTGCGTGAGATAAGAATATGTGGGCCTGTTTATTTAAGATGGATGTATCCTTTTGAAAGATATATGAAAATTTTGAAAGGATATGTTAAAAATCCTTATCGACCAGAGGCCTCTATTGTTCAGAAATATGTATCAGAAGAGGTGATTGAGTTCTGTACTGATTATTTGAATGAGGTGGAGCATATTGGTCTCCCTCTATCTCGACATATGACAGTTGACAGAGAAGGTAGAGGGGTTCGAGGCTTAAAGGTAAAGTTCATTCCACGTGATGAAGTGATTCAAGAACATTTATACAGTTTGAACGACACAGATGAGGTTCAACCATATATATCCTCACATATTACTGAATTAAAGTTACAATATCAGAAAAGAAATGAAAAGTGGTTGATGATTGAGCATAAGAAGACATTTGTTTCATGGTTTAAAGAGAAAGTCACCCCAGATATATCTGTATTAGAAACATTGAAGTGGTTATCAGGGGGACCATCTTTTAATGTGATCACTTGGTCTGGTTTTGATATCAATGGCTACACATTTTACACAAAAAACCTGGATGACAAGAGTACCGTTCAGAATAGTGGTGTGATGGTATTCGCTGAAGCAGTGCATTTTTCGAGTGCCAAAGATAAAAACCCAATTTCTGCATCAGCATCATATTTTAGAGTTATTGAAGACATATGGGAAATTGATTATATTAAATTTCGAGTCACTATTTTTAAGTTCAATTGGGTTGATAGTAATAGTGGCGTGAAACATGATGAATATGGGTTTAGACTGGTTGATTTGAAAAGATTTAATCACAATGAGGAACCATTTATCTTGGCGACACATGCAAAACAAGTATTTTATGTCATTGATCCGTCAAATGATCAGTGGTCAGTTGTTTTTCAAGGGAAAAGATATCATTTGGGTGATGATGATGATTCTGATGATGCTAGTGATTTACATGAGCCTTATTCATCTATTATGCAATTTTCAGATGATTACAATGAATATAAGACAGACATAGTGCATGCAGTACGTACCGATCATGATGAAGGGACGTGGGAAAACACTAAATTAGTCTCCTAATTTTTCTGGTAAATATTTATATTTTGTGTCTATTTTTAAAACATACAAATGCATGCCTCTATTTTTACATATTTATTTTTCATTTCCTTGTTTCTAATTATTCAGTTTTCTAATGATATGCAGGTACCCAAAATTTCATTACACTTTCTAGTAGCAATGTCAAATACAGATAGAGAGGAGCAGTTACCGAGGTATTTCTATTTTGACATATTATTAAATATTTAGTAATATACATATTTAATGAAATAAAACTGTTAATTTATAAAAAACAATTACAGGACTACTGATGCGTCCTCGGCGGAGGAGACTTCTCCAGTTACTACTCAAAAATCAAGTTCTCTAGTTGGTAAACGTGGTATTACACATTTACCAAAACTATCACTCGCTCGTGATGATAACAAATTACACATCCGTTTTGGTGATAATAATAATGCAGTTGGCCCAAATGCAGTTCAGTTTGTCAGTTATATAGCGATGTAAAGCCGTTGCAGGATTAGTATTTTATATCCTGATTGGAAGTCAGTGGACAGGACGGCGAAGCAACAGCTTTGGGAGGCCGTGACGGTAAAATATCTTTATTTATTTATTTTATCTCATTTTTTTAATATTATATAGTTTAAATGACATATTTAATTTTTTCAATTACAGATGACATTCAATTTTGAGGAAACCAAAAAAATTAGGAAAAGACATCTCTCTTTAGCGGCGGTTCGATGGAGAGATTTTAAAAACAAACTGACGAAAGATTATGTTTTTGGAAAGAGAAGGTTTGAAAGCCCATGTCTTAAGTATCCATATATAGATGAAGAAACATGGAAGCGATTTGTTGACAGTCGTCAGGACGAGAAATTTCAGGTATTGTAATTGTTTTATATTTTAAAATTTACGCTATATTTTCCTTATTACTTATGTGTTTATTTTTATGTAACAGGCCTCCAGAAGATCTCATCAAGAGATCCAGTTGAAAAACGTATACCCTCATACTTTATCACGTGGAGGATACTCGTATTTGGAGCAGAAAATTATTGAAGAAAAATTTGAAGCATTAAGAGCTCGATCAAGTAGTGGTTCAGAAGAGGTCAAGTATGGTCCTCCATCTCCTCCCACTCGCCATGAGAAATGGAAACGAGCAAGAAGAAGAAAAAATGAACAATATCTTACAGACGAATCTCATCAAGTGGCTGATAGAATTGTAAGTAAATATTAATTCTTTGTTAACAATTTTCCTTTTTTATAATTTATAAACACTAATATAAATTTTTTATTTTTTATTTCAGGATGAACTTCAGGAGAAAGAGACACAGGGCTCATTTATCCCCGAGGGTAGGATGGATATCTTAGCCACTGCTTTGGGAAAGACTGAACACCCCGGCCGTGTTAGAGGATATCAGGAGGGTGTTATTATTCGGAAGGTTTTTGGTAAGAGTAAGCAACCAAGAGACCCGGAAATCGAATCCTTAAAAGAAGAGCTGCAGGATATGAAACGGTCTATGGGTGATCAAATTCAAGCAGCAGTACAGAAGGCTTTATTAGAACACTTGGCAAGACAGTCACAGTTTGCTCATCCTTCCAAGGTATATTATTTACTGTTAACAATTTTTCTTTTCTATAAATTATAAACACTGATATAACTTTTTCATTTTTCAACATTCTTAGCCAACTCACTCAGACTATCCTGTCTCATATGCTTACCCAACACCGTCTGGGCATCCTTCCGAGGTATATTATTTAATGTCATCAATTTGTCTATTTTATAAATTATAAACACTGATATAACTTTTTCATTTTTCAACATTCTCAGCCAACTCACCCGGACTACCCTGCCTCATCTGCTTAACCTGCCCCGTCTGCGCAACCATTTGAGGTATATTATTTTATTTAATTTTTATTCAATTTTTCTATGTTATAAATTTTAAACGCTAATATACCCTTTTCATTTTTCTGACTTCTCAGCCTGCTCACCCTGACTACCCTGCCCCACCTGCTAACTTTGAGCCTCCACCTCCTCCATCGGATCGAACCTTATATTGTGAGTTGTTTGCGGGAAATCCTCATGTACATATTGTTGCATTAGGACAAGTGTATTTTTTGGGGGACTCGGTACATCATCAGCCTATGCAGATGGGTCAGGTTAGAGTATCAGTACTTGTTATTATATATCCTACTTCTCTACTACAATTTCCTACTGCGGAGATCACCAGTGTTGGGGAATGTATGGGCCATTTTTTACTTTGGCCAACTGCACTTATTCGTTATATTTCACATGAGGTATGAGTTTTTTTAACTAGTAATTAGAAATGATTACAAATTACTTATAATGTTTTCTGACATTTAACTTATATAGGAATATCTGAAAGCAAATGAAACTGTACAAATGCAGCAAAATGTTTAGAAACAGTCGGTTGTAGATACTTCTGATATTTCTTCTGGGTTGAAAAGATTATCTCAGTGCTCTTCTTCCTTGAATTTTATCTATGAGTTTCGGATGACGTCCGATATATGTGGAAGAAATTATAAATTGAGAATATTGAAAGAAGATATCATGAATTTAGTTAATTTTGAAGAGATCGGGCTGAATGTGGTGCAGTTGTTTTCCATGTAAGTAAATTGATGTTTGAATTGCTTTTTCTTTAATAAAATATTGTTATGTCATTGACTAACTATATTTTCTTTTTAAATTAGGTATCTATACAGGATTCTTTTACAAAATGAAACTACAAGAATTTATAGCTTTATAGATCCAGAGTACATTTCCTTGGAAGTCAAACATGTGAAAAATGATGAAAGAGTTCAATATATATCCGAGAGATTATCACAAACAGAGATTCAGTGCTGGTTTTTTCCATTTCTTGATAAGTAAGAATATCAATATAATTTTGAACTCATGATCATTATAATGTCATTAATTATGAACTTTTTGTATTATAGGGGGCATTGGATGTTAGGTGTATTTTTCCCAAATGATTGCACCTTATATTGGTTTTTCTATTTATTAGGAAAAGTGCGTAAACCGTTTTCCAACTTATTAAACAGGTAAGTTGTTTTTTTATTTTTAGAAGTTTGTTATGTTTAATTTTAATTGTTTACACAAGTTTTATTAGTTCTTATATAAAAAAATGCAGTTCATGGAAACATTTTACAAATGAAAAGAAACCAACGAAAATAAAATATGTGGAAGTACAGGTAATTAGTTTTTATATTTTTGTTATATATTGGGTTTCATTATTAGTTAAATGTTTTATAATTGCAGTGTCATCGTCAAAATGGACATGTTGAATGTGGTTATTATATTCTACGATTTATGTACGAGATAATCACAACTGAGGAAACTACTGATTTTCATAAGGTTAGTTGTATTAATTTTTTTATATATTTTCATCCACTTTCTTCTATTTATTAATTTCATATCATTCAATATTATTGTAGGTATTCAATGATTCACAGTCATATTCTCAATCTGATATGATCCATATTCAATCTACTTTTGCGGACTATTTGTTAAGTCTGATTAAGATTTGAGGTATGTATACTAATATTTATAAATAATAATATATATGGGTTTAAAAAACTAACTCTTATGATATATTACGTGTTTGAACCTACTAATAATCAAATGAATGCTTCAACAATAACAAACAATGAGCATGTCATATATTTCAAATACGTGTATTTTAATTCCGCTTTACTGAGTTTTCTCAAGTGCCTCTGCAAAAACTGTTTTATTGAATCTACTAATAATCAAATGAATCCTTCAACAATAACCAACAATAAGCATGTCGTATATTTCAGGTACGTGTATTTTAATTCAGAATTAGCTAGTATATTTCTTTTCATTGTTATTTCTTAAAATCATTTGTCTGTACTGTGACAGATCTGTAGGGTGGTACTTGGATCATGAACATAGAGATTCGTATAGCGAAATAACATTCACAAACACTAAAAATTCTCTCCCTTTAATGCACATCAATATCTTCTAGGCCTTTTTATTTTTTATGAAAATAAATATCGGAAAATGATTGCCGAGAAGCATATCACATAATACCTGAAACAGCGCTTAGTGGGTTTGCACAAAGATAAAATAGAAGGCATCAATTTTTAAGGTATGTTTCTTTATGTCTCTTCAATCTGCATTTGATTTCAATTTTCTAAACTATTTTTTGCACTCAAACTTATTTCTCTGTTATTCCATAACTTAAACAAATAACAATAGTGAATGGGTAATGCACGTCTATACATAGCAAATATAAAAACCTGAGGTTGGGGGTGGTGGGGATCCTATGGTGAAAAGACACCCCCAACATCTTCAGTGGGGGAGGTGAGGAAGAGGTTGCATCGGCTGAGTGTTCCTGGAATTTTGATCAGGAGTCGTAACATTTCATTTTGGTAATTTACTTTGTGAAAAAATGAATGATTCAAATAAATTACACATTTTCATTTAATGTTTATTCATTGCACTAATATCTTGGATTGATTTTTTCACGCACATGTCCTTAGTTTCATTACTGTTTTGACAGGATTGGTGCTATCTATGGGAGGAAACTTACAATGATTGATACTGAGTATGGTTAGATTAAGAAAATGCACCATGTAGGTATGTGTATTTTAATTCTGCTTTACTTTGAGTTTTCTCAAGTACTTCTGTTAAAGCTGTTTAATTGTTTTTGTATACTTCGTTATTTTTTTTCAGGGTTCCGATTTTTTTGGAGGAGAAAATATATGTATTATATTTAAAAACAAATTATTTACGGTGTCGGTTATTTTAAAAACGGACGCCGAAAGTTCGATATGGCGTCGGTTTTTTAAAAAACCGACGCCGAAAATCTTGTGTAAATTAGTTTCGGCGTCGGTTTTATATAAAACCGACGCTGAAAACCTAGTCGACTATATTTTCCGCGTCGGTTTTTTAATGAACCGATGCGGAAAATAATGTCTAAATGTAGCTTCGGCGTCGGTTTTATAAAAAACCGACGCCGAAGCTCATCAGCGAATTATTTTTCGCGTCGGTTACTATGAACCGACGCGAAAACTGTATTTTTAACGTCGCCTATAAAGACTTCGGTTTATAACCGACGTTATAAATTAAAAAAACCGACGCTAAAAAGTGTTTTTTCACTAGTGCCGGTCAGCTCATGAGGTAAATATTTTGACCGTAACACGTTTGTTTCTTTCCGGATGCCTCCCCGTTGACGACCAGTTGGATCCCAGGGAGTCGTTCGCTCTGACATCCCACCGAGCGACGAGGCCTCGGTGCAGGTCCCTTTAGCAGCAGCGGCACCTGCAGTACCACTTCTCGTTGGGTCACCGATTCCACCTACCCCAGCAGTAGATGATGTACACCACTCGATCACATTTCATGGGTTCCTGCGATAGAGGCCTCCGAGGTTTTGAGGTGAGACTGGATTTCAGACGGATGGGTGATGGATGGAGTTTGTAGCATTAGTTTTCCACACATTTGAGACACCCACTGACTTGATGGTGCACCTAGTATTTAGTCTCTTTCAGGGAGTATCTTAGAGGTGGTGGATCCTGATGCTTCAGTTTTATGATGAGGCGACCCTCACCTGGGGGGACTTTGAGGTTCTTTTCTGGAAGAGTTTGTACCAGCAACTCTACGCTCTGGGCATGCTTAGGAGATTCTTCACTTACCACAGGGCATTCTGACAGTAGCCAAGTCATCTATAGTAGGTAGTAGGCATATGAGACGGGGGAACAAGCAAGTTAGATCTACTATTAGACGACCCCAAGATGTGGCATTAGGGGTGCGGGGCACCCGAGGCTGAGGGAACTTTGAACGGAGAATGGTCTATTATTTCTGCAGGGGACAGGGTCACAGAGTGTGTGACTGTCCAACTCCTCGCACAATTGATAAACAAGCATTAGAGGAGCCACCAAGATATAGGTAGCAATAGGGGCTTGAGAATTAGCCTAACGGTGGACATGGTTGTGGAGCAGGTCCTTTAGCGGATGGCGGTCAGAGTCGTCGAGCACTACTACCACCACCCATAGACGGTTCACCTCAAGCCCCTGGACTCTGGAAGGTGGGCTTGGGGTAGTCACAGCACAGGCCCTGAGAACGGGTCATGACATTTATAATGTTTTTTGTTCCTATTATTAAGACAAGTTTTAACTTTTGGTATATAGTGTTTACATTTAAGCAGCATATCGATGCACGTTTAGGACCAATGTTGCATATCGTATACACTATCGAACATAATGTTTATTTCTAAAAACCTAGGGTAGTTTCATTCTACCCTACTTCAATAAATTTAATCGTAAAAATTTTATGTTGTCCTTATAAATCCATGGTTTTGCATTTTAAAATTCTATTACGGAAAATTAACATCATAATAGGGGTAATGAAACATCCTCTTGATAAGATATAAAGAGGAGTATGAATGTCATATAGAATAATACCTAACTACGATTCATTATAGGATATTATTAGGGGCATAAGAAAATATGGACATAAAAAAAGAATTTAATTCCCAAATAATTATGGAGATCAACATTGATCATTGATCTCAAAATAAACAACGATCATGAGATTTTTAATTTCCAAAAAACCAAAACACTAGTATATGATAAAAATAAAATTGATTCAACCTAAATGAATTTATTAGGATAACATTATTGTTTCATGATCCATTTTATAATGTTGTGTAATTATTTTACTATTATGATAAAGAACAACATAAAATATACTTACTTGATATATTTTTATTTCATAGGCACGATTTCATACTTGGGATGTGCATCGATAAATTTTGACTTCATTTCTTATTCATTTAAATGAATATAATAGATAAAAAATTGTACATAAAGCTCAAAAAAATCTAATGGATAAATAAATCCATTGAAAACTAAATTTTCATTTTTAATTTCTTTACAAAAATGAATATTTTTATAATAATGTAATTTAATATTGAAATTGAATATACTATCCTTCATTAAAATCAAAAATTACACAATTAAAAATATATATAAAAATGATCATTCCTAAAATAAATATCACTATATCCCAAAGTAAATGAAGGACTATAACATCAATGAGTGTTTTAACATCAAAGGTCATATCATACGCTTAAAATTACCACTCAAAAAATGAAATAATATTCTTCCCAAATAATCCTTTTTGTTAAGCACAAGGGTTATATATACCTACACCTACTAAAATATCTCCATAAATGGTAATAATCACCTCATAATAAAAACTATTTGAACCTTTAATATTTTTTTCCTATAATAAAACTAATATTTATATGTCAATGATTTTTAGAAAAAAAATATTATACTAACCAAGAAATCATGATGTCCAGTGGAAGGCATTGTACCTTTGTCATAATTTAGTTATGGGATCAAGACTCATGGCCTTTCCGAATATAATGGTTTTTCATCCAATATATGGGATTTAATTTTCATAAATCTATATTAATATAAATCCAATAACAGTCATGAAAATTTTATCAATAGCCTAAAAATAAGATTAATCATTGAATCACTTTTCAATCCCATGGTTATCTAAAATATGAAACATATGTTCACAAATTCTAATAACACATAATTATAAAATCATTAAATATCATATAAACCCTAAAGGTTATAAATACCTTCATACTTATTCCCAAAAACCCTTATTCCTCAAATAACCTTCTCAGTAAAATTCAAGTTTTGAATAAGGGTTCCATATAACTCAAACAAATATTAAAAACCATTAAATGTTTCCACGGTATATCCATCACAATAAAACTCAATATGGTTATCTATTCATTTAAATATAAAATCATACTAAGACTTATTAAACCACTATGGTACCTAAAAATACATAACGCTCCTATTTTGAATCATAAAAATTATGAATTTTTTGGAATGACTTAAAAGTTTTTCATTGCTTTATCTTCCCAAATCCATGTTTATCTAAATCTTGTTACAAGGATTCTACTAATCCTTCTTTGATATAAACTTTAAATACACCTAATATAGTAGCCTAGTTACTATGGTTACATTATTTGATTGGAATCAGTTATAAGTGATCATATTCTAAAGTATCGATGATTTTAGTTATCTTGGAAAAAGATACATATTCAAATATAGAATTATATTTTAAAATGAAATGTATAATACATGATTTTCATTGAGAACACTATTATTACCATTATCAGATCACAAAATATCTATCATAATACACTTAATAAAATACTAGGGTAAGTAAATATAAGAATGTGGAGGCAAAATATACTCAATCATGTTTAACTATAATGTAATCTATCATGAGTATATAAGGAATAATCAATATGGAAATTTGGGTAACTGAAAATGCTCTCTATTTAATTAGTAACATTAAAATAATGAATATTATTGGAAGAATAAATGATGATAAAATAAATCTATAAATGATCACATAAACATGAAACTTATCAATAGATATCATAACTACTCAAATAATCAAATAATATTAAATAATATACATGAATATCATAAGTCATAAAATAATAAAATTAAAATCATTAACTAATACCATAATGATTGGATAAATAATTCTAGATATAAAAAATATACCATCAATGTTTAATTCTGAGAAAAATTGCATAAATGTGTAAGGCCTTATCCTAATACCCAAACCAGTTTCTATTATGAGACCTATATATGCATCGAGTATGTAATAAAAGTATTCCTTCATCATTTTTTAAAAAAGTGAAAATTTGCCTTTTTTGGAAAATGATAATAAGATTACTTTTAAACCATATTATAAAAATACATGGTAACAATATAATCAATAATTAAATAGTGAATATTAAAAATATTCATTATTAAATTTTATAGAAAAATGGATATGGGGAAAAATTACTCTCGGTTGAGTAGAAAATCAATGTTGGTTTTATTTTAAACATGGATTCAATGTATTCAGTACATAAAGAGTGTAATATAAATATAGAACACTTAATTTATATAAATAAAGATATGAAAATTAAATTTATTATTAATAATATATAATAATCAAATAATTATTATAGTTAACACTTTAATATAGACAATTCTAAAATAACGATGCAATTGTGAAATAAACCATTATAACATTGGGTAGAATTTTAATTATCCGCTAATTAATGATATAATTTAAAATGAAAAATTACGAAACATCATATAATTATATTCATTATACTAAATCTCAAATGGGTATTAGATACACCTCATAAAAATAAATAGGTGTATAATAACAAATATGTCACTATGGAATAGAAATTGATATAAATCACCTACAATGATCATACTATGGAGATGAGGACTGATAAGTGAAATGATTATGTGAATAAAAATTAAATCCTTATAAAAAAGACGAAATAAAATCTAAAATCATAAAAATGTATTGCACACATAACCATATAATATCAAATACAATAAAGAATTAATATATCCTAATAAAATGAAATTTGGTTATGAAATGATTAACACATAGTAACTATCAAGTAAAATACCATTAGATGAAATAATTTGAATTTATATGTAGAATAACATGAATTATTTTGGATTAAATATATAATATTGTTTTTCAGAGTAGGACACTCAAGAGGAGTTTAATTTAGTTCCTATAAGAATTTCTGTTAAAATGTTTATTTTTACGATTCCCTTAATTAAAAACTTAACATGCCAATTAATTAATATTATGAATTTATAATAGACTAACTATTCAACTAGTTTCTATGAAGATTTATTATTTATCATTTGTAACAATATGAGATATTTATAAAACTTTTAAAATAATCTAATAAGCCAAAATAGTTAAAAACACTATCCATGACTAACTATCAAAGTGAAGTTCAGTTTTCTGAAATATGGGTAAAAACAAAGAAAACTAAATTTAAAAACAAAGTGGATATAAAACAATAGGTTCATTCTCAA
Organism: Viscum album; assembly: GCA_963277665.1. Lineage (NCBI taxonomy): Eukaryota > Viridiplantae > Streptophyta > Magnoliopsida > Santalales > Viscaceae > Viscum > Viscum album. The sequence continues at coordinate 1,977,304,479 of OY728146.1, read as the reverse complement.
AATGAGACTTCTTCCACTATAATTGGTGATCACCATCTACCACGTTGTCTATATAGATAAATGTTTTGATCTACACCATGGATCAGGGTTTACATAATAGTTTACAACTGTTCAGGTCGCCTGACCTCTACCATAGTTATACATGTGAAAAAATACAAACTGGTCTGATAGTACCTCTACCATAGTTTAGTCCGGGATAAACAAGTTTAAAAAGATATTTGTTTGAGGATATCTAGTGTCATCTAGTTCAGTGCATGAGAGTGTGTGTGTTTTACATATACATGCACACTCTGCTTGAAAATGAAATATAATGAAACCAATAGGGTGATAAATATTAGATAGGTTTTAGAATAATTTATGTGTTATTGAGTTCAACTCTATACTCTTTGATGTATTATAGTTTTAGCTGGAGTCCTCTTCTAAAAGAAGACACTAAAAATAGAGTTTCGCGCAGCACTGGGTTATGTCTTTTAGGAAAATGACATTTTCTTATCCTTAGGTTTTATCAAACGCTGGAGAGATGTCGGAACTTTGGTGGACACCAATTTTATGGTTCATTGAATGAATGAATGAAGAGCTACCCATGTTTTATTCCTTTATTTATTTTTATTGTCTGGATGTGCTAATGTGTCTACACATATCTTTGTATACAACTCTCATGTGCTACTTCTCTTAGTTTGGGTCTTTTTCTTTTATATTCATGCAGCCTAAAAATGTGAATGTTTAAAGTAGGTGATGTAACTCATATTTTGGACATCCTCATTAAACATTTCTACCAAAATAATTAAATTAAAAAGACACATTAAAACACTCAAAATGTGACTATTAGAAATAATATTAAATAAAAGGAAATTTAAATAGTCTATCAGTGACTCAATTTTCAGTGAATAATAATTCGGTGACACATTACATTGGTGAATCCTTCTATCGGTATCGGTTTCATATTCAATCATTGTCTATTTTTTAGTCTATTTGTTGTTGGTGAATGCTTATATCGATAGCACAATTTGTTGGTAGCACCATGTGTCGGTAGGTCATTCCTTCTATCGGTGAGATAATTAAATAGTTGGTGACTCGTTTGAACTATGAGTGAGACATTATGCATATCATTATTGGTGTGCCCTTTTTGTTGTCGTCATCGGTGATTCTTACATATTTTTTCGGCATCGGTGAATCAATTTTCCGTCGGTGTCACCTTCCCATACATAGGAAATATTTCTTTTTGGACTATCTTACAACATAAATATTATCATAATCTGTTAAACTTATATTTGATCATAGATAATAATAATTAAACATATTTAAACTTAAATACACATTATATATATGACTAGACAAGATCAATATTATTTGAAATGATTTGTGATTATTAAAACTATAGAGGGTGGCCAACAATCTCCTATGGGCCAACAATCTCCACCATTTTGTTGATAAAAAATCATGGCATTATGAAGTACGATCATTTGATGTGTAATATAATCATTTTACTTATCATCTCTCATAAATGATGAATTTTCTCAATATATATATAAGGATCAGTGGTAAAATAAAAAGTAATTGTATCAAAGGAAACAAAAATAATTGTATCAATGGCTAATGCCTTTTCTTCACACAAGTTAACAGATGTAAGGAAAATAAAATACATAAGAGTGGTTTCAAAGTTAAAACAAATAAGGATAATTCCAAACCTTTCTCCCCATTTTGGGATTATCAAAAAGTGCAAGGGTATAAAAGGATAAAATCAATAAGGAAAATGGAATCAATGGAATAATCATGAAGAAAAAAAATGTTTCAATGAAATAAGATGTATCGAAAAATAATATATATAGCAAAAATATATAAAAAAGAGGAGTAATGAATTCAATTAAAAAATTGAAAAAGATGTTCTTACATAAGTTAATGATCGAATAAAAAATTATAATACATCATCCCTATCAAAAATAATCCAGCCTACTTTTTAGGCTCAATAGGTTCTTTCCCTTTCTTTGAGTGATCAATCTAAGGTCCGGCATATAGTTTTATCTGAGAGGTAGGAGGGTATGAATGGATCTTCAGAGGAGGTAGGATCACTTTTTCTAGAACAATAGGGGCATGGATATTCTTGTGTTGTGACCATAGCTGATATTGGATATACTCTTGGATCATTAATCGAATCTGATTCAAGTCTTGAACAACTGTTATCTAAGGTAGAGGAACTACTCTTGTTTTTCAAATTGGTGCATCTGCAGGCACCACAACTGCTTCACTCTTCACATGAAGGTATGGCTTCATTAACTTGATGAAATCCACAATTATATCACCATCATACATCATATCTTTCCCAAATCATATTTATTCTCTGTGAACATGTCTGGAGGATGTGTGAAGTCCTTTAATTTTTGAACTTGATCCTTAACATGTTTTTTCACTGGAGGCAATGTCAAATTATTTTTCCAATATTTAAAATGTATCTCCAACTGATTCGTTTTTTATAATATTCTTGAAATAATCATCAACCTTCTCTATAATCTGAGTATTGGCAATCTAATAACCCTTGTCATAGAGCCTGACCATATCGTGACTATGGTCACTATTCTTCTCAATGTTTGCAAGGATGTCCAATATAGAATCACCAAATAGATCTTAAATCTCTTCCTTAATAAAATTTTTAACTACCTCAATGTCCAGGGCATGAGGTTTCTGACTAGAGGGATAAGGAATAACAGGAGCTGAGGTATGAATCTTCAAAGCTTTAAGAACATTTTCCAGAAAACCTTTATACTTAGAGTTCATATGATTTTTGCAGAGATAGTCCTACTCGTTTATTTTCATATCTTGAGGGTGTTTGAAATAGTTGTTTCAACCATGGTGATTAAATTTGGTTGAATTTCAGCTATAAACATTCTCAAAATTTTTACTGCATAAGGGTCACTCACAACAACTCCCTAAAAAGGTGTAGGAGCAGCTTTCAAAGACTAATTCATCTATTATATTGAATATTTGAGAGTTTGTGATTCATTACTCAGTTGAGTGTTTTCAAATATATATTGTTGAATCTCATGGACCATCTATGATTGAACTGATACTCTCACATCTAAACACATTTAACCCTTTAACATCCCAAAATCTAATAGAGTGACCTAGTCACTTGGAACTGAAATAAAAAAAATGGGTATGGACCGAGGCAGTTCCCACTACCTGAGGTTTCTCAACAGTAACATTCACATTAGTCAGTGGCCTCTGTGGAAATAATAAAATTCCCCAATATCAGAGACAGAATAACCTAATTCAAATACAACAAACCCAGGATGACTTTTCCTTTTATATTACACAGAGGGTTCCGAAAGAGTGAGTGTGTTAACATTCACTCTTCCATCTTGAGGCTCCACCTCAACTTGGGCTCTTCTATCTTGAATATCCCCCTCAATCTATTCCCCCCTCACTGGAGTATTACCCTTAACATGAGGTCTCTTCCTTTTATACAATATCTAAGAAGTAGGTATCACTTGCACTTCAACTTCTCTTTCAGTTTCAACTACTCTTATTTCTTCCACAGCAACTACAGAAGGATATACAACAACTATCTGGACTAGATAATCTAAAAAAACTCTATATTTGCACCTAGATCGTCCTTGTGATGGTCATTGCATATTCATCTCCTTCATAACTTCCTTTACTTCATTAATAATCATCAAATTCTACTTCCTCTTCAATTCCACTTCTATTATCATTATCATCATCACCTCTTTCACTGCATGAACTAGAACCACTATCACAACCATTGTTACTTTCATATGCTTCACTTGATAATTTTTCTTCTTCTTCTAATTCATCTTCAAATATACTAGACTTGGTAACAACTCTACATTTCATTAGACTTCTTTCTCCTCATCTCTACTAGTGCCCTGAGTGGGTTCCTCTATGGGTAAACAAAGTGGTGGACATGGAGGTGCAGAAGGAAAAACTTTTTTAGTGCTACTATGGTGTCTGTATCACTCATATAATCGCTAGTTTACCCATCATCTCTGACTGGTGTGGAGACATCTTCTTCCGTATATAAATTGTAAACAACTTCAGCATCTGTTACATGGCCTTGATCGACTATTTTCCTTGTCCTAATATGATAATCCACTAGGTTGAACTTCTCATAGAATTTCTCCTCATCACTAACCAATTATTTTTTCCATGGGTTACGATTTATTTTCATACTTTTATAAATTTATTTTCCAAGGAAGATCCCTCTTTACTCAGAAATAATCTCATTAGGATCACTAACACATCCCTTCTCTTTCAACATGGCTGAGATCATCCCAGGGTAAAATAAGTAGTTAGTCATTCAAGAGATCTTAATCATCTCACTGATATTAATTACGAGATATCTACATAGGATTACCTTAATTACCTTATTAAACATGTAGTAAAATAAAAATCTCGGTCCTTTATTGAGGAAAAGACCCCTTACATGGGATATATTTTCTACCAAATGAATTTGATCATAATTATGCACTCCTCGTACAATTATATAGAAATATTTCTCATGTTCTCATCATTTTCAATAATCTCCTTGAGGGTTGTCTCAATGTAGAAAATGTAACTCTCATCTAGAGAACTACCTTGATAGTCATAAAACACTTCTCATGGGGTACCTTAAGACATTCATCCCACTGTCTAGATGAAAAATAAATTCTCTTTCATTTCACTAGTGACATAATCCATGCAAATTCACTTCCTTCTCACATAAACTCCACATTCATTTAATACTCATGAACTAGATTTAGGTAGAATGTTCATTTTTGCCTGAAAACCACTCAATCCATCCTTTATCCCACAAGACCTTCAACATCAATGATTTTCATTCCAACAACCACTCATACATCACTCCCTTTTTTGGTGTAACCAGTCAGTGTGTAAGAGAATCATTAACAGGAACAGAGATTATTGATTATCCTTTTTTTAATTAAGATAGGTGTGACTCATCTCCAGATTCTCATTCAAGAGTAGACATCATCATTACCATTTCATGTGGTTCTCTTGAAGTTTTTAAGGTCGAAGGTAAAAGTTAAGAAGAGAGAAAAAAATGGAGAGTGTAAGGGTTAATGTGAGAGGTTAATTAGTAGAGTGGATCACCTCTTTTTATATAATTTAGGGAATTTGAGATCGCAAAATCATGAATTGAGTTTAAAAAGATAATTGAAACAATGTTTTTTTGATTAAAATAAAAAAACATATAAAAACAGTGATTCATCTGTGTCAGCATGACAGATTCTTCAAAAAACTAATGATATCGGCATGACAAGGAATCAGTGTCATCATGACAGATTTTTCATAACAGTAACAGTGTTGGCATGAAAAGATTCTAGGTCAGCATGAAACCTGGGTCAGAAAGACATAGCTTTGGTATGACAAAGTTATCGGTCTGAGCATGACATTGTCAACATCATACTATCAGTTTCAACATGAAACTATCTATTTGTGTTTTCCAGTTTCGGTATAAAAACTTCACTTAATATTATCACAAGAATATAAACATATGGTCCTATAGATTTATCATTACTAACTCATTTCTGATTTAGTTCATTATTTCAGTGTTCAATAGCTCAGTAAATTTTTTTTCATGTTGATGTTCTATGCCAATGAATTATAAAGTTATATCACATATTTGATAATGGTCCCTCAAAAATTGATGACTTACATCAATGTTTTTTTCTTAGACTATGAAAAAATATTGTTACAAATAATAATAGAACATGTCTTATCAAAATTTATAGGGACTTGTCTGAATTGTTATCCATAGTCTGGTAATGTATGATTCATCCACAAAATTAGTGCACAAAAACTACCAACTACTATGTATTCAGCTTTGGTAGTAGATAATGCAACAAAATTTTGTTTCTTACTACACCATGAAACTAGAGACTTTCCCAAAAAGTGACATGCTCTAGAGGTTATATTTATGTCTAACTTAGAGCCACCAATGCCAGTATTTGAATAACTCACCAAATAAAAAGGTTGTCCTATAGGATAGAACAATACTAAATTGGTTTTATATTTAAGGTATTTAAAAAAATTATATAATATAAATGTGGTTCTTTTGGGTTTGATTTAAAATTTTCACACATTCACACACTGAACATAATATTTGGCCTACTATCAATAAATTAGAGTAAACTCACAATCATTCCTTCGTAGTTGGTTTTATCGCCAGATTTACCATCTTTGTTAAGGTCCTACACACAAGTGGAACTCATTGGAGTTTCACTGCACTTAGTTCTTTCTAAGACAAGTAATTTTTAAAGAACCTTATTATATTTAATTTAATAAATAAAATACCTTCTTTATTTTGAAATATTTAAATTCCAAGAAGGAATTTGATTTCCCCCCTCAAACTCATCTCAAATTCACTTTGCATGATCTTTGAAAAATCTACACATAAATAATTTTAGATGTTCTAAAAAAATATCATCTACATAGATATGTTCTACTAAAACATCATTTAGAATTCATTTTATAAAAAGGGTAGGATAATTAATACCACTTGTAAATCCAATTGATATAATAAAATTGTTGATTCTATCATACCAAGATCATGGAGCTTCCTTTTGACCATATAAAGATTTAATTATTTTAAAAACATGAATTGGAAAGTGGGGATTTGTAAAACCATGGGTTGTTCAAAAAAACATCCTCAATTATAAAACTATTTATGAATTCACTCTTGACATCCATTTATAATTTTTTAAATCTAGATGTAATGCATATGCATCAGGGATTCTAATGGCCTCAAGTCTAGCTACTGGTGAAAAGGTTTCCTCATTGTTAATACCTTCTTCTTGACTATAATCTTATGGAACCAATCTATCTTTGTTTACAAATATATTTCCAAATTCATCCACTTTATTCCTAAACATCAATTTAGTTCATATATACACGGTTTCATTAGGTATATCCACTGGTTTCCTAACTTTATTTCTTTCAAACTGATTTAACTATTCTTGCATCGCCATAACCCAATATTCATCATTGTTATCATCACTGATGTTCTTATCTTCAAGCTGTGACAAAAAAATGATTTTCAACCTAATATTGTAGAGAAGATCTTGTTTGAGTTCCTTTTCCTAATTGTCCAACTATATAATCAAAAACATGGTTCTTAAGGGTTCAAATATGTATAGAAAAAGAAGGTATAGTCACTTCAGTTTCTCTTACAGGTTTGGGTTGATCATGAAAAGAGTCTGGAGAATTTTTAGAACACGGAGATTTGACAGATTTCTTAATATGGTGGTCAGAATATTTATTATTGATGTGCATATTTGACATATTATCCTCTATTATAGAGATGTCTTCAGCTCATGTAGATTTTTCTCATAAAACATGACATGTATAGATTCTTCCACACATTATGTTCAATAATCCAAGAAACTAAATGATTTATTAGAAAATTAATAACCTAGGAAAATTTCTTCATCACTATTGAAGGAAAATCTGTCCACATTATCTGTGGTGTTATTAATTTATACTTTTCAACCAAACACATTGAAGTAGTTAACCTTGGGTTTTCTATTGTTCAATAACTCATATGGATTTATCTTAAGTATGGGTCTAATCAAGACTCTATTGATTATATAGAATGTCTTATTGACAGCTTTTAACCAAAAGTATATAGGCAGTTCATACTCACCAAGCATAGTTCTAACGATTTTCTGAAAGGTTCTATTTCGTATATCTACAACTTTATTTTGTTGGGGTGTCCTAAGAGCAGAGAAGTATGGACTATATCCATTTTGTGTTCAAATGGATTCAACCTTATGGTTCTCAACATCATGTACAAGGTCACTTCATAGGCTTTTAATTCTAAAACCACTAATATTTTATACAATCCAAGAATACTTTGTGAAATGAGATAAATATTCACTTTTGTGAGCTAAGAAGAATGTACAAGTGTATCAAGAGTTTTCATTTACAATAACATAGACATAGTGCTTCCCATTTATACATGAAACAATAGAAGGTCCGGAAAATTCCTTCTGAATAAACATGAGAGGTATAGAAATTGAAACTTCTTTCTTTGTTTTGAAATAGATTTAATTTTTTTCACCCTTTTTTACATGGATTACATACTTTTCCATTTTGAAACTCATGTCTGTGTAGATACTTGAATAAGACATTCCTAGTCAGCTATCTAAGTGACTGTATAGTAATGTTCCATAATATTCTATGCCAATTCCATGAAACTTTATCAAAATAACTCAAACATGAAATTTTATGAAAAGTTAAGGAATCTAAATCAATAGTATAAAAATTTTCATTTCTAAAAGCAGATAATACCAACTCATTTTTAGATTTAAAAATATTGCATCGATCATCCGAAAATTTATCATTAAAACCATAATAACTTAACTAAGATATACAAAGTTGGTTTTATATTAATCCATCATCAAATAATACTTTATAAATTAACATTTAGTTAGAGCTACCAATCTAGACAAGGCCAATGATTGTTCCTTCACCACTGTCAGCAAATGTGACATACCCACCATCATTATTTATCATGTTCTTGAAGCATGAGTAATATCCTATCATGTGTGTTGAAAATACCCTTTCAAACTGCCATAGATTCTATAAGATCTCTTCTAAAAGCATTCCTTCAAAAATATATGGCACAAAAAAGATGTTGGTTCCAATATTTGATTGGGTCTGGTAACAATAGTAATAAGAGCTTTAGAAACACACATTTTATTCATGGGTTTCCTACAAACATCATGTGAAGTGTTTGAAAAATATACATTATTCTGTCTAGAAAAACATAAAAAAGTAGAAGATATTTCATGGATTAAATTTTCTGAAAATTTTACAAAATTAGAAATAAAACTAGATTTTTTATATTTAGATACAAAATTGGTTTTTAAAAAATTTCATTTACCAGGTTTATATAATATACCACTATTGTATTTGGGTGATACTTGATTACTAATAATTTAAACATATATATATTTACCATTTTTAAAATTTTCTAAATGATTTTTCAATATATAATTTGACAATTTAAGCTCATTTTTTCTATTAGTTGTTGAAAATTGTTCCCTTTTTCTACCGCATGTTCAGATTTAACAGTGGTTGTCAAAGTATGTTAGTACATTAAATATTTGTAATTAACTTTTATTTCATTACAAGTGTCTTCAAGAATTTGTAAATATTAAAACATTTCCTCATTGTTCATGTTCTCAAAATAACCTTTATCTCAATAGTAATAAGTATTATGTTCATGAGAGTTCAATGTTACCTTAGATGTGTTTTTTAAAATACACATATTTTTCATATTATATTTTTCATAATGAGATGATTCCGAGACACTTGATCTATCCTGGGAAGTACTCCAAGTTTCCTTCGTGGACCTTTTATACATTTTGTCTGTATCATCATAATTAATCTCTTAATTATCTTATGAAATTCATCATTTAAATATCCCTTTCATTTTCATTTATAACGGAAGATGTTGGTTGATGTTTCACTAATTTTCCAATCCTTTTACCAACAGACCTTATAATAAAACTTTCTATTATAGTTATGATATATGCAGAATTTCTTCTTTTTATAAAATTTCATAAAACGTTTTTCTATTTGAGCCATCTCTTCAGCACTATCTAATGATTATTGTTCAATCACTAAAACACATAGTTTCATCTTGAGATTTTTCCTTCTCTTTGGATGTATTATATTTGAAATAAATAGATTTTATTTTGGTTTCATCATCCTCTTCTTTGTTTACTTTTGGTTTTTCCTCATACATCATCATCATGACTATCAGCTCCTTCATTATAAAAGTGTAGAGGCCAGAATATTCTCTTATTGATACAGAAGTCCCTCTCCATCTATATGAAAAGAATCTGAGTGTCCTCGTGATTTTCTCCTTGGTTGTAATAGATCTTCTCAGAGAGATCATGGTGTTCCATATTTCATTAAACCTGATATACATATCCGAAATAGGCTCATCAGGTATCATCATAAAATTATCATACTTAATGGTATAAATGTAAATTATCATTTCTTTAACATTCTATGTTCTTTCATGTGAAATAGTTAAAGTGTCCCAAAATTTATATGAAGATGTAGAAGAAGATATTGTAACGCCCTGACCCCAGAATCCCAGAGTTGGTGCATTATTACGTATCATTGGCATGATCACAAAAGATCAAGTCTCAAAAGACCGATTATTTTAGTATCTTTGGATGTACTAGATACATTCATAAGGTTTACATTACATCATAAAATACTTCCTCACATCCCCTCAGACAATCCCTACAGGTCGGTTATAAAATACTTCCTCACATCCTGGGACAAACAAAACATAGAAAGCGGTGGGCTTAGATTCTTAGTAAGGATAGCAATATAGCAGAAACAATCAGAAAAAGCATAGACATTTAAGGCAATGTATAAGACTAATACAAAATCCTTTTAAACATGAACTTCAACATAATATGGAAATGATAAAATCAAATAATTCCATTTACTTATTCACATGTATATTCTACTAATCGAATAATCACATGCAATATCAATAGAAACTTTCATAATGATGGAATGCATAATGTCATACCTTGATAACCACATAGTCAAGGCATTGTGCGAAGACTACAAATAATATTTTCTCAAGGCTTTGTGTTGAGACACTAGTTTGTCTCATGAGACCTACTGATTCATTGAGGAGCTATAGCGGGCTCCACCCGTCACTTACATAGTCTAGTGCATTCCTCATATAAAAAGTTTTAAACATAACATAAACATTCATATTAAAACTAGCATATGAAATGTAATTAATTTATCCATAAACCATGAATGGTATAAAAATAACACATCCACAGTAAAACATATCACAAAACCATCAATACAATATGGAAGATTTGTATCATAATAAATCATCTTTAAACAAGATTAAAATCCATCAAAGGATGTTGACATAGATGACCATGATTTGTAACTCTTTTTGAGAAATATCCCTTTTCATGAAAACATTTATAAGTCGCACAATTTAGAAATTAATACATTTAATGGAATTTTTGAATCAAAGTGTCCCATACCACTTGGAAACTTTTTAAAGTAATTATCATTTTAAAAACATTCATGTCCATATAGATAAATCCTTAAAACCATTTTGAAATCATGGACATTAAAGAGAATGATTTAGAGGAATGAATATTTAAAAAATTTAAAATGATGATTTAGTAAAATAAATGTCCATTAAAATAATCCCATTGAAAACTCTTTAATGAAATATGTACATGGATAATAAATTTGTCCTAGTAGATACTTACGTAGAAACAACCTCAGATAATAAAGTGATTCTGAAATTAACCCTTACCTTGTAATTTTCCTTGGTAGGGGGTAGTTTAACCTCCTGTATAATGGTGAAATATTGTTATTAAATTATACTATAATCATATACATTAATATGAAATAATATATGATTTTTAACATTTCTTTGTTAATAATATCTTAGTATTATCGTTGTTTCGGGTGTTAACGGATTCATTTTGCTCTATATTCTTTATTATGTGGGTCATATTTGTTATGGATGGGATGTATATTATTCATATATAGAATGATATTATGTCTTTAAACATTATTTTTAATCATAAAATAAAAATTAGTCTTGAATGGATACGATGGGGAATTAATCTCATCGTGTTCGTGAAGACGGTAATCCGTACGTACGCACGAGCGACAATATCCTTATTTTGATATTAAAATAATTTATAATTGGATGTTATATCATATATACAGAATTATTATCATGTTATATTTATTGTTTACATCAATTACACATCATTATTACACCCATCCAAATAATAATGTATTGAATAACAATTACACCACGACGTGGAGACGATAAGCCGTACATACGCACGTATGGTGACATGTCATTCAAAGAATGCATAGAATAATTAATATGGTGGTACCATACTTATAATAACATCACAATATATAGAAGATACTGGATTTATTATTTTATAATTGAAACAACAATGAAATAGGAAGTGGAAGAAGAAAGGAACTTGAAAGAGGTGATGAAATATTTACCTCTTTTTCGGGTTCTTCCTATTGACTTGATCAGAGGGGATCAATAGGTTGGCTTTATGAATAAAATAAAGCCTCTAGGATGAAGGGAGGATAATTGAGAGGGTATTTGGGAAGAGTTTGGCCGAGCCAAATGGCATTGAAGGTGTGAATTAGAGAGAATTAGGAGTGCCCTTTTATAAGAGGGGTGAGGGGCACCTTATGAAAAGCTAGAAATATTATTTCATAATAAAATAATATCCGATTTATAATGGATCCAAAATAGATTATTTAAAGTATATGGTGTGTAAGTGTCTAAATCACTCAACAAATATGTTTTCGATAGGTTTGGGTCAGTATATTAACTTTATCTTTTATATTTAACTCTTAGTTAAATAGTTTGACATTTACCATGTGTCTTTGTATTTTTATATTATATGGTTAATAAACATACTATATACATCCAAGAGAACCCCAAGTGGTTCATTAATGTTATAAATATCATTTTATAAGTCTTTTTACTGAATATTAGATTTTTAATAAAAGAATATCAATTAATAATATAATATTTTTTTTAAAAACTCTTTTATTTCAATTATGACACTATTTGGTATTTTGTTTTTTCAAAATTCATAACAGCATTATTAATTCCAAAAAGATTCATATATCCAACCCTAATATGTCATATTAACATATAAAATTATTGTAATTCTTAAAAAGTCTCAAATTATATATATTTTGATATTTATAGTATCAATTAGTTTAATATTTCATTAATTAAGGTATTACTGCATCATCATTGTGTCAGTAATAAATTAAATTATTTAATGTCTAAACAATATTAATAAAATAAAATTGCATAGGAAATATTTTTAGCATTCGAATGAATATTTATATTCTAATTTATCTTATGTGTAACCTTATATTAAAAATGGTTTAGTTATTAATCCTTGAATTTAACATTTTTAACTCTTCTTTTAAATAAATAATAATAAATGTCTAAATATAATACAAGTGGGCCAAAGAGGTTCATATTTTATTCCTAAGGTTGTTTTGGGTCTAATTATACTACTCCAATAGAATTATTACATGTGTTAGGTTAATAATAATATCATTTTACCCTTAATTACCATGTTTACTTTTAACCGTGGTAAATAAAAGTAAAACGTTACTATCCACCAAAAAATAGTTTCATCTTATTGAACCACATTTTACATACTGATATCTACCATATCTCTCATATTTTTTAAATTCAACTCACATAAGTGGTAAAATTAAGTTTGATGTAAATTTTCAAATGCTCCTGGGAGATGGGTAAAAGGCGGTAAAAAGTTCAATAAAATTTTTATATATCTAAAATTATTATAAACTGACTCCAATTAATTAAATTGAACTTATATAGATATTATGTATCTATTTTTACCTAAAATAAATCTAAATAAAATAACTAATTATTTAAATAAAAATTCTATTTTAAACAATAACAAATTTTTTTTACTCTTCATCAAAAATTGAATGTTTTCAGAAAAATACCAAAAATTCACCCTACGTTAATTTCGATATTCTGATTCCAAAAATGAATTCCATTTTATAAGATAAAATTTATAAAATTTTAAAAAGTGGTTATTACTATTCATAATGGATAATTTGATTATTTTTGGTGTGTTAGAACTCGAAGTTGCGTACAACACACACTATTGTATTATTCAAAGAGAAGCGTATCGTGGAAGCTTAGGGTGTTACATTCTCCCCTCATTCAAATAATTTCATCCTCAAAATTTATATAATATTAATGATTAAAATGACTCTGGAGGTTCTTCATCATAAGTTCCTTGGGTTCTCATGTTCCCTCTTCCATCTTATGGTTTCTTCATAGAAATTTTACCAGACGAGTCGTCCGGTTTCTCAACACTTGTTCTATTGTATCAAGAACCTTGAAAGGCGCTTCACAATAAGACATATCAGGTTCATGTTCTAATTCCTCATAGGTGAGTATAGGCATTGGGTCCAGCATGTATTTTCTCAACAGTGATACATGGAATACATTGTGACCTTTGGAGAGACATAGGGGCATTCCCAAACAGTACGATACCACCCCAATTCGTTCTTGAATTTTAAAAGGTCTGATGTACCTGAGACTCAATATTCTCTTCTTACTGAAACGTATAACACCCTTTCATTGAGATACCTTCAAGAAAACATGATCTCCTACAAGAAATTCCAAATCTTTCCTTCAGTTATCGGCATAGCTCTTCTTCCTACTTTGAGCTGCTTTGATGTGGTTTTGGATTACCTTCACCTTTTCCATCGTTTCATTCATCAGTTCTGGGCCTATGAGTTTTCTTTCACCAACATCATCCCAACAGGTTGGTGTGCGACATCTCTTTCCGTATAACGCTTCATATGGTGCCGTCTAAATACTTGAATGGAATCTATTTTTATAGTGAAATTCTACCATAGGTAAATATTGATCCCACATACCATGAATGTCAAGTTAGAATGATCTCAACTTGTCTTCTATGGTTTTAATAGTCCATTCTGATTGTCTACCAGTTTGAGGTTGGTAGGAAGTGCTCAAACGAAGTTCGATGTACATGGATTTTTGAAGACTTTTCTATAATCTTGATGTAAAATTTGGATCACGATCAGAAACAATCGATAGTGGTACTCCATGAAGTTTTACAAGTTCATTAATATACAGTCTTGCTAAACGTTCATGGGGAAAATCTTCTCTTATATCATGAAAATGTGCTGACTTGGTAAGACGATCAACAATGACCCATATTGCATCGTTCCTTCTAGGATTATTTGTTAATCCCATGACAAAGTCCATCATAATATTATCCCATTTCCACTTAGGTATGGGAATATGTTGCAAGACTCCTCCATGATTTTGGATTCCAGCTTTCACTTATTGACAAACCATACATCTTGACACAAAATCTGTAATCTCCTCCTTCATGTTGTCCCACAAAAATCATCCTTCAAATCTCAATAAATTTTTTGTGATCCCAGGGTGTATAAAGAAATTGTAACTATGAGAATCATCCAACAATTCCCTTTTTAGATAAGGTATATTGGGAACACAAAGTCTCTTCCCAAATTTCAAAATTCCATGTTTATACACAAATTCACTCAATCTTCCATCATTCACAGCTTTAATATTCTTTTGAAACTCTTCATCACCATTATAAGAACTCTTTATCCTCTAAAGTAAATATGGTTTGGCAACCATTTGAAAAAGTATTGATGTTTCACCTTTCATAGTGATTCCCATATCTATCTTTACTAGATCCATGTATATAGGAACCTTTTCAACTCTCATCTTGTTCAAAACTCCATGATCATATCTACTCAAAGCATCTTCCACCTTATTTCCCTTCCCCGGGTGGTATTGTATAGTAAAATCAGAATCCTTGAGTAGTTTAATCCATCTCCTTTGCCTCATGTTGAGTTCTTTCTATGAGAAAATTTACTTCAAACTCTTTTGATCAGTATATATCTCATATTTTTCACCATAGAGATAGTTTCTTCAAATCTTCAAAGCAAATATTACAACTGCTAACTCAAGATCATGTGTTGGATAGTTTTTATCATGAATGTTTAGTTGTCATGATGCATAGGCAATAACCCTATCATTATGCATAAGGACACAACCAAGTCCTTTCTTTGATGCATCACTATAAATAACAAACTCATCATTCCCCAATGGTAGAGTCAAGATAGAGGCATTGAATAATCTTCTCTTCAGTTATTCAAAACATTCTTCACACTCTTTTTTCCAAACAAATTTAACTCCTTTATGTGTGATCTTGGTTAATGGGTTAGCCAATCGGGAAAAATTATGGATGAAATGCCGATAATAACTTGTTAAACCAGTAAAACTATGTACCTCAGTTATACACATCTGTGCTGGCCATTCTTTTATTACCTTGGTCTTAGAATGATCAATAGAGATTCCATGCTTGGAGACAATATGGCCAAGAAATAAAATCTCATGAAACCAGAATTCACACTTGCTAAATGACCCATATAATTCATGTCTTCTAAGAGTCTTCAGGATAATGCTCATGTAATTTTTATTATCTTTGTAGCTTTTGGAGTATACCAAGATATCATCAATAAATAACACTAAAAATTAATCAATATATTCCTTGAAAACTCTTTTCATTAGATCCATGAAAACAGAGGGTGAATTAGTCAGCCCAAAAGGCATTACTGTAAACTCGTAATGCCCGTACCTAGTTCAAAATACTGTTTTCAGAATGTCTTCATTCTTTGCAGACAACTGATGATATCCAGATCAATGGTAAATATTTGAAAATTATTGATCTCCATGAAGTTGGTAAAATAAATCATCAATGCGAGGTATGGGATACTTGTTCTTTATTATTATAGCATTGATCTTCCTATAGTCAATGAACAACCTCATAGATCCATCTTTATTCTAAATAAAAAGGACAGGGGCTCCCCATGGAGAAACAATAGGGTGAATAAATCCCTTATTACTCAATTCCTCTAGTTGTTTCTTTAGTTTCACTAATTCCACAGTCCTTATTCTATAAGGGGTCTTTGATATGGGCCTGGATCCAGGAATTAAATCAATGGAAAACTCAATTTCTCATTCTCGAGGATGTCCAGGTAAATCTTCTAGAATCACAACAACATATTCTTTCACAATAGGTAGATCATCTATTTGAACATTAATTTTCTCACCCAAAGTTATTTCATTCTCTTCCTCCCCAATAATTGAATTTAGTTGAGCTATTAGGGGTGGATCAAGATAAGAATCATGTGGTGATTATTCTTCTCTAATGATAAGGTGTTCTTTATCATCGTCATAAAAAAATCGTAACCTCCTTCTTCTTACAATAAATTTTCACATCATGATCTGAAATACAATCCATACCAAGGATTATATCAAATTAAATCATGGGTATGATGATGAGATTAGCAGATAAATATCATTTATATGCCCTAATGGGAACTGACTCACAAAACATTATTGTGATGATACTTCCCTTAGGATTTTTGACTGACAACTCCCTTATTAAATCAATTTGGAAATATCCAATTTTCATAGAAAACTGGGATGATATACAACAATGAAATGATCCATAATCAAATAATGCATTTTCTAATATTGAGGATACCATTAAATTACATGCCACCATGTTTCTCGGAGCTTCAACCTCAGTAGTATTGATAACATAAGCATGGCCATGATCCTTTGTCCTTTTTTGAGGTAAGTTCCCCTAAATATTAGGAAATTCATTTTCATAATTCCAAATTTCTATAGAACTCTAGTATTCAACATCGACAGCCTCTTTCTTCCCCCTGCAATCACGAGCTTGGTGGCCTTTTTCACCACACATTAAAGAGACTCCCATTACCTTTAGGCAAGTACTGGGGTGTTTCTTCCCATATTTACTACAGGATGGATATTCAAATTTTCCCTTCTTCCCCTTATTTTCATTTCTAGAGTGTTCATAAGATCTCTTCTTCTCTTTCTTTCCTTTATAGTCATTAGACTTAGAGAGTTATTTTTATGTCTTGATAGCACATGAGACAGTATCTTCATACATTGAGAAGGATTTTGAGACTAATTCTAGATAATGAAATGGTTTTATCCCATAAAAGAAATGATAAATCATACTTATTGGGTTACATATATAATCTATAGAATGCCTCTCTAACCTTGTAAAGTTAGCCTCATACTTTGCGACATTCTCATCCTCATTTTTCCTCAAACTCAGAAATTTCCTTTCCATATCTGCTCGATGGTCACAAAGAAAGTATTTTTCTAAGAAAATATCTTTAAACTCCCTCCATTTCATAATTTATACTTCATCATCTTCATTGGTGTTTTGAATCACTGACCATCATTGATTAGCATCTCTAGTGAGGTGATAAACTGCCATGACAACTTTTTCCCTTTCACTACTCCCCAAGGCATGGAATATTTTCTCTAAGGAATTTATCTATTGCTCAGCTAATAATGGATTTGTACTCTCACTTAATGTTGGTGGTTTCTTCCTCGTGAAGTGATCTAACATTTATCCTCCACGTCGTGGACCAGGTTGCTCCATACGGGTAAGGTTATTATTCATAACCTGAGTGAGTTGTCCCAGTATAGTGATAAGCTAATCAGCACCAGTTGTATCACCAGCTCCACTATAATTATCTTGAGCAGGATGGAACTCCCTACATAGAGTGTGTGAATTGATATAGTTTCCATTCCATCCATTAGGCGCCATTTCTAAACAAAGGCATAAACTAGATTAGTTTATGGATCGAAATACAAAATTCCAAACATGTAAAACACTTATCATAAATTGAAATGTTTATGGATATAATCAATAATCATAGAAAATGTTCTTTTGAGAAATTATATAATCATAAACCATTAATAATGGTTTTTTAAGAAAATGAGAATTATCCTAAGCATATCACCTGGGAGTTTCATAACCAAGAGTACAGTAAGGCCTATTGTCATGCACCACTTCCCGTTCGAGTCTAGCTCAAAGAGGATGTTTTGGGTTTTACCCCTAGGTGCATCTGTTCCAGAGCCACCTCTACCTCCTCATATCTAGACAGGGATGTATTTCTTGGAAAACTCACCAAATCTCTACAATAGCAAAATTCTAGTAAGTTCTTATAAACTAATCCCTAAATTCTATCTTAGGGTAATGTGCTCTAATCAGAGTTTATCTAAATATAGTTTCCATGGTTTTTATTAAACTTCCTCTGATACCAACTGTAACACCCCGACCCCAGAAGCCCAGAGTTGGTGCATTATAACGTATCATTGGAATGATCACAAAAGATCAAATCTCGAAAGACTGATTTGTTTAGTAGCCTTGGAAGTACTAGATATATTCATAAGGTTTACATTACATCATAAAGTGGAAAATTACAACAAATGTTTTCCATGGACCACACTCATATCCCCTCAAACAATCCCTACAGGTCAGTTATAAAATACTTCTTCGCATCCTAGGTAAAATAAAACATAGAAATGGGTGAGCTTAGATACTCAGTAAGGATAAAAATATAGCAGAAACTTTAATAATTAGGCATAAACATTTAAGGAAATGTATAAGACTAAAACAAAGCCCTTTTAAACATGAACTTTAGCATAATATGGAAAATATAAAATCAAATAATTCCATTTGCTTATTCACATGGATATTCTACTAATTGAATAATCACATGCAATATCAATAGCCACATTCATAATGATGGAATTCATAATGCCAGACTTTCATAACCACGTAGTTAAGGCCTTGTTCCAAGACTAAAAATAATATTTTTTCAAGGCCTTGTGCCAAGACACTAGTTTGTCTCATGAGACCTACCGATTAATCGTGGATCTATAGCGGGCTCCACCCGTCACTTACTAAGTCCAATGTATTCCTCATATTAAATGTTTAAAAATAACATAAACATTCATATTAAAAATAGCATACGAAATGCAAATACATTATCCATAAACCATGAATGGTGTTAAAATAAAACATCCACAGTCAAATATATCACAAAACGTTCAATACAATATGGAAGATTTTTATCATAATAAATCATCTTCAAACAAGTTTAAAATCCATCAAATGATGTTGACATAGATTAAAATGATTTGTAAAACTCTTTGATAGAAATATCCCTTTTTCATGAAAACATTAAAAAGTCACAAAATTTAGAATGGAAGACATTTAAAGACATTTTTAAATCAAAGTGTCACATACCACTTTGAAACTTTTGAAAGGAATTGACATTTTAAAAACATTCATTTACATATAGATAAATACTTAAAACCCATTTTTAAAACATGGACATTAATGAGAATGATTTAGTAGAATGAATATTTAAAACATTTAAAATGATATTTTAGTTAAGAAAATTCCCTTAAAAGAATCCCTTCGAAAACCCTTTCATGAAATATGGATATGGATAATAAATTTGTCCCAGTAGATACTTATGTAGAAACAACCTTGGATAATAAAGAGATTCTGATGTTAAACATTACCTTGTACATTTCCTTGGTCGAGGGTAGGTTACCCTTCTGTATAATGGTGAAATATTCCTATTAAATTATTCAAGAATCATATACATTAATATGAAATCATATATGATCTTTTAACATTGCTTTGTTAATAATATCTTAATATTATCATTGTTTCGGGTGTTAACGGACTCATTTTCCTTTATATTATTTGTTATGTGATTCATATTTACTATGGATGGGATGTATATTATTCATATATAAAATGATATTATGTCTTTAAACATTATTTTTAATCATCAAATAAAAATCAGTCTTGAATGGATATGATGGGGAATTAATCTCATCGTGTTCGTGGAGAGGGTAATTTGTACGTACGCATGAGCGATAATATCATTCTTTTGATATTAAAATAATATATAATTGGATGGTATATCATATATAAAGAATAATTATCATGTTATATTTATTTGTTAAATCAATTACACATCATTATTATACCCATTCAAATAATAATGTATTGAATAACAATTACACCACGACGTGGAGACGATAAGCCGTACATACGCACGTATGGTGACATGTCATTCAAAGGATTGATAGAATAATTAATATGGTTGTACCATATTTAAAATAAAATCAAAATATATAGAAGATATTGGAGTTATTATTTTAGAATGGAAACAACAAAGAAATAGGAAGTGGTAGAAGAAAGGAACTTGAAAGAGGTGATGAAATAGTTACCTCTTTTTCGTGTTCTTCCTTTTAATTTGATAAAAAGGGCTCTTTAGGTTAAATTTATAACTAAAATAATGCCTCTAGGATGAATTAAGGACAATTGAGAGGGTTTTTGTGCAGAGGTTGGCCGAGCCAAATGGCTTTGAAGGTGTGAATTAGAGAGAAGGAGGATTTCCCTTTTATAAGAGGGGTGAGGGGAACCTTAGGAAAAGCTAGAAATATTATTTTATAATAAAATAATTTTAGATTTATAATGGCTCAAAAATCAATTATTTAAAGTCTATGGTGTGTATGGGTCGAAAATAACTCAACCATTAGGTTTTAGAAAAGTCCGGGTCACTATATTAACTTCATAGTTTAGATTTAACTCTTAGTTAAATAGTTTGACATTTAGCATGTTTCTTTGTATTTTTATATTATATGGTTAATAAGCATACTATATACATACAATCGAACACCAAGTGGTTCTTTAATGATTCACCTATCATTATATAAGTCTTTTGGCCGAACCTTAGATTTTTAGGAATAGAATATCAATTAATAATATAATATTTTTTTCAAAACACTTTTATGTCGATTTAAAAAAATGTTTTTTGTTTTTTCTAAATTCATAACATCATTATTTCTTCGAAATAAATTAATCTAACCAACCCTAATATGTCATATTAACCTAGAAAATTATTGTAATTCATAAAAAGTCTCAAATAACATTTATTTGGATATTTATGGTATCAATTATTTTAATATTTCATTAATTATGTAAATACTACATCACCATTGTGTCATTAATAAATTAAATTAATTAATGTTTAAAAAATATAAATAAAATACTATTATGAAGGAAATCCTTTTATATTTCTAATAAATATTTATAGTCTAATTTATCTTATGTTTGACACTATATTAAAAGAATTAGTTATTAAACATTGAATATAACACTTTGAACTCTTCTTTGAATTAAATAATTATAAATGTCCTAATCTTATCCAAGTGGACCAAAGAGGTTCATATTTTTTTAATAGGGTTTTTTTGACGAATTATAATTATAAAATAGAATTAGGACATGTTTTAGGGGAATAATAATATCATTTTTACCCTAAATTACCCTATTATCTTTTAACCGTGGTAAATAAAAGTAAAAAGTTACTATTCACCAAAAATTATTTTCATCTTATTGAACCACATTTTACATACTGATATCAACCATGTCCCTCATATTTTTTTAATTCAACTCAAAGAAGTGATAAAATTATGTTTTATGTAAATTTTCAAATGCTCCTAGGAGATGGGTAAAAGATGATAAAATGTTCAATAAAAATTTTATATATCTAAAATTATTATAAACTCATTCCACTGAATTAAATTGAACTTATATAGGTATTTTGTATCTATTTTGAACTAAAATATATAAATAGAATAAATAATTATTTAAATAAAAAGTCGGTTTTAAATAATAACTCAATGTTTTTCAGTATTCATCAAAAATTGATCGTTTTCAAAAAAATACCAAAAATTCACCCTAAGCTAATTTTTATATTATGAATCTAAAAATTAATTCCATTTGGAAAGATAAATATTATAAAATTTCAAAAAGTGGGCATTACTATTCACAATGGCTAGTTTGAATGGTTGGGTGTGTTAGAACTTGAAGTTGTGTAAAACAGACGCTATTGTATTATTCAAAGAGAAGCGTACCGTGGAAGCTTGGGGTGTTACAGATATTATTTTAAATTCATCACCCCCTAGTGTAAAAAATTTAGAATTGATATCTTTACAATTTTTATGATGAGAAGTCTACGTGTAATCACTCTAGGTATTCCTAACAGTCTTTTCTATTTTTTTTTATCTTCTATAAATGTCCAAATTTAAAAACCCAAACATTTAAAATAAATTTTCATCTCAATATTCAACTGGGAATTAGTTGTTCCATTAATGTAGGGAGGTCTGTTTGTAGCTGCACCTTCCAATATATTATCAATACTAAAGAAAACATTTTTAATGGGTTAAAAATTTAGATGTAACATAAAATATGAGCTCTTTAAAACATAACTAAATAAAAGTTGTAAATATTTTAATAATATCTTAAAGAACATTCCAATGTTACCAAATATAGGTCAGAGTATGACACTCATTAGGGGGGTGAAATGAGTTTTTATAAAAAATCCAGTTAAATGGTTTATTTAAATGAATCCACCAATTTAAAACTTAATAGTGGAATTAATCAAAGGGTTGAATTTATAAGTGTCTGATTGTTCAGCTAATTTCTCATAAGACTGATTATTTCTTAGTTGTAACATTATGAGATGTTGATACGACTTTTAAAACTAATCTAAAATCCCAAACAGTTATAAATACTGTCCAATATTAACTATCAAAGTGAAATTCAGTTTATTCAAATACTTGTAAAAATAGAGAAAACTAAATTTGAAAACAAATCAAATATAAAACAAGAGGTTCAGTATCAAGATGAGACATATTACTCTCTACTTGGTGATCAATTTCCACCAATTGGTATATGTAGATAATTTTTTTGATCCACACCCCAGAATGGTTTTGACACAACAGTTTACAACTGTCTAGGTCACCTAACCTCTACCATAATTCTGCAAGGGACAAAATACAACTAGGTCACGCAGGACCTCTACCACAGTTCTTCATGGGATAAACATGTTTAAAATGATAATTGTGTAAGGATATCTAGTATCCTCCAATTCTGTGCATGAGACACTGTGTTTAATAGATAGATGCACACACTCCTTGAAAATGTAATAAAAAGGTACAAAAAAGAGAAATAATGATTTGATAGGTTTCAGAAGGATAAGTGTGTTATGAAATTCATATTTGGAATCTTTGATGTATCATAGTAGAAGATGGAGTCTGCTTCTCGATGTAGACACTAAAAATAGAGTGTCATGGAGAATTGTGTTCCATCTTTTGGTAAGATGAGGTTTTCTTATCCTTAGGTTCAGTTTAATGCTACAAAGTTGTTGGAACATTAGTGGACAATAGTTCTATGGTTTATTGAAAGAAAAAATGAAGAGTTCCTTGTGTGTTCTTTATTTATTTATGTTGTTCATGTGGATCTACTACTATTTCTACGAAGACATTTGTATATCCCTTTCATGTGCTACTTCTTTCAGCTCGAGTCCTTTTCTTTTATATTCTTGTAGACCGAAAATGTGCATTTTTGAGGTAGGTGTTGTACCTTGTATTTCTATCATCTTGATTAAATATTTTTTTTTCAAATACCATTAAATTAATAATTTGTATTAAAAAAACTTAAAATGAAACTGTTAGAAATAATATTAAATAAAAGGAAATTTAAATAATCTACCGGTGACTCCTTTATCAAGAATTAATGCATCGATAACTCATTCTATTGGTGAGTCCTTCTATCGGTTATTGTGTCTCATTATATAGGTGTCTCCTTCTTTTATTCTGGCTATGCGTCAGTGAATCCTTGTGTCAATAGTACCATGTGTCTGTAGCACCATTCGTTGGTAGCACCATGCGTCAGTAGCACCATGCATCGGTAGGACAGTCCTTCTATCTGTGAGACCATTGAACTATCAGTGAATCGTTTGAACTATTGGTGAGACATTGTGTATGTCTGTATCAGTGAGTCCTTTGTGTTGTCGGAACCTGTGAATCAGACATATTCTTTCTCCATCGGTGAGTCAATTTTCTATTGGTGTGAGCTTCTCATACATTGTAAATATATCTATTTGTATTGTATTATAACAGAAATATTATTATAATGTGTTAAACATATATGTGATCATAGATAATCATAATTAAACATATTGAAACTTAAATAAACATGATTGAAATGATTATAAATGAATAATAAAATTTTACATTATTTGTGATTATTAAAATGATATAGGGTCACCAACAATTTCCTATGGGCCAATAATTATTAAAAAAATTCAGAATATACACCATAAAAGATAAATTATGTGCGTAAAATTGAAATATTCATCAATGAAGGGTAATTTAGATGAAATCCCTTACCTCGTGTATGATATTACATGTATATTAATTATCTTCTTCAATAATTAAAGTATATTAATTATTTAAATTCTTAAAAACCATTTTTAATTTAGTAGTTTATTTTTTTAATTTATTATCATTTTTATTTAATTACAAAATCAATTATGTTCACGTTAATAGACATGATGTTGTTAGAATTATATCTCCAAACCAACTTTAGTAGTTTTACTGTTGTAAAATCCATAATTGACCCATCATATTTATAATAATAATAATTAAATAGATATAATTTCTGTAGGAAAATTATTCTATTTAAACTAATCATGAAATGTGGCAATGGAAAATGGGCTACATTATAATCATGGATACAGTCAGTCATACGTATACATGAGTAACATCATATTTTTTCAATGATAATGATTGAAACAGAAAAATCATTATTTTATATTTTAATAACTATAATTATAGAAAAAAATATAATTTATTTATATAAAATAATATATATTAGTCATCTGATGTGGTTATGAAAACCAAATCACATTACTTTGTAGTAGAAGTAATCCACATGTACACCCAAACAACATTATTATTTGTAAATGAATAGAAATGTAACAAATTATATGATATATTTTCATTAGATAATGGTAAATTTTCCATTAATAATATAAATATATATATATTAAATCCTTCACTAAATCATTTTTTGAGCGGTGATGATGGAAAATAAATTACAATTATTTGAATTATGGTAGTCAATCATGCACACCAAGAGTAGTTCAATTTCTAATCTGATGGAAGAAAGGATAGATATAGGGTATTCAATTGACATAATAACATATTATCATATTATAAAAAGTGATTTAGTTATATTATAATGTTTAATCTGATTTTAAGGACATGGAATAAGAAATAAACAAAAAACAATCGGTTATGAACGATGCCTCTTCTTCAGTCAACCTCCTTTGGTTTATGTGAAATTCATTCCAGGAAGGGATTGATAATATATAAAATTACACTAATAATTTTTAAGGGAATATTTTAATGGATTTGGGTAAGGAAGTGATGAAGCAAATGGCTCCTAAAGAGTGAAGAAAAAACAAGAGGTGGTTCCATTTTATATGCGAGGGAGGCAAATTTTTTGAATTTCATAAAGTATTTAATTAATATAAATTATTTCTCATGAAAAAATATCTCAAAACCATTTATTTTTATCATAATATGATTATTATCCTAAATATTATCATCTAATAAAATTAGGAAAAAAATTACTAGGTTGTTACACTTAAATGTTTCTTTAAACACAATATAATGCTTTTGACAATGAATTCTTTATTAATATTTATAATTTTTAGGGGTTAGGAAAGTTACAAAAAAAGGTAAAACGGCCCATAATTTGACCATAGATTGTACTATAAATTATATCCAATTAATATTGTTGAAACTATGTTTTTAGGAATTTTAAATCATTTATTAAATAAATATTTATTATAAAAAATCATTAATATCAATTTTAGAACTAATCATTTAATTTGACATCGAAATTAACACGATAGTAAAATAATTTGTGCATATATAATTAAAACATACATAATATTAAAATTATACTTATATAATATTTGGGATAACAAAACTAAATAAAAATTTATTACTTATATTCCTTTTAGATCATTTATTTAATTTCCCATTCAGTTAAATAATTATAACATCCATACTATGTAAGAATTTAAGGTAATTATGTCATCCAAAAAAGATAGAAATTACCATTGAAAAAAACATATTTGTAATTAAAATAAATCTTTATAAACCAATATACCTCATTTTTATCCTACTGTGAACACAAAAGAGATTATTAAAACTAGGATAATGACCATTTGTTTCTTTGTTTACATAAATTATTATAAGTGTTATAATCAAATAAATATGGATTGAAAATGATAAATTTCAATAAAATAGATGATATATGGTCATAATATGAAAACTAACTAGAAATTAAATATGTTTTTAGGTCATTATAACCCATATCTTATTAGTTCAACCCTCAGTGAACATGTTAATGCTTAATCATGAAAATGGAATTTTACCATTTTCCATACTCATCATAACCAATGATTAAGAAGAAAACTTTACCAAATAATTATTATTATATTTGAAAAATCACTTTTTTCTAACTAAATTCATTAAATTAGACTAAAATAATTTCAAAATAAACCCCTAAAACATGTTGAAAAATAGTTTTTCAATAAATGTGTTTTTTAAGCATAAGATTACCATACATTAACTCTTTAGAAAATAATCATCATTTTATGAATTTAAATTAAAGTATATATAAATATATAATTTATTAATCCAATATAAATCTGCCCTTTTTAGATATTATTTTAATTAATTCAAAATGATAAAATGTTGTACACTTCAAAATAGTTTTAAGAAAATTGTGTTTTTATGCCTAAAAAATTTATAATAAAATATAGTCTAACGATGATTAAAAAATAATTAATTCGACAAAATAATAAAAAAAATAATACTTATTTTAAATTTAAGCCATATTCAAATCATACTAGTACTTTTATATAAGATAATTATTTAAAATAAGTGAATATTATACAAAAAGAAGTATTTTTTACTATTCATTGAAAAATAACCCATTTATGAAAAAACCCAAAAAATACATCCTCCGATAATTTTAAAATAATGATTTAAAAAATAAATTCATTCAGTATAATATAGTTTGTAAAATTGGATGAAATTAATAATATCTTTTTCTAATAAAAAATAATACAAACATTTTTAATGAAAAATATATTTTTTAAGCCTATATAGACATTACTAAAAATTAGTACTTATTCACCAATATATTTCCTTCATTCAAAATATTCATACAAATTTTTAAAAGACCAGTTATTCTTATCCATACATCCAATTATAAAATCTATTCTATAAATATATTGTGTAGATGGTACATTGTGGTTCCTTTAGGCTTAGTGTTCTATGTCATATACACTATAAAAAATAAGGGTTTTCTTTCAAAATATTGGGGTGCTATAAGAATATTAGACCACTATCATCTATAATAATAGGAATTAATGACTCGATCTCTTATATCAATCCCTATGTATCACTAAACTCCTAATAAAAATATCATTTTGGCATCCTACTAAACGAATCATTAACCATATTACCTTCTTATGATGTATAGGAGATCATAAAATCATTTCCCTATAATAATTATATCCAAATTCACTGATTATGAATAAATTTCCTCTAACAGATCTAATATTTCAACATTTTATTATTTTTAAATCCCATAATGTGATAAGTAATGTGGTAATTTCATCATATCCTTAAATAAAACACCACAACTACCAACTCAATGTCAGTTTTTTGTATAGTTATGTCCACGGGGTAATGAATATCAAGGACAATAAAAAAAAATCACCCTAGATACATAAAAACAGGTAATAATATATGATTATATGAATCTCAAAATACCATTAACATCACTTATTCTTTTGGATACTGGGGGTATAAGTTCTAACTAACTTTCCCTTTAGGTAAACTAAGGAGTTATGACACTTGTTGGTCTAAAAAATGTCTAGTAATTTTGGTTCAAGGCTATCAATGATGATAATATAAAAGAGATATCAAACATAAATATCTAATAATATATCATCATATAATTTATTCTTTGAATCGTTATGAAATTATTATGTGACAACCAAAAAATAACTACTTTAATCATCATAGAATATACCGATAGTCCCTAATGTGAAACCACATATCTCGTTAAGTGACCATAATAATTTTAGAATTTAAACATGAATAATATTTCAGTAAGGTAATAGTTCTAAAATAATTAAAGAACAATTTCCAAATTCTTTATATTATCATCCAATTCATGCTATTATACAAGTATATTTTTTATGAGCAATATGTCTAACTGATCTATGAAATTCAGAGACATAGAATTTGATAGTCTAATTAAAAAAGATCAGTAACTTTTTACATCAAATGGTAGAACCAAAAACATTACGTTCTATTAATAAAATAAAAAGATGATTTTCATCATATATTCATCCTTCATAGGAATATGATTATATCCATATCACATATAAATATTCATAAAATAGCTTTCTCCTCTCAACTACATGAAAAAATCATTTATCACCATAATTGTGTAAGGGATTATTACTCCATCATAGTTTAACCATAGGTGGTCTATAAATAACCTCGCACTACCATTAACATTCATGGTGAAAACATAAATTTTCCTTAAGGAGACACTATAAGTCAGACGAAGCGATTATACATCAAATCATCCATCTATATCAATGACTCTAAAAACATAGATAATTTCATTAAATGAATATCTATCAAATATGGGAAGACACTTGGAAAATGATCTATCTAAATCAAGATATCACATCTAGGGGGTAACTGTCACGACCCGTCCCAGTGGGGCCCAACCCACAACTCCCCAAACACACCTCCAATAGGCCAGGGGCCTGTGACTAGCACCGAGTAGGCATAATACTAACATGGGAGGCATTGCCTATAAACCTGTACGCACACACACACATCTCCAAGCCCACAAAGCTAAAAAGTGAAAAATACTAAAAGGAAAATATGCATACATACACTAAAACCCAAACAACAGAGTACAATAGGAAAGTAAAGTACAAGAAAGTAAAACCCTTGGCCAAAAGTACAAGCCCACCAAGAGAGAGATTGTAAAAAAGTCCAACCTGTAAGGAAAGGTGTTGGGACTATAGTCTGTAGCCGTAGGAACAAACCTCGGCCTGTCTGATCTCACTGAGTACCGTCCGGTCCTGGTCCGCCTAGAATCCTATCAAAGGCTCGCTCGTCTGCACAAGACACGAAACGTGCGGGAAAATCTTGTGCATGGGTGAGTATAACAATACATAGTAGGACACCCCGAAACCACAAATAAAATACAACAAGGGAAAATACCACCAAGGAAAGATACAGTCAGCTCTACACAGTATTTGTCTATAGACCATTTAACAAGAATATCCAGATATACTCATACATGATTGACTACCGCGAAACCACTACTAAAATAAAGCTCAAAGATTCCATTGTGCATGCAATAAGGAGAACACACTCCTAGGCCTAAAGAGAAAGATATGAAGTACTCATTCCGGGAGAACACACTCCACAAGTAATTTGAGAACATGATGCTTATATGAGGATCAAAACCAAGTCATGGGGTGATTTTGACAACTCAGTCTTAGCTAATACTCTATGCAGAGGATAGGCGCCTGGGTAAAGTTGGTCACATCGATACCAAGAACTCTACCTAGGGTTATAGGAATGAATAGAGGATCTGGCTCTTAGTCTCATAGAGGGGATTCCAACAACTCTATTTAGGAAGTCCTCCTGAAGGGATCATACTCCTATATATAGGAAATGATACAGGGAACCTTTAAGAGAACGACCAAGGGGATGAACCCTAAGGAATGTAGTCCATGTCACATATGGAAACTCGCTCAATCCATGACGAATTGGTTACACAGCATGTAGCATGGTTACATGTCGTGTTCCCTGACCCCGGGTACTGCCCGTGTAAACGGCCCGTGTCATTCGTTCAAGCTATGTTAAAGTCAACCACACGGTATGTAGAATAAACACACGCCGTGTTCCTTGACTCAGGGTGCTGCCCGTGTAAACGGCCTATTTCATTCATCTTGTCAGGTAGAAAGTAACTACACAGCATGTAGAAGAATCACACGCCGTGTCTGAGAAACTGGGGCTCGCTCCGTGTACGCTGGACATGTGCTCGTACACGGTCTCTATCTGTGTTCGTCTGCCCGTGTACCAGTACACGGGGTATCCCATGTATCTGGCCGGGTCTGGCCGGGGAGGGGTATACATGTCGTGTCCATGGCTGTGTACACAACCTGTGTCTGTGAACTCTCGGAGTACATGCCATGTGGCCCACCAATGAACACACGTCGTGTATCCCATACTGCATACCGTGTAGTCAGGGAAATTTCTAAAACTGTGTCTTCTTCCTCGCACCTCGGCTGATCATCCGGATCTCGATTCTGTCATCTTTTTTCCGTGAAACTCAAGGCACTGGTTCATTTCATCATCCTAACACCGAATCCGGGTGACTCGTACCATCAATCTACTGGACGAACAACATATGATCTTCCGATGAAAATACGTTCGAATAGCAATTTCTCCCGAATCACTTAGATCCATCTGTCATCATCGTTATTGCAGCTCCTTTGGTTCATCCCGGTGTCGGATCTATAATCTCGGATCGTTGCACCGTATATGGGAGGCGTAATCGATCATTATTCTTATCCCGTGAAGAACGAAGAAGGCATGCGAAGAACGCGAGGAAAGAATCACAAAAATAGAACAAGAGGGATGAACCTCGATCATTGTTCGTGATGATCCGGGTTCATCGCCATTAGATCAAAACCAAAACAACCTCATGAATCAAACCCTCAAAATCCCCGCAAAAACCCTTCATGCAAGAACGATCAATCCACGGGATAATCTGTTTGTGTATTAGTCCAGGTTCTTCAATGAAAACAAAAACGAGGAAGGAAATCAAAAACAAACATCCTACCTGGATTTGCGGCGTTTGCTGGCGAAGATCCGGTCGTCGCATCATCGTCGCCAGTGAATCTCTCCAAGAACATTGTCGCCGCGTTGGGAGGTTTTCTCCAGAGCTCTCTAGGGAGATTCAAGGTAATGAGAAAATTAACCATGATCCCCTGCGAAATCTCTACCTAAATTAAAAAAAAGATATTTCTCTACAGAAATTATTTAATAAAATATTTTAAATTAAATATTTTATTATGGTTACGTCCAAAAACTAGATTTCTCCACCAACCTGTTCCAGTCGATGTTAGGTCTCTTATAGTGTAAACGCACGAATCTTAATGCAACAGTTCCATCCGATTTCTGATCCGAGCACTCACTCGGGAGTTATTCCACTTTTTAAGGAAAACTGCACGCGTGCGTAATTTAATTATTAAATTAAATTCAAACATTTGTTCTGGGCTAACCGGGCCTCAGAACTACACACCGTCTCAAATCCTAGTCTCGAAATAATTCCCTTTATTTTTTAGAATAAATTATGGAAAATATGAGACATTACATCACACCCACCTTAGGGCTTTTACGTCCCCGAAAATCCAAAACAAAGGCTACTAAAAAAGATGTGGGTACTGGACACGAATCTGAGCATCTCTCTCCCACGTGCTCTCCTGGATATTCCCGTGCTGCAACCGGATACGCACCAAGGGAATAGCTCACCCACGAAGGATCTTCTCTTTACGATCCTCGATCTCCACTGGGTACTCATCAAATTTTTCTCTATCATCGATTTCCATCTCTCCCCAGTCGATGATGTGCGGTGGATCATGCACGTACCTCCGTAGCTATGACACATGGAAGACGTTTTGTACCCGGTCCATCTGAGGAGGTAGAGCCAAGCGATACGCCACCTCACCAACTCTACTCAGAATATGAAAAAGGCCAACAAATCTCATAGATAGTTTTCCGCCTAGTCCAAATCTCTGCAATCCCCGTCGAGGTGAGACCCAAAGGAACACATGGTCTCCTTCCTCGAACTCCAAGGGCCTCCGCCTCCTGTCGGCATAAGACTTTTGCCGACTCTGCGCAGTATTCATCTGCTCCTGGATGACCTACACTTTATCTATAGTAGATCTCACCATCTCTGGGCCCATGATTGCTTACTCTCTTGGGTCAGTCCAGAAAAGTGGTGAATTTCAAGGTCGCCCGTACAGAGCCTCGAATGGTGCCACACCAATAGTGGAATGATAAATATTGTTATAAGAAAATTCCACCAGTGGTAGCTGACCCTCCCAGCTACTACTAAAGTCAAGTATGCAATCTCATAGCACATCTTCCAGAACATGGATGGTCCGCTCCGTCTTACCATCAATCTGAGGATGAAACGTTGTGCTCAGATGTAACTGAGTCCCAAAAGATTCCTACAATCCCTTCCACAACCGAGATTTGAAATGATCATCACGATATGAGACGATAATTGATAGAACTCCATGAAGTCGAACTATCTCTTGCACGTAGAGGAGTCCCAATCTCTCTAATTAACTCTTCTCTCGTATGGCTAGGAAGTGGTCCGACTTGGTGAGTCGATCAACGATCACCCAGATGGAATCGTGTTTCCTGGATGTACGTGGTAAACCCATCACGAAGTATATGGACATCTCGTCCCACATCCACTCTGGCACCTCAAGGGGCTGAGTCAAACCTGCTGGCACCTCAAGGGGATGAGTGAAACTAGCTGTCACCTGGTGCTCAGCCTTTACTTGCTGACAAGTAAGCCACCGAGAAAAAAACTATTCCATACTCTTCTTCATTCCTGGCCGCCAGAACTAACATCGGAGGTCCTGGTACATCTTTTCCACGCCTGGATGCACCACCAAAAAAGATGTATGGAACTCCCTCAGAACCTCCTCTAGTAATGTCACTGG
Organism: Viscum album; assembly: GCA_963277665.1. Classification (NCBI taxonomy): domain Eukaryota; kingdom Viridiplantae; phylum Streptophyta; class Magnoliopsida; order Santalales; family Viscaceae; genus Viscum; species Viscum album. The sequence goes on along the minus strand of OY728146.1, from coordinate 1,977,271,218 downwards.
TACTACTGTACTCCCTATGAAAAGAACAATGTGCTCCCTACTTGTTGAATATCCATCGAGAGCATCACCCACGGATATCTGAGCACGTAGAGTCTCACAGCTAGTGTCCTCGAGTTTTGCTTCCCTGACTCGCTGAAATAGTGGAGGGGTAACAAAAATCCACTGAAGGTAAACTCCCTCATCTCTATCCACGAAGGACAACTGTAAAGAGGCCAACTGCCTCGTCGCCTCATCCAGCAATTGCGAACTGGATTTCCTGCTGAGAGCATCTGCCACAACGTTCTCCTTCCAAGGAGTGTAAAGAATCTCAAAATCGTAATCCTGGTGGAACTCAAGCCATCGTCTTTATCTCAAATTCATATCTTTCTGAGAAAAGATATATCTGAGACTCTTGTGATCAAAGTAGACGGTAAACCGCTCTCCCATCAGGTAGTGCCGCCACATCTTCAACGCGAAGACTACCGCTGCCAACTCAAGACCATGGGTTGTGTAGTTCTGCTCATGGGGCCTCAACTGGCATGAGCCATAGGCAATCACCACTTGCCCTTGCATCAGGACACAACCATGCCCGTTTCTTGATGCATCACCAAACACTACGTACTCGACACCCTCCTCCGGTAATCTCAAGATTGTGGCGCTCGTCAGACTCGGTCGCAACTGCTGGAAAGCCTGCTGGAATCTCTCAATCCATACGAAAGGCTGCCCCTTTCGGGTAAAAGCTGTCATGGGTGCTGCAATCCTGGAGAAATCAAGGTTGAATATCTGATAGTAGCCTGCCAACCCAAGGAAACTTCACACCCCTATCACGCTCTAGGGTGTCTCCCATGCTAGCACTGCCTTCACCTTGGCTGGGTCCACTGCTACAGCATCTGCTGAGATAACGTGTCCTAGAAATTGGACCTCCTGTATGCAGAACTGAAAATTCGAGAGGTTCCCGTACAACTGGTTATATCGAAGTGTGTCCAGAACCATCCTCAGGTGTCTCGCGTGCTCCTCCTCGGACGCAGAGTACGCATGGATATCATCGATGAAGACCACTACGAACTGATCCAGATAGGGCTAGAAGATTCGGTTCATGAGTCCCATAAACACTATCGGGGCGTTCGTCATGCCGAAGGGCATCACCAAGTACTCATAGTGACCGTAGTGACATCTGAAATTAGTCTTCGGTGCGTCCTCATCCCGTACTCACAACTGATGATATCATGATCGTATACCAATCTTCGAGAACCATCATACCCGTCTCAGCTGGTTGAAGAGGTCATCAATCCTCGGTAGTGGATATCGGTTCTTCACTGTAACCGGATTCAAGCACCGGTAATCCACACATATCCTCAAGCTCCCATCTTCCTTCTTGCCAAACAGTACTAGGGCCGCCCAGGGTGAAACACTAGGTCTCACAAAGACCTTATTCTGCAAGACATCCAGCTGCACCCTCAACTCATGAAGCTCTACAGGAGCCATCCGATATGCTGATGCTGATATCGGTGTCGTCCCGAGTTGCAACTCAATGTAGAAATATATCTCCTGACAGGGAGGTAGTCTGGGGACATCCTCTGGAAAGACATCCTCGTACTCAACAAATACTGCTAGAAACTGGAAACTCGTAACATCTACTACGCCAAGGGCTAGGCTAGCCAACTGATGTGAAATCAGTTGTTCCCTCCTATGCACGAGTCCATCCCGCGCTTCCTGGGTCTCTCTTTCACTGACAAAAGAGAAACTCGTTCCATCACTGCGAACACACCTCACCCTTTGCCTAAAACAGTCGATATGGGCTTGAACTGTGGATAACCAATCCATACCATGAATGGTATCGTAAGGCCTCGACGCTACCACCAAGAGGTTGCAACCGAAACTCTCTCCTCCAAGGTTCAGGTCACACTGTCTGCAAAGGTGTGTGATCTATGAATCTTTTCAAGTCTGTGTTTCTAAGCGTAAGGGTTGAGTCAATGGATCAACTAGAATCCCAAGGTCTCAAACAAGATAAGAATCCATAATGGAATAAATAGCACCTGTGTCTATCAGTATGGAAACCATAGTAGAAAAGACACAGATTATACCTCTAATCATTCCAGGAGTACCTGGGTCATACGCCTCCGCCGCCTGCAGCTATCCCTACCTCTGTCCACCAGCTCCCCGAGCCTCGGGTTGAACTCCTGTGGGTGGTTGTGGTAATGGTTCAAAACACCGACCACCTCTAGCTACTCTCCGGGCTCCTCTACCGTGTCTGCCACCCCGCGGATCTGTCTGCTCCACACGTTGCCTCTGCCTCGGTGGTCCATCCACTACTCCCATGTTAGTAGTACGAAGGGTCAGACAATCTCGAGCGAGACGTCCCCTTCCATCACATGAGTAGCATCACCTCTCTCGAGGCTGGTTGTATGCCCCCTTCAAACCCTATACGGCAGATCCCCTCTCCTGAGATCTCCTCTGAAAACGTCTCCCATGCCTGGGTCCCTAACATCGGCTCCCTGATGCCGAGGTCTTTGCTCCATATCGCTCGCTACTGACAACTGTCGGTTGTCTCTGCTATGCCAAGTATCTCTCGACCACCAAAGTCTGCTCGATCACTCCAGCATAAGTTGGAATTCTCATAGGGATGATGCTAGTTCAGATATCTCTGTGCAAGACTCGGTCGAAAGTCTGAGCTCTGAAGTACTAATCTCTGAACATATCCCTCGAGTACCACGAGAGGTTGGTAAACCTCGATGAATAGTCATCCACCGTCATGGTTCCCTGCTGGAGCTGAAGAACCTCATGTATAGGTACTGCTCTCTGGGTAACCGGTGAAAACTCCTCTTTGATGAGATGCTCAAACTCCGACCATGAAAGAGTCGCCTCGTCGGGAGTCTGGATAACCAAACTCCACCATCGGCCTGCCGAGCCCTACAGAAGGCTTGCTACCAAGATCAAAATATGGTATGTTGGTTTCCTGACCAAACGAAAGACTCTGGCCACTACCTCAAGCCAGTCCTCTACTGCCTGAGGGTCAAGCTCGCCTCGAAACCTGAGGGGTCTCTGTCTTTGAAACTCATGGAGTGTACTCAGCCTGCGCTCCTCCTCCCCTGGTACATCAGGCACTAAACACTAATCCACAGGTGGCGGGATAACTGGAACACCACCCAAAGGTAAAACTGGGGGATCTAGTCCCTGTATCGAAGCCTCATCACATAGTGGGTCATCCCCGTGATCGAGCTACTGGATCCTATCGGGTGCGCATTGTGGAGGAATACTATGAAGAAACAAGATGTATCTCAGTTAGTGAGTATATATGGAGAGTTGACTCAAGAAGGAAATGGAAACCACAACTCATTCCTATATGATGCATGTACCATTATTTTCCCCAGCAACTAGTGTTATCATTTTACGAGTCTAAAAGTAAGTTATCAGAGTCCTGGTGTATGGATACGTTGGCCACCCACACCAACACTGGGGTCCCTGGCCTGAAAGCTGAACTCGAAACACTGAGCACTGTTTCCCCAAACCAGCTCACAGACTCTCGGTCCTACGGTAGAACCGACCAGCTCTGATACCACTCTGTCATGACCCATCCCAGTGGGGCCCGATCCGCAACTCCCCAAGCCCACCTCCAATAGGCCAGGGGCTGGTGACTAGCACCGAGTAGGCATGCTACTAACATGGGAGGCACTGCCTATAAACCTGTACGCATGCACACACATCTCCACGCCCACAAAGCTGAAACGTGAAAACTACTAAAAGGAAAAGATGCATGCATACACTAAAAATAAACCAACCGAGTACGAAATGAATGTAATGTTCAAGAATGTAAAACCCTCGTCCAAAAGTACAGGCCCACAAAAGTAGAGTCTGTATCATAGTCCATCCTGTAAAGAAAGGTGTTGGGGCTGCAGTCTGTAGCCGTAGGAACACACCTCGGCCTGTCTAATCTGACTGAGTACCATATGGTCCTAGTCCGCCTAGAATCCTGTCAAAGGCTCGCTCGTCTACACAAGACACGACACGTGCGGGAAAAGTTCGTGCAGGGGTGAGGATAACGATACCAAATAGGACACCCCGAAACCAAAAAGAAAACACTATAATGGAAAATACCACAAAGGAAAGATACAGTCATCTCTACACATTATATGTCTACAAAACATATAACAAGAATATCCAAATATACTCATACATGATTGACTACCGCGAAACAACTACGAAGATCTAGCTCGAAGATTCCACTAAGAAAGAAAGAAGGAGAACACAGTCCTAGGTATGAAGAGAGAGATACGAAGTACTCGTTCCGGGAGAACACACTCCACAAGTACTTTGAGAACATGATGCTCAGATGAGGATCACAACAAAGTCATGGGGAGATTTCAAAAACTCAGTCTAATTAAATCTGCTAAGCAGAGGATCGGTGCCCGGGTAATGTTGGTCTCGTCGATACCATGAACTCTATGTAGGGTTCTAGGAATGAAAAGAGGATCTGGCTCTTAGTCTCACAAAACGGATTCCAAAAAACACTATTCAAGAAAGTCCTACTAAAGGGATCATAATATAGGAAATTATATCGGGAACCTTCAAGAGAAAGACCAAGGGGACGAACCCTAAGGAAATCAGTCCAAGTCACAGAAGGCAACTGGCTCAAGCCATGAAGAATTGGTTACACGACATGTAGTATGGTTACACGTCATGCTCCCTGACCCTGAGTACTACCTGTGTAAACAACCCATGTCATACGTTCAAGCTGTGTAATACTTAACTACATGGCGTGAAGAAGAAACACAGGTTGTGTTCCTCGAATTCGGGTGATGCTCGTGTAAACGGCCCGTGTAAATCGGCTAGTTGGGTAGAAAGTAACCACACTGCGTGTAGAAGAATCACATGCCCTATCCGAGAACATGGGGCTCACTCCGTGTACGCTGTCCATGTGCCCGTACACGGTCTTTGTCTTTGTCTTCCTGCCCGAGTACCATTACACGGGGTATCCCATGTATCTGGCCGGGTCTGGCTGGGGACGGGTATACACACTGTGTCCTTGCCCATGTACCCAACCCATGTCTGTGTACACTGGGATTACAGGCCATGTGTCCCACAGACGAACACATGCTGTGTAGCCCATACTACATGCCGTGTAGTTTGGAAAATTTCCAGAACCACGTCTTCCTCCTTGCGCCTCGGCCAATCATCCGGATCACAATTCTGTTGTCTTTTTGCTGCGAAACTCAAGGCGCTAGTTTGTTTTATCATCCTAACAATTAATTTGGGTGTTTCGGACCTTCAATCGGCTTGACGAACAATATATGATCTTTCGATGAAAATATGCTAGAAGAGCAATTTCTACCGAATCGCTTAGATCCATCCATTGTCTTCATCATTGCAGCTCTGTTGGCTCATCCCAGTGTCATATCTATAATCTTGGATCGTTACGCCATAGATTGGAGGCGTAATTGATCATTTTTCTTATCCCATGAAGAACGAATAACGTACGTGGAGAACATGAGGAAGGAATCACATAAATCGAACAAGAGGGACGAACCTTGATCCTTGTTTGTGATGATCCGGGTTTGTCGACGTTAGATCAAAACCAAAACAACCTCATGAATCAAAACCTCAAAATTCCCACAAAAACCCATCCTGTAAGAAAGATCGATCCATGGGATAATCTGTTCGTGGATTAGTCCGCGTTCGTCGTGGAAAAAAAACGGGTAAGGAAATAAAAAAAATTCCTACCTGGATTCACGGCATTTTCTGGCGAAGATCCGATCGTCGCATCGTCGTCACTGGTGAAGCTCGTCAAGAACACTGTTGCCCCATTGTGATGTTTTCTCCAGATCTCTCCAAGGAGATTCAGGGTTATGATAAAAGTAACCCTGATCCCCTGCGAAATCTCTTCCTAAAAAAAATGATATTTTGATGGAGCAAAGATTTAATAAAATATTTTAAATTAAATATTTTATTATGGTTACGTCCAAAAACCAGATTTCTCCACCGACCTGCAACATTTGATGTTAGGTCTCTTCTAGGGTAAACCCACTTCTCTAAATGCAACGGTGCCATCAGATTTCTAATCGGAGCACCTTTTCGTGAGTTATTCCACTTTCTCAAGAAAACTACATGCGCGGGTAATTTAATTATTAAATTAAATTCAAACATTTGTTCCGGGCTAACCGGGGCTCGGAACTGCACGTCGTCTCAGAGCCTGGTCTCAAAATAATTCCCTATATTTTTAAGAATAAAGTATGGAATATCCGAGACATTACAGTAACAACTTATCAAAATCATTGTATAAACCTAGAAACTTCTTAATATCTCTAGTGATTACCAACACCTGGATATACACTAAACTCGATAATAACTCCACTAGACAAGATAAAAGGGGATATGAAAACCTTTGATCTGTAAAACGATCTACCATGTATAAGAGAACTTTATTATAGACTTCCAGATCAAATAAAATTAATGTAATCTAAAAAAATTATTATATCATGAATATTGTTCAGTCAATCAATTCAAGAAATGAAATGAAATGGTTTTATCTTTAGAAATATGAAATATCCCATAGAATAATGACTCCCTATAATTATAAAAAACATCGACTCAATTCAAGAATACTAGTTTTATATCCATATTATATTCCTAACATAAATCACACTAGTAGAATATACTCCTTGAGTCTTATGGCTTGAAACTATAGTTAGGAAATAAAATAACCAAAATATGAATAATTAAACATAGAAAAATTTAAGGTTAAATACAATCTGATGGTGCCTCAAATGATCTCTATCTTCAATATTGGTGTAAAATACAATGGAAGAAACGTACCACATCTAACTCTACCTTTCTAAACATGGTTACAGAAAAAACCACAATCATGATAAATATATATTCCTAATGAAAATGGATGTAATGGGGATATATGTTAATTCCTACATAACATATTGAATAGATATAGGCTTATTATCTATTCTTATGGAATATTATTTAGTGAAACTATAGTTGAGATTACATTAAATGTTGACTACCTACATTATGAAAACCATAATGTTTTTTATAGTACATATATTTCTAGTGAACATGACCACATAAATAAAAACATGATATATGATAACTCTTAATAGACTATTAATAAATGACTACTCCATCAAAGAGATAAAATTAAAGTGGTTATGACTTAATCTTTACCAACCAAAACCTCAACTATAATGACATCTAAAATCCTACAACTAAAAAATCTAGTCAGAAAATTCTTATTACTACCCTCTGATAATGATCTTTTCCCTGACAGTATGTTTTTAATCACATTATTTTAATATAAAACTAATAGATATGGTGAAAAGGTAAATAATGTAACTTATTATTGAATTATAGAATATATAAACTCATGAAAATTGTCATCAATATACACCTCATTATGAAGATGGTGGATATTATTACAAATTTGTTCCTTAAAACATGTTACAAATATATCACACTCATGATCACCTTATAATGGATATTATTTTCATTTCACTTTGACTACCTCATCAATGAAGATTGAAATTCATTTAGAAAACAGCTTTTGAAAAAAATTCTATGATGCCTCAGACTCCATGTGATCACCTTGAAGAAAAATCCACAAATAATGTGCCACTCCTAAAAACTAACTAATAATAATATGAATAAAATTCTCTTTCATTAAATAGAATATTTTAAAACAAAACTCAATATTCCCAATATAGTTCTATGTCTCTTCATTGAAGATGATTCTCTCATACATTATGAATCTCTAACACTGATACACCAAAAATTTATCCTAGAAAGACTCATCTTCCCCTCTTATTTCAACATTCTTATGGTCGATCAAATCATCTTAACATACCTCTCAATCTTGAAAAAAACCCACGAAAAGGAACACCGTTCATATCTATAGTAAAAAATATAGAAAACACTATGCCTGGAACATAGTTCACTTCAAAAAATTATATTTATATTCATTTTAATTTAACTAAAATACCCCTTATTCAATAACATGTGAAATAAACATTATACATGTTACCTTCCCTAGTATCTGGCCAAAATCATTATACTCTTTATTATAAAATTATTTAATCTTAATTTCATTTCCTTGAGTCATATGTGCCCCTAAATTCTTATTTTCCTGCAGTATACCATGTTTTATCATGTAAGGGATGACTAATAATGTTTATAAACAAAATAAATATTACCTAACTAATGACTAAGTCTTCTCACCATCCTAACTGAAAATCATATATTTTATAGAACTTTACCCAGACAACCCACAATCAGAATGAACCCATGCCTGGAAAAAATATAAGTGTAACTCTTGAGTTATTATAGAAATAGGCCACTGGGTGGTGGCTAACGCTAGGGTAAAATAACAATTTAATGGTAGATATTACAAACATAATACAAGGAGTATTAGAAAAACCCAGCAATAAAATCCATATAAGATAAAATAAAACCAATTTCATAATGCTTGTAAAAGTCTTAAATATCGAAAAGCCTCTAAAATGAAATTAAAAAATGATGCTACTAAAGCTACAGCTCATGACCACCAGTGTTACCTAAAGCTCTTACATCCCAACTCAATCACATGATACATTTTATAAATCAAAAAACATGTTGTTTATTTGGATGAATATACAATTATACTTTCTAGGATCACTTTCAAACCCCGGTGTTCTATTATGGAATGATAATAATTCCTCAATGGTTTAAAAAGAACCAACTCACATCCATACAAGTTCAAAATACACCCAAATTCAATACTTGTATCTCCCACATTAATTCACCCAGGGTATATTAACATAAAATAATAATAAGAATTATCAAGAAGGCGTCAAAAAATCCCTAAGCTAATACTATTTTGACTCTCAAACCCCCAAAAATATATTTCATGTGTTATGATCCCGTATATATCAACATATAGGTATAATAACATTCTACATTATCCATAACCAAATATCCATTACCCAATCCAAACTAAAACCACAAACCATAGTACTATCATAGTAGAATAATGTGATATTAAAGGACATAAACCACAAGACCTCCTCCATTTGTGCACATCATACCTCATGTAACCACACTATAACAATAAATCCATTTAATACATTATATAAAAAATATTTCAAAAAATATTTACATCCAATAAATAAAAACCTAGAATTAACAATATTAGCATATACGACAATGAAAGGGTGAGTTTGGAAGAGGGTAAATTTTTCATACATCCCCTACTACCTAGGTGTTGTTAAAAACTCATGTAACATATATCATAATATTATAATCTGTAAGGTTACAAGATTAAGTTACTGGTTACCGTGAAATAACAATAAAATGTATTGTGTATATAGCCACAAAAAATTACACGTTCTGGTTAACCCACAACTTGAACATCTCAATCACTATGATATGAAAAATATACTCCATTCCAATCATAAGTATCGAATAGCATCTTCCATAACTAAATTATCATACCTGAAAACAATAATTAAATAATTCATTTAATAAGTTGAGATTTTATTTTTTACCTTATCACTTATCGTTTTCCAAATATACCATTTACTAATGACTATATATTCATTCAATTATATTAAATTTAAAACAATATAATAAACAATATATCTCAATGATTATCCCACCAATTTCCTATTATTATTAACTAAAGATTATTATTATGTTATTTCTATACATATTCCACAAAAGCAGGAAATAGTAACAAAATATCCGAATAATCTGGCCCCAAAATGAATCAATCATCACAAAAACCTTGTTAGAATACACTATAAGATCCAAAAATATCCCCATTTCATACAACTATTTATGTCACCACTACTAAAACCATGCATCACACAACCCTCCATCAAGGGAATAATGACAACACATACTATCAAGAAATAATGATTAGAAAATATCTCTTTAACCACAATAGAAATTTCTTCATATGCATAGAATTAAATTTTATAACATAATAGAGTAAAAAATATTTAAAATACTCACATTAATAATTTTTCCATAATAAATCAGAATCCATTATCAAAATATCAACATCATAATTGAATAATTCCAAACAATAGGTATGTTACCAGCATTATTTAATTATTTATTTATTATAGGTGATAATAGAACTCTAACAATAGAAATAATGGTTTCAAAAATTTAAATTCATAATCTATTTGTTGTTAAATAATCCAAAAATAATAAATATTATATGAAATAACATGAAATTTGTAAAATCGCATGATAAAAAACATATTTCCATATTAATTATCATTAGATAATTTAAAATTTTTTATCTAGTTAATCTAAATAGTCTCACCAATCTAAAAAATGGAATGTTAGTTCCATAATTACCCAAAAAATGTAAAGGTTATTACATTATTCGAATACCTCAACTGACACCTCATTAATTTTCATCAACATAACATGGGATGAAAAGGGATTATCAACTAATTACTCATATTAAAAACACTCAAAACCTATTCGCCTGAAACAGTCATCACCACATGGCTTAGTAACCAAATATTTAGTGGAATCCTAGTATCATAGATTCACCATGACGATAGAAATATAATGAATGTGGAAGTACTCTAAAAATGTAAGATGATATAAACATGGATCTCTATGAAATTATTATCTTGAATCCAATGTAAAATAATATTAATGTATGTACATGTATTTTCATATTTAATGCACTATTCACCTAGGGTTTGAAATAACACAAGGTAAATAATAATAAAAATAAATAGACAATATAAATTTATATTAAAAACTAGATACCATGGTATCATGGTGTATTCACAATGAAACATATGTTCAATTTATATATCAAGGCCCAATATCGACTAAACCTTAATGGATAAAGACATTTTAAATCAATCAAAAAATAGTGGTCAAAAAACATTCATGGTAATCATGATAATATCAATGAATGTTGAATATTAGTGTAAACCATGGAATTATACTTAGACTACAAAACACTAAAAACTCACACAATGGAAAAAATAATCCAACTCACAAAAACTATCAAAATATTATTACCATGTAAATCGTAAAACCAATTTTCCATTATATAGTTTATACATTCACACCACAATATCCCACATGTAAGATTAGCCAAAAAACATCCCATAACTTTTTACACCATAAAAAACTCTACATATTGAAATATATAATATTTAATGTTAACCTAAGGATCACTATTTATCTAATAACACCCATCACGCCATTAATTGTCATTCACTCTGAGAAATAGTGATATTAATCATTCGTAATTTTTTCCCCATGAAACAACATTCCAGACCAGAGAATAAGGTTCCCCAACACTTCACTCCATGTTCTAATAGTATACAATAATATATTACCAATATTATTTCCTACTACGGGTTATGAGACAAACATAATAAATAAATTATTAATATTTCCTAATTATTTTTTTTTAAATTCCCCACAAATCCTTGAATTCCAGAAACCTAAATTTATCATCTTAAGAGATTAGCTACATAGTGTATAATAGCTTTTAAATATTTCTCATATTATCTTCCAAACATATAATCCTTATATAAAAATATACTTCATTTAATGAGGAATAGAAATTTTTAAAATGGGGTGAGCATAGATTCTCATTAAAGGTAAATATAAGTCACAAAAATCATTGATCATATGTGAGCATAAGATGAGTATATGTGTATTGGATATAATCATGGTTCATGGAACTAATATAATATATTCATACCCAAAAATACATATATCAAATTTCATTTTCCATTTCATATGGATTTTATAAATACATTATAAGTGAGTAGTAAGATTGAAAAAATGTGTCAATAATTTTGATCCTTGGTAATATATGATATTATACTAAACACCTTTTAAAAAATAGAACTAATGCCATGAATTATAGATAATATAAAATAAATTCGTCACAAATTGTACTAATTTAGGTAGATATGCATAACATAGTAGGCTCATGATAACAACCTATGTTCCATTTTCGACTTGGGCTACAACTCAAATAACCTTTTGAAAATGAACTACTTCAAGTGTACCCATTAAGTCTTGGGTACTACCCCTGTAACCTTATAAACTAGGTCTACTATTTGTTCACTCTTTTGGGATGGGATACTAATATTGTACCATTATATGTTTAGGATAATACTTGGGTTCCCTTTTGCAATAGGGTAAACACCCATGAACCCTTTATAGAGTAAGAAATATAAAACTACACAAAATTTAATAAATGGTTATAAGGGAAGAAAATTAATAAAAGGTAATAACAATAAATATATATATCTCTATAACATGAAGTAAAAATACTAATATAATAATAGATTAATTAACAAGGTGAAAATGGATTTTTTTTCATAAAAACATCCATATCAACGTATCATTTTTAATCCATTAAAATGATTCATGGTATCAATATATAATATCTATATTGAAGTATATTAAATACAAAAAGACATTCACATAAATGAATTAAACTTTTATACAGGAATTATATAATTTAATTAATTAATATTGAGAAATATTATTTACTATTGATAATTTTTTTAATAAAATTCAAAAACAAATAGAGGTGAAATTTATTTGGAAATACATGAAAAAATACAGTATGTTTTTCAAATAAAATTTATGAAGTTGAATTGAAATTTATTTCATGTGGGAATTTTTTAAAAAAGTGATTCAATTCGAACCTTATTATATAATATCAATGTTGGTAGAAAATGATCATTCTTGAAATTTTACTAGAGGATTGATTTTGTAATAAAACTATTGTCTAGTAAAAACTACCTTATGAAAACATATATTTTAATATAAATAAACTGATAAAATAATATCGATAATATTTATATAAAGGATATGTAATCACAATAAAAAAATAAGAGATAATTTATCCTCTAATTAAAAACATTCTTTCAATGGAATTTTGAACAAGTAAGATGGAAAATGGAAAGACTCTATGTATACCCAAATAATGTGTACAGTATAAGAAAAAAATATTTTATTTTAGATAAAAATAATATATAATTTTCCACAATGGATGTTCTATCATAAACAATATTTTTTTTAAGTGGGATTTAGGAAGAATCTATTCTATATTTGGTATCATTAGAATAAAAATAAATTGAAAAATAAATCTTTATAATGTGATATAAGTCCCTTGAATTTCAAAAAAAATTGAACCACGTCCATGTGTAGTAAATAAACCACACATGTAACTCGTGAATATTTTATGAAATATTTAACTTAACTAAATTTATTTTCATGGTTATCTTATGGTATCCACAACATTTCACCTAAATTAAAAGTGATATACTTTTCAAATGTAACAAATTATTTTCACACTTATTACCTATATGTTAAAATGTAAGATATTAATATAAAAAAAATTATTTAAATTATATTTTGAAACAATTATTGAAATAAATTCATTTGTTATCAATTTATTATAAATGAGTATAATAATACTTTTAAATTTAAATAATTTATTTCTGTAAAAAATTTGTTTTTCATGTAATATATTTTTATCATAATAACTTAAATAAATAACTATAATTGAATTATTTTAATTAAATTTATAAATTTTATATTCAATCAAATTTTGTATCGACAACAAATTTTTTTCTAGGAACGAGCTAATAATATACCTTGGAATATGAGTAAATACTGTATCTTTTTATTAAATGGGTTTTCATCATGATTAGTGAACTTATTATTAAATTCATTTTATAAACTTCAAATATTATATAATAAAAAAATTCATATATATATTAAATGTTTTTAAATTATATTGGGGTTCATTTTTTAAAATTTTCATAGAATATTAACATTTCTATGTATAGAGAAAAATAGAGTTTTATATTAAACATTTTTTTATTAAAAAAATATAAAAAGAAAGATATTATTTGAAAATTGTATAAAATTAAAAATATTTAAATTATATCATATATAATACAATTCATTTCTATTGAAACATTTTCATTTGGATTTTTGATATGAAAACTTTTTATATTTTTGAAAACTTTTTCATTGTAAAATAGTTAATTCCTTGCATCTACTAGTTTAATTTAAAATTTAATTCTTCCACTTATTCAAATTGAATTTTAAAAAATGGATTAATTATTTTATATAATAATAATTAATATTATATAATAATTGGAACTTAATTTATTGTCAAAATTAATAGTAAAAACTATAAAAACTAATTCATAAGATTTAGGTTAAAACAGTTTTAGTGAAGGTTAAACTAAAATTCTAGGGTTCATATGTGATAAAAAATTTCCAATTACAATATTATTCCCATATTTATAAATTAAAACATATAAGGTTCTATAATGAAACAATTTATATCCTTAATGAAATTTTAAGATGTCGGTATACATTTTTCTTTTCTAAAATTCCATGTATGTATGCTCCCCAACATATAAAAGGGAATCCACTCTCCTCCCCTATTAACAATTCCAATGCATTTTTTGTTCATCAAATTCTAATCTAAAATATTTTACTTACACAAATGACATCATAGAGTAATTATTTTTATTTTGAAACAATCCTATAATGTATTTCGGTGCAATACTAAATTGGTTATTGGAAAAATTTGTATCATGCTTAACCGAGAGTTTTTGTTTTATTTATTCTTCCAAATCATTAAATATTATTAAAATGTAATTATATATAGTAACATTTACATATTATATATATATATATAATTATTTTAATTTAACAATTTAATTCCATATCATCCCTCGTCAAATAGGAAACAAAACATTCAATCATGTGTATGATAGACTACATCCTATCGAACTTTTGTAATTCGTTTTCCATCACAGCCTCTCATGGGAGGATATAGTGATAGATATAAATTATATTTGTAATAACTATATTATAATTATAATTTTTCAATTATAATACCAAATCTACATTACCATCTTCCATGTTTTTGGAAAAGGATAATATCACTTATTTGAATGTCAGGATTACCACCTCCATGCTGCGATGTGCTCAGTTTTTCATTTTATGTTAACATTGATGGTAATAAGGTTATATTTAATGAAAATATATTATATAAATGATATAAATTTTTTTTATTAATTTTTAATTAATAATTATATTTAATTTTTTCATCTTTTGAAAAAAAAACAGAAACAACGTTCATACGTGCGTATGACTTACCATCTACAATAATGGTGTAATTCATTTTTCCATTTCTAAAATATATGAATGAATTTAATTATATATAATTAATATATAAGATATTATATATTTATTTAGATTACATAAATTATGTAACCATAATAAATGTACAAGGACCAAAACTACTAAATAAAATCGTACAATAATATGAAAGAGTTATCACACTAAATAGAAATTTTAATGAAGAATTGTCAAAAAGGGACAGGTAAAAGGTTTAAAGTAAATAATATTATATATGATATATATGAGTATGTTGATTTTGTAGATGTAAAAAAACATATATTCATTATATATTAGTTTCAAACAGGTACTGTGGAATTCAATACATGATGTAAGGTATTTTAATCTCACATTTATTTTAGTGACACAAATATTATATTAATGACTTTTTTCTATTATATAAGTTATATAATGACGATACATAAATATAATGATATTTCTTTTTAATATTGTGTTTATTTTACTATATTTATATGTTTATTTCATTATTATGGATGTATATTGAGAATATAACAAATTGTTAAATGTTTTACATTACAATCTCATTGTTTATCAAGATTGTATATGATTTTGGTTATGATGATGAAATATTATGATATATCTCTCAAGAAACCTAGGAATATTCATATCCTATGGTTATGTGAAGGTAATAAATTATTACCATTCATTTTCTACTCTTTAAATAATCGATATATAATAAGAATATTTTTATGAATATTACTCATTATTTCTCTTTTCGATTAAAAATTTGTTATCTTCTATATTTATATTTTTGTAAAAAAACATTCTAGAATGTTTTAAATATTACTCTATGATTGATTAATTTCATTTAAATCCATTTTTTCAGAATATTTATTAAATTTATACCTCTTTTCCTTTTTCTAATATGGTATGTATGATTTTATTACGAAAATGTGAAAGTAATCTTTAATTTAAATTACATGGAACGAACAAAATTTCCTTCCATCAAAACAAAAAGTATATATTTAAATATTCCTTCACATGGTTTTAATTTTATCTTAATGAAATTTTTTTCTTTATTTTTTTGTAACTTTTTATATTTTAAAAATTTATTTTCAATTTGTAAACTTTATTTTCCTTTAAAATGGTTTTAATGATCATTTAATAGTATTTATATTAATCAAAACACCAAACTAATTAGTGTTTCATATGTTTTACTAGTGATATGATATAATGGAACCATACTTATTATTTTCATATATGGTTTATCATTATTGATGATTATATGATTATGAATCTTATTTATTTTCCATGGGTTATGATATGATGGATTTTATGAAATGGTCATGAAAACCATTTCCTTTTCATGGGATATGATATATTTATATGATGAATTTTTTGTGATATTACTGAATAAATATCTATGGTTTTCATTATGTGAGGGTGGACCTATAATTATATATCCCTCCAAGTATTTGGGAAAATTTTATATCTCATTAGATAATTATGGAAAAAATTTCATTGTGCTTGATCTATTATGGAATAATTAATATGTTCTAGGTCTGATCTTGGATGTTCTCAATTTGTTATGGGAATCAAGTCTATGTTCTTGAACAACTATAGAGAAACACGTATTTATTCTTGGTCCATTATTATTTTATATTCTCGGTAGTTAACCTATAAAATTCAAATTAGGGGTATGATACTTTAGTTAGAACCCCATGGATAAGTCAATGTATATGAAATAGTCATGTAATTATAGTGAAGGTTAGAGAGTGTTGTTTCAAAGAAATTTCATTCATTTCTAGAAAGTGCAAGTGGATATTTACATGGTTCAATATTACCTAAGCGTAATAACTATAAAAAATGGCTCATTAGGATTTTAATTAATCGTCACTAAGTGCCTAAAAATTTTCCATGATGAAGACTTGGTTTGACTCTCATATGGGATATGGTTTTGAAATCAAAAAACAAATTACGAACCATCATGAAGTATTTAATTAAATTATGAAAATGAGTGGCCTTGGATAAATATGTGGTTTCTTAGATTGAAACGTAGGATTCGTGATTTAACACATTCTATAAATTATTTATCAATATTATGTGGTATCCCAATATGATTATTATTAGTGACACTATGATTTTTAATTCGATCATTAGAATCTAATGGAATCGTTTGAATAGTGAATGTGATGGCCACTAAAATGATTATCCATTTATGAATCCAAATGGATAAGAATCTCGGATCCAATATTTTGTTACTTTCATCACATAACTCTACAAATTAATAAGTTTAAATATATTTAATATTAAAAATCAAAATATATAAAGGAGGTTGGAACATTCCATTGATTATTTTATGCATAAACATCTACACTCCTTCAATGAGATTCCCAATCAAATGGATTCTATGAATGTGTCAATGTGGTGGAAAATATATTTTTCATTCTTTAGAGATCAAATAATAATGGTAATTAATACAATTAAATAAGTAATGTATAATTTCATTTTATTCAAGAATCTTCATATCTTGTTATATTATTCAACCTCACGGTACTATAGTATCAACTTTCCAATTGAACCTGGAGTGTATATGATGCATCTGCAGATCCTCTAGAACACACCTCTTGTGTCTAGAGTGGATTCCATACACCGATGGGGCCTCAAGAGGATGTGAATCCCCACACCATGTGTCCTCTTGCCGAGATAGCCATATGAGGTACTATTTTATTGTTTTTTGTATTCTCGATATGCCATTAAATGAATATAATAATATTCATATATTATGCGAAGAATTGTGGAACTATGTGCTCTTATTAGTGCATGACATGGAAAACGTTATTGTTCTTTGTTCATATAGATCCCTCGTTCCACTCTACATGTGGAAACATACATCAAGAAAGATATATTTCCATATTATAATTGTTGCGCATATATGAAGCTCTCTCGATGCAGTATATGATTCTACAAGATCTGTTCATGGATAAAATGAGTCATTGAGGGCGGCATGCATGAAGCCTCTATTGGAATCTCAAATGAACATTGTGCATCCCTACGGGTCAATGTTTTTGGTTTTAGGGATTCTATTCCACATTAGAGACTAGTGGGCGCTGGGCATCATATATAACCCCCAACCATCATCCCTCCCATCAAACGCCCTTTTTAGAAGTGGGATCGTTGTGAGCCACCTTTGTGGGAAGTGAGCCCTACTAAAGAACAAACCTTTCAGGTAGTGAACCAAAGAAGAAAATATTTTCATGTAGGGTTCTACAACCCCGATGTAAGACCAAAAATTAGTATCAGAGCCAGGTATGAAAGGATATGATCATAGGAAATGCATTGGGGGACCGATTGTTGGAATCTGAAATGAATGCAGTGCAAACCTATGGGTCGTGGTTGCTGGGTGCAGGGTTCCTATCCCACATTACCGACTAGATGGCGTTGGGAATTACATATAAGACCCAGCCATCCCACCTCCCCATCACATGTAATTTTCATAAGGGGGGTGGTAGTGAAGCACCATGGTGGGTAGAGAGCCCAGCTGAAGAACAAACCCCTAAGGTAGTGAACCATAGAGGATAATATTGTGAGGTAGGGTCCTATAGCCCCGATGAAAGACCTATATTCCCTACTGTGTGAATATATCTAATAAACTATATTCCCAAAAAATCAAATAGTGAAGGAGATTATGATTCAATGAACATGCTACTATGAAGTCTGCAAGAATGTGATTATCACAATCATAGCGATAGTATCCACTACAAATGGAGAGGATGGACAACAAACCCTCATCTAATTAGATCATATTATGCTTAAACATCATCTAAAAGAAAAATAAGGGGATCAAGAAGCCTCTAGATAATCTTTCAGGGTAGAAAGGCTATCCGTGGATGAGATCTAAGTGAATATCATAATAAAAGGAGTATATGACTGAATTGAAGATGAAAAAATAATCTTCACTAATAAAATAGATGGCTTCGAAAGAAAATACTGGACATCACCGCTACACATAGAAGAAACCATGCAGATGAAAAAGACTTGTACTGCATGAATCAAGGTCCAGAGGTGGATCACATTATAATTTGGGTCCTACACATGGTTATGATAAAGATAAAATACAAATGTGAATCCCATAAATAATGCATAATTTTTTTGTGCTTCCATATTTATCTTCACGTGGAATAATCTTTAGATGTAAATTAATGATAGTTAGTGTGATGAAGTTTAGTGTATGTTTTTTGGATTCATCACATTTCTTGAGTTTATAGATGAAGTGAGATCATTTTCATATCATTATTGGTATATCACAATATAAGGAGGGATGTTATTTCTCTAGAGTGATCTCATTAACCATGAAAAACAAAGCATCAAAAACCCAAAATGGGTCATGTATAAGAGATCACAGGAGACCCATTATTTCATTCATTTGAAGAGGTGTATGTGTAATCCAATTGCATGATCATTCACATGAAGCAACCAAGGAAGTGAATAACCTATCTGGTGAAATGGTCACTCACCATGTGACCTCTCTTTTGAAAGGCAGTAACGCTCCATATCTCATCTTTCAATGGGTTTTATTACCATGTGGACTTCATACTACCTAAAATATAAGGATAAGAGCTCACCTACACCATCAGGTGAATGAAAAAGTGATCACATATCACAGTCATGCCCGGTAATATATTGATTTATGGACTAGGACTCGACATCTGGATATTATCAAATCCTAAAGAATTTATTTGATGTTCCATGGAAGCCAAACATGATTAATATTCAAGGCTTGGTGCATTCTTCCAGTACAATGGAATTACACACCACACGCATGAAATATTAATGTGCATATCAGGATCTACATTCGACGATTGATATCACCATGTGAAGAAACTAAATATTATTTGTGTGTATGTTGGACTCTATTGCTCAAAACACTTTATGGGATCACATGTGGAATTGGATGTGGAATAACCATATGAAACCCATCGGTCGTACAACACATTAAAGTGCTGTAGGTTATAATAAATCCATATGACAGACTTTAGTACATTCCATACACCCTTTGGAATACAACATTGACTTGAAAACACCCTTGGTCATGTTATGGAATCATACGACCATGGACATAAAAAATTTCAATGGTGAACCAAAGAGACTATCCTTAACAACGTTCACATTCCATCATGAAGTCATCTAATGTACATGGTGTGCATCAAATTCAAGAATTGTTAATTCCCCTGACAACTTTATTCTATCGTCACAAGATCCAACAATGATCATACGATGCACCATACGCCAACAGGAAGACGGGCCATGACAAGGCACACACACCATTCCAAGATACCATATTGATCTTGCGAGACATTGAGGGAAATTATGTTCCTAATGAAGTATCCAAAGTCCTTTGAAAATAAGATAGAATTGCATTCAAAGGTGGAGGCTCCTAGAAATCCTAAAGATCATGTGACACATCATCATTGAAAAGAGAAAAATTTATTAATGTTGTTCAAGACAACTCACAGCTCCCCCCAACATTTATAGGATAAAAAAAAAGTATATACAGTGGAGGAAGTGATAATTACTCATGATCACTGAAATACATGTGACACACCCCCCGTGATCCACAAGGGGCTTCAAGTCAATGTCAATATGTTTGACTCATATTGCAAAATCCATTTTGGATGGTCCAGCCTGCCGCACTGATGTCCAAGGGTATGTCCAAGAAATGCCTTTGGCGCTATATGGATAGATGGATAGACATTTACACTATATTATTATGCACACTCCCTATGAACCATACTGTTTGGGTGAGAAATCACTGAAAAATCCAGTAAAAATCCTAGACATTGCCTATGAAAACTCTCATAATCCCTTACCATTGAAAAATATAATAAAAGATATAGAAATATAGGTGGTGAGAGGTGTTTGTGTTCACTAAAAGGCATAAGACATGGAAATTACACCCATAGTACAGTCGCGCAAGATGTCTAGACAAACTATTAGCGTCTCTCAAGATCATGATACAAGTCCCCTATGGTCTAATGACAGTATTCCAATAGACACATGGATCATGAGAAGGACCTTGGACAAGTCAGCATGAAAATATTTAAGTAATTCTATATGTATGCATGACCATACATGTCCCATTTAATTTGAAATAATCCAATAAATAGTGCATTGATTTAAGAGACTAACGATCATCGAAAATCAGGTTACACACTCAAAGAAGTCCATGGAAGATACTCGCAAAGACACATGGCTCCAAACCCCTTCGCAAACTCAAGTCTAGACTCACACCAGATATACCACACAAATCACTAGACAACAGGCGTGGTGATGAATATAAATTCCCCAATCCAACATGTGGAAAGGGATAGACTCTAAGATATTGTACTCTGAGAATCTGGATTCTTGGAATCTAAAGTATTTGACTCTAAAACTCTACATATTTCTAGGAGAAACTGGTCACGTGACTGAAAACCTTAAATCAAGAAATACACAGACAGAAATTTAGGGAAATAATGTTCCACACATATGTTTCATTGCATGATCATTCGTAGATCATGCAGGGGACTTATGGAAAGAATTGTGAAGAACAGACCACATGTCTTCCAGATCATGCAAGACTCAAAGGAACTAGTACTGAATATACTCCAGCCCTTCACAATGAATGTATTAGAGATGAGATTAAAATATGAACAATTAAGTGAAATAAATGCACGTGGGCCCTATTTCACTCCATGTGAGTCACCCAAGGACACACAATAGCTCCAAGACATGTATCCTAGATCATGTGACATTCCTCCACCACACCATCTGGGACATATGAAATTTTATAGGTATGAGAAAGAAAGCCACATGGTTCCCCCCACATACAACACTTTGATCTCACAAAACACTCTGGGTCTATCACCCAAGACAATTGAGTCCTTCGGAAACATCACCTAACTCATATAAAAGTATTTACTCATGTCAGTTGAGTCTCTTGAAAGCATGTGGATATAAAAAGAAGCTTTTGTGACACCCTTTGGGAAAGACAACTGGGACTCATGACACCCTCTAGACAAGTCGGTCAGGTCTCGTGATGTCTCTCTGATGTGTTAGCCAAAATACAAGACACCCCTCAAACTATTCCATAATGACTCTAATAGCACCCTCTGTATGGGTCAGGCCAGGTCTTGTGATGGCTCCCATGACATGCCAACCATGTCATACGAAGCCCTCCAGACAAGAAGGCATGTAAATAGGCCTTCCTGTGACATGATAACATTGTCTGTCCTCGGTTTGTGATCCCCAAAATATAAGGAAAACTCAATTCTTAAGACCCTATATAAAGGGAAAAATGGTGACTCTCATTATATCCATATATAGGATATATAGGCTACCTATCCATGATGTTATAACCCTATATTGATCATAAAGTGAAATCCTAGAATCTAATTCCCTTATTCAGTGCAATGACATTCATAATATTATATCCTTTGTTTCTCACAATGATCAGACCTCATGTGGGATTAGGGTGTAGAAATGATCTTATCATATTCAGTATAGACCCCCACAATGGTACAAGGAAAATTCAATGTGTAATACCTAATATAAACAAAACTACACTGAATCTGATTCCTAGCATAATCAGGATACGTTGGACATTAGAACCACGACTTTTATATTCACTAAATGGAGTATGGTTTGTATTTGTTTTCAATCCTCATTGGAAGTTGAAAAATTTTTCTAGGAAAGGGATCATATAGTTCAAGAAGGAAATAGTACTGATGGTGGCACCGTTTTCTAGTGTTTGCTAAATTTTTGGGCCTAAAAATCGAAAAATAGAGAGATGTGTTCTTAGAAAATAAATGTGTGTGAAATATTGGAGTGATTCGTGAAAATCATGGAATGTTCACTAAATTGGTTTTTCAGGTAATAGTGAAATCATGTTGTATTTTTTGCATGAAAGGTGTTTCGGGATTAGAATGCCAAAAAATGACAAAGGCATGAGCTGTACGAAAAATCTGAAGATGTTCTCATAAAAGAGTTCTTTTTTGAAAATCATTGCGCGTAGAATGATCGGTTTTGTGTGACATGGTGGGTTTTTTCACACGAGGGTCGGCGGTGATTATAAATATGAGATGACCCCAATAATTTGACATGTATGAAGACATAAAGAAGATATGTGTTTCGATGCACATTAAATTTCCTTGAAAGGGGAGTTGCGCAGAAAAGTTAAAGTTGTGTGGAAAAGATAATGTTGCACAAAAAAGTTAAAGTTGCGCATAAAGGATGTAGTTGCGTGAAAGAGTTTTTGTGCGAAAAGAAAATATTGTGGTAAAAAGTAAGTTATTGCATGAACATAGTAGGTGTTGTGATCAATTTTTAGTGTAGGTTGATTACATGTTCTGAATATCCAGTTCATTGGTTTAGTGCTTTCAAGTGCATCAATCCCGGACATCCGTGCAAGTCGTGTCTCATGTTGAACAAAGAAAAAGACTAAAATGTAAATCTATTGAAGGGACCTTCACATACATAAACTAAGTGTGAATTCACCCAGGGTAGTGAGCCCAAGGGAGTCAACGTAAGTGATTCGAGGGAACCATTGAGCTATCCCTGAATATTTATAAAGTCGTTGTGGCTGGGACAAAGTTACTATACCCAAACCTTGTAATCTATAGAGAGTGACGTTTAGTGTAATTTTGTATGAACTATAACATGTCAGTATATTCTCCTTGGATTTAGACCTTAGTGGTTAACTAATTAAAAGTTTTTTGTGGTCTCTATGCATGTTATTATTTTCTATATGTACCCAGCAGTATTACAGGTTTAACGAGTTCCTACCAATGTTGGATCAAGATCCATGATTTAAATGAAACATTTTACACCATTATTCACCACTACTCTCTTTGGGTGTCCCGCATTCCTGTAAGTGGTATCAAAGGAAAAATGTTACTGGTGTTAGATCTTTCTATTTGCATCACGGAGAATGTAGCCAATGCCAGGGGAATCCCTCTCTTATATGGAAGTAATTTTTCGAATTTGGAAGAAAAAAATAAGATCTCATCTAATATCTATTAGAATGGATTTCATCTTTGATACTATGAATGTAATACAAGTTACTGATCCAACAGGTCTTTCTATGAGTGATACACACATGAATGTTTATGATAGAGATTCGAAAGCTCAAAATGTTCTCACTGGGGATCTTTCTAATTAGATCTATCTAAAGGTGATGGGTTTCACCTCAGAAAAGTCTATTTGGGATATACATGAAAATATTTATGAAGGATATATCAATGTTAAGGAGGAAAAACCTTATCTCTAGCACAACAGGTTCGACAATCTAACGATGCATCCTGATGAGAATGCAGATTCCTTCTTCAATCAAATTACTGATGTAGTGGGAGAAATTTCAGGTCTTGGACAGGAAATCAAAGACATTCATATCATAAAAAAATATTGAGAAGACTTCAACCTATGTACACTAAAAATGTGTCATCCCATGAAGAAATAGATCTATCTAAACTATCTTTCGATGATTTTCATAGTACTCTAGTGGCATATGAGATGAGAGTCAAACCAGAAGATGATACGACTTGTGTTAGCAAGGAAATGTCTTTCAAAGCCATTGACAAACTGAAAATTTCAGGAGATAGTGGTGGTGAAGATGATGAGGAAAAAAAATTCTTTCTCTTATTTCCTATAATATTAATAGGGTAAAAGGAAAATTTAAAAGGTAAGTTACCTATGGTTTGTTTTCATTGTGGAAGAGTTGGGTACATTGCCTCTCAGTGACAATGAATGTTAGATGATGAAGAGAGAGAAGCAGAAGACATTTAGAAGCTTCAAAAAAGGTTTTTCTAAAAGGGAGTTGTCAAATATGGAAAGAAAGTATAGAATATGAGTTTTTTCTGTGAATAGGAAGATGTTAATATTGAATTTTGTGAATAAGAAGAACCAGAATTTATAACTGGAAACCATGCTTCCATTATAGCTACCATTCAAAAGTCATAACCCTTGATCAATAATGACAGAGTTAATTATATGACTTATAATGGTGATCCCAAGTTTCAAATTAAGGATTAAATTTCAAAGATTGTGAATAAATGTAAGATTTTCAATTAGTGGAATAAAATGGTAGAAGAATCATCAAAATATATTCATGATCATAAAGCTAAAATTGAATGATTAGAAGAACTGGTGAGAGTAAAGTATTCAATCCATGAAAGAACAGATAACGCCGTGAAAAGAAAGCTTTGTATTTAAGAACAAGAAAAGGTCATCAATGACCTTACATTCAGACTTGAAGAGAATTCCAAGACAATTGATGTTCCTGAGGAAGAAGTTGTCTCTCTTAGAAGTAAACATGAGTGTCGGTCAACCAAAAAATAGGGAAAGAAGAAAATTTATTTTGGAAGATTCTCATATGCAGAATTATTGGTAAGAGACAAACTTGGTTCATATGGGGTTGAAAAAATCATGAGTGATCAATGACTGACTTGCAGTGGAAATAGTGGAATCATTTTTGAATCTGATAAATCAACTATTGGAAGTAAAGACATCAAAAAGAAGGACATGATGAAAGCTAGACACGTTTAAATGTTGACTGAAGTGCTGAAAAATAAAACCTCAATCCAAACTAAACGAATAATTGGAGATTATCCTTAGACATTCATAAATGACATAAAGTTGACCAATTTTCCCAAGGAAGATGGAATGGATAGAATTATAAGTGAGAAGACATTTCCTCTCATGAAGTGTCAGTTCTATGGCTATCTTGGACATACCATGTCATATTGTTAAGAGGAAAGGAGCTATTTGAATGGGGAATATCTGATATATCAACAAGGGAGACCAATTTCATATCCTACATCTTATAAAAGAAATGGTTTCTATGGATGCATTTTCACTATTCTAACTTTGGCTATAATTCCATGTATTGTGGGTAGAGGTATGAAAGGATAAAATCATACAACTCCCAAAGACAGTTCAATACTCACCCTCCCGATGATGTTGTTTTTATAAACTGTTGTTCTCCTCTGGAAGAAGAGTATGGGTATGAAGAATATTATTATGTGGAAGAAATAATGTGATGGTCATCAGTTTCCTAAGATGAGTCCAATATCTCATGGAAAGAGAAGAAGAAAATTGAGAAATCCAATCGTGTAGAAGTATCCCTCAGTGATATAATAATCAAAAGAACATGGATTCTTAATAGTGGATGATCATCCCATATGACAGGAAATGATGTCCTTTAAATAACATTAAAAAAGATCAATGGAACAGTGAGGTTTGGTAATGATGGTTCTTTGAAGATTAAAGGTATTGGAAATATTGATCTGGCCAATAAAGATTTGAAGAAGACTGAATTTCTTTATGTGGACATTTTACATCGTAATCTCCTTAGTTTGAGTCAACTCTATGACTTAGGGATCATAGTAACTTTCAATCAAGAAGGATGCACTATAAAAGGGAAAATAGGGAATTATATCATGAAAGGGTGCAGAACAAATGGAAACATATATCAGGTTGACAGTAAAGAGAACTCTTTCTATATTTATTTTGAAGAATAAAACAACCTGTGGAATCGTAGGCTGGTTCACATTAACCAACAAGACATGAAAAAGATATCTAAGCTGAAGATAGTCATGGATATTCCCATTGTGAATAGTGAACGAGAAAATACTTGTGATGCTTGTATACGGGGGGATCTAGTATGTAGTTCATATAATCCAAATAATAAATGGTCTCCACACCTTCTTGATCACATCCATACAGATGTATTTGGCCTAGTAAACTTTGTCGGAACTCATGGAGAGAAGTACATAATCCTTTCAATGATGACTATAGTAGAATTGCTTGTGTAATGGTTATTCACAGGAAGCATCTAGTCCTTTATTGCATGAAAATTTATCCCCGAATTGTCGAGGATGATAATGGATGGACAATCAATGTTCTGTAGTCTGAAAATGGAGGATAATACATGTCCATTGAGTTTGACAATTACCTAGAAATACATGGATTACGACATGAGGTAGATGGTATGAGAACTCTACAGAAAAATGTAGTTGTTGAGATTTGGAATCGATAGGTAAATAACATGGCTAAGACTATGCTAATTGAGAGTCGTAACTCTCGCCATTAATGGAAAGAAGTTGATGAAGCTGGAGTGTAAAATCAAAATCAAATGGGGCATTATATGGGAGGAATGAATACACCATATAAATTGTGGTATGTAAGGAATACCTATTTTAAAAATTATTGTGTTTTCAGAAGAAAATTTTTCATCTTAAATAAAGAAGTAAATCAATGGAAGTTTGGGGAAAATGCAGATGAGGGAATATTTCTTTGATATCCAATGAATAGAAATGCTTACAATTGTTTCAATAAGCTCTTGGGGAGTATTGTGGAAAGTAGTGATATTAATTTCATTAAAGAAAAAACAAAAAATACATAAAATAATTCTTATGCGGATGAGATAGAAGATGAGGAAGAATGTGAACATGGAGTAAATGCATATGGACAAATAGAGGAAGGTGTAAAAACACCCAGGAGTCACATCGTGATGTTGACTTAGAAGAAGATTCTTAAGTTGAAACCATAGCTTTAGAGAATTTAGTCCAATCTCATAGGGGGAATTGAAGATCATAAATTGATCAATCAAGCATTATTAGAGATTGTATTGCACCCACACAAATGAGTAGAATGAGGAGTAATGAAAAATCTGCATTTCTCTCAGATGTGGAACCATCCTCATTTGAAGAAGCTCCAAAGGATGAATAAAGGGTTAAGACCATGAATGAAAAGTTAGATTAGATTGAAAAAAATCTGACATTGGATCTGGTCAATGGACCCGAAGGTCGCAATTTTATTGGTATAAAGTGGATCTTTACGAACAAATATGATGAGCATGGTAATGTGATCTGAAATAAGGTGAAACTGGTGTTCAAGGGATATTCACATATTGGAGGTGTTGGTGTTGAGGAAAAAATTTCTCTAGTAGGAATACTGGATTCAATCTTGTTTTTTCTTGCCATGGAAATCCAAATGGGATATAAATTATATCAAATTAATTTCAAGACAGCATTCTTGAATGGTGTTGTCGAAGAAGAAGTCTACATCAAACAACAAGTGGATTTTCCTCTTAGTACTAATGAAACAAAGGTTTCAATACTAAAGAAGTCCCTTTATGGTTTGAAGAAGGAACCACAAGCATGGTATTCCTGGATGGACTCTTATCTCAAGAAGATATAATTCAAAAGAGGAGAAGATCACAATCTCTTTTTGAAGAATTCTCCAAAAAATCAGATCATGGTTCAAGTTTACATTGATGACATTATATTTTGTTGCAGCAGACAAAAATCATTGGATAACTTTTCCAATCCCATGAAATCAGAATTTGAAATGTCTATGATTGGGGATCTCACATATTTCTTGGTGTTGTGGTGATTCAAAAGAAGTATTACACATTCATTTCTTCGGAAAATTATGCATGTGAACTGCTAAAGAAATTTTTAATTCATGACCCCAAACCAATGTCAACTCTGATTGTGATTGGAAAAAAACATGGAAAGCATAATGATGGGACATCTGTAGATCCCACCATGTACATGAGGATTATTGGAATCTTACTATACCTAATAGTGTCATGACCTGATATTGTCTTTTCAAATTTCTTAGAGGCCCTATTTCATAAAAATCCAAAGGAAGAACATATGACATCCGTAAAAATAATCATGAGGTACATTAAGGGTACTCATAATCATGGGTTATACTTCATTCTAAAAAGGTATAGTGACTTATTATCATTTTTTATGCTGACTGGGATGATTATGGAGTGGACATAATGTCCACCAGTGGAAGAGGATTCTATGTTGGGAAGAAATAAGTTGGCTTATTGAGAAAGAGAAAAGAAATTACTTCTTTTAGGACTGGAGAAGCTTAGTATATCTCCGCTAAAAGGCATGTACTCAACTAATATGAATGAAGTAACAAATGACAGATATTGGTTATGAGGTGAAACAACAAATGGTGATTTACAGTGATAACAGGAGCACAATTGATCTTACGAAGAATCCTTTTTCTCCATTCTTGCTCAAAATACATTGAAATCGGATATCACTTTATCAAGGAAAAAGTTGAACAATGCATGATTAAAATGGATCATGTGGGGACTGATGAGAAAGTGGCTGATATTCTATCCAAGACACATTCAACATCTATTTTTGAGAAAAATCAGTTGAACCTCAGTTTTCAGCCATCTCCCGGTGTATAAGGAGGTTTCAAAATTCCCCTCTCTCAAGTTATGTTACTGTTTTTAATCTTTTTGTGGAAGTGATGCAGGTTTATGGGGGAGAAACTATCCAGGGGTGTATTGAGATGTACAATGACGAAATAATAGAATGTGGGTTTATTGTAAATGGTGGATAAGGAATAAATTCAGGACATGTAACGGACATGTAATGCTTATGTGACACGATGACTACCAGGGCATGTAATACTTATGTGACATAGTAATTGATTAAATTTGGAACTGTTAAGAATTATAAAACATGGGAACCCAAATCATGATTCCCCACTTTTTATCTACACCCAGAATTGCTCACATAAACATAGAGTATTGGCTAAGTTGATTCTTGCATTTTAGGTTTTTCTTGTCTTCGCTGCTCTATTTAATTTATCTGGTGATTACCAAAAAAAACCCAAAGAGTGAGATTGTTGGACCCCTAACTGTTATATGTAGGAAATTGAGTATGTTTTTCAATTTTTTTCAATCCTAATCATATGTTTAGAATATTTTCTAGGAAAGGGATCATATAGTTCAAGAGGGAAAAAGTAATGAAGGTGGTGTCGTTCTCCAATTATTTCAAAATTTCTGGTCTTGAAAATCGAAAAATTGAGAGATGAGTTTTTGGAAAAGGAAGGTGTGTGAAATATTAGAGTTATTCATGAAAAATAATGTAATTTTCACTAAGTTGGTTTTTAATGGAATAGTGAAATAAGGTTGGATTTTTCTCACAGAAGTTTTTTTGGGATCAAAACATAGAAAAATTTTAAAGGGATGAGATGTACGAAAAATATGGAGATGTGCATGGAAAACAGTTCCTACATAAAAAGCATTGAACGCAGAATGATAGGTTTTGTGTGACATTGTGGGTTTTGTGCATGAGGATCGATGATGTCTATAAATAATATGCGACCCCCTTATTTGACATGGCTAAAGACTTAGAGAAGATCTGTGTTCTGATGCGCGTAAAAGTTGCATGAAAAGGGAGTTGAAAGGAAAAGATAAATATGTGTTTAAAATTTAAAGTTGCGTGTAACAGTTAATGTTGCACATAAAGGTTGTAGTTTAACTAATGATATTCCATGAAATAATCAAATCTTGCACGAAAAAGTATGGAATTGCCCAAATAGGGTAGTTGTTGCACGCAATTGTTAGTGTATGTTGATTACATGTTCTGAATATCCAGTT
This sequence comes from Viscum album, assembly GCA_963277665.1. Classification (NCBI taxonomy): domain Eukaryota; kingdom Viridiplantae; phylum Streptophyta; class Magnoliopsida; order Santalales; family Viscaceae; genus Viscum; species Viscum album. The sequence continues at coordinate 1,977,240,635 of OY728146.1, read as the reverse complement.
CAGTGGTTCAGTGAATTCAAGTGAATCAATCTAGGACTACAAGGAAAGTAGTGTCTTTTTCTGAATAGATACAAAGACTTCATTGAGAATATATTGAAGGTACATACACATCCATAAATTGAGTGTGACTTAACCCATGGAAGTGAGCCAGGGGAGTCAACAGAAGTGATCTGAGGGAAGCAGTGATCTATCCCTGAACTTTTATAAAGGAAATGTGCCTGGGATAGAGTGACTATACCCAAACCTTTTAATCCATATCTAGTGAAGTTTAGTGGAATTTGGTATGACTGGAAACCTGTGGACATATGCTCCTTGAACATAGCCCTTTGTGGTGAACCAAGTAAAAGAGTTGTGATGTATCTATGCATGTGATTGTTTTTATTATTCTCATCCGTCTTATAGGTTTAATGAGTTCCTTACAATGTGGGAACAAGATCCTTGGTTTAAAATAAAATGTTGAAACCCTGATTCAACCCTCCCCTTTCGAGGTAAGTCATTCCATGACTAAAAGGTCTCAACTATCAGGAATCAATTATTCCCAGAATATGATCTATCGATCTCATTCATCAGCGGACTAAAAAACCCACTAGGTTATGGTGACACAAATTCCTGCAATATCCAGGATATGTAAGATGAATCTATGAGACCTGAGTCCCATAATAAATCAATTAAAGGCAGTCCCATTGCATAAGTCCTGAATCATGAGAAATGAAATTATTATTCTCTATCCATTGTTTCTCAAACTCAGCATAGATCACATGAGATTAGGGATTCATGATAATAATTTCAGTTGAACTATGATTCTATATAATGACACGGAAAACACAATACATGAGAACTATAACAAAAAATATTCTCCTTATGCTCTGGATACATAGGAAACACCTTTAGAGTTTGAGTCCAAATATTTTTTTACTCAACATATGTCATCAACGCATGACATCAAACTTCATGGAATGAACGAAATACATGTTTTTTCATTCTAGAAATAATCAAGATACCTATGATGCCTCATAATGGATCAATACCCTAATTAAAATATTAATTACCTCCTCACATGGAATTATTATATGAAGCACTCGATTATATGGCTTCAGCATATAAGAAAACACCTGTTACCAGAAAATGATAAAGAACCTCAGATACATGCAGATTGATTCACTAAAGAGATCACAGACTATTCCATATGAAAGAGAATTACCCTATAGGCATTTCATTAGGGTAATTGTTCTGATATTAGGATTAGCAAGATATCCATGAGGATATTGTAAATGTATAATATAGTCCCCGAGTGGGAAATAACCCCCCCTGGGGAAATGAACCAGACTTTTGGTTCTCTCGACCAATATTGGTCCCCAAGAGTTGATGGGCCTGAAAATATAGATGAATGTAAGCCTTTAGAAAGTAGGTCCATACCTAGGAATGGATGAGGGGACCATTGGTAGTATCTAGGGAAGAAAAAACAAATGTTATGTCTGATGTGTGCGATTGAGAGAAGCCTTAAAATATCCCTCAATCAAACCATCAAGGGGATCCCATCCAACATCTACATTGAAACCTGATGAAAAAAATATTGTGAACCTGATGTGAATCTCCCCCAAAACAAATTATTGGTATATTATCCATCAAGCCATATTGATTTTTCTTTGTATGAAATCAATTATCATAGGATAAATTTGGTTCTCATAGGAAACTTTTTTTTGCAAACCATGCCTACAAACAATGTAGTAAGACCATAATATACCAAGATAATTATACTGATACTCTGAATAGACTCCCAACCTGAGGAAATATCTTCATCATTCATCATTCACTCTGGTAACTCATCTTCCATTGTGACCCATGTGGGTAGCAAGGAAATCTCACCATCTTGACAGCTCCAAGGATGGATTGTGAATTAGATGGTTTGGAATTTCCAACAATATGGTACAATCATGACCATAGAAGATTATGAAGAGATTCTCGAAGCATGGTAGACAATGAATCTACGTGGCCTGTTAATGGATACTAATAATCCCATATCCCTCATTACCATGACCATCCTCTTTGAGAGATTATCCCTACAGAAACACAAATTCCAGCTTCCATATTTGATTATGGTGAATTAGAAAGCTAGATATGTATCTTTTTTTGTTCAAGTGTTGTTGATGAGGGAACATTCCAACAGTCGTCACTAACATTGTCCCACCGGTACCCATCAGTTTCCTACTAAGGGTACCAACTAACACATAGCCTCCTATGATTCAATTAATGGTCTATAAGGAAGGTTCATTAGAGGATGGAGTCATTGGATATCCTGGAGATGGATCATATCCCCACTCCTGCAAATTATTCCTACTGGCATACTCCGATTGGAACCATCAAGTAGGATCATATCCATGCCATCTCGGAACAAATATATGGGGGATATTCTTATAGTAAGAATAGGGGAGGCTCATACTTCTACCCCCATGCACAAATCCCATCAGCATACTCCTAAGAAAAAAGGAGGAAAAAGTGGGTGCATATTCCTAATTAAATCAATGTTATCTTCCAACAGATAATGGAGATAGAAAACATGCAGGGTTATATCCATTCACACACCTTGCTAAAATGCCAATATATTTTAGCTACCGATGAAGAGCTCCACATGAATATACTGATACTATTACAAATAAATGGACATGTGAATACTCCTATACCTACCACCGGGATAGATCAACACTCTGGTGATTAGGAACAAGTTACTATGCTACAAAAAGATCACACCATATCTCTTTATTGGGATGATAATCATCATATTACAATAAAGGGTGGGGCATAAAACTAGTCTCATATTCATGTTCCAACCGGGACTCACTAGGTGATAGCAGCACAAGCCTCGAGATATGGCCACATGCATATTGAAAAAGTATGGGGGAATATTCCAGCGGCCCATAATTGTGCTGATACCCTCATTCTAGTTAGGGATCACCATATGAGAGTGGAAAAGCCTTGTAACATGCTCATATTCCTGTTGAAAAATTACAACAACATACTACAACGGCCCATGATCTGGAATATATCCTTATTCTGACTGAGCCTAACAATGTTAGAATGTCACAAGTCTCGAGGTAGGCTCATACTCTTATCAAGTTACCTACATGTCATACTCTATAAGATCACAAAATCAAGGAATATATTCCTATTTATGCTAACAAATGACTACATCGACTCCATTACAAGGAAATAAAATAGTATTCCCATATTACTTCACTCATTCTAGAGGTTGGTTGGCATATTCCAAAGGGGAATTCATATTTAGGACAAGATTGTATTCATATTCCAACTAGGGATCACATGGTGAGAGTGGTTCATTCCATGGGGTTGGCTCATATCCCTTCCAAGAATGACCAGTGGCATATCCCAAGGGCTCACAATCGGGCTCACAATCCCACCATTAGTGAGGCACAACAAGTGAAAATAGCACATGCCACAGGGTAGGCTTATATCCCTATCGATAATGAGATGAATTATTCAAGTATTCGAATATAATCTTAGAAAAGTGATCATATTTCCACAACATATGACAGTTTTATACAAGTTCTTGAAACTATCACATTGCAGTCTCATATCCCTTCACAAACACAAAAGGAAAGTTGGTATATTCCAACCATGTCGTAGAACGTGGCTCATGCTCCTATTATTCTCTATGCTAGTGTCCTTAGGGTTGTTCAAGACTCATTTCCAACACCATAATGGTCTTTAAACTCTTCTATCTAAGAAGAAGTAGAAGGAATTCATTACCATGATAGTCCTATTCATAGAATTGTGAATATGGATCGTAGGGACTCTACTCTTGAAATCCACCATAGTGTAACTCTCCCCAATGATATCTCCCATGGATAAGTCATTCCTCCCTTTTTCTAGACACCTCTTCATAAATACTTGAACCAATCCTCAATACCTTAGTACATAGAGGTGCTCAAAACATGGGGCGTAATTGTACATGGTTCCCCATAAACTTCCAACAACACTCCACTCTCGACAACATGAAACCTTCAAAGCCACATTAGATGGTCTGACCTGATTGAGGTAATGTAATTCTGATGGGGAGAAGGATGTAATCGATATGTAGAGAGAGTTATATGGATGCAACCTCATTGTCATGTTTTCCCCCTTGATACTTCAAGATATGAGATCCCACTTGATCTAGAAAAGGAGAGTCATCCTTATCTATGAAAAAATATGTGGGCTACTCATCAACAACTGAAGCATTGATATCTCCATTATTTATAATATGATTTTAACCTTTAGAAGATCAAGATACATTCTTGTCAGCTCAACCTAGAAGTTGTCTCCTTGGGCTGGGATCCAAAACTATAAAATCACAATGCAAATGTGCAACATGCTTTCCATCATTACATCATGATGATTTAGTAGGTGATATCTATAGCCACATCAGGCATTCATATTTGATGATAGGGAAATTATGGAGTGTTACACTTTTCCCCTACCCAATATTAATATTTCCCTTTTGATAAGGAATCATGAAGTGTTATAGCCTCTGATGAAATCAGGGGATCAGGTAATGCTTGGGATAGTTGGTCACTACAATAGTATTTCCCCACTTCAACAGTGCCCAAAAACCATAGATGGGGATATAGGATAGCCAAAATGACTTCAAAATGGGATCCTTGGGATAATAGGAGGACATTCAATCACAAAAATCGAAGTTGAGAACATCCAAAAAAACATCATAGGAGGAATATTTCTCACCCTGGGATGCCATTGCACCAATATCTCATGTGAGCATAGTTGAACCACATAAAACATTGTATAGTAGAAGCTTCCATTATATCTATCCAGCAGTATAATCAGCCACCCTGAACAAGAATAATATCTACAACCACATCCACCCCTCTGGTCTTGAATCCCTGAGAGGTTCCAAGACATACCCTAAGAAGATATAGGTGATCCCCAGCCTGTTGTGATGGAGGAATATATATCACAAAGACCTTCACTGTGATAATTTCCCCTTTAGTGGACCATAGAATCATGAGGAGTGATTCTAGGGAACCCCCATCCTATTGGGATGGGGGAATTTATATCTTGTTTTCCATCCATGGAATCATCAACTCCCCGACTGGAGTCATTGGATCCTCAAAAGTAAGATCATTCATTGCTAATGGTGGCCCCAAATTACCCCCACCCCATAGGGATGGGGGATTTTCATCATCATCAACACCACATAGAGAGTCATCCTTCTCTAGGATGGGAAGAAGAACTCAACGGTCGACATACAACATATTCCTATCACCATAGGAAAAACCTATGTTGGTCGTGGATCATTCAACAATCATGACTGGATACACCCATGAAATAACAATTCAAATTCCAAGGCGGGAGGAGCGTACGAAAAAGGAAATCAGACCCCACTAGGGTTGAAAGCCAAAATAGCTCAAAAAGGACAATTGTTCAAATAACCACCCTAATGGAAGCTATACAAGAATCAGCCTATTGTGTAGAATGAAATGGAAAAACCACTACCTCTATGAATTTATTCACATTCAAAATGTTATAAATTTAATAAGACTCACTCACACAACCTCATGATGTGGTATCAAAAAATGAGGTTGTGTGCACCTGGTAGCAATGAAGGCTTCCAATTTTGGCACCTCTAAAAAAATTTCCCTCCTCCCTGATTGAATAATGTAAAATAGAAAAGGAAAATATGTGACTATATTCTAGGTTCCATATGTAGAAGAATAGTTTTCACAATATGATAGTGAAATACAAGCTAGTTGGGATCTGAATGAGGAGAAACTCTGGGGAAATATTCCCATAGAATATCGTCTCTAGAAAGAGATGAATGACCTCTATCCCATATCTGATCTTCCCATAAGATTTGTATTTGATCATCATATTTTCGTTGAATCTAGAAACCAAGTCTACATTAATGAGGATGCATAAAATGATCAGGACTTAAATCCATTACAATGAAAGCCTCTCCCTCACAAGGGTAATAATTTAGTAACATGATGAATTTTGGATCAGAAAGAGATGATAGTGGGACCACCTCATCAGTCCCCACCCCCTCAGTGTGGATGGGAGGCAGCTCATAAAGCGGTTCCCCTAGTGTTACATACCGCCATTTAATTATTGGCCACTCGAATCAAATCCATGTAAGGGTGACCTATACCTGTACAACTTGAAAGGAATCCATACCCTGAATGGGATGATGATAATCCTCCCCCACCCATCATCAGAAACCCTACTTTCTATTCCTTTGAAAGTTTAGGAAACCTGGAATAGCACCTCACACACTTTGTATCCAGATGTGGGTTGATGATGGGCCCACGAGATCAAGAGGAGGCAACCAAGATGGGTAGTTTTATATAGATTCTGACAAGAACATCCTTTTTTTGGTACAATAGTTTTCCAGTGGGATTTATCATAGGGTGGGAAGACCTACATCGTCAGTTTCCTTATCAGTTTAGTTCAACACTGAGGACGACAATGATCAATGAGCTGATGAACTATAGTCAATGTAAGAATGATAGGGTTTCTGATTTAATATCAAGGTGGTACGTTTTAACCTATTTTCTTAGTATCCCCCTCTCATAGGAAAAACTTTTGTAACTCTATAATGAAAATATTAGGGATGAGTTGATACACCCCAAATCCCCATGAAATATCCAGGAGGGTTCTAAGAGTTCTTTGAAATGTAGAAACATAATGAAGAAGAAATACAGTGAACCTGATCTATGTATTGACTAATGCTCAGTGTACAAGGGATGAATATGGGGAGGGTAGAAGTTGTAGCTAGCACTCTCAATCCTGTATTGGTTCCCATCCGAGAACCCCATGAAATCTTCCAACCTCCCATCACCTCCTATCGAGTAGTGGCCACCACAAAATCACCCTCGTACTGAAGCATACTAAAATCATGGTAACCTGGGATTTTTGGAAAGGATGAAAAAATTATACTTCTTCCAAAATGAACAAGTCCCATGTTATTTATTGACATCCATGGATAATAACCTTCTCACAAACCCACAACCCATTATCTTGATAAATTCATCCTTGCCGACTATCCGGGTGATTTATCTTTCAAAAAAAGTAGGGTTATAATCTCTAGAATTGTTTAATTTTTAAGGGTGTCCTTTATGGCTTGGTCGACTCTTGACATGTGACATTAGAATATTCCCCAAAGCAAGTATAACCATTTCTCTATCAGATTGATAAAATTGTTGGAAAATGATTCGTCTAGGAGAGCACAAAAGTATGACAAATGGATGACTTGTTAAACATTTTATCAAGATTACAACGCTCAAAAATAATATTTTGTAAAATCAAAATAGCCCCACCATCCATGAATAAGGCTTGAAATGTGATTCCCATGGGTGGGTGTGACCACTAGAAATAGGAAGAGACAGATATGGAAGAAACATATTCCACTTCAAAACAAGCCCAAAATCTTATAGATTTCATCCATACAATATCTATAGCATAGATTTCCCCAACAAAAGGAATCATCATCGAATGGAGGACTCATTATCCATTCTCTCAACATAATATACTTTCAGATTTTTTCCATGCATTATCTAGAGCACATTATTACCCACCCAAAGGAATCTACATTTGATAAAGATATAATCAATCAATCATTTAACACAACACTCTTGATAAACCCCTTCTCTAATGATGAGTATTCCCACGAATATGGTTTCCCTATGTATAATTGAGAAACGGGAGGCCGTATGTGCTAAATATGAGGAAACATGAGACAACACATGCTTGTTTGGACTCAATATTCCATTCATATCCCCATTTAGGATATATATGAATCCTTGTATCATGGTAATCAATTTAGTAGACTCATGAGGTTGTGTGCAACTGGTATCAACAAACGAGGTTGTGTGTACCTGGTAGAAAAGAAGGCTTCCAATTTTGGCACCTCTATACAAAAAACTTCCTCCTTCGAGATTGAATAATGTAAAATAAAAAAGGAAAATACGTGACTATATTCTAGTTTCCATATGTAAAAGAATATTTGTCACAATATGAGAGTGAAATAAAAGCTATTTGGGATCTCAATGAGGATAAACACTTGGGTAATATTCCCATAGCATATCGTCTCTAGAAAGAGATGAATGACCACTATCCCATATCTGATCTCCCCATAAGATTTGTATTTGAGCATCATATTGGCTTTGGATCTAGACAACCAGTCTATATTAATGAGGATGCATAAAATGATCAGCACTTCAATCCATTACAATGACAGCCTCTCCCTTAAAAGGGTAATAATTTAGTAATATGGTGAACTTTGGATCAGAAAGTGATAATAGTGGGACCACCTCATCATCCCCGACCCCCTCAGTGTGGATTGGAGGTAGCTCATAAAGAAGTTCACCTAGTGTTACTTACCGCCATTTAATTATTGGCCACTCGAATCGAATCCATGTAAGGGTGACCTATACTTGTACAACCTAAAAGGAATCTATACCCTAAATGGGCGAATTATAATCCACCCCCACCCATCATCAGAAAACCTACCTTATTTTCCTCTGAAAGTTTTGGAAACCTGGAATAAAACCTCACACACATTGAATCTAGATGTGGGTCGATGATGGGCCCTCGAGGTCAAGAGGAGGCAACCAAGATGAGTAGTTTCATATAGACTCTAATAGGGACATCCTTTATTTGGTACAATAGTTTTCCCGTGGGATTTATTGTAGGATGGGAAGACCTACGTCGCCAGTTTTCTTATCAGTTCAGTTCAACACTGAGGAGGACAATGATCAATGACACGATGAACTATAATCAATATGAGAATTATAGGGTTTTCGATTTCATATCAATGTGGTACATATTAACCTATTTTCTTAGTATCCCCCTCTCATTGGAACAACTGTTGTAACTCTATAATGAAAATATTAGGGATGAGTTGATACACCCCAAATCCCCATGAAATATCCAGGAGGGTTCTGAGAGTTCTTTTAAATGGAGAAACATCATGAAGAAGAAATTCAGTGAACCTGGTCTAAGTATTGAATCATGCTCATTGTATAGGGGAAGAATATATGGAGGGTATAAGTCATGGCTATCAATCTCAATCCTGTATTGGTTCCCATCTGAGAACCCCAGGAAATCATCAAACCTCCCATCACCTCCTATCGAGTAGTGGCCACCACAAAATCACCCTTGTCAAGAAGCATACTGAAATCATGGTAACCTGGGATTTGAGGAAAGGATGAAAAAATTATACTACTTCCAAAATGAACAAGTCCCATGTTATTTCTTGACATCTATGGATAATAACATGCTCACACACCCACAACCTAGGAACTTCATAAAGTCAACCTTTTAGACTATCTGGATTATTTCTCTTTCAAAAAAACGTTGGGTCATAATATCCATAATTGTTTAATTTTTAAGGGTGTCCTTCATGGCATGGTCTACTCTTGACAAGTGACGTTACAATATTCCCTAGAGAAAGTATAACCATAGTTCGGTCAAATGAATAGAATTGTTGGCAAAATGATCCGTCTAGGAGAGCATAAAAGTTTGACAAATGGATGACTTTTAAAACATTTTATCAAGACTATAACGCTCAAAATAATATTTGGGTAAAATTGCAATAGCCCCACTATCCAAGAGTAAGACATCAAATGTTCTTCCCATGGGTGGGTGTGACCACTGGAAATAGGAAGAGAAAAATATGGAAGAAACATATTCCACTCCAAAAAAATCCCAAAGTCTTACAGATTTCATCTCTATAATATCTATATTAATGATTTCCCTAGAAAAAGGAATCATCATCGAATTAAGGACTCATCATCCATTCTATCAACATAATATACTTTCAGATTTCTTCCATGCATTATCTTGAGCATGTTATTCCCCACCAAACAGAATCCACAATGGAGAATATGTCATCAATCATTCTTTCAACACAACACAATTGATAAACCCCTTCTCTAATAGTGAGTATTCCCACAAATATGGTTTCCCTACGTATAATTCAGGAATGGGAGGCCGTATATGCTGAATCTGAGGAAATATGGGATAACACAGGCTTAGTTGGACTCAATATTCTAGTCATATCCCCATTGAGGATATATATGATGCCTTGTAACCTGGTAATCAATTTAGCAGACTCAGAAAATTCATTGAAGTTCCTTAGAGATCTCCAATAATTTCCTGCATCCGATTATCTAAAATGAACACTTATTGAGGGTTCAATATTATCAACCCATAAAATTGTGGAATGACGAAACAAATGGGTACACCAGTGGCAGATACTCTCTCATCCTTTGTGTAGGATCTAGGTCCATCTACCTCAGATTATCTAGCTCATGAATCAAATTCCTAGGAGAATCCCCATATCGGGAAGTGCCGACCTTGGGCACAAAAGTCAGATGTTTTTAAATTGTTATTTGTAGTCCCAACTAAGATCTCAATCCATGATGTGGTTCATAATTCAAAACAACATTCGTATGGTCTTGTTGAATCCTTCCAAATTCCACAATAATTTGAGATAGAAGTCACCGTAGATGAGGTCTATCATGTGGAGACTATATATTTAGGATATCAATTTTCCTTCTTATTCACTGATCAATATTAGGAGGAGGCCATACAAAGGAATATATACCCTTATACATTTTTGAAACACTCAATAATGTCAATGTCCAAATGGAAATGATTTATAATGGATCTAGAATCAATCTCATCCCATTTCAGACACTCTGATGTATGGGGTATAGTGAATAGGACTTCTCCCGTACAAAGTTGACCATTTTGGGATATGATAAGTGTGAGTGAAGGCCTCTTGGGAAGATCAACCTCGATGTCAAATTTGGGGGAATCACATATGTGGTCGATCCCATTATTATCTATCAAGACATGAAATACAATTCCCTTCTGGGAAGGCCTAAGCTCCATTTCTACTTGGAAGTACCATCATAATTCAATCAATGTCTAAAGTACCCCAGCAATGGAAAGGTAAGCACACTGTATGCTGATAACTCCCACTTGGATACTAGTGGAGACACATATACTGAAGAATATTTCTATATGAAGGTAGGTAAACAACCAATGGAGGATGAGGATATACAGGTTTCATCTCCCAAGGTCTTAGGGACTACTCCCATGAATCCATTTAGTATGATCAATGGTGATTATGTTATCCCCATAAACATGGTAGAAGTAGTATATCTAATCCCATAGTTCCAAGCCTATAATGTCATTAGAAAAAACCATCTCTGACATCTCTCTATAATGACTCAGATAGGAAGGGATGACAATGTATCTTATAATAGACTCTCTCACATTGATATTGACGAAGAGGCTCCTAGACTGCTATCTTCATGGGAATATGTTTCCATAAAAACAAAAAATGGATGAGGATGGTCTTATGAAGTCCCCTCTAGAATTTGAGGAAGGTTTCTCAACCAACATAAATTATATCAAATAGATAAATATGGGAACATAAGAATACTTACGGCTTTCTCTAATTAGTACCTCCATTCCCCTTTAAGAGTAAGATATGTACATTTCATTTTTCAAAAATCTCAGAAATGCACTAAGCTAGAATTATACCAAAATTCCCAAAAGAAATTCCAATGTGGATATGCACCATCTCAAACTGCCCAATGTGCATCAAAGCCTCACGTAGGTATCATGAAGAATGCACCCCTCTCATTCCACCAATGTAGAGGCAGAAGTTAACAAATTGATCAAATCCAACATTTTCATATAAGTGTCATATCTATGGTGGGTTTCCAACATCATCCTCATCTTGAAAAAGAATGAGATGATTGCAGTTTCCATTGACATCAGAGACCTAAAGCTACATTTCCCAAAAGGTGAATTCCCATTTCTGATCGTAGAACACTTGATCAATGAAAATACTAGCTTTCAATCCATTTTTATTATGGAAAAATACTCAACCTACAATCATATCCTAAGGATGAAGAAGATACTAACTTTAGAGGACACAAAGGTATCTTCTACTCTCAGTTCATTCCCTTTAAATTAGATTATGGTTGTGCCACATATTAGTGTCCAATGAATCACATATTTAATCTATTATTGGGATGGATAGATGAGTATTATGTCAGTAACCTCATCATCAAATCCTAAAAGCGATGTGATAACTTCATATATATATGAACAATATTCGACAATATACAATAGAACAATTTAAAATGAAATCCACTGAATTCCACATTTGGGTTAGCATCAGAAAAATTCCTCATCTTTGTGATACTACACTAAAAGATTTAAGTGGACTGAGATAAGACCGATGCTATTATAGTGATGTCACCCCCAAAAATCTCAATGAACTGAGGGGAATATAAGTACATATAACCTAAATTCATATATTCATATCCAACCAGGACGGTATAGCTCTCCCCTTCCCTAGGATAATAAATATGCTAGTTTCCTATCATTGGGATAATTATTTCTAGAAAGACTTTGAATGTCTCAAGAAATACTTGTTGCACCCACCAGTAATATTTCCTCTTGTGGAAGGGTCCCACTCATATTATATGTGGAAACCACAGAATTTTAATTGGGTTCCCTCCTCCCATGTGAAAATGGTGTGGGAAGATAGAATACTTCCTAATACCTTATCTGAACCATTCTAGGTATTGATACATGATATTCTGATGTCGAGAAGAACTGCCTTGAATTAATTATTATAGTAAAAACGCTAAGTCATTACATGATCTACCATGAATTCCACATGCTCTCTCATATTGACTGTATCAAGTAAATCATTGTCCCTCCATGTTGACTGGGATCATGGATTGATGGGTGGTCACTTTGTAGTAATATTACAATCAGTTCATTTCTCAGAATTTGGTGAAAGGGAAATCTGTGGATGATTCCCCCATAGCACATCATACCTCGGAAAATACATATTAAGACATAGATACCCCAAAAGAAGAGGTCTCATATTCCCATGAAAATACTCAAACATGGTATATGTAATTTTATGGTGACTCCATGAGTAATGTCGACATAAGAATGGAAAACCTAAAGCTCAATCAGGTTAGTCTATGGGTTATGTTTTTCTCTCCAGAAAAAGAAAATTTTCCCTACACTTTGTCAGTATCCTAAGGCTGAATAAATATTGGTGTTGAGTACTAATCCCTCATCACTAGATTGGAAGTAGCTCTACATCTTCACATAGACTATCTGAATATCAAAGGGGAATCGTAACTAGTGATAAAGCATACCAATGGTGAATATTCAATTAAAAAGGAAGATATCATCTCCCCATTAGCCACATTAAGGGAATTATGTCAGGATACACCTTTGATCCCACATTTCATTATGTTCTTGGATCACAGAATTCTCATGTAGACACACTAGAAAATGCATTCTCCATCCTCACCGACCCTGATTAAAAGGTAGTAACCTTTTGTATCACACATTGATGAATTTTCTTAAAGATCATCATATGTGATATGGAAAATTAAATTAGATCAATACTTCCCTAGATAATGATGAATAAATATAAACCCCTAGATGGATGAAGCCTATAATTTGTTATCTTTGATATGGGACTCTCCTGGAGGATCATGGGGTATGGGAAAAAATTCGACACTAGGTAAAAAAATTCACTCCACAGGATGGTCCGAATGAGAAAAAATTACTATGAAAACATGGATTTATAATAATTATCCTCATGAGAATAATAGAATGATACGTTCACACCATGATGGAGGATTTTCATGCAGGCTCTTGTGGTGCCCATCAATCTGAAACTCATCTCTCCCACAAAATCTAGATGTTGGGATACTACTGGAGAACCCTGATACATGACTATGCGGAATTCACTGGGAAATGTCATGTGTTTTAGATTCATGAAAAATTCATCCATTATCCCCTATAATTAATTCATATGGATAAATATTCTTTTCCATTTTCTATTTGGGTGATGGATGTTGTGGGGCCATATCCCCCAGCTACAGCTAAGTTGTTCAAGTACATCCTTACTACTACCGACTTATTTTCCTAGTTGGCCGAGGAAATACCCCTCAATGAAGTTGGGATTAATAATATCATTAACATCATCAAGTCCCATATGATTACTATTTTTGGAGTCCCTCGCACAATTTTGAAAAAAAATACACCAACATTTGTTCCATAGAGTTGATGAAGTTATACCAGGAGTAAAACCTAGATTCCAATCACTCATCCCACTATCAGGAAATGACCAATGGATAGATTGACTCCTTCAATAATACTATGTAGAATATAATCCATAAGGCTGTGAATATGGATAATAATGTTTGGATGGATAAACACCTCCATGTTTTATGGTCTTACCATACCACAACGCCTACCACTACAAAAGAAATTCCATACTCATTGGTTTACGAGACAGAGGTTGTGTTACCCATAGAGGTCCAGCTCCCCCCCCCCCTCTGAATTTCCATTTTTGGGATACTCTTAGAAGAAGAAAAATCTAAGAAGATGTTGGATGAGTTGGAACCTCTAGATGAGATGAGGTTTTGCACACTGTAGAACCTTGAGGATCACTATAATCCAATTTCTTGAGCCTTTAATAAGAACTATTGCCTCCATTCAATCCTATAAGAAGAACATGTGCTTATTCTGAGAACCCTAATGATACCAGGAATGATGCCCCTAAAATTGGATCCCAAATGAGAAGGGAATTACATTATACATGTGTTATATCATAATTGATCATACACATTATCCACAATGGATAGGGAGTGTATCACATATCCCACTAATGAAATATTTCTCAAGAAATAAATGACATAGTTATATCATTGAGGGAATCCACATCCTCGTAATTCCCATCCCATGTCCTCATTTCATTACGTTAAACTGCATGGAATATATCATCCCAAAAGCCAGACGTTAAACAGTGTGGCATCCTTCATCATTATAGAAAGACATTAAACTACATGGCCAGAGACCTCACTACATGAAATAAAATTGAATTGATACAAGATATCCATCACTATTTTTGTCAAGACAAATCAATCCACACTGCATGACATAAAATTTAATAGATCTTATATAACTAGAAATGGTTTGATTCTAATTTATATTATGATTCATAGGGACGCCTCAATCCTTATCCTCATCTAGTCACTAAATAATTCACAATAACCATGTTCTGCATGGGGTCATTGTTGCTCCTAATTTCTCACACCGATAATGGCTCATGTGGGATCTGGAATTATGGAAATGGTGTCCCCTCATGAACAAGGGGTATCATCTTTTTTAAGAATCATTACTCACTGCAAGATGCTAAACTGCCTTGCTCTCCAGAACTATGTATGGTTTGATTCTCATTTTCATGAGATACATAGTGATGACCAGTCTTCATCCTTGGGTCTAACCACAACATCTCAATTTAATAACATTTGTCTGACTTTGCCTACATAGCAAGACATTTAAATTCATGGAATTTTCATAACATTGTGTCATTTGATTCTTATTCTCATGGGATACGTAGTCAGGCTCGAAATACAACCCTTGGTCCCAATTGCAATGTTCCCATCAATTAATAATGGCTATCATCCATCCTCATTAAATGACATTAAACTACATGGAACATCAAGAACTACATCTATCATTGTTAGTATCATCGCATGATATGCAGTGACTCATAGACCACTAATCCTGGCTCCAACTAAAACCGTCAACATAAATAATCCCCACCTCCTGTTACGAGTAAGACATGAGTAGACTATTTCCCATTCCAGAATGAACTTTGGATTGATTCTCATCCTCATGAGATATTTAGTGACACCAAACCTCCATATTTGGTCCAAACTGCATAATTACTACTTTTCACGTTGGTCCTCAGAAGTCCTCACTACAAGATGATAAACTGAATGGATTCCCAAAACTATGTCTGGCTTGATCCCTATCCTCATGAGATACGCAGTGATCTCCAAGCCTCCAACATTGGTACCATCCACAACATTCCTGCACATTCCCACTGCTTCTTGCATCCTTATTGCATGAAATTAAATTACATGGATGTGTGTCCTTACCACATCACTTTAAAATGCCTTATTTTTTTACCACATGACTTTAAAAAGTATGGAAATACATCATTACCAAAAAATGATAGACTATATAGAATATTTCCTTACAATAAGAAATTAAACTAAACATAAAAATTTCTCTACAAAATGAAAATAAAATGTGCAAACAATCTCTCATTTTTCATCTTTCACCAATGGGCCATGAGATATTTAACTTAGTCAACTAGAGTAAGGGGATCTTCTAGTGTCTTTTAAGAGAACCCTGAATCCATATACTAGAATTAAATTCTTGTGTGTCTCATGTCTCTATAAATCAATAATAGCCTTTGGAAAGGATGCCTGAATTCAAGGAACCTTTGCATGACTATGCATACACGCTTAGGACTCATGAATATGCACCTATGGTCGTCAACCAAATGCATCATTCTAAAAGAGTAAATTCCAATTCTTATGAGCCCCGGCATCTTCATGGTAGTACTGAAAACCCCAGAAGTTCTGAACCACTCCACATATGATAGTACCAAATCATCACTCATGATTTGAGAAGCTCGAACCATGATTTACAACAACTTGAACCCATACTTTCGATGATGTTGGACTAATATTAACCCTGTACATCCTAATTAATCTCTTTTATATCATCCTCCATAACTGGTACATGTATGTCATGATCGCAAACTTCCAACATTTTATTCAATGTTGTACACCCTTAAACTCTAGTACAAAATGGTCCAAATCTCAATACCTTAAAATTCTAACCAAAGAGTAAAAAAAACTAGACAATTTGAAAAAAAAAGGATGACCTGAGAAGAATTCATTTGTCTGCCAAATAAAATATTCATATTTAGATTTTATGAAACATTTAGTCTAAAAAACAAAAGGAATAAACATTTAGTGTACTCAAACCCTCCTTGGATTTTAATATTTCCAAAAAAACAGACTTCTTGAGTTGGGGTGTCTCGAATCACCATAACCTTCCATGGACAATGGAAATTATATCTGGCTTTAAAGACCCTTTTATTTACTAAAAATACATTCTTATGGATCCTACATATGTTCTTATGGACATAAACTAGATAAATCACTCTGAAAAAGTCCGTTCTAATTATAGTGATCCCTGACATCATCCTTGAAATACTCAACACCCCAGTGTGTCTGAACCATTCCTTATATGATTTTCCATTATCATTCTCCATAATCAAGCACTCTAGATACTGATTTATAATCCCCACACCAATATATCTGAGTAGATTTGATATCCTCATCATTACATCACCATATTTCATACCCTTTTTCAAGGATGGATTGTGAAACTTCATTTCCTATCATTTGATTTCCCACACTTAGTGATTTTAAACAATGGGTAATAGGGAATGTGCTTCTCCTTTGGATCCAAACAACCCTAGGTTATCAGAATCCTTCCTAGAGATCTTGCCTCCCATACACATCTTCATCATTAAAAAAAATCTTTTAAAATCATTCATTTCCCTAAGAAAAAAAGTAGATATTCTTTTTCATTTGGCAGGGTACCGACACATTTGGGTCAAAAACCACAAACTAAAGATATGCTCTCATTTCTAGAAAAGAGATTCAATCCTTGTGGGCCATAGTAACACCACGAAAAAACCATACATTCAAGAATTTCATTAGAGATACCCGGAATTTCTAAATCGTCTCATATATATAGACTCAAACATGGAGGTTATGAATTACACCATCCATACTCCAACTATCCGGGCTGGCGTATTATCCCTAGTATTCCAACCCCACTCATAATACATCAATTAAACATCGATATACTTTAGAAAATAACCCCAGATTCATAGACCACTTTCTTGACTTTGAATACATGCCTATGGATCCTGTATATGTGCATATGGTCGTTGACCAAATGTGTCACTCTGCAAAAATGGAAAAACAATCCTCATGAGCCTTTGCAACACCACAAACGAACCCAACACCTCATATTGATTTATTCCATTCCTGGTATGTCATCACCATATCCCAGGATCATATAAAAGGTAAAAGATAAATTTCCCTAAACTAAATAAATATAAGGCAGGAGATGAAATCCCCTAAACCAAATCAATATGAGGTTTGAGCTAAAAGACCATAAACAAAAGAAATATTATGTCCAAGATAAATGAACCTAAACTAATGATGAGGTACAAGATGAAAGACCCAAACACTATAGAAATATGAGTTCCGAGCTAAAAGATCCTTAACTAATGAAAATGTGGTCAAAGCTAAAAGACGCTAAACTAATGTAGTATTTGGTTTGAGCATAAAACCACAAAAATAATGAAATATGATGTTCGGACTAAAATTCCCTACTGTAAATAAATCTAATGTCTGAGCTAAATATCACAAAACTAAAGAAATGTGAGGTCCATGCTAAAAGACACTGAACTAAATAAATATCAATTTCGATCTAAATTACCATAAACTAAATAATCATAGTAGTTTAGTCTTTATATGATTGTAAGGATATTCATATTGCATTGGAGACTGTAATCTATGCTTTCCCAGCCAATCAGCTTTGGATAATGATAAATAATTCACCCTTCAGAACATATCTCTTACCTGGGTGATCCCTCTACAGATCAGGTAATCCCATGATAGCTATAATAGATTACCAATATGGAATATCATGTGAGTGAGTATCAACAAGCTTCTCTAAAATGGGATTTTCTAAAATTTCATCATCTGAGTCCATGCATTCATGTTCATTCGATAAAAAGTAAGGGGTTGGGAAAATTAATGATTCGCATAGTATCAAATAGATGAATTGTCTTCCATATCAGGAATGAAATGAAAACTGAAAAAAACATATAAAGTTTAGTACAAATGTTCCCTGATATTGTACTTATGCTGGAATCGATCTCCATTCTTGTTTGTGGAAAAGTTCTCTACATTTACCATAAGTCCATATTGTCTTCATGTGGAACCAATGTAATTATAGGGGGGATTTTTATGCTCATAATTGAGTATCACACACTTTTACTTGCATGGATTCATGTAAAGAGTGACTGGATGATCATAATTCATAAGGATAATTGCTAATGATGGTTTGGATGGTTTCACTATTTGCGATAGTAAAACAAGTATTATTATTATTATTATTATTATTATTTTCTATTATCAAAAAATAATAATGGTAATTAATAAAATTAAATATGGAATGAGACATTTCATTTTATTCAAGAAGGTGAATATCACGTTCTCTTCTTCAAACTTGTGTCATTATAGTTTTGACTTGTAAATTGTACCTGAAATGGATTTGGAACACCAGTAGATCCTCTAGCACACACCTATTGCATCTGGAGTGGATTCCATACACTGATAGGGCCTTAAGCAGATGATCCTCCCCGCACCATGTCTCCTTCTGCTGAGACATCCATATAAGGTGCTATTATATGGGTTCCAAACACTTGGTACACCATCAAATTAAGAGAATAATATGAATATATCATGTGAATAATAGTAGAACTGTGAGCTCAAATACGAACCTAACATGGAAAGCATCATGATTCTTGGTTCATGTGGAGCCCCCATACAATTCTTCTTGAGGCTATATTATATGAATAAAGTGTTATACCCATAATATATTAGTAGCATATATATGAATTTATCATGATGCAGTATATAATTCTATAATCTCCTTTCAGTGTTAAAAGGAGTCAACAAGGGTGGAATGTACGAATCACCCACTATGTTCATGGGGCCATGAAATGTTATTCCCAAAAAACAAAGCATATAGTGAAGGAGATGACGATTCCATGCACATGCTACTATGAAGTCTGTAGGAATATGATTATTGAAAGTAAATAAAGATTACCCACTACAAATCAGGAGGATGGTACACAAACCCTCCATTTTTTGGATTATATTTCTCTTAATAATCAATTGAAAGGACAAGAAGGGGATCCTGAAGCATACAATTATACAATAGATGCCGAAAAGGCTATCTGTTGATGAGATCTAAGTAAAGAACATGATAAGAGGATCCTTTGATTGATATGATGAAGAAAATAAATAGTTTTTGATAATAACAAAGTAGGCACTGAAAGAAAAATAAAGGAGGTCAGCACTACACAATTTATACACCATGCAGAATAAGGATCCCATAACAAAAGAATGAAGGTACATAAGTGGATCACACAAAAACATGGAACCACGATAAGGTTATGAGAACATTAAAATACAAATACATATCCCATGAATATTATAGATAGTTTTAGTTCTTTAATATTTTTCTCGACATGACATAATCATCGGATCTAGATTGATGAATATCAGTGTAATGAAGGGGAGTACGTGTTTTTTGGATGTCCAACATTTCTTGGGTTCAAAGATGCAATTTGGTCCTATGCATATAAATATGGTGAGGTCACAATACAGGGTGGGCCACTACTACTCCTAAGGGATAGCTATAGTTCTCCATACACAACAGAGCATCGCAAACCCCATTTGGGTTATGGGAATCCGGTCATGCTGGAACCATTATTTTATTCATGTGAAGAGGATTATGTGAATGGTAATAACATGATCATTCACATGAAGCAGCCAAGGCAGCGCATAACCTATCTTGTGAAAAGGTGTGGAACCACATGACCTCTCTTGATAAAAGTATTAGAAATGCATATCCCATCCTGCGATGGGATTGAATATCGTGTGGTCTTTATAATACTACAAATATAAGGATAAGAGAACTCATACACCATCAAGAGATAATGGAAGATATTTCATATCATGATCCCACATCTTCCCAAAAAAAGATTAAATCACTGTATAAACTGTTATATGATGAATTGTGGAAAAATATTCAACATCTGAATATGATCAAGTCATAGAGAGATTATTTTAAGTGTCTTGGAAGCTAAACATGAATAATATTCAAGTCTTGACACACCATTCCAATCCAATGGACTTACACACCACACCCATGAAATATTCATGTGTGAATTGGTATCAACATGATGCAATTGATATCACCATGTGATGAAAATAAATATTATTCGTGCATGCACGAGACCCTATGACTCAAAAACCTTTACAAGATTGCATGTGGAATTAAACACGTGACAAACATATGTAGACTATCAGTCGGACATAATATTCAAGTGGCTTGGGATATACCAAATCCCGATGGTAGCTTTCCACACGTTCCACAAAAACTTTCTCATGAAAACATGAATTGAAAAACTACTTGGCCACATTATAGAATCATACAACCATGGATATCCAACAGATAAAAGGAGAATCAAATAGATTTTCCTTGATATGGTTTGAACACCGTCGTAAGGTCCATCGATGTTCATATGGTGCATCAAAGTCAGGAAGATGAACTATCCATAAAAACATTAGTTTTTCGTTGTGATATCGATCATATATCATGTAAAATTCAATAAAAAAATGGATTCCTTACCAAGAAAGGGTGTACACTGCACTATAAGATCCTATATTGATTTTGAGTCATACTCATGGACAGTCAATGCTTGGAAAACAGTCCAAAGTCCTCTAAAATAAAGAGTAATGACATTAAATTTTGGAGGCCCTTATCTTTCATAAAGATTAGAAGACACATCATCATTGAAAAGAATAAAATTATTGATGATGTTTAAGACAACTCGAAATCCACCCCTCCCCCCTCCCCAAACCTTTGTAGGATTAAAAAAGGAGATAAATGGGGAGTGATGAGAAGTATTCATGATCACTGAAACACATGTGAATCACCCATGATGACTTATAAGGACCTGTAAGTCTCAAGAGACACATCTGACTCACCTCACGAAAGCCCTTTGACTTGTCATCACTATCATATGAAAGTCATCAGGTATGTACGGGTATCCCCTTTGATGCATTAATGATAGATGGATAGACATGCCTACTACATGCTTTCACACACTCTATATAACCCCTATTGATCGGGAAAGACATCACTGAAAAATATTGAAAAATTGCTAAAATTTCTCTTGAAAAATAACATAATCACTATAAATTGAAAATTAAAACAAATTAGATAGAAATGGAAGAGGTAAGAAGTGTTTGTGATCGATTAATGGAAAAATATGTCCCCAGTGAACCCGTGACGCAATACCATGAAATCTCTTGGAAAACCATCCTTATCTCGTGAGACCATAAGACAAGTCACCCAATGACTCATGAGTATCTTACAATAGACACTATTTTTTTCCAAGGCCCTTGAACTTGTCAACATGAAAATATGGAAGTCCTTCAATAGGTTTGCAAGATCAAACAAGTCCCCATTAACTAGATATAAACTAATTAATGGATAGTTGATGAGAGAGACTCGTGATCATTGGAAATTAGGTGAAACACTCTAACTAGTCCTTGTAAAAGCCTCATGAAAATGTGTGGTTCAAGACCCCTTCACAGACTCCAACCTGGTCACGTTCCAGATATGCCGTACAATGTACTAAACAATAGGGGTGTCGTTCCTTATAATTTATCCACTCGAACATGAGAAATTGGTTGGACTCTATGAGGTTGTGCATTGAGACTCTATATGCTTGGAACCCAGAAGATTTGACTCTCATCTTTGTATATTTCTCAATGAAACATATCACACAACCAGTAACATTCCATTATGTAATATAATAATGGATAGATGAAGAAATCATGTGCTACACAAAAGGGGCTTCACATGATCATTCATAGATCACATAAATGAGTTTTGGGAATACGTGAACAAAACATACTGCATGTCTTCTTGATCACGGGGGACATAATGGAACTGTTACTATATAAACCTAATTCCATCACAATAGAAGGGTTAGAACCAATATTAACATTGGAAGACGTAATCAAAATTCATGCTTGATGGCCCTCATGTGCTCTACATTAGTCACCCAAAGATACACGATAGCACTTGTTCATGTCACAAAGGTCTCATGAAACTCCTACAATATGCTATATATGTCACGACCCGTCCTCGGGGCCCTTTCCGTGACTACCCCAAGCCCGCCTTCCACAGGCCAGGGGCTGGATACTAGCACCAAAGGCGTAAATCCTTATAACTGGGAAGACACTGCCTTTATAAAATTAAACAAAACACCATAGAGTACAAGCGGATGTAAAACACTATGTACAAAAGAAACTACTGAATTGTAAATGGGCCAGAATACAAACCCAAATGAAAGTACAGCTACAACTGAAAAAAAGTAAAATAGAAAATGAAAACAGCTGGAAGAATGGAAGCGGCTCCTGGGTCGTCCTCCTCAGATCCTACCTGAAGGGTAGGTACAGATAGCACAGCTCCTGGATCATCCACCGCGGATCCTACCTGAAGGGTAGGTACAGATAGCCTCCACAACGCTCTTGCCCATCAACTTCCTCTGAGTATCATCTTGCCGTGAAGGCCATCTCCTGATGCTGACTCGTCGTGAGGTCCACCTCCGGGTATCGTCCAGTCTTTGAACAATCTGCCTCCGTCAGCACTGCACATTGTCTGCAACCAACACAACGAGGTGTGGGCATAGCCCGTGCAGGGGTGAGTATAACAATACTCAGTAAGGACCCCAAGATCTTCAAGGACTCACTAAAACCAAAAAGGATAACCACAAAGAATATCTCAACAGATAACCTCTACTTAGGTATATGCCCATACATATACCTAAGTTATCAAGTAACGCATCTCAATCATGAGGAAACACAAATATTATGAAATCAACGGATAAGCACTACCTAGGTATATTCCCATACATATACCTAAGTTATCAAGTGAACCATATCAATCATGAGGTAAACACAAAGATCAAATACTCAGCTCAAACCACGATTTTCATTATCGAAACTGTAACTGTTGAAGAGCCCCGTCTCTGGAGTGTACAGTGGTCCTGTCATGACTCTGAGGTACTGCTCACTGACCTAAGAATGCTGAGGTACTCCTCCTGTTGAGTACTGCGGGTCACCCACCCAAACACAGTAGTGCTTCCCGCCAGGGTATGCCACCCAAACACATTAGTGCACACCCCCTAATAGCCTACAGAGGTACTCTCCGGACAAGTATCGTGGGTCTGCACTGTCATACAGGTACTGCTCTGTCCTCCATGGTTCTTCACCCAAACAAAGTAGTGCTTCGTCCACTGGGCTAGTCAACTCACTCCAAGTCGAGTCGGTCAAGCAGTCATCAGGTCTCAGTCGTCTACACGGTCTCCGTACTCCGCACGCTCGTCTCTGGGAGGGTCCGCTCGACGAGCTACAGGTCGATACTCCAAGTATCTCAAAGTCCCACAAAAAAGTATCTCAAAGGACCGCCTCGTCATAGGGGTCTCAACGCAATAGACGGCGAGTCAATCGGACGCCCGGTCCGTGAGTTACTAGCCTTTTCGTCCTAGGGGCCCGGTTGCTTTCGTATGCGAACCAACCCGGCCGTATCTCAACTCTACCCCGAAATCTCTTAGGGTAAGCTCGTAGGGACCGTTTCTCAACGTGAACAGCAACGCCGCTGACGGTTCGTCAAACGGACGTCCTGTCTGAAAGTTATCAGTTTTTCCGTTATAGGGGCCCGGTTGGATTTTCGGTACAATCCAACCCGGCCACTATCCAACTGCATCCAAAACTCAGGAAATTTTTTCCAAAAGTTCCATCTCATCAATAGGAATCCAACAAAGTTGACGACAAGTCAATCGGACGTCCGGAACTCAAGATATAAGCGTTTCCGCTCCGAGGGCCCGATTGGTTTTGTATCCGAACCAACCCGGTAGTACCCAAATTTCTCCAAAACCTTGAGTGTGATATACTGAAACGACCGCCTCAATCCAAGTATCACTACACAACTGACGGTGCGTCGATCGGAGGTCATTAGCTCAAGATATGTGCAAAAGACTGAAAACAGTTAGAAATGGGGGTCTGGGCCCGGCCCCACCCCCCCTAGGTCGGCCCGAACCGGGTCGACCAGACCCAGGTCTGGGTCTGGTCCGGCCTGGTGCGGCCGGTCCAGCTCGGCAGGTGCCGCGCATGCTGAGCGGACACGGGGGTGCGCTGCCCCCAGCCCTTTGCACCGGACGCGGCGCGAGCCGCCGCGTCTTCCCTGGATCCCGCGCGGCCGCGGCATCCGGTCGTCCCGTCGCGGCGGCACCTGTCGGCAGTGCGCCGCTGTCTTTGCTCGGCCGGCCGGTGTCGGCCGCCGGCGGCCCCTTCTACGGACCACCTGACGCGCTCCGGTGGTCCGTTTTTTCCGCCGTCTACGCCGGCGGTTCTCCCGGGATCCGCAGTTTACTGAGAAGGTTTCAAAACGCCCTTGAGGCCTGCTTCTTCACTCGTCAATCCGCGCACAACGATCAACCAGCGGATTCTTCAATCGCCTCTGTGGCCCCGACTCCGGCCGCGGTTCATTCGGCCTCAACGGCGCCGCGCTTCTTCGCTGCGTTCTTTCTCGTGTCCACGCGGTGTCGTTGCACCGCGCCGCCTTTGTTCGTGCCGCAATGAATCAAAACAACAAAGGGGGAGGAGAGTCGGTCGTGTTCATGCAGTCTGACCTCCTCCTGTTTAGTTTGTAACAAGTGGCCCAAAAGACAAAGAACAACAAGGATTTTTCACGAACAAAAAAAGAATCAACCCAAACAGTTTTCGGTGAAAATAAATATTCCCAACCCGCAAAAGAAAATCATTCGCGGATCAACTTGAGGATGAGTTGATCCGAGTTATTTGTTTTAAAAGGAAGGAACCATGGGAATATAAACTTACACAAAATTAACCCCTACCTTGAGTGTAGTCGTCGAACGGGTTTTGTCGCGGAAATGGACATCACAGAAGAAGGATCGTCGCGTCGCGGAGAAAAGATTTGTCGGCGTCGCGTCGTCAATCTCTGAGGATCCGGTGTTCTTGTCGACCTTCGTCAGAGGTCGGCATTCTTCGTGTTCTTCGACGAAGAACGAAGAACTTCGAGACTTTGACCCGTTCTCTCCAAAATCCTCCCGCACAACCAAAGCAAAAACAATAAAATAAGGGTTAACTTATTTTATTATTCACGCCAAACATTTTAAAATTCAAAAACAAATCAAACAATTAAATCAATTAATTGTAATGTTTTAAACCTCCCAATTAATAGAGGCATTTATTAAAATATTTAAACGCAAGAGTTCACTTCGTTTAATATGAGGTGCGGGTGCATTACCTTAATCAAAAGGGGGTTTCATGGAAGTTGAAATGGTGAGGCTCATGTGGGCCCCACCTCACAAATATCCTACCTAGAGGTGTCGGATTTTGTGGGTCCCACTTTAACCTATTAACTTAGGTTAAACAACTTAAAATAAAATAAATCGGTTGCACCATTTTATTTTATTCATTTATTTAACCCGAAAATTTAGTAACCACACCCGAGCAAACGCAACTCCGAAAAATGTGTTCTTAACCAATTACCAGTGCTGCGATTCCATCGGTACCCTCATATTTCAATTTCGAGCACTGGTTCAAAAGTTAGAAAAACCTGCTCGTTCGTTCACTGAACATACCCAAGCTAAACTTCGGAAAATGATTTCGGGCACACCGGGCCTCGGAATCAGGTGCAGTTAGAAACTGCGTTCTTGTAAAATCCCAAAAAAAATTAAGAAAAAAATTTCCTTGATTTTTACGGGTCTTTACTTTACTCCCACCTCAGGACTTTACATCCCCGTAATGATTTAACACAATCTAGGGATACAAAAGCGGTACTGACACGCATCTGAGCCTTCCGCTCCCATGTGCTTACTTGAAAGTTCCCATACTGCTAGTGAAAGCGCACCCGAGGAATCGACCATCCTCGTAGGATCCACTCCTATTGATCCTCGATCCCCATTGGAATATCTGTGTATATCGCCCTGTCATCTACGTCAAACTCCCTGAGGTCATTGATGTGTGAAATATCATGCACGTATCTCCTCAGTTGAGATACGTGGAAGTCGTCGTGCACCTGGTGCAACTGAGGTGGATGGGTCAAGCGGTAAACCACCTCGCCTACCCACCTGAGTACCTAGAAATATCTGCTGAACCTCAGAGATAACTTTCCTCCTTGGCCACATCTTCGTAAACCTCGTCGAGGTGAGACCCGTATAAGGACGTGCTCATCATCCTCGAACTCTAGAGGTCTCTAATTTCTGTTAGAACTGAAACTCAAAACGACGGCTGCCACGAGGGTAAGGTTGACCAACTCAAGAGTGATCGGTCACACCCTCATGTGCATGAGTTTATCTTGTGCTGCCTAGGGTTTCCTTTTCGCCGACCAAGGAAAACCCATCCTGACGTCGTAGCTAAACCACAACCTTTTTTCTTAATACCATCAATTTGTGTATGAACTGTGATTGCCCAGTCCATACTCAAACCAACGTCGTAAGGCCTCGACGCTGCCACCAAGAAATTCCAACCGAAACTCTCGCCTCGAGGGTCTGACCACACCTTCGGCGTAAGTGTTATTATCTAGTATTCTCCCAAGGTATCTCTAGACGTGAGGATCAATTCTATGGCTTACCGGAAACTCTAGGTCTGGAAAATGATTTGTGAAAGGAAGGAATGATTCATATGAACATCTGTTACTACGACAGCTAATAGTGGATACAGACTGTCCCTTGAATCATTTTTAGAGCCATTGGGTCACACTCCTTGACCGCATGCAGCCGCACTCTTCCTCCGCCCTCCAGCTCCCTGAGCCTGGCGGGGACAACTAAGGCGGGTGGTTGTAGCATGTCAAAATGTACACCACCTCATGCTGCTCTCCTTGATCTGCCTCCACATCTGCTGCTTCGCAGACTCGTCTCTCCTTAAAGCTTCCTCTTCTTGAAACATTTAACATGCCCGAGTCTCTAAGACTGGCGTCGGTTTCCTATTTCTTACTGCACTATGCAGTCTTCATCCGCTCCTAGATGATCTGCACCTTCTTTGCCTATGATCTGAAAGAGCTGCTAAAATTTCTCCTTTTCCAAAATGAGAAACTCGGTCTCATCCACTGGATGAACCACGCCCATTGCCTAATACAGTCAATCTTGACATGAATGATGTATGAA
The DNA here is from genome assembly GCA_963277665.1 of Viscum album. NCBI lineage: Eukaryota > Viridiplantae > Streptophyta > Magnoliopsida > Santalales > Viscaceae > Viscum > Viscum album. The sequence goes on along the minus strand of OY728146.1, from coordinate 1,977,212,623 downwards.
TTCCATGGATGACGTCGTAAGGCCTTGACGTTACTACTAAGTGATCCAACCATCACTCTCACCTCCAAGGGTCGCGTCACGCTGTTGGCATCAGTGTGAGGTCACTGGGTCTCCTCCAGTAGTAATCTCAAAAGTGAGGGTCAAGTCAACAGTTTTAATCGGGAACTCTCAGTACCAACCAAACAAAAGGATAGGATGGAAAACATCACAAAGATAAGTGTCTTTTTATTATTTCATCTCATAGTACAAAGACATGAATTCAAAAACAATAAGGAACTATAAGTACAAGGGACGTATCCACTAGTTCTTCTCCTGTACACCTGCTCCCGAAGCTCTACTGCCTTGTCCACTACCCGGCTGTTGCTCAAACACCCGCTATTGCTTATGCCTTGGTGGCTCCTCCAACGCCTGTGGATCGACTGTGCGGGGGGGTCGGACAGTCACGTGCTAGGTGACCCTTCCTTCTGCATTCATAACACTTCCTGCTCCTCGTATGGCTGGCTCTGGTCCTCTTGGACCTTTGCATCATCTGTCCACTGACCACAGATGAATCAGCTAATGATCAAAAATCCTACGGCAAAGGCAGCTCCTCCTGTACAAGCTCGGGGTGTAGCGCTACTGGCACAAAATCCACCCTGAAGAAGGTCTCGAAATCTTTCCATGTGAAGGTCATCTCATTTCAAAACTGGAACAAGAGGTTCCACCACCTGCCTGCTGCTGCCTGAAGGAGGCTAGCAGCAAAGATCACCATGAAGTCTACTGGCATCCCCACTAGCCTGAAGACTCTCACCACAGCCTCCAGCCAATCCTCAACCGCCTGCAGGTCCATCTCTCCCCGGATCCTGGGTGGCCTCTGGTGCTGGAACTCGTTCAGTGCACTCAAGCGGCGTGCATCACCTACTGCTGGGGCTGGTGGCATCGGTGGCCCAACATATAGTAGTACCGCTGGTGCCTCCGCTGGTGCCTCAACTGCAAGAGGGCCCTGTACCAAAGCCTCGTCGCTCGGTAGGCTGTCAGTAGGCACATCCCTCTGGGCTCTAGATGATCTTCCTTGAAAAGGAATCCAGAAAGAAACAACGTGACACGGTCAAACGATTATACCTGGTGAGCTGACCTGGTTTGAGATGACATTTAAAAACATATGGAAACACACACGCAATCAGTGTTTTCATGCACAATGTTGGAAATCAGTAGTCAAAGTTCGGGTGTATGGATACGTCAGCCGCCCGCACCAACACTGGACTCCCTGAACTGAAGACCACACTCGGTACCCTTAACACTATTTCTTCAGAGAAAGAAAATATCAGAGTTATAATTTCTGCGGTAGAACTGACTCCTCGGATACCAATTTGTCGTGACCAGTCCTCGGGGCTCGTGCCGTGACTACTCCAAGCCCGCATTCCACAGGCCAGGGGCTGACGACTAGCACCAAAGGCGTAAATACTGATATTTGGGAAGGAATTGCCTTTAAAAATTCAACAAAACACCACAGAGTACAAGAGGAAGTAAAAAACTAAGTACAAAAGAAAGTGCTGAAAAGTAAATGGGCCAGAATACAAACCCAACTGAAAGTACAACTACAACTGAACAAAATTACAACAGAAAAAGTCAACAGCTGGAAGAACGGAAGCTTCTCCTGGGTCGTCCTCCTCGGATCCTACCTGAAGGGTAGGTACAGATAGCACAGCTCCTGGATCATCCACCACGGATCCTACCTGAAGGGTAGGTACAGATAGCCTCCACAACGCTCTTTCCTGTCAACCTACTCCAAGTATCATCTCGCCGTGAAGCCCACCTACTGATGTTGACTCGTCGTGAGGTCCACCTCCGGGTATCATCTAGTCTTCGAACACTCGGCCTCCGTCAGCACTGCCCGTCTTCTGCAACCAACACAATGAGGTGCGGGCATAGCCCGTGCAGGGGTGAGTATAACGATAATCAGTAGGGACCTCGAGACCCTCAAGGTCTCACTAAAATCAACAAGGATAACAACAAAGAAGGTCTCAACAGAAAACCTCTACTTAGATATATGCCCATACATATACCTAAGTTATCAAGTACCCCATCTCAATCATGAGGAAACACAAAGATTATGAAATCAACGGATAACCACTACCCAGGTATATGCCCATAATAATATCTAAGTTATCAAGTGACCCATCTCAATCAGGAGGTAAACAAAAAGATCAATGACTCAGCTCAAACAAGGATTTTCATTATCGAAACCATAACTACTGAAGAGCCCCGTCTCTGGAGTGTACAATGGTCCTATCACAACTCCGAGGTACTGCTCACTAACTGAAGACTACTGAGGTACTCCTCCTTTCGAGTACCGCGGGTCAGCCACCCAAACACAGTAGTGCTTCCCGCCAGGGTATGCCACCCAAACACAGTAGTGCGCGACCCCTAATAGCCTACAGAGGTACTCTCCAGACGAGTACCGCGGGTCTGCACTTTCGCACAGGTAGTGCTTTGTCCTACATGGGTCTTCACCCAAACAAAGTAGTGCTCCGTCCACTGGGCTAGTCGACTCACTCCAAGCTGAGTCGGTCAAGCAGTCGTCAGGTCTTAGTCGGCTACAAGGTCTCCGTACTCCGCACGCTCATCTCTGGGAGGGTCTGTTCCACGAGCTACGGGTCGATACTACAAGTATCTCAAAGTCCCACGAAGAAGTATCTCAAAGGACCACCTCGTCATAGGGGTCTCAACGCAACAGACGGCGCATCAATTGGACGCCCGGTCTGTGAGTTACTAGCCTTTTCGTCCTAGGGGCCTGGTTGGTTTCGTGTGCGAACCAATCCGGCCGTATCTCAACTGCACCCCGAACTCTCATATGGTAAGCTCATAGGGACCGTTTTTCAACGTGAACACCAACGCCGATGACTGTTCGTCAAACGGACGTCCGGTCTGAAAGTTATCAACTTTTCTATTCCAGGAGCCCGGTTGGATTATTGGTACAATCCAACCCGGCCACTATCCAAATGCATTCAAAACTCAGGCTATGTTTTCCAAAAGTTCCTTCTAATCAATAGGAATCTAACAAAGTCGATGTCACGTCAATCGGACATCCGGAGCTCAAGATATAAGCGTTTCTGCTACAAGGGCCCGGTTGGTTTCGTATCCGAACCAACCCGGCCATACCCAAGATCTGAGAAACCCTGAGTGTGATATACTGAAACTCCCGCCTCGATCCAAGGATCTATACGCAACTGACGGTGCGTCGATCAGAGGTCTGTAGCCCATGATATGGGCAAATAACTGAAAACAGACAGAAATGGGGCTCTAGGCCCGGCCCGGCCCGGCCCAACCCCCCCTGGGTCGGCCCAAACCGGGAAACCCGACCCGGGTCCAGGTCCGAACCATCAGGGCGCGGCCCGGCCCAACCGACGTGACCCGGCCCAGCCGGCGCGGCCCGTCCCGGCGCGGGCGGCCCGTCCCGGCCTGGGTGGCCCGGCCCGGTGAGGCCGGTCCGGCTCAGCGGGTGCCGCGCGCGCTGAGCGGATGCGGGGGTGCGCTGCCCCCGGCCCTTTGCACTAGAAGTGGTGCAAGTCGTCGCGTCTTCCCCGGATCCCGCGCGGCCACAGGATCCGGTCGTCCCGCCGCCGCCGAGGCGGCACCTTCTGTGGACCACTGGACGCGCTCTGGTGGTCCGTTTTGCCAGCAGTATGCGCCGACAGTTCTCTCGGGATCCGTAGTTTACTATGAAGGTTTCAAAATGCCATTGCAGCCTGCTTGGTTGCTCGTCAATCCGCACACAACGATTAACCAGAGGAGTCTTCAATCGCCTCTACGGCCCCGACTCCGGCCGCGGTTCGTTCGACCTCAACGGCGCCGCGCGGCGGCGCCGCGCTTCTTCACCGCGTTCTTTCTCATGTCCTCGCGGTGTTGTTTCACCGCGCCGCCTTTGTTCGTGCCGCAAAAAATCAAAACAAAAAAGGGGGAGGAGAGTCGACCGTGTTCATGCGGTCCAACCTCCTCCCGTTTAGTTGGTAACAAGCGGCCCAAAAGACGAAGAACAACAAGGATTTTTCACAAACAAAAAAAGAATCAAACCAAACAGTTTTCCCTGAAAATAAATATTCCCAACCCGCAAAAGAAAATCATTCGTGGATCAACTTGAGGATGAGTTGATCCGAGTTCTTTGTTTTAAAAGGAAGGAACCCCGAGAATATAAACTTTCAAAAAATTAACCCCTACTTTGAGCGTAGTCGTCGAACGTGGTTTGTCGCGGAAATGGACGCCGCAGAATAACGATCGTCGCGTCACGGAGAAAATATTTTTCAGTGTCACATCATCGATCTCCGAGGATCCGGTGTTCTTGTCGACCTTCATCGGAGGTCATCGTTCTTCACGTTCTTCGACGAAGAACGAAGAACTTCAAGACTTTGAGTCGTTCTCTCCAAAATCCTCCCGCACAACCAAAGCAACAACAATAAAATAAGGGTTAACTTATTTTATTACTCACGCCAAACATTTTAGAATTCAAAAAAAATAAAAAAATTAACTCAATTAATTGCAACGTTTTAAACCGTCCAATTAATAGAGGCGTTTATTAAAAAGTTTAAACGCATGAGTTGACTTCGTTTAATAGGGGGTGCGGGTACGTTACCTTAATCAAAAGGGGGTTTCGTGGAAGTTGAAAAGGTGGGGCTCGTGTGTGCCCCACCTCACAAATATCCTACCTAGAGGTGTAGGATTTTGTGCGTCCCACTTTAACCTCTTAACTTAGGTTAAACAACTTAAAATAAAATAAATTGGTCGCACCATTTTATATTATTCATTTACTTAACCTGAAAAATTTGTAACCACACCCGAGGAAACGCAACTCTGGAAAAGGTGTTCCTAAGAAATTATCGGCGCTGTGATTCCATCGGTGCCCTCAGATTTAAATTCCGAGCACCGATTCAAATGTTAGAAAAACCCGCCCTTTCGTTCACTGAACGTACCCGAGCTAAACTTCAGAAAATGATTCCGGGCACACCGGGCCTCAGAATCAGGTGCCGTCAGAAACTGCATTCTTGTAAAATCCCAAAGAAAATTAAGAAAAAAATTACCCTTGAATTTCACGGGTCTTTAAAATCTAGGACACATGAAATACTCCAGACATGTCATATCAAGCCACATTGTTCCCCCCATAGACACCACTTTGATCTTGTGAAACCCTCCGGGTCTGTCACCTCGGACATGCGATGTCCTTCAGACACTTCACATGACTACTATAATATAATTTATTCATGTCAATTGAGTCTTGGTAAGGAATCTAGATACGATAACCAAGGTCCCATGAAACCATCAAGGAAAGTCAGTTGTGACTCTTGATCCCCTCCAAACATGTTGTTAAGCTCTTGTGATGTCTCCCAGAGGTGTCATCCTGGATACGCGACACCCCTCAGATTATGCCACAATAAATCTTATAGCACCCTGCATATGTGTCTGGCCATGTCATGTGATGGGTATTAGTACATGCCAACTGGTTCATATTATTCCTTCCATAAATGAGGGCCATTTCAATAGGGCATCCCCATACATGATAGAATTGTATTTCCTCAGTGTATAAGTCCTGAATATAGGGAAATATTAGTGTGTAATCCCTAAACATAAAGGGAACTACGAAAACACGTATTCCTTCCATGTACAAGAATCAAAGGCTATATATCTCCAAGGTTTGAGAACTATATTGATTATCTAGGGAAATCTTAGCATCTATGTAAATTATTCATAGAAATGAAATTGATCTTTTTCTATGCCTATTTTCTCAGAATGATCAAGGCTCACATGGGATTAGAGATTTGCAATGATCATATCATCTGAAATATAAACCCTCACAATTCTACATGAAAACCTCAGCATGTAATCCTAGATATAAACCATACTATGAATAATCTTGTTCCTAACATAACAAAGATATTTAAATCACCTCCCTAGGGCTCGAGCTTAAATACAATACCTCTTCCAGTATAAGACTTTTTTGGATCTAACCTATCAACTAGTAGGACTCAATTACTCCCAAGAGATGATCACACTATCTTATCTATTAGTAGATTGAGAAACCCAATAGGCTCTGATGAATCTAATTCTTTCCATAGCCAGGATACGTAGGATATCTCTATGATACCTAAGACCCATAATAAATAATTTGGAGGAAGTCCCGGTACATAAGTCATGCATCATGAGAAATGAAATGATCATTTTCCATCCATGATTCTCAAACCGAGCATATCTCACATGATCATAGGAATTCATGATAATCATATCAACTTCAGTATGAGTCTGTATAGTGACAGAGGAAACCCAAGTATGCAAGAACTAAAAAAACTCAGATTCTATATATACTCATGATATGTTGGACCCCTCGTTTGGGTTCGAGCTCAATTATTTGGTTCTCAACATATGTCCTCACTAGATGTTATTAATATATAAGGGAAAATAAAATATGTGGGTTTTGATTCCTATAATAATAGAGATATTCAAGATTCCTCATAATTTCTAAATCCCATCCTTAGAATATTAATTTCCTCTATACATGGATGCATGCTCTAAAGCAATAAGTTCGACAGATTCAGTATATAAGCAATCACACCTTACCTAAAAATGATGAAGAACCTTGGATACATGCATATGTATTCCCTAAATAGATCCCATGATTCGGAATAAAAATTTGAATTAACATATATTCATTTAGTTCGGGTAATTGGCCTCGTGTTGGGATTAGGAAGAGATTCATTAATATGTCTTAAATCTATAAGATAGTCCCAGAGTGGGGAATAGTCCCCCCTCAAAAGGTCTGATGAGCCCGACCTCCCATCCTCTCAACCAATGCTAGTACCCAATATTATCTATTATGGAAAACACAAATGGACTTTGGTCGTTGGAAATTAGGTCTATACCTTTCTATGGATGAGGGAACTGATGAGAGTTTCTAGGGAAGACAAAATAGATGGAAAACCCGATGTGCATGATTGAGCGAGGCCATAAAATATCTTTCAACAAAAACATCAAGGTTAGCCTATGCCACATCCATGTTGAAACCAGAATAGACAATGGTGACATTATATTAGGGTTAATTTTGGGTTTTTTTGAGAAACTACATTTTGGATGAATAGTGAAAAATACCGAATTTTAATTCCAATGTTATTTTTCATCTAATTTATTTATATGGTTAAATTATATATTTAAATTATTATAAGTCTTTATGGAATTAATTTTTTATCAATCAATCTAACATAGTTCATCAGAACCAATTTCACATTTAAATTGGTTATAAAAACTTATCAAAATTTTGATCAATTTCAAATTAAAAAACTGCAGTGTTATCTAGTCATCGAGATTAAATTTAAATTAATTTCATCCAATTATATGATTATAATTTGAGAAAATTAATCGAATATTTGGAATTTTTATAATATATAATATCTAATAAGTTCAACATAGTTTTTCTCCAAAAATATTAGTGAAATTTATTAAAATTAATTATAACGATTAAAGAAAAAAATTAAGCATCATAGGGGAATGAACCATAAACATAAGGGACCAAATAACCTAAAAACGTATCTCAGCCCCATTTTATGGTTATTATTAAACCATTAACCTTTAATTCCTGAGTTTTTTGGGTTTGGTATGACTTTTTTAGTTAAAAATATGGGTACACCGAGCCTATTTTCAAAAATACCAAGTATGTCCCCACCCTTCCCTCTAAAATGACACCATGTATACCAATTCGTCACACCTCTAAAAAACATAAGATTGGAAAATATCCATCTAATACACTTAGAAAAATATTTTCCTTCATCCTTGAATTTTCCCTTCCAAAATAAAACCTTCCAAGGAATCCATTTGGTGAAAACCAAATGGTGATACCAAATTAAGAGGTTACACACTCCCTCGAGATCCTTTTTTTATTCTATTTCTCCACTGTTCAAATTATCTTTATTCCATGATTATTTAACTACACCAAAATACCAAAAATACTTATATGTTGTTAGAATAGTTGTTATAACTACACTTAAAAAATACTTACATCTAATGGGTAACAAACATATTGTTTATGTATATGGAGAACTACCATCTCACAAAACGATAACTCTTAGTTTCCTTTTACCACCTCTAATGGGATGAATTATGATGGAAACACTATTTATATATGATATATATTATGAATTCATGTTTCTATAATTATTTTATAACACATATATTTATATGTTACATTTTGTGTAAATATGAAAATTTTGTTTGAGGTAGTGTGGACTACCACCCCCTCAAAGTGATGTGATTCATCCACACACTAAATGGAATGTATTAAGTATGGGATTCATGACTGTATATGATATATATTATATCTTAATGGTACTTTAATAATCATATATATATATATATATCTTTCATTTACTTTCTTTGTTTCAAATACGAAAATTAAACAAAAACACATTCATGCTTACGTACGTCTTACTGTATCAATGATTGGTGTATTCCATTTCATACATGTATATTATATAAATTATTATAATAAAAATATACTGAATATAAAAGATATTATGTCATTTTTTACCTTATTCAAAATCATTATATTAATATAAGGGTAAAAGATATATCATATTAAGACACATGCGAAGAACAAATCGAATATTACGCAAAGTGAAATCTTAACCATGAATTGTTTAAATTAAAGTAATAAAAAGTATTAATAAAACCATATATGGTATTAGATATAATAATATGGTTCTATATAATAAACATATATTTATTATACATGATTTTTAAAAGTGTACAATGAGATTCAATACACAATGTAATGAGATTTCTAGTATAATTTTTTTTATGTGAGACTTACGCCATATTCACCACTCATTTATTTTGTGTAGTGATTATATTACACATGAAAATATTATATTATTAGTATCCATAATTTTATGGGTATTTACATATCAATTTTATGATCTCTTTTCATGGGGTTTATGTATCAAGATTTACTAAATCAAAAAAGTAGTTTCTCTCAATTTTCCTTCATTAAGACACATGACATGAACATCAAGAACCTTGTTTTGAAAAATGTTTTCATTGATTATATTTTAACCTATTTTTCACGGGAAAAGTATTTTAAATTGTATTTTATAATTTTAAATATTCCATAATATTTTTTCAAATTATTTTCATTGAAATGTTTTTATAAACATTTTCAAACTTATTTTATAAGTTATTAATGAATATTTATTTAAAAGCATTTTAAACCTCTATTTTTATTTTTTCCACTAAATAGGTTTCCAAAATATTTTCAAATATATATTTTTATATATTTAATTTCATTTTTAATAAAATTATTTTCAAGATGAGTTATGTTTTAATGATACTTTTTCAAAGATGAAAATATATTTCCCTCAAGAATGTTTTAAAAATATCTTTCCATGTTATTTTCCATCTAATATTACATATATTGTTGTTACTAATACCCTTATAGGAAATGATTTGAAATCTATATTCATATTCTTTCTTAAATGTTTTATATTTTTATAGAATGATTATTATCACACCAATTTCTCTCCCATAGGTAATTAGATTTTGAAATCCAATTCTTTTCATAGGTTATGCTTTGCTAAAATAATTATAAAACCTGTATCTTTTCTATATGTTATGATTTGATGAAAAGTTATTATTACCCATTTAATTTTATAGGACTAAGATAGGATTTTTTTAAAACCCATCTATTTTAATGGGTCTTGATATGATGAATGTTTTATTATCTTGTGCAATATGTAAGAATGATTTTATTACAATATGGGTGGGGCCTATATCTCCCTCCAGTGAACTGGGTAATGATTTATATCTCATGATATAATAATGTGAATCAAGTAGAAGAGCTTGATACAATATAGAAATATGGGGAAACTCAATCCCATGTGAGGAATGGACTACACAATTGGATGGTATAGTGTTCTTCCCAGTAGGTGTCGTCACTGTTAAGTTAGAATATGGGGAAACTCGAACCATTATGAGAAAATGGGGAAACTCGATCTCTTATAAGTAAAGGACAGCGATGGGGGTGGTGTTGTGTCCCACACAATAGGTGGGGTTCCAATGTAGTACCTTGATAAGTTCTAGTAATGATTCTTGACTTATAGGGAATGATTTCACATGTTTATGTATGCCACAATTCAATGTCTTATTCCTATGATAAGATTTAATATTTTGTGTTCCATATTTCTTTTTTATTCATGTCTTATGAACTAAAAATATTTATTCCATTATTCATGTTTTAGATCTTATGATATTTATTCTATGATATTGTAATGTTATGATCTTATTATCATACCGCTATGCCTGTGTTTATGCTTACATATATCCCTGGTGTAACCTTATTGAGCATCTGAGTTAACCCCATTCTTTATTTCCTTCCCCATGTTATGAATATATGTTTTATTTTATATGTTTCTATGATGTTTTATAATCAAAAATATCCTAGTGGAATGTAATTTAGATCACTAATTTACTAGTGTTTATGTTTCCATGTTTCCAAAGGATGTAGACTACTACAGTCTTTGGGAATCAATTTGTATAATTTATTTAGTATTCCAAAAAAATTATGTATTGTTAATGAATGAAAATTGAGGGTCTTTATGAGGGAGACATATGATTAACTATTTATATAATGTGGTTGGTTAAAATATTTATGTTAATTTTTAAGTATTATAACTTATGAAATTGTATAACACATTAAAACCATTTTTGTGTTTGGTAAATATTTTGAGATAGGAGGAATAAAATTCCATAATATTTTGGATATTATGGTCTACTCAAGGAATATTTTAGTTATTTAGGCCTAAAATATCACCATGTAATTCCATTATTGGAGTAGGAAATGAAGTTCAATGTAATTGAAGAACAACCAAATAATGAAGTTAGGATAATTTAATAAAAAGTTACCAAGTACTTATTATATTTCTTTCTATATTGATAGTAAAAAAATCACTCAACATTAAGAAATAGATATTTAAATAAAAATATATTTATATATATTAATTTCTAATGACTAAATTTTCATTTCACCCATCACATATTTATGGCTTTATGGTGGTTACTGTTTTTATAACCATGTTCTCTATCACTCTCTATTAGTATTTTTTGTGAGATTTCTACTCCATGTACATATTTTCACTTACCATTAATGTTATTTTGTTTGGAAATATAGTTTTACTTTATTATATATATATATATATATATATATATCTGTGTGTGTGCTATTCATATTTTTCATTCTGTCATTCTAAGTTGATTTGTATTGATCCCTTTTAATATATGAGTTTTCCAAAAAGGTATTTTAAAATTAAAAATAAATTAATAAAGAAAAAACAATTTCAATACAGAGGATGAAATTTATTTGGTGGGTAATATAATATCTTTATATTTTATGACATCTTTTTTCAAATATAAATAATTTCTTTTATAGTTTTCATTACAATAGACACCATGTTAAAATGAACTGTGTTATACTATAAAAAATTATTATTTATTGTAAAATTTATAGGCTAGATGAAAAAATGGTGAGTATGAATAGTAATAACTTAATAATTAAAATATTACTTTTTTAAATGAATTAAATAAGTTCCTTGGTTATCAGTTTATTAGAAATGAAAAAAATAAAAGTAAAATATAATTTTTTCTGAAAAACATGTTTTCGTGTAATGTTTTTTTATCTTAATAAATTAAATTAATCACTACATGTGGATGATTTAATTTATATTTATATATAATATATTCAATCAATTTTTTTTAAAATCATCAAATTTCTTTCTATGATTGGGATAACAATATTTCCATTTTTATGCGTGAATCCCTATTTTTAAAAAAATCATCACATTTCGTGAATTGATTTTAAAATTTAATATTCGCATTTTTATAAAATTTATTTCGAAAAATAGACTTATTTTTCAGAATAATCTTGAAAAAATTATCTTATGATGACTTTTTGAGAATGTTTTTAAAATATTCATTTTTCGATGAATATATTGAAAATGTTGATTTTTATTGAAAAATTCCATTTTATTTAAATATATTTTAATGTTTCATATTATTTTAAATTGGTTAAAATGTAAAAATAGTTCAATAATATTATTAATAATCCAAATTATGAAATTGGAGTCATTTTATAGTGATTTTTTATAAGTATACGTTTTATACTTTAATTCTTTTTATTGGAATATCATTTTTTGATCATGTTTGTAAGTTTTATTTTGAATTAAATTATTTTACATAAATTAATTGAATATAAACAATAGATTCCTTATTTGTAATTATAATACTTAATATTATATTATAAGTTTAATTTATTTTGTGTTCATAATATTGAATCAAAACAGTAGAAATTAATTACTGCGGTTATGGTTAAAACATGATTATTGGGAACTAAACAAAGAAAATGGGTAAAAATAAAGTAAAATTTTGTAAAATGTATACTTGATGGAAATATTTCGTCCTTATATCATATAAGGATCAATAATTATCCATTCTAGAGGACTATCAAATTTTTAAAATGAGGATATACCTTTTAAAAAAATCCCACATTTGTCCCCTCCCCCATTTATAAAAGAGAACCCCTCTCCACTCATCTTAAAACATGAAAATACTTTTGTTTCATTACATACCATATCATATCTCTTCCTCACTTTCCCTATGATGTACCGTAGGAATTATTTTTATTATTTGTCTGATTTTGAATTCTTGTGGTGAAAATCGAAAGATGTCTTCTGAAAACGAGGTATCATTCTTAACCAAGTGTTTTAGATTATTTTTATATTAAAACTTCTTAAAATATTATAAAACTATTCTTATATAATAAAATATGTATATATTATACAAGATTTTTTTAACATAGTAACAAATACCCATATCCTCTATCATCATATACAAAACAAAATTTTCAATCATGTGTATGATAGACTATAACATCATGAATCAATGTAATTCATTTTCCATCACCACCTCTCACGAGTGGTCACAATTGTTAGGGCATAACCATAAATATTTCATATTTTAGTAAACTTAAACATGAATTCACTTTATTAAATTACCAAGAATATTTCTAGTTTGGAGTTTTTTAGAATAATTTTATAATTTTTACATTACACATATCTAAATTACCATATATACACATATACATAGAATCCATTTTTCCTAAAATATAGAAGCTTTAAAATATTTCATGATTTATTTTTATGAAAAATCATCATGACTTTAAAATTATATTCTACCTTTCCCTTACCCATTCATGATCCCTATGAAAAATATTTTAAAAAATGGGATGAGGACCAAAATATCAGTATGGGAAATAAAAAAATAATGATATAATCAATAAATCAATCAATAATTAAAAAAATACCTATCTAAAAAATAGACTCAAAATAAACCATTTTATTATCCAATAAATAATATTCTCTTCCTATAATAATTTCATTAAAAATTAATTATAAATCATTTATTAAATATAAATTAATAAAGGTATATTTTCAAATTTTTAAATCACGTGACAAAAATTTAAAAATGTTACAATTTTCATTCTTGAATAAGGAATAACCATCACTATCAGAATTTGGAGTAACCATCACAGTTGATAATGTAATTCCATCAAGGTTAACATATGAACATTACCTATAGGAACCTTCACAACTAATCATGTATTAAACATCAAAATTAATATTTTAATAACCATCAAAGTATATTCTCATTATCTGATAGGATATACCAAATTGGTTAGTTCTTTCCTATGTCTAGAATAACCATACGGTCAACTTCCATACGCATGGAATTTGGGAGATATAATGGGAACACCCGCCTTAATTTTATAATAGAACCACCCATCCTCAAAAAAACATCCCAAGAACCATAAAATAATACATGAAATCATGTATCAAAAAACATTTTATAAGGGAGATAATTATTTCATTGTGAAATAATTTTTTAAAAGTTTCACAATTTAAAAATAAAACATTTTTTTTGAATGTATTATTATAAAAATGTAATGTAAACATAAGATAAAATATTATTCATAATGATATAAAAATATTCTCATGTAATATATATTAAAAAATATTCCTTCTATTCTTTGTTAAAAAATTCACAAAGTAACTCATTTGGGAAATTTTTGAATCATTCCTTTCAATTTTTTTAAAAAAAATCAAACATAGGAAAAATGAACCATTCAAATTTTAGGATATTAGTAAAAAAATTTAAAATATTTTTAAAATATATGGATATGGTAGAAAATTTGGTTTTAAAGGAAATATTTAAAATATTATTCTTTAAATGAATGTCACTTTCCTTGAGTCCAACTCATCACATATGTTTTTATCTTCCTCTTCATTGTAAAGTAACATTTGATTAACCCATTAATCTTTATGACGTTAGAGTTCCTCCAAAAATGACCTACATAACGATGGGACAGATTATAGGAATTTATTTTTAATTAGAATTTCTAAACCAAATGGGTTTTTATGTTTGAAGTATTGAGAAGATGAGGCACCCAATTATAAGATAAGGTAGGCCCACTCATAGAATTTCTCAAAATAAAAAATTAAAATAAATTAAAATTCAATTAAAAATGGATAAAAACAAATTTACATAAATATATGATGAATATGGGTCAAAATGCTCTCATAAAAATAAAAATTAGACAATTTATAATTATTTTATTATCATTATATTTAGGTAATAACCCCTCGTTAACCATTTTTAATAATAACATTACTAAACAGTTTTTTTAATATATAAGGGTGCTGATAATTAATTTAAATATAAAAATTCCCAAAAATGAAAAGAGGTTATATTATAAAATATTTAATATTAATTTAAAAATATATATTATTTTTGAAAATTTTATATCATATAATAAAATAATATTACTAATAAAATATCATTAATCTTAATCTTTTAACTATTTATTTCGTTGACATTAATAATATCAATACAACACTAATTATTCGATAAAGTCAATTTCAAACATATCCAAAATCTCATGTTAGTATATAAAATTTTTTAATCACATTAATTCTTTCATATTATATTACATTAAATACTTTTAATATCATCTATTTTGTATTTCTTTTCATTTAATGCATTACAATTTTGAAAGCATCTAAGGTAGTTAGTTAATCACAAATAATTTAAAATAAAATTCCATGATTAATAAAAAAACCATAAAATTTTAAAATATTCCTTGTAAATGAACATATTTTCTAGTTACCACTAGGATTAAAAGATTACAGTTATCCAAAATAAGGGTGTGACATTTTTTAATATTTATTAAATAAAATATTATAAAGGTCAAAATCTAATCCAAATGGCCAGAATATTATGTATAAACGAATCATGGAATATTAAGGGTGAAATAGACTCATACAATTATGTTAAAGAATTGTTTTGGTCATTTTATTGTCCAAATTATTTTACTTTTATATTTAATTACAGGATTTACCCTTCCCTATGGTAATAAAAAATACATTGGTTAGTATTCATATGGAGTGAAAAATAAAAGGTACAGATTTAATAAATTTGGAAGCACTAATTAAACATATGTAATCCATTTTATAAAATTAAACACATGTATTTTGTAGAATTAATATAAAAATAATCCACTAAAACATGAAGAAAAACAGTTTTTTGAAAAATGGCCTGTCAAATATTAAATAAATTTATACTAATTTCAAGTATAAAACCCCTTTAAAATCCCATAATTGAATATTTTTAAATCAAACCTAGCTAATTTATTTTTAAAAATAATCCAAACTATAATTTTACCATGAAATATTATAAAATAACAGATTATTTTTAATAAATATCAATATTATTAATTATTCAATGAAAAGTAAATATTTTCAAAAAAGTCTCAAAAATTCATTCTATGTTAAATATGAAAATATTAATTAATAAATTAATTTAATTTAGACAAATAAATTTTCATATATTTCTACAAATTAATTATAATATACCATCAAAAAAAAGAGGAAATTTTTTTAAAACATATTTTTATGAATAAAATGAATTTGAAAAAAATTGAGTTCCTTTTTTAATAATTTACCGATGGATTTAAATTTGTTGTAATGTTATAATTATTTCAAAAATATATTATTATTATTGATACTTTTCGATTTAGTGGCTATGTTATAATGGTCACATTTAAATAATATATATTTCATTTTTTCTTAATGATTAATGTAGCATATCTTGTATGCTACTAAACATAGTATTTAATATTTGGATATTAAATTCTCCCCAACCACTTTAGAAATTTGATCATCCCAATTTTAATTTGGGATAAGTAACTAAGGTTCTTTTCTTATAAACATTTGATTCAAAATACATATAAAAAAAATTCATTTAAACATCTTCCTGAAAAGTGAGAAAGAAAATAAAGAAGGTAATTTGTAAAAACACATAGTATGTTTCCACATAAGATAACATATGTGGGTAGTGAAAACATGAATATAGAAGAAAATACAACCTTCCATGTACTATTAGAATGTTATAGAGAACATGGGAACTATAATTTTAACCATCACAAAACCATAAATCTATGATATGTTAAAAGGAAAATGATTACTCAATAAGAAAATTAAATAGATAAGGTTTTTTTTGAAAAATTATTTTACTATTGTTGGTTAACAATTTAAAATACAAGGATAAGAAAATAAGTAAATATACTTACTTGTGGACAAAAATTTCAGATTTTAATAAATTTACACGATAAACTCATATTTTTTCCTTCAAACGATGAGTATTGATGATAAATTTCTCTGCCTAAGGTACGTGAATTATATTTTAATGGATCAAATAATACCCTAATCGTTATCAATAAATTACAACTACCTTTATAAATTAACTAAAAACAAATGTTTACGACAACATAATATAGTTTTCAAAATTAATAAAACATCATTTGAAGAAAAACTACATTAATTTCCAATATTAAATAGTAATACCAAAAAGTAAAAATTAGATCTTTTAAAAATTAAATATTTTTAAAATTCCTAAAATCGTTATAAAATTTTATCGAAACCAAAAAATATAAATGATTTGATCAAATATTCTTCCATGATTAATTTAGCATTTTTCTATGAATAATATCAATCACACTTAATGTCTCATTCTAATAATTTTATTTCTTTATAATATAATATCAATTGTATTATACTCATTTCCATAAATAACCTGAATCACTAAAAATAAACACTATAATCATATATTCTTATGATATATAATTCAACATTTTTCTTCAAATAAAATATCATGGTATTATGTTTACCTTAATCCCATAATTCTCTATGAAATTATAGTCTCATTATTCTAAAATTTCATTAATAACTTTATCAATGAATTGATTTCTAATTCCATGGTTATCTATAAGATAAAATATATTTTCCAAAAATGAACATAGCTTATGTTTGTAAGAGATTTTGAATAACTGAATCTAATTTCACATCAACTATGACATTAGTAGGCCAGTGGTAGGTGGTGCACCCTTGTCTCCCTTTGATTGAGGGTTCAAGCCTCATGGACTATCTAGATGTGTTGTATTGTTACTCATACTATGATTTTTAATTATACTATAATTAAATTAATGTAATCTTTAAAAAATTCTTATTAATGTGAAAAAAATTATCCAAAATGACATCAATATACTCAATAGTAACTAATTTTCTTAACCAAAAGGTTATCTCATACCTTTCATTTTTCGTCCCCAAAAATTTATTTACTAGTTTATCTTAAAATAAAATATAATATAAACCTTAAATCTTATCCATACCTTTAAACATATGTCTAAAAAATAAATATATAATTCTTTCTTAAATAAAATTTTTACATGATAATTTTTAGTGTTACATATGCCTCAAACACATATCAGAACTCAATAAAAGTCTCATAATTTACAATCATCATCAAATGAGTATTAAATCATTTAATTTTATCATAATACTTTAATCTCTCATTACACTTGAATCCTATATACGTGGACATGTTATTATTTTATATTTGTTTATAATCCACGAAACATGATTTTCTATCTTATTCTTTAGTATTTATTTGAAACAAACAAATATAGGAATAATTTCTTAATATTCAATAACATCAAAACATAAGAGGAAAAATAATTCATACGTTTAAAATGACATTTCCATTTTCCTAATCTTTAATAGTAATGGAATATGTTTTTATAAATACATATATATACAATATTTTTTATCCCCTTATAAATTCTTATCCCTAAGGCATCAATTTTCATAATAACCACTCTCCCAATATTAAAAACATTTAATTGATATCTCAAGAATAACATAATTCCCCTTTATGGAGTTAACTACACTATTAATTTTTCCTTGGTGTAATATCTCATTATGACATCATTTACCACATATAGAAAATATTCTCATTATATTAAGGCTTATTCTAGGGTTCTTATTTTGATATTATTAGCCCATAAGTCATTGAATATATTTAACCTTATGATCATTATTACCAAAAAAATACATTGTAATTTATTTATCTGATATTTTATGCATTATAAAACCCACCAAGGTTCGGTTTTTTAATAATTAATCCTAATTTCTAGTTAATAATAACCATAATAGTTCTCACTGTAGCTCCATTTTTTATCCGTTTCTCATTGATACATCCATTGATAATTTGGTTCTAGTGGGATCTATTCATTTACTAAAACTAAAACAGTTACTCTGATAAAATACTAACATGCCATATTTTAAAAAGGATAAACATTATGGAATAATTATTCATGTTATCAAAATATATTTTGATTTATATAAAATAAAAATTATTCTCCAGAAAAATAATAACTCTTATGGTCATAGAGTATTGTTATCTTTTTCAAATAACATCCCATCCTCTAATGTTATAAAAACCCTACTATGATACCACCTACATGGACCGACCATAGACATTTAATATTATAGTTACAATAAACTAGATTTAACATTCTCATATTCCCAAATAAGTTATCCATATATTGTTTTAGTTAATTAGTTCATACTTTATATATCACAAACCCAAAAATTAAAATGTGGACACTTCCTATTAGTATGATTTTTTATAATATAAATCCTTTAAAATAATTCATATTTTATTTTTATGAAAAATATTCTCAAAATTCATGTTTCCATATTATTTTCCATTACTCATACTTAGACCTTATAAAACCCATTTTAAAAATATAGTATCACAAAAAAAAATATTAATAAGGGAAACAATAAAGATCTAAAATATTAGTCTATAATTACTCATAAAAAGATTAATTTCTCAAAATAATAATTTCTCCAAAAATAAATCATTCTCTTATACAAGAAATCATATTATCTTACTGAAAATTTACAAAAATCATTTTATTATATCTCCTTATAAAAAAATAACATAATAAAAAAATTTGAAATTTGAAAATCACATGAAATTTTATTCACAAAGTTATAAATTTCATTCTAATATATGAAATGACAACCATGGTTAAATTTGAAGTGACCATCACAACTAATCTTTAAATAACTTCATGATTAACATTTTAAAATACTTCATGGTCACCATAACAACAAATAATGGAATAAAAATGATAGTTTATATTAGAATAACCATTCAAGAATATTCACATTATATCTAAGAAGAAAACTAATCAGGTAACTTCATCTCATGTTTTTCATAACCGTATGTTTGACATCAATACTAAATACATTGGGGAGCTATAACAGTCTCTTCTTCCTTCAGTTTATAATGAAATAAACAATACTCATAAACTATACCCAAGAAACATAACAACATACATAAAATCATTCCTATAAAAACGTTCCATTGAAGAAGAACTTTTAAATTTTGAAATCATTTATTTAAAAATCTACATAACTATAAAGGAATAAATTTTCTTTTGAAGGATACTTTAAAATATTTAATGTAAGATTCAAAGAAGATATTATTCATGATTTTGGGAAAATCTTATCGTTCTAAAAATGTAAAAAAACCATCTCTTTCATGAATTTATTAAAATAACTCAAAATGTGTCTTGTTTGGAAAATAAAAAAATATATTCCTTTCAAACTATTTTTTAAAAATTAATATATAGTAAAATATGTCATTAAAAAATCTAAGGATAATAGTAAATACAATTTAATATTTAAAAACAAATATTGATATGAAAAAAGGGTTATTTTAGGGAATTTTTTGAAAGATTGTTTTTCAAATGAAAGTCCATTACCTTCAGTGTAACTTGTCATGTGTGTTCAATATCTTCTTCTTCCATAGAAAGTCTCATTTTATTATAACCATTATCCCACTAAGGTTGGTTTTCCACCAAAACCAAGACCCAAAAAAAGAGATAATGGATTCTAGTAAGCTATATGGGTAGGTAGTGACTGGTAAATATGAGTTTTGAAGAGTTAAGTATTGGGAACAATAGTTTCCCGTTTATAAGAGAGGGGAGGGAAAATCTTTTAATTTCTCAAGATATTAAATTAATATAAATTAATATTGATTTAAAATTGGAGCCAGAATGATATATTTGAAATTTAGGATAAGTATGGGTAGAAATAATCACATAAAATAAAAATTAAATTAGTTTTGAATATTTTTAATTCTTATCTTCTAGTTTTAACCCCTCATTAACCCTTTTAAACATACACTAAAAATAAAGATTTTTTACTTTTTAAGCTTAACAATAATTACTCTAAGTGGAAAATATATCACAAATAGACCATATATGATATACTAAACTATTTATTATTCATTTTAAAAAATATTATATTTTTAGGATTTTGATATCATTTAAAAAAAATATTATTTTTTATAAAATATAATTAATGTCAATTTATAGAACTGTTCATTAATTTTACTGTAATAATTTCCAAAAAACCAATAGAATTCAAACAAATAATTTTTTCACATCACTGAAAATTAATTTTCATCTATAATATTCATGAATCACATTAATTATCTAAAATTATATTACATTGAATAATTTTATAATCATTTATTTTATTTTTCAATTAATGTTATAATTACTTTGTCAGTGTTGTGTAATTATTTAAGCTAAATATTTTTCTAATAAAAATTAAAAATAAATTACCATGATGAAGATAAATCTACTATATTTCAAAATAATAATTATAACCTAACATATACTCATGTGATATTTGTGTTAATAATATTATAGTAAGTAAAAACGAGAGTGTAATTTTTTTTACTTTTCAATAAATAAAATATTACACAGGTCATAATATCATCCAAATTGACAGAAAATTACATATAACAGAATATTTGATAGGTATGTATGATATATACTCAAATGATATGAATAAGATTTTTTGTTTATTTTATATTACTTATGGTTTTATTTTTAACTATAATTACCTGATTTACCTTTTACATTGGAAAAAATTACTATGGTTGTTATTCCTGCTGCGCAAATAATAAAAGGGACCTATTTAAAAAATTTCAACCAACTGATTTAAAATATTGATTCCATTTTTTAAAATTAAAAATATATAACTGGATTATTTTGTTTTTAAATTAAATAGTAAAATCATGTTGAAAAATAATTTATCAAAAAAAGACCTTTTAAATTATATAATCATTTTATACAAATTTAATGTATAAAATCCATCCAAAAACCATAACTGGATAATTTTAATTGGAAATTAGGTAATTAAATATTTAAAAAAATTTCCAAAATATAATTTTAATTTTTAAATACTTTATAAGATAATACGTTTTCAATAAAAAAATAATATTTTTTACTATTCAATGAAAAATCAATATTTTCATAAAAATATCTCAAATGTATCCTAAGATAATTTTATATATTTAAATCAAAAATGTAATTAATTTTATCCAATAAATTTTCTAAAATTTATATAAGTTAATTATAATACTCACTCATTCAAAGAAAGAAAAAATGTTTTTAATGAAATTGTATTTTTGAGGACTAAATTTCATTACTAGTAAATAAGTGAAAATTTTATAAGCACTTATTAATGATTTTATATTTTGTAGTAACATTATATTTATTTCATAAATATTTTATTCCTAAACATAATATCTAATTTAACAACCCTGTTATAATATTCACATTTAAATAATAATATTTTGTTGTTCATTGTGGATCAATGTTGTTTATCTTCTGTTCCATCAAACATGGTATTAACTTTTAAAATATCAGGATAATTAAATAATTATGGATTTGAATTATATATATAATATTTAAAACATTATTATAATTCTATATTTATAATATCATATCTTACATCTTAGCTTCCTATCTTTTGGATAATGATAATGTTGATAGTTCGTACATGTGGGAAACTATGTCCACAAATAGATGTGTAATGACATCAACCCTTGTAGTCCGCAGTAGGTTCCTGGCATTATTTAATTGGCATAGATACAACAGATCAAATCTATAATGACTAATGGGTTTAGTAGTTTTGTCAAGCCATATACTTACATTATTACCATTTCACATTGGGAAATGAAAATAAAACATAATACAAAAAAACTGAAAATAAAACACATCCTTAAAAACACAATGAATGATCACTTATTCACAACCTAGGGAATATATACAAATAATCAGGATTTCAAATGCACTGTTAAGGGTTTTGTATAGTGGAAGTTGTCATGGATCAATGAAGATTAATAACTATGGAAATTTAAATAAATGAACAAGAATACCATTTAAATAACATTACTTCATGAATATGAAAAACAAAATCAATATAGAAAGGTAAATAAGAAGAAACTCTTACCATTCAATCAATAAAATGAGAATAAAATAAATCTAGAGATAGTATCATTGTTAAAATCTCATGGATAATAGTTTATTAATTTAGAATGATGTAGATGATAAATTATTAGATTCCATGATCTCAATCCTCTTGATTCCACTTCTTTTAATACCATTCACAAGATAGTTTAAATACTACTGGTATAATCCAATTTAATGGGGGGGAACTTTTTTGTCTCGTGAGACCTACCGATATATATAGGGGCTTTATTATACTGGGACCCAGCCATCACGGGAAGTCCAATGAATTACTAATATATTAAAAACTCAATTTAATTCATGAATCAATATACCTTATCATAAAATATCTATATTTAGTAAAGGATACGTATTTATCAACATTTCCATAGTTAATAAAATAAAATTCAAATAACACACCATATTTAAAAATGATATATAGTTTATGAAATATTCATATCTATTATTCGAAAATTTAAATATTAATGATTCATTTAATTTCTAATGAATAACTATCATAATTATGTTATTTTTTATTGAGAATTTTATTATGTAAAAAATAAATTTGTTATTTTTCAAAAACCATTACAACATGGTAATTTTGATGTCAAATATTATTAATAAAATAATTCAATTTGAATAATAAAATACAATTATTTATGAATGAATCATGATATTTCAAGACAAATGGGTATTATATAAACAATATAAAATGAGTTAGGAGAATAAAATTACAACATTATTCAATTAAGGTAAATTGAGATCAAGTACCTTACCTTATACTTTCCTAATGTTAAACATTCTTCAACCCAATATATAACAGTTTTAATCAAGTTATAAATTTATAACACATTGATATTAAAATATATAATGTCATATATGATCTTCTTATAATATCTTACCACCTATCAATTAATAATCATTAATTATTTTCAATGCTTCGAGTGTTAATTGCATGTTTTCTCATTCATGATTTCTCATGAATGTTTTCACTCTAGTGCATATTATATAGTTTAATCATATCAAAAATAATAAAATAACATAAATATCATATCTATATATCCAATATAAATTTTATAAAAATAATGAAGGAGTTTTTTTAGAAATTAAGGGCATTACGATCATGGATATGGATTTTTATACCTATGCTAGAGAAACATTTCCAATTTTCAACGATCGTTATTGAAAGGTGGTAAGTAATATTTAACCATTCCATAATGATGATGATATCATAAATAATATATTATTTCATTAAATACACACACACACACACATATATATATATATATATCCTATATGTGGTGTGCTGATAAAAATAGAGTCATATTTCTTCGTGAAGGAGGTAGTCCACACATACACAAATGATGATATTATCCTCGAGTGAGTCAGGTGGTAAGAAAAAAATGATATATTATATTTAATAAATAATAAATCTGTAATTAATAACATAATTATATCATTTATATCACATATATTTATTAAATTTTCCATATTACATTCAATGTAAATAATTATTGAAAAGATAATCACATTTCATTGTAAGACAGTAGTCCACCGTACAAACAGATGATGTTATCATATCTATTATAGAACAGAATGTGAATAGTTAAATAAAATATAATGAATCTATATATTTAATTAGTTTATCAATATATATATATATATTATCTATCATTAAAAATTGTGAAAGTTTTTAATGTAAAAAAGAATGACACCAATTCGTGCAGAGGTAGTCTACGGTACAGAGTAATGATGGTTTCATAACCCATTTAATAGAAGTAAAGCTGGATATAGTTCATTAAATTAACATAAAAACATCTCATTGTATGTAATATTCTAATGATATTATATTATCATTGTATAATTTGATTTTAAGGTGTTGTATAATGAAATAGAATAAAGACATTCATTGAAGAACATTATTTCTTCTTCAGTTTACCTCTTTAGGCTTGTACCAAAAATCATCCTATGATGGAATAATGGGAAAAATAATTATTATATGATTAGGGTATGGAATTTTATATGTTATAAGGGTAGTTATTATCTGAACAAGGGTTATAAGTTGTGAATAAGAAAGAAGAGTGGGGGCCTTTTAAGTGAGGAGAGTGGCACACTAGTAATTTTTTAAATTATTTAATCATACCGCAGTTTTTATCTTAAAAAACCTCCCAAATGAGATGTAATTGAACATAGAAGATATTAGGTCAATATATTTCTAGAAAATTGGGCTTTTGATAAGTTTTACGTAATTATTTACCCTTATCTTGGTAGTTTAACCCCTGGTAAATCGGTTATTACTTTAACTGTGATAATTAATGTAAAGACCCGTAAAATTAAAGGGAATTTTTTTCTTAATTTTAATTCGAATTTTACAAGAACACAGTTTCTAACGACACCTGATTCCGAGGCCCGGTGTTCCTGGAATCATTTTCCGAGGTTTGGCTCAGGTACGTTCAGTGAACGAACGAGCGGGTTTTTCTAACTTTTGAACCGGTGCTCGGAATCAAATTCTGAGGGCACCGATGGAATTGTTGCGCCGGTATTTTCTTAGAAAGGCCTTTTCTGGAGTTGCGTTTGCTCGGGTGTGGTTTTTAATTTTCGGGGTTAAGTTAAGAAATAAAATAAAGTGGTGCGACAACTTTATTTTATTTCACTTAAAGCCACTTAAACCCACTTAAGCTAAGTTAAGCGGATAGGGTGGAACCCAAAATATCCTACCCACTTGGTAGGATATTTGTGAGGTGGGGCCCACACGAGCCCCACCATTTCTTCCCCCCTAAGTAACACACCTGCGAAAACCTCCTTTTTATTGAAAGTCAACTGGTGCGTTTTCTTAATTTCTAAACGCTCCTTTTAATTGGGCAGTTAAGTCGTTACAATTAATTCATCGAATTAATTTTTCATTTCTTAACATTGTTTTTGTAATTGTTGGCATGGGAATAAAATAAGACCAACACTAGGTTTTTTGAGGGGTTTCTTATTGAGAGGTTTTGGAGAAACTCTAAAGCTTGAAGATCTTCATCCTCCTTCGTTGAAGAACGCGAAGAACGGGAAGAACACGAAGAATGCCTCGTCGCCGATGAAGAACGCCGGCCTTCGATGAAGGGCGACGAAGAACGCTGAACCCTCAGAGATCGATGATGCGACGCCGTGTACCGCGACGCCGACGATCCTCCTTTCGCGACGTTTCATCCACGACTTTCCTTCCCCGCGACAATCTCCGATCAACGACCGATTGAGGTAGAGGATTGCGGTTCTTTTAATTGCCTTTTGAATTATATCCTCAACAGGGATTTAATTGGTGAAATTAAATCTGTGTGTTTTTAATCCTCGGAGTTTGACGGCGCGACGCCGTGTACCGCGACGACAGCGACGCTCCTTCCGCGACGCGACGATCCTCTTCTTCCGCGACGGTCAATTCCGCGACGAACTCACGTTTGACGACAATGTTGAGGTAGGGGTTTTGTTCATTTTAGTCTATGTGATTATATCCGCGGTTGTTTAAAAAAATTTTGTGAGACTTTTAAATCCACTAACGTGGTGGGTGCAGACCGATGAACAAGTCTGAACCCACCGTCCTTTCGTTCTTGGTGTGCGGAGTGGCGGGCGATGACAACGTAAGCCGCACGGGCGATGTGAGGTCCTCGCAGTGAAGGACGGACCCCGGGAGGGCCTTTGAAGAAGACGACACGCAATTCTGACCACCGGAAATCGTCCGGTGGTCCGCGGAGCAACCCACCGGCGCGCCTCGCCGGCACGGTGGCGCCGGCGGCAGGTGGCGGCGGCGCCCGGCGCACCGCCGGAAGGAGCCGTCGCGGCTGAAGCCGTGGTAGAAGTGCACGGTCTCGCGACCCTACGGGACCGGAGGGGGACGGGATGCGGCATCCGGCCGCGTCTGCTGGCAAGGGCAGCCCCACACGGGGCCGCGACTCCTTCACACGGGGGCAGCGCGCCCCACGCTTCGCTCGGCCGTAACGGTCGAGCCGATCCACTGGCCACCGGGCCAGCGCCAGCCGGGTCGCGCCCATACCGGGCCAGGACGCGCCGAACGGGTCAGGTCGCGCCATCCGGGTCGGCCCCGGAATCAGGTCGGGTCGACCCGATTCCGGGGCCGACCCGGATGGGGTTCGGCCGGGTCGGTCCGGGCCCAGACCCCCCGTTTTCGGACCTCTTCGGTCTTTTGCCCATATCATGGGCTACGGACCTCCGATCGACGCACTGTCAGCGGCGATGTGATCCTTGGATCGAGAAGTTCATTTCGACATACACATAATGTTTCGGAGTACTTTGGGTTCAGCTGGGTTGGTTCATACACGAAACCAACCGGGCCCTCGGAGCGGAAACGCTTATAACTTGAGCTCCGGACGTCCGATTGACGTGTCGTCGACTTTGTTGGATTCCTCTAAGTGAGACGGTTCTTTTGGCTTACTCCTCCCGAGGTTTGGACGCAGGTGGATTATGGTCGGGTTGGTTTTTCCTTAAAAACCAACCGGGCCCCTGGAACGAAAAGGCCAATAACTCCCAGACCGGGCGTCCGATTGACGCGCCGTCTGCGACGTTGAGTTCCTATTGACGAAACAGAACTTTTGGATACATAAACTCCGGAATTTGTGTCAGTTGATGTATCAGCCTCTCGGCTCGTGGAGCGGACCCTCCTGAACGAGCTTTCTGTGTGCGGGAACCCTAGAGCTGGCTGTGACTACGCCGACGAATGTACAGAGATCCTCAGTGGACTCGACAGCGACAACTACGGTACTCAGCGATCCTACATGGATCTGTGCCACAGATCCTGTGTGGCTCTGATCCTATGTGGGTCAGCACTCAGCGGTCCTGTGGGGGCCAGCGCCTACTGATCCTGTGTGGGTCCTATCCTGTGTGGGTCTTTGCAGGGGTTAGTTACCTATCGATCCTATGTAGGTCAGATCCTTTGTGGGTCATTGCGGGGGTTAGTTACCTATCGATCATTTGTGGGTCAGATCCTTTGTGGGTCATTGAGGGGGTTAGTACCTATCGATCCTTTGTGGGTCCAACGGATTAGATGAATCAGTGGCTATATCTGATCATCTTTATTGTCATACGAAGAAGTATAACTGTGTGAGCTGAAATCCTGTTTTGCTTTCCTATGTGGATTGTGTTGTGCTATCCTGTGTGGATTTACTTTTTTCCATCCTATATGGACTGGGTTTTACTTGGGATCGAATGTTGGAGCCGAACGAGAATTGATGACTTAGGTATATGTATGGGCATATACCCAAGCAGTGTCGAATATTACTTTGTGATTGTATCTTTCCATTGTGGATTATCCTTCGTGGATTCTGGGAGACCTTCGGGGGTCTCGGGGTCCCTACTGAGTAGCTCACACTCACCCATGCACGGGCTATACCCGCACTACGTTGTGTTGGTTGCAAACGACGGACAACACTAATCGTGGTTGAAGCTTGCGGAGCAGGACGGTACCTGGAGGTGGACCACCGGGCGGGACGTTCTCGGAGCGGACGGCTGGACCCGAGGAGCTGTGGAGGCTATCTGTACTCACCTTTCAGGTGGGATTTCCAGTGGATAGCTTGACATTGCGGCTTTACTTTTCAGTTGCTTTTTTCCCTTCCAGTTGTACTTTACTTTCAGTTTGGGTTTTTATACTGGCCCACTTACTTTTCCGCACTTACTGTTGTACCCAGTTTTTACTTAGGGTTTACTTCTACTGCTTGCTTGCTCGGTGGTCTTTATTTACTTTATAAAGGCAATGCCTTACCTTTTTAGCGGGAATTCCTCCTTGGTTCTAGTCTCTATCCCCTGTCCTATGGAAGGCGGGCATGGGGTAGTCACGGCACGGGCCCCGAGGACGGGTCGTAACAAATTGGTATCAGAGGAGTTCGGTTCTACCGCAGAACTTTGCACTCTGATCTTTTTTCTAAGTGAAGCAATAATTTTCAGCGTATTGGGTGTGGTTATCAGTCTAGGGAGTCCAGTGTTGGTATGGCGGCCGACGTATCCGTACACCAGGACCCTGACTTCTGATTTCCGACTTAATTCACGAAAACATTGATTGCATGTGTGTTCAAGTTTTCTTTGTGATTACTTTATGTCATCTCACCAGGTATACTGTTTGACCATGGCGCACCTGTTTCTTTTTAGAATGGCCCCAGGACAGCAGCCAACTAGGGTTCCGAGAGTTGAGTGTGACGACAGCCCACCGAGCGACGAGGCCTCGGTACAGGGCCCTTTGACAGCAAAGGCACTGGCGGTACCTCTACCCATTGAGCCACCGATTCTTCCAGCCCCAGCCGATGAAAATGCACGTCGCCTTAGTGCACTGCACGAGTTCCAGCGCCAGCGACTGCCCAGGTTCCGCGGGGAGACGGACCCCCAGGCAGCCGAGGACTGGC
Source organism: Viscum album (assembly GCA_963277665.1). NCBI lineage: Eukaryota > Viridiplantae > Streptophyta > Magnoliopsida > Santalales > Viscaceae > Viscum > Viscum album. The sequence continues at coordinate 1,977,183,466 of OY728146.1, read as the reverse complement.
TGGAGGCAGTGGTGAGAGTTTTCAGGTTAGTGAGGACACCAGAAGACCTCATGGTGATCCTCACAGCGAGCCTACTGCACGCGGCAACGGGCCGATGGTGGAGCTTGATGCTCGAGCTGCACGATGATACATCTCTTCTCTGGATGTAATTTGAGATCCTCTTTCACTCAGAGTTTTTCCCTGCCACCCTCTGTGCGATGCACATCCAGGAGCTTCTTCAGCTGCGGCAGGGCAGCTTGACGGTTGCCCGGTGACACGTGTCTGTCGTGGGGTGTGGAAAAAACAAATATAACATTTGTTAAAATGTATTATAGTGGATTACCTAGGTTTTCTCCAGAGAGGAGTGCACAACAATTATGTTGTCACCTTAAAATAAGAGAAAGCTGTGAGGATGTTTTTAGAAATTGATTGATTTTGAAAAGACAAGAGTGAAAGAAAGAGGTTTAAGAAAAGGATTGAGAAAAAATTGATAAAACAAGTAATTGAAACTATTATACAGGAAGTGTGATTAGTTTAGAGTTGGTTCTCCATTTGTAATTCTATCATAGTTCCAATTTATCCAATTCTCTTCTGCTAAATTGTTAAGAGTGAGAATCCACGATCGTTTCTTCTCACTCCCTTGGTCAATTAAAAATGTGAGAATAATCCTTACTAAAATCTTAGGTTCGTCTACTCTCCTTACAATTTGTAATATAGTTGTAGAAAATACTCCCAATTATCTTAGGCAATTCCCAATCAGGTCTTGTTTATCCCAAGTAATCAAGAACATTCACTACTCCTCACACACGTACAGGTGATCACCGAGTACTTCACCACTAAGTCCCAGTCTATTCCATTGTATATAAACCAGAACCTAGTGGAGGGAGATTTTGATCATTGACCAAATATAAATGAACAAAATAATCTAAAATCAGATACAATCGTACATGATAATAAAAACTGTTATAGGAAATTGAAGCTGATTCACATAAGAGAAGAGGATTTTAAAACATTAAGAGAAGGAAATCATGAAATAAAACATGGAAAACCTCTCCTTCCCCAATCACAAAAAAGTTTACCCCACCATGGTAAGGGTACTTGTGACTAAGGGGGAAGAATAATTCATTACAAAACTACGAATAACAAAAGAGAGAAAACAAAGAACAGAAAATTTGGTGCTCCAGATTCTGTCCTCCAAAAGTTTTCCTCTGTTCTGCCCCCCAGACCGCCGAAACCCACTGAGGTCCTTTCATATAGAATGTTGAAAATGAAGTTCTATATAGACTCTGATACTTTTAGAGTCATTGGACAGGAGTAAAGAAATATATGGCCGAATCAATGACTGTTACATTTCTGGCCGCCGAACACTGTTTCACCCACTCCACTTGGACGCGCCCAAAAGATGCCTTAATGAGATTAATATTTTATGAAATTTAATACGAACCGTCCCTTTAAAGTCCTATGTCGACACCAGCTAGAAGCACCTCATTATAAGTTCGGATAAAGTAGATATTCTATATTTAATGCAGTGGGGTCCATTCTGCCTGCCAAACTGATTTCCCCACTTGATTGAATTTTCTGTACCATTGGTTTTCGAATTGGGTCTTGGTCCAGAAGGAACATTTGAATAACACAAGAATAGGAACCCTAAAAAAAAGAATTAACTTCAATTGGACTCATATTATAATAGTTATTCCCGAAAAACAGAATCTATATAAAACTTCCAATTTTACAGAATTACCCCATTTTCACATTTAAGCTCAAAACTCACCAAAAATCATAAAATGATAAAAATAATCTCAAATTGATTCATGGGAAGGGGTTTAATCATTTAAAAACATCTAATTAATTATGAAAATATGAGCTCTGTCACCCAGTACTCGGCGAGATTTACCGATCTCTCGCGCTACTCGACAGACATGGTACGGGACCCATTCTTCCGGGCCCAGACCTTTGAGTAGGGGTTGAGACATGAGATCTAGGCATCAAAGATATCCCTCAGCATTCAGACCCATGAAGGAGTACTAGAGATATCCCTTTTGATCGCGAGCTTTCTTGCTGAGCCTTCTTCAGCAGCGAGACCTACCGCGGGGCAACACGTAGTAGAGTCTTCTGCAGCAGGCAGTTGACGGATGACTCATGGGTCCAGGCAGACCAGACCCTCAGGCAGACGACCTCAGGAAACTGGCTCAGCAGTGCGGGGCACACATCGCGGAGCCAGTCTTTCGAGAGGCAAACAGTGCTACACTTGCAGTGGGTAGGGCCACATGGCTCGTGACTGCCCGACCCGCCGTGCCGAGGAGCAGCAGACGGTTGAGGGGCCACCCAGGCAGAGACAGAGGGTCGACCGTAGCGGTCCGCAGGGAGCAGGCAGATGAGGCAGAGGAGTTGGTCGAGCGGCAGGTGGTGGGAGACTCTTTGAGGCTCTACCACCACCACCACCAGGAGGTCCACCCCGACCACAGGGAGCTGGCGGGTAGAGACAGGCACAGCTCCAGGCAGCAGAGGCCTACGACCAGGGCGCACCCGAGATGATACGAGGTACTATCTGTGTCTATTCCACCTTTGATGCAGTTCTTATAGACACAGGAGAAAGTCATTATTTCGTAGCCGCTGCCCTTGTTCGGAGCTTGGAGATTCCGACAGAGTCGTTGGCTCGATCCTTACGGCTAGAGACTCCTACGGGAGCAGACTCGACGATTACGCACTGGTGCCGGCATTGTCAGTTTACTCTAGGAGGCGAGAGCTTTGGCTGGGATCTTCTTGTAGCGGTGTCGAGGCCTTACGACGTCATCTTGGGCATGGATTGGTTATCTACATTCCATGCACCGATTGACTGTATAAGGTGCAAGGTGCGATGTGTACACACCGACGGGAGCATGTTCACCTTCACCGGTGAGAAGGGAGCCTTGGAAGCACAGGATGGACTTCCACAGAAGAGATGACATCCCATCACTCATCAGTTTGCTAGCCTCATCCTAGGAGCAGTAGACGTACGGAGTCCTAGTTTTCCTGCAGTGGTGGATCAGTATGCGGACGTTTTCCCCGATGACGTTCCAGGACTAACTCCTCGCAGAGTGGTAGACTTTTATATTGATATGTACCCCGGGACAACCCCGATATCCACCCCAGCATATCGGATGGCTCTACCAGAGCTTCGAGAGCTACGGGTACAGTTGGAGGACTTGCAGGGAAAGGGATTCATCCGACCCAGTGTTTCACCCTGGGCTTCCCCGATATTGTTCTCCAAGAAGGTGGACGGGAGCTTGCGACATTGTGTCGACTATTGTCGCCTGAACCAGGTGATAGTAAGGAACAAGTATCCGCAATCGAGGATTGATGCCCTCTTCGATCAGATCAAGGGAGCATGGTGGTTCTCAAAGATAGACCTCAGGTCAGGCTATCATCAGCTCACAGTTCGGGATAGGGATGTGCAGAAGACGGCCTTCAGATGTCAGTATGGACAATATGAGTTCTTGGTTATGCCCTTCGGCATAACCAATTCTCCAGCAGTGTTCATGGGCCTCATGAATAGAATCTTTCATCCATACCTCGATCGTTTTGTCATGGTCTTCATCGACGACATTTTTATATACTCGACGACTGAGGAGGAGCACGCCTACCACTTGCGGGTTGTACTAGACACACTCTGAGAGCACCAAATTTATGGAAAGATCTCGAAGTGTCAGTTATGGATACGTGAGGTCCACTTCTTGGGGAACGTCGTCTCTGAGGCGAGGGTTGCGGTGGATCCTGCGAAGATTGAGGTAGTTCTATCTTGGGAGCCACCCAGGAGCGTGACGGAGGTGCAGAGTATCTTGGGACTAGCTGGATACTATCCAAGATTTGTGCTAGGCTTCTCCAGTGTTTCGACACCTCTCTCAGCTTTGACGAAGAAGGGGAAACCCTTTGTGTGGTCAGATAGATGTCAGCAGAGCTTCCAGGAGCTGAGACAGAGATTGACCAGTGCCCCTATCTTGAGGTTGCCGGAGGAGGGTGTAGGGTATGTAGTCTACTGCAATGCATCAGGGACCAGACTCGGATGTATCCTGATGCAGGAGCAGGCAGTGATCGCCTATGGATCATGTCAGTTGAGGCCGCATGAGGAGAACTATGCTACCCATGACCTGGAGTTAGCAGCAGTGGTCTTTGCTCTGAAGACATGGCGGCACTACCTGATGGGCGAGCGCTTTATAGTCTTTCTTGACCATTAGAGTCTCAGGTACATATTATCTCAGAAGGACATGAACCTGAGACAACGGCGATGGATCAAGTTCCTCTAGGACTATGACTTTAAGATAGTCTATACTCCTGGGAAGGGGAACGTAGTAGCCGATGTTCTCAGCAGGAGGACGAGCATTTAGCTACTTGAGGAGGCAACAGAGCAGCTAGCCACTTTGCAGATATCCGTCATGGATAGAGATAGGGTATCCTTCCTTCAGTCTCTCATAGTCACCCCTCCACTACTGCAGCGGGTCATAGAGGCACAGTGTGGGGACGCTGACTGTGAGACGCGGTGTGCGCAGATATCCTCCAGACAGGCACCTGATGGTTTCTCCTTTGGAGCAAAGCACGACTTCCTTTTTAGAGGACGTACCTTGGTACTAGTTTCTTTACAGGAGGAGGTGCTGAGAGAGTTTCACACTTCTCCCTTGGCAGTACATCCTGGAGTGGAGAAGATGTACCAGGATCTCAGATGACAACACTGGTGGCCGTGCATGAAGAAGGCTATGGTAGAGTTCGTTTCTCGATGCCTCACCTGCCAGCAGGTGAAGGCAGAGCATCAGGTACCAGCAGGCTTGGTACAGCCCTTGGAGGTCCCAGATTGGAAGTGGGACGGGATATCTATGGACTTCGTGACTGGACTTCCACGCACTTCCAGAGGTCACGACTCCATTCGGGTGATTGTCGACCGACTCACCATGTTGGCTCACTTCTTACCCATCAAGGAGCAGGGTTCAGTGGAGAGCTTGGGATGTCTCTACGTTCAGGAGATTGTACAACTTCACGGTGTGGAATCCTCTATCAGCTCTGATCGCGATGCTCGCTTTACTTCCCGGCATTGGAAGGGGTTGTAGGAGGAATTCGAGATGCACCTACGTCTGAGCACTGCCTTTCACCCTCAGATGGATGGTTAGACAGAGAGGACCATTCAGACTCTCAAGGACATGCTCCGCGCATGTGTCCTCGAATTTGGTCGCAGCTGGGAGGACCACCTACCCTTGGTGGAGTTTTCGTACAACAACAGATACCACTCTACCATCGGGATGGCACTATACGAGGTGATGTACGACCAACCTTGCAGATCTCCCTTGTGCTGGACAGACCTTGGGGAGTCAGCACTTATGGGACCAGAGATGGTCTAGGCCATGACAGAGAAGGTCCAGGTCATCCAGGAGAGGATGAGGATAGCTCAGAGCCAGCAGAAGTCCTATGCTTACAGGAGGTGGAGGCCACTAGAGTTTGAGGATGGCGACCACGTCTTCTTGCGTGTCTCACCTCGACGTGGATTACGAAGATTTGGCCTAGGCGAAAATTTTTCTCCATGCTTCATCGGACCATTCTAGGTCCTCAGCAGGATTGGTGAGGTGGCTTATCGCCTGGATCTACCACCTCAGTTGCACTGGGTGCACGACGTCTTCCACGTATCTTAGCTGAGGAGATACGTGCATGACCTGACGCACATCATTGACCATGGGGAGTTGGACGTTGATGATGGGGTGACTTTTGCGGAGGTCCCGGTGGAGATTGAGGATCGACAGGAGCGGGTCCTATGTGGACGTTCGATTCCTCTAGTGCGGATCAGATGGCAGCACGGGAACCTCCAGAAGAGCACTTGGGAGGAGGAGGCTCAGATGCGTGCTCAGTACCCACATTTGTTTTCCTATTTTATGATGTATCTTTACGGGGACATAAATCCCTGAGGTGGGAGTGATGTAAGGACTCGTAAAATTCAAGGAATTTATTTTTTAATTTTATTTGGAATTTTACAAGAACTCAGTTTCTGACGGCACCTGATTCCGAGGCCCGGTGTGCCCGGAATCATTTTCTGAGGTTTGGCTCGAGTACGTTCAGTGAACGAACGAGCGGGTTTTTCTAACTTTTGAACCGGTGTTCAGAATCGAATTCTGAGGGAACCGATGGAATTGCATCACCGGTATTTTATTAGAAACGCCTTTTCCGGAGTTGCGTTTGCTCGGGTGTGGTTTTTAATTTTTGGGGTTAAGCTAAGAAATAAAATAAAGTGGTGCGACAACTTTATTTTATTTCACTTAAAGCCACTTAAAGCCACTTAAGCTAACTTAAGTGGATAGGGTGGAACCCAAAATATCCTAACCACTTGGTAGGATATTTTTGAGGTGGGGCACGCACAAGCCCCACCATTTCTTCCCCTCTATGTAACGCACCCACGAAAACCTTCTTTTTATTGAAAGTCAACTGGTGCATTTTCTTAATTTCTAAACGCCCCTTTTAATTGGGAAGTTAAGTCGTTACAATTAATTAATCGAATTAATTGTTCATTTCTTAACTTTGTTTTCCTAATTGTTGGCATGGGAATAAAATAAGGCCAACACTAGGTTTGTTGAGGGGTTGCTTGTTGAGAGGTTTTGGAGAAACTCTAAAGCTTGAAGATCTTCATCCTCCTTCGTTGAAGAACGCGAAGAACGTGAAGAATGTGAAGAAAGTGAAGAACGAAAAGAATGAATCATCACCGATGAAGAACGCCGGCCTTTGATGAAGGGAGACAAAGAACTCCGAACCCTCGGAGATCGACGACGTGACGCCGTGTACCGCGACGCCGACGATCCTCCTTCCGCGATGTTTCTTCCGCGACTTTCCTTCCCCGCGACAATCTCCGATCAACGACCGATTGAGGTAGGGGATTGCGGTTCTTTTAATTCCCTTGTGAATTATATCCTCAACATGGATTTAATTGGTGAAATTAAATCTCTGTGTTTTTAATCCTTGGAGTTTGACGGCGCGATGCCGTGTACCGCGACGACAGCGACACCCCTTTTGAGACGTGACGATCCTCTTCTTCCGTGACGGTCAATTCCGCGACGAAATCACGTTCGACGAAAAAGTTGAGGTATGGGTTTTGTTCATTTTAATCTATGTGATTATATCCATGGTTGTTTAAAAACTTGCTGAGATACTTTTAAAACCACTAACGCGGTGGGTGTGGACCAACAAACAAGTCCGAACCCACCGTCCTTTCGTTCTTGGTGTGCGGATTAGTGGGAGACAACAAGGTAAGCCGCACGGGTGATGTGAGGTCCTCGCAGTGATGGAAGGACCCCGGGAGGTCCTTTGGCGAAGACGGTACACAATTCCGACCACCGGAACTCATCTGGTGGTCCACGGAGCAACCCGACGGCACGCCTCACCAGCACGGCGGCAGGGGGCGGCAGCACCCGGCGCGCCGCCGGAAGGAGCCGCGACGGCAGGGCACAGTCCCACGACCGCGCGGAACTGAAGGGGGACGGGACGCGGTAGCCGGCCACATCCACTGGCAAGGTTGGCCCCACACGGGGCCGTGACTCCTTCACGCGGGGGAAGCGCGCCCCTGCTTCGCTCGGCCATAATGGTCGAGCCGATCCGCTGGCCACCAGGCCAGCGCCAGCCGGGTCGCGCCCAGACCGGGCCGGGCCGCACCGGCCGGGTCGGGTGATGCCAGCCCGATCGGACCCAGAACCGGGTCGGGTCGACCCGGTTCGGGCCGACCTAGGGGGTTGGGCCTGGTCGGTCCGGGCCCAGACCCCCCGTTTTTGGACCTCTTCGGTCTTTTGCCCATATCTTGGGCTGTGGACCTCCGATCGACGCACTGTCAGCAGCGATGTGATGCTTGGATCGAGATGGTCGTTTCGACATATTACACTCAAAGTTTCAGAGTACTTTGGCTTCAGCTGGGTTGGTTCGTACACAAAACCAACTGGGCCCTCGGAGCGGAAACACTTATAACTTGAGCTCCGGACGTCCGATTGACGTGCCGTCGACTTTTTTGGATTCCTCTAAGTGATACAGATCTATTGGCTTACTCCGCTCGAGATTTGGACACAGGTGGAGTACGTTCGGGGTGGTTTTTCCTTAAAAACCAACCGTTCCCCTGGAACGAAAAAGCCAATAACTCTCAGACCGGGCGTCCGATTGACGCGCCGTATGCAACGTTGAGTTCAAGTTGACGAAACAGATCTTTTGGATACATCAACTCCGGAATTTGTGTCAGTTGATGTATCAGCATCTCGGCTCGTGGAGCGGACCCTCCTGAACGAGATTGCTGTGTGCGGGAACCCTAGAGCTGGCTGCGACGACGCCGGCGACTGTACAGAGATCCTCAGTGGACTCGACGGTGACGACTACGACACTCAGCGATCCTACGTGGATCAGTTCCACAGATCCTATGTGGGTCCGATCCTGTGTGGGTCAGAGCTCAGCGGTCCTGTGTGGGCCAGCGCCTACAGATCCTGTGTGGGTCTGATCGTGTGTGGGTCTTTACAGGGGGGTAACTTATCTATCGATCCTATGTGGGTCAGATCCTTTGTAGGTCATTGCGGGGGTTAGTTACCTATCGATCCTTTTGTGGGTCAGATCTTTTGTGGGTCATTGCGGGGGTTAGTAACTATCGATCCTTTGTGGGTCCGACGGCTTAGATGAATCAGTGGCTATATCTGATCATCTCTATCGTCATACGATGAAGTATACCTGTGTGAGCTGAAATCCTGTTTTTCTTTCCTATGTGGATTGTGTTGTGCTATCCTTTGTGGATTTACGTTTTTCCTTCCTGTGTGAACTGGGTTGTACTTGGGATAGAATGTTGGAGCCGAACAAGAATTGATGACTTAGGTATATGTATGGGCATATACCTAAGCAGTGTCGAATATTACTTCGTGATTGTATATTTCTTTTTTGGATTATCCTTCGTGGATTCTGGGAGACCTTCGGGGGTATCGGGGTCCCTACTGATTATCTTATACTCACCCATGCACGGGCTATGCCTGCACTATGTTGTGTTGGTTGCAGACGATGGACAACGCTGATCGTGGTTGATGCTTGCGGAGCAGGATGGTACCTGGAGGTGGACCACTGGGTGGGACGTTCTCGGAGCGGACGGCTGGACCCGAGGAGCTGTGGAGGCTATCTGTACTCACCCTTCAGGTGGGATTTTCAGTGGACAGCTCGACGTTGTGGCTTTACATTTCAGTTGTTGTTTTCCCTTGCAGTTGTACTTTACTTTCAGTTTGGGTTTGTATACTGTCCCACATACTTTTCCGCACTTACTGTTGTACCCAGTTTTTACTTAGTGTTTACTTCTACTACTTTCTTGCTCTATGGTGTTTATTTACTTTACAAAGGCAATGCATTCCCTTTTTACCGGGAATTACACCTTGGTGCTAGTCGCCAGCCCCTGGCCTATGGAAGGCGGGCTTGGGGTAGTCATGGCACGGGCCCCGAGGACGGGTCGTGAAAATTAATTTTTATTGTTTTCAATATTTATTTTTTTTATAAATTATGATAAACTTATTAGTAATTATAAATTAATTTAAATAAAAAATAAAAAATCCCTTTTTCTAAATTCAAAGCACATAAGTGTAAATTTTTAATTAAAAATTTATCATTCAGTCGTAATTAGAAAGCGATTTTTTAATAAGAAAATGTCGAAAAGATTAACAGGTTTGTTATATCAAAAATATATATTAAATTTTTTAAAATGAAATAAATTATATTAATTGATATATATGTATAATAATATTAATTTAAAACCCATTAAAAATATAATTATTCATTATTAATTATTTAAATAGAAAGTAATTTTTAAATTGAGATTCATGATTTTCACTATTCATCTAAAAATAAATCTTTTTAGAAAAATCCAAAAGATTCAACCTATTATAATATTCTTATTTTAGATTAAAAAATATAGATTTTTTGTAAAATTAATTTTCTAATAGTGGTAAAAAATAATTTCAAATAATTTGTGAAAATCATGAATAATCCATCCTTTATAAAGAATAATGTTTTACAAAAAACATTTGTTTTTCTTCCAAATGATTACTATTTTCAATATTAGTCAATAGATAAAAATGTAAGTGTGTAAAATATATATCTTTCATAGTTTAATTTTATTCATATAGATATAATTTAGTTGTTATGATATAATGGTAATGTTTAAATAATATTATAACAGAATGTCATGTTTCTTTTTAACCCGCTGTTGTGTGCATCACAAGTTATCAACGAAAAACATATTTTAATAAATTAAATATATTTTACATTATTGGGGTATATCATTCTTCCCTCTTAAAAAAATTTCATCCTAAAAATTTCATGGATGTTACCTTCTTAAAATTTGAGTGTAGTTCTTCTCCATAATATTCTATTCTTCTCATATTGCTTCCTCCATTTTGTGAATTCAAAAAAGTACCTTTACCCATCAAGTTTTCTGATTCCTCAACACTTTCTCTACTATATCAAGAATACAGATGGTTTCATGATAGTGTGATAGATCAATTTTTCAATATATTTCATCATATGTGATCACATGCATTATGTCTGTCGTTTATTTACCTAACAATGACATATGAAACACATCATAAACATTTGAGAGATTTGGTGGAATTTCCCAATGATAAGAAAAAAATATGATTCTTGAAAAAATTTCAAAAGTTCCAACATAAATTGTGATCTGTTTATATTTTTTTTCTAACCTTATAACACCATTACATGGATATTATTTCATCAATACATAATCATGGACATGGAATTCTAAATCATTCCTCCGAATATTGGCATAACTATTTTTCTTACATAGATTTTATTTGATGTGAGCCTAAATAGATATTACATTTATTGTTGTATCATCAACATCTCCATGAAATATAATATTCAATTCATTAACATATACCCAACAAGTTGAAGTATGATATCTCATTCCATATAATTCTTAATACGTTTCCATTTCAATACATTAATGGGAAATGTTATTATCAGAAAACACTTCCAAAAGATAAATTTGGATCCAACATTAATTGAAATTCATGTGATCATATCTTCAATGTGTCTTCAATTTTTGGAATAGTCAATTTGGTTTGTCCATCATTTTAAGGATAGAAGGAAGTGATCAAATTAAGCTCGGTATCAAGATCTTTATGACGATACATTGATCATTTTGATGTAAAAAGGGGAACATGATTAGTCAAAATAGATATATTTGCACCATGAAGTCTTAAAATTTCATTAATATAGATTCTCAGAAACTCTAGAGGTAAGTACTCTATTATAGAGATTAAATTTTTATATTTTATTAGGATAAAAATGATAACCCATATAGTATCATTCTTTCAAGGACTCTGTGGTAGTCATGTAATAATGTCCATGGTAATGTCATCCCACTCCCAAAAAGTAATAGTAATAGGTTTCATGACTACTCATGGAGTTTGTCTCACAACTTTTACTTATTGACAAGCTAAACATATAGACACCTGATGATCAATTTTCCACTTCATGTTATCCCACAAAATATATTCCATTCAAATACTTATACATATTATATCTACCATGGTTTGTAGAGAAGTTTGAGATTTGAGAAACAACCAATAATTCCATTTTTATCTTTTTTATATATGGAACACATTATTTCCATCCAAATTTTTGAACACCATCTTTAAAAATGATGTATGTAAATTTTCCATTTTTCACGACTTTAATTTTATTCTAAATATACTCATCATTAGATTAAGAACATTTTACCATTTTTAATAAATAAGGTTTCATAATAAATTTTTTAATGAGTTATTTCACCACTTTGATAATAATTCTCATATGCATATTTATTGGATCCATGAATAGAATATCCCTATAAATCCAAAATTGGGTCATAAATCAATTATATTTCATAATAAGTTCATACAATATCTTATTTTCATTCCATGTGTGGTTGTGTATTCAGTATTAATAATCCATAAGTACCTCAAGTCATTATCTTTTCCCCATATTGACATTTATCCTTGAAAAGATTTATTTTAGGATCTTATGGTCTTTAGATATCTCATATACTTCCCTATAGAGATAATGACTCAAAATCATCAATGAAAATATTATATCTCACAACATAAGATCACGTTTTAGAAAGTTTTATTCATCAGTTTTAAATATCACTAATTCATTTTAAATAACATTATATATTTTCATTAGTAAAAACCTTGTCCCATGTTCGATGCATCACTATATATCACAAACCCATCATTTCCATATGGTAATTTGAAAATCGTATCATTGGAAAATATCCTATTTAGTTCACCAAAATATTCTTCACATTCTTTTATTCAAAATAAACACAACCCCATTACATGTAATCTATGTTAAGGGGGTGTCCAATCCAAAAAATTAATAATGAATAGGATGTATGTTCAAATCCATTTAAACATCGAAATTATTTCAGAGGATCCTATCACTAATCAGGTCACCTCTAAGACTGTTTGATGGATAGTAAACGATGGAAATGCTCAGAAAGGGGGGAATCCATATGAATGTTTTCCTAAAGAGACACTAATTTTAGATAATACTCAAGGACAATATAAGGTGTTTAATGAGGAGAATTTACAGGGTATTTCATTAACCTCTTCATTAATATGAGAATAAATCGGATGAGGTATGTGTCACTAAGGTGGAAAGTAATGGGCATAATTCATAAGAAGGTTCTGAACATGCTAACAATAATGTCTCTCATGATGGTATGGTCGTGGTGGTCGTTCAAGGAACCATCTCAAAATTCACATGTCCTTCTAACAAGAGACCTAAAGTTTGGGGAGTTGGTGATTGGAATATTTCAGAGATTTTTAAAATATATTGTATGAATAAGTAGGTTGGATAGAAGTCTGATGAAATAGTCTTAATTATGTTTTAAATAAAATCTGAAGAGAGGGTGATGATTACTTGTGACCACGTAACCCTAATTCAATGGAGGAATTCCTTTATGAACTCAATACAAAGTGATAAGGGAGGGATTCAACACCCCCTACATACTAATACATGTTATTTGGAGGTGGTCTATTCATAGGTACCTTCATCTAATGTTTCCAGAGAAAACATGAATATGGAGAAATCAATAAAGACTAGAAAATATAGTAATAAATTTACCCCTTTAGGTGGGGTATTTTGGTATGATAAGGATGATAACACACAACCCCTCAAGCAGAATGGAATTAATTCAACATAGTGTAAAAATGAGGAAGCTAAATTTACCAGACACATAAAGGATCCATGCATGTACCACAATACAAAAGGAAGAAATATGAAATGTAAAGTAAAATGGAAAAGAAAAATGAACGCGACTCAGCATGGAGGACCCCAGACAAGGGGAATGGTCATTAAAAAATTAATATTTTCTTCTAGAACTATCTAGGTCTAGGAAATTCACTAATGTTAAAATCCATTCAACACTTCATCATGTCCTAAAACCCAATTATTTTTTGTTTTGATGATCCAAATTTTCATATTGACAACCAGAAATCTTTCAAATGGCCCTCATGTGGGTACAACATTGTCTAAAAATCATTCATCATTAAAATATTAATTGTTTATGTTTTACAAATCCCAATATCACTCAAGTTATTGATTTCAATAAGGTATCTCACAATGTATTAGTTTCATGAATCACTTTAGGTTGAAATATAGCAGTCTCATTTCTGTAGTCATCCACATACTATATTATTAAAATGGTATTATGGAAATATATTTAGGAAATATCTGAAAACATGAGTCATAAATACTTTATCCTTGGATACATCAACACTATACTGATTCCATAATAAACAATTGAAAATAATTTTAATAGTATTTCTTAGATTTCTCATATTGTAATGAAAAATTAAATCATGTTCAAGTTACTTTTGAAGAATCTAAATTCACATGGAGAAGGTATACTATTATTAGAAGACAAAAAAAGTTGGCTTGATCAATGATTTTTTCAAATAAATGATTGATGTTATGTGAATTGGGTCTCCAGGTCTATTCTCCCTACCAATAATTCATATCATAATCCTATCATTTTGGAAGTCCCGATACATCCTGAAAGGTCAAATAAGCATACATTTCACATCGATAATTGATGGATTTCAACTCTTGGATGCATGGAAATTTTGTTAAAGGACTATAAAATTGAAATTTTTGGCATCCCTCTTCAAAGGTTGGCTAGAAAATTTAATCATATCAATGGGATTTTCTATAGACTATAGAAAAAACCCATTTCCCTACATAGATTTGGAAATAAATGGTGTTGAGGATTTTCTTGCACAATTTCAAATGAGGAATCAAGATTTGAATACTTGATATAGGGAGGAGATACAAGCTCATAAAATTTTGTATGAAACACTGATGATGAAATAAAGGATTGAAAAAAATAGTTGAATGTTAAATGGTTAAAATATGGTGATAAGAACTCAATGTTATTTCATACATTTTAAAAATATAAGAGAGATAGATCTAGTAACAAGGCCATCAAATTTAACGGATAACTTCACACCACTAATGGTTAGATTTTTGATGAAATTTTGGATCACGTTAAATGATTTAACATTGAAAATGGGATGGAATATACACAAAAATAGTTAATCACGTAATTATTTATGTTGAGGGGCACTAAAAGTTAGTCATCATTATGAATCCCTTAATGGAATAAATTAAAGAGACCATCTTATCTCTCAACATGTAGAGTTATCCTTACAGGGATCTGTTCACAAATAAATTATTCATGTTTATATTGGGATATCCTATAGAATGTTGGAACCATATCAATCAAGAAATTTTTTTAACCATTCCATAATTCCAAGTGGAGTGAACTCAAGTTTCATTTACTTGTTTCCAAATAAGGATAATTAAATTTTAAGTTCCCAGTCAGGAGCCAAGTATCACTGAGAGGGCGGGGGGTAAATCAGTGATATCTATTTCTTTTTATGTTTCCCCTTTTTGAAACAAGCTTCGCCTCCTATTAAAGAGTTTAATCCCTGGTGAACACACACAACCAAAGGAACACAAGATTTATAAGGTTCACTACTCAACAAGAGTAGCTACGTCCTTGGTATGGTGCAGAAACAATCCAGTACCACACAATCCGCTAGAAAACAATTCATTGATGTGGAATACAATGAGTAGGATATACCCGTACACTCGTGTAGAACTTTGAAAACAATCCATTAGTGTGTCTGCTCCCTCTTAGCACAAATAGGGTAATACAATGGATCGGTGCTTCTTAATGAGCTTACAAAAATTAAATCTTTCAAAGCAATTATTCACTTTCCTACCCAGAAGCTGGCAGGAACCCCTGGAGAAAAATATCTTGTGCGCCCACTTCCACTTGCATGACATATAATTGTGTGCCTCTTCTTGTGCACTACCTATGGGCGTGTTGCCCTTCATACATGCTAACTTCTTGTAGCCTGTGTGCCAACTAACACTTGCGTGCTTGAAACTTGAGTGTCCCCAACTTGTAGGCCTTGCGCGACCAAAATTCTACTTGTCTTCCCAGAGCTCAAAGATAATTCTCAAATATTGAGCCTTAAAAATGAGAAGGCTAGTCATCTATTTATAGGCATTTTGGTGACTTGCGCGACCAATACTTGTGCAACCAGGCATGCGTGCCAATAATTGTGTGCCACTCCTGACTTGTGCGACACTTTCTAACTTGTGCACCACATTATTTTGTTTGTCATATTTTTATTGGATGATCTTTGAAATATGACTTCTGTGCCAACACTTGCGCGCCACCACTTACGTGCCAATAATTGTGCGCCACTTTATTACCTTTTCCATATTTATGAAATAATGCTATTTGAAATATGACTCGTGCGCCTCTACAGCACTTGCACGCCGACACTTGCGCACCGCCACTTGCGCGCCGCCACTTGTGCGCCGCCACTTGCACGCCTTCTTCTTGCCTTTTTCATTTTTGGATAGTATGATGTTTGAAATGTATTTTTCCAAAAACACTTCATTACTCTCTCTATCCTTCATACAGCTTGCACCACAAGTTCTCCAAACATGTGATGACTGTAAAATACAAATTAGCAAATCATCATCTGATTTATGTCCCTTTTACAAATTGAATTGATTTATCTTCTTTGACAACAAATTACAACACTCTGTAAAGGCTAACTCTTCAAACTTCCTTCCCCATCTAACTTGGTCCCAACAATATCCCCCATTGGATTTTGTTGTCAACCAAGATTCATAAATCCCTGAACTTTATAACCTTACGCAATGGATTACTTATCAACAATTTTAAGCCTATGTGAGATAAATAATTGTAGGGAACAAGAATTATTAACAACCAAAACCATTTTGTCCAAACGGAGTGACTATGAAATCTCATGATCATATCTCTTCATCCTTCTTCCGAACATCACTCAAAATAGATTTCTAGATTCTAATTCATCATTCTTCACTTCTTCAACATTCCTGGAATACAGAAAAAAAAATTTTCCTACAACCACTCTAACAAACAGTTAGAATAGTTCACACACATACATGCTAGATTCACAGCTTACCAACAACTCCCCCTTTGTGCATGAATCTATAAGGATATATTAATGAAACAATTCTCCCCCTTGAAAACACTATCCAAAGCAAGATGAGATTGGGGATAGAAACAGATACCTTAACCTTGATTAGAAGGAGTTTGGACACCCATGTTCAACCTCAATTTTTTAAATGGTTCCTTCGGTAACTATTTTGTGAACATATCAGCAACTCGTTCAGATGTAGGAACATACCCCAGACTCAATTCATTCTTCTCCACCTGCTCTTTGATGAAGTGGTACTTTATATCAACGTGTTTTGAACGAGAATGTTGTAATGGATTTCTTGTAAGATTGATTTCACTTTGATTATCACAACCCAAGAGAAATGGTAGCTTTACTTCAATAAGTAGATCTTCCAGTTGAATCTTCATCCATATTAGTTGATTTGCAGCTTAAGTAGCAGTAACATGCTCTGCTTCAGTTGTTCTAAGAGTTACTAAATTCCGTTTCTTGGTATGCCATCTAACAAAACTTTACCCCAGAAAAAAACTCCACCAGATGTGGATTTTCGATCATCAACATTTCCTTCCCCATCAGCATCAGAATACCTAAATAGATCAATATTTCCAGATCCATTATACCTGATTCCAAAATTTGTTGTTCCTTTGATATAACTATGAATTATTTTTCTAGCAATCAAATGTGATTCTTTTGGAGCACTCTAAAATCTTGCACATAAAGTGGTAGCATAAACGATGTTGTGTCTTGAGGCAGTCAAATACAATAGACTTCCAATTAGTTTTCAAAACTCTTTCTAATAAACATCTTTTCCTTCCCCATCTTTAGAAAACTTGGTTCCCACTGAAATCGGTGTGGAAAATGGTTTCAAATTTTCCATGCCAAACATCTTCATAAGTTCCTTATCATACTTTTCTTGAGAGTGAAAAATGTGATTCTTCTTCTCTGAAATTTGTAGCCCAAGAAAGAACTTCATTTCTCCTAGCATGGACATCTCAAATAACTTCTTAATCTCCTCAGAAATTTTTTCACGTGATATTTAATCATTTTCAGAAAATATAATATCATTGACATAAACAATAACAATCAATGAAAAATCCTGACATTCCTTTATATAGAGATTGTTGTCAACTCTCCATTTCATAAATTTCATATTCATTAATAAAGTATCTAATTTAGAATACCATGCTCTCAGAGCCTGTTTTATCCAATATAAAGCCTTCTTCAACCTTCACACATAACTTTCATCCTTTCCAATAAAAAATTCCACAAGGTTGATCAATGTAAACTTCCTCGTCAAGGTCACCATTAAAGAATATGGATTTTACATCCATTTAAATGATTTTGTAACCTCGGTGTGCAGTAATAGAAAGAAAGATTATTATTGTTTCTAATATTTCCACTGAAGCAAAGGTTTCATCAAAATCAATGCCTTAAATTTTTGAATACCCTTTTCAAACCAATCTTTCTTTGTTTCTTATTACTTTACCTTCTTCATTCATCTTGTTTTGGAAAACCCACTTTGTACTAATAATGTTCTTGTTGTCCGGCTTGGGTAAAAGTTCCCAAGTATCATTCTTCTATAACGACTCGGCCTTTTCATACATTACTATTACATCGTTTCAAAGATAAACAACATAATAGTATTACACTTGGAGGATCCAAAGGTTTAGTGTCTTGGGAAAACTAGGACCATACATAACAAATACAACTTCAAGCATAAACATTCATTTAATTTCTTCTTCTATTGCTTCTTATTGGAACTTGTCCTCTCCTTAGTACAAGTAGCCACCTGAAGATATACATCAAAAGGGGTGAGCTAAAAGCCTAGTAAGAGGATAAATAAGAACAATATAGCATGGGGTGAGCATAATCATAACATAGGTAAAAGATCATGAACATGAGAGGAGCATAAATAGAATACTTGAAATGTGGAAATGCATAAAAATGAAACATCATGTCTTAGTGGTTAACTACCACGCATACTTGTGAACCAAGATAGCATCTTGTTCACACATCATTTTAAATTTACTAATGAGATTCATCACTCTACCCAATGCATTGGAGCGCTATATAATTCCGGGTGCACCTGTCACATTTAAACATTTATATTGCGCTATATAATTTCAGGTGCACCCGTCACATCATAACATTATCATTATCATGATTGACACATAGAACTCATATCAAACATGTACATAAATAGCCATGTAAATTAATGGGTTTAATCTCATAATAACACATTCATAAGCTTTGGGTTCCCAAAAGAAGGAGGGAACAACATACTTGATACAAGAACCATCAACCTTGAATGAGAGGTAAAAGGTGAGTTCTTGAAAGAAGTGTTCTTTTGGAAAACATTTTTATGGACATACAAACCAGTGACATACATGTATATCCTAGAAAAGAAAAGGAAATGATGAAAAAATGATCTTTTAGGAGTAACCATATCAAAAAAGGAGTGAAAGAGGGAGAACCCAAAGGAAGAAAATTGGGTTCGAGATTTCCCGTTACCATGTACCCGAATGCATCCTTCACTTTAATGTCCTGAATAATGAAATTATATTCATTAATTAGAAATAAAGAACCATGTGTAGGTTAATAGGGTTCATTCTGGTTTCATTATGTCATATTATGTTCCATTGGATGACTTATAGATTTTAAAAACATTGTTCGGGGATGTTCGTTTTTATGGTTTTCTTGAGTGGTTCACTTGTATTCTTAAATTGAAGTTTGGGTAGATCATGAGTAAACATCTAGAACTGATATTACATGTTATTAATGATATTACAGGAGTTATAATGATCTTATAATGAATCACATTAGATCCACGTGGATGAATCATTAGATAAGAATTTAATGATGGTTATTTGGGTTAATTTGAATGGTTTTTGGATCACAATGAACTTGTTTTAACTTTTAACTTAGTAATATGGCCATAGGTTATTTACAGAACTTAAAAGAAAAAATAATACATATAAAATATTCTGGTTCAACCATAAAAATGGTTTCATGACCAGATATGAAGGTATAAATGGAAAAATAGAGCATGTCGTTTTTGATGGTGATAAATTAACACCTCGTGAACAACGTTTTCTTTAATAAAATAAAAGGAATATGGAAAGGGTGTGGGGTGATATAATATCCCATTATAATCATAAATTACATTATATGTATAATAATGGAGTTAAAAAACAATTTTGATGAATATAGGTGGGGAGAGATCAAGAAAGGAACTTGAACTTGAAAGGAAATTAAAGGAGAAGAGGGAGAGAAATTACCGCTTAAATATTCCTCTTGAGATCCTCCTTAAGGAAGCTAGTCTTGGTCTTTTGATGAGAAAAAAAGCTTTTGGACGTGGGGTAGGTGATATGGAAGATGTTTGGGCAGAGTTTAGAGAAGGCTTGGAGCTTGAGAGGTGTGAGGAAAATAGGGAGTGAAGGGTGGCTTTTATAGTGGAGGGGAGAGGGGTTTCCTTAATATAAAATTCATTAGTTTATAAATTTCCCCTAAGACAAGGAATAGTGAGTCTTTGATGACCAATAATAGTGATTTTATAACGTAATCCCAAACCAAGTGGGCTTACATCAGCAAAACATCATGGATGACTCAAATAATACATTATTTATCATTTATTGTGAATTATCGGATTCTACTATTCATAAAAAAATCAAGTATCTCATAAAAATCCCAAAACATTACCCCAACCATTTTTCGACGTGTAGAATCCAAAAATGAATTACATTTTTCAAAAATAATTTTTTAAATATTATTAATTTAATAGTTAAATAAAATCATAATTTACTTAAAAACAGTTTTTAAGATTAAAACTAATCTTATAGTTCTTTCAAAAATTACGTAGGGTCTTATAAAATTATCTAAAAACTATTAGAAATCAATTCAATAATTTATGAATACATTTCATGGAAATAAATATTCTTTTAAATTAATTAATTAATTATAATTATTTATTTATGACTTATAAAATACCCAAAACATTTACTAAGGTCAAATTGTCACTTTCTAAGATGTCTAAATTTTATTTTCTTGTTACTCTTATTTTGGATGATTTACTATTCATAAGGGTCATATTACTATTCATAAAGGTAGTTTACTATTCATAAGGGTAGGTTACTATTCACCAAAAATTATTTTTGTTTCATTAGACTCCAAAAGTCATCTTGAACACAACCGTGAATGTCGGATTTTCAAAATTCCAAACATAGAAGTGACAAACTTATGTTTAAAGTTTACTTATCACTTATTAGTTCATTTTTTTGTGTTTTCATGTTATTTTACGACATATTTATAAGAAGGGAATTTCCATTGAAAAACATTGGTTCGTTACATTCTTCCCCCCTTAAGAAATTTCGCCCCTGAAATTTCACTTTACATAAACAGGTGAGGGTACTTCTCCTTAATTGCCTCTTCTGGTTCCCAAGTTGCTTCCTCAAACTTATGGTTCCTCCACAACACTTTGAAAAGATGGGTTGTCTTTTTTCGTAGAACCTTATCTCTCCGATCCAGAATCATTACTGGCTGCTCCCCATAGGAGAGATCATCTTCTCGCTGCACCACGTCTGAGTTTAGTACATGTGAGGGGTCTGGTATGTACTTCCTCAGTAGTGATACATGAAACACATCATAAATTTGAGCCATATTTGGTGGAAGTGACAGATGATAGGTCACGGCTCCTATACGGTCAAGGATCTCAAAGGGGCCAATGTATCTCGGGCTTAACTTCCCTTTCCTCCCAAATCACATGACTCTTTTCCATGGAGATATTCAAAGGAGGACATTATCTCCAATGTCGAACTCCAAGTCCCTTCTAAGGATGTTAGCATAGCTCTTTTTCTGACTTTGAGTAGGTTTGATGAGTTTCTGTATGACTTGAACCTTCTCTATCGTCTCTTGAACAAGTTCGGGACCAAGTAGCTTTCTTTCTCCAACTTCATCCCAATAGGTTGGAGTTCTACATCGCTTCCCATAAAGAGCTTCATATGGAGCCATCCGAATACTCGAGTGGAAGCTATTGTTGAATGATAACTCAACCAATGGGAGATGCTGATCCCAACCACCTTTGAATTCAAGAGAGCAGGCACTTAGCATATCTTCAAGCGTCTGAATAATCCTTTCAGATTGGCCATCGGTTTGGGGGTGATAGGCAGTGCTGAAATTTAATTCAGTACTCAAATCATGTTTAAGGATCCTCCAGAACTTAGATATGAACCTTGGATCACGGTCAGAGACAATTGAGAGTGGAACACTATGCAGCCTCACCACGTCCTTCACATATATATTTTCAAGTTGATCAAGCGAGAGATCTTCCCGAATAGCGATAAAATGGGCAGTCTTGGTGAGTCGGTCAACCACAACCCATATCGAATTATTCCCCTTTGACGTCTTTAGGAGACCCGTGACAATGTCCATAGTAACATTTTCCCATTTCCACATGGGTATAGGCAATGGCTACATCATACCTTTGGACTTTTGCTGCTCAGCTTTAACCTGCTGACATACCAAGCACCTTGATATATATTCCGCAATCTCCTTCTTCATGTTATCCCACCAGAAGTGTTCTCAGAGATCACGATACATCTTGGTACTCCCAGGATGTATTGAGAAAGTTTATCTATGTGCATTATCCAATAGCTCCTTCTTTATCCCGGGAGATGAAGGCACACAAATCCACGTTCCAAACCGAATCACACCATCATCGTCGACATGGAACTCTTGCAGCTTCCCTTCCATTACTGCATTCACCCTCTTTTGTATCTCCACATCATCCCTTTGTGCTTCCTTGATATTCTCTTGAATAGATGGTTGCGCAATCATTTGAGAAAGGTAGGATGTATCTCCATCCCTTGTGATTTCCAAATCCATCCTTTGCATATCCAAGAATATTGGGTCTTTCTCAATCTGCAACATGGATAGAGTAGCAGGTTATTTTCTGTTTAGAGCATCAGCTACCTTGTTTTCCTTTCCATGATGATAGTGAATAGATCACTCGTATTCCTTGATTAGCTCTAACCATCTCCTTTGACGCATGTTGAGCTCCTTTTGTGTGAATATATACTTTATGCTCTTGTGGTCGGTGTATATGTCACACTACTCACCATAATGGTAGTGCCGCCAGATTTTCAAGGAAAAAATCACGTCTGCCAAATCTAGATCATGCGTCGGGTAGTTCTGTCCATGGATCTTCAACTGTCGTGAGGCGTAGGCTATCACATTATCATTTTTCATGAGTACACAACCCAAGACTTTTTTTAAGCATCACTGTATATCACAAAACTTTCTCCACTTTTTGGTAGTGTGAGTACAGGTGCAGTGATTAGCCTTCTCTTTATCTCTTTGATGCTTACCTCACATTCTTCCATCTAGACATACTTTACCCCTTTCCTTGTTAACTTAGTTAGCGGGCTTGAAAATCATGAGAATTTTCTCACAAAACGTCGGCAGTACCCAGCTAATCCAAGAAAACTACGAATTTCTGTCACAATAGAGTGCCTGGGCCATTCTTCAATCGCCTTTGTCATTGAAGGATCCACAGAAATTCCCTCACTTGTGATCTCATGTCCCATGAATGTGACTTGATTAATCCAAATGTCACACTTGCTGAACTTGGCGTACAACTTCTCCTTTCTCAATGCCGCCAACACAAGTCTTAGATGTTCTTCATGTTCCTCCTTTATCTTGGAGTAGATGAGAATATCATCGATGAAAACTACCAAAAATTTGTCGAGGTAATGTCTAAAGACTCTATTCATCAAATCCATGAAGATTTTAGGGGAATTAGTAAGTCTGAAGGGAATCACCAAAAACTCATATTGCCCATACCTTGTACGGAAGGCAGTCTTCTGAATATCTTCCTTATTCACCTTTACCTGATGATATCCAGAACAAAGATCCACCTTTGAGAAGTATTGAGCTCCTCTTAACTGATCTAACAAGTAATCAATCCTTGGGAGAGGATACTTGTTCTGTATGGTGATCTTGTTGAGTTCCCGATAATCGATACATAGTTGAATGGTTCCATCCTTCTTCTTCACAAAGAGCATTGGCGCACCCCAAGGTGATGCACTAGGGCGTATGAACCCTTTGTCCAGATTCTCTTGTAGCTGCTTCTTTAAATCCTCCAGTTCGATAGGAGCCATCCTATAGGGACACTTCGAGATAGGAGTATCTCCAGTTATTAGTTCAATTGAGAACTCTACCTCACGATATAGGGGAATTCCGGGTAACTCTTCAGGAAATAAATCGTCGTATTCCCTCACGATGGGTATTTCCTCAAGGTTGGAACTTTCCTTTTACTAAACCATTTGGGCGAGGTATGTTTCTTCATAGGGAATCAACACCCACACCATTGAAGGATTTTACAACAGAGATTCATGATCTTCCTTTCATTTGTAGAGGAGCATGGAATGGTTTGGAATATGAAAATATATTTCCTTTTCTCGACAGTTGATATGAGCTCTATATAACGAGAGCCAATCCATTCCCATTATAGCGTCGAATTCCACCAAGGGAAGTATTACGATATTTTCCGAAAGAATCTTCCCACATACGTCAACAGGAGAAGAGTCAATCACTTGGGTTGCAATGATTTCACCACTTGGTGTTTTTACAGATATCTCTACATCAAGGTTCTGGGGCTTCGATTCTATAGTTCTAGCAAACTTTCAAGATATAAAAGAATGCATAGAACCAGTATCAAATAAGAATTTTTCCATTCTTGAGTGAATAGGAAGTGTACCTTGTACGGCTTCATTATCATGCTCCACCTCCGCAGTAGTGATGGAATAAGCCATCCCTTGTTCCTTTGGCTTTGGTGGCTACCGACGCTGATTACCCTCGAGGGCTCGAGGTTTAGTGCACTGGTTTTCATAGTTCCCTAGCTCTCTACAGTTGTAGAATTAAACCATGAGTGGTTCTCTCCTTTCATCGGCTACATTATCCTTAATTTTTGTGTCTTCTCGACACTCTTGTGCATGGTGTCATTATTTCCCACACTTGAAGCATTTCTCCGTCCCTTTTAGGAAGTTCCCATTGTGCAACTTCCCACATTTTTGGCATGTGGGTCGTTGATTTTTCTTCCCACCTTTGTCATTAGATCCACCAGCTTGAAAATCCATCTTTTTCTTCTTATCACCATTTCCATGAGACCATTCTCCAAAATCCATCTCCACTTTGATAGCACACCGAACAACTTCTTCATAACTCCCATAGTCTCGAATTGCAAGAGCCTTTCTAAGGTGTGGTTTTAATCCACTAAAGAATCTATCAATTTTGCTAACATTGTTGATAAGAAAACCCAAAGCATACCTTGCGAGTCTTGTAAAATTTGCTTCATAGGTTGTGACAGATTCTCTTTATTTTTTCTTGAGCTCTATAAATTCTCTCTCCATTTTTGTGTGAAGAGTTCTTGGGAAATACTTATTAAGAAACATTATCTTAACATCTTCCCATTCCATCTCTTCAATTTCCTCCCTTGGCATGGTGTTCTTAATCAAAGCCCACCATTGATCAGCTTCTCCATATAGACGATAGACGGCTAGAGTAACCTTCTTCGTCTCAGAACAGTGAAGCACATAAAAGATCTTCTCTATGGAGTTGACCCATAGTTCCTCAACTAGTGGATCGGAAGATCCACTAAACGTTGGTGGTCGTTGCCTCATAAAAAATTCAATAGTCAGCTGCTCCCTCTTTGGTGAAGGAGGATGATCCCCATTATTATGTTTATTGTTCATAACCTGAGATAATTGGGTAAGCATCGCCATAAAGTTTTGAACTCCACCTCCCAAATCATTGGGGATGTTGTTCGGGAAATCATTGCATTGGCCCTCACATGAGTTGTTGTCCTGATTTCTCCTAGTTCCCACCATTTTCTAAAATAGAAAAGGATAGAAAAAAACATAAGTAAACAAGTCACGAATAACTTATTCATTTAAAAAATTATACAAAAAACGTAACATATGGGATCCCCAGGTAAATATCCTTGTGTTCTAATTTGAACTTAGTCTCATGTTGTAGGT
The DNA here is from genome assembly GCA_963277665.1 of Viscum album. Classification (NCBI taxonomy): domain Eukaryota; kingdom Viridiplantae; phylum Streptophyta; class Magnoliopsida; order Santalales; family Viscaceae; genus Viscum; species Viscum album. Next base: position 1,977,157,920 of record OY728146.1, on the reverse strand, counting down.
TTTCTCTAGGGTTCACTAATCATAATCCCCAAATTATCTAAACCTTTCATTTGATATCAACTATAACGAACCGACCTTTTCTTACATTACTATTACATCATTTAAAATATAAACAACATAATAGTATTACACTTGGAGGATCCAACGGTTTAGTGTCTTGGGAAAACTAGGACCATACACAAAAAATACAACTTCAAGCATAAACATTCATTTAACTTCTTCTATTGCTTCTTATTGGCACTTGTCCTCTCCTTAGTACATGTATCCACCTAAGGATATACATCAAAAGGGGTGAGCGAAAAGCCCAGTAAGAGGATAGATAATAACAATATAGCATGGGGTGAGCATAATCATAACATAGGCAAAAATCATGAACATGAGTGGAGCATAAATAGAAGACTTGAAATGTGGAAATGCATAAAAATAAAACATCATGTCTTAGTGGTTAACAACCACACATACTTGTGAACCAGGCTAGAATCTTGTTCACACATCATTTCACATTTACTCATGAGATTCATCACATTACCCAACGCATTGGTGCTCTATATAACTCCGGGTGCACCCATCACATTTAAACATTCATATTGCGCTATATTATTCCGGGGGCACCCATCACATCATAACATTATCATTATCATTCTTGCCACATAGAACACATATCAAACATGTACATAAATAACCCATGGTAAGGAATGGGTTTCATCTCATAATAACACATTCATAAGCTTTGGGTTCCCAAAAGAAACAGGGAACAACATACTTGATACAAGAACCATCAACCTTGAATGAGAGGTAAAAGGTGAGTTCTTGAAAGAAGAGTTCTTTTGGAAAACATTTTGATGGACATAAAACCCAGTGACATACATGTATATCCCAGAATAGAAAAGGAAATGATGAACAAATGATCTATGAGGAGTTACCATTTCAAAAAAGGAGTGAAAGAGGGAGAACCCGAAGGAAGAAAATTGGGTTCGAGATTTCCCCTTACCTTGTACCCGAATGCCTCCTTCTCTTTAATGTCCTGTATAATGACATTATATTCATTAATTAGAAATACAGAACCATTTTTACGTTAATATGGTTGATTATGGTTTCATTATGTCATATTATGTTCCTTTGGATGACTTATAGAGTGTAAAAACAGTGTTCGAGGATGTTTGTTTTTATGGTTTTCTTGAGTGGTTCACTTGTATTCTTAAATTGAAGTTTGGGTAGATCATGAGTAAAAATCCAGAACTGATATTACATGTTATTAATGAGATTATATGAGTTTGAATGATCTTATAAAGAATCACATTATATCCATGTGGATGAATCATTAGATAAGAATTTAATGATAGTTATTTGGGTTAATTTGAGCTGTTTTTGGATCACAACGAACATTTTTTAACTTTTAACTTAGTAATATGGCCATAGGTTATTTCCAGAACTTAAAATAGAACATAATACATATAACATATTCTGGTTCAACCATAAAAATGGTTTCATGACCATATCTGAAGGTATAAATGGAAAAAGAGAGCTTGTCGTTTTTTGAAGGTGATAAATTAACACCTCATTAACAACGTTCTCTTTAATAAAATAAAAAGAAGAGGGAAAGGGTGTGGGGTGATATAATATCCCATTAGAATAATAAAATTTCAGTATATGTATAATAATATAGTTACAAAATAATTTGGATGAATATAGGTGGGGAGATATCAATAAAGGAACTTGAACTTGAAAGGAAATTAAAGGAGAAGAGGGAGAGAAATTACCTCTTAAATCTTCCTCTTGAGATCCTCCTTAAGAAAGCTAGTCCTGGTCTTTTGATGAGACCAGCAGCTTTGGGACGTGGGGGAGGTGCTAGGGAAGATGTTTGGGCAGAGTTTATAGAAGTATTGGAGCTTGAGAGGTGTGAGGAAAAGAGGGAGTGAAGGGTGGCCTTTATAGTGGAGGGGAGAGGGGTTTCCTTAATATAAAATTCATTAGTTTATTAATTTCCCCTAAGACAAGGAATAGTGAGTCTTGGATGACCAATAATAGTAATTTTATAATGTAATCCCAAACCATGTGGGCTTACATCAGCAGAACAACATTGATGACTCAAATAATACATTATTTAGCATTTATTGTGAATTATCGTATCTACTATTCATCAAAAATTCAAGTATCTCAGAAAAATATCAAATATTTACCCCAATTATTTTTTGACGTGTAGAATCCAAAAATGAATTCCATTTTTCAAAAATAATTTTCTAAATATTATTAATTTAATATTTAAATAAAATCATAATTTACTTAAAAAAACAGTTTTTAAGATTAAAACTGATTTTATAGTTCTTTCAAAAATTATGTAGGGTCTTATAAAATTATCTAAAAACTATTAGAAATTGATTCAATAATTTATGAATAAATTTCATGGAAATAAATATTCTTTTAAATTAATTAATTAATTATAATTAATTATTTAAGACTTATAAAATACCCAAAACGTTTACTAAGGTCAAATTGTCACTTTCTAAGATGTCTAAATTTTATTTTATTGTTACTCTTATGTCGGATGATTTACTATTCATAAGGGTCATATTACTATTCATAAGGGTATGTTATTATTCATAAGGGTAGGTTACTATTCACCAAAAATTATTTTTCTTTCATTTGACTCCAAAAATCATCTTGAACACACCAGTGAATGTCGGATTTTCAAATTTCATAACATAGAAGTGACAAACTTATGTTTAAAGGTTACTTATCACTTAGTAGTTCATTTTTTTGTGTTTTCATGTTATTTTACGACAAATTTATAAGAAGGGAATTTCCATTGAAATACTTTGGGTCGTTACATCTTCTCTATCTGATCAAGCTCTTAATTCATTGCATGAACCAATTCTGGATGCTCAAATGCTTCATTTACATCATTCAGTTCAACTTTCTAATAAAGAGAAGTTTGTGATATAGCATCCATTGTTCTTATTGTTTGAACCCTATGATGTTTATTTCAAATAATATTCTAATCGTCCACTTGTTTCCTCAACCTAAGATGAGTTGTTCGAACTTCATCCTCATCAGTTGAGATTTATGAGTCATATTCCTCTTCAATGGTAGGATAAACATAGTTTTTAGCATTATCAGTATCATTAACAAAAGATTATCTATCCTACTCAACTTCCACACCAACACATGACTGCTTTTCTTTCTCACCATTTTCAACAACATTTACATTTTAAGAATCAATAATTATTCTTGTTTCTTTGTTGAGACATATATATCCTTTTCCTTCTGGAGCATAGCCAAGAAAAATTCCACCTTTTCCTCTTTGCTCAATCATTCAAAGGTTTCCAACTTTCTTCTTTATAATGCATGGACTCCCAAATACTCTTAAATGTTTCAGACTTGGAGTTTTTCCATAGATCATTTCATATGGAGTCATATCTGAGTTTGGCCTATAGAAGCATCGATTCGGAATATAAACAGTAGTTCTCATGGCTTGCCTCCAATAATAATGAGAAAGACTATGTTCAAGTAATATAGTTCTCCCCATTTCCACCAGACATCGATTCTTTCTTTCAGCAAACCCATTCTTTTGAGGTGTGTATGGTTAACTAAATTCATGCCGAATTCCATGTTTCTCAAGGTAACTTTAAAACTCTTCATTCTTATACTCACCACCATTTTTAGTTCTCAACTTCTTCAGTGAATACTCAAATTCCTTTTCCGCTTTCCTCCTGAAACTCTTAAACATTTTTAGAGCATTTGACTTATGTCTCATGTACATAACACAAGTAATGCGAGTAAAGTCATCAATGAAATTAATGAAGTACTTATCTCCATTTTTTGATTACTTTCTCATTGGTCCACATATATCAGAATGTATAAGTTACAAGGGTTGTTTTGAATGAATTTGAACTCTCTTATGAAAAGAGTTTGTAATCTTCCCTTTTTCACAAATAGTGCAGTACCAATATCTTCTTCATGATAAATCAGGCATATCTCTGACACTGTCTCACGTTGATAACATTCACATAATTCTCTAACACATATGTCCCAGACTTTTATGCCATAACTGATTTTCATCCACTACACCCATGTAACAAGAGGTCTTCACTTCACCAACTTTGAACAAATTCCCTCCTGTACGTTGGCCCCTTGTAACTATATTCCCATAATTTTCACTTTTCACAAAAAATCCATCATTTCTGAATAGAACCTTGTTGCCCTCATCATAGAGTTTTGAAACACTCAGAAGATTATCTTTCAACCCATCAACATATAATGTTTTCTTAGATTTCATTTTTTCTTTTTCGGTGATGGCTGATCCAACACCTTTGATTCTCAGAGATTCATCATTTCCAAATTTAACGATTCCTTCTTTGATGTCTTTCTCATTTTTCAGCAACTATAAGTATCCTGTCATATAAGAAGAACACCCACTATCAATCATCCATGGAAGTTCTACTTTTGTAGCTTTCAAAGTAGTTTTGACAACAAGATATTTTTGTTCTTCCTTTTCATTCACTTTCTGTTGTTCTTCCTCCAATTTCCTAGTCAGGTCAATGTGTTCTGGACAGAAAACCATGCACTATTTCTTTTCAATAATATCAGACCTGTCCCTTTTAGCTTTTAAAAAGTCTGGCTTTTGAGAGTTATTAAGAATCTTTTTTTTCTCTACTAACACACTAAGGCATTCCTTGGAAATATGTCTAGGTCAATCACATCTTTCACAAATAGTTTCCAATGGTTGGAAGCTATTCTCAACTTTCACATCAGTCTTCTTAGATATCTTCTAAAATTTATTTGGAGACTTTCTATTTTGAAAGGATTGACTACCCCTCAATCATTGTCTTTCAAAACTTATGGAATAGTTGTAATGTTTTTGGTTGAACCAACACATATTTTCTTTGTGTATGAATCCACTACAATACCAGTAATAACCATAGAAAAAATATTTGCCTCTGAATCTTCTATACTGACTAGATTTATGAACACGCTTCTCAACAACCTTCTTAATAGAACTATGCTGACCATCAAGCTTCATGTTTTCATTTTTAACTCCCTTTCTCATTTCAGATTTAACAACACCATATGTATTAGAAGTATTTCTTGACTCGTGATTTTTATGAAATTATGATTTTTCATCATTGTTGACTTTGACCACATACACGGTCTTTCCATCCTTGTTCTTATCAGAGTCAGTTCTGTCTTTTAATTCGACCTTTGAAGGTAACTTTTATGGATCCTTGTTTGGTTCATTCTTACTGGAACATTAACCAACTTTTGAGATAGAGTTTTTGAAACTGATATTTATTTATTTAGATTTATAATGTTTCTTTTGGACAAGTCCCAACTCTTCTTTTTCATTCATCTTTACATCAATATGATCATTACGATTATTTGTATTCTCAAGATAATTTTTCATATAATCAATCACCTTATCCATCTTGATTTTCTCATCAGTAAAACCTTATTGATTGTTTAATGTGGAATTTTTATTTATCAGCTTGTTGTTTTCCATCTCAAGCCTTCAGATCTTCCTCAACCATTCTTTCAACTCTTCTTTCAGATGATATTCAAGTTGAGTTTCTTCTTCTTCAGAACTGTTTTTGTCGTACTCTTCATTACTCACTGCAGTAATAAAGGTATTATCTCTAGTTTTTTAGCAAATAATTTCTCATATTCATCTTCACTATCTTCTTCATCTTCATCTTTAGATAAAAAGATTTGTCTTTTTGATTTTAAGAACTTTTTATCCTTCCCCTTTGAAAAATATTTATCTTTGTCAGCTTGTTTCTTCCACAACCTTCTTGGCCTTCTATTATCATCATCAATGACTTCTTATTTATTCTTTTAAGGATAGTTAGCTGCAAAGTGACCAACATCTCCACACTCAAAACATTTCAAGGGAAGTTTACCCTTGTATTTCTCTGTACCTCTTTTCACATTCGTAGAAAACAAGGATAAAATTTCTTAAAATTTTTACACACCTGATCCTCAGAATTGGATTCACCAGCATCATCTTCAATAAGAGTCTTATTTTACTTCTCTCTCTTTGTATCCTTGAATGACATTTATCTATCAGCTTTTGTTTTTCAATTCATTGTCTTCTCTCTTTTCATCTCTAAAGTAATGAGAGTGTTACGAAAATCATCCAAAGATAATGTTTCAGGGCCTCTATCTTCAAATGAAGAAACTTTATCATCAAAAATGTCAGGAATAATTCTAAAGATCTTTTAAACAACTATAGAATCCTCCATCATTTCACCAAGACATCTGATTGTACTGAAAATATCATTTATCCTGGTAAAGAAATCCCCAACAAATTCAGATTCTCCCATTTTCAAATCATCATACTTTAGTCTTCAGATTTGTAGTTTATCCTTCTTCACTTTTGTATTTCTTTCATAGATGTTCTTCATTTTGTCCCAGATTCCATTGGTTGTAGCAACACCTTTCACTCTTAAAAATTCACTCTCAAAAAGAGATGAAATTAATACATTTTTATCTCTTCCATCATTCTCAAGGTTCTTCTTATCGACAAGAGTAAGAGGAACCTTGTCATCAATAGAACAAAATCCATTTGTTGTAGTTTCAAGAAATTCATATCGAAGAGACATAACATAAGGCATCATTATTTCTTTCCAGATGTGATTGTTCTTTCCATAAAAAATCGGAACCCCCTTACAGTTCATGCAATTTAGATTCTCCATCACAACTTCTCTTCAACCACTTCAGCAAATAATAAACAAAGGGAACCCGTCCCTTTGATACCAATTGAAGTTCCCAGTAAAGATCGAAGTATCACTGAGAGGGGGAGGGGTGAATCAGTGATATCTTTTTATTTTTAAGTTTCCCCTTTTTGAAACAACCTTCACCTCCTGTTAAAGAGTTTCTTCGCTGCTGAACACACACAACCATAGGAACACAATATTTACATGGTTCACTACTAAAAAAGAGCAGCTACGTCCTTGGTATGGTACAGAAACAATCTAGTACCACACAATACACTAGAAAAAAATCCTTTGATGTGGAATACAATGTGTAGGATATAACCTTACACTCGTGTAGCACATTGAAAACAATCCAATAGTGTGTGTGCTCCCTCTTAGAAAAAATTGGGTAATAATATGGATCAGTGCTTCTTAATGAGATAAACACAAATTAAATATTTCAAAGAAATTTTTCACTTTCCTACCCAGAAGCTAGAAGAAACCCCTGGAGAAAAATAGCTTCCATTCCCACTTCCACTTGCATGACATATACCTGCGCACCTACAACTTGTGCGCCTCTTCTTCAGCGCTTCCTACATGCGAGCTACCCTTCAGACGTGTTGCCTTCTTGCATCCTGCGCACCAACTAATACATGTGCACCTCCAACTTGCGTGTCCCCAACTTGTGCGCCTTCTAACAACCTCTAAATTGTGCGCCCAAATTTCTACTTGCGCACCCAGAGCTCAAAGATTATTATCAAGTATTGAGCCATAAAAAATTAGGAGGATAGTCATCTATTTATAGGCATTTTGGTGACTTGTGCGACCTATACTTGCGTGACCAGACTTGCGCGCCTATAATTGCGTGCAACTCTTGACTTTCCCGACACTTTCTAACTTTCATGCCACATTATTTATTTTGTCATATTTTGATTGGATGATATTTGAAATATTACTTGCATGCCACTTATACTTTATTTCCAATACTTGTGCGCCACCACTTGCATGCCACCACTTGCGCGCCACCACTTGCGCGCCAATACTTGCTTGCCAATTTCTTTATTTTTCCATATTTATGAAATAATGCTATTTGAAATATGAATTGTGCCCCTCTATAGCACTTGCGTGCGAACACTTGTGCACCGCCACTGGCGCACCGCCACTTGCGCGCCGCCACTTGCGCGCCGCCACTTGCGCGCCGCCACTTGCGGGGCCTTCTTCTTGCCTTTGTAATTTCTGGATAGAATGATGTTTGAAATGTGTTTTTCCAAAAAACACTTCTTTACTCTCTCTATCCTTCACATGGTTTGCACCAAAAGTTCTCCAAACTTATTATGATTATAAAATACAAATCAGAAAAGCATTGACTGATTTATGGACATTTTACAAATTGAATTAATTTATCTTCTTTGACAAAAAATTACAACACTCTACAAAGGCTAACTCATCAAAAATACTCTCCATTTAACTTGTTCCCAACACAATTTATATCAAAGTCTCAAGGATCCTCTCCTTGAGAACATTATTCCCAAAAATTTTAGCAAGATCATTATGAATTGAATGGGAGGATTTGTTAAATATCACATGACTAAAAATAATTTTTGTTTTTTCCAAATAAGAATATTCAAAACTTCCTATTCACATCTTTAGAATGTATGAACCTTATGAAAAATAAAATGAATGAAGTTAAAATTTCACTTAAAATTAAAATCTCCAAGGATTTTGATACATTAAAATGAAAATTTATTCTTTTTGTCCTATAGAATTATGTTTTCAAAAATATGTTCATCAAGATAATTTGTACCGTTATCAATTCTGAAACATTGTGCATTCTTGTTAATAGAGTCTCTAGAGGCTTCATTCAACGTACTAGGTTTCTCATACATGGTGATCCACTATAGGGTATCATCTATTCAATTTTTTATTATTATTTGAGAACATTTATCAATGATATTTCCCATATTGTATTTATACATATATTGTATGCAGATAACATCCTGTTTCTTAGGAAAGCCTCAAGAATGACCATATCTTTTATTAAGGCCCTCATTTCCCATTACGAAAATCTGGTTGGACAATCCATACTCTTAGAGAGGTCACCTATTGTTTTTTGTTAAGGTACAATGATTGGAAATAAAAAAATTATAACTAAAAGCCTTAGTGTTTAGAGGGGTTATCTGTTTTTTAATTACCTTGGTGTCCCTTTATTCAAGGAAAAGTGTATAGAAAATACCTTGAAGGAATTTTCTCTATAGTTTTTCATAAATTGTTCTTATGGAAATGAAATTACAATGTATCAAGTGGGACAGGTGTTCCTTGTCAGGTTTTTGAAAACATTAAAGTTTGTGTAGTCATTCTCATTGTACAGGCGGCCTAGAAGTCTCAATAAGTAACTTCAAAGCATGATTAAGAACATTTTATGGATAGGGTTAGCATATAAAAATAATTTGGTCATTATTTCATGGAAGGAATGTTTTAAACCCACTGAGATGGGAGGGCTCAGAATCAAAGATATTTGGATCTTTAATGATTATCTCATTTGGAAATTTTAATGGAACTTGATCTCTAATAATGATACATGTTGTTTATTATCTAATAGGTTTAGAGGTAGGATGTTGAATGGTTTTTAATATTATCAGGATTCTTTTTTCTAGCCTTAAATTTGGCAGTCATGTAATGAGATCATACGAAACACTAAATGGATCGTTTGTAAGAATTCTTCCCTCAATTGCTAGAGCAATTGATGGATTTCCTTATTGTTGAATTAATATCACAATAATATAATGATGGTGGTCATTTACCTATGAATGTTATCATAGAGATTCTGAACTACATGTTTATGGACATTGATACTCTAGTTTTGAAGTGGAATCATAATAGAAAATTTAATGTCATGTACTAATATAATCTGGAATGTGGAGGATCCACCAGGACACCATCATGGTTTCTTAAGTTCAAGCTACATTTTTTTCATCCTTATAGGGTTATTCTTCTTTGTGACATCTGAAAAAATATCCTACCTACACATGAACAGCTAAAATAATCTAGAATACATTTCGTGTCATCTTGTCTTCCTTTCAAGAATGCATAGGAGATTGTTCAATATCTATTTTTATATTGTAGGTTTTCCTAGAATTTATGGTCTTATGCAGGTTTTGTCATTGGTGGGACATTTTCACCTACCTACATCTTGATGATATCATGGAGTTCACCACTACATTTGGCTGTAGTGAGCATATAATGAACCTGTTGTTGGTAGCAGTAGCATAAATATTATCATTATTTTGGAATTCTATAAACTCCTGGTTGTTTGATGACCATAATACCTTGGTCTATATAGGTAGTGTATACCTTCACATGGATGTATATGATACTTCAAATCTTCAGGTTAGAGCCATGGACAACCTCCTGAATGACTTGAATATTCTTAGGCTACTGGGTGTTGTAGGTAGGTAAAGGAGGACCAATGTCCTCAAGCACATCTTATTGATTCCATAAATTAGTCTATGACATGATCTTAACATTTATGGTGCATCCTATGGCATGTTGAGTCTCTCAGTTTGTGGGGGGGGGGTCTTCTACACAAAAATTTTTTTTTGACAAAGGTGGATTTTGTCATTACATTTGTATTGGAATTGCATATGAGGGTGAACTATGGTGCATTATTCATGAAATCAGGTATGTTGTCTAATATTGTTGGAACTTCATATGTACTGAATCTAGCTCTCAAATGGATATTAAAGCCTTGAAATCAAGAATGGGGAATTTTACAATGAATATTTTATCTTATTGGATTTAAAATATTAATCTTGTCAATTTCCTCAATTTATTTGTCTCACATGCATACAAAGAGGCCAATCTGGTGGTCGATGTTTGGTCAAAGAAATTTTTAATGGATCTGAATAAGATACAGTCATTTAAATCCCCATACTATTGTATGCCAATGGTGGATACAGATATGTGTGGACTTATACTCTCTTTTATTTGTAATAATCTCTTATTATTCTTTATTATATTTACCCTTTTTGTAAATTTTGTTACGACCGGTTTTACCGAATCCTAGGTTTTGGTGTATATTTTATTTTAATGTTATTACATGGGAAAATTATTTTTAAATTTTCATAATTTTAATTAGTTCATTTATATTAAAGATCTTCCAATTATTATTTTTTAAGTGTATTTTATTCTTGATTTTGGTATAAAAACATTTTATTTTTAAAGAGGAAATATTTCTGAAAACCTCAATTCTTTGCATTTTTTCAATTTAAATTTAAATTAAACGATACAAATTATATTTTTTGAATTTTGAAAAAATTATTACATATTTCTAATCCTGAGGTTAAATTTTTATAATTATTTCACTTTTATTTTTTATTCAATATGAATCGTAATCTTGGAAACTTTTGTTACCATGGTAATGGGTAAATTAGAAAATATAGGTTAAAAATTAAATGATGAGGACTATAAAATGACACTAAATCATGTCCAAATGTTATTGGATGATTCCATTTCATCCATAATAATTATTGGTTGTAATATATAACTATTATTTTCACTTAAAATGATTTTATGACCCCCATAATAATTTATTTAATCAAAAGTAAAAGATATCACATTCATGATTTAAATAACAATAAAATTTTTAAAATAGAGTTATCCATATTATACATTACACATAATTTTGTAATTTCATATATAAAATATTTATATTAATAGTGATAATTTATTTTTAAATATTGTTGATGTAATAACTACCTTAAATTCTTGCACAACACTCACACAATAATTATTCAATTAATGGAAGAATAGAAAATTGGATATTAAGAATATTAAAAATATATATATATTTTTGATAATTAATGAAATCTAAAAAATTTATAGATTTTCTTATAATATTAGAGATATATTAATATATATTTTTCAAATTTATCTTGTTGTTTTTATTTTATTATATTCAAATTAATGACTTTTCCTTAAAATTGGAATTATGCATATTTTATAATAAATAATATTTTATTAAATGTTATAATATTAATATTAATATTAATTTAGAGAAAAATATTTTTATAATGGTTTAAATTTACATTAATTATCCATTTATTGGTATTTTGTATTTTTAAATTAACTATATTAACCCTCAAAGAGTAAAAATACATATAGTCACGGTAAGAGTTAGTGGGGGTAAATAAGGGTTAACACAAAAAAGGTAATAGTATATCTATGACATAAACATATAAAAATAAATTATGGGATGAATATTATATGACCATTATCACCAATGGAATTAATTTTAATTACTGAATGAAAAAATTTCCATGAACATAACTTATATAATATCTAAATCAATGATAGTTACCAAATGACACTCTCTTTATGTTTAATATATTTAATGTGCCCACATGGGAAAAAGGAAAGTATGAATGAGTATAAAATTTATCTTTATATAATAAAAACAATTTTAATTTGAATATTTTATTTTAAATTTTTAAAAATTGTATATTTTCATAATTATTTCTTCAAAGCTCTACAAGTATTTATTTAATTAACAATAAAAAAAATAATTGAATTTTAAATGTATTAATTTTGATATATTTTGAACGAGATAATATTTATAAAGAAATTTATTGATCTATATAATAATTTAGATATTTTATAAAGAATTATATTCATATTCACCCTTTTTCGTAATGTATTTGAAGTTAAATTAAATGAATAGTGTCACAATTGAAATTATTGATAATTTATCAAAATAATATTTCATTAACTTATCTAAAATTCATTAAAATATTATCCATTACTATGTTAAGGGAATATGGTTTATAAAAATAATTAATGGGACATTTATGGGTCCTTTTTTCAATTTATAGTAACATTATTAACCCTTTTCAATTAAAATAATGGTTACCATTATTAAGGTTTAAAATAATACACTATGGGGTTAATAAAAAATAAAAGGATTAAAATGAAACAGAAAATTTTATAAATTGTATTTTTTATGATATAATAACAATATATAATCTTATATTTAAACACCTTTCAATTTTAAGTCATTTTTCATGGTTAATATTTGTAATATAATATAATTTTTTGGTAAATTCGAAATGTTCCGATCATTTATATTATAAAAGTGAACCTCCTAATTCACCTCTTTAAACTAAATTGATCCATATATCTAGAAAAAACACAACCCATATACCTAATAAAATTTACTATCCAAATTATATAAGTTCTAGTCTTCTCAAATGACCAACAGAAGAGACCTCTATAAGATATCTAAATGAGAAGTTTTGAAAAATAAATTATCTCACTAACTGACCACATTGTTTTTCTAATCATTATTACCAATAATAAATATATATTTTTTATAAAAACATAATATATTCAATATACTTAATATTATTAAATTTTATTATCATCATTAAAAACAAGTATATTTCATCTTTCCCCTCATAAAATAATTGAAATTAGCACTTGGTCATACATACAGCTTACTATCTGCACATAGGGATTCAATTAATGTTTCATAATTAAAATTAATGGATGGGTATTATGATGAGTTTAATAAATATATCTGACATATATTATATAATAATTATACATCAAATATTAATTATTATTTATCTTTATTTCATTCCATAAATTGAAAAATTAAAACACTATTCATACATACGTATGGCCTACCATCTCTACAAATGGTGTAATTCATATTTATATTTCTACTATCTACGAATAATTATAATAATTTTTTATAATTATTATATATTATTCATATACCATGATAAATATTTCTTAAGTAATGATACAAAATATTAAAGTATAAGGACTAAGAATTACTAATTGGAACATGATTGTAAAACAAATCTCTTCTCACCCTTAACAGTGATTTTAATAACACATTATTAATAAATAGGTGAAAATATGTTATAAATAAATTATATGTGGTATGATATAATTATGTTTATGGAATAAATTTATAATAAATCATTATTTATTATACAGTAGTTTTGAATATGAATTAATAATGCAATGATTTTATGTAATGGTTTATTTGACAATCTCAATATTATTCGATATTGTTTATGTTCAACAATCCATTGTGGATTATTTATCTTCCATGTTAATTTTTGGAAAAAAAAAATTCAATTTTTTTTACTATTTCCCTATTAAAGGTTAAATTAATTTTTATCCATAATTTACATTTTACAATATGGTTTGAAAGTAATATTTAGATAAATTTATAAATCAGGATCTTTTTGAATATTCCGACACTAAATACGGAAGGAATTATTTTTTAACATATATACAATGGGATTTTTTTCTAATTTGATTAAGTATTAATATATAAAATCTTCTTTTATGAATATACAATGTTTTTTAAAATAAAATTATTTCGATTGAAATTGTGTGGTCATTAAAAAATTATTTTTTTCAAAATGGAAAAGATATCTTCCTCAATAAATATTTCAAGTTATCTTTCAAATTAATTATCAATATACAAAAACATTATTTTATGTATTTTATTATTTAATGGTTATATGATCCAAGGAAACCATCATAATGCATTCTCATGATGGTTTATGTTTATGATGACATTATATTTATAAATCATGTTACTTTTCCCTAATTTATTCAATTATGAAATGTTTATGAAACCCATTTATTTTCATTTCTTTAGATATGACGACTGATTTAGATGTGTATTGTACAAATTTGTAAGGATTTAATTATGTGAATAGTGTTATATACATCTTCCTCCAATTAATTTGGTAAATATTTATATCTCATTAGATAAATAAGACTATAGTTTAGAGTAAACTAGGTTTAGTAATACCGGGCTAGAACATGATGTAAACCTGGTTCTGTACTATAGGGTTAGAACTACATGTAAAATGGTCGAATAAATATGTGATGGAATGGGGGTTAACCAGGTTTAATAATGTAATTTTTTCTCAATGATGGTCTTTACAATGACCCTTGACTAGTATGGAAATTATTTTATATGTTTATGTGAATGCTAATATTCCATGTCTTAGGGTATGTTAAAAATAAAGAAAAGATAACAAATGAGAAAAGGAAAGGACAAAGTAAAACACAAAGACATGCCCTCATCCATAATAGAAATCTATAGATCACAAAGATCAATAACATCCCTAAAACCATAATCAAAACCACCAACATCTTCAGCAGATTCCCACTCAGATTGCGAAGTTTTTTATTGATAATTACAAAGTAAATATCCTTAATCATTTCTTACTCTGGTGTAAGATGTATTTTAGACCTGGTATTCCTTCCATGCCCTCACATTGCAACCCCCTCATTACACCCGTTTCCCCAACCTCATCTTTTTGGGTGCCTACCCCACCTCCAAGATTTTGACAACAAAGGTCATTCATGTTCAGTCTCAACATCTTGCACATCAATTAGCTCACCAGAAGACTTTTTGTCATTCATTGGATCCTCATTAATAAATTACACAAAAAGTATTCACATCTGCAACATCAGGCATTGAGTGATCCAGGTTCTGACGAGAGCAAGCTTACATGAGAGTCACCAATCGAAAGCCTTCATTTTCCACCATAGTAGTAGAGACCATCTTCTGTCCCAGATAATCCACTACCTCATCAAACCAAACCTATTTCATATCAATCAAGAAATTTACCTCTTTCACTCATGAGGCACCCCTTTATTTGATCCATCTGAAAAACATGGGTGACCACCACTTCCAACCTGTGAAAAAGCAACACCCAAGGAACAAGGAATCATGGATGGTCTAACCGTAGAACAATCATAATTGATGGAAGAAGGATTAGTTTGAGGGTTAATATCCTTACCATTTTTCTCCAAGTTTATACCCTTCAAAAGAGAATCCTTAAAAGAAGAATTGTCCTCATTCATGCGGTTATCCTCCTCTTCTTCCACATCTTGGAAAGCCCATGACTTACTGGACCTATCCAAGTGAGGTGAGCAGCATAAAAAATACCAAGAGACATATATCCCGCATCGTAATCATCAGGAAGGATACCATAAACACTAGAATCTGAGCCATCATTTAGATCTTGATGCATCTACGACTGATCTAAATTACCAGAATGGTTCTTTGTAAGCTGCAGACCTCCAGTCACAACATGACCATAATGGGAACATGATTCACTGAAGAGAGTCTTATAGTAACTGGATCTTTTGTGTTCATTGGTTCTTTTAGGATTCAAGTTTTAAGGACATCCAATATATATTCCATTTATTAGGATTATGGTTTTATACACATTACACAATTTGAAAATATTATGTTCATGTATTTATACCCTTAAGATTTTGTTTTGTTAGATATCTCCCTTATTTACCCTTCCTGAGCATCTAATATCACCTAATTCTTATTTTTCTATCCCCAAGATATGAATAATGGTTTTGGTATGGTATTTTTAAGATTAATATTATGTGATAAGATCATTTTGAGGATTTCATAAAATTAGAAGATTGTATATGTAATCTCAAATGGATCGAAACCTTTAAGGTTTCGGCATGGATAATATTGTTATGTATTGAATATTAATCAAAATGGATGCAATATTTTTATATGAAAAGTATGGATAATTATAGGTATAAAATAAAAGTTAATTTTCTTAATAGCACTTATATCCCTATCATAAATTAAAATAATCATTTATCCAACTTTATTTTTAACAAAGAGAACATGTGATCCCTATGGTAAAACACTAGGCTGAATAAATCCCTTATCATACAACTCCTCTAGTGGATTATTCTACAACAATTGTTCAAAAGTGGATATTCTCTAGGGATTCTTTAATATTGGTATTTCATTATCGATAAAATCAATGGAAAACTCAACTTTATTATCTAGGGTATATCCCATCAATTCCTTAATAAATTCATCAATGTATTCCAGTACAATCGTTACATCCTAATTTTAATGATTTTCTTCTCCATCCCTAGATTTTTCTTCTCTTAATCGACATGAAAATCATTTTGTAAAGATACTAGGGGTGTATTTATATATGTCTTGAATAATGACGTATCCACTCTAAATATACATAATTAAACCACTTCCTAGACAATCAAAATTTCTTTCTTCTTGTAAAGATGTTTTTGTTTCATGATTTAAAATCATGCACATGAAAAGTAATATATAGAATTCAACCTAAGTAATGATAATTCGGTCATAAAATAAATCATGTTTATGTCTCATTATGGGGACTTCCTAACACATCCTTTTATAGTGATACATCCACTAAGAGTTTTAATATCCAAATACCTCGCTAAATTAAATGGTAAATGTATAATTTTCATAGAAAACTATTTAGATATAATAGAGTGTAAGGATCCCAAAATCAAATGAATCATCAGATAAATTTAATGATAGTATTAAAGTGTCAATCACATCATCATTGGGTACTTCTAACTCAGCTATAGTGATCGCATAAGCTTGGTATTCTCCTCTTGGCCTCTTCTGTGGTGGATTCTCTTGACACATGGGACATTGGTGTGAATAATTCCCAATTTTTATTATAGGTGAAACATTGAAATTAATTTATTTGTTTCCTCCCCTTGTATTCATTAGCCCGATTCCCCTTATCAACACTATTATAACACAATTTTATTCCCTTAATGGAATTCCCATAATATTTCATTACATAATTTTCACATGATAGATATTTATCCATCCTCCTCATCCCCATTTATGTATTACCATTCTCTTTGTTTCCCATTTAAAATCTTATACTTTTGTTTCCCCATGAACATATTCATTCTAGAAAATTACCACTTCATTTTGATGGAACATAAAACTAATTCATCATTTGATGAATATATTTGAGAGACTAGTTCCCTTCTTGGAATCAGTTTAATCCATTTACATAAATAGTCCACATTTAACTTTGTGTTTCATATGTAATATATAGAATGACAAGATTTCTACTTAATGGTTACCTCATACTTTAAAAAACTTTCTTCATTCTCATTCTTTAGTACATGGTGATTTATATTCATTTCAATTTTTTCCCTTGAGGGAAATATTTTTCTAAAAAATTATATTTAAAATATTTCCAATCCATAAGATTTAGTTCATTTTCTTCACTTGTATTATGGATCAAGGACCAGCAATGATCAGAATCACCTATGACTCAATATAGGAGAATATTTTTGTTCAATGGGTTACTCCATCTAGGAAAGGTTAATTTTAATCACCCGATTAAGTTTCCCTAACATAAACATAATTTTCATAGTTCCAATACAATATATATGGGATTTCTTATCAGTTAAATCTCTACATTTGACACAAGTATTAATTTCCTTCTTCCTTTTAGAATCCATTTCTAAATAATGTAATATACTAGATTAGGTCATAAAATTGTAAAATTTAAATCATAATGTAATATTCTAAATATTATTTAAACATAACATCAATTAATATTTCCGACTTATAAATCCTATTATTGTAAAAATGATTTATTTGAAGTTATATTTATTTGAAAACCCTTCATAATTGTTTTAATGAAAATGGGAATTATCCTAATAATTTACCCTAGTGTTGTCAAAAAAGATGCATAGTAAGGACCATTTTCATGCACGAAGTGATGATTAGGTCTATCCTAATGTTTCATTTTCTGAGTTTTATTACCTAGGTATCTTTTTTCCAAAACCACTTGTAATTTTAGTATTCGGATAGGGATGTATTTCTATGAAAACCCACATAATATCTTCTATAACAAAACATTTAGATGTTATTATACAATTATCCTCAAAGTATATGATATAGGTATGTTACATAATCTATGTTTTCCTTAATCTAGTTCCACTGGTTTCTACAAAATTTCCTCTGATAGAAACTATAATGAGATCGACCTCTATTGCCTAAGGCCAGTTCCTTAACTTATTTCATAGGCATAGATACAATGGGTTGAATCCATAAGTACCAATTAGTTTACTAGTTCTAAAGAACCAAATACATATGTGGTACCTATTTTATATTTGGAAAAAAATGAAACATTACACACAAAAACAGCAAATATACTACATCATTGAAAACGCATTCAAATATATCTTTTTTATATCCTTGAAAATAAAAATAAAATAAGGATGAGATCAAAAAAATAATAAGGGTTAAGTATTTTTGATTATATAATGGGTCAAAATGAACAATAAATATGGAATTGTAAATAATTGAACACACATTACATTTAAATAACATTATTTCATGAATTGATAAGGCACAATCTTTATGGTAACGTATATAACTGAATTCTCATTCTATTTAATCAATAATGTGACATTGAAATTAATATAGAGAAATATAACTTTGAAAATCACATGGATAACAATTACTGAATTCATAATAACGAAAATTAATAATTATTGGACCCTATGATCTCAAAAATCAGGATACCTCTATAATTAATACATTTCACAACATATTTTAAACCATATAGGTAGAAACACATTTGTCCGTATTATTTTTATCATTTGACCTATATATGCATTGATGGACTATATTATATCAGCTGCAACCCATCACTATAGGTCCAAATCATTCCCCATTTATGGAATAATATATTTAATTCATGAATAAATATTTATGATCATAAAATAACCATATTTTGTAAAGGGTATGCATTTATCAATATTTCCCAAGTAAATCAAATAAATTTCAAATTAAACACCATTTGTAATAATAGAAAACTATTTAAAAATTAATCATATCCATCATAAAATAATATATCTATTTAATAAAAATTTATTTTTTGGGAAAATTACCAAATTAAATGGATTTATTCATGATCATTTTAACGATCATAGAAGAAAGTGATATTGTTCAATAGCTTTTACCTCTTGGTGATTTTCAAATGAAATCCCAATGGATGAAATTATTCAAATCCAGACATAAAATAACTTGAAGTATGAATGAATCATGATATTAAATGTCAAAACTATAGTATATACACCATATAAAAAAAATTAGGTGTACAATATTTCAATACGCCCCAATAATGGAAAATTGACAAGAAGTATCTTTCCTCACAGATTATATTAGATAAAAGTTGTCTAACCTAGTTTATAATGGTCTAAACAATGTTATTAATATATAACATAACCATATTAATTTTATTATTGTCATATATGATCATATTATAACATATTACCAACTATCCATTAAAATTTCATTAATTTATTTATTATGATTCTTAATTTCTTTTTTTCTCATTCATGTTTTGACATGAAAGTTATAGATATTATGCATATTGTATAATTTTATCATCCCTAGTATAAAAATCAGGATATTATTATCATATTTATATATCAATTATAATTTTAATTCAAATAATTAATGATTATTTTTGGAAATTAAGTATGTCACGATCATAGAGATGGTTGGTCATGTGTATACATGATTAACATTTACATTTCTCAACAATCATTATGGAAATGTGGTGAGTATTATTTCAAATATATATAATGAAAATAATGACATAAATACGTTATTATTTCAATAAATAAATATATATATAATTCTTGTGGTGTGTTGATGAAATTAGAGTCACATTTCATTGTGAAGGATATTGTCCATGCATACATGAATGATGTTATAATCCTTAAGTGAGTGAAAAGGTAAGAAGTAAAATGATATTTTGTATTTAAATAGTGATAAATATGTCATTAATATAATAATTATATCATTATTATCACATATAATTATTAAATATATACTTATTACCATCCATGTAAATCTTTATTGAAAAATGAATCATATTCTTTCCCGAGGGGAGAGTTTGCTATACAGGGTAAGAGACATTATCATACCTCCTATAAAATTGAATGTAAATGGTATATATGGTATAATGAATATATATGTATAATTATATCATAAATATAATATATATATATTTATACATTATATCCACCATACATAACCATGAAATGTTGTAATGAAAAAATGAATGACATCGGTCTGTGAGGTGGTAGTCCTCCATATAAAAAAATAGTGATTGCACAACCCATTTAATTTAAGTGGAGATGGTTATAGGTCATTCCATTATCTTAAAAAATATCATTATTTTTTATATACAAAAGTTATTATATTTTAATGTTTTAATAATATTTAAATTAGATAGAGAAAGAAATATAACATACACGCTCATTGAAGAAATTTACTGCTGATTCAGCTAAACTCAATAAGTTTCTACCATAACACTTCTTATGATGGATTTATGTCCAATATAATGATTATAACATGTATTATGGATTTTTTGAATTTATTTGCATATTTATAATTTAATAAAAAAATTTAATGGTGTGAATAATAGATAAGAGTGGTTGTAATTTTAAAAGTGAGGTGTGTGTCACACCTGTAATGTTTTGAAAATATTCAATAATTACAACATTTTTATAATTAAAACCCCTAAAAATTGTTCTTTATAGATCACAGAAGATATTATGTTTACATAGTTCAATCTAATGGGTTTTGGACATGTTTTGAGGTCATTTTTAATCCTTATAATGTATTTTAATCACTCGGTAAAACTATTTTTATTAACTATCTTAATTAATTTTTAATGTTATCACTATTCATTTTGTTCAAAAATAATGTTGAAATTTTTATAAATAAAAAATTATTATGATTAAAAATATGGAATCCATTTTCCCAAATTCAATTCATAGAATTTAAAATTTTTATATTAAAATTAATCCTACATATGTAACGAGGAAAAAGGGTTTTAAAGAGAAAATGTGCAAAATCTTACAATGTTTTAATATCTAGATTAAATATGAAAAATATTAAAACAATTAAAATTGGTTTAATTGATATAAAATTGATTTAATTTCACAGTAAAATAAATTCAAAGTATATTTAATCATTATAAAATATTTTAACTAAAATTATATTTTCAATCTCTTGTTTTCCTCAATTCATCAAAAAATGAAACATTTCCTAAAAATAACAAAACATCACCCTAAGATAGTTGTGAAATTTAAGTTTTAAAACTTAATTAAATTTTCTAAAATAAAATTATTGAAAGTTGTAAAATTAATTTTTAACAATCTCTCTAATTAATTATAAAACTTTTTTTCAAAAAAATACATTTTTTTAAAAAATATATCTTTTTCTTCTAAATGATTATTATATTCAATTATAATTAAAATATAAAAATGTATGTGTTTAAACTATAAATTTTTAAAAATTATATTCTATTCATTCCCAAAAATTTTACTGAAACATTTTCAAGGAAATATTTAAATAATACTTTAAGAGAGTATCATGTTTTGTTTAACCTTAGTATTGCGTGGATCACAAGTTATTGATAAAAATAAATTTAGTCTAAAATAAATATATTGTAAATTCTTTGGGTGTTACACAATGTGATATAATTTTCATTTTATTTTTAAATTTATTTTAATAAGGAAATATTTAATTAATTTATATGATATATATGATAAAGAAATTATTCTATATATTTCAATTCATATTTATCTTTCTTTCCTTCCATTTTTGAAACATTGGAAACATCATTCATGCATACGTACGACCTATCTTATCCATTAATGTTTTAATATATGTTTCCATATATATCATATATGAATGAATATAAATATATATACTGAATTTTTTTGATATTATATCATGATTATAATTATGTAAATGGAGAAACCATGATCAATGTATATGGACCAAAACTATGAACCAAATCATACATTTAAAATGAAGCATTTATTTCTAGGAACATTAATTTTAATAAATAATTTGTAATAACAAGGTGATAAAAGGTTATATGTAAATAATATAAGTTATATTAATTTATGATTATGGATTTGTAATTGATGCATGAGAGACCAATATTTATTATACGATAGGTTCAAACACTTATGAAAGAATTCAACTTAAGGTAAGGTATTTTTGGCTCACTTATATTTATATGTGAACGAATTCATATTATAAACCTATTTATTTTAATTTTTTATATAATTTTGATGTGTCATGGATTTATTCATATTGAACATTCAACGGTTTGTTTCTCTACTAATGTTTATAGAGACACACAGGTCTAATCTTTAGTGACAGTAATATTTTATTATAGTCGATTGTTTGTTTTTATTTTTATTTTGAATGGGGTTTTTTCAGATATTAATTAAATTTATTTATGGACGAATATTTATTTCATAATTTTTTAATTTTTAGCATGAGTTCACTATTGTGGATATAATATTATAATATCCAAGATATTTGTGTTATATTTCATTAAGTAAACACTGAATTCTATAGATGATTTTGACCAAAATTCCCAAGTGTTAAAAATTTAATGCAATAATTAACATAATTGGGAGTCTAATATAAATTAATAATTTTTACTTTTAGTTTTTTTATAGATCCAATAATTTAGGTAATCATAGCATTAAACAAAAAATTTCATTAATTCATGACATTTTATGTTTAACATATACAATGTGAAACTAAAAAATATTTAATGAGTAAAATATATAAATCAATTAAGATCCCCAAAATTATCACTCTCCCTAATGTAAGATTTAATGATCCATATATATTGTTAGAAACTATTTTTATGGGACTATGACGAATTTGGAAAATTTCTAAAAATAAAGGAATGAGATGAGAAAAATAATTGTCCACTGAACACACACAAGTAGAAGTCGGTGAACACACTCATTTGATTGAAAAGGAAAGGTAAATAGAAATATGTTTAATAGGAATGATTTATAATATATTAGCATAATTTTTAACTGAGTAATAGATCCTTAAGATGAAACATGCCTAAAAATTCAAATAACAGTATAATGAAACTTACACAATTACAATACAAAACCATTAAAGTACATGAAATAAAAGAAAGGAGGAATTGTCTCTCATATAGAACCTTAAGTTTCTTATCCCCTCCATAGAATTTAGGAATTATTTTTTCATTCCAATGTATCCTCCAAAGTGCATATGTTATAACCTCTTTTATGGAAAACAGGGTGATGAATTTAAATCCAAATGTGTTTCACTATTCCCTTCAAAAACAACCCTTCTATTTTTGTCAATAATATGACAATTTTAAAAGAAAAATAATCCAGATATATTTTTCTTAAATATTTATTTTTTTATTGTTAGACATAACCCAAAAATTAATTCGTTCATTGGAATATTTGAAAAAAGTTTATGGTTGTTTCACTAAACAATGTTCTGTTTTCTAATTTACCCTTGATTTTTTCATAGTCTAAATGTGAATGAATTTATGGTATTGATATTCCCTAAAATTTAAAACATTAATGAAACAAATTTGTTAGAATATATATTTACTTTACCCCCAATAAAATCTTCTCAATTGGAATTTTTGATTGAGAGAAATGTTGATAATTTTTTTCTTTTTTCAAATCCCATATAGAATTGTTTTTATAGACTTTCATGCATCAATTGGGACAATTATTGGTTTATTTGGGCCTTCCAATTTTTTCCAATATATAAGTAATGTACTTATAATTATTTATGATAAAAATTTAA
The DNA here is from genome assembly GCA_963277665.1 of Viscum album. Taxonomy (NCBI): domain Eukaryota; kingdom Viridiplantae; phylum Streptophyta; class Magnoliopsida; order Santalales; family Viscaceae; genus Viscum; species Viscum album. The sequence goes on along the minus strand of OY728146.1, from coordinate 1,977,133,725 downwards.
TCTTTACATTTGTATTGGGACCAAAATATATAACATAATAAGAGGCCCAATTTCATTAGAATATTCAATGTTCCTTCTTGTGTGGTCTCTATAGTCCCCCAATTTTCTAAATTACCCAATAATCATATTCAATGATTTTATTTAAATTGAATAAGGATGAAAATTATCAAGAACCAAATAATTTGGAGTATTTTATTAAATTATATGACCAAAAAAATAAACTAAACTGAAACTGAATAAAATATAACAATTCTCATTATATATGTTTTTGATCAAAAAATGAACATTTTAAAAAGATTTTGTTTTTCAGAAAAAAAATGTTTTGAGAGTAGTGTAATATACTAAATTGATATGTAATATCAACTCCCGCACACATAATATACTGAATTTCATATTCTAAAATTAATATAAAAAATAAGAACATTTGGACTCAGTAAAAAAATTCCACCAATCAATAGATGGAAAAACTAAGTTGCTCATTAATAATGAATTATATTACTTTTTTTTCTGCAATCATGTGAAAATAAAAATCATTTTTCATGGTAATATTTTTAATTGGAAATTTTGGGCACTAAAAACATACTCCTCTCAATGTGATGTAAATTTATTCAATGGACTTCCCTTATTCACCAACCAAAAGTGACAGTAATATAGTTTTTATGATCAATCATATTCAATTTACTTTCATAAAGTTAAAAAAATCAAAATTTATATATAGGTTTTCTTGTGGATATGGGATGGTAGGAATATAATGCCCCAAGTAGACGAATATAGGGTTAAAAACTAACATAGAAAAGAAATGAGCAATTTTTATTTTTTGAAAAATAACATTAAAATAAATGAGAAAACTTTTTTAAGGGAATGAATGTTTTAAGGAAGAAAAGATAGAGAGAATATTGGAAGGGGATGTACAAAGGAAATATGCACAAAAAAACAATACATCCTCAATAATTCAGGAAAACATGATGAAAGTGTTCCTTTTTTCATTCTTTTTTATATTTTTGAATGTTTCACTTTTAAAAAATCTCAAAATAATCTCCCAAAACTTTTTTCATCTCTTAATGACACTAATTGAAAAAGTTATTACAAGATGAAAGGTTTTGAAAGATTCATTTTTGACCTTCCCAAGACATGAAAAATTGTTTTTATCTTTTTTCACCTCTCGTTATTTTCATAATTTTTCTGAACACATTTCAATAAAATTTGTAAAAACTTTACATAAACATCAACCCATTCCCAAGACTAATGAAATTAGAACCTCTCCACATAGTAAAATTGATTTTTTACCTCAAACATATGGTGAAACATTGGAAATAAAGTAATTGGTTCCCAAAATGAAATTGATTATCCCACAATTAAATGACAATAAAATACTCAATGAAAACCAATTTAGATGGTGGTGGTACATAGTTTTCTGCATAAAAGGTAGCAATTAGAAAAGATTTTGCATGGTCTTGAAGAAACATTCCAAAGGAGTGTCAATGTATGAGTAATGAGAGGATATTTATATATTTTTATTCTCATATGTTTCATAAAATAAATCTATAATATTAATGTATATTAAAGTCGTAAATTTATCTCGAACATCCAAAAACTCATGACTCACAATCTAAGGTGAAAACATAAAATATGAAATGTTGTCCATAGGTGACCTTTTCATGAATTCTAAAATTTTTCCACATGTTTGGCATAGATTCATTTTCAAATTCAAAAATTGAGAATTCAAAATTTATTATCCATTATAAAAAATATATTATAAAAATTTATGATGAAAAAAAAAATATTTTAACTAAACACTAGTCAATGGATTCCCCAAAAGGGTTGGTTAAAATTTCCTAATTCATTCAAAATAAAGTATGATTTTTTTCCAAAATAGGTTCACATAAAAGAGAGAGAACAATTAAATGGTTCATAATGTTTTAAAAATAAGAGATATATTTAGAATGGTTAAGGAATAAGAGTAAATATAGTAAGATATAGGTATAGAGAAAAATAGGAGGAAGAATATAGAGATATAGATTTAAAGGTAAATAGGTGCACCAAGATTAGATTTTGTAGGTCATCATCTCCATCTAGTGGTGGGTCTACTGTAGAAGTTGAGGATACATTAGATGTTAGTGTGGTTCTTTGTGTGTGTGTGGGTGTGTTTCCTCTCATTTTGATGATTTTATTATTCACCATTAATGATGAATTTTATTTTTAAAGTAGGGTCTTGGAAATTGATTTCAAAAAAGGGAAAACATTACTAAGAATATTATAACATTTCCAATGAGAATAGTGTTGATGTTATTGAATTTAAAATAGATAATTATAAAGAATTGCCTTTTTAGTTTCTTGATATACCTTTAATAGGAACTTTTTTTAGGTGTTAATTTGTCTTTTACATTATAAATATTGTTATTCTCGTAAGAATCATGTTGAATATCCTATAGTTCATTCAACTAAAAAATCCCTATTCACTGAATTTTTTACAATCAAAATTACATGGTTTCATGGCCCAAAATCAGTTATGTTAGATTTAATCCAGTAAATAACATGATTAAAAATACTATCCTAAATTTAGAAACATATATGGGTGTTTAATTCGTATCTCAATCAGCCTAAATCACTTAACTAAGTCTTTTAAGCCATGTTTTTTACTATGGGATAAAAAATTCCCTCATGAACTCTTTTCACTTATATTTTGGAAAGTTCATACATGCCATTTATTTCGGGGTGACATAAAGTTGAGGTTTTATGTATATCACCATTGATATTCAAAATATATTCCATGTTTTTATTATATAAATGGGTTCCAAAGACACTTACCATACCACATGGTGTTCCAAATCGATGGAGGATATGGGTTTTGATGAACTAACTAATAGTATGTTCATAATCTAGTCTAGTTTTTTTCTCGACCCACCTAGAAAAATAGTTGAATCAAATAATAATGTAATAGTATCCATTATAAATGTTAATGGTCCCATAAAATAAATTCCAAAAAATCATGATCTCACATAATTTTAATGTATTTTTGGAATTTCATTTCTTTTCGAAATTTATCCAATCATTTTGATCATAGGATATGATTTCTAGAGTTAAATTATGGTCTAAAGTGTCCATCACGAGGCGTTGAGAGTAATAATTCAAGGATGAATGAATTTAAATCTTTATCAACACATCTCTTAATCACCACGTGATCCCCTATTTTCCAAATATCATAATCTTCCAAAAATATTACTTTTATTCCATTTTAATCTTCTATTTTTATTACTTTAAAATATTTTAATGAAAAACACTAGTTACCTTGTAATTTCAATTGGGGCATTCCATGGTAACTTTGTACTAAGAGATGAGAGGTTTTTAGTGGGTAATTCAAGGTCGATGATTTTAGAATGAGAAGAATAAAAAATTTACTCTTGTGATCAACCATTGTATTTTATTTTCCATACCTATCCTTGATCTCAAGGTCATACTCATAGAAAATTAGGATAACTCTTATTATCCTTAGTACAGAATCAATTTTATTGAGTAAGAACAATAAATATATATGTTCTATGAAGATTATTATTTTAGAACCTAAGAGATACGGATGGAATTTATCCATGGGAAAAACTAAAACTAAATGTTTATCTTCCATGATTGTATAGGGGGGATAGAATTAATCCAGTGTTGTTGTGTCATAACAGATGAAATGAATAATTTTTTATTTTATTTGAATAAGAAAATCCCAAATATCCCTCTCAAATGCATCAAACATCGATTCTAGGGTTACAAACTAATCTAGGGGTCATATTATCAGGGGAGTAGTAATAAAAAATTTATTTCAAAAAATTATTCATTTTAATCCTCATTTAAATGGTATATAAAATCATTTTTGATTATATGATTGAGTGTTAGATAAATCCATCAAATTTTCTAAATGAATTGCTAGTATAAACTAGTATGACCAAGGAATGAATGGATTTATCAAACTTATATGTGGTTAGAATGTGATTGGATCATATTAATTCTATATGGATTAACATTAATACTATATTGAGAAATTACGTGTTCTAGAATAGTCAAATTTGAACCATGATATTAAATTTTTCATAAACTAACAAAATGTTATAATTGACACACTTTTGTACAACCAGATAGAGTGAATGATGGGAGGATTAAAATTAATCACCATAAATGTTAATAGCATCCATGAAGACCATTATATAATTCTAAATGAATTCTTAAAAGATACTCATCATACACCTTCATATATATATAGGAGAACTGAAGTGGAAAATAATAATTATCCTATATTTTTATGTTCCGAAGGTGATATTGAATGCTTTCATTTTCCTCCTCATGAGTGATTCAGATTTATAATTAGCTTATGTATCAATAAATAAATAAATAATGTGAATTTATATATAACACTTTAATCATTTGATCAATAAAATGAAGTGGGTAGGGGTATTTTCATGTTTTACCATTAAATTTTAAAAAATTGATGCACACGGTCTATTTTTTCACTTGATTTGTTACGACCTCTCCATGATAATTTGTGATGACACTTATCCCATACTTCATAGGTACCAATTTAATCAGACTGACCAATTTACTCTTTGAAATTGGGTAGATAATATTGGCTTCTATAATCTTGGTGATATATTCCCGAAATACATCAAGAATGAGTGGATGGAATCTTCTTTTATATTTTCTTATTAGTTCTTATGATTCTTCTAGATGAGTGTGATGTATAAAAAGGGAGTTGTAGATTTATGTTATGTCATATAGGGTCCAACCTATGGTTTTTTTATTTTTTTATAAAACCTGTTGATTTTTGGACTCCTCAATTTTAGTAAGTGTATCAGATACAATGATAAGATAATAGCGATCATGGAAAATTAATGTTATTTTTGGGTTTTATAATGGGGTTTCAGATCAGTTTCATCCTTCATTTGTGGTCTATAAAATTTAAGAATATACGAAGGTAATATAATTGTTTTTTGGTTCACTTTCCTTAGTACTATTCAATGTAAAGAAATACAGATCATTAGTGAGGTGGTATTATATAGTGTTTTCCAGATCATTTTGATTTATAGAGTCTAAAAATGAAATGACCGCATTAACTTCATCATTTGTTATTTAATTAATCATGGTGAGAAATTAACAAATTTTTCTCACATTATAACATAATGTACATTATGAAATGGGGATGATTCTAATCTCAGAATTGTACTCATAATATTGGATATAGAATGTAGACTGATCCTCTGAGGGGTATCACATGGCCTAAATAATATTTGACTTTACCCATTGGTAACTAAATTCTAGCGATAATATTTAGGAATGGAAATAATTTGTAGTTATATTTTTCATCAGTAATGTTCTAATTAGAATTATGGGATATTGAGAATAATTTATGTCACCTTCCATTTTAAAGAAATAGATTCATCTTGGAATATATGACCATTGATAAGGATTAGAGCATCCTCGATTACTCCCTTAGGACAGGCAATTCTTATATTGAATAACTAGATGAAAACACACATTCGGTGAAAGGGAACTATACCAATGTTGGGTTTGATTTATTTGGTCATCACATTTATCAGGTATCTGAGGTCTATGAGTTAATCATAAAACATGGAACTCATTATATGGAATAAAACCATAGAGGTTACTGGATCTCTTCACTCCTTGGGAATAGACTGTTGTGTTGAATCAATTTCAATGGTCTTATGTAGTATTTTATTGATACCCAATTCCTTGTGAAACTTTTCATACTAAGGGATTTGTTTTATTTAATCCAAGATATGAATGTTAACTTTGGTACATATAAACATGTTTTTATTTCAAAAGTAATTCTAAAGGGATTCTTTGTATTAGATATGTCATGAGGAAAAGTAATTGGGTTCTTTGGGGTAATTGAATGAGGCGAGGGAGTGGAGTTTGGTTATTTTTCTAAATGTTCGTTCTTTTATTTTTCCAGATCAACATTTTATGTTTGTTATGTGGATTCATAATTAGGAATATAAATTTTATTTCATGATCAAAGTTTAATTTAACATACATTAACCTTGGGGTTGGAAAATTGTTAAGCATGGAATTTGGAAGAATTGGACTGTTTTTATGACTTATGCGGGATGCAAGTTGACCAATTTGGTCTCCAATGATTTTGATCTAATAATGGGTGATGGGTGAATGACCCTCTATAGTGCATTCCCATATATTCATAGAATAATAATCATTCCAACATTGAGATTTCCTTGATTTTTGTTTATGGGAATGTTCCTAAATTGGGTTTGTAATTGAGAACGATCACTAGGATACAAAAAATTAAGAGGAGAAAGAGGTTGATTTCTAATTCGATGTTGAGGGGAAAAGGATAATGTTTTAGGAAGTTACCACCACATTGACCATATTTAAAGTGTTACATATTTTGAGGCCATAATTGAGGGGGATGAGAGATGGGGTAACCATATCTCGGGCCTAGCCTATAGGTAGAAGAGATGGGATCATAGTGGGGTTGGGTGTAGTTGTTAATGAACTGGCTCTATTTTTGAAGTTTTGAGATCCATTGAGAATATATTGAATTTATCACTATCAGGAAAAAATAATATAGTGTATCATATTGTATTTTTGGACATGTTCTAGTTGGGTGAAATAGATATCTCAAAATTCCATATTTTTTATAGGTCGAGAGAAACAAAGATTGTAGAGAATATTCGGTTGAGGCTTAGGCATCAAACACTAGTTATCTCACAAGACCTATAAGTATAATCATCTACTATATAGTCTTGTTAGGTTTTATGGATGGATTCTATTGAACTTTTTTATCTTGATTATTTGTTCTAGTTTTTAAATCATGTGTGTTGACAACCATGTTTCATATGACATATCATGTAGCTGCAAGTGTTTCTTCAAGAAGATCACTACTACTAGTTCCATCGATGAGTGTTATCTCCATAGCTAATAAATACATATATATGTATTGTATCCATATTATTTTAAGGAATTTTTTGTGTGGGAAATTTTTCACAATAATTTTGAACCACTCTAATTATTCATGGAGTGATTCATTCTGAAAGTGACAAATAACACTTATTTCCATTTGGATAGAAATTATTCAAAAATCTAGGAATACTTTCTCAAATTATTGTCCATTCAAGTCCTTTCACATGTTAATGTATGAATGAGATAGGTAATAGAGAGATTATTTGAAATATTTTTATTGGGATAAAGGGAATTCTTAGAGATTGATTAGTTCTTTAGAAACACATTGAGGCTTTAGGGTAGAGCACCCCACATGGAACTCTTTTAGGGGAAGATGAGGATCGTCCCTGGATAACCCTTGAAAATGAGGTAAAAGTTAAATCAAGATATATTTGACTTAAAAATATACCTCTATTTATAGATATTGAATACTAAGGTGTTGTTAATTCATATCAGGGGTAGTGAGTTCTTTAATTTTTTTCTCCTTGATTGGCCATATCTTAATCAATTGGAAGTGTAATATTTTTATTATTCATAATTTTCCTCCAAATTTGGGAATTAGTTTTCTTGATTTCATTTCCCAAAAAATCATTTATATTTGGTATTCTATGAGGTAATTTGAGAAATTTTTAATGGAAGAGGAAGTCAGTTTTTTCTTTTTTTTCTCATATTTTTTTTGTTTTTCAAATATATTATTAATATTTTAAAAAAAAATAAAAAAAAACTTCTAATAAATACAATATTTAAATAAATGGTTCCATTTTAAGTGTGGATGAATTCAACATATTCAAAATTATAATTTCTAGTGCTCAACTAATGTGTCAAGCGACACTAAGGAAAAATTCATAGAGATTTTACTTTTTTTAGATTCGAGTGTTTGTTTATTTATTTGAAATTTGAATGGATGGTTTGTTTTTAATTATTAATTAAGTTATTTTATAAATGATGTTTAATGTAATAATCTTTTAAATATTTTTTTAATTAATTATTTCTTATTTAGGATTATGGTATCCTAGGGCTTTTCTTTATGCTGTATTAAATTAACACCCACTTTAAAATATGACTTTAGTCTAAATTATCATGTGGTGAGGCCTTAATCTCGACCTTAACATAACTAGAATTATAATATCAATCAATAATTTATTATTTTAGTTTATTTATGGTTTCATTAATCTATTGATTACACATGTTAAACAAGAAAATACATTAATCCAGGGAATTTTATGTTTTACACAAACAATGTTTACCAAATTAATGTTTAATGATCAAAAGGCCCCAATCACATAATATACCCCAATTATGACTCACCTAAATAGGATATGTACTCAACCCTTAAGATGGTTATTATTGTTTTTGGAATGATTTTTATGATTTTTTAAATGAATAAAATGAAATGAATGAGATGAGAAATTATTTTTCACTAAACACACACAAATTGTCAAACCTGGTTTTTTAAATTTATCTTCATCTCTTCTGATTATTTTTGGATATCAGTTTTTATCTTGAGTTCCATGTGTGGTGAGATATATATTTTGATGTTTTTAATTTTTTATTTTTCACCCAATTTTTATTCTTCACTATATCCAATAGTTTTTAATATAGTTTTGGTTTTTTGGGCTTAGTAGTAGTCTATGCACGATTGGCGCACTGTTTAGGAAACTGTGCATCCCAACCCTGGTAACTTTGAAGAAGGTCTCAGATTTCAGATAGAAGCTACCACATGTTTTTCATAGTGTAGTTTGACCTATATGGGATTTTGGGGAGGTTTTCCATCTTTGGGATTAGATATCGCATGGTTGGCACCCGATTTGGTAAACCATGTGGCAAAACCCTGTGAGTTGTCGAGATTTAAAATTTTATAAATTATTAAACTACCCTTATGGGATTTTTAACACTAAATCTACCCATTTCCCCTCTCACTTGGTTTGTAAATGCTTATGGAATCTCCTCCTTGGTTATAAACCTACTATCTTCTTCCCTTGGTGTGGATCTATGTATTTCATCATGTTTTGGAGAAAATATCTCTAGGTAATCTTCTCTCTTTATCTCCATCATCCTTATTTTTCTATTTCTTCTTGAGTTCTTCTTATCCCATGTTCTTGTGGACTTAGGTTAAATATTACCCTGGATTTAAGTGTGGTTTTTGTGTGTTTAATTTTCATTTTTACAGATCAAAGTTCATGGAACATTCAGGGAGGGGTTTCAAGTTTGCGTTGTTGAAGCGCCATGAGTTTGATGTACTTTTCTCATGCCCAAGACTTTTTAATTTATGAGTCTTTGATTAAATACCTTTATCATCTCCCATATATTATAAATATTGATATTTGTCCTTTTAAATATTTTCTTGGATGTGAAAAGTGTTGGTTCATGCCTTATTATCTGATAAATAAAATTTATTTTTAAAGATTTCACTCCAAGAGTTTTATTAAATGCCTCGTTGGATTTTCCATGCATTTTTTATATTTTATAGAATGATTTTTTTTAAAAAAATATTTTTTTCATCCAAAATTATGATTTTAGTAACATGAGTGGGTTAAAAAATTTGTTTTGGATTTAAAAGAAATATTTATTTTTTTTAAAGAGGGGTTTGGTATGTGATAACAGTAAATGAAACATTTAAAATCTTTATAAAAATGACTTTCATTTTAAAGTGTGATGTGAATGTTTAAAAGTGATTTTTAAAATGATAATATGGCCTACCCATTAATTTGTGTTATTATTATTTTTATTAATGATTTTGGTATGTATATATCCATATATGTTTCATCCTTTCATGGGGCTTATGATTAAAAGGTTAATAAGCTGGAAATCGTTTTGTGTTACCTTCTCATTGTTTACTCTGCTTTTTATGGTTAAGATTCCAAGGTTGAAAAAAATTCATATCTCAATAAACTCATGAGTTTTTTAATTCATTAGTTATTTCTATAAAATATATGATTTACTTTTTCCACCCTTTATGTACTCGTGATACTAAAAGGAAAATTTTAAGAATTAAGAACCTTATTTCTCTCTTCAATCAAAAAGTGGGTTTCTTATATATCTATTTTTCTACAAATTTTATCAAGAATATTTTTAGTATCCTATAAGAATATATAATTTCATTTTTACCCAAGTTTTTATTTTTTCTAAATATTATAAAATAAATATTAATTTCTTTTCGGAATGAGTATTACTTAAAACATTACCAAAAATGTGAATGGAATATTTTCTTTAACATACATGAAATGAATGGAATTTTATTCCTTCATTACTACTCAATTGTTTTATGTTCCCTTTATATGGTTCCATAGTTCTTTTAAAAAATAGTTTTTCATAAATATTTAGGAAATTTTTATATTTTAAATATGGTTTTGAAAAATTTAAAAGGGTGTATTCCTCCAAAATTCTTTTAGTCATATTTTATTGGAAGTTATATTCATCAATGATAATAACCTTTGGTGTTTATTATGTTCTTTTAGATATATGATCCAGTGATACCATACTGATGAATTATCTATAAGGATTATGATTATATATAATTATATTTTTACGAAACAATTTCATTTTTCATCCGTTGTGTACTTTTGGATTTCATAAAATGTTTTTTAAGACCCATAGTCTTTCTATGGGTTAAGATACGATGATATAATTAATGTTTATTGAACATATAGAAAAAATATGTACGGTTTTAATTATGGTAAAGGTGGTTCTATATTTATATTTCCCTCTAATGAATTAGGTTAATATTATATCTCATGAGAAAATTATGGGAACCATTTTGAGGTTTTTGTCCATTATGGGAAACAAGAAAGGGTGATTGATCTACTATAGGAAGCAATATGATTTTATTGATTTGTTATGTGAAAAAATTCAACATGATTAATCCAGTAGGGGAAACTAGTATTGATTCTATATTTTTTATGATTTTCTTCTCTCGGTAGTTAAAAATTGACATATGAAATGGTTTTAATTATTATGATGTTTCTATTTTTATATGACATGAACATATGGTTTGTGATTTATTTATCTTGATTTCTTACACTAATTATTCATTTCATTAAGATGATAATGTTTTTATTCCATGGATGAGGTTTACAATATAGGACATGTTGGTTAGAAAATTTGTATGTTATATTCATGAACACATACCCTTATGCTAATCTTATGATTTCATATGATTAATGATTGATACCTCACATGTTTACCCTTATTATGCATCTGATCTTACACATTCTTATGTTTCCTTTACAAATGTTATAAAAAATATTATTATGTTTTATATGTCTAATAAAGGTTCTTGTTATTATTAACTCAGTGAGAGATGATGTAGTTCACATATGTCCCAGTTGTTGACATTAAAAGTTTACAAAGGAACTATTCTCATTAAATTATTATGTCGAAGGTTATGTTATGTAAAAAATATTCTTCCAATAATATATAAAATCTATTTATGAATAGTGTGGGTTTTTATAACAAAAAATATTATATGTTTTCAATATTTAACAAATCTTAACGAAGGAAATGTGATATTGGAAAAGTATTACCTTTACTATTCACTTACACATTTTTACTATTACCATGGGATGAATTTTCTAAAAATTGACAAGGGATCCTTCATAATTAAGGATTTAATTTGACCAAAATATACCATATATATTATTATTATTTAAGGGTGTAAATATGTGTAGGTATTAATGATAGTTTTTAAGGAAAAGAGTAGTTTGGAAGATATATAGAAGAGCATCTTTTATAGTTGAGCATGAGGGACATTTCCCAGTAAACTCATGTTAGGTGAATTATTGGGATGAGATCACATGGGAGATCGGTGATAACAATTTTTGGGAGACATTTAGGATTGAATCCCAAATCATAAAAAGAACTTATTTCATTCTTAAATATAATTTTAAATTAATTAAATCAGAGTGATGACAATAGACCTCTTTTCCCCCATTAAGATTGTTCATTTATCTATCATGGTGATTTTTTTTACTTACAATATAAGATAGTCCCACTTGTAGAATATATATTTGATAATTAAAAATTTTGACTCCATTTAATGAAATTAAATTTTTATATATTATTATATTTACTTTTAAATTAAAATAAAATATATTTAGATAAACTATTTTTATAGTGATTTTATTGTTAAAAAAACTAATAATTTATTATTATTATTTACTTTAAAATTATTATTATTTGTGTATTAATGTCATTTATTATATATTTAAACATTAAATTAGATTCTTAATTTCAAATAGATCAATTTGTATATTTTAAATAAAAACAGACAACACATAAAAAATAATTCGTTGAAAATAACCCTTTTACCACTACATTGGTAACAATTATTTACATTGTCACTTTATTTCCATGTCTAAATATAAAATTAAACATTTTAAATAATTCATAAATTATGATTACAAATATTAATTCCATTTTATTGAATTTAGTTTATATAATTGAAAAGGTAAATTTTAATACAATGAGACATAATAGATAAAAGATAATTTTAAAAATAATATAATTTTAAAAATAACATAAATGTACTATTATTAATATCTATTTAATAAACATTATATGAATTTTATTTTATTTTATTATACTATCTATATAATTCATTAAAATAATTCTTTTTTAGTGATAAATTTAATTTATTATGAAGAAGAAACATTACATATAAAACAATTCATTGAGAAAAATCGTGCATTACCATTACAATATTTTATATTTATTTTAAAAACAATTGACTATCAATTTATGAATGTTTATTGATTTTTTATATGTAAAAAACAAATTTAATTTAGTATTACAAATTATGTAAGTTATATTTTATGTAAAAAAATCATATATATTCATAAATCTACACTTTTGTTTAACAATTAATAGTTATATTAGTATTCATCATAATTACATAATTATTTCATAGATATTATTTATTCAATTTTGTAATAATTAATTTCTATCAACCCATGTTTTTTAAATCAATTTTTATAAGTAATATGTTTAGTAATTATGACTATTTTATGAGAATAAATCCATTAAATGTGTTTTATTTTGAAATATGGTTTATGATCATTTAATTATATAAAAAAGTAACAATTTTATTTCATGTATATTAATAAAATTGAAAATGAATATCTAAATAAAAACTATGCACATTAATTATAGACTGGTAATTTCAAATAAGAAACATATTATATGTATTATACCCAACTATTATATACCCCTTTTATAATGGTTATATAGGTACTGTATTTCCTCTACTATATACTATATATTCCTTCCATTATATCTTACGAAAGAATTACTATATTTTTCAATTCAAGATTACAACAATAACAACGTTTTAAATTTTTTTATCATTGTATGTTTAGTTATTTTAATGGTTATTCTTAATAGTGATGATGATCTATGAGGATTTTGTAGTCATAAAAATATTATTTTTTTATATTTTCACCATTAAATTTATTAAATTTTATAATTTATAATCATCCATGGCGTTTAATTCATAGGAATGTAATGTCGGATTTCTCTTTGCACTCTCTGTGGAGAATGCTCTCCGAGCTTTCTACTCTGTTCATCTTGGGTTTCAGGCTCCATCATCTTCAATTATCTCTCAACTCTGCTCTTCAGCTCCGCTCCTCAGCTCTTCTCCTTGGATCCTCTCCTTAGCTCCGCTCTGAGGAGTTCCATTCCTCTAGGGTTTCCCCTCCTCTGGTTCTTGCCACCATTTCTCGGCGGTTTTATGGTTCTTCTGGAAAAGGTATGTGATTTGGACGCCCTCCATCATCCTAACCTACTCTAGTGTCATGTTCCTTCATGCCTCTCCAGTTCGGAGATGGTATGGAGTTAAGCTAGAGATTTTGGGTTTGTGGTTCGGTGGAGGTTGGGTTTCCAACCGCTACCAGAGTCGGTCTGTCATCCTCGGCAGCCCAAACCTTCTCTGACCTAGGGTTCCACCGCTACTCTCCATGTCAGAGTTGGAGCGATCGGTACACAAGGTTTTGGGCCATTTGGTTTGTGGTCTTCGAGGATCCTTTTAGAGTTGTATCCCCAATCTTCTTCACAGTTTCTTTCCTGGCCCACTTTAGGGTTTTCCCAGGTTTCGTGTTCTATTTTTGGGCCTTCTTTATTGCTTGCAGTTTTTTGTTTGTCGGTGGTCCCTCTAGATGATTGAGGTGAGACGTGATTGAGGCCTCCTTTGGTGGTGTTTAATAGGATAGCGGATGAGGATGTCGACTTCAAAATGATGATGCTCGTGATTTCGTTTCGACGATGCTGATGGTCTGTTTCAGCGTCGAAGGTGTTTTCTCCAGGTAGTGGATTTAATTTCGGCAATCTTCGATGGTGTTATTCTTTTATGGTGGTATGCGATGGTGTGGTGTGTGTTTCTTCTGATGATGACGGTTTTCAGCATGTTGGTTTCCAGCGAGCTGCTTTGGATGTGGGTTTATTTGTGTTATGGTACACATCGAGAGGCGGTAGGCTTGAGGTGTGATGATGGTGCCTTTTGAAATTTTAAATAGGTGATATGTCATGGTGGGTATATCGAGGCAGTATTGATGGATTTCAGTTGAATCTTTTGAATTTTGAAACAGGGCGTGCTTTGATGGTTCATGGAACAGTGGTGATGGTTTTGTTTGATGTTTGAATTATGATTTTTGAATTATGTAATGTGTTTTGTGTTTTTTTATGTACGTTCCCACTTACCCTAAAGTTGCTTTTTTCAATAAAATAAAAAATTGAATTGCTGCATAGTTTCATATTATTTTAACGTAATGTTACATTATGAACATTTTTAGTTTGATTCATATTTTATATGACTTCCTTTCAACTAACTATTTTATAATATAAATAGATATTTATGAATTATAGAAAAATATTTTCAGTGATCAAAACAATTTATATAAATAGGTTTATATATTATATATCAATTAAATAAAGTTTATCCTCATCATTCTAATTTCACTCATTTCTGAAAATAGATAAGGGTATCTATAGAATTTACATGAATTAATATATAATTTTTAATCCTATAAAAACAATTCTATCTAATGAATTAATAGTAATATCATCAATTCAAATATAATATGCTTATAAATAATATTTATTTTCTCACCAACCATTTGATCTAGGTAACTCTATTGATTGAATATTAATACCCATATAATGAAACTGATTTTAAATGGATTTCATAGTAAAACTAGTTCAAATAGACAATAATACGTAGATTTTGAATATAAAATATTACTGACATATTCCCTCAATTAATATAAGAGCAATTTGGAGTTAGACAGTTCATGCCAATAATCACATCAAGTTACAATAATGGAGAGTAAAATGAAGTTTTAGAAGAATATATTTTCAAACATCAATTATATTAAGGCTTTTGAAATTGGATTCAATAATGAAATCATTTGGACATATCAGTTACAATTAAATATCAAATTTTTGGGATGGTAATTTGATAATCAATGAAAATTTTCTAGATAGAGAGTGGGTAGATCTAGAATAGAAAAATTCATTTCTATTTTTTATGTGGATGATGAGTTTGTAACACCCCAGTATTTGGTGAAATATTTTATTTAAATAAATTAAATATTTTTTTATATTTTTCATTAAATTCAATGACATTTTTATCTCTTATTAAAAACAACACTTACATATCTTGTATTACTCACAACAGCGAGTTTAAACGAATTTTGACATTGTATTAAAATATTATTATTCAATATGATATTTATCACTTATAATTATTTATGGTGTGTAAGAATATGATTAAGTAAATTATAAAAATATATGGTTTATCCATTTATATATAATGATTTATTTTGTGACTAGTTATTAATAAATGAAAATGAAAACCATTTGATAAAAAAGTACATTTTTTTAATAAAAAACTATTTTTATGCATACAATTTCATTTTCCCTCAATAGACTAAAAAATAACTTTATATTAATATTTTAATAAAATTTATACATTAAATATTTAATCCAACTAATAACATTCATCCTAAGTGTTTTATATACAAGATATAGGAACAAAACTAATTTTTCACTTAAAAATATTTTTTCCAAAAAAAGCTTTTTTGTTTCTGGTATTCTATATTTATTTTGAAATTATTGCATAATATTTTATAAAATTAATTCTATTAAATAATGTTTATTTTTTAAATCATCATTTCAAAAATATATTTTAGTGGTGTTTTGAGATCATTTTGAAAATATAATTTTTATATTGAATAATGAAAATTACAAATTTTTACTTACAATTATCATTTATTTTAAAATAGTTAAAAACCTAAAAAAATTATATGTTATAAGAATTTAAATTAGTAATATTATATATCAATTAATCCAATTTAGTTTATTGGAATCAATCTCATAATTTATTTTTAAATAGAAACATTTTAACCTTTTGAACATTTTCTATTTGGAAAACCATTTTCTCATTGTGACTATATGATTAATATTAAATTCAATTTTTCTAATTCCTTGAAATAAATTTGGATAAATGGATTCAATATTTTAACTAATAAAAAGTTATATATTCTAATAAATTAATCATTATTTTTCACCTCAATGAATAGTAAAAAAAGATAAAATTATTCACCATGGTCAAGGTTAAAATCCGATTACTAGGGGTGTGTTAATATAAAAATATAATGGTTAAGAATTAACCAAAAAATTTCCAAAAACACTTTTATGAATTTTTTTATCTCACCTCTTCTAGGTTCAAGAATTGAACATTTTTTTAGCATTGGGGAATGTGAAAAACTTGAGTCTGCCTTCTTTTTTTGAAATCTACAAGTGTTCCACTCACCTCACATAATAAAGTACACCCCCTCTACTATCCTATTTAAACTTTCAAAACATAATGGTTAAAAAAATATAAATCAAACTCGGTTCCTTACATAACTAATATAATTATAGAAGTCTTAGCATGGTTGTAATTTCAACTTAAGAATCCTTTTGGTGGAAACTAAAATAATTTGTTTGAAGAATAGGTAGTGTCCCTAATAGAGTGTTTTATTTTATTTATTCCTCCACCTCATTAAATTATATTTAAATCATCCAATATACTTAGGTTTTTTTGTAAAACTTTTGAATATTCCAAGGAAAATATTCTAAACTAGGAACTGAGACGGCGTCCAATTCAGAGACCAAGTGATCTCGGAATTAATTTTTAAAAATATTAAATATATTTTTATTACATGTACATAGTTTAACTAAAAAAGAGTAATATCTCATAAATTATTTCTTGTATTGGAAATATAATACCAAAGTTGAATCTAGAGTGTGGATTTTACCCTAGGCATGACCTAAGGTTATTCGGCACAAGACATTTAGATGGTGCAGTTCTTTGCGGATCATTGGATAAATTATTTTATTTAAATAATTTATCTAATGATTCTTACCAAAATAAATAATATATATATAATAAAATGGTAAATCCAATAAAATTTTTGAGTTCGAAATGCAGTGTATATCTTAGGAATGAACTAATGTAGGCCAGCATAGGACGTTCAAATGAGGCCATCATCGGAAGGCTTTCTTAATAAACATAAACATATAATTTATTTATTTGAAATAATAAAGGACCTGATTAAATTGTCTATAAATACCCTATTATTAAAATTTTATGAGGTTTTTTTGTATAACCATTGATGGATCTGACATTAGGAGGAGATTTTCCCTCTGGCGAATTGAGACTGGATTACCACTAGTGATTAAATCGAGGTGAATCGAGAGAAAGAATACATAGAATATCATCTTTATCACTAGGATATACATTATTCACCAATTATTGATCTATAAATGAGGTACAAAATTTCCATAGTGTTTTTCTACCCTTTTAATGAAATATTAAATATTGAATTATTATCTGGTTTTTACTTTTTGATTGCATGTACTTCACGTCAGACTCATAGATGAATTAAATTTATTCAATTTGTTTTATTTATTTTTCATGGAATGTTTCTAAACATTGTTTACATGCTATGAAATAGTTGGCCCAAAACACATGGCATACGATGTGTATCACCATTATAATTAATTTTTTTCCCCCATTATTCTTTGAGTTCTTCATAATTGGACCATTGGGTCACGATTCGACTTTTTTGGGGTGAGTTTGAGCGAGGTTAAACCCCTAGATTCATGGTGGTATGATGAATGACATTAATATTGAATGTTTTGGTACATATTGATAAATATATAGGATAGTTTTTTATTAGTATATTGGATCGGTACTACGGTTGTGTGTTAGTGGTTAGAGGTGGTTCAAGATAAGATTTATGATCCCCGTTTTCTCAGTTGACATGCAATGATGACGTGTGGTGTAAAACATGATCAAACCTATATATAGCATGAAAAATGAGAGTTGGGTTATTTTTTAAAAAATATTAATAATTTTTTTGTTATTATTTCTATTTTTAATAATAATAATGAATTAAAAATAATTAATGGATGGAGGAGGGGGATAGAGCATAGAGTGATTTTAAGGGTAGGGGAGACTTACGTCTTCCACTCTGGGAGTTAGTTTTTGTTTGAATAATTCTATTATTTGATAACAACTAATATTATAAATATAAAATGAATTAAAACAAAGGATTTGAGAGGCCTTTTGTAGAACATACAGTAAAATAGAATACCCCCAATTTTGAGTGTGTCATTTCCCTTTTTTAATGGTTTAAAAATTAATAAAATGTAGTACGTGTTTGGTGGTATAATTATAGAGAAATAAACACAGATATCTCCACAGGCCAATGGGCAGGTCACATCACCACTAGGGGTTACCCAAACAATAAGACCTCTTATTTATATTATATATAGGCCCACATACCCTTAAAAATAATCCCACGAATTCTAATTCATTATAACCCATATGGCCCATACCACTGTGACCCCATAAGGTCTAAACCTACCCAAGACGCCAATAAAACACTAGATCATATCTACAAGTACCACCTCTATTTACACACTTTCAGGAAAATTCTTCCACCACAAATACCTTTCCTTTGAACCACCCCACTGATATATGTCCAAGACAATCACCACCCCCACCCCAACTGTCCATTAGGCGGTGGATCCATCACAAACCTCAATTTATGTCTTTCACATGAACTTTGAACAGTATCCCTAATCGAGATCACACACTGAACCCAAGTGTTTCCTTCAATGATGACCCATACTGCTTTCTTATTTCCTCTATCGATGCCTATGATACTTTCTATTATTCATGATCCATTTATTTATAAAATCAAACAACCACATCATGTTGAAAATGAAGCCCCACCATTGGGCATGAAAACCAAAATGGTTGCACTAAATCCATCCTAAAATGAGATACTTCATATACAGATGTGATGTAAATAGGACTCCCGCATCATGGATACGACTCCTACAATTGAAACACTCTAGTATGATTTGTTCTAAATAATAATAATGATAATAATAATAATAAAATTACTATTATTAATTATCTTTGATTCCAAAAATTAATTCATCATAAACACCTTCATACAACTTTAGATTGATGACACTTTAGTGGAAATGTGACCATGACATTGAGATGGCCTTTTAGGACCAATGTTGGATACCTTTTTTGGACTCATGGATCTAGTCCAAAAATTCCAATTATTATTATTTTGAAACCTTGTGCCTAATATAAATCATATTTCAGATTTTGGTTTGACGAATAGTTTGTGTCTCAGTGACCCTGATATTGAATCTATCATTTCAATACCAATTTCAATTATTTAATTCATACTCGTCACTCAGGAACATGAATCATTGTTCATGTCTTATGTGGTAAAATCTGAAATTTTCACCAGGTGTCCAATTTGGGAATGAGAATATTGTATCTCAAGCATTTTTTCATTAGGATTACATCTACGTAATGTGTTTTCCATCAATGGATGTTTTCTAAGCCATATTAGTGTCATTATGTTATTTCCCTCAGTTTGATGAAGACCCTCGTGTGTTATTCATGATTTTGGTTGAGACATGTCATGTAATACCCTTACATTCCATGTAGTAATACATTGATAGAAAAATTTGTGATGTAAAGAAAATTTCCCAGTAGTAGAGTGTGAAAACAAGCTGTGTGGGTCCTTATATGTGTTTTACTCCATTATGAATCATCAAGACTTCATGTCTGCTTCATTTGGACATGAAATGTTTCCCACGAGTAGCCCATCCTATGTTATATTCCATGTAGAATGTGATGGTGTCCAATATTGTGAATTTAGAGATAATATGTTTATTATTTCATGTATGATTTCAAGATTCGTAATGATTGAAGAAGGAAGTGTCACACAGGACCACCAAAAACATTCTGAGTACAGGCTCCAATAGGTATGGGCACTACAGTCCTCAATTCTTTTTGAGTGGAGCCTCTAATAGTTTTGGGTAGTGGAGTCCTTGATGCTTTCTGAGTATACCCTCAAATAGGGATGTCTAGTGGATTTCTTGACACTTTTTAAGTAGTACTTTTAGTATGTATGGGTAGTGGAGTATCAACGCTATCCATGTACCCCCTCCCACAGGGATTTGAGTGGAGTCCTCGACACTTACCAAGTATACCCTTCAATAAGGTTGGGTAGTTGAGTCCTCAATTCTTTCTGAGTTATAAACAACAGAATGGCTGGATAGTAGAGTTAAATGAAGACTATCTTGTGGTACCCCCTAATAAGTCTATTCTATAGAGTTATTTCATACTTTCTGAGTGGTACCTTCATCCGAGTTTGGAAATTGAGTTCATAAATGATTGTTGAGAGGTACCCACTAGTATAGCTGGGAAGTGGAGTTCCATGATGACTATTCAACTCATATCATCATGCATGTTTGAGAATAGTGCTCCTAAATGGCTATTAATGTGGGACCACCTATTGTACTAGGGTATTGGTTACCATATTACATTTTTTGACCCCTAGACTTTGTAGTATAATAATGAGGCATGGTTTGACATGGATGATTACTTTCAGGAAGAAAAATTTGATGATGGGTATCATTGATAGACCTTTGAAACTATGGGAGACACTTTATCTTGGGATTATCTATGATATGTAGATCCCATTAATCATTCATTTTGGATTATTTTTATTGATAATGTATATATATATATACATATTAGTATCCAAATAATTTTATTTTGTTACTTTCTTTATAGGAGAGGTGAAGGCCCATGGGGTATGCCATGGGCTTCTCATGTTTATCTTATCATTGTTGGATGAGTCTACTCTCCTACTATAGGTGGTGAATATCTGAAATATGGTTTATCTACTCTCCATGTTGTTACCCCTATGTTTAGATGAGGTTAATTCTACTCATGGTTTCGTTTCTGTTGTTCTATTTCACTCCATCCTACATGCTATCTAAAATATTTTTTATTCATGTTGTATATCTTAATAATCCCCCTTAAACATTTTAGTTTCCCTAATGGGGATGTATATACAAACCCTATCAAGTGTTTTGAACACAACTATCATGTCGTTTTCAGAAAATAGATAGATTAGTGGTGGCTTCATTAGAGGTTAAGGATACCTGGTGAATTGGATAATTTATGGTGGTTACAACTTGGAGACCAGGAGCTATTATCTCTCATAAGTTTACTTTTCCATTTTCTGGTTTGTGACATGTTTCTACATGGTTGTTTATTTTTTCTCATTACTTTTCTGTTTTTACTAACATACTTTTTTAATATCTATAGGATTGTTATGCATGATTATTTCTTTTTTTTTTGTTCTTTTACATTTACTCCCTCTCTACATTTTCATTGAGATGGATTTGTGAGTGTACAAAGGTACTCAGTCAAAGGCCTCACAATGTTAGTTTTTCCTTTGGAATTGGTCTCCACCCCATGCCTATGGAGGCAGTCTTGGTGTAGTTACGGCTCAATCCTCGTTATGGGTCGAGAGGTGTATGTTCCAAGAACAACATCCTAGATACAATGTAATTTCTTGAGTTCTTGGTGATACCCTTTGGAATGTTGAACTCCCCAACAGACTTCAAAAGAATTATGAGACATATCCTTAACCTTTTTTGGATTGGTTTTTTGTAGTCCTTTACAATGGTGGCCTCATGTCCTCAGCATCAAAATTGGGGGATGTGATATTTGTGAGGTTGGTTTTATACATTCTTCGGGTGTTCTAGTCATGTGGTAGCTCTTGTGGATGTTTTTCGAGATTCAAATATCCACTTATCGTAATATGTCTTAAAAGATGTGGGAGTGATAGTGGGCACTATAGGGGTTGAGGCATCATCATATTAAGGGCCACCAAGGGTGTGTTTGTGGTAGCATATGCTCAAAGTGTGGTATTCTATCCACTTTTGTATATAATCCTTTTGAGTTAGAATGGTGAAAAATGCCTCTAGTCGATAGTTGTTACCCATATGCTTCCTAAGTGGGTTAGGGAGGCACAACATGGTTATATTTATTGACCAAACTTGTTTGACCATATATATATATAGGATTTTATTATGGTGTATTTTAGGAAAAAGGTAATCACATCATCAAATTTCAGGGACAGGTGGTGATTTTGATCACATTTTGTGAGGAGGTTATGAGGGAGTTTCACAATTCTCCTTTGGTTGTACATTATGGTGTAAGGAAGATGTACGGAAGAGTCAAATACATTCTCATTATCCCCACCTTTTTCTATAGTTTTTACTTTTGAGGGATGAAAATCTTTGAATAAGGGAATAATGTTGAGAATTTGGTTTCTTCATTTGTGAATTTTTAATATTCCTAGGAATATTTTTAGATCTAGGCACTGAGATTGTGCATGATTCCATAACCTAGATAACTGGGAATTAATTTTATAGAAATACTATATATATATTTATTGTGCATACATAAGTTTCTTTAAATTGTTAAATCTATCATAATGAATGTATCTGATAAAAAATATGAGACCATAGTTGATTCTAGAACATGGGTTTTACCCTATTTTTGGCCTAATATAGTATGGTATGGGAAGTTTGGATGGGGAATCCATTGGTGGTGCATTAGATAAATTAAATAATTTAATTTATTTATTTTAGAACCCTAATCAAAATAACTCATAGACAGAGTCATTTTTGGGAAATACAAGAACATCGTTGAGTTTTGAATGTGATGTATACCCTAAGAGTGAGCTAAATTTGGTCAGTATAGGACATTCAGATGAGTCCACTCTTGGTAGGTATATTTAATTATGATTAATAAATAATTTTTTTATTTTCGATATTAAATGATCTAATTAAATCCTTTATAAATAACCTCTTATGAAAATCTTTCATGGGTTAGATGCTTAATCCTTACTGGATCTAGTATGATTAAGAGAGTATCCTTCTTTGGTGTATTGATATTGGATGACAACCGATGATCAGATCGATGTGAATCGATAGGCAACAAACACAGAAGATTATCTTCATCATTAGCATAGATGATTTACACCAATTATCCGTCAATAATTGAGTTAATACTCAAAAACATTGGATTTTTACAAATTTATTAAAATATTGATGCATTAAATATTATCTTATTTCAATTATGTGATAGCATGTTTTTTTCATGAGCAACGTAGATGAATTACAATTATATAATTCATTTTGTTTTTTATATGTCATGGTTCTCACCATAGTTTCTTTAGTAGGAAATTTTTATCTAAGAACACTTGGTTAATTACATTTATCTCCCTTTATATTAGTGATTTTCCCCCACCGTTATTCTAGTTCTTCGTAATTGGACCATAGGGAGAAGATTTGACATTTCTGGGGTTTTTTTTATCATAGTCAAACCCTTATATTCATGGTGGTAGTATGAGCGACATGTCGATTGACAGTTTCGGGATGGATCGACAAATGGAAAATTTATGTTTTTTGAATAGATTGGATTAAAATTATGGGTGTCGGTTTGTAAGCATAGGTGTTTCAGGATCTAATCGGTTATCCGTGGTTTCCTAGTTAATGTGCAGTGATAACGTGCAGTGTAGACTGTGGTCAACCCATGATCTAGTGTGATAAGTTTGAGTATCATTATTATTATCATTTTAAATAATAATAATGATTTGTTATTATTATTATTTTAATAATATTTATGAAGTAAAAATAATTTAAGGAAATGGGAGGGGGATAGTGCGCAAAGTGAAAAGAAGGGGAGACATCCTGCTACAACTATGTGAGTTAGTTTTTGTTTGAATAATATTTTTATTTGATAACAATTAATATTATCAATATAAAATGAATCTAAACATATAATTTGAAAGGTATTGTGTAGAGAAAAAAATTAAATAAGAGACACCCATTTTGAGTGTTCCCTCTCCCTTGTTTTTATGATTTTAAATAATAATAATAATATCATTATTATTATTATTATTTATTTTGGTTGTTAAAAAAAATTCAACCATAACATATTCATTAAAATTTGTATTGATGAACTATCAGTGAAAATTTTACATGGCATTTATATCGCCTTTTGGAATACCAATGTTGGATAACTATTTGGAAATCATGGATTGGGTCCATGAAATTCACAACATTGTTATTAATATTATGGAACCTTGTATCTAATAGAAATCATCTCTGTAATGTCATATTTATTTACCATTTTTCAATTTGAAACCCTAATATTGAAGTAGTCATTTCAATGCCAATTTTGGGTATTTAATTCGGAGTCATGCATCAAGCCCATGAAGAATCATTCATGGGGTATGTGGTGAAATGTGACTGTTTTACCAGATGTTCGATTTGGGAATGAAAATATACTATCTCAAGAATCCATCCATGAGGATTGAAATTATGTGATCCATATTTCCATTCATGGATTTTTTTCATAGGCATATTTTTGAAATTACATCCCCCCAGACTGAGGATGATCCTTGTACGTTCATCAGGCTCTTAGTTGACACATGTCATGTAGTACCCTTACACGACATGTAGTACCTTGTTCCCAGCAATCTATGTTCTTTAAAGAAAAAATCCCAGTTTTCGAGAAGTACCACACACCATGTGGGGCCCTTACATTCAAAATAATCCTTCACAAATCTTCAAGTATCCATATCTCCTTACTTTGGAATCAGATTTTGGATTTAGAGTAGCCTATGCTGAGATTTTTTTATGTATAACATGATGGTACCATTGGTTGTGGATTTCAAGATAAGATGTGGATTTTTTCACGTCTAAACCTCGGCTAGGTGATTCATATAGAAGGAAGTGATTGCACAGGATCACCAGTGACTTTTTGAATAGACCCTCCAATAGGGTTTGGTAGTGGCGTCATCAATACTTTCTTAGTAGGCCCTCCAAAATGGCTTGGAAGTATAGTATTTGATTCTTTCTGAGTAAACCCTATAGAATTGTTGGTTCGTGGATTCCTCAACTCTTTCTGAGAAGATCCTCTAGTAGTGTTTGGAAATGGAGTCCTAGAGTCTTTCTGAGTAGACCATTTAGAAGGGTTGGGTAGTGGTTTCCACGATGCTTTCTGATTGGAACACTCTAGCAGGGTTGGGAAATGGAGTTCCATGAAGACTATTTATTATTACCCTCCAACATGGTTAGGAGGTGGAATTCCTCGAATATTTCTATGTGGTACCCTTCATTGGGGAAAGGTAGTGGAGTTCCTTGCTGACAGTTGAGTGGTACCCTCTAGTATGGTTATGTAGTGGAGTTCCTTGATGATTATCAACAGGTACCCTCTAGTATGGTTGGGAAGTGGAGGTCCTCAATGAAAATCAATGTGTGACCCTACTGTTGTACTAGGGTATGGTTTCCCGACAAAAATTTTGTGACCCCTCAACTGTGTTGTACAATGACAATGCCTAGTTTTACTTGGAAGGTTACTTCGGGGAATATTCCTGAGATATTAGGCATCGTTGATGGACTTTTGTAACTATTGGAGACTCTTCTTCATGGGATGAGATATAAGATGGATACCCTCTTATTTTATAATTTGGGGTTATTTTTAATAGGAATATATATATATATATATATATATATCTTTTGTATCCTTGCCATTGGATTTGGATACTCTCTTTCTAGGAGATGCGAAGATGTGTGGGGTATACCATGCGGTTTCCATGATTATCCTTTCATGGTTTTATATTTATTCATGCCTAATATAGGTTGTGAAGACTCGATATGTAGTTCATCTACTCACTGTATTGATCCCCATATGTTTAGATGAGGTTACTTTAACTATTGGTTTATTTGGAGTAGTTCTTTTTTACTACATCACACTTACTATCTATAGTATTCATATTCTAATTTTATCTATTTCAAATATCCTTCGTATTTTGGGTTGTCCGACATGGTATATACATACTCACACTTGAATGGGATTTTCCTGTATTTGTCATATCGTATGCAAATGAAAAATAGTTCTGTATTGAATTTAGAGGATGTTAAGGATATATGGTTAAATAAACTATGTATCCTGGTCACATATTGGAAATCATAATATGAGATCTATTAGAATTTTACATTTATAGTTTTGTCAGGTAGGGGAATATTTCTTGCTGGTAATGTATTTTATGCCTTTACTTTTCAGTTTTTAATAATGTAATTTTGTACTTTCTAGAGGATTTTCATGAATGGTTGTTCCTCTTCTTTTTTTTTATTATTTTAATTTTAAACCCACTTGACTATTCCATCGAGATATTTATGTTTTTGTGTACAATTACTTAGGGAAATGGCTCCTCGTGTAAGTTATGCCTTTGGCGCTGGTCACCACACCCTTGCCTATAGAGTTAAGCTTAGGGTTGTTGTGGCTGGAGCTTTATCTTGTGGTAGGTCATGTAAACCATATTGATATAATAACCATTGTATCCTATATAAACTTATATGTTATTATTTTAATGTAACATCCTAAATATTTCTATTCTTCCATCAATTTTTATAGAATTGTCATTTTTGTGTACGACGGACTACCGCTTCACAAACTGATGTTATTCATTTTTCCATTAACACCACTAAAAGATGGATATAATGACGAATTAATTGTTTTTATAAAATATTTATTATATTATTATATTTATTATATTTATTAAATTTATTAAATTATTATAACACATAAACCAATTTACTTTTCATTCTAGGTGAACACAATAACTTTGTTTGTGTGTGTGGAAGATTACCTCCTCGTGAAGTGATATGATTCGTTCATGATTTAAATGGAAGGTAAAAAGGAATAGTTTTGTGGGACTATGTTATATATATGATGTAAAAATTATTTATATGGTTAATAAATTATTTATCTTTATTTAATTTAATCCGTTGAGAAAATGTAAAGAGCATCAATTCGAATGTGTGGTCTAAGATCTCAATTGACGGTGTATTTAATTTTCTATCCAAGAAATTTATTGAATACTCTATATAAATAACTACTGAATACATAAGATATTAATATCATGGTAAATTTTTTGAATATTATGGAAATAAAATTAAATTAATTGGAAAAACAATTAATAAATCAAAACATACATGAAAAACAAAGCAGATATTAACCAAAATGTTATTTTAACAAGGAATTGTGGATTAATGGGTAATAAAAGGTCATAAGTAATTAATATATGGTATAATACATATGATTATGGTTCTGAAATAAATTTTTAGGAAAAATATATTTATTATATAGTAGTTTTTATTGTATAAATATTTAATCGATACTAAATGTACGATATTACCATCTCAATTTTATTTTATGTCAGACAAATTCCATATTCACCCCATGTTTATTTTTTGTGATGTATATACTTCCATGAATTTATTTTAATATTATTATCATAAAAATTATGGGGTGTAAATATACATTTTTATATATGCCTTTCATGGGGTTGTAGTTCAAATGTTACCAAAGCAGTAAGGGATATGTTTCTAAATTTATCATCTTTAATACATATGTTTTGTTATGAACCAATATTATTTTTTGAGGTGTATACATAGCACCATTGACATTTAAATATATTGAATTTATTTATTTCATTATATTTTAGGTTTCATTTAATTTTATTCTTTCATAGAGATTATGATTCAATGTTTCCAATGAGGTAATGCTTCTATAATACAATCTCATTGAATATTAGGGTTCCTTAGGTTTATCATTATAATGATGAAATAATATGAACTATCTCTCAAGAAACTCAGGAAATTTGATAAAATATTTTTATCACTTAAGAATACAAGTTTTCCAAAAAAAATTACTCTGTTTATGTAATCAATAGTTGAAAATAATGTCTTTATGAATAGTCATGTTTATTTTTATCATCATTTAAAACAAAAATTGCATAAAAATATACATTTTATAAAAATGTTTTCAATTTTTTAAAATTATTAAATAGATTTATTAATGAAATTTTTACCCATGACCTAATTTGTATAAAAATGGTGATTTAATCATCATGTGATTTTCTAATCAATTCCCATTTATATTATACCAAAAAAAATATAACATCTTAGAACCTAAACTCCTAGATTCGGTGATGAAATCATATAACTTACATTTCTATATTTTATGATAATAATAATAACATAATTTTTTTCTATCCAAACCATACTCCAGGAGAAGAAAAAATTGGTTAACAAGCATCCTCGAAGAACTTTTTATTTTAATTTATATTAGAATTAGAACAAACTCCTCCATAGACAATTCACATGAATTTAAATGATTGGTTATCCTACATAAACAAGATTTTATATTTCAAATTAGGACAACATCATCAACATCTATATGCAATCTCTTCTAGAAATTACTCACTCAACTTTATTATTTATAACTTGGGGATACATAAAAATAATAATGGTGATATTCAATTATTAGTAAAGGTATAAATATGTGTTAAAAACTGAATTTCATCAATTAGAATAAGAAGTACATAAGGGTGTGATGTCAAGATTTGATTTCATGGGTGAATCAAAAACTAAATAATACCCAAAAATACTTGGATCATCAAATATTAAGACATGGAAAAGAGAAGAGTCAGCATAATAAATAATCATGACCCATGTGATTTCAATATTGATCATGAGAAAAATTAAAAACCTACATAAACAATTTATAAAACATATTGGTATCTGAGAACATAATATCATAAAACCCTTATAGAACATTAAAATTCTAATAACCATATGATCGAATTCTAATATAAATCCTTGTAGAAATTAATCATTACCTAATGAATTAGATCCCTATCTAGGCTCACCAACCATATAAGCTATAAAAAAATCATACAGCACAATCTGGGTGCACCCATCATATATAATGTCTAAGAAAAACAAAATAAATAATGTATATATATATTTCATCAAAAGAATCAATTAAAAGAAATTATTTTTTATAACCCGATTGACCCATGGAAGAAAAATGGTTTCCATTTAAATACCTATATATATTATAAACTCATAGAAAAGAAACCAGTTCTACAAAAAATTAATGAAATTGTATTAAACATTAAATATAATTGGGTTAAATAAAATCCCTCTTTAAAACATAATTAACCAATTGAAGATAAATGGGCTCTATAACAAAAACTTTAATACAATCTTAATCCATCAAGAGAAAGAATAAAAAAATTTTCAATGAAAAATATCCCCTATGGTGGATAAATATCAATAGGGGATATAAAAGATGATGAATGTAATATCATTAATGGATCAATGATAACATTCATGGCTAAAATATCAGTTTATTTTTTAAAATAAAATTTTAAAATAGAAAACATTTTAAAAATACTTTTCTTTGAAAATAACTTTTCAAAAAAATGTTTAAAAAGTAACTCATGAACCATCAAGGGAATCTATAATGAAATTGTGGTAGTAATAAAGATTAAATCCTTAAATTTCATAAAACACCATTCCTTTTTCATTGTAATAAATTAGGAATTACTTTTTTCATAAAATAATAAGAATATTCTATTTATATTTTCGATAAACAGCAAATGATATTTTTTTCAAAAATGGCATATGGTTCCTTTGAAAAAAAAATTATATTTGTAAAAATGTGTTAAATTTATTTTTATAAATAATTTTTAAATTATTAATAACATTTTTTAAAAATATTTTTAGAAAACATGGTTGTGGAAGAAAATATATTATTTACAAAATAGATAAATGAAATTGGATTTTATTAAAAAAAAATATTTGATAATTTTAGTTACAAAATAGTATAATGATGGTAATATTAATTTTAAATAACATCAATAAAAAAATAATTTATTTTTCGAGTTTATTGATTGATGGATCAAAAGATCTCATCCTTGGATTCACAATCATAAATAATCAAGACAAATGATGAGATTGTAATATAAAACTCTTACCACTCAAGTGATGTTGAATTATAAGACTCATGAAAGGATTAAAATATATTAAACATAAAAACCCATAATAATAAATAAATTATTAATATTACATTTCAAATGGTTTGTATATACACCTTATAAATTAATAATAGTGCATAACATGACAAAAGTATACAAGATGGAAAATTGTGACACAAAAATCCCATACCACATTGGTAACAATAAATATGTATAAAAATGAAATAGATATAATACAATGGATATATAAATACTCAAAAATTAATCTAAAATAATATTTAAATCCATTAATGGGAAGTATATACACTGCACAACAAAAATATTTGCTGATTATGGCATGTATCTCTCATAAATAAAGGTGATACGAGAAAATCAATTACCATGAGTCTGATTGATCTTGATTTTTCCCTTAATTCATGAATAATAAATTTATTTTAATTATTTATATAATTTATAACCCTGTAAGATTTTATTATTAATTTATTTCACTTATAATAGATTATGTTTAAGATGGATTTTTTACAATATCTGGCCCATGTGTCAGAAATGACTCTCGTAAGTTTACTATGATAAAAATCATTAATATTTAAAATTATAAAAAACAATAATCATGAAATAATTATCATATTTTTAAATAAATTATAATTTTAAAACTAATCATTAATTATGGTTATGAAAGATGAAGTAGAGTTATGATCATGGGGACATTATGTTGTATTTACGCATGAGTAACATTTCAATTTTTCAATGATCCTTATCGAAAGAAGGTAGGATGTGTTTTATCCTTAAAAAAAGTTCATTATATCAAAATAAATATTTTATTTAAGTATATATACTTATATAATTCATTCTGGTGATTTAAAAGGAATCACATCTCTTCGAAGAGGTGGTAGTCCACACATCAAGGAAAGAAGTTATCACTTTTTCACTCTATGAAATGGTAATAAAGAAAATGATATATTAGATTTTAGAAAAATATAATTATGTCATTAATATAATAATTATTTAATTTATAGCATATATATTCATTATTTTTACCATTTTCACCTTTAATGTAAGGCGTTGGTGAAAACACTTCGCATCGCTTCACGAGGCAGTAGTCCTCCGTACACACGAGCGACATTATCGTATCCCCTGTGGTATTGAATGTAAAAAATGGAATATATGATATAATGCATAATTATGTATAATTATGTTATAAATTGATATATAAACTATATATCCATCATTATTACCATCCATTAGATATGGTAACGGAAAAAACAACACTACTTTGTAATGTGGTAATCTTTCGTACACACAGAGGATGATTTTTTAACACATTTGATGGAATTGTGTATGGTTGTATGTTGTAACCATAAAATAACAACATATAATTATATTTAGTACAATTATATTACTATGAATTCATGGTATAATAATAATTGAATTGGGTGGATAATTAAACAAAACAAAAATTTCCATTTATGAATGTTACGTATTCATCGGGTAACAATATTTGGTTTAAATCAAAGGCCTTATATAAATTGCATTATTATAAAAGTTAGGATTAAAGTATTAGTGTATATATATTTGGAATTAATTTTGGTATGTTTTTTATTATATAAATTTCTTCATAGGTGGGATAAAGTGAGGGGGGAGTGAGTTTTCTTTTTTAGTTGAGGAGGAGTGACATTCTTGTAACACTCAAAACTATTTAATATTGTGAGGTAAAAATTACATAAAGTGGATCAAACATTTATAATTTAATTATTTTAGGGACTATATGGCCAATAAAAACCTCCACCATACAAATAAACACATGTTTTGAACCTTTTTTCCTCATAAATACAAAGTTTCCTTATATTTTATTTTGGTTTTCATTAAGATAACTAATTTTCAAACCTAAGTAATGTATAAATTAATACTAAATTAAAGGGATAATTATTAGACAACATATACAGAATTATTAAAAATACTAATTTAAAATTATAAAATAAAAAACTCATATGTGTTAGATATTAATTTTAATAGAAGTGCATCTTACCTGCACAAACATTGCTTTATCCCTAACCATACCAACAATGTTTTTCAATTTATACAGTAATGTGTTCATTATATAAGATAAATTTTTACATAAATGGACTAAATTTTATATTTATACAAATTTAATAACTCACTTTCTATATGATATTAATTTTAGTAATTTAAAATCAATTAATAAAATAACAATTATTATTAAATAAAATTAATATTAATATGGAAATTGTTTATTTAATTTAAATTAAAAAAAACAAAATGGAATTTGAATATACTAATTACAAACCTATTTAACATGATATATTCATCTTAAAAACTAATTGAAGAAAATAATTCATTCCATTTACATCATTTTTAATATTTTTGTATCGTTTATTTTAGATAATTATTAACTAAATAATTACTATGCTCACATTTCTTAAAAATTTTAAGTAACTATTTTATCATTAAAAATTAAATATAAATTATCATCATAAAAATTCAAATTTATCTTTAAAAATTATATATATATATATATAACCAAACCTATGTTGTATTTTTCATATCCCAATGCTTTATAGAAATCTAAAGGGAAAATGGGGATTTTTTGTCTTTTTATGTACTTGACTTATTATATGGGTCAAATTCATGGAAAAGATTCCAAAAAAATATAAAATTATATAATAAGTCAATAAGGGTCTACATATATCCATAAAATGGGTTTTTTTGAAAAAATTTATATCATTTGTTTCATTAAGATTGATGTTTAATCCTTTGGTGAACTCATTTTTACCTTGATTGGTGTAATTGAATTTATTTATTTTCACTAATATCATTCGTAAAAACATAATTTTTACTAATTGGAAATTAATTATTGTTCTGATTACTAATATTGAAACAATATTTCAAACTAAAACTATCATATGTGTCAAAAATTAATGTAATATTAATCATAGAGATACGGTGAGATTTTGGGTTTTTAAAAATGTTATTTTTGTAGAAATATATGATCCCATATTAAATCAATTAATAATAATATTCATTGTACAAAACTCAATCAGTATTTAGCTATATATAATGTATAAATTTCATTTAAAAAAATTCTCATGACAAATTGATTTAGTTAATTATAATAGAGAAACATTATACATTACAACAGTTTTTAAAAAACCCATTTTAAACCCAAATACAAATTTATTATAAAATTCAATATATAAAATATTGAAACGTAATTAAATATAAACAAATAATTATATATTACCTTTAAACATATTCCAACTAAATTAGTTCTTTAAAATTATTTAATTTATTGAAATGTTATGGTTTTTTACAAAAAATGGTATTTTTCACTACTCACCAAAAAATAAATATTTCCCTAAAAATACCATAATTTTACCCAAGGTAAGTCTTGATATTAATAATAAAAAAATTTAATTCATTTAAAAAAATAAAAAATAAAATTTTTATTAAAATATATACTAATATTTTTTCTTGAAAAGAAGGAAAAATATTTTTTTATGAAAACTTATTTTTCAAAAATTAAATCACATTACATAAAGTTGATTGATTATTTACTAAGAAATTTACAATAATTATATAGAGTAAGACATTAAAATATATATATATATATTCCATAAATTTTTTATAATATTCATTCCCTTCAAATTAATTTCTAGGTTTTAGTAATAATATATATCATAGGTTGCTTATATTCAGAGTTGTGTGTTGAATATGCTATTAATAGAAAAAATATTGGGGTTATGTGTAAAAAAATATAGAGTGTTTTTTGTATAATTAAATATTAACATAGTATTTATTATCCTTTATTATATAAAATATAATTTTATTCATTTAAAATATCGTGGTGTGACATCCTCCCATTTAATAAATTGCATTCGCGCAATTTTAACAATTTTATGAAAATAAATGGATATTCATTGGGAAATAAATTTATTATAAAAATGTATCCTAAAAGGGGTTGATAAATACTACGGATAATAATTCATATAGGTAAGTACAAAGTACATAAAGAATAATACATAACCAGGTTTCCAAAAATGAGAACATATGCATGAATATAGGTAAAGTTTAAATAATTTTACTCGGTGATTGAGGTCATTAATCACAATATTATGAATGAAAATGGAATTTTAATGGGAATTAAAACCATAAATATATGATGATCACATAGACCATCTAATTCATTATATAATAATGTATTCGGATAATTTTTTTTCAGGATCATTTTCATATAGTTGAGGAATTCTTTAATAATATAGACTAAGAGAATATCGATATAAACTTGCATGATGAGTAGAATTTAATAATTTAAAAAAAAATAACATAATCTCATCTTTTTCTCCAAATATTTAGTATTGAAGTTGAATTTTTAATGGTCTAAATGGTAAAATTTAATTTTAAAGACCCATAAACACTAAATGGATATCAAGACATTCCTCATGTCATTAGAAAATATGAAAAAACCATAATTTTTAGCACATGGTATGAAAATTTCCAAAATTAATAAACCTTAATATGAAACATAAATAATTAAAATTAAATAGTAATACCCAATTTTCAAACCAAATCATTCTATAAATAACTATCCTTCATATTCTTCAAAAATTTCCTTATTATGTTCAAAACAATCGCACTAGAAATACTTGAATACAGATCAACCATTATTCATCAAATTAAATATCATATCTTATTGCAATAAACAAAATATTTACCTATAAAAATTCCAAAATAACTAAGACATCATTTAGAACAGTGGTAGGTTGTACACACTTTTAACCCTTCGGTTGTGGGTTTAAGCCCCACGTCCTTGAAAAATACAATGGGTTGTAACTAGACCTTCAGGATTTCCTTTATCCCTTTGAACATGAAAAAATAATTCCTCTATAATTAACACTTAATGTTTTTATGGGTTAAAATTATCCCATCCAAATAAAATTTCTCTATATATTTCATTAATAAAATCAATATTTTTACTTTTTATTACCCTCAAATAAGGTGTATAGAACTTTGAACTTATGATCATCCTTAATCTTATAGACCTATGATGGTATTCATAACTCTTTAGATAACCTCCTGTCAAATCATCATAATCTCAAAAGTTATCTAAACTAACCATTGATACCAAATATAATATCCAAGAACCCAAACTCCCATATTTATTGATGAAATTGTAAACATTACATTTCTGACTTATGTGCTAATAAACGTGACCCTATTTAGTTCTATCCAAAACTTACAACATGAAAATGTAAAATTAATTCACTTACATCCTCAAGTTCTATTTCATTTTAGAGATTTACAAAATTAGGTAAAACTACTACAAAGTTAATTCCCATGAATTTAAATGAGTATTTCTCCAACATTACCCATAATTTTATTTTAACATTATGACATCATCATAATTTATATGAAAACCATT
Source organism: Viscum album (assembly GCA_963277665.1). Classification (NCBI taxonomy): domain Eukaryota; kingdom Viridiplantae; phylum Streptophyta; class Magnoliopsida; order Santalales; family Viscaceae; genus Viscum; species Viscum album. The sequence goes on along the minus strand of OY728146.1, from coordinate 1,977,098,061 downwards.
CTAAACATAACTCATTCATCATCATTCTCTATAACTTTGGGATAATGAAACATAAGAATAATGAGATCAAATACACTATAATGGTAAATAAAATAATTAGAAATTGATGGTAATCATTTAACATTGGAGGAGAATAAGGGTACGACTACATAATCAAAGTGGTTGATCGATTAATAAAATAACTTATACCCATCGATACATATATCATCAAATATTGAAATATGGAAAAGGTAATAGTTATCAAAACCAATATTCCTGATCTATGTGATATCCATCATGATCCTGAGAAACTTTATACACCCATAGAAAGAATAGATAAAACATATTGGTATCATTGAACATAATCTCATACAGTTGTTACAGAACCCTTATAGAACCCTTGAAATTGGAATAACTATATGACTAACTTATATTATAATTATTCGGATAAGATAATCATTACACAATGCAGTGGAGCACTATATGTGTTCACCCATTATATAAGATAAAATGTTCCCACCTAGAACTATATAGTTTATCCTATCATATATAATGTTCAATAACCAAAACCTGAATAAGGTACACAGATCATTCGTTATATACTAATATAAATAATTATCATTCTTATATAACATAAATAACCCATGGAAGTGAAATGTGTCACATTTCAATCACCTTGATAGATTGTTAAACAATTAAAAGGAAAATTTTTTCAAAAAAATATCTTTGAAAGAAGATTAACCCATGAAACATAAATTGGTTCTATAACAATCCATTTAAAACATAATTAACCAATGGAAAGGAAACGAGTTCCACAACAACTTATTTGAAACAATATTAATCAATTCTAAAACAAATACAGATGGTATCATTAAAATGTATCCTCAATGGAGGATAAGTAACAAAAGGGTTTTTCAAATTGATTAATGAAATATCATTAAAATATAAATGAATATTTTATTGAGAAAAATATCCTTATAAATTTGAAAATCACTTTTTAAAACATAAACAATATTGAAAATACTTTTCATTGAAAAAAAACTATTTTAAATATTATTTACAAAATGAAACATTAAACATAAAAAATCAATATTCAATGATATTTTGGTCATAATAGTGGGTAATTACATACATTATGTGAAAGAAAATTTCATTCTCAATTAAAAATGTTGGGAAAGTTCCTTGGTTAGAAAATGATAGGAATATTTCATTCCCATTTTTGGTAAAATTCAAATGGGAATTATTTTTAATATGAGATAAGATTACATTGAAAACATATTTTAATTAGTATATATATGTGGAAATTCCTTAGATAAATACTTTTATATGTTTAAAAAAAATTTAAAACATTTAAAAAAACAATTTTTTTGAATAAAACATATTTATGACCGAGTAGAGAAATAAGGTTGGAGTTTCATTAAAAAAGACACATGATAATTTTATGTATCAAATAGTGGGAAAAGGTAACACTAAATTTAAATATAATGAATAAAATTACGATAATAAAATTAATGAGTTTCTTGATATATGGGTCACAACATCTCATCATTGGAATCATAATCATAATAAAATCTTGATAAAGGATGAGATTGAAACATAAAATTATTACCACTTTGGTGTCTTTTAATTGGAAGACCCATAAAATTATTACATTAAATTAAACTTAAAAAACTTGAGAATAAATAAATTCAATATATTATTGGTTATCGTTTTAGTATATTTATAATATACTGACTAAAATTCCATTAAGTGATTCCATGATTCGGTGGGTCACGAGGCCTTAAGCATGCCTCCCCATAGCCTGGAGGTTGTTGACTAGTAGTGAGGGACTAGGCTGTGTCTTTGGGGATAATATACCCTCATTATATAGTGCGACATTTAGTTAGTAATCGAAATAGTTAATATCAAAATTAATAAATCATCTAGAGAGAAGATAATCATCCCAAATTAGAATAAATAAAGAATTCCATATATAATCTCATATACTGGATTGTGTGTCGTGTAATGTCTTGAAATTAGTAAAATGGGTATACATGCATCCAATAAAATATATGTCTCAATATGAAAAAAGAATAGAAAAGAACTATCCCAACTATAATCACCAGAATAGCTTGATCTCTTTATCCCCTTCTCCTAAAAATAAAAAAAATCAAGAATTGTACTATGGGAGTTTTTCGTAGTCTCAACCTGCATCAATGAAGTCTTTAAAGTACCCTAAAGTATCCTAAACACAGTGTGAGATAATACTCAATAGACCACAACCAATAATTTCTATAAAAAATATAGTGTGTGTGATATAAACCAATGTAGTTTTCGAAAAATATCATAGGTATAACAATAATTAAAGTAACATGTCAAGAAGATAAAATCATGTATGGCCAAACATGGCTCCCAATAAAAGAGATTTAGGATCTCATGAACTAAGGTAGTGGTAAAATAGAATAAGCATGTTTTAATGTCATTTATACCGACTAGAGTCTATCATGTGATACATTCTAGTCTAAAACTAATATCTGATACCCATACCAAGTCTATATGTAAAAATATAAAAACAATATCTACCAAGGCAATGCAATATAACCAAGTGTAGGAAATCCATCACAGTCACATGATACACACTAGTATATAACATTATCTATTCTAAAGACATATAATACAAGTCACCCACAATGGTCTCTCCATGTAATCTAATGTGGATTACCAAAAAGGGTCAGATACATGTTATATATGTCTAAGGTATCCATGTTGAGTCCCTAGAGAATATCTATGGAAACATGGTGATGGCCTAGTTGGATTCCACAGAGCATACCAGCAAACGATTTCCACCGTGAGTCTATGTAAGAAATATCTAAGGGGTATCATGGCCCTTGGAGTCCTATGGAATCATGATCCAAGGAAGAAATAGTTTCAAGGAATCCTCTTCCATAATAAGATCTCTAGGAGGAATATCCATGGAATCTATGGAATCGGGATCCAAGAAGCTCGTCTAAGGTATCTAAATCCATTATAAGTCATCATTTGATTTCATTCATCCATTCATAACACTTACATTCCATGAGTTCTTCCAAATAATTTCCTCAATTTCTATAAAATCTCTACCAATTATTTAAACATTCAACATTATGAATAACACATTTTAAAGGAAGCACAACCTTCCCCTAATCAATTCCATTAAATTCATTTAATTTAATAAGATATTAAATCATTGGGAAGAAAAGATCCACCCAAAAGGTCGTATAGTATAGGGATAGAGAGAGGCCTCACCCTATGGGTGGACTAGGTTGAGGATAAGTAACGTCCAACTATTAAATGGTATTCACGTGGAAACATAATAGGTTCAAATTTATTAAATTCAACCATGTAAATAAATTTATGGTGATGTCGAAATGTATGGAATTCTACACAATGAAAAATATAATTATAAAACACCAAACCCCAAGCTAAAGGTATATACCACCTATCTTTGTTATTTAGTAGAGAACTCTTTCTATATTGAGATTTTATTTATTCCAGATCAAGGGAAAAATGAAGAATGGATAAAAATCATGAAAATAGTGAATATTATCCTGTATATAAATAACTCCCAAGAAAATTATAAAAATGAATAATAAAAAATATTAAGGAATAAATCATTGTTTTAGATCCAACGAGACTTGCAGTGTTTGGTTCTGAGTTTGGATGGAAAAGATATCCCATTCCTAACATAGGATTCAATGAAGAGCTCAAAAAGTAAGGATTGTTTTCTAATAGAGGAAGATAGAAATGAATTTTAGGTTATAAAAATTTTACTTTAAAAAGTTAATTTACTAAAGAAATAGTTGGTCATAGGGTTTGGTCGCATGGTTGGGAAAATTGTGTACCAATGGTGTTCCCTTTTCTATCCCAATGTGGACCTCACATGGTTTCATGCGCACAGTTTCTCTAACCATCGGAAAAAAATTCCCAAACCCTCTACTAAAAACTATAGACGATATTTCATGGGGTTATACCCATTGATTCATGGTTTCCTCATTCTATGAACCTCTTGACAGTGGTATGGACCACCTTTCACAGTTTTACCGAACTATGTGGCTTGGGTTGCAAGGTTTTTTCTAACCATTCCACCCAGTTTCCATTTCCAAAAATCTGACCACGAGGATCCAAAATGAGCATCGTACCCCCTAAAACTACAATGATCTCATTAATCATACACATTATGTCAAAAATATATGTTAAATTGAAAAAGATACCTCTTAAGAAGAATCAAGATCATACCCCCTCCCCATTAAAGAAAATTTTCCTCTAATTTACCTTCTAAGGGAGGTTATGAATACCCTGATAATAAATCTGGAAAATGAGAATGTACTTCAGTATCCTACTCCCATGTATCATATAGAAAACACTAGTGTTTCTATAAAAACATTACTAAGGGAATTGATCGTTCTTACAGAACCATCATGGTACTATTAATGATATGAAGTGGATGTTACTCAAAGGATGCATCCATCTATAACTCAGCCTACATAGGCTGAAGAATATGATATAGGTCCAAATAATAATTTCATGTATGATATATGAGGAAGACTTCAGGCATGGACTAATACATATGAGGTAACTATTACTAATAGGCTACCGGTCTAACTCTTTACAAAATATAGAACATACTGAAATATCACGGTGAATGATTACCATGTCTCCTGATCCACCTATGTCCCTCCCTCATTAAGCCACATAAAAAGACTCGATCCATGACCTATAACTATATAGTCCATTGGAGTCAATCAACATTAAATTTCTATATTGACTGTCTGGTATCCATACATTTATGAATCAACTGGACCAACTCATGTGTATCCTAAATTATACATAGTTCGAATAAATTTTTCTCTCCTACCTCTATCCAGTATTAGGGATATTGGCATAGACTACCAAACAAATCCTCCTAAGGTTCTATCTTAATCATATTCTATTAATATTTTTTATAGGAGAACTCATATAGGGGAGTATTCCTCTTCCAAGAGCTACCAAAAATCATGGAACCATGTCCACAACATGTCCTCATGAACCTGTATAGTGCTCTCTGACTATCCATCTTCCTGAGGGTGGAATTTTGTTCCTATTAGAACATAAGTAATCAATTACCTCTATAAACTCTTCTATAAATGAGACATAAATTCAGCATCCCTATCTAATAAAATGATCATAGGAACCCAGTGAAGTCTCACTGTCTCACGGATATAGAACCTTCCAAGCTCATCCACTGAGAATGTATCCTCGATTAGTAGAAAATGAGAATCCTTTATGAACCTATCCATGAAAACACATATATAATTTCTACCCCAAGGAGACATCAGAATCTGGTTTTTAAATCTTTCACAACATCATCCCATTTCCTCTCAAGATTAGGTTACTACTGTAAAAGCCTAGCCAATCACTAATTTTCTACCTTTACCTACTGACAGGTGTAACACCTCATAAAAACCCAACAACATCATGTCTTATCCTCAGAAATCGTTAATTGTGACATCAATACCAATACATATTTTTAACACCACGATTAACTACCCAATTTTAGGCATGAAACCCCAGTATCATCTCCTCTTATAAGTTTTCTAGAACTCATACATACCATTAATACACAAAATATCATCATCTATCAAAGTCCAACATGGAGGTGGGTCCTCACCTTCCACACTCTTTTATAGGACTAGTACCTCTAAATATAATATCTAGCTCACCATCATTCTATTTATAAGGGTATTTGTCACAACTAAGTATGAAATAAATTTATTCCCATCACTATTCTACACCTCTATGTTGATATCTAAAAACCAGTCAATAAGATTCAACTCAATATTGTCATTCAGTACTGCCTATATATGATCCCTCCTACTCAATGCATCACCAAATTCATTTCCCTTTTAAGGTTTATAGGATTTTTTGACATCAAAATACTACAGATACTTAACTAAAATTTTCTTCCTCATATTTATATCATTTTACATTAATATGTACTTGATAATTTTGTTGTCCGTGTATAAATAACTCTCCCAAAAAATAATGTCTCCAACAACAAAAATCCTTAACAACATAAACCAACTCAAAGTCATGTGTTGGGTAATTCCTCTTATGTGTCCTCAACTAAATTGAATCATACTCCATGACTCTATCCTCCTGCTTCTGAACTACTCCTTTCCCAAAACATAATGAATCATAATACATAATGTATTCCTTACCCATCTCTAGAAGAATCGGGACTGGTGCTAAATCTAGTCCCCCTTTCAAACTCCTAAAATAATGTATCATAGGTATATATTCCTAATATCATCACACCTTTATTATTAAAGTTTCAAAATGGTGATTCTAGGAATGATAAGTACAATTTGAAATGAATCGAATTCCAATATAACCTAGAGAAACTCTATATATAAAATATGTTCTTGGACTTCTCCTAAGAAACAATATATCTCACATTATCTAGGTTAATAGATACTCCTATCTCTGAGATAATATGACCATGGAAGTGAATCTTACCCAAACAGAAGTGGAACATTTTGATCCTAGCTATAACTAATTATCTCTCAGTGTATCCAAAATGATCTTAATTTGTTTTACGTTTTCGTGTCTATTTTAAGAATAAAATACTATATCATCGATGAATACCCCCAAAAAATAGTATAGATGATGATTAAAAACTAGGTTAGTTAGTTCCATGAAACCTGATGGCACATTTTTTAGGTTGAAAAACATAATTATATACTAAAATAAACCATGAATTCTATAAAAATATATACAAGGAATATTTACTGGCCAATCATGTACCTAGTGATAACCCAATATCAAATTAGTTATTGAGAAAAACTGAACTCCATTGAGATGATCAAAATGGTAATCAACAAATTTCAAGGGACACTAGTACACAACCATCCACTGGTTCAATTTCTAATAATAAAAACATAATTTGAGGATATCATACACATTTTTCACTATAGGACTTAAGAACCCCATAGAGAATTATTGGTTCATCTAAATTCCAATGCTTCAGGGACCTAAAGATACCTCTTGATCTCATGAAACTCTAAAGTAGACATCATTTAAGGAGGAATGGATCATAGTATAGATCTTATAACTATAAAAACATAAAACTCCATCTCTCTCTTAGGATGTGAAGAAGAAAATATTTATAGGGAAAACACCCTGAAACGATCAACCACCAATGGGAAATATACCTGACATGATCTCTAATAATCCAATTATGAACTCAAAATCTAGGATATCATCACAAAAATCCCATGATACACTTTTCCAACTCGTCTCTTATAGATATTCCATTCAGCCTTGAGAATAAAAAATCCAACTTTTAGTGATGTAAAAGTCACCCCCTGAAAATATAAATTGACGTGGTATCAATAGGAAACAATCTAGTCCATATCAAGTATGAATTCAATCCTAGTAATCTCATGGAAAAAAATGATTCCATATGAAGTGACACAAACCTTTCTCAAGGGGTAACTCCCTACACTGTTGTATACTCTCAATTTTGATCCCCAAAGAAGTATCCAATGACATAACACCATCATCAAACTAGAAAATGATCCATAGGATCTTTACTATATGTACATATATAATACTAGGTGGTGCACCTATATCAAATATAGAAGATATGAGGGTATAATATACTATGATAATACCTCTCACCATATATATCATGATTCTCTTCTCCTCAGTTGTAGGTTGTATAGAATATATACGGAAAAAAAATGTGGCATTGTGAAACAACCCCACAACCAAGAGTACGACCACTCTGTTTTCTAGGTAAAAATTGTTCATGGATGCCTCATCCGCGACCACCACCTCAGCTTGAATGAACAGAACTTCACCATGATGTGGATCCATGAAACCTAGTCATAAACCCATTGTCTAATATGACCCCTTCCACTAACTGTTGGAGAGAATGTCCTTCAAAAAAACTATATGTGGCTCATCCTGTAAAAACCTAAACACTCGATTGCTTCTTGATCACAAAAATTTCTCATATGTCCCAAACTTCCACACTATAGAGAGAAAACAACACTACCCTCACTAAAATCATGGTTAGTACTCACCAAGAGAGAGGCCTCAGAATTGAGAATCCGACCTAAAGATGCAAAATAACTAGTTCGAGAGGACGAACTACCCTACAATATACACCCAAACACTATCAGGTTCTACTATATAATATATTCTAAATTCACTATCACTATAATATTCATTGGCCTAAAAACATTGACCTGATATCAAATAGAATGTATGAAACATTCCTTGAATAATCTCTCCCTCGATACCTCTCCAACATGGTATATCGGTGTAAAACAATGAAGATATATAAAGTGGGTCGAATAATCCATATCACTCATTGGTCCCTACTCTATATGCATAAGCATTATGGACTTCAATTAATTGAGAGTCTCAAGAAAAATTTAATTTGACAACCTGGTTTGGAAATCCCTCCAAACCATCTCTTGGAGAATATCATCCAAATTCAGAAAATCCCACTAGTCCCTAGATCCTCCCCAAAGTATATATTTTGTGAGATTCAATCTCTAATCCGGACATGTCTCCAGATGCATGAAAATAAAAAAAATCATCTGTTTCCATAGGTGATCACCTTTTGGACCACCATCCCCTGAAAACGTGGTAAAATACTACTGCAAGAACACACGCGTCAACTCTTCCAAAGGTGAGGTAGGCTATGATGCTTCTTAATAAGATTTCATATATCGCCTAAAACCCTAACAGTAATTTTCTTAAGCACCCATATTAGTAAAAACTATTGGTTCCATAGATTTCCTATAAGATGATCTGCTGGTATCCCATGTCCCACAACCTTCGTATCCTAGTTTTCTCCACACTCCTATCGTATGAATAGAGCTCTTCGTGGTGTTTTGTATCTAAAATTCCACGCACATGCCTCTGAAAAGATATATAAACCAATTATAATAGGTAAAACAATAATACATGTCAAAACCTTCATATAAACCATCCAAATCCCTCTACTTCTCTTAAATCTAGGAATGCATAAAAACAATTATATAAATCACTAGAGACCCTTCCTTCTACCCACTTAAAGCCCAGTTCAAGTTCCCTTTCTAACAATTTCAATTCCATTTTAAAATTATCTTTTATTTTAAAATTCTTTTTTTCATTGTTAAACCAAATGGATCACCACTTATGATCCATAGGGTCCCATAAACCTCATAAACCAATGTGTGATGCACACTTGCCACAAACCATAACACATTCCCGTAAATGTGACTAATGGTACATGACTCAATCATTTATAGTTGACTACATAGGATGTCTTTTGTAGCTGTAGAAGTAAAAATATATTTAGTTTATGTAAGTCACTCTATGCATCAATTTTTTTATCTCAATTACCTGCAATTACAGTAGCTTGATAAAAAAAATAGACAACAAAAGTAACATTTCACAAAACCATGAAGTGAGTCGATGCATTGTGTATGTCATGGAATAATGCATGGAATTTGAATCCTAATATATTCATAAAAAGATAAATGAGATTTGTAGCCTCCTCAAATAAAGTATTGGAAAAAATCTATAATCACAATAAACACCAAACTGTGAGTGAATCATCTAATAGTGGAATCAAATCAACTATAGTAGGAAAAATCTAGAAAAAAATTTATCCTTCCTATAAATTTCAATTTTCCTATACATGGATTAGATAATACTAGGAACAACCCATTTATAAATTCCTATACTTCCTAATATCTTGTCTATTTTCTCAAAATAGTAAACCCGGAAATGAAAATCCTTGGATACTACTTTGTAACGTCATGACACGGATGCCACTAAATGGTTCCCCATACCAATGTGTAACTTGTAATCATGTGTGGATCCCTATATATGAGAGGTTTTCTACTAGTATCATGGGATTGGGGTGTGTTTTTGGGTAGATAATTCCGTCATGTTAGGGTGTTTCATAGTGGTAGTAATCACTATAGTCAATAGCCAATGCAGTTTCTCATCCATACCGAAGATAACTATCCAATATAAGAATAAAAAGCAATTGTAGAAGTAATATCATATACATGATGTTGTATCATGCCATGCCTATAAAGAGAATGGAAAAAAAATTTATGTACATCCAGTATAAGATGTGTCTCAAAATACTAAAATAAAAATTGTGATATATCATATATTGAATCACAATCATATCTTGATACCATTCTCCCATGGTCCCATGTTCCTAAGAACAACACAAATCAATAATCGTAAAGTGGGTGATTTCCTTAGTCCCTAATTTTATCCATGATCTCTATCTAGGTACCCAATGGTTTACCAAACATGGTGGAAGATAATACATAGTAGTCCACCACTAGTAATGTTGATAACAAATCCAGTCTATGTGATATAATCCAATGAAATGTGCAAATATATATCACAGTAATAGAACTAATAAAAGTAAAATTCCAAGAAGATATACTCCTATAAAACTAAACATGACTACCTATAAAAGATATTCATGATCCCATAAACAAAATAAGTTGTAAACAAAAATCACCAATCGATAATGTCAACTCATTCCAATGGAGTCAAATTGGTGATTACTTCTAGTCTAACTACTAATACCTTATACATGTACCTAGGATATTTGTTTTAATAAAAGAATAAACACCATAACCATGTCATATTTTTATATGTATGACATCCATCATGGCCACCTTGTATAATATATTATATAACATTCATCATAGCCACACTCTATAAACCAATTCATCGACAATAGCCCTGATGTGTAATCCAAAGTGTCAAACCATGAAGTGTCAGATCCAAGCTATATAAGGCCAGGTCATCTATGGTGATTCCCTAGAGAACCTTGATGGAAACTCAGGAATGACTTGGCTATCGTCTACAGTGCATGAAAACAAACCATGTCCAACAAAAGTAGAAGAAATCCCGATTGATGGGGTAGAAAGGCCATTGATATCTTAATAAATAAGGATCCAAAGAGGAAATAGGTACAATAAATCCACTACTATAACAAGTTTCATGGGAGTATCATCCATAACATCTATGAAAATATGATCCAAAGAGCTCATTCAGGGCATCAATTACTATTCCAATTCATCATCTCATTTCATTCCTTAATTCATAACATTTATATTCCATGAGTTCATTCAAATAAATTCTAAATTTTTCATAAAAGTCATCTAAACAATTTAATCATTCAACTTAATTTAAAATGAACGGTAAATTAGAAATGAATTTATCCTTATCAATTCAATTCCATTAATTCAATTTTATGTTCCCCCAAATTAGTGTCAAGCTAAAATACACCCAAAAAGGTGGTATAACATAGTACTAATATAGGGGAACACCCTATGGGTGGCCTAGGTTGATGATAATCACCCTCAAAGAAAAAAATGGAACTCAAGGGGAAACCAAAATTGTTACTATTCATTCAAGTAAACCATTAAATTAAATTTAGGGTGATAGAGGAAAGTATGATGCATGGAACAATGGAAACTATTATTATAAAACACTAAACCCCATTGAAATGGTATGGACCTCCTATTATAGGTCTATATGAGATAAATCATCTAGTATCGAGCTTATATTTTGTCTTGATCAAGATAAAAACAAAGAATATATAATAATATTGAAAATAGGGTATATCAACTGGAACCTAAGTCACTCCAATGATACAAAAAATGAATAATGACACAAGAGAAATGAAGAAATAATCAGTGTAGATCCAATGAGACTGAAGGTATTCAATTCTAACTCTAGGAAAAGAATATATCTAAATTCATAACATAGGCTTCAAATGAGATCTCATACGATGAGGGTTTTGTCCAATGGAGGAAGAAGGAATAAAAAATATGTTAGAAATTTTTTCAATGAAAAATACATGGTCTAGATACATGGTTGGACAAACCATACACCAACATTCCACCATCCTCTATCCCATGGGGGGACCTCTGACATTTTCATGCGCAAGATTTGAATATTCATTCAAAAACTATTCTCAATTCCTATTCTAAGAATGGAAGGTACTCCCCCAGGGGTGTACACACTTTTCCACATGGTTTCCTCAAACAGTTCCCTTCTTTATAGAGGGGTGGACCTCATTTCATAATTTTACCAACCCATTCTGGTTGGGTGACACAATTTCTTCATACTATGCAGCCCAACTTTATTTTCCAAAAATCAGGAATATGGGCTCTTAACAAGCGCCATACACCCCCCCACCAAAACATGGGAGATGCCATTAATCACAAATATTATGTCAAGGCCAAGATTTTTAACTAAAAAAATCCATACCTCATATGATATATGATGTAACATAGAATATAAACCTTATAATTCAAGATGGATACATAATGTAACATAAGTCTCAATAAAAGAAATTTTTTAAAAAATACGCTTCTTCTTTGGTAACTTTGTAAATTTTAACCCCATGATAGAGAGATCCTCAAAATTTTAAGTTAATCTCCATTAATATTTTACAATAATATTACAATACATTCATGGGTTGTATATACACCTCACAAATAAAAATAAGTGGTGAATATTGATTCTATCTCATGGAAATAATGGTAAGATGAGAAAAACCCTTACCATGAGCCCTATTCATCATGATTTTTATTTATCATCCTTAACAATAAATATTTATTAATTATTTAGTTTCATTATAAAGCTTTAAAATTTTATTATTTCTTTCATTTCACTTATCTTCAATTAATATTAAGTTAGATTACTTTACTATATTCGGATTATGTGTCAAAAATGACATTAGTAAGTTGATTGTGGCCAAAAAGGTCATTTTTCATAAATATCCATTCAAATAATCATGAAATAATTTTCAAATTTACACATCAATTAAACTTTAAAAACTAAAAATGAAAATTAGTTAGGAAAATGAACTGATGTTATTATCATGGAGATGGTAAGTCGAATGTATGATTAAGTAAAATTTCCAATTTTCAATGATAGTTATATAAATATTGTATGTAATATCTTAAATTTTCATAATTTTTATTTTATAATAAATAACATGATATTTAACTATGTTTAGTTATATATATTTATCTTGTAATGTAAGGAGTGTAACATCCCCAGTAAATAAAGAATAATACATTTTCATATTTATTAATATTTTTGAATTAAATATTAATTTTACTTTACATGGTATTCCATGTTCTATGGTGTACCCGATACACAACAATGGGTTTCTTTGAAATCTTATATTGCAGATAATGATGAGTCATACTAAAAATTAATAATAAAATATTATTTCAAATTGTAGTTAATTCCTAGTTGTTTTATTGGAAAGAATGAATATAAATAACTAGAAAATTAATATACATATTTGTTAAGTGTTTTTATATTTATCCAATAAAATTTAGAGGATTCAAATTTGAATAGATCTGATTTTAAGCATAAATACTCTAATATTCATTAAAATGTCAATTTACCACCTTTTGATGGAGACCCATCATTAAAAATAGTTTTGGTCACAATTATATGTTCTATTTGACAAAATAAAATTATTCTTTAGAATCAGGACATCAAAATTTAATTTGGATAATTTTTCAGAATTTTTTCTGATAAAATTTATTTTTGATGAATAGTGAAAACTACTGTTTTTTAATTCAAAACTACCTTTTAATATAATTTATTTATCTGGTTCTATTATCTTTTTAATTTTATTAAATTTTTAATTAGATTATGTTAATATAAATAATCGAATTATGTTCATTTGAAGCAATTTCACTTTGAAATTGGACATAAACAAGTGTTAATATTTTGATAGTTATTATTTCTTAAAAACGCGCTTTTTGTTTTCACAGCGGGAATTAATTTTAAATTAATTTCTTCCAATTATGTGTTTTGTATTTTAAATAATGGATTTCATATTTGGAATTATGATTTCATATTTTTTAAAATATGTAACTTTTATTTTTACACATTATGAATATTTACTTTAGTAAATATATTATTTACCATGGTTAAAGGGTAAATCTGGTAAATAAGGGTAAAAAATAATATTATAATAATATTAAATTACCATAACATGTGTCCTAATCTTATTGGTTGATATATGCCCGACCATTTTAATCCTTCGGTCTATTTGGAGACCCCATGGAGCCACTTGAGTGTGATAATGACACTTTATATTAATTAATTTAAAGTAAAGACAAAAATGGCATAAACATATATCTTTTGGTATATCAATTTTTACATCGGGTAATATAAGTTATATAATATAATATAAATATTAATTTTAAATATAAAAATATATACTACATGAATTTATTTGTTTATAATTTTTAGACATCAAATAAATAACATTATTTGTGACACAATAATGATGGAGTGTTTACCTCATTAATGAATTATTTAAATAAATAAGATTATAAAGATTAAATTAATATCCAAAACCTGCCCAATTGTTATTTTATGATTTTATTTCAATCACAGTTCATCTTATCTTTTTCTTTAATTATTTTTAGACCATTATAAAACGAAAATCTTTATATAATAAAAAAATATTTTCAAACATTCCTAAAGAGACCCTACTCCACCTTATAAAAGGACCTCGCTTCTAACCCATTCCTCACACTTCTCAAGCCCCTTTTATCTTCCATACCCTACCCAATTAGGATCCCTACATCCCTTGATTCCTTTTAGAAGAATTATCTTTGGTAGAAGTCACTTCAATTAAACCTTTTGGTTCAAACCAAATGGAGATACCCAATTTAAAGGTAACATCTTCTCTTAAGTTATTTTCTTTTATATTAATTCGCCAACCCCCTAAACTCTTTTTATTATTTTATTTATAACATAACCAGTATAATCAATATAATATGTTTTTATGAGATTTAATTGAACTACAGTTACACACACCTTTATCTAATTGGTAAAGAACAAATTGTTTCTGTGGACAGCGAACTACTACCACACGAAACAATGATTATTCAATCTTCTCCTACCACATATTATAGTGGTCATTATGATGGAACTGTATTTTTATGTGATATATAATATATTTATATTGTCTCTATTATTCTTTATTTATAATTTATAGCCTATCTTTATGGTTTCCATTAAAGGTAAACGTGGTATTTTCATTTGATGAACTCCGGACTACCGTCCCCTCAAAGTGATACGACTCGTTCATGCCATACGTGGAACATATAAAGAATGTAGTTACTAAAATTATATATGATATTATACTGGAATTATAATATACCTATATGTCATTAATTTTTCATTCCATTAAATATGAAATAGAAATGAAAGTAGCGTTCATGCATACGTACAGCTTACCGTCTCCATGAACGGTGCATTTCATTTCTTATCTCCAAATGTTTTGTACTTTTGTAAATAAATATATATAGTGGATATATACGATATATATGATATCTAAATAATGAATATCATTCTAAAGATAATGAACTTTTCACCACATGGACATCTTGTAAATATTAGAAGTTCATTTTGACTCAAGTACCAAATATTGACAAAACAACCGTTATTAACTTAAATGATTACATAATGTTTATAAAATGGTAATAAGTGATATAAAAGCAATAATAAACTTATAAAAGGTTCTTATCAATTATAAATTAACTCTATTTTATTATTCAGGAGATTAAAGGATGAACGGTTCAAGTCGGACACGATGTAAGGGACTTCTTCTCAATCTCCTTTCATTGGGGAATATTTTGTTTTATACGTGAATTTTTTTATATGGTGTATAAAAGAAATTTAGTTTTCATTTCATTCAAAGGGAATCATTTTTCTATGAGGTGTTTTACTAAATGACAAAAAATAATGTTTCTTTTTAACATAAGCAGTTACAACGACCTTTTCCACCGCCGCGAGTATTATATAATCTTTGGCTTAGTTAATAAGTAGTAATATATTTAAAAGAAAAATAAATACCATATACTCTTTTACGTATTTTAGTATTGAAAATGGTTTTTCTAAAGGATTTGTTATGTCAATATATTTAAAAGATATATTGATATTGAAATGTGGAAATATTATCTTTCCTTTACATTTTTTTTATGAGTTATGAATATGTTATGGTTATTAGGAATTTTTTACATATACCGGTGATTTCGTGATAAACATAGGGTGGGAGAGCCCGAGATAGCTCTCCAATTCATTGGGTAACGTGACTAAGGTAAACATGAATGTTTCTCCTAATTTATTTTGGGAATAAAATGTGATGGGTATTCTAAATGTAACTCCCTACGTAGCTGTGAATGATACAACGTAAGTATGTTATGGTAGCTATAATTTACCTTTATGATTTATGTTTTATAGGTGTTATTCATAAATCTTATGATTTACAGAGGTATTTTAAAAAACCTATGTTTTGATGGACTAATGTTTTCTTTCATTATTTTATATCCCTTACTGAGATTTTTATTCTCATCCCATGTTTTGAAACTTATTTCACATGACTTAAAGATGAATAGGATCAAGGATGGTATCAAAGAAAATTCATGTTGTCTAAAAAAAGTAACTAGACACGACTCTTTTTTTCAAGAGATTTTATTTTATTAAAAAAAATTAATACTGAGTAGAAGTGTCTACTTTGTATCTTATGAGTCATAATTTAATGGTTATGGCCAAATTATCTAAAACTCTAAACCTAAAATGATCCTCAATGTAACTTATCCAAAGTATTAACTATTGGGATGTAAAGATTAAATTAATCAGATCCAAAATAAATAATTAATGGTTTTTAGGGATTATATTTTCAATAAAAACTTAGAAACACAAATAAATACATTTTTTAATCATTTTTTTTTCTTTAACTCTTAGGGTTCCTTATTGTTTAATTTTGGTTTTTCATTAAGATAACTAATTTTCTAACCAAATTAATGTTTCCATTAATACTAAATTAAATTTATACTTATAATAAAGTTTCTACCCATTTATTATAAATATTGAATCCAAATTTTAATATAAAAATACCATGTTTTGGAAATTAATCTTAACAGAACCGTAGGTGATGCGTAAAAATACTACTTTAAAAACAATTCTGCCAACAATGTTTTTACTATTTAGGGTTAAGTATATTCATCATAAAATATAAATTTGTCCATGAATTGGTAATATTTGATATTTATTACAATTTAAAAACCATGTTTTAGAGGTTAATATATTAAGTTTTATTAAATCAACTTATAAAATATCATTTATTATAAAATAACAATTATGTAAATTTTCAGAATATTAATTTAAGTTATATTGAAAAATATTAAAAACAAAGATGGAATTATATTCAATTAAGTTCAAATTTTTCTAACATGATATATTAATCTAAAATTAATTTAATACAATAATTCATTCAACATACTTTACTTTTAATATTTTTTTTCTCATTTAATTTAGTTAATTATTATGAAATTATTACTACATTTACATTTCTTAAGATTATTAAGTATTTGTTTCATAAAAAATAATTATAGAAAATTTATTCAGGATAAACACATCTAACTTACCTTTCAAAATAATATATATAACCTAACTTATGTTTTCTTTTTTCTTATCTAAAATTTTTATAGAAATTAAATAGAAAAAGGATTCCTTTATGTCTTTTTCTTTACCTACATTGTGATATGGGTTGAATTCATAGACTAGTGTCCCAAAAACATATAAAAATATGTAATAAGTTCATAAGGGTAGAAATATGTACATTACATTGGTTATGAACAAGTTACAAGGTCATTGTTTCAATTAATTTTAAAGTTTAATCCCTTGGTAAACTCGCTTTTACCTTAATCAGTGTAATTAAAATTTATTATTTTGACTAATCTCATTTGTTAAATATTAAGATTTCTTTATAAAAAATTAAATTTTTTCAGACTAAAAAAATTGAATCCATTTTTATAAATTCAATTCATAAAATTTTAAAATTATAATTTAATATTAATCCTAAAGATGCGGTAATACAACATATTTTTAAGAATTGTACTTTTTTAGAAAAACATGATTCTATTTTAACTCAATTACAAATAAAAATCAGTGTGTGAAACTAATTAATTGATTAATGATGTATAATAATAACATTTAATTTAAAAAAATTAACCTTATTTATTATTTAAATTAATTAAAAATGAGAAACATTATGTATTTTAAATAGTTTTTTGGAAAAAACCTGCTTTTTTAACCCAAAAACAATATTTTACAAAATAACAGCATAAATTTGATTCAAAAGGATTTAAATATACTGAAATAGTAATTTTGTTAATTTAAAAAAGATTATTAATAAATTAGTACATCTAAATGAATTAATTATTTTAAATTAGAAAGTATTTTTATAAAAATCAGTATTTTTTACTATTCTTGAAAAACTCAATATTTTTAGAAAAGACACAAAATTTCACTAAAATGAAATTTTGATATTCCAATTCATAAAATAGTTTTAATTTTATCATAAAAATTATATAAAGTTTCCAAAAACATATTAATAATTATTTTAAAGAAATTTGTAAAAAAACATTTTTATGATAACATATTTTGGAAGAATAAAATCACTTTACCAAAAATTGAATGAATATTTGCTAAATATTTATCTATAATTTATATTAAGTGATATATATATATATATATTAAATTATTTAATAAAATTTATACCCTTCATTTTAATGTTTATATTATAATGATTATATTTATCTTGGGTTGTTTATGTTTGGAGTTATGTTTTAAATATGCTATCTATGTAAAAACATAAGGGTTTCATGTAATATAAGAAAAAAAATGTATTCCATATAAAGAAATATGAAAATATTGTTGTTTTTCTTTCATGGTAGCAAATATAATTTTATTCTTTTAAAATATAGGGTATGTTATATAAATTTTGAAAGGAATATTTTTTTAACATGTTTTACATGAAAGTGATTTTCTATCGTAATGACCAATATTTTCTCTAAAGTTTAATTTAAAAATTTTCTTAGTCATTTTCAAATAAATGTATTTTAAAATTATTTTATATTTTAAGAAAATATTTCTTTAATAAAAACTTATATTTTACTCAATAATTATTTTTAATTATTTTTAAAACTTCTTTTATATGTTACAATGATTATTTTCAAATAAATGTTTTTTCAAAAAATAAATTAGAATATTTTATTTGGAAAAAAATTGTTTTTCTAAGAATTTTTTTTTCATAATGTATTTTTTATATTATTTTGATTTCACATTTTATATTTTACCATGATGTTTTGTCAAATGTTGTAATCTCACAAATATTTTATTAACTTTATTTTTTCAAACTAATTTTCAATAAAAATTTATTTTCCACATGAAATTTTGAAAGTGTATTTTTATAATCATTTTACATTTAAAATTAAATCTATTTATATTACCTATTCTTTATTGGGGATTTGATACCTGGATAAAATTCATATTATTTCTTTCAATTATTTATATTAATAATGGAATGGTTTTTATGAAACCTATTTCTCACCCATGGGTTATGCCATGTGGAAATTCTTATAAAATTAACTCCTTTTTAGGGGTTTTGATATGATAAAATTATGGTATTTTTATGAAACCTTTCTATTTCCAAATTTTTTTATATGATAATTTTTTATGAAAGCCATATAATTTCATGGGTTCTGATATGATAAATGTTTTATGATATTATAGAAAAAAAATATATGATTTTCATAATGTAAATTGTGGGACCCATATCTCTCTTCAATGAATTGGGTATATATATATATCCCACGAGATATATAGGCGTAGATTGGGGTGAGAACCTAATTCAGTAAGGAACGTTGCTACTATGATTCATTTGGGAGTAAACCTTCACAACAATGATGGTTTAAGGATTGAAATCATTCCACTATAATAGCCTTTTTAGTAAGACATCACAACTATGGATATGATTTTCTATGCCTATGTGTGTGAAAAAATTCCATATATTATTTAAATTTTATGAGCTCATTGATCATGTTTATTTGTTTTCTTATGTTTCATGTCTTATGGACATATAGTATTTATACCATGAATCATTATTATAATCATTGATATGAAGGGTTTGGTTTTAAAATTTGACACACATGTTCTCATACCCTTAACTCATGTTATATTTATGTATCTACATTTTTTATCCATAATGAGAATTTAATCTCACCCATTCATGTGTTTTTTTACCCATGTTATGAAGAAATATTTTAACTAGGTTATTCTTAAAAATATTACTCCATGGTAAGATCAATATAAGAGATGTAAAAGATATTTCAAGAAAGAAAATGGTTTTGTTTCTAGTCTAAAAAGGATATAAACAATTACAATACTTAGGCATATGTTTTTTTAATGTAACTAATATTCATCTAAAAATATGAAATATCTAATTATGAAAATTTTGGGTCAGTACAGTTGTTATCAATGGATAAATTTAATTAACATTTGGAAACTATGATAAGAAAAACTTAGTCAAATCCCTGGGGATATTTAAAAGGATATGTATAGAAATAAAAATAACAATACATTTTAGGATTACTCAATGTAAAGAAAAATATCCTTTAATTTGGGTCAAGGATAGAGAAATTTTTTTCTATCCAATATGCGCTATTTTAAGTAGATGTGGATCTAGAACAGAGGTATGTGGTCATAATAACCCAAAACCATTGTGAATTGATATGGACTTGATCATCAACTAGTACACCATAACAAGCCATTATTAACTCCTAGTTTGATGATAACAAATGGATATTATATTGAAATAAACAAACTTATTATGAACTATCAGTAAGGATTTGAATAATGATCATGAACAACCTATTTTAATCCTACAAGTTTCATAGATTGAAAATAAGGATTTAAAAATTAGACATAATATTATTGATTTTTCATTATTATGTGGTTTCCAACTATAAATATTGTTACTCAAACTATTATTTTTTGTTTTAGTCAATGTTGATAAAAAGAAG
The DNA here is from genome assembly GCA_963277665.1 of Viscum album. Taxonomy (NCBI): domain Eukaryota; kingdom Viridiplantae; phylum Streptophyta; class Magnoliopsida; order Santalales; family Viscaceae; genus Viscum; species Viscum album. The sequence continues at coordinate 1,977,077,137 of OY728146.1, read as the reverse complement.
AAACTCGATTAATGTTTAATGTGAAAGAAAATATGCTGATGAGAAACAAAATTGGATGATGACTAGATTGAAGTATATTTTGGTTATTCCTAATCATTTATTATAATATATTATTAGAAACATGCAACTTAATAGACTATAAAACTCAAAAAATAAGAGAATGATATATTTCATTGAGATTTATGGTGGTTGAAATCATTGAGGAAAAAAGATTCAGGTTTTTATATATTTAGAATGTGAAAAGAATCACCCCTATTGGACTTCTTAGAGGATAAGGAATTTTTTTTATTTTTGGAAATAAGGAAACAGAGAATGTAATTATAGGGAAAAAATATAACATCAGTTAATGAAATAGATGAGAAAATGGTCTCCCTAATATATCATTGATCGTTGAATGTTTCAAATGTGGAGATTATGGGAATTATGAAAATAAATATCTAGAATGGAATTGTCATAAAGAAACTAAGGAAGGTTCTATGAGTAATGGTTATATTTATGAGTATGAGTATAATGAAAATGACATGTGAAATGAATTAAGTGTTAATAAATATGACAATAAATCCTTGTTAATGGTGTATATATAAAATGGAATGATTTATTTATTTATGTATTTGAATTTAGTGAATTATTTTTTTTTTATCAGTGGTAGTTTAGTCTTTAGAGTCATGAAACACCAATGGATTATTCTATATTAGTTTTCATCAAGCATTTTCAATCATTTGATAAATGTTACTTATTGAATATAAAAGGTATTTAATATAAAGGTGATATTTTTTCTAAGGGAAGATAACCCTTAATATACTCAATATGTTGATAAAATTGTGTTTAGTTTGGATAAAGAGATGATTTATATTAATAATGAGAATTTAATATTATTGAGGACATTGGAACTGATTAATCATATAAAGAAAAAAAATTATTATGTTATCATTTATGGTGTTTATAGATTTTTTGAATTTATGGAATATATTTATTAATATCTGATTCTATAGACCCAATCATAAATTTTACTTATTCTATTATTTATGAACTATATTTCACGCTCTAAAAGTTTCGAAAAACTTTTTGGATTATTGTTTTAAAGAATTATGAAAAACTCTTATATAGTAACCCATACATTGGGGGTGGACACAGATACTCAGAATCCATTTTTAAAAAAGAAACTCTATAATATAGAAAATTTTCTCTTTTCATCATAAATCATCAAACTTTTCATCTTGACCTCAAATGTTTCCTTGATATTATTTAAACCTTATGAAAAATAATTCAAAAATGTCGGATAATAAATAATGATCAGTAAGGGACATGAAAGAATAAATCCATAATCCCAATTAAAAACATGAAAATCCATGAATAGTTTACCTTTATTATAATGGTATTTGTGAGAATGAAATAAATCATTTACTTAAAAAAATCTCACACAATTTTTTATCCAATAAAAATTTTGAAATCCTAGGAAGAAAATAAAAACCCATTTTGGAATTGTAGAGCATAACATTGATAACATTTTTTGGAACCCATGTTTAAAATAATTATATCTCATTTAAATCGGTAGAAGAAATTGTTCGGTAACTCCATCCTTCTTTCCACTAAAGACAAGTAACATTACCTTATGCATTAGAGAACTATCCATGTGCACCCAATTCTATAATAGGTTCTCCCAAAAATATCTACGTGCACCCAATGTATAATCTATAGTAGGATCACATAGTTATATCTAAGAAAACCAAACATATGAACTTCATTAGGCCCAACCATTTCACATTTAATTATCATGTACAGATCATGAATGAAATATTTTATTCTTTCACATTTCATCATAAAACCACTAAAAATCTCTTTAAAATCCGTATGTAAAAAAAAATTGATATCAATATATAATTATACATTAAAGTAATTTTAAATACAAAATACAAAAAACAATTCAAGTAGGGTTTTTCCTTGAACAAAATATCATTAAAAACATTTTTGAGGAGAATAAAATTTCCACATTTAAGAAAATTGTTTTAAAAAAATAGTATGCACTTATAAATGAAAAAAAAATATTGAATATAATTTTTAAACATGCAAAGGAATAATCATAGGATTTAGGAATCATAATTTCATAAAAATCCCTTCATGTAATAAAAGTTAAAAAAATTATGTTTAATTTTTTAAAAGAAACATTAAAGGGATATTTTTAAAATAAAATCCTTTAAAAATGTCATATCATTGAATTAAGACATACTCAAAATAATAGATTATGTGTATCATATTTGAGGGAAAAAATTAAAAATTAAAATAAAATAAAATATAATCAAAATACATTTGACACATAATTGTAACCTGAAATTTCCATTAAAGTTTATGGTTAACCCAAATAATAAAAAAATTTGTTACTAATCCCCTTTCCCTAAGTACCAATCTTCACGTACGATATTTATCATCTTGAATAATAAATAGGGGATAATTATTTATTTTCATAAGGCCTTTTTTGAGTTGTTTTATTGCACTTAGTTCCATGTAATAATAATCAAATAATTATTTAAATTCACATTAGATGCTTTGTTGATATTCGATTCATAAGTCCATATTGAATTAGGTATGTAGAGTGTGTTTGAAAATATCATCATTACTTCATTACTAGAATAATATTAATTTCCTAATTATAACATTATTTCATTAATTATAAATTTAAATCTAACCATTAAATATTGTTATGAAGACCAACTACATGAAAATAATGTAGATGTCATGTTGCAATTTTGAATGAGTGATGTTTCGATTTTTTGATGATCATTATGGAAAGAAGTTTTTTTGTATTTTATCTTTCAATAATGAAAATAATTTAATATTTATATTTTTAATATTATTTAAATAATTATACTAATATATATATATATCATCTTTGTGATGTGGTGATGTCAAATGAATCACAGCGCTCCGTGGATGTGGAAGTCCACATGTACACACTATAAATGTTATCTTTTTTTGTGCATGGAATGGTAAAAGTAAAATGATATATTATCTTTTCATTATGATAAAATTGTCATCAATATCATATATATATATATAAATTCCATGATTATAACCAATCATATGAAATGGTGATGCAAAAGGTATTACAATGGTTTGTGTCATGGTTATCCTTTGTACTCATGAATGAGGAATTATTTTCTCATTTGATGGAATTTGAGATTGATATAGGTAATTATACTAAAATAATAAATTATTTTCATATTTATGATATTTTTATAAATAATTTTTATTAATGTTAATATATATGTATATAGAACAATACAAGAGGGGTGATGTTTTTGGTTTAAAACATTTTTTTTATCCCTACTGGTATTTAGTTTAAAATAATTCAAACTAATTCAATTTAGGAAACCTTGTAATTTATTAAAACATTAATTAAACAGGACCCTGGGTCTTGTTATATAAGTATCATAATCTGGTCACTGAAATAATGTGATCCACATGCCGTAAATGGAATTAATTATATTCATGGTTGAAATGATTTAATCAGAGTAATCATGTAAAAGATCCTAATCACTATGGTTACGATGATCACAGTAAAACAATACAACGACTCAATCATAAAGCATACTGAATCATATTGAGTAATTGAAAAGAACCAAATCACTTCAATAATAACTACAAAGATCATAATCATAGTATATTACAAAAGTATAGAAATCATATTGGATATGATAAACAAAGTAAGTAATAGAAAAATGAATACATAAACCATTTAAATTTATATTATAATGCAGTGGAAATATAAAAGAATACAATTATTTTAACCCAAAGAGATAGGTATCCAATAACCTTGGATAGAGGTCCCTTGATTTATAATTTCAAGTAATTTTATATTTCCACCACCAAGGTAATCACTCAATATGATGTTCGGCTTCTATATTGATATCCCAGCAAGCCCTCAATTAAAAAGTAATCAACAACTCTATCATTCTAGGAATAGAAGACCTTGATCCACAAAAGATTGGTGCATCTGTATTCTTATTCCTAGAAGTACTCAATTGTAATCACCAACGACCGGTGTCACAAAAAGAAAAACAAAGCAATTGAAGATTATAATTATGTCGATTAAGCTTTTCGCAACATGATCACTTCAATGCTTTCGTGAAAATTAATTTTTTTACAAAACTCTCATAGAGTATCAGTTCTTCCAAAAGTTATAAGTTATTCCAAATGAATTGGTATTTATTGGTGTTTTCTCCAATAGTCATATTTTCCTCCAATGATTGGATTTTCTCCTGAAAATTCAGAGAGACTGGGACACCTGGAACTATAATGGTCATCTTGTAACTTAAACAACAACATTGTTTTATAATGTATTTCAAAACGAAATAAAAAACACCGTTTTGATTGAAAGGTTTTTATTTTGATACAATAATATTTTATGGACATGATAATGTGGAAGTGAAAAGAATTTAGCTCTTCTGATCAAATACAATGTGAACAGTAAATTGGGGTTATGATTTTCTTTAAGATAGTGAGTATGATTTATCTTATCATCATAGTATTTAATAGTGTGTATAATGAAAATTGTAATCGGTGAGTCCAATGAAAATCATAATTCCTATGTACTATGTATGTTTTATCTGGGGTCATGACGATAATCATAGGTATGATAACCATGGGTTTGTCAGTAATTGGTATGATAATTATTTTATGCATAAGAAAAATCATAATGAAAAAATGAAAAAAAACCTTAAATTAGACATGATAAAACAAAATATGAATTCCTTTGAAAAGAGAGTTTTTGATTTCCAAAACAAAACGAAATCAAAAAGTCAAAACAAGACTTTTGACTCAATAGTCTCCTTCTTTTTGGAAAACATAATCCAAAATTTAAAATAAATAGAGAATTTAAAGCGTGAATAGTTTTTTTAATCAAAATTTAACACTTTTACTTATCTCCCTTTAGGTTTAATAAATTTTTTCAATAATATTTGAATATTTATAACATCTCCGTTAGGTTAACAACATCTATAAGGATCGCATTCTATTAAAAAATCTCCCCTTAATAAAATTATTGTCATTTTGAGAATTGTTTCCCTATTTAGAGTATTATCCCATTATAAAATAGTATCCCCCTTTATAACACATTCGCCTACTTTATGATTTACAAAAATAAATACAGAATATATTCTAATATATTAAAAATGTTAGAGGGGTGAAATATGTGAAGAAAAAAGTATTTGATCATCTGAAAATAGTGAAAGATCATTTGTTGAAATAAATTGAAAATATTCAATAAAAATTATATATATGTAAGAAAAATCATTAAATTGTTTTTGAAAAATACAATAAGAGTAAAAATAGTTCATTTATTTTACCTTTTTTCTCATTGACCTTCTTCACGAGTTATAAAATAGTCGTATTTATTTTCTCAAAATCTTTCATTTCACACATCATCTTTTTTAGAGATTATTTTTGAGACCAAATTTTTTTTCTTGATCTTCAAACAATGGGTACTTGGTATGAATCACATCTTCCAAGGATTTAAACTTCTGTTATAGATAATTAATATGACCTTCCTGATCCTAAACCATTTCCTCTTGAGATTTTTTTTCTTTTCTTACTAATTAAACATTTCTTTTGATAATTAAACTTTACTTTTTAAATAAATAATCTCATCCTTATAGGAAAATATCATTTATTTAATGTAATTCTTACACTTTTCAATCATTTTGAAATCCTAGGACTGACTCTCATCCAGCCCAGTGATCAATTTAAATTGTTGAGTTGTAGCACTTCATAACTTTCTAAATGCATTGGGGAGTTCATTCATGAGCTCTCTAATCTCATATATTTTGTATTCATGAATCTGAATACATTATTTATACTTTTTTATCCACTTCAAAACTTTATTATATGATGTTATGTGTTCCTTAGTGCATTCATTAAACACGTTAAAGCCGGCCTTAAGTTTTATCTTTTTTCTTCTTTTGTGGTTGATGGAATCTAATCTCTTTTTTTTGTTCTTATTCAATAAAAATCAATCTTTCCATATATTATTGGTATGTATGGAATTTCCTTTTTAATTATCCTAATATATTTAACAACATATCGACCGCTTTTTAAAGATATGGTCTCGTTTGAATTAGTGTCTTTCTTATAACTGGGAATCTATACATTGTGACTTCCTCCATTATCATTAACTTTTTTTAATCTGATCTTTATCATATTTAGTGTATTTCTGGTTGTATAAAATTTGAATAAATTTTTGAGCTTGGGATACCTAACCAACTTTATTTGAAGTTTGAACTAAGGGGAAGGAAATTTTCTTTATGTTTCTTGATAGGATAAGACTGGGATTATATCGCATTAAGACCTTTGATCCTGACTAGCTTCTTTTCCACCTTCCACATTTTCTTCTTTTTATTTTTCATCAATTTTCTCTTCACTCACTTATTCTTCCTCATCAATATATTCATCTTTCTACCACATATCAGTATCTTCTCCTAAAATGTTTTCATGAAATAATTATAGTGGTTTCGATTCTTTACCAACTTTTTTTATTCTTTCCCTTATCATGGACAGATTGAGTGATGGTGATTTTGACATGTGATTTTTCTAAACTTTTCATGAAGCTATCAATATCAAAGCAACGATCCTTTATCTTTTTATTCTAATTTTTTATTTTTTTTGTTTGAGGTCTTTATTAGTCTGAATATTTTTAGTAAGGGATTCGATAGGATTCAAACCAATTTGATGATATCTTTATTTTCATTCATCATGTTACTTTCCCCACATTGCATTCATTCCTTTAGGATAAAATAATTTATTCTTTTGGTTCTAAACAATATCTAAAATTTATATCCCATATTTATCTCTAATTATTAGTACTAGTTGTTTAGAAATAGCTTTATTTTCTATAGATAATTCTTTTAGATCTTTTGCTTAAGAATCTTTAACACATTTATTATATTAAGAATCAGAATGAATTTTCATCATCCTTACTATCCTGTCTCAAATCCAAATAATTCTCAGATTTAGTTGTACTAAAAAAATATCAATATAGAAAATCCTCAAACTTTTATGATTGAACATGCTAAAGATAGATGTAAAATGACCAACTAGGACTTGATTTCATCATATATGAGGTTTTTGATGGTTACAAAAATTTAAACCATTGAGTAAATCTTTTTCGTATTCATGAGTTAATCAAGTGTAAAAATATTTGAAACTATAAGAGTTTCTCTATCAACACATCTTGGAATTAAGAAACTTATATCCATAGTTTGAAAATTATATTATCAGTAGAAAGATGGGTGTTTTTTATTTTATCATAATGAATATATAAAATAGATTTCTCAACCCTTTCCTTAAAAAAATGTTCCCTTTTTCTTTGGAAGCTTCTACATGGGACAAAACATATCTCATACATATGGAACACTAATAAAAATTGCTACTTCAGTTGTTGACATTCTAATTTCATTGTAATAAATACTAAAATATTCCTTCATTTTTTCTTAATCAACCATCATAATTTTGTACAATTGTATCACTTTATCCAAGAAAATTAGATATTGAGCTTTAGGTTTCTTCAAACATAACTTTTCCCATCCTTGGAACTGAGTTATTATTTTTAGATACAAATTATAATTTTCAAAGAAGTATCTTGTGAGTAATATTTCTCATAATAACTTCATCTTTGAAAAATATTTCAGTTTCATTTCTTTTGTATAAGTTTTCGATGACTAAGACATGAGTATGATGGAATACTCTAAGTATGATGTCTATCAGACATGGATATTTGAGGAGTATCAGTTCTTCCATCTAAATCAGAGGAGAATAAAAGTGGGATAGGGAGTCTGGTAACTTTATATATGCAAAGGAAATATGATTGTTGAACATCTATGGGTTATATTAGATCAAGGATATCCAATGGGTAAGATAAATAAACTCTTTATATTTTTGTAAATAAATTTAAAAAATTATCATATTTGAAGTGAATCCAATGAAATTTTAAAATGAATACAAACAAATATAATTGTATTGAAAACAAAGTAAAAATTAAAATAAATTCTAACTTATGGAATATCAAGATAGATTTTTGGTTTTTAATATATTGTTCTTCAAAATAATATAAAACATTTAATAAGAGAAAATAATAACAAAATTAGAGGATAACAAAATTTCAGGTGCTGAAAAAAATTGTGGTGCCAAAGAATTTTGTGGTGCCAAAAAAAATTTGTGCTGAAACATTCATTCGTGCTGAAAAAAAATTTATGCCAAAAAAAGATTGAAATGTATTTATAAAAGAGAAAAAATGTACTGCTCCAATTAGAAGGACTAACAGAATTTAAAAATATTGTTTAAAAAATTATATATGAATAATTACAGTATATTGTTTTTTCCTAGATTATGTTTTATGTTTTCAAATCTATCACAAGGTAATGGTTTTGTAAATATATCAGCAAGTTTTTCCTTCCTATTAATCAATTGTAATATGATATCTTCTTTATGTGTGTGATCCCTAAGAAAGTGATGTCTAATATCTATTTTTTCATGAGAATGACGTGAAGTTTTTTTACAAAAAGATATGGAACTCATGTTATGATATAGTATTTGAGTTTTTGTAAAACTCAGGTTATAATCAGTGACTATTTGTTGCATCAACAATACTTGAGCACAACAACTTCCAACTACCACAAATTTAGCTTCTATAGTGTAAATTTCTATTGAGTATTGTTTCATAAAAGACCAAGAATCTAATGAATCAACTTTGGAATTTAAAGTTCTCGATGTAATTTTCCTATCCATTCTATTACTAAAAAATTTATAATTCTAATGTCTTTTTAATTCAAAACCATTTCCATAAGAATAAAAAATCCCAAATCCATATTTTCCTTAAAATAATGAAAAATTATTTTCACATATTTTACATGGGATTATGTTGGATTTTATTGACATCATGCACATAATCATACTAAAAATATTATTTCTGGATGACTAGATATTCATTATAATAGATTTCTTATCATCCCTATAAAAGTAGTTCGATTAACTGGTTGTCCAGCTTCATCAAATTGAAGAGTATTTTAGGAACCTACTAGTGTACTAATACTTTTTGGTTTTTTCATATCCAAACTTTTTAATAAGATATTTAATATACTAATTTCGGGATATATAATTTCCTTTTGATTTTTGAGATATTTAAAAACCAAGAAAGAATTTTAACTCACCCATTATACTCATCCCAAACTCAGATTTCAAAATATTCATAAAGGAATCAGTTAAAAATTACGAACTAGATCCAAATATAATGTCATCAACATAAATTTAAAATATTTAAATATTTTGATTTTCTTTATTCATAAAAATATTTGGATAAAAAATTCCCATAATATAATTTTTTTTCAAAGAAACAATCATGTTAATCTATCATACTTGTCTTTATGATATTTTTTATGCTCATATAAAGCATTGGTATGTTTGTAAACATATTCCACGTGTTTGGTATCTTCAAAGCCAGAATACTGTTCAAAAAAATATCCTCTTGAACATTTTTGTTAATAAAGGAACACTTTACATCCATTTGAAATTGATTGAAATTAATTAATGTTGTAAAGGGTAATAGAATATGAATAGATTTATTTCTAGCATCTAGAGCATAGGATTATACATAATCTATTCATTTTTGTTGATCACATCCTTTAGTAACAAGAATTTCTTTATTAATAATTATTATTCTATTTGCATCAAATTTGTTTCTACCAAACCATTTTAATATAATTATATTATTTTATTTATGTATTTCAACCAAGGTTCATATATTATTCCTTTCAAATTCATTTAGTTTATCTTACATTTCATTAATCCAATATTCATCACCAAAAGACACATCACGACTTTTAGAATTGTATTGATAAAGAAATTCTAGATTTCCTACTTCAATTATTAAAGAACTTATAGTCATTATAGGTTGATTTACATGGACAATGACACTATCATTGGGATGATTCTTAAGAAACATATGATTTGGATTTTGTAAAACATGTTAATCTACATAAGTTAGAATAACTTCTGGAGTGATTACTTCAAAAACCATTTCTTGAGTAATTTCTTTATTATAATAATATATTATCAATGTTTGATAATATGTTTTGTAAAACACATCATAAGATATAGTTTGGGGTTATTAAAAAACAAAAGGATCACTTTCATTAAATTTTACATGTATTGTCTCCTCAAAAGTACATGAAATTTTATTTAAAACTCAACAAGAATTAGAAGTAATAGAATTGCCTAAGAAAATTCCATCATAATATTTGGGGGTGAATTGAAAAAATTATATTTTTTATTCAAAATTAATAATTTTCATCCAAATACTTTGATGTATGAAACCTTTGGTTTTTATCCAGTCCAAATTTTATGAGGTGTTTTTTTTACGAAATGGTCTAATTAGAACTCGATTTTAGTATATAAATCAGTACATCTAGATTCATCCCAAAAATGTATTTCAATAGAATATTCACTCAACATGGTTCTTGTTATTTCCAAAATAATATGATTTATTCTTTCAACAACACCCTTTTTTGGAGGAGTTCTAGGTGATGAAATGTTATGTGTAATGTTCTTCTTACTATGAAAAAGATTCAAAATATGAATATAGAAATTCCCCACCATGATCACTATGAATAGTTATAAATGGAAGTTTCTATCATTTCTAACTTTTTCGACAAATGTTTTAAAAAAATAATATCCTTTCGATTTCATTTCTAGAAAACATACCCATGTATATCAATTGTAGTCTTCAACTGAAAATAATTAATAAAACATGACTCCAATACATTCGGTTGTTATAGGATTAAAAATATCCATGTGCACCAAGTGTAAAGCATCGTAAGTTGATACTTAACTAATTTATTTAAATACTGAATTATATTTCATGAAATATTGACTAGAGTTGTATAATTTTAAAGAATCAAATCTTAGTCCTCAAAAATCCTTTACAAGTATTTTCATAGAAAATTTATATAAGTTACCAAAGTTATAGCATATTAACCCTTTATACCATATCCATGATTGATCTTACATTTCACTTTTTCAAGGTATTTATTGTCTCTTAAGGTCTTCTATGTTTATTTTATAAACATTATCATGCCAATTAGCAGAATGAATGAATTTTTCATTGGGATTGTGTACTATAAATTTATCAATCATAAAATTCACAAGGTAACCTTCATCACACAATTGACTTATTCTTATGAGTTTATTCTTAATACCATTTACAAATAAAACTTTTCAAATCAAAGACTTTTATAAGAATAACAATATTACATATACCAACAATATTTCCTTGAGCATTGTCTCTGAAAGTAACTCTTCCACTTTTCATTACAATAATCTATTAAAAGAAGCATGTGTTACCACGCATGTTCCCATAACATCCACTATCTATGTACCATATGTTTTTATTGTTGGTACTTCCTTTATTTTCGTAAAATTAAAACAATTAGATTTTTTTAATCCAAACATTCTTGGATCCATAATTATTAGAATAATAAATTTTGGAAACCCATATTTGTTTTGAAAAATGATAATTTTGTAACCCAAAAGATTGAATTTTATTTGAGAAACAAATTTCTATTCTAATGACTACTATATTGAAATTTGGTGCAAAAGGGGGACTTTTAAAAACAAAAAAAATCTTACTAAAAATGGTTTTGACTAATTATATCCTATTAATAAACTAGTGCATTGCGGATGATGTTGTTCATAAATTTTCTCAAAACCTTCCTTACCAGTAGAAAATTTTGGAAAAAGTTTCTTTAAATAATGGATTTCTGACATTAGTTTTATAACCAAATTCCTATCCATATTAGTATTAGATTCATAAGTGAGTTTTGAATCTAAAACATTTTTTTGAAAAATTATGTTTTCAAAATATTTTTAAATCTTACCCTTTTCCAAATTTTCTTCCTGATTTTTTTAGAAATAGAAAAAATTTCATTTTTTTAGAAAGATATGATACTTCATTTTCAAAAACATTTATTCTAAAATTTTCCTTTTTAAATTTCATACTAACTTTGCAGTATTCATTTTCTTGTAATATTTTCAAATCTAGAAACCTCTTCAAATGAGGTTAAAATATTATTATCACTGAATATGGATGATTCTTTATGTGAAGAAGAATAATTTTTCTCATCATGATAGTTTTATTTTAAAGAAAATTTAGTCAATTAAACATTAGTGTATATATTTTCCATGAAATACTTATTTCAAATGGTATTCTGGCAAGAGGACAAATATTATTTGGTCCATAATTCTCATTTTCTACTGATTCATCTGAAGAGTCTCCTCCACTAGAACTTCGAGAATCATTTTCCTTTAGGAATTTATTTACTTTTGACTTATAGTACTTTTTTCAATTACTTTTAGAATGTCTTTACTTCCTATCCTTTCTTTTTAGCATTGAAAAATTAGGTCTGATGTGTCCATATTTCTTGCATTCATAACAAGTAAATTCAGTATCTTTTTTATATTTATTTATTCTCTTATAACTGTACTAAATGTAATTATTTTCAAAATTCATTTTCATCCTTCAAGAAATACTATATAACTCATTCTGTGAATGTTCTTATTCACTTTAATCTGATTGAATCGCAGTTTTCCTTTCCTTTGTAGATATATCAATCTTCTTCACGATTCTTGGATTTGTTCTGATTTGTAGTACTAGTAGTAGTAAAAGACACTCCCACATTCTTTTTTATGTCTCTTTATACATCTCTTTTCAATCTATTTTTCAGTTAAAAAGTTTTCGAAATAATTCATCAATATTTACACTTGTAACCTTTCTTGATTAATCAGTAGTGGTAATTTTTAATTTACAATCATTGTTCATGATGTTTAGGAACTTATCAATAAGGTTTCATCATATAGTCCTTTTTATCACATGGATTGTAGACTATTTAAAATTTTCATAAATCATAGTTTTACATTACAAACTGGTTATCCGTAAGAGAATTAAAAAAGCATTCTAGTTTTCTCTTAGAATAAATCTAATAGTCTCAACCACATTATATGTACCAACCTAAGTAATCTCCAGTTTCTTCAAAAAACTACGTGCTACTTTTCAAGATGAAATTGGGATATATATATATATTTCTAGTCATAGAATATAGTAAATTATTTCATACATAGTAATTGAATTGAAACTACTTATTTTATTGATTTGTAAAAATTAGTGATCTTGTAGGATTTCTATTATCAATTGAACTGACATTAAGTCCTATAATAATTAGAACAATACAAAATTTATTTTTCCTCAGTGCACGTTAGTGTAAAAAATACTTATATTCAAAAAAAATATAGAGGAAATATAACCAACGTTCAAAAGCAAATAAGAAATGTATATAAGGGGTGGAAAACATATTTGACACCATTTTTTAGATCGTAATGTTTATTTAGATGACATAGTAAAAGAGGGGGTTGAATAGTATGTTTAAAAATTTTCATTTTCATCCCTAAAGTTATTTTGATTAAATTAAATTAAACTATTTAAAATCAAAATATTTATTAATGTTTTAAAACATTATTCGGACATGTCCCTGGGTGAGGTTATAAAAGTATTATAATCTAGTTGATTTTGATAACTCAATCCATAGGCCGTAAATGAAATTAATCATATTCAGGGTTGAAATTATTTAAAGAGAGTAAGACTGTAAAACATTGTAATCATTATGGTTACAATGATTAGAGTAAACCAATACAATGATTCAGTCATAAAGTGTACTGAATCGTATTGATTAATTCAAAAGATCATATTTTCATCAATAATAATTATTAATATTGTAATCCCATTATATTAAAAAGGTATCTCAATAATATTTTTTATGATAAACAATGTAAGAAATATAAAAATAAATATATTAAACAATTCACTTTCTATTACGATATAGTATAAATGAAAAAGAATGCAATTCTTTTAACCCAAAGAGAAGGGTATCCAATATCATTTCAAAGAGGGACCTTGATTTATACTGCAATGAAATTATATCTTACCTACACCAAGGTAAGACCTCGATACGATGATCATCTTCTCTCATGCAATCCTCTTGACTAAAAAGGTAATCGGCATCTCAGTCTTCTTTTCCTTGGAAGCCCTCAATTTGTAAAATATTGGTGTGTCTATCTTCCTATTCTTATAATCCCTCAATCATAATCATAAATGGTCATCATCACACTATGCTAATCAAATATATTTAGGATTACAATTATGTTTAAAAATTCATTTCCAACTTGATCACTTTAAGGATATCTCATTAATAAATGTTTGGTAGATCTCTTATAAAGTATTTTTTCTTTAAAATGTTTTGATCTCTTCCAAATGACATGGTATTTATAAAAGTTGGATCCAATGGTAATATTTTCCTCTAATGGTTGGATTTTCTCTTAAAAATTCAGAGGGACTTGGACACCTGACACTCCAATGGTTATATTGTAACTGAAACAATGACATAATTTTATAATGTATATCCAAACAAAATACACGAATCAGTTTTGACTAATAGGTTTTCCTTTCATTAAAATATTTTTATTATATGATAAAGTGGTACCTAAATGAATATATCTATTTTTATAAAATATAATGTGAATAGTAAATGAGTGTAATGACTTTCGTTAAGACAATGAGTACAATTTATCTTGTTTATACAATTTTAAATGGTGTTTATGATGAAAATAAAAATCAAAGTGTCTGATGAAAAAAATAATTAATTATTACGATGTAAATAATATTTGGGGTCAAAAAGATAATCATTGGTATGATAATCATGGGTACGATAATAATGGGTATGATAATAATCGTATGCATAAGGGAAATCTTAATAATAAATTCTAAAAGAAAAATCCTCAAAGTAAACCTGATAGAACAAAATATGAATTATTTTTAAAATAGAGTTTGTTATTTCCAAAAAAAATGAATATAAATTTCAAAATAATACTTTTTAGTCAACAAATTTATCCATTTTGAAGTAAGTCTTAGTGGTTTTCAAGAATAAGAAAAACATAAAATCTCGATTCAAAATGATATCTCTTTTTCAGACAATCCCTTTACATAAAACATCAAGACCACTAAGGACGGTGTTATTTATAAAATAATACTTATATAATATGAGTAGGTATTATAGGAAGGGATTATGGTAGTTATTTTCTAAAATAAAATGTTCCTGAAGTTTCAATAAATGAGAATAATGTGGGCATTTTTATATTATAGGGGAGGGTCACACTTGGCATTTCTCAAAATATTAAATTAAAATAAATTTATTTTATATTAAAAATTGATCCAAAAGTGAATTATTTATAATATAAGTTGATTATATATCTAAATAAAATATTAAAATAAACATTATATATGGTTTGACTACATTTCATCCCTTATATTTTTTAACCCTTATTTAACTCATTAAACTATTACTATGACAACATAGGTCTTTACACTTTGATGGTATATATAGTTTCTATATAATTCTATATTACCCATAAATTGAAAATTGTTGATACTTTAAGTGATTTATAAATCAATTGGTATAATTTCATATTTTTATAAATTTTACATCCTTAATTATAATATAATTTATTATAAAATATTAATAATGTCAATTTCTAAAACTATTCCGGACATTGAATTTACTAATTTAAATATATCACGTATAATAAGAAATAAATATTTTATTATATCAATAAGATGTAAAGATAATATGGAATTTTATTTGTAACGTTATGTATCATAAATTATATTTATTTTAATAGTTTTAATATGATTTTTTTAATTTTTCAGTTAAGAAAGTATTTAATACATCAACATTTTGAAAGAATTTAGCATAACAATTTCTTCCATAAAAATTAAAAATAAATTACCATGATGGGGATAAATATTTATTCATTTAAAATAATAATCATATTTGAACATGTCCCATTGTTATCAAAATATTAAAATTTTAACACTTATTAAAATAAGAGTCTGACATGTTTGACTTTTCTTTAAATAAATTATTATAAAGTTTATGATCATATGAAAATGGAAGAAAATGGTAATATAACTAATACATCACAGATTATGGAATAGAATTACTCATTAAATTAAATTATTAGAAGTGTCGGGGTCATTTTCATGTCCTTGTCAAATTATTTTTAACCATTAATTTCCCTATATACCCTTTAGAGTGCAAAAAATTACTAAGTTTACTATTCATATTTTATGAAAATAAAAGCAACATATTTACTAAATATGGGCCCAATAATTCAAAATATAGAATCCATATTCATAATTATATTTGAATCGGGTTCATAATTTAATTTAAAACAAAACCTACAAAATACAACGAAATACAATTATCCATAAAAATATATTTTTTAAATATAAAGTGTATTTATAATAAATTCAGATATAAAATCCATTTAAAACGCATATTTTTAATATTAAAAAAATAAAATTTTACTAATTAAAATTTAAAACTAATTCAAAAAATAATTTGACCATGTAAATACTTTGAAATGAAATACATTTTTCAAAAAAAATCATTATTATTTCACTATTCCATGAAAGAAAACAATATTTTCATAAAATTTTCAAAAATTAATTTTAAGAAAATTTTAAAATTATTAATTAAGAAAATAAATTCATATTTTAAAATAAATTTTATAAAATTTATAGAAATTAATTATAATATTAACTTCTAAAAATAATAAAAAACATATTTAAATAAAACTTCTCTTCTTGAATAAAATGAATTTATTAAAATATATTAATTATTTAAAAAACATAAATTTAGTATATTGTAAATTTTTAGGACCATTATATATTTCATAATTCAATATATTATATTCAATATTATAAATTTAACTACTAGGTTATGATGATTACATTAAAATAATAAAATTTAGTTTTTCATTTAAGCTCAATATGGTGTACATTGTGCAATATAGAACATTGTGTTTCACTTTAAAATGATATAATTTTTGCATTCTCCCTCCCATAATTAAAGTAAATCTTTTCAATTTGAAATTGTTCTTGGTAGCTGTGGTTTGACTATTCAAAAAACCTTTATTGAAATCCCACAACATAAATCGGATTAACGAATCTTCTACTTAATAAGAGGGAGAATAATGTATGAAGGCCACATTATATAATAGAGACAATGTTTCCATGTATAAAAACAATAAAATATATGAAATAAATAACTCCCAAGGACTGATGGAGACTGATAGAAGATACTTCCATAGTATTGTTAACCATCAAAAAACTGTAAACATGTGTTCGGTTAAAATGCATCAGATTTGTCATTAAGAAATGTAAAGTGATAACATTTTTATTTCAAGATCATTTTCACTAAGTTGAAAATTTCAATAGCATATATACTAAGAACATAGAGAAATATACTTCCTTGAAAAGTTAAATTTAATCCATTAATAAATTTCTACCACAAACTCATCTTTTTTCCCAAATTATAATTATTGATTTGTCATTATTCAAGCACTAAAATAAATATCTTTAGATCAAAAAATATAAAAAATAAAAACAATATATTCCACATGTCTATTAGTATTAACCAAAAACACAATTTTTAACACAATATAAGATAATTCCCAAACTGAATAAACAATTATAAGATGGAAAACATCTTCAATCTCTAAAATTAAAGAGTAATACCCAAAATATCAACATAGATCATTACCGAAATAAATATACTTAAAATTCCTCAAAAATAATCAAGGATAAGATTGAAACACAAAAATAAGAAGGATTTGATCAAAAAGTCTTCCATGATGATTTTAATATTTATATCCAACTCAAATTACTTAAACTTAATGTCTCTTACTAAAATGTAATTTTCCTAATCATATAATATTAAATATATGGTAATAATTTCAATAAATAACTTTGATCACCTTTAGTCCATAATAAATTCGTATATACTTCCAAAATATAATTAAACATTTATTAAAAAAACAAATCCCATAGTATTTGGTTTAATTTAATCTTATGGGGTTCCCAAAATAGTGAATTTATTCTAAAATGACATTAATCACTTAATCAAAAAATCATGTTCCAATCCCATGGTTATCTATTTGATAATATATGTGTTCCCAAAATAAACATATTATTCATCAATAAAATATTATAACTAAAAATAAAATTTCATACTAACTGGGACTTCAAGTATGATAGTGGTAGGTGATGCACCTTTTTCAAACTTTTATTATGGGTTTGAACCTCACGACCTTTCCAGACATGATTGTTTTTCACCTTTCCAAAGTATTGTTCTTCATCTAAACCATGATAACTTAATCCTTAAAAATCCTGAAATGTGATAAAAATCCCCAAAAATAACCATATTATATTAAATATTATATTATATATTAATGAAATGTTTTAACATCAATTGTTACATAATTCCATTCATTTTCCATCCCAAAATTTAATAACCCATAATTCAATCAAAAATAAATATCACCAAAAATAAAATTCACATTAAAATTTCCTAACTTAAAGCCTAACAAGGGTTTCAAAGACATTGAACTTATTATAAAAATAAAAAAATAAAACACATTATGGTATCCATAACTCATAAAAAATCTTTTAATAAGTCATCCTAATATACAAATTTTTCTAAAACCTTTTATGATACCAATTTTAAGGATCTACCATTAAACATTAAATATTATTTAATTTTTGAAATATAATTCACTTCCTTGAATTTCCAACGATATTTTTAGTTTAAAGTTTTATATAATTAGAGGAAACTCATAAAAATAAACCCATACATTGTCGGTCGACACAAATAATCAGTATCTATTTTTTCCAACAAACGAAACTCTATAAAAATAAAATATGATTTCATTTCTTGATAAATATAAATAATTTTTCATATTTAACTCATCTTTATCCCTAATATTACATAAAACCTATGAAAACTATTTTAAAAAAGTTGTATGTGAAAAAAAAATATGTATGGGGCATAAAATGTAGAAATTAGTTTGCCCAATAAAAAATCATGAAAATATAATAAAATTTTACCATTAATATAGTCTCGTTTTAGGGAATGATATAAACCATTTCTATAATAAAATAACACAAATTTTTCTCTAAGAAAACATTAACTCATTACAGTCAAATAAAACCCCTTTTAGAAACATAGAGCATCACATTTAAAACATGTTATAAATATTTTTATGAAAAAATTACAACCTAGTTAAATCCATTGGATAAACCCTTTGGTAACTCTGTACTTCATTCCTCTATAGAAAGGTAACACTACCCAATGCATTTGATCACTATCTAGGTGCACCAAAATATATAACAGGCTCACCAGATTCTTTCTGGTCACACCCAACATATAATCTATAGCGGGATCACTCGACATTATATGGGTTAACCAAACATATAAGTTGTATTAGACTCACCCATTTCATATATAAGTCCAAATTACCATATCATGAATAAGATATTTTATGATTAAAAATTTCATCATAAATATTTTGATAAACTCTTTAAAACATATATGTAAAAAACATTCTGATATCAAAATACCCTTCCCTATTAAAATAAATATTGAACAAAAAATGCCTATAATAAGGTAAATTTGGTTTTCCTTTTAAGGATACATCATTCAAAAATGTAGGAGAATAAATTATCTATTTTGAAACAAATATTTTCTAATAAAAAATATGTGCACTTATAAATGATAATATTTTCTATGAAATTAATATTTTAAAATTATAAAGAAATATTTAAATAATTTTGGCTTAATGATTTTACAAAAATCCACTAAATACCTAAATTATAAAAAAATTCTTTTTCCATTTTATGAGAATAAATATTAAAAGAATTTCCTTAAAAGAAAATATCTGAAAAATATCATATCATGGAAGAGAGTGTTAATAAAAAAATTAAATTATGTGTATCATCTATAAATAAATATAAAACAAGTGTAAATACAATATAATATAACAAAAATTAATTTCACACATTATATTATCATGATATAATCAATGAAGTATAAGTTTAACCTATAGAATGGAAAACATGTTGACAATTCTCTTAACCTAAGTAAAAATAATCACATATATTATTTATCTTCCTGAATAATAAACTCAGGTATATTGTTTAAATTATTAATAAACTTTTTTTAAAAAATTAATTTATTTAACTTATTATCATGTTAAAACGATTACTTGATTATTTATGTTCACATTGACCACTTTGATGATAATCGGTTCATAAGTCGAGAATGACTTCGGTATAATGATTATTGTAAAATAGATCATCATTAAGTCATGTGAAGAATAATATTAATGATATAATTATCACTTTAATACACTAATTATACTTTTTAATCCCACCATTAAATATTATTATCAAAAATTAACTACATTACAATCATGGGGCGGGTAAGTCGTACGAACACATGAGTAACATTCCCATTTTTCAATGTTCAACACAGAAATAAGGTAAGTATTATTTTATAATTCATGAATGATAATAATATAATATATATAAAATTAATTCATTAAATATACTTATATATATCATCCAAGCGATGTGGTGATGTAAAATTAATCACATCACTTCATGGAGGTGGTATTACAGACGTACACATGAATGACATTATCATTTTTATGTGCATGGAAAGGAATGTAATAAAAATATATATAATCATTTAATAATAATTAATATGTCATTAATATCATATATAAATATTAATTCCAGAATTATAACTAGTCTTGAGAGATTATCAAAGACAATCAATTACAACGGTTCGTGAAGCGGTAGTCCTTCGTACACATGAATGATGAATTCTTTTTCAATTTGATAGAAATGGATGTGGATATAGGTCATTTCACTAACATAATAACATATATATATATATCTGTGTGTGTGTGTGTGTGTTTAGGAAACATTATTACTTATTCTATCATGTATGATGAAGGTTTGAGTGATCTGGGTGAATAAAAAAATAGAAATTCTTGATTAAAATCAATACCTCTTCTTCGGACAATCACTTTTCATAACACATTAAGACAACTAAATTTAGTGTTATAAAAAAATTAATACTTATATAATATATGTTTTAATTATATTAATTTATTTAGGAAAGTATTTTTTGAGTCAAAATGGTTTTTATGTGTACATAAAAGGGAAGAAGATATGTCTTTTATAAGGGAAAGGAGGGGAACTCTTAGCATTTCTCAAAATATTAAATTAAAATAAATTATTTTCATATTCCAAATGCCAAAAAGGTAATTTTTTTACATTAATATAATATTTGGTCAAAATATCCTCATGCAATAGAAACTTGATATGTTTTTACGATATTTATACCGCAATCTTTTAGTTTTAACACTTCTTTAACCCCAATAATCATTCTGTGACAACATGGTTTTTTGGTATTTGATGGTATATATTATTACTATCATATGAAAAAATAATCATAAATGGATGATGGTGGATATTCTTAAACTTATACAACTCACATGGATAAATGTTATATTTTAAATTATTTATTATAATGTAAATAAATGTCAACTATTTAGAACTATTCATTACATTAATGTTATTAATATTAAAATAAAACTTATAATTAAAAAAATTAAATATATCACTTGAATTTAAATTTAATATATATATTTATTTCTTCACCTTAATTATCTCAAAATATATTTATTCTAAAATTTTTATAATAATTGTTTTTATTTTTTTATTAAATAAATAATTACTCTATCAGCATTGTGATAGAATTTATGGAAATTATTTATTACCAATAAATTAAAAATAAATTACCTGGATTAATATATATATATATTCAAAAATAATATTTATTGTCAAAAATATCCTACGGATAAGGCCATATAAAAAAATATAACACTTGTTAAAAAAGTGTGTTACATCATTGATTTTTCATTAAATAAAATATTATAAATATTATAATCATATAAAAATTAAATAAAATTTTCATATAAAAACCATGAATTATTATAGATTAAAATTACTCGTAAAATTAATTTTTGTGGAGTTTTAGAGTCGTTTATAGTTCTAATCATTTTATTTCTAAACATTTAATTACCAAATTTACAATTTTCCATGGTAAAACAATTATTTAGTTTGTTCTTCCAATTTTTTAAAAAATAAAAGTGAAATATTTAATACATTTATACCCACATATTCAAATATAGAATCCATTTAAAATGTTAAAAGCATAAATTTTTCACAATTTCTTTTAAAATTAAACCCAAAAAACATTTTGATATTGGTTTTCAGAAAAAATTACTTTTAAAATATAAATTTTTTTATAATAGATTAAAGAATAATATATATTTAAAAAAATATCTATATTTTTGTAAGTCAAATTTAACAAATGAAAACTCAAAAAATAATAATAAATATAATTTCACATTGTAAATACTTTAAAATGAAATATTATGTTCAAAAAAATTAGTATTTTTTTGTTATTCCTTTAAAAATAAATATTTTATTAAAAGACTCAAAAATTTATTTTAAGATAATTTTTAAATTCTGATTTGAAAAATTAATTTCAATTTTAAAAATAAATTTTAAAAAATTCTATAATTTAATTATAATATTAACACATAAAAATAGAGAACAATAATGTTTTGAAATTTTTTTAAAAACAATTAAAATAACTTGACAAAAAGTCTTTTACTTATTTAATATGCATACAATTAATACATTATAAATGAGTAAGACAACTATATATTTCATAATTTTGTTAATACTATTTATTCCTATTAATTTAATGTCAACATTATAATGGTAACCTTTATATTATAAAATTCAATTGTTCATTTAATATCGATGTGGAATATCTTATGAACTGTCAAACATAGTGTTTTAATTTATAATATCAGTATTTACTAGAGATTTTTTAGTTATGAATTAGTTTTTTAAATTATGTATGTTTTTTTTTGTTATTATGGTAATTCAGGATGTTACCATATTTCATGAGAATATATTACCAAGGTATTTAAATATTTTTTATGTTCCCATTAAGAGCTACTTATTAATATTTCGTGGATTAATGTTAAGTTGATTTTGGGAAATTTAATGGACATATATATATATATATTAGATGGGTTGTAAGGTTAACTAATTATGATGTGGTTTATTTTGAACTTTATATGACATAGTAGAGATTAAAACATCAATTTCCCATATGAAGATTTATGTATATTGGATAATCTATGTTAACCATGTTATTAATATGATAACTAGATCTAAAAGAAATGACATTACATTATATTATGCATCATGTGATGCATTAGTTTTTTAGGAATCAAAAATTCATATTCAGTTAGAGGAGTATTAGATGATGCGTAAATTGATCTAGGCACAACCAAAAGATGATAGTATGCTTATGAAATGGCATTAATTTATGTAAAATTGTATTCTCATAAAAATTATTCACATTAGGAAAAGGTTCATGAAATAAAATGATAAAATTTATCATTATTTATTGTAAATGGATTTTCTTTTCACCAATAATATATTTATGAATTTTTTGTCTTTATGTTTCTCTTGAAATTGTATTTGTCTCTCTATATCAAAAATTGTATATTTTTAAACCCCCTTAGATAGGTTGTAATATATGAATCAATAAAGAGGTAACTTGAAAAAAGTTCCTCAAAATGTCTCATATAAGTTGAAGTGAAAAAGGTAGTCAATAAGTCTCTAGAAGGAAAAATGAATGAAAAAAAATAAATTTGAGAAAAAATCATTGATGTTAAGGATTCACAATTTTATATAACATCCAAGAAAATCATAGAACATGAGACATTGATTCAAGACAATGTTAAGATTCCTAGTGATGAATCTTTTATAATGAAGAAGAATATTTAAGATCATATTATTATGATTGAAAATCATAATATCATCCTCAATATGAAATGTCTATATTTGTATGTTTACTTAGCCAATCTTGAGAATACACATATTTATACTTCACAAAAGAAGGAAGCATTTTCTACTAGTTCACAATTTTTCATGGTGGATCCTAAGGTTGAATTACCTATAATATTAGATAATAAGATCATGGGATCTTTTTATGATCTTTCTCAAGAATTTGAGACCATAAATTTTTCATCTGAAACATTTGTAAAAATGTTTATAAATCTTTTTCCACATATATTTTAGTATTGAAAACAAATTTTGAACATTAATAGACAAATAAATGTGATAATAAACCTACCACCATGACTAGTGTGTATAATAAATAATGTGTGGAAGTTTTTACCCATTGATATAAAAAAATCATGAATAAGAACCAAATATCTAATACAAATTATTTCATGAAATTGTGATTTTTTTATTAATGCTGGTGATATAACATATTTTGAAATTTTTAATTAAATATTTGTAACAATACTCTAAATGGAAAAACACAATTCATGTATATTTCATAGGGGAGTGAGCCAGATATGAAGAAGCAATAGCTAGAGGTCCTAAATAATTATTTATTCTGGAAATAGATTTGGAAATCTTTAAAAAAATATGTGACGTATATAATGATAGTGGTCATATGTCTGGTACATTCTCATATCAACAAGTAAACAAACCTGATAAGAAAATAAGATCACCAATGTTGGATATGAATAACGAATCCACCATCAGAAGAAATAAAAATAATTTTGTGAACTAATATTCTCCCAAGAAGATTTTGAGAAAGGAATTGAGAAAAACATGGATTCAAAATAAAAGAAGTTGAAGCGAAGTGCATAAAAAAGAATGAATAAAAGGTATGGTAGTTAGAAGAACCACTATGTAATATTCAATGTGATGTAATAGTTTCTTATGATAGGTTACTTATCTAGCTAGAAGATTTAAGAATAATGATGTAATTTCAAGATGGAGAAGCTAATGCAAGTGAAAAATGAAATTAAATGAATCAACATGATGATGACATATTTTCTAGGAGTTTAGAAGAAAAATCAAAATCTTGTGGTAAATAAAAATAGTTTGAGAGATGCAAAAAATATATTCAAATTGAAAAAGGGTTTGAAACCATGCTACCTGAATAAGAATCAGTCCTCTATATGAGTACAAATCTACCATCTATGAATAATATTACGAGTAAATTTTCTCCACAAAAAGTGGAAGAGTATGTGAAGAGATAAATTTTAACTCAACATAATTGATAACATATCTTTAGATGTTATATCATAAAGAATGGATTAAATATAGAAACCTTGTTGAGAAGAACATATCAACCTTTGTGTTCCTATTTATGAATCAAGGAGGATCCACATTATCCCCTTAAATATTTGTGTATTGTATTTATTATAATAATGAATAAAATTGAAGGTGAACCCTGTTATCAAAGGTATAACCAGAGAAGTAGTGACTGTTTTCAATTCATGATAGAAAATATGAATAATTTTCCATCATTGAATGATTCCTCCATTGGTAATAAAATAAAAATATGATAGATGATCAACTTTGATGAAGATTAATAATGTAATATTCTATTCCGAGAAACCAGAATAATGAATATACCATCTTGGTATGATTTTTTTTAAGGTTATTCTGATGAAATTGTGTTCAAGTAGATCATCCTAGGTGTAGTTGTGAATGTTATTCAATATTGACTATCATGAGTGGAATATCAAATCAGTTTTATTCTCTATATATAAATTTATTTAAATACATTCATGATGATATCCATCATTATGAATATAATGAGATGTGTTTCCCTTGAGGGGGAGATAAATAAATAATGATGAAGAAGATTATAGAATCATTATTTAAATTTGTATAAAAATTATTATTCTATAAATTTCCTAATGTCCATGTCTTTTAAAAAGGTATTTATCTATTAATCCATCATCCTTGGTTGAAAAATAAAATAAATGTAAAGGGGGGGAAGTTGAATTAATCAATCGAATAAAAAATGTGGAAGTCCTCAAAGGTCACCTCTTTTAACAATTGCAGTTTAAGTTTTATGATCTATTTATTGAAGTGAGTGCATGAGTTTCAGGATGATATTTATTAAAAAAAATAAAATCACTTTTAGTATTTTAATCCTGTAATGAAAGTGAATAACCCATTAAGATAAGTTTGTGATTTCTCAATCAGTTAGTTTCCGTGATCATTTAGTAAGGGATAAATTTATTATCTAAATAAAATTCTCTTGTTTTATTCACTAAGAACATATAAAGTATACTTAGAGTTAAATGATGGATAGATCATTTCTTATGTATAGAATAATACCCTTTTCCCATGAACTTTTTATTTATTGTCAATATGGGGTATATAATGTGAAATTAAATTCTATTAAAGTAAAGCGGAGAGAGAATACAATGTTCCACCAATCAAAACATTCATTTTCAAAATAACATTGAATGAATTTCCAACAAATAAAAAGGGGGATATTGAAGAGGACACTTGGTTTATGGATTTTATTTTTCAATAAATTATTATCTTGGGTTGATAATGGTGAACAATGAGATAAGAATATTTTATTTATTTCAATATACAGATGAATTTCGAACATTAATGGAGCTTGGATGATGTCATAACGTCTTAAAATATGAAGAATCATATAAATGGTTTGAAGACTTCGAGTTTCATGGGGATCCTACGTATTTAAGGATTAATTGGTTATTCATATAGACTTTTTCTAGATTAATTAAATGACATTAGATGTCATGCTTGGATAATTCTCTAATAATTATGACGATTGTTAAACTAGTTATAAGTTCAAAATACATATTTCAAAGGTGAAACATTTTCTACAAAAATAAAGATGGTTGAAGTACCATCCATTTTTGGATGAAGAGAAATTTGGATGATGAAGAAGTTATTTGGAATTTATATTCCAAGAATTATATAATAAGTGTAATTAAAGGCCATGTATAAGTATACTATTTCATGAGAACCATGATATTGTTAACTCGAATAGCATTGAGACTCTGATTTGAATAAAAGAAGTAGATAAACAACCTTTTATTATTATTATTATTTCTTGAAGGATTATTTGAAGATATATTGAAGAAAAAATGAGTGCCTATGAAATTCTACAATCTATTATACATCTAAAATGTTTTCTATACAAGTTTAATTCCATTCAATACTTATTAATTTTTTCCGTATTTAGTTGAGTATTTCT
Source organism: Viscum album (assembly GCA_963277665.1). NCBI lineage: Eukaryota > Viridiplantae > Streptophyta > Magnoliopsida > Santalales > Viscaceae > Viscum > Viscum album. Next base: position 1,977,050,000 of record OY728146.1, on the reverse strand, counting down.
ATAAAAATTAACCAACCAATGGGCCATCACCTACTAGGCTTGACCTCAACACATGTGTGACAAATAGATAGACCAATCTATTGGATCCCATCATAGGCCTACCCATAGGTGGAAAGAGGTGTGCAGAATCCCACATGAACTTGTTTATAAGGCATATGAGTGGCAGAGCCACCATATGGGGTGACACATTGGTAGGGAAAATGGTACAGGGTGATACAAATATTGAGAGAATATTTCTACTCATCTTAACTAGTTATTTAGCATATAAATAATATAGTACATCATTTGGGAATTTTATGTGGGATAAACTAATTTCTCTAATTGTTCATCCATATTAAAAAACACGAATATAAAAAGGATTGTGTGATCATAGCGATCATGACCATTTGATCTCTCATGAGTTTATTATTGATAAATTTCCCACATACTTTTGAATTCACCATCATCTTCCTCTTTTAGATACTCTATAACTACATTATCTCACCATAAATATCTCCTCATCACCCATAGTCAAATTAGAGGCTACTATGATAATTTTGAAGTCGAACAAATGAGAGAATCTCAATTAAGGGAATAATGAAACATCATTTTTAGGATACATATGAGTTATCCAAAAAACAAGATTTTACCTAACATAAAATATAGGTATAGGTGGAAATTTGAGCTCAATCATTTTAGAATATGGTATTAATTCTTTTATAACCACATCCATGTGATTTTTCACCAAGAAGAGAAATAGTAAAACTCATGATGAAAAACTCATTATTTTTTGGAATATCTAAAATCTGTATTTGATGAATTCAAAGAAATGATATTCGGTAATTAATGATGTTGAGTAATAGGGAATAAAAACAAGGATTGGTTTCAGTGATTTTATGAGATAGGAACTAAGACCCTCACCTATAAATACTGAATCCTTGAGAAATAATGTGTTGATGCTCAAATAATTTTTAGAGAGATCTTGTTTTTTGTGAAAATATTGAACCTGTATGAGTTTTATTTTGTATGAAGGAGTAGATGATTTGTGAACCATAAAGGGATCATAGAGAATATGATTCCTATAAACCATTATAGTTTCTCAAAGAAGATCCGTAGACACATGATTAGTGTTTACACCCTCATCATGCCTCACAATTAAAGATGGTTCCACAAACCTTTGTATAAGTGTTGAACTCTCCCTAAGTTGTGTGAAGATACATTAAATAAGAAATAAAATCCTTCACTTATGTTTCTCACCCTTTAATTTCTTCATAAATAACATGTTCTCTGAATCTCTCTTCTTGCACAAAGAATCTTACAAAAACACACTATTTGTATTAGTGTTTTTCTTGAAGAAAACAACACATGAAGATATGGGTAGTGTACACATGCATGAAGCCCAATCACTCATATGTATTATTTGAGATACTCAAGTCTATGTTATTATTCACTCTCTCCCTTATAAGATCCCTTATGACACCTAACCTTGTAAGCTTTGTTTTTTTACTAATTATTAGGACTTGAGTCATCCAGATCCTAGATCTTCTTGGTTAAGGAGACAATGAACAAGTGTGAGTGCATATATGGGCATGAATAAACAAAGGGGACAATAATTTTTGCATGAATGTTTTTATTAATGTTTTAATGGTGATATACATAAAGGTGGATATACATTAGATATGCCTAAAATAGATTCAAAGGTATCACAAAACTTTTATACAAATTGATAAATGTTTTTGGGTTTGAAATTGACATGAACAAGTCATTACATGAATTAAGTTTAAATTATATTACTCTATTTAAATTCAAGAAGATATTAATTTGTTTATGTTCAATATCATACATACATAGCATTGAAAGTGTGGTGAAATTATCTTGAACAAATATCTTCAAACAAATAAGAATAGAAGAGAACTGATAATGCATTCACTATTGATATTATGTATCAAATAAGAAGAATTAATTTTCATGACGCTATGTTTAGATAAAAATTGTTGTTTTAATAATCCAAAAAGAGTTTTTTTTATTCTAGTAATATAGAAAGATGGTGATTCAAGTCAGTCTTTCAGATAATAAGAATGAAGGATGTAGAGAATGGGTGACTGACCAATTTGTATTCATTTGATCAATTTTTTCTTGAAGAATTATTTTTTCATCAGTATACTACATTCAAATTATTGTGACTTATTTAAGAAGAAGAAATTACAGCTTTTATCTTGCTACTGGGAAGAAAGGAGGTTTTCTTTCATGTTGTTGTTAAAGTATCAATGTGAAGAAGAAGGTTGATGAAGAAAAAATCCCCACTATAAAATCCAAAAAAGTCTCAATAGGTGGAATACTTTATTGGTGTTACAATCCATTTTCAACAATGCGAAGACTTTATTTAGAGGTATTTTAAATATCTATACAACTTTTGTAAAACATGAACTACCAATTAACTATAGTGCATTGCAGGTGAAAGGGTATTTCCTACTTAATTTAACCACATTAAATGGATTAATTTATAACACTTGTGTACACATAACCATTTACATGCCATTACAAGGACTATCTAATCTTATAGAGAAATAAACCCTATAATAATATCATGTGTTATATTTACTTCTGGCATATACTTGCATGTGATCCGGAAAATCGAATAAGAGAATCAATATCTTAAGAAGTTTAAGAGGTTAAGGGATAAAATTTTGTGATTGTTTTCAAAATACCCCAACATTGATTACCCCCCCCCCCCACCTTCCCACTTAGTTTCAGGAATATAGAAAACTCATACTTTAACTTATGGGAGGTGAATTTTATCATGGTAGTTCCTGATTAAAGGTGGGGTGCTCTGTATTTTTGGTATCCTGATCATGAATTAATAGTAGATTTGAAATCAGACTCAACAATTTTCAATCTATCTAGAATATTCAGGTGAAAAAATTTAATAATTTGGAGAAAAAAATCATTTTACCTTGGTATGATATAAAAACATGGGATTTTTTACAAGTTTAGGACTTGGCCATTCTCATTCCCTAATAAGGGCTATGTGAATGAATATCTCCATAGTGAAGGGATCAAGAAAAATTGTTCCCTAATGATACTATGGGAGGTGGAGCACTAGTTATACTAGGTATAGGTCAATCCCTACTAATAGGACATGGGAATGTATTCACCCTATATTATATGGGTTTTAACTAAATTTTTCAGATCAATGAATATCATGTATGTCTTCTAATAAGGGGTATTAACCCTGGTATGGAAGAACAAGTGAGGAAATAGTTTCTCATGAAGTTTTCAAAACATATTAACCATTTTGGTACTTAGTAATAGTTTTTTGATTAATTTTTATTGATTTTAAGATTAAATAAGCTACCTAAAGAGAATTTAATACTATTACGTGCTACTTGGGAGACCAGATCTTTCGGTTATCTCTCCATCTTCCAAAACGTATTCAAATGAGGAGTTTAATGGACATATTTATAGGAAAATATGGGAAATTGATAGAATGTGGTTTGTTGTGTAATTTATTTTCATATGTTAGATTGAGAATTCTACTTAGGTGTGGAATTTGTTCTTATAGCTAAACATGGGCACATATATTTTGTGAACCTGAGTAGATCTTAGTGAGACCACAGTTCCTCTACTTTGTAAAATTCTTTCATCATTACAAGGTATTAACCCCTCTTCATAGCATTAATCATTTTCCAAGATGATAATTCTATATAATTATACTCATATGAATAGATTTAATTTGAATAGGGAGGATTTGATCATGAGTTCAAAGAGACACTTCTGTGAAAGGCTTACTTTTCTGATGATATTTTGTACTTATTGATTAACTATTATACACTAGACGCATGCTCTTTTTTTTGAGAATTCATATCACATGCTACACTGATGTTAAATTTTTATAAATGGGGAGCCACTGTATTTTCTCATCGGTTGAATGAATTTGAGAAATGGGTGATGTGTTTGAACCCAATTCCATCACACTAATTTGATGTCAGAATATATGGTTTTAATTCACACTTTCCATAAAGAATTAATATTAGTATCATAAGATTTTCTATTCCATTTTACATGGGTGATGGACCTAGGTGAAGGTGCTGGGTGAACTGAAATTTCAATATATATAAGATATGAGGCCTGATGAGGGACTTTTATGATTTAATTGGAAGAAATATATGGGTTAAGGACTTGAATTTTTAATTTGTACTTACTAAAATTTTCTTTCATTGGTTATAGTAATTTTCTACATTTATCGCAGTGTCATTATCTTACATTCATACATTATATATAAAAATCCATTGTTTATTTATTATAAGATTAAAATTTATCATATATAATTCACTACATAAAACATTGAATCTATCACTCACATATAGGAAATGGTCATGATTTTTTGACACAAAAACCATCATGAATGTAATGATTTTTTATCACTTCATGTGAATATCCTTAATACACAACATCGAGTGTACCCATTTTATATGATCATTCAATTATACGAGCATGTGATTATGAATTGTGTGCTCATCCTAATTTAAAGTGATTATATTATGAAATAAATATTCATGGAGTACATTAATGTTCCAAGGGATAATTTGTATTCCAACGGAATATACATCAATGAAGGGTGATTTATCCCATTAATCCTAATGCATCAAAATATAATGAATCCGCACACATAGCCTCGAATATATTAGTGTGTGATGCATTATTTCATATATAGTTATTATTTATTATTTACCAACAAACTAAATTCATTGAATGATGAATATGATCTATGAAAAGAGGTGGTGATTGACTAGAAATGATGAGGTAAAACTATGTTTTCATGAAATATTTTGAATTCATGGTTGCTTTCAAAGTGATCTATATTTGTGAGGAAATGTAAATTTATGATATGTAAATATACCAAAACTATAATTAAAACCCTTAATTATTGAAAATTTCTAATTCTTAGAATAACACCTTCCAAATAAAATATATAGAAGTGTTCATTTATCAATGGGACATCTAACATGTCTTATAATAACCCATCCATTGTGCTATGTATGATGAATTAATTCAAACAAATATTATATATTAATATTACTATGTATGAATTCTTACCTCAAGATTATCATTATAATAGTTTGTGATGTCAAGATGAAAAATATTAGAATCATTGTGACTTACCTTCATTTAAAAATGTATCTTCATCTAAACCTTAATGAGTATGTATATTTGTAATAAATATGGTTATTCACTCAAAGAAGTATACACACTATACTATGTATATTATTGATAAATAATTTTAGTTTTACATAAAAAGTAATTACATCCCTATAACTAGGTAATATTGAGTCTTTCATTTTATATTCATAATTTATTATCTATGATTCAAGTATGATTGAACTATTAGTCGAGTATGATACACGAAAAAATAACATTCATTTCAATTTGAAATATTGTCTTGTTATATCCAATGCATACATGATATAAATGTTTTGTATAATACTCAATAAAATTTCAAATATAATCAACCCATTATGAAATTAAAATTCATGTTTGTATCACTACTGAAGTAGTCTCATAGAAAATTCAATATAATTTTTTAATGTTTTTGAACTTAACTAATTTTAATATTGGGATACATATGCATGAAGTACACATGGTATCCAATACCAAAATATTAATATATAAATATTTTATTATATTTATGAATATTCTTGAAGAAATTTTTTTACATGTTTCTTCTATTATTTATTGAAATTTATTTTTTATTGACCCTTCTTGACATAAGAGAAATAAATAGAGTCTTATTTGATATTGTTCATATTTTCCTTTGAAATAAGTTTTAAAGGTTCCTTTGGAGTCACACTTTACCTTTTCCTATTCATATTTTCTTTAATCTTGATCACCGTAAGAATTAAATACAAAACTTTTATAAATTTATTATCTTTTTGATAAACATTACCCATCCGGTACTGAAACATTTCATCTATATTATTATTTTATCATCCTAAATAAATATGGATTAACTAGTATATATGGATGGTATAATGGGATAAATATTTAATGATCTTTGTTCATATTTAAATTTATATGTTTCTAATTTAATCACCCACTCTTTAATTTCTCACCTCACATTATCTTCACAAACATCTCAGAGATAATACAACTTATGTAACTATACATGTCCAGCTGTTGTTTTCACAACTAATTTAATATTAGAAATAGAATGAAAATAGAAAATACATCATCTATATATCACTTGTAATAATAATTTTAAACGATTATTCATGAGGTGGATCAATAGATAGTGGGGAATCTAACACATATAATTCATTCAATATAATAGTACACTTTGAAAGTAACTATACTACACTTGAAAATTCATGTCATCTAAGGCATTTTTCATGTCTGGAAATGACCAAATTGATTTTTTGGTATTAAATGTAGTAACCAAGACAATAGAAACACTATATCTAGTATTTATATTTCATTATTGGTATAAAAAAAATTCAAAATTCAATAGCTTTGTAGTCTTGGAAGTCAACATAAATATAAAAATTAAATTTGAATATATAATATACATCATGAACACATTAAAAGACCATAAATATGAAGTTCATCATATATTTGAAAATTAAACATAGTTATCCTCTTGGATTATTGGATAAATGAAAACAATTAAGGGTGATCACAAATTCTCAGTATGAAGTAGTGTAAAACATAAGTTATCATAAAAATACTTCGCATAATTAATATCTTATAAATAAATAATCAACATAAAGTTGTAAATGAATGAAATTGAGGGAATAATATATTTTTTACAATAAAATAGCTCAAACTTAATAATAATAATTGATCTCATACTAACTGAATTTATAACATCAGATATCAAAATATGTTGTAATTCCTTGTTACAAGATAATATACTAATATGGGGAGATTTATACACCAAAACCCATGTTGTTTGAGGTTTTGATACTTATCGATTCATTTATAGTATAGAAAATTTTGTGTCCCACACATCACCTCATTAATTCTAATAAATTTTCCATACGATTCAATAATTCCATTCATATCAAACCCTAAGAAACCTCTAGCTGAATAAAAACATGTAAATCATTATAACTGTAAATATAAAAAACAATTAATTCTCTATTTAATGGAATAATTTGTATCTAAGAGATCATAAATTAATAAAACAAGAAGATATGGGATATCATCAAATTAATAAAAATTACCCTTCCCAAAAAAAAATTTTATCCAACAAACATTCAATGTTATCGGTTTTTCATTAATGAGAGTAATTGGTTCTAATAGTTATCATTCATAAGAGACCAAGGAAATGGTAAGAAAAAATCATCATCATTTTTCATAAAATGAATGGTAATATTTAAAATAATTTCCCCCATGAGTGCTTAGCTATTAGTTCTTCCTTATTCACACAGATTGTGCATCATGTTGATGATTCATTAAATTCTCTTCCAATTATTTTTGTGGTGATTACCCCAAGGAGAATATTTTCCACAATCACATCAACATTAAAGTATCCATACCGTGATTTATTTTATATAAAACTATAAACACATTTACATTAACAATACTTAGGTTGGTTTTTTAATGGTAAAAAAGATTGAGTTTTAGAATGGTTTTAGTAACCCATTAATAAAATGAATATGAGTGAGGGAAATAATATAGACATGTAAATCACTTCAATTTCATGAATAATATGGTAAAAATTATTCAACAAAAATTTATGTAGTGAATAAAAGTAAATAATTGGTTAATATAAAACTATTCGTAAAGAATGTAAATTGAGATGGTGAAACCCCACTTAGGGATTGGGTAACAATTTATTCAAAAACACATGAAAGGGATTGAATAAAAATGATTTTAAAATAACATAAATAATATAATTTCTTTAAATACCTTCTCAAATAAGTATTATATTCACCATATAAATGAAAATAGAGGTATAATACCGAACATATCTCAGAAAGAGAAATTCGAGAGAGAAAACCCTTAAACGATATCCTAAGATAAAAAATGTGATATATTATCCTTTATAAAAAATATATCTTTCATAATAAAATAATTTATAACCTTACTCATATTAATTTTCATTTCAATTATTCATAAATTATGATTCTCTAAGTTAATTATACCCATTTTCTACATCGGGTGTTTTACAGTTTTGATCATTTTTCTAGTTATATAATAGTCGTGTATGTATTAATTATTCTCTAATTTTTTCAGTTAATTTTTTATTAAGGTTATTTTAGGTATGTTTTTTAACTATTTATGTTTTTTCAAAATACATTCCTGATAATTTTTTCCTTTACCCTTGATGATGAAATAGATAACAAAAAAGTTTTGGTGATTCTTGAAAATTGAAAGATTTTTTTTTTAATTCATGAACTAAAAATTAAAATTCAAAATCTAGATTAAAATAATAATAATTTTTTGTTCATTTTTATTATATTATAATATTAATTATGTTCCTATGGTCATTCATTAAATTAATTCATTTTATTGTTCAAGTGGGTGGTTATGCCAACCCAAACCTAAACATACACTGATTTGATGAATGATTTTGTGGTGGTATTTTAATATCATTATTAAAGTAGAATAATAATATTATTTAGATTATTTAATTCGATATATCCGAATTATAATGGAATTATATGAATAATTAATGGATATGAAATTATTTCATACTTTTAATTGAAGATTCTCCTCAAATCATTTATATTTTAAACGATTAAATTAGTAAGGATAATTTATTATTAATATCATTAATAGGTTGTATAATTTTTTTTATAAAAACTCATTTATATCATTAAAATCATATTTCCTCATTAAATCAAATATAGGAACCAAAATTGATGGGTGGTGATGAAATATTATTATCATCGCTCGTGGTCGCAGTAGTCCTCTTATATGTACGAACGACGATTTAATTTTTCATAATATATTGGACAAATGAATAGAAAATTCTAATAAACTTAATATTGTAACATTATACTGTATAAATGAAACTAATATAATAATATTACTATTTTTTGATTAAATTTTAATGACAATAATTTTGATGAAAATCTATGTAGTTTTTGATACTCACATTGAGGACTTGAATTTTCCTTGGAATTAAACTAAGAAATTAAGGCCATAGGATAACGAATGGTGAATAAATATTTTTAACATTGTATATCGTTCATGAAGGGTAAATTTATTTGTTTTTGAAAAATTAATTAGAATTACATCTTTTTCTTAATTTTGTGTAAGTGTTATAATTTTATCAGTTAGGGGAAGGGTTTTTTTTGGGAGAAACCCTTACATTTTCACTAATTTAAAGTAACTATTCAAGATTCAATGAAGAATAAAATTATAAATGAGTAGTGTAATGTGATTTTTGCTTGAAACACTCATCTTAAACTACTTTTTGAGTAGTCATTGTGTGTTTTATGTATTTTTATTTTAATTTTTTATGTTTTCCCTTATGGTTCTTTTACCCTGGTAATTGATTTTTTACCTTTATAATTATTTTTATTGACAAAAATAAATTTTCATATTTAAAAAAAACATCTTGGGGCCCTGAAACTTGTCATATAACCCCATTGGTATCTCTTAAAACCTCAGTTTCCATCCTAGCACACCAAAATCTATTATACATTATGGTTAGTTTCCATATTAATGATTATCCCCACAAGACATCACATGTTCCTACAGTATGTGTTCTCCTGTTACAAACACACCATGGGAAACATCCCAGGTGGTTACCATCCTAACACTACCCTATTCCAAGTCTCTCTTGATTTTTTATTTCAAATCAGGTAGTATCCTAAAAACATAGGTTCACCATGATGATATGGGTAGTCCCATTTGTTCATTCACGTCTCACATTTCTTGGGTTGTGGAATTATCCTCCCACCACTAACCAACCCTAATGCATCATTACATCATGGTGGACATAAAAAATAAATATTAGGAAGTACCTCTATACATCCAACTATGTATTCACTCAGATATGATTTCTCAAAACCTAACCTCATTAGTCAAGTAAAATATTTATGTTTTGGAAACTTTTCATACAACATCCACTCTTCTTGATGTGATTCATCATGACTAGTATGTGATTATGAGTAATAGAGTCCAATTTATTATTTATATTTTTTGGAGACCATTGATTATTTATATCATTCCATGGAAGGAATCCTTTTATTTGGGATCTAATATGTTGTACAATTGTCTTCAAGAAAGGTCATTTTGGGATATTATCATAATTACTTATTTGATTTCCACCCTATGAACAAAAATATTTTATATGATAGGAAACATAATTTTTTGTGGCCTGGTATGAAATGATACATAGTATTAATTTTACCTCATTGATATAAATGAAATAAAAAAAATATCACTTGAAACCATTAGGGTTTCTTCAGCCTCTTCAAATTATTACATGGAAGTTGAATGAAATTTCGATGCATTTAATTTTTTTAACTAAAAAAACTGAGGAAGGAATTAAATTTTTATTTTGATCTATATATTGCATAACAATATTCTCATTTCATTAAAATCTATGACACCACTAAGGTGGAAGGACAGTTAAATTTATACATTATGAATATTTTATGGTTTTATGGGGTCCCTATGACCATTTTCATAGATGTGGAACCTCACTTGGCCTAACTATTTTGGAAGTACCTCCATGAAATAATGGGAACATAAGTTTGGCTTATCGTGAAATTTCATCCTTAGATAGATGGATATATAGAAAGGGTTAATGATATTTGGGAGGATATTGTTTAGGCTTGTTTCATATAATTTTTAGGTTCTTTGGATACTCATTTGGGGGTGGTTGTATTTTTTTCTGAAAATAGTTACTTATCATCCATAAAAATGGATCCTTTCAAAGAATTGTATAGTCAATTATACTTTTCTCCTCTCTGTTGGTCTAATTTTTGGGAATCTTCCTTGGTTATACTATGTTTGGAACTGGATATAACGGTGATGATCCATTTGGTTTGGTTTCATTTAGTGATGTCTTATAGATACTACACATGTTACTTTGATAGAATACATATTCCATTGAATTTTTTGTTTGGTGATCAAGAGATATTGATGTTATCTATTAGGTAGGGTCACTGACATCTTATAATGAAATGAATGCTCTCACATATATATATGGGACCATTGGATATCATGAAATGTATTTTAAAGGTGTCATATTACTTAGGTTTACTACCACAATTGACTTCAATTTAGAATTTATTCCATGTTTCAAAACTCAAAATGTATCAACCAAAATCAAAACATTTTATGAATTATAAGACCTTTATGTGGAACCTGATTTGACAATGATTGAAAAACCAAGATAGGTTACTTATTATCATGTTATGATTCTGTGTGGGATTTTGATACCTCTTGTCCACATCTTATGCAGCCATCGATATGATTAATATGATACATGGTGGAGGGACTATTTGGTAATAGTGTAATGGACTCAACTCTTTAATGGACATTATTTATTGACATAGATTTCTTGGGGGGACGAAATGTTTTTGAGATAATTTTATCATCCTCATGTTGTTTTCAAGTACTACACTTATCTTGTTGGTATTTATTTTTATCTTTCAATTTGGACTCAAAATTATAGCTAAAAGATCTACCCTTTATCCATAATCTATCTTATGATGGCCACCAGAAAGTCACTGGAACATTGGAAAAGGGAATTCCCTATAGGAATCCAACCAGACATCTGGTGGGGTGTCCATTAGTGTAGGCCTAATTCAAGTACCAGAAGCCAGCTGATGGGCTCCCACCCACCAACTAGTAGGTTATCCCATAGCATTATCTTTTCATCAAGATCTACAATCTAGATAGTGGCCTCTAATGGATCACTGGTGGTGTAATTATATATTTGGAAAGTGTGGGGTAGTTACATATTCACAAAACTATGATACCAATTTTAAATATAAATAAATCCCCTTGACACTAATAGAGTTGACTTAAATTTGATACTCTCTTTTGTTATTATAGAATTTCTCAACTAAATTCCCTTCGAGGATCAAAGTGCTGATCAAACCTATGTTCCTATCTTTGTTAAGTCAGTAATTTGTTTGTCTCGTATCTCATTATTCATCCATTTTCCCATTATTCCCTATATTTCTCTATTCTTTAATGTTTATAGTTGTTTATCTAAATTTAAAATTTAAATTAATTTTTTTTGTGGAATTGGGGGACATTGATTAGATGTAAAATCCTCATTTTTTATTGATTCAAATTTGAGGAGTTAATTTTTCTATGTAATTCTTGGACCCCAAAATCTCAGAGCTAGTGCATTATTTTAATACATTGGCATGATTACCAGGAATCAAGTCCTAGAGGACTGATCAGTTTAGCAGTCTTGGAAAATAGATTACATACATGAACGTTACATTATACATTCAAACATAAAACACAACATAAATACTTCTTTGAAAATTCCATTATTTCCCTAGATTAACCCTGCATGTCAATCATAATACACTTATTGGATTCTTGGGAAAACAAAACATAAGAAAGGGGTGAGCTTAGATGCTCAGTAAGGGTATATGATTTAGTAGAAGCTGTAATCTTTTAAGGCAAGATGTGTAATAAAAACAACAGCCCTTTAAATATAAACGTGAACATAATATGAAAAAAAATCAAACATTACCATATAAACATGCACATGGATGTTCTACTAGTCTAATAATCACATGTAATAAAAAATTTCATAATGGGGGAATGCATAATTTTGGGCATCACAACCACATAGTCAAGGCCTCATGCCATAACTACAAATAAAAATGTTGTCAAGGCCTTGTGTCAAGAAACTAATTTCTCTCCGAAGACCTAATAATGCATCAAGAGGATATAGAAGTCCCCAACCGTCACTTACTAAGTCCAATTAATTCCTCATATGAAAAATGGTGAAACATAACATAAGCATCCATACTAAAAATAGCATATGAAATGTCAATACTTTAACCATAAACCATGAATGGTATAAAAATAAAACATCCACAGTCAATCATATCATAACCCATTTAATAAAATATGGAATATTGTATTATAGTAAATCAACCTCAATAGAAAATAATATACAATAATGTATGTTTACATAGTTGAAAATAATCAATAAAACTCTTTGAGAGAAATACCCTTTCCATGAAATCATTTAAAAGTCGCACAATTTATAAAGGAAGTAATTTAAAAGAGATTTTTTAATCAAAGTGTCTCATAACAAATGAATCTTTTGAAATAAATTAACACATTAAAATAATCATTTCCAAGTAAATAAATCCTTAAAATCATTTTGAAAACATGAACATTAATTAAAAATATTTAGAAAAATTAATCTTTAAATACATTTAAAATGATGATCTAGATAATGATTCCCTTTCATAAAACCTTAAAAGAATAATTTTTAAAACAATTTAAGGAAACATGTACATATATGATAATTATTTCCTAGTAAATACTTACAGATAAACAATCTCGGATAATAATAATTTTGAGGAAATAACCCTTACCTTGTACTTTCCTTTGGTCAAGGGTACATTTATCCTCCTATATAATGACCATAGTATGTTATTAAATTACACCAGAACCAAAACCATATTCATATTTATGATATCAGACTTGATTCATTTTTTACTTTATACGACCCATTTAATAATAATTTCAATATTAAAATAACATTTTGGGTAATAATTGCTTTCTTTATCGTACATTTTTTAACTTGTTATTATTAATCATATCAATTATATCATGATTTAACTACATACAGAATTTAAAACCTTATTTATGTATCACATATATTCCGAATAAATATTTTTATAATAGATAGAAATATGAAATGTAAAACACCATTTATGGTGACAGTAAGTCGTACGTGCGCATAAAGGTTGTTCTCGTTTTCATATCGTAGTGAACAGAAGTAAGCGAATGAGATATATGAAAAAATATATATATAAATATATATATATATCAAGTAGAATTGTTATGTCATATATCACATACTTATATATATTTTTATAATCATTGTTGAATGGTGAATGTGTAAATGAATCTCATCACCTTGTGGATATAGTAAGCTGTACGTACGCACGAGCAACAATATCAATCTATTAATGGTCAAATTGTATGTAATTGTATGGTATATTATATATACAGAATAATTAACATGCTATGTTTATTATTTACATCAATTATACTCATTATTTTACCCATCCAAATAATGATGTGTTAAATAACAAACTACACCACGACATGGAGACGGTAAGTTGTATGTATGCACATATGGTGACTTTTTCATTCATAGGATGGATTGAATAATGAATATGGTTGTCACATATTTATAATTAAATTTCAGTATGTATATGGTACTAGATTTATTATTATGTTATGGAAATGAAAATGAAATAGTAAGTGGAAGAAGAAAAGAACATTGAAAGAGGTGATAAAGTAATTACCTATTCTTCAGGTTGTTCATTTTGATTTAAACAAAAGGGCTCCCTAGGCTATATTTATGATCAATTTAAGTCATAAAGGTTGATTTTATGTTAGTTTTAAGGATATTTGAGTTGGTGTTTTGTGATCTAAATGGATTTGGAGGTGTGAATTTAAGATAAGGGGAAGTACCCTTTTATAAGAGAGGTTAGGGGCACTTTAGTAAAAGCTTGAAATATTAATTTATTCAAAAATCATTCTCGGTTTCTAATAGATCTAAATGGATAATTTTAAAGATGATGTGGATATGGGTTGAAAAATCTCAACCAAAAGGTTTTAGACAAGTTTAGACCACCATATTAACCTTACCTTTTAGATTTAACTCTTAGTAAAATAGTTTAACTTTTTCCATGTCTTCTTGTACTCTTTAACTATATGCTTAATGAAATTACTATAAAATTTAAATAGAACCTAAAGTTTTTAATTAATGACATATCTAAAATTATTTATGTTATTTGGCTGATCCTTATGTTTTCAATAATATTATATCATTTAATAAAATAGTATTTGTTTTAAAAACTCATTTATGTCAATTTTGACAATATTTAGTATTTGGTTTTAGGGAAAGTCATAACAACTTGATTACTTCGAAATAAAAACATTTAATAAACCCTAAAGTTTCGTATTAACCTATAAAATTCGTTTATTACATCAAAACTATCAAATTATATTTATTTTAATATTTATAATATCATTTATTTGATTCTTTCATTAAAAATTAAAATACTACATCATTATTATGTCACAAATAAATATAATTATTTTATGTCTAAAAATTATAAATAAAATTTCATGATTTGTAAAATATTTTTATCTATCTAATTACTATTTATAGTCTATTAAATCAATTATATAACCTCATATAAAATTTTTTTTACTAACAGATATATGATTATGTTACATTTTTTTAACATTAAATTAATTTTGTAAAGTCTTATTAGCACTTAAAAGTGGATCCATGGGGTACCAAAATTGAACCAAGGATTTCCATGTTCATAAATGTATCATCCAATAGATTAGGGACACATTTTTAAGTAATTTAATATTATTATATTATTATTTTTTACCCATATTTACCAGATTTCCCCTTTAGCCATGGTAAATAAAATATTTACTGAATTTACTATTAATAATGTCTAAAAATAAAAGTTACCTAATTACATAATTTTTAACTCTTAATTAAAAATATGGAATCCATTTTTCAAAATTCAAAAAAAAATTTGAAGAAATTAATTTAAAATTAATTCATATTGTCAAAGCCAAAAGGCAGGTTTTTAAGAAGTAAATACTACCAAAATATTGACATGTGTTTATGTCTAATAAAAAATTGAAATTACATAAAATGACAAAAATTGGATTAAATGATAAAAATATATTCTAATTATACTTTAAAACCATCCAAATGTATAATTTAACACTATAAATTATTTTGATTTAAAAAGTTGTTTTCAATTAAAATTTAGTATTTTTTCACTATTCATCAAAATATGAATGTTATCAAAAAATTACAAAAAAATTATCCAATATAAATTTTTATATCCAAATTATAATTAAAATTTTAATTTAATCTAATTTAATATATAAATGTTTCAAATATAGGATTTAAAAGGGTTCTCTATTAAAAGGTAGAAAACTATATTTTTTGAAAAATGCTTTTTTTATCTTAAAAATTGAATTTGTCTCTATAATATGTCTAAGAAACTAATAATATGAATGTTAATTTTATATGTATTATATGAAATTAAAAATTTAGTTAATACTATTCATAACCGCTTTTGGAATGGTTGGTTTGTTAAGTCGTGGTGCACTCAAATTCGGTGTTGCGTGTGGCGCAAGTAATTGAAATAATTTAAAGAGATAACATACTATAAAATCTTGGGTGGTTACATTATATGTGTAATTTTCAATCTAGGTCATTTAAATTTAAGGGTTTATTATTATAAATTCATGTTTATAGATCTATTCTCAATTTATAAGGTCCTTGGATAATTTTAGATTATTTTTAAACATGTGTATTTTCAAATAAATATTTTTCAAGGTATGTTGTTTCATACAATGGATTTATCATTATAACCTTAATTTATTTCTACTAGAAATGGATTTTGTAAATATTTAAAGACTACAACATAATTTGTTAAAACGTGGTTGTTTTGATAGTGTTTTTGAAATGGATTCCCACATTGATGTGGTTTAATAAAAATATTTTAAAATGTATCTTTTCTATGGATTAAAAGGTTATATAATCTTCAAGGGATTTAATTTGTTAAACTTTAATGTGATAGATGATGAGGTAGGTAGCCAACCTCAAAGATGGTCTCTTTCCCCCTAGAGTAGTTCCACTAAGATATTGTGTCCATCATGTTGTCTAATTTATGGAATGTTGTCAATATTTAGAGTCCCTTATTACCCCTAGACTAATGTTTCTACGGTAATGTGCACATTAGGTGGCCTACTGATCACTAAAATATAAAGAGGATCCTAATCATTCTCAAATTATTTGTACTCAAGTTCTATATTTGTCTATTGGTTTTCATTAAAATTCATTGATGGTGGGTGTATAAAATTAATTTAGAAAAAACTATTTATTATCCCTCTATTTTAAATTATATATGGTTTAATTTATCAATTATTTATATTAAAAAATTTCTCATTCCTTCTTTTAAATTATATGGGCATAATTGGTAAATTTTATAATCTCTTCTTATGAATCACTTGGTGGGATCATACTGGTATCTTTTTCTCACACCCTATATGTATCTTTGGTTGTATATATGTCCTTTAATATGTGATATAGTTAATAGAAATTATCCCATAGGGAGGAATCCATTTTTTGTTAGGTGGGTGTGAGAGTGAATCAGGATACATCATGTCACATTGAGTATGGTTTATCAATAATGTGTATTTTGGTTATTGATGTATCTTAGAACTTGTTTCCAAATGGTTTTATTTATCTTTTTTTTTCTTTTTTTAGATATACATATTCTATATCATTACTACCTTATTTTGGGCTCCTTATTGTTAAATCATTGAAAAAAGTTTTTTTAGGACCATGCACTTACCTCCTTCCTGTAGGGATCAGAAACTCCCTTCAAAATAGATATGGATAAGTTGATTTTTGTTTTTTTGGGAGTTACCATAGTTTGGGTCTTGAAAATTTGGAATTAATGGGTTTTCTACCAGTTTCTATCATTGATATGAAATTTTGTGATTTCTTAATAGACATGTGATATAATTTTGGGAAAATACAGGGTATTTTATGACCAAGTTCCCCACAAGATCTCATCATGATGTTCCTTATGTTACCATGGGTTATAGTGGATTTTTCATTTTTGAATTTTAGTATTTTTAATCCCAAATTTTTTTTATTTATCACTTTATAATTCCAATAGAATTTTAGTTTTCCAAACACGAATTGATTCATCAATCACATGTCCCTTTTTCTCTTTGCCTATTTAGGTGTAGAGGCATTCACACCATAATATTTCCAATAATTCCTTGGGAGGGTACTGATGATGAAACATGGTGGGGAAACCCTTTTGTTGATCAAAATGATATTGGAACCATGGTATTCACTGTTAGAGATATATCCTAAGGTGTGTTACCTTCTCTTGTTCATGATATATAGGAGAAAACATGATTTCATGACGACAGGATTTGGGCCTGGAATTTCGTCACAAAAATCCTTTTTCCTTAAGAGGGGATCAGTGATTATCAAGAGACAGAATATTTTTTTGCAAATCATTAGATGCTTTTTAAATTCATTGATTCTCTTAATTCAGTCAATGTATTTTGTATCATCATAAAGATTTATGGTCCAATTAAAAGTTTTTATGACTTGGATTTCATGGTTTATAAGCATGAAGGATTGCATTGGATTTAATTCATATCCATTTTAACCAAGAATTTCAACCTATAATCTTTGAACATAGAGAAATCCAGGGAAATTATCAAACATGATATCAAATAGTATTCTATATTGGATTATTCTTAGAATTTTTTTATGTCTATAAATTCCCATCTAAGTCTGTGTCTAAAGATGAGATAAATTCTTAGAGTATTCAAATGGGTCTCCAAACTGATATACTATCATAGGTTTCCATGTTAATGATGTCTACCTATACTTAAGAGGTTCATTGGGATGAGATAGAAATTAATGACTTCACAGGTAAGATTGGATTGAATAGATTTTCCCTACCCTTTGGTGATAACTTCAATGGTTATTTTTAGTGTAATTGAAAGTGAAATGGATTTTATTGGGGAAATAAGTTAGGATCCTTATAGGTCCCTTATCAAACCATTCTTAGTGGAAAGTGGTATGAAATGTTTTCAGTATATCCAAAGGAGACCTGAAAAAATAATTTTCCCCCGACTTTGATGGTTGTCAACTCTGGTGGGTGTCAAGGAATATTGATGAAGTTTTTTTAATCTCTATCTTCACCTTACTCTATTATATCATCATCAAGGCCTATAAGATATCTGTTGTGTCCAAAATATTTATGTACTATAGGTTGTCATCTATAAATCTGTAGAAATGTCTTTTATATGTCGTGGAGGAGTTTCTTCTAGATATTGATATGGTTCTAGAAACTATGAGAGGAACAATTTATGTTTCACCTACATTAAAAACTGCACTATTTGATACAAGTTCCTATCTCTCCACTTTATTGACTTTTATGGTGAACCATATAAATATACTAAAGGAATTCAATCTATTTAATATAAATTTTTTATTCCTCAAGGAAGATGAGGGAGTAAGGTTGTTGATGTCCCAAATTCTCTTTGTTAAGTTAAATGTAGATATGTTTTTAGATTTATTAGTTCTTGACACTAATAACTTCTGTATTATTATCTAGATAGATTGATTAATCCCTCACAAGGATCATATTTATTTTCACCACAATTTGTTTTAGTCACAAACTCATATAGGATCTCCCATGTGTTTCACGAAGAATAGGATACAAGGTCTAGTCAAGAAATGTTACCTCTCTTAGATCTTACTGATTT
Source organism: Viscum album (assembly GCA_963277665.1). Lineage (NCBI taxonomy): Eukaryota > Viridiplantae > Streptophyta > Magnoliopsida > Santalales > Viscaceae > Viscum > Viscum album. Next base: position 1,977,030,503 of record OY728146.1, on the reverse strand, counting down.
GTTTTCATTGTCTTTAGAAATGTCAGAATATTATTCTACAATTGTTACCCTCCATCTAAAATTAAATTATTTAAAAAAACTTGATGAATTAAATGGTTTCTCAATAGGGTGGGAGGTGTAGTTCTTGATTTCATTAGTTTTTGAGACTCAACTGATATTGATATCCTACTACATCATTGATATTTCTTAATTAAAATTGTGGAAATTTGATCTTATGATTTGAGATCCATAGGTTTTATATTACAATGTGTATCCCCCTTTTGAATACCCCATCCTTCTTTCAAATAAGTCCAATGTGACTCTTTAATTGTATATTTATTATCAAAGATCAATTGAGTGATAGTCAAGAACAAGTATCTAATTCATCATAATGGTGATTTTCTCGACCTTTCGAGAGGTTCATAGAGGTTTCTAAAAATGATATTTGGTATTGTTATCACCAACACATAATTAAAGAGTTAAAATTACTATGAATCCCTTTATTATCCTTTATGGCCATTTTGAGTACCTTTTTATGTTGTTTATTCTAACTAATTCTCATGTTTCCTTTATGTAATTGATGAGTTAGATATTATATAAGTTTATTAACAATTTTTTGTACAATTTTTTGGCAACATATTGGTGAGATATATGGTTGAGGAAGATCATGTTTGGTACTTTGGTTACCTTTATTAATTTTTGAGGGATCATCATCATTATAAAATGAAATCAAAATGAAAATTTTGGATCTCAAAACTTAATCTATTAGGACACATAATTTCATAATTTTTTATCATATAGAATGTTCAGAATGTGAAAAAATTTATTTCATGAGAAGTGTTATAGAACATCTTTGATATATGTAGCTTCTTGGGATTGGTTCGGTATTATATGTGGTTATTAATATATTACTTGAAGCTTGTGCCTCATTTGACAACTCTCACCTAGAAAAGGGAGGATGTTCTTTTAGGACTTGATGTATCACGAATCCTTCGATGTACTAATGTAGTGTTTCACGATATAGTCAATTATAAATTTACCAAATGATGGACAAGGTTGTATGGTTTACTATGATTATTCTGATTCTAGTTTAGGATATGTCCATATATAAAGATATCATTTATTGGATTATAGATCACTATTGCATCATCCTCATGAGAGTAATTACCCCACACATGATTTTTAACTTCTAGTTATCATTTATTTACTCTGAAGTTGGTGTCACAATCAATTTGGAGAAAATATTATAGAAAACTCTTAATAGAAATTTTTGGGTTATATCTTTTCTCCAAAATATTATAACCTCTTTCATAGTAAATTAGTGTAATACTAGTAGAAATTCAAATTTTTAATTTCTTATACACTTGTAAAAGGTAATATAGTAGCTAACACTCTTAGTAGGAATATGTTTTCTCATAATATGAATTTATCCATGTATAATGAGTTAAATATTTTAATTTTTATTAGATGCATCTTAGTGTAAGGTAATAGGAATATTGTTTTTTAGCTAGTGTTCATGTGACATATACTCTAATCCAGACAATTCACAAAGATAAGTAGTAGGTTGATGATTTCTGGAGGGCCAGGTATTCTTTATATGGTGGGGAGATGATTGGTAAGTTGTATCCTTCCTCATAAGTTATCCTTTTTTTCAAAATAAAGATATATTTTACTTTAATATATTAGAAATTCCATTATGGGATATCATCTTTAGTATTATTTTTCATTCAACCTATCACCACAAAGACATTATGTAACATGAAATGTCATCTTTTTAGGTATAAAATGTTACATATTAGACTTTTTATCTCATTATTATACATGAAAAAAGATAAAGGCATGGAACTATAATCCTTTAGAGTTAATTGAACCTCTTTTCATAGAAACTTATATATTGAATTAATTTATGTTCGATTTAATTAATTTCATACCTTGACCTATAGAAATTAAGAATTCCATTTGGATAGATATTGGCCAGATGACCAAATTTAATCATTTCATAAGGATCTATGATTCCAATAAGGAAGACAAAGTAGTGATGTTTTTTGAAAGTGTATTGTAATTATGGATAGTGTCTCTACGTATATTCTATAAAATAGGGAACCTTTTTTACCTCATAGTTTTAGAAGGGCCTCTAAGATGAAATGGATAATATATTTTGTTATAAAAGATATTTTATCCTCAAATACATAGACATACATAAATGGATAATTAGATTCTTCAAGATAATCCACATTCTTGTGTTTTAGGATTTTATGGTGCATTGGATAGTCATTTATGGATGGTTTAATTTTATTTTAATAATATTTTCCAATCACAAAAAAAAGATGAAACTATTTGAAACTTTATATTTATATTATTATAGCACTCCAATATTTTTATCTGAGTGTGTAGAAGCGTTATTGGTTATACTTTGTATGGTTTTATATATAAGAACAAATATCCCATTCAATTTCTACCTTTTAGTGATATCTTAGAGCCATTATAAATATTATATGGATCAATGTCATCTTCCATTGGGAGTTTTCATTAGGGGATCAAGTGTTCAAGAAAATATACACCTTATTGGGTCATCTATTTCTCAAAAATTATGGAATGCTCGCTCATATTCTTGTAGAACCATTTTAGATTATTCAATGACATTGATAAGTGGTTAATCACTTGAATTTACCAACACATTTCACATTGATTCATGGTTTTTTTAATGTGTCTAAACTCAAAAATTACCAACCTGACATGTCTTTTATTTTCAACTAGGAGGACCTCAACATGAAACCATATTTGACTGTTACTGAAAAACCACTTTGGTTTATCGATTCCCAAGTGATGCTTTTACATGGAAATTTTATACCATAAGTTTTTATAATTTCATAGAATGGTTATAATTATTACAATACATTGTATAAGGTTTATCTGATAATGGTGTGATTGGATCAATACATTGAATGCTAAAATTATATAAGTATCATTATAGAGGATTAATACAATATTATGAGGATAATTGTAACATCATCGTGTAACTTTAATACACTAAACTACTCATGTTGTTATTTATTTTTATCATTGTGGTTTTTCTCTTATGTCTAAATTTTCATTGTGGTTTTTATATTTAAAATGAGTTAAGAGTGTCAGCTATTGTTTTGTTTTGAGTGTGGATTTGAACCTATAAATGGAATATTTATTAGCATCGAATTTTATTTCTATATAGGGGAACCAACTAGGTAGTGTATGGATAAAAGAGGGGATTCCATATAGGATCCAACTAGATTACTGGCGAGGATTGCAGTCTTATAGGCCTAATTCCTACACCATTGGACAATAGATTATGTATTTCATTAGAATCCACTAGCCAATCGACTACCTCCACTAATCCATTGGGGTTCACATTTTATTTTTGGAATGTTATGGGTTATTATATTTTTTCACCACTAGATATAATCATTTTAATTCTATATTATTACCCAATTAACCTTAAATCGATTCATTCAATATAAAGGCTCTTTAGGGATGTTATAGCTTCTCTCAACTAAATTGATCTAGTAGATCTAAGTGTTTATTGAACCCATGTTCCTCTCTTGGTAATTTGATCTTCTTTTCTTATTTGATCTCATTCTATATTTACTTACCCCTTATTATCTCTTCTGTTTGGTTTCATAAATGGTGAGAATTATTGATTTGTAATTCAAATAAAATTCCATTTTATTTTTTATAGAATTTTTGGAATTTGATCAGATCTGGTATCATTTTGGTATATTAACTATGTGTTTTGGTTTTTAATGTTTCTCTTATGCCTTGTTTTTTCTAGATCATTTTAATATTGGAATTTCTTTTTGGTAAATTATGTTCTATGATCTATTATTGATTCTTATATCACAAAACATGTCTAATATTATCTTTAACCTAGTTAATTTTCAATTAAAAGTGTTTCAAGGTAGGTTATTTCATAAACTGGATTCATCTTGTGAACTTTGGATTCGTACTCTTTGAAATGTATTTTAAATTTTTTTCGAGTCATGAAACAAATTTTGATAAAATGTGATGTTTTTATATGGTTTTGAAAATGGATTTATCCTTTGGTGTGTTTTATGAAAATGGTTTTAAAATAATGAATTTTATTGTTTTAATGATGAAACATGCTTTGATGATTTTAATGTGTTAAACCCAAATGTCATCATTGGGGAGGATGGGATCCACCATTGTGCATAAAATATTCCCCTTTAAAAATATTACTATAGTGTAATGTGTACACCAAATTGACTATGTTTTAGAAATGATTCTCACTAGTGAATGTATTATTAACCCATGGAACTATTCTTTTAGTGTAGGGTGCACACCATGTGGCCTACTAATCACTAAAATGTATTGAGGTCCTTATCAATATGGAATTTTTTGTACTCATGGGAAAAATTTCTCTATATATTATCATTGAAATAGAATGATGGTGTCTATAGTAAAATGTAATGAAAATTTAGTTTATTATCATTTTTGTTAAATTTTTAATGGGTTTATTTATATAAGATATATTTTAGACTTTTTCTTATTCATTATTAAAAATTATCAGTGCATAATTGGATTATTTTATAATCTTTGCTTCCTAAACAATAATTGGTATCCAAGAAGAATTTTTTTCTCACACCATTCATGCACAATTATATGTATATAGATCATGGTATATCTAATATTGGTAAGGTAAAGTAACTATATAGAGGTGGTGATTATTTTTGTTACTAGGTTGTAAGAGTTTTTGAGGTGACAACATGTTAATTTATGTTTGTTTAAGAATAGTTTTATACTTGGTTGTTAATGTATACTTCTTCTAATTTGGCCTGATGTTTATATCTATTTTCTACTGAATTTTATGGAAATATAACATTTTCCATATGTATATATCATTAATTTAGGTTTAATATGGTAAAAAATTTCAAAAGTATGTTTCTTGATGCACAAAAACTTTTTTCCATTACCTGGGGATAGGGAATTACATTTATGTTATGATGGGTCCTATTTAAGATAATAATTTTTGGAGTAACAATGATTGGATAAAGAAATTTTCCATTTCAACTAACTGGTTACTTAGTAATTATCATAAAAAAATAATTTTATCAAATAACTTTTCTAATGATCTGGAATGGAAATTTAAAATAACACTCAATCACATAAAAACAGTTCGAATAAATAACATCTTTTCATAATTAATTTTATATATTAGATAATATTATCAACAATATTAATTTTGAATAAATAATTGTTTTTTATTTAAAAAAATGTTATGATGGTTTTAGGGAAATATATACACAAATCTCACCTAGAAAATACTTCATTCAAAGAAAATACTGATTTTTTTATTAAAGTGATATTTGAGTTGGTTCTAAATATGATATACTTGGGATTTGTAAGAACAAATAATATATTAAAATTATTAGTTGTATTCCTTAAATTAAAATTTTATTACATAAAAGGTTTTTTGAGTTTTATTTTACACATACATCCATGCGATGTTATAAGGTTCACTATTAAAAAATGGTATTTTAACAATTCAAATAAAAATTAATCTTTTTCTAAAACCCAAAATTTCATTTTATTGTAATATATTTATAATAAATTTAAAAAATAAGTTTTTTTTAAAAAAACTTAAAATCATAACATTTAGGATTTAACTTTTTAAATTTACTCATGAATAAGTGAACTTTAAAGGATTATAGTCCCTGATTTTGTGTTTACCTCCCATAGAAGGGTCTCAGGTATTTTATTACTAGCTATTTTTCTACAAAAAAATTATTATATAAGTACTTTTATATTTATTACTACTTATTAAATATATGTTTTTAAATATGTCCAAATATTTTTTCAAATGAAATTAGTCTTCAACTACTTGTATCATAATACACAGTTTCTAGTGTACTCTAGTGGAAAGAATTCTCAAAACCACCCCTTATATTCCAACTTCTTACTATGGATATACTTATAGAGTTTTAAGGTAGGATTTTGGATAGAAAATAACATTAACTCATAAATCCTTGATCTGTTGAATTAATTCCCATATTATAACAAGGTTAGTATTTCATTTATAAACTCATACATTTAATGATTCACTAAGATAGTTAAATATTCATATATACATTCAACTATTGTTAATTCAACCAACCATATTAATTAGAATTCTATTTCAGTAATAGGAAATTTCAACTAGGGGTGATGAGCACCTCAAACATAAGTTTTTATTAATAATAATGTGAAATAAGGCGTTTAAGTAATTAATATTTACCTTGAGTTATTGTAATTATTTTTTTGTATATAATCTTTTTTTATTTTATAATTATTTATTTATGTTAACATAATAACAAAATAGAAAATATTGAATAGAATTCATTGATTGTGTATATTAATTTTTATTTGTTTATGATTTCATATTAATCTAAGTGATCATCCATAAATACAACATAAAGAATTAATTCATTTATAAATAAATAAAATTGGAATGAGAATTATCACATTTTAATGGTTAATACATTGATTAAATAATGGGTCAACCTAAATGATATGGATAAATACTTTATTTGTGTTTCATCTGACTCGAGTTACAACTCTCACCCCATTCAATTTTTCAAACACCCCTATAGTACATTTCCCAATATTTTCATGAACTACATCATTCATTCATTATCATTATTATAAATTAATACTCACACAATGGTGGGGGATATTGATAATGTTTAATGCAGATAAATAATTTTATTAGTTTTTGAATGCGTATATAATTACAATGAAGTAACAGACATTGTGAAAATTATCATTTAATAAATAATTATTACAAATAATTACTTTCTGATAATTAAATAAGTAAATACCATACATAAATTGGTCGACCTAAGCATAATTATCAGTTTGAATGCATTAAAATCACTAGATTATATTAAATTTTTAATTAATTCTAGTCTATTGAAAATAATTATCTGAAATATTTTATAACATTTCATTATATTTTTAAGATCTCTATGTATTCTACAAAAAACCCTTTGAAGGGGTTTCGGGACCTATTTTATCCTAGAAAATACCAAAGGGTGTGGAAATTTTGGTGTGGCCCAGAATAGGTTGGGGTGACCTAGCAGGGATGTTGGGTTTTGCTGGAAGCAAGCCTGATATGTGACACTCACAGGGTGGTGTTTTTAATTAAACCATGAATAGTCACATGGGTACAATTTATGATAATCAAGAGTAATGAAAGATCCTTTATTTGGGGATTATATTCTACTAAAATAAATTTTTTTCATATTTATATTCAAATAATCACTATTTAGTCATCATGATTTTAATTTTTTAATTTTAATAAATTTCTGTGACCTGTCACATTGAGCCCCAAACTTTCAGCACCATTCAAATGAATATAATCTATAGTTATATTAACATGAATAATATATATTGTAATTTTAAATATATTTTCATTTAATTCCTTTAAAACATGAAAATAATTTCATTAATCATTAAAAAGATATAACTAGTACAATTGACATCAAATCAAATCATCATAAGTGGTGTTGCGACCATATCAACTCCCTTTACTCAAATTCATTTAAAATTAATTATAATTTTTATTACAAAATAAAAATATCAAATGGATAGAACTTTTTGGTACCAAGAACATGGTAGAACCATGATATGTGGGTAAATATAAGAATTCAACTCCATGATGTACTTCATAATGTTAAAACCATCATTGTATGCCTGATTAACCACCTGAGGTTCCTTTGTGATTAAATTAATCTTGAAAATAAAAACCAAAACCATAAATCATTTGATCATGATATATTTTTTGTCTTCTCACTACCAGATATCATCTCTTAAAGGAATAGATTATACAAACATAGAGATCATTCACATGTTATTTTAAATATTGAGGGATTGTTGATCATCAATTTTCTGGAAATAGCTTGGTTAATTTACGAACCCATCTATATCCACGCGATCACTGAAAACCCCATTTTTTATCAAGGAAAAATCAATGATCACGTACTTAGAACTAATAATATATTTAGGATTCCAAATAAATGTGTGTGTTGATCCCAAATTTGAGTGAGTGAATAGTTCTTTGAATATTGTACTCCCAGAGCCTATATAAATATGTTAACATCCTAAGAAATTACACTTTGGATCCTTATAATATATAGCCTTAGAAATAATCCCTAAATAGTTTCTATGACCAAACTAAAGTAAAAAAATCATTTATCACATTCTTAAAAAAATAAAAATAAAAATTATACAAGATAAAATCATAGTTCCAAACTCAACTGTTTTTCCTATATAATATTTAGCGAACCATCAATAATAATATTAATTCGTTAAATATTTATCATGTATTCAATTAAGGAATTCTTAATATTTTTAGTATATTAATTCAATCCCCAAATATTCTAACCTTATATAATAATGAATTTATTTATTTATTATGATATTTAAAACATAGACATTACCCAAACCCCACCATAGAGCCTTTCATTTCTTAAAATTGAGTTCACTATAATTTTCAAAGCTTCTAAATATTCTTTGTTTGTAATCCCCAATACCCTTATCTCGATAGCAGTGAGTCATACCCAGATACTGAGATTTGTATATAGAAGCACATCATGGTCCTTAAGAAAAGAACATTTATTCATTGGAATAATAACCTCCTACAAACATACACCATGTAATATAATCTCTTTTTCGCATGATATCTTATCAATAAGAATGGAAACATTTTTTCATCATCCCTTTATGATTTATTATTTTATGTCCTTGATTGATAGATTTGTGTTCATTAACCATGGACATGAATTTAGTGAATGTACTACCTTTCTATTAAACATGGTGAATAATATATCTAACTTTTTATAAGTGACTGATCATATCATTAATCATCAATCAATTACGTATCTCCAATGTGGCACCCAATGTATGTCAACTCCCCACTACATAAATTCCATTGTTTTCATCATCAATAAAATTACATAATAAAATGGTAAATATTAATGATGATATCATGTTAAGAGTAAGATACATATTCTTATAAATAAGAACGATCAATGAAAACTGAAATATGTGGTGTTCCTTTTGGTGGCTTAATCCTCATAATATCCTCTTCCCATGACCAAAAACTATGAACTTTATAAGAAAATATCTCAATTATCATAATCCACCAACACCTGATAGATATACAATATCCACATAACATAATTATATTGTATCTAAAGCATAGAACATATATTTAATATTATTTCAATACAATCTATAGGTTATCATTATATATATGAAGTGATATTATCTATTTACATGAAAAATTATCTCAGTACATTACCATAAAAATTGTAGATGGTGATTTATCAACAATATTAGGGTATGTAAACATCATCCACAACACTATATATGTATGATATGATAATTGAAAATTATTTTTCAAATTTATTATAGGAAAAAAAATTACAACAAAAAAAATGTTAAAATAGTCCCATATTAGATTAGGTTCGCTCCATATTCCCATAAACAAAATGTATTGGGTCCCATAGTGGATTTGGTTCACTCATCATTCCATTTATTATTATCTCTAGATATTTCAAGTTTTACCAAGTATATTATAGGAATAAATATTTTATTTCCCACCCATCACATAATATAACCCCTATATATGTGTGCCACATGATTAGAAAACATTTGTCAATTCATCATGTCTTAATTAACTAATGGGAATGAAATGAGTTTCATGAAACCATTCATAAAACATCATCATCACAAACCATAATAAGATATAATTTGAATTTTATCATAAGATCATATCACTCATAAACCATTAATATATTTAAATTATGTACATATTAATTATAAATACTCTATTAAAAGAATATAAAATATACCTTAAAAACAAAGAGGAAATATCAATTTCTCTTAAAAATTCTATAAACTAAAAAATCTAAGAGTAATGGGAATATAATTTTCCTTGTAAACCCATGTGATATTATAAATAATGTTTCATGAAAATTAATTTATCTGGAAATTGGAATGCCCATTCCTACAATAAGCATTAGCAATAATATTTTTTCTTGTATTTCTACAGTGAGTAAAAATATCCTATTTCAAAAATGATAAGAATATTAGGGTAAATTTTTTTTAAAAATATCATATTAGGAAACAATATTGAATTTATAAATCATTTAAAAGTATATATTAAATTATATAAACCAATATTTAATAACATTTATATTGATTAAATATATTATCAACAAAAAAAAATCAATAAGGTCATCATTTTCAAAAAAAATTATTTCAGTATTTTTGAGTAAAAGAGTATGTAATTGAAATGAATAATTGAAAACCCATAAAATAAAAAATATTTTCATTATATATATATTTTTTAGGGAAAAATAAAAATAAACTTTTTCTAGTGGAAATTGATACTATAATAATCCTGAGAGAATGTGAGATTGTAACATAAAACCCTTACCCCGAGATCCAAATTTCATCATAAAAACTATAATCATATGCAAAATAAATTTAGTCTAATTATAAATATATTATAGCACTATATTCCGAATTATTTTACTATATAGAATTCACTTTTAATTTATTATCTCATTCTTTATTAATAATTATTTTATGAATTGAAAATTTGGGTGTCAACTAGTCAATTTTCATAGAATGTTTCAGTTCAATGATTTAATAACATGGACCTTGTTTGTGGTTATATAATCATATTAATTTAATTAATATAATGTTTATTTATTATAAAAACTTTTGACACTAGCCATATATGGTGGTGATGAAAAATTTAATTCTTCACTTCATCGAGATGATACTCTGCACGTACGGACGTGTGATATCTTAATTTATTAATAAATTAATGAAAGGAATATATGAAATAAATTATTATTTTATAAACATTACTATTATTTGAATACCGTATATATTAATTAAATACATATATACAACCATCTATTATAGGAGATGATGAAAAATGTAATACATCGCTTCCTAGAGGCGGTAGTCTAAACATACACAAGAGCAATATTTTAATTTTATATTAGGTAAAAAATAGGTAGGTATTGAATATTTAATTTAAATAATTAGTTTTAATAATATTTATGATACTAATATAATTTAATTAGGATTTTTATAATAGATTTTGATGATTTCTAATTTGAAATAAACTTGAGAGACCACCCTTAATAAAATTATCACTTCCTCAGGTATCCTCCTTTATGTTACATCATAATCCTGTTTAGGAATGTTTTAGGTGAGACAAAAACTAGTAAGACATGTATTGGAGGGTTTGGATGTTATTTTTACCGATCATTGTCACTCTAAATTTCTTAAAAATGTGTGGATAATTGTGGATAGGAAGTTCCCTTTTATAAGTGTGGGGAACGGAACCATTTAGAATACCCAAAGTATAGAAATATATAATATCATATTCTTGGGAAAGTATCAAAAAATATGGAATAAATAATTAAAAGGTGAGTGGATTTCAAAATACACAAAAAAATAAAATAGTGATATTGTTTATGTCATATTAAAATTTTTATACCTTAATTTATCCCCTTTTAACACATTTTAACCTTTAATATGATGACTGGACAATTAGTATAAAAATAATTCAATATGACTAAAAAATATATTTATTACTAAATTTTAATATTTTAGTTTCTTATAGGGAATACATTTTACCTTGATAAATTTATATCACTGGTAAAAATTATATTTAATATATATATATATATATAGAATATAGTGAAAACAAAAAAATAATGAAATTTACTTTTAAGAATAAAAATGAGCTTACACCAAAATCATAAATTTATTGATTTTTATAGAATTTATCAGTTTATGTATAAATAAATATAAGGTATTATTACATTAAAAATAAAAAATAATTGATCATTTTTTGTAATTAATTATAGGGAAATAAAAAAACTGTTTTTCTAGAATAAAATATAACTTATGTTCCAAAAGACCATGCATGGGATTTCAAATTAAACATACTAATATTAAATGATTTACTTCAGTCTATAAATACTTCGTCACTTGTGAAAAATGATTCATATGTTTTTGCATCTTTCTATTTTCAAAATGATGTTGTAAATGTTTAGGTATTTGTAAAAATGGTATTTTCTCTGTCCTCTTAAAAATGATCCATTTTATAAAAATAAAAAAAATTAAGATTAACATATTTTTGACCTCCTAAATTAAAAAATAATGATAATTTTATCAAATTAAATTTATAAAATTTTAAAAGTAAATAATATATCATATATAATAAAAATTTTACTTTAGATAAGATGTTTCTATTTAACCATTAATACTTGCACTGGTAAATTATATAATTATATAATGTTTAATTAATTAATTTTCATTTAATTTTGTTATAATATTTTTTTTCATTATAAATCATTTTAATTCACTTTAGATCAATTTTCTGTGCATCATAAGCTTTCAAACACATTGAATTTATTAATGGAAAATATATTCAAAAATGAAAGGGTGTTAAAGTAAAAACCTTTATAAAAATTTAACATTTTAAATTATTTATCACTAATGGAAACAAAATAGGATAATTATACAACATTGAATCCTCTAGATACAACATTTCTTCCTAAAATTTATGGTTTTCTATAAAAATTTGTCCAAGTGAGTGGTCTGGTTATGTATCACATTATTTATTCGATCCAAAATCACTAATGGTTGTGCCCCAAAAGAAACATTGTGTTATAGTTGTGTATCCTTTTATTTTAGTTCATCTGAGGGTTCTGGTATGCACTTTTTTAAAATAAGTTTATGGAGTATAAGGACCTAGACTTGAAAATATAATTTCAGAGTGACTTTAGACTATAATTGAATTTTTTTCTTTCCCTAATATCATTTAGGTCTGTATTTTTAGATAATTAGAACAAAAAATACCTAAAAACCCATAGATTATAAGTGGATACTTACACTTAGAAGAAAAAAAATTTCATCCAAAGAAAACCATTTCAAAATAAACATGATTTATTTTCATTACACTTATTCAAAACATTCATCATGATATCTTCTTTTTCCTTAAAAATCCCCAAGACAAATGAAAAAAAATTTAAAACTTGGGATGATCAAAATAAGATCAAGAAGGGTCATAAAATAAAGAAATAAACAGCTATCTCATGGATGAATAAAAAAATTTACTTTGAAATATATTAAATTTGGAATTAAAAAAATATTTTTAATACCCAATAAATCAAATTTTAATCTAGAAATACTTTATAAACATTTCAGAAGAAATATTTATGGTAAAATTAAACTCATAAGGATTTCACAAAAAAAAAATTAACGATGTTATAACATTCATCTATAAAACAAAAACTCATTAACATACCATTTGAAATCACAAGTTTTCAATAAAATAATTATCAATCATATATCATAAAGGTTACTTGAAGAATGATTTTCATATAACTGTTTCACATACTATAGCTCTCACTGATACATAGGGAGTAACCATAATAGCTACATTTTGAATAACTATCGTAATATATTCCTAAAATCTCTTAGGAAAAAACTAATTAGTTAACTCATTAGCATTACCCAAATCATTCTACATATATAATGGGATCACCCACCATTCTATTTTCGTCAAACCATTGATCCTCATAAACAATTCCCAAGAACCATAACATAATAATAACACAGAAATCTTTCATAAAATAAACGTTATTATGGAATTTTTTTTCCATTTTGAAATAATTTTTACAATGTTACACACTATCAAAAAAAACTATTGGAAATATAATTATAATATTACAAATGAATATTCAAAAAAATGGCTTCATGAAATCATAAAATTCCATTCATGATGAATATGTAAAATATAAAATTTCTTTTGACTTTTGTATAAAGAAACTTTAAAAGAAAATTTTGTAAAGAAATTCCTTCACATAAAACCTCAAAAAAATATTTTTTAAAACATTTTTGGGAGATCAGAAAAAAAAATTCAATTAAAAAAAATTTCATACAGTCATGAAAACCATTTTGAAAACATGGAAATTAAATAGAACGATTTAGATGAATAAATCATTAAAACTTTTAAAATCTTGTTTTAGTAAAAGAATCCATTAACTCAAGTCTGATTTCCAATGTATGTACATTATCATCCTGAATAATAAATATTGGATAATTTTGTACTTACCTAATAAACTTTTAAAAGATATATGTTTCTTTTATATTAAATTTTTTCAAGTTATAAAAATAACTTAATTATTTAATTTCATGTCGTATATTTTGACGATATTTGGTACTTATGTCCCAAATGACATCTGTCAGTTAACTAAGGTCAAAGTTTTCATTATTCCATCATCTTAGAAATAATATTAATGATTTAATAATAATTATTATACATAAATTATATTTTTAAATCTATCCACTAAATATGGATATAAAAAATGAACTATGTTACAATCATGGAGACGGTTGGTCGTACGTATGAATGAGTAACATTCCCATATTTCAATTGCCAGTATAGAAAGAAGATAAGTATAATTTTACAATTAAAAATAAACATAATTTAATTAATGTGATTTTAATCATTTAAATATAATTATATAAATCATCCATGTTATGTGGTGACGAAAAATGAATCGCATCGCTTTGTGGTGGTGATAATTCACATTTATGCATAAATAACATTATCATTTTTTCATGTATAGAAATATAAGAACATAAATTATATATTATATTTTAATATTGATAAATATATCCTTAATATCATATTTAAACAATAATTACATCATTATAAACATTCTTAAGAGACGGTGATGGAAAAATAATTTCATCTGTTCGCAAGGAGGTAGTCCAACGTCTACACGAATGATTAATTATTTTTCCATTTGATGGGAGTGGAGATGGATATAGTTAATTGAAATAAAAATATAAAATATCCATATATAATGTATATTGGGTAAATTATTTTATCCTATTTTATGAAAATTTTAAGTATGTGGAAGGAGAAACAAATTAGAAAAACTTAATTAAAAATGATACCACTTCTTCAGAAATCCTTCGTTACATAACACCCTATGACCATTGAGTGTGGTGTTATGTATAAAATAAGGCCTCAATAATGAATGGGATGATTATTGTAGCTAATTTGGGTAGAAATGGGCCAAAAATGAGTTTTTATGTTTTAATAAATGAGAATAAGACGTTTCCTTATAAAAGAGAGGGGAGGGGAACTATTATAATTTCTCAGAAAATTAAATTAATATAAATTACTTATCTGTTGAAAATAGATACATATTGATTTATTTAGAATTTATAATGATTATTATTCAAAATAAATTCATCCAAAAAAATTAGATAAGTTTTGATTTAATTTATACCCTTATTGTTTGGGTTTTACCCTTACTTAACCTCTTTAGCTCTTACCATGACAACATGAAATTTTTACTATTTGAGTGTCAAAATTATTATTATAAAATTAAAAAAGAAAATTAAATGAATCATGGATGATATTTTAAATCTTATATAAATAATTTGGTAGAATTTTATAATTTATATCATTTAGTAAAATATTGATATCATTAAAATATAATAAATATTACTTTTGACATTATGCATTTCTTTGAATTTTAAAAATATCAAGATAGTGAGATAATATAAAATAAAATATTTTATTATATCTTTAAGATTACATGGTAATATATAAAAACATTTATGAAAATTAATTATCTCAATATATAATTATTTTAATATTTTTAATATAATTTATTTTATTCTTTTCATTAATTGAATCATTATCCCATTAGTGTTGTGTTGGCATTTAATGTAATTATATTATCACTAAAAAAGATAAAAAAAATTATGATGTATATAAATAACTTATATTTAAATTTAATATTTATATTAAAAGATATATTATGTATTAAACCATATTAAAAATGTTATAGTTATTAAAAATATGAGAAGTCATTTTTGACTTTTACTTAAATAAAATATTATAAATGTCATAATGTCATTCATGTGGCTCATAAAGATTATAATTTCTATATTTGTATTATTAATTTAGAACATAACTCAACCATCAATATTGGGGAAAGTTTTAGGGTCATTTTCTAGTCCTTATCATTTAATTTATACCCATAATTACCTGATTTACCCTTTACCTTAATAATAATAATTGTTAAAGTTACTATTCATTTTGAACAAAAATAAAGGTTACTATTTATATATTTTAAAATTTATGATTCTAAATATATAATTATTTTTTTTTAAAGTAAAATTATGGTATTTTTTGAATTTATGTTAAAATTAAACTTGTAAAACACAACGGGAAACCGTTTTTCAGAAAAAATATATTTTTTTTAAAAATGGTTTTATAATAATATCAAGTATAAAATTCATTTCAACACCCATAATTGGATTATTTTAAATAAAACATATCTTATTAAAAATTAAAACTAATCCAAAATATAAGTTGAACTTGTAAATAATTGGAAAATATAATTTTTAAAAAGAATTAGTATTTTCACTATTCATTGAAAAATCAAACATTCTAGAAAATTATCAAAATTTCCCCATAATAAAAGTTTTACAATATGATCTCAGAAATAAGGTTCATTTTATCAAATGGAATTTGGAAAATATCTAAAAATTTGTTATATTATTTTTACATAAAAAATTAATAATTATTGTTTTTGAAGAAAGTAGGCTTTTGATTCAATAAATGAATTTAATAAAAATCTACTACTTATTTACAAAGAATTAATTAATACAGTAGAACTAAATAAGACCATTATATACATAATAATTGCACTAATACAATTAATTCATTGTAAAATAATTTCTAGGTTATAATTGTCACCTTTAAATAATATGATTTTATTACACATTTAAGTTTGTTATTAAATATCTTTATGCTATAGAACATACTATTTTCTTTTAAAATAATGGTATGCTAAAATATCCCCCATTTTTTAAATTTCATATTTAAATATTGTACTCATTGTTTTTTAATATGGTTTGAATTTTTCAAATAAATTTATAGAAATCCCACATTGAAAAAGGTTTTATAAAAATTCCATTTGAAAAGAGAGAAAGGTAAGTACGAAGGCCACCAGAGATAACACAAGCTGGGATTCCATGATGAAAAACATGGATATAGATATAAAACTAACTATCAAGTTATAATGTAATTAGATAGATAAAATGTTCATTATAAAGTTTACTATCAAAAAACCATAAATCTGTTGTGGTTTTAAAGGAAATTGATTTCATAGTAATAAAAGTAAATAGATAACACTTTTATTTAATGTTTTTATTTAAATATTATTTTCCAAGAGTTTAGGAATTAATTTACCATATATAATAAGAACATAAGGATATTATCTTACTTAAAAAAGAATAATTTCACCCTTTAATCATGTTCCACCTCAAACTCATCTTTTTCTCCAAACGACGAGTGTTCAATATGAAATTTTCAGGCATGAACCACTCTAATCAACTTCTATAGAAAAAAATTATCCAAAAAGAGATACCAATATACTTATATTATATTAAATAAATAACTGGACCAAAATTATTAGTAATTAACCAAACCAAAATGGTTAGTAAACTATTAGATAATTTTCAAAATTAATAAACTGTTATATGACATAAAACTACTTCAATATCTAAAATACAAAAGTGAAACCCAAATTTCATCTTACACAATTCAGTAAATAAATATAATTAAAATTCCTCAAATATTTTTCAAATTATGATTAAAACCAAAATATAAAAAGTAATTTATCCCACTAACTTCTATGATCATATGAACATTTATCACTAAATAAAAAAATCACTCTTAAATTCTTATATCGAAAAGTAATTTCCAAAATCGTATAATCTTTAAGATATGATAACCATTTACATAAATTACCTAAATCATAATAAATCAAAAATAAAACCATATATGATTAAAAAATATAATTTATCTTTTATTAATAAAATAATATCTCATAGTATTCTATTTATCGTGATCGTATATGGTAACCAAAATAGAGAATGTCTTCTAAAATAACATTAATCACATAATCACCAAATCCTTTTCAAATTCTAAGGTTATATATGATAAAAATTATGTACTTAAATCTATTTATTCTACACCCATAGAATCATTTAACTAAAAATAAATATTCATACTAACTAAGACTTCATGTATTCTAGTGGGAGGTGATTCACCCTTGTTTCTCTTTAGTTGTGGGTTCAATTCCAGCGGCCTTTCCAGACGCGATGGATAGCCACACAGTCTGTGGGTTGTCCACTTTATAAAATTACATAATTATTATTAAATTCTAAAAAATATGATAAAATCCTAAAACGTAACCATCATATATTTTATCCTCAAATATTATCATGTATCATTCATTTTGAATCCCAAAATGTAATAACATATAATTACCTCAAAAAATTAATGTCTCCAAAAATACTGTTACTAACATTAAAATTTCATTACTCAAACCACAAAATCTAATTCTAAGACACCAAAATTATGATCAACCTAAAAAATATAAACCCATGATGATATCCATAACTCTTAAGAAAACATCATAATATTCAAAGTTATCTAAAACCTACTCTGATACCAATTGTTAGGACATGATCATAAAAATTACATATTCTAGTGAAATTATATTAAAATTTACTTTTATTCTTTCAAAATTATCTTTTAGGTTTAGAGTTTTATATAATTAGGACAAACAGTTACATAGTAAACCTATATATTATAAGTTGAAACTATTACTCAGTATCTATTTTTCCACCAAAGGAAACTCTTTTAAAATGAAACATTATTTATTATCATATCACATATTCAATGAATTCATCCGGGCATATTATTTTCCCTTAAAATATATAATACCTTTGAAACACATTTTAAAACATGGTACGATAACATAAATCTATTTAAGGGACATAAAAGAAATAAATTTTTAGTTTATGAACACTTATAAAAATGTCAATTTATTGAAAATAAATTTTGGGCATAAAATAAACATTTTCTTACCCAATAAATCTCTTTTTATTCCCAAATTTTTTTATAAAAATGTAATAATAAATCGTAATGTCAAAAAACTCAATAGGGTATCCTGAAAAATTTTATCAAATTCATAAATTCCATCCATGAAACTTAAACTTTTTAACATAACATATGAAATCATAATTTTCATATAAAATTTATACCATGAATAAATCGTAAAGGTAAATTTTGGAATATGTTTCATATAACACTAACATATATTATAGATCTCACGACTATTGAATCTCTTATTTCTACATAGGTAGCAACCATCTTAGTTACAATTCAAATAACCACTATAATATATTCCAATAATATATTAGTAGAAACCTAATTGATTAATACTTTCATATTGCCCAATATAGTAGAGATATATAATGGGAACACTCTCCATTATTTTATCATAGAACCACCCATTCTCATAAACAAATCACAAAACTCATGAAATAAGCATAATACATAAATCATTCATAAGAGAAACATTTTTACGAAAAATAATTTTTATATTTTGAAAAAACATTTCAATTTTACAATGACATACACTCTTAAATTAAAACATTATATTTGAAAATAAAATTTTAAACTTTTAAAGTATGATTAAAAACATTAAGGCTTTCTGAATGAGGTAAATTATATTCATTATGTATATGTTAAAGAAGAGTCCTTTTTTTACTTTTGTAAAAATAATATTTAAAAGATAATTTTTAAATAAATTTTCTTAAATAAAACTTGAAAATACCCATTTTTTAAAAAAAATCAAGAAATGAGAAAAATATCATTTTAAAACATTCATTTTCAAAAAATTTTAAAAACAATTATTAAAACAAGGACAAGAAATAGAATTATTTCAAATAATAAATCATCAAAAACATTTAAAACGATGTTTTAGTTAATGAGTCTCTTACCTCGATTATGATTTGTCACATAAGTCCACTATATTGATGAATAATAACCATAGTTTAATTATTTAATTTCTTGAGAATATTTTTCAACTTTTTTATTCCTTTTATTTTACTTATTACCATGTTATAAAAATTACATAACTATTTAAGTTCACGTTGGACATTTTGATGATATTCAGTACATATGTCCAAAACGACACGGTTTTGTTGAAAAAGGTAAAATATTTCAATATTCCATCATCTCAAAAATAATATTCATGAAATAATAATCATTATTATACATCAATTAAACATTTAAATACATAAATTAACTACAATTTGGAAAACTAAACTATGTTACAATCATAGAGATCGGAGGCCCTATGTATGAGTAACGTTTCCATTTTTCAATGATCATTGTTGAAATAAGGTAAGTTTAATTTAATATTTACATAATAATAATAATAATATAATTAATATCATATTAATAATTTAAATATACTTTTATATATCATCCATGTTAAATGGTGACGAAAAATGAACCATGTCACTTTTTGGAGGTGATAATTCACATCTATACATGATCGACTTTATCATTTTTATATATATAGAAAGATAAGAATGTGTATGATATATTATATTTTTATAATAATAAATATTTCATGAATTTTATATATAAATATTTATTCCATCATTATAACTATTCTTTAGAGATGGTTATGGAAAATGAATTATACCAATTCGCGAGGCGGTAGTACATCAAACACACAAACAAGTATTTCTTTTTTCATTTTAAATAAGTGAAGATGGATATAAGTTATAAAATTAATAGAACAAAATCTAAGTATATGGATTATATTTTATTTATTATTTTATACTATTTGAATGTTTTTTAAGGAGGTGGAAGAAGAAACAAATTTGTAACACTTAATTAAAAATGATAACTCTTATTTATAAATCCTTCATTGATTAACACCTAAAGACCAATAAGGGTGTTATTACTCTTAAAATAAGGGATAAAAATTTATTTGAGTGATTATAAAAAGTTATTTGGGTTGTTATTTTCTGAAATAATAGATTCTTATGTGTGTGTAAATGATAATAACATGTTCCCTCTTATCAAATAAGGGATTGGTACACATGGAATTTCTCAAAATATTAATTTAATATAAATTAATTTCTTGTTAAAAATAAATCTAAACTGTTTTATTTTAAATATAGAACCATTTTTTTTAAATAAACTAATAAAATAAAATTTAGATCAGTTTTCAATATATTTATACCCTTATTGTTTGGTTTTAACCATTATTTAACCTATTTAACTCTTACCGTGATCACGTAGATTTTTTACTATTTGAGGGTCAATATTGATACTATAAAATAAAAAAAATATAACTATATCATTGAAAAAATTTAAAACTTTTCCCAATCATTTTAAAAAAAATTCTTATTTTTTGGAATTTCATATCATTTAATAAAATATTACCAAGAATAAAATATCATTAATGTCAATTTTGACACTTTTCAAAACATTAACGTTTATAAATATTAATAAAAGAAGATAACTTCCAAAAAGATATTTTATTATATCCCAATTACGTAAAGGTGATATATAAAATTATTATTTCACATTAATTATCTCAAATTATAATTATTTTAATATTTGTAATTTCTTTTATTTCATTTTTTTTGTTAATTGAATAATTATTGAATAAATGTTGTATCATCATTTAAGGTAATTATTTTTACACTAAAAATAATAAATAATATACCATGATGTATATGAATGTTATATATTTCAAATTTATATTTATATTTTAAGATAAAAATTGTATTACACCATTTATACATGATATAGTTGTTTAAAATATGAGTATGGACACTTTGAATTTTCTCTAAATAAAATATTTCAAATGTAATATTCTCATCTATGTGGCTCAAAAAGTTAATATTTTAGATACCTGGATTATTATTCAAGAAAATAACTCATACAATAAAATTTTGGAAAGTATTAGGGTCATTTTATAGATATTATGATTTTATTTTTATCTTAATTACCTGATTTACCATTTTCTATGGTAATAAAAATCACTAGAGGGTCTATTAATATTGAACAAACATTAAAGGAACCTATTTACATGATTTCAAAAATATTATTCAAAATATGGAATCCATTCTCACAAATTTAAATCACATAAAATTCAAAATTTAATTTAAAATTAAACTGGTAAAACACTATTACAAATAGTTTTTTGGGAAAATACCCTTATAAAACAAAAAATGTTTTTATAACAAATTAAAAATTAGTATCCAGTTAAAAAAATGTATTAATTTATGTAAATTATATTACTTAAAAATTAAAACTAATCAAAAATATTATTTTAACTTGTAAATACTTTAAAAATATAATTTTTAATAAAAATTTTTATTTTTTAGTAATCAATGAAAAAACATTCATTTAAGAAAATTTTCAAAATTTAACTAGAAGAAAATTTTTATAATATGGTTTAAAAAATGAATTTTATTTTACCAAATAATTTTTTTAAAATATTCATCAACTAATTACATTATTTATATATAAAAATCAATAAAAATAATGTTTGAAAAAAAATATTGTATTAAGAATAAAATAATAGTACTAATGATATAGTACAAATTTACAAGGAATTAATTAGTAAATTATTAATGATTTTTAAAATTGTAGGTTTTATATTTTCTTTAATACTATTTATTCCATTCAATTTCATGGATAGGTTATAATGATCATATTTAAATATTAATATTTTATTATTTATTTAAGCTTGTAGTTTCGTATATTTATGATATCAAAACTAATGTTTTCTTTTAAAAAATACGGTTGTTAGATGGAGCACATAATAAGCTTGGGAGTAGTTTGTTGGAAGCTTCAATCGATAATAAATTTTCCCAATATGGTAAAAAATATCAAATGGGTTGTTATATGTTTGGCTCATCTTCCCCTTACATCCAAATCTCATTACATTATTCCATGGAAATATTCATAGAAATATATTTTCACCAATTTTAAACAATATATCTCAATAATGATTGATAGAAAAAAATTCTATTGATTTTTAGTTGTTCAAAATTTCTATATAATAGCATCACTTTATATTCCATTTACTCATCTAACTTATGTCCCAATATCATAAGACCCTAATTGAATCCTTCTATTTAGGATTTATACATATTGTTTCATTGAGAGATTTATAAATACCCATGTACTGACCTCAACCCCAAAATCCCAAAACATGTGTCTCACATTACTACATAAGTATAAAATACCAGGGATTGCATCCTAAATGGAAAAATAGTTTAGTACTCATAATAATATAGATACATACATGATTCTCATATTACATTTGAGAAAACAAATTGCAAAAAAAACTTCTCCATAAATAAAATTATTCCATCTATAATATCCTTGAATATAAATCTTATTAAAATTCATGGATTCTTGTGAAAGAAAAAAAATAAGTGTGAGATCAAATTCTCAATAATGGTTCAGTACAGTGAAGACTATTAATCGACCTGGAAAGGTAAATAAATAAACACACATTCCATTTAAATAAATTTATTTTCATGATAAGATAAGGCATAATAATATTTCATTGTAACTAAAAACATATTCTATTTAATCAATAAACTAGTAATGAAATAAATCTAGAGTTAATATCATTTTTAAAATATCATGGATATTATGATAAGGCATAATCAATATGGAATGGTCACTCAAAACACATTCAATTTTTCAAATATACTTGTAATGAAATTCATCTAGAGATAATATAATTGTGGAACACTCATGGATAATATTAACTTAATTATCGATGAATTAAATGAATAATTATTGGATATCAGTTTCTCATTCACTTGATAACTCTATCATCGTGACCTTTCATAATATAGATTAAAACAATTGGTAGAAACCCATTTAATGATATATTACTAATTTACCTCAAGATACTACTGATGCATTGAGGGGATATAAAATTTCTACCATAAACCATCACTATATATCCAAACATTTCCTTGTATATCAAGTAATCAATTTAATTCATCAATACTATTTCTTATCATCAAATATCATTATCGACTAAATAATATGTATTATCAATATTTCGACAGATAAAAAAATTAATTTTTTAAACATTGTATGTAAAAATGGTATACATTTTAATCAATAATAATGTCCATTGTAAATAATATAAATATGTAGGAGAAATTTAATGTCCAATAATTAGAGGAAAGTGAATATTTTAAGGGGAATTTAATGACGACTAAAATAAATCAAGAAATTGAATTCCAATACATTCCTTGATCAAAATTATCCTAAAAAACATAAAATGATTTAGGATTTTATCACTATAACATATCCATATTAGATCATAATTATAACAAGTGTTTTTTTCATTGATGAATTGGAATTCCAGGAAAAGATTCTTTTAAACATTCTCGATGAAAATAATTGATGCACATTAAAAATTAATTTTAAATATAAAATTTCACTAATCATTTCGAAAATTATTTTCATTAAAAAAAATCTTTCAAATTAATTAAATAATTTTTAAGATATTTTAGTGTTCTTGATGGTTATAAATTCTGTTCAAGATGTACGCGTTGAAACAATGATCCCTTTACATTTTTCTTTTAAAAAACATGATTTTTTTAAAATCACAAGAAAATTACTTATATAAAATTTTTTAAAAAGTAAAAATTAGTTCAAATGTCTTTATTGAAATATTTTTAAAATATTAAAAACATTTTTGAAAAAAAAAATTATAAAACAACATTTTTTAAAGGAATTTCGACCAAAGAAAGAAATAAATTCATATTTTATTTTAAAAAAACAATCATTTTAATTACCAAAATGTGAGATAATGTTACTACTGTAGGAAAAAAATTTGAATTTACCAAGTAGAAAAACATTTGAGGGTTTTATTAGAAAATGATAAAAAATCAAGGGAAAATCAATTATAATCAATCCCTATTAAAATGAGATTTTGAAATAAACCCTTACAAATATTGTAACATTAAAGGGAGTAATAACAAATGAATAGATTATATGAATCAAATATAAATCCATATAAAATAAGTGTAAATGAAATATAACATGTTAAATAGTATTTCAAAAATAATCTCATTATTTCAAAGACAATGAAGAAGTAACATAACCCAATGAAAAGTGAAAATATGTAATGAAATTATTTACCTATTGGTTATTTTAAAGTCAAAATCATGTTAGATTATATAATTCAAATTGAAACATAAAATACCATGAATTATTGAGTAATACTGATAAAAATTTAATAGGGTTATTTTATAAACCATTTAAAATAAATATGGTTCATAACATTATAATATTCCTTAAAGTAGATAAATTGAGAATGGCTACCTTAACTTGAGTCGGACTCATCACATGCATTATTTATCTTCTTGAATAATAAAAAAATATAATTTTATTACTTTGTTAAGAAAACTATCCAAATTTATTAATCCTTTTATTTCAACTATTACTATGTTATATCGAATTAATAAATCAATTAAGTGTATGTTGGTTGTTTTGATGATATTTGACTTATGTGTCAAAAACGATGTAGCTAGGTTGACAAATGGTGTAAGAAGTCATTATTTCAACATATCCAAAATAATAATCCTAGAATAAATAAAATAATTATTCATAAATTATAATTTTATGACTAATAATGGAATATGGTTATGGGAAATGAATTGTGTTATGATCATGGATACGATAGACCATACGTACTCATGAGTAACACTTCCATTTTTAAATGATCATTAAAGAATCGTGGTAAGTAATATTTTATCTTTATAGGATGATAATTATATCATAAATATTATATTATTTTCCTTAAATTTACATATATATATATATATATTGTGGTGTGGTGATAAAAATAGAGTAACATTTCTTCATGATGGCAGTATTCCACACGTACACGAACGTCGTTATCTAATTTAGTGTTTAAAAAGGTCACAAAGAAAATGATATATTATTTATTATAATTTTTAATATGTAATTTATATAATAATTGTGTCATTTATATCACATATATTCATTAAATTTATCATTTTTATATTCTATGTCAAACATTACAGAAAAATGAATCACATCACATCAGGAGGCGGTAGTCCTCCGTACAAACGAGTGATGTCATCATATACCCTACTTAATGAACATAAAAAATGTATATATGATATAATTACATCAATGGTATTAATTTGGTATTTATATTATCTATATTTTTAACCACCATCACAACTAACCAAGATATGTTCTAAAGTCTTATGTTTTTGAACCGGGATCAAATACGATTTTTGTAGAACTTTTTCATTTTATGATCGGGTCTATTTTAAAACAATGCTTCAGGATGATGTTTCTTGAGTTGGGTTCATTTTAATTCATTATATCAGACATGAGTAAAGGCTCTAAGAGTTTCTTGGGTGGTTCGATGGGTCTCAGGAGAACCATACTAGGAAACTAAGTTTTAAAAAGGCAAGGCTGAGGCGTTTGTACAGGCTATTCATGGTTATTCAAACCATGTGGGTCAGCCATGAAGGATACTCTAGGTATCTGATAGTTGGTGCACAGTCTGTCAGACCATGCTATTTAAATTATATGGATTACCCAGTTTTGTGTTTTTGGTTAAATTAATTTAACTAAATTATTGGTTTAAGGGAATTTAATTAAATCATCTATTGGGGGTTTCATTTAATTAAATTAATGTGGTGAGAATTTAATTATATGACATAGAGATGGATAATTTTATTAATTAAATTGAGAAGAAAATAATTGAATTTATAATAAATGATGATGACTTGGAGTATTTGTTTAATTAAATTAAGATGAGAAAAATTTAATTAAATTACTTTTAAATGAGGATTTTGGGGTTATCAATAAATGGTAAAATATAAATAGTAATATTAAATCATGGCTAAATGAGGAGATGGGTTTACATTTAATTAAATTCATGGTATATGAATTTAATTAATTAATGCAAAATGGATGTTTTATTAAATTAAATTCATGGTTAAGAATAATTTAATTAAACATTGTGACTTAGGGGTTATTATTTAATGAAATTGAGGTTGAGAGAATTTAATTAAATAATTTTGATGAGTTAGAGTTTTTAATTTAATTAAATTTTATTTTGAGAATTTAATTGAATAAAATTAATTGGAGAAATTATTTAATTAAATTCAATATGAAGGGATTTAATTAAATGGTTATTAATGAGGTGGCATGGTTTTCTTAATTATAACATGTGAAAGACTTTAATTAAATAAGAATGAGTTGTATAATTTATTTAATTAAATTCAGTTGAAGGGAATTTAGTTAAATGATGTGTAAATGGGGTTAGGATTTATCAAAGAGGTGTTTTAACTAATTCCTAATAAAAATAATATAATGTGGATTTATATAATTATTATTAGTATACCAATTATAATATAATTAGACCTTTTCAGGTTATTTGGGAGAGAAAGGATGAGGTAGGTGCACCTTTCCTCCCCCAACATGAGGAAAGGCGCAACCCGCATAGGGCCTCACCCATGGGGCGCGCCACCACCATCTCCCATCCCCTATTCACACAGCTGTTTCATCCAACTCTCTTCATGGAACTTGTCCATCTCGGTGAGGTGAGTCTGTCCCTATGTGTTTTGTTATTCACATTGTCCATTTTGGCTCTTTGTCATCCAGATCCGATTTGGACGAAACCCTAACTAAGGGATTGATTCTGTTTCTTCTTTTCTTCTGATTCTAGGCAGTGGAAAGGATGTCCCATGGCCCGTTAGAACATATTACGACAACCGGCACCAAAGGAGTGGTGATTCGACTTGATTCGGACCACCTCCGTCATTTTGTGTCATTCTATAAACCCGATAAATTTTTTTCACCCCTTTAATTAGATGTTTATGGTTGTTTAGTCTTTTTGATAATGTTTTGGGTGTGTATTTCTCCTCACCGCACTAATTATATGTGTCGGTTAATGCTTGTTAGGTGCAACGATATATTCTAAGTGCACATACGCTTTTTTTCAAGTTCTTGTAAGCGAGTCGACCATGGTTTGAGTTAGGAAGCTTTGGTTTGGCCAAATTCAATGATGTAGGGTTCTAAACATTGCCTAATTAATAAAATTCATTTTTTTATTTATTTCTTTTGATACAGATGGATGAATTATTGGATTAAATTATTTATTGGGGGAATGATATGATTAATTAGGAATTAATTTTATGCTTTGAGGATGTAAAATAGATAATTAATCGGGCGATTATTTATGTGTAATTAATTTGGTTATGTTAAGATGATTAATTTTAAATTAATTATGTGATTTGAGATGATAATTAATCCAGGTATTAATTATGATGAATTAATTTGGTTAAGTTGAGATAATTAATTTTGAATTACTTATGTGCTTTGAGAGAAAAATTAATCTACTAGTTAATTATGAGATATTAATTTGGTTAAGTTGAAATAATTAATAATGAATTAATTATGTTCTTTGAAATGATATGTAATTGAGGTATTAATTATGAGTAATTAATTTGGTTATGTAGAGATAATTAATTGTGAATTAATTATGTGCTTTTAGATGATAATTAATCGAGGGATTAATTATGAGTAATTAATTTGGGTAAGTTGAAATAATTAATTATGAATTAATTATGTTCTTTGAAATGATAATTAATAAAGGTATTAATTATGATTAACTAATTTGGTTAACTTGAGATAATTATTTATTAATTAATTATGTTCTTTGAACTGATAATTAATCGAGGGATTAATTGTGAGTAATTAATTTGGTTAACTTGAGAAAGTTAACTATGAATTAATTATGTTCTTTGAGATGATAATTAATTGAGGAATTAGTTATGAGATATTAATTTGGATATGTTGAAATATTTAATTATGAATTAATTATGTTCTCTAAGATGATAATTAATAAGGGGATTAATTATGATATATTAATTTCTTTATGTTTAGATAATTAATTATGAATTAATTATGTGCTTTGATATGATAAAAAATTGGGGGATTAATTATGATATATTAAACTAGTTAAGTTGAGATAATTAATTGTGATTTAATTATGTGACATGAGTTTATAATATAGATAAATAATTAGGGATTTAATATGAGATATTGATTTGGGCTAAGTTGAGATAATTATTTTTTTAATTAATTATTGGATTTTGAAATGGATTCTTTAGAGATAATTAATTTGTAAATTAATTTTGTGATATTGGGATGGTTTCCATGAGATAATTATTTTTGGAATTAATTATGTAATATAGAGTTGGTTTTCTTTTGATTAGATGATTGTTAAATTAACTAGAGAAATTGATGAAACTAATTAATGGTTGAATTAAATATGTTACAGTAATAGT
The DNA here is from genome assembly GCA_963277665.1 of Viscum album. NCBI lineage: Eukaryota > Viridiplantae > Streptophyta > Magnoliopsida > Santalales > Viscaceae > Viscum > Viscum album. Next base: position 1,977,001,175 of record OY728146.1, on the reverse strand, counting down.
TAGTTAATGGTAGATTTAACTGATGGAATTATTGTGTTTAATAATTCATTGAGTTTCTAGTGAATGTGATGTTGTTAATTGGTTATTGAATTAATTAAAAACTCGATTAATTAATTTATGAATTAATTAATGGATGGGATATTGGGGTGTTAGACACAAAATTCTACACCCATGATATATATATATATATATATGATTGATAAATGGGTTGTGAGATAAGTATTGATGTTCCAAATACTCACGGGTTTCTAGACATGGCATTCTATACCCAGTATGAATGAAAAAATTCTTTTATGGGATAGGGACTAATGCTCCAACTACAATTGGGTTGTTAGACAAGGGCTGATGGTCTAAATACTCACAAGGTGTCACGAATCGCCTTCACCAAGATGAGGTATGGGATAATAGATTGCCATACCGTTCCTTTTTCAAGTTGAAGGAGAGATAATGACCCCCTGAGTCAAACCATCAATAGGTCCCAGAGTGGCAACTAGCACCAAGGGTATAACATCACAAGTAAAATGGAAGGCATTAACCATTTTATTTAGTAGGATCAGGAGATAATATAGAAAGTCCCAAACAACACCAAAACTAAAAGTAAAAGTAAAGCCCAAACAATCCATTCTCATATGCATGTTTCAAATAATAAGTACTACAATACGAGAAAGCTCCAAAGGTAAATACCAATGAAATGAAAAACAGTAACAGAAACTATCCCAACATCCGAACTAGTACAGACCTACATGGTCCTCAATGTCCTCCTGGAAACCTGAAGTATTTTTATATACATAGGGTGAGTATGAAATTATAATCAGTATGGATATCCAAAAGCTCTCGTGCACAAGTGGGGAGGCATTCTAAAGCCCCGTGAAAGAAAGAAGATAACCAAGCACCTAATAAGGAATATATCCACCCCAAACTTACCAAGGCACACTCCCTGAGTAATGCAAGTCATGTAAAGTAAATAGTAATAACACATCAATGTTTGGGTACCCTGCACAACTTTCCCACTTGTTATTGAGAACATCCTATGCATCAGGACTTTCCCACCATTCACACCGTAGTCCCACTGTCATACCCTACCTGCACACACCTCGGTCACCACAATCTCACATCCCGCCCAAAAATTCCTAGGCCACAGCCATTCATCCTGCCCGTAAACACCTGGGCCACAACTTCATGTAACCACGCCCGCAAACACCTTGGGAAGAACAACTACCGTCACGTCTGAAGACACCTGGGCCTCATCCTGAAGACACTTGGGAAACAACCTGCCCGCACACACCTGGGACAATCACCATAACATACCCTTCCCGAAGAATCTTGGGATATAATGGACCTCAGGCTGTCACAACCTACCCGAAAAGACTTGGGATACTCAGGAAAGGGAGCACAAAAGGAGATAATAATCAGCCACTCATAAAAGTATTGGGAAAAACATCGTCCCCCATGAAATGGGGGTGTTCGGCACGAAATTATCCACGTGGGTGGGGCATGAAAAAGAAACATAAGAACTAAATTATGCATATTAATAAACAAGAACTCATCCAGACCTAGGGGTTCCAAAACCTTCATATACACAAACACCCTCATTACTAGTAATTCCTAAAAAGAACAACACCTATGGCCAAGTCACAACTTTTTCTCAGAAAACAATTCCCAATTGAACCCATTCTTGTTTTCATATTCAACTAATTCCATTTAAGTAATTCTCTACTACTAGGAAACTTATAATAATATCCATAATCTAAGAAAAAAATATCCAAGAAGCAATTTATGCATTCACACCTAATTCTATTGTAAAGTCACAACAATAAAAGGGGTCTGTGAGATCCCTCAAAGTACTTATCCTAACCAATCTCTAACATGCGGCCCCAAATGGCCTCAGACCCACAAATCAACAACTTTACCACAACAAGGTATCTCATCCCCATCCATGTCACCCCACAAGCATCAAGCAGATCATCCACACATGTTACTAAGACAGAGAAAAATATTATTCATATTTAAACACATCTTTCATTAATTTCCATTCTTACATTTGGTTATCCAGGGGGATCACACAAGGATTATTATTCATTTGGAATTTATTTAATCAACGAATTTTACATGATATACCAATTTCCATGTTACATCAATTCAATTATCACATAAGATAGGAGTCGATCAGTGTGCTGGGAAAGACCACCAACGACCATGATTTTTAGTGGACACAGGTCCATACAATTTGCAACATATAAGAAAGGGGTAAAATAAAATAGTAGAATAATCAAACCCACCCCTTCATTCTTTAAAAGTATGTTTATTATCATCATTAAGGTTTGGCTTCATCCATCTCCATAGAATCATTATCATATCTACCCCGCATGATATACAATAAAGAGATATGAAATAAGAACCCTACTTGGACGATCAACGATTGAATTTTCTCTCCACGCGCCACGAATTGGGGATGCGTGGCTTGTAGGTGAAGAAATTCGAGGACTCCAAGAGTTCTTAGACAAGATCCAACATAGTTGCACCACTTTCCTCGGGAAGGGGGACTCCAAACACATGAAGTAGAAGAAGGAAAGGAGACCATCCCCAAAGAAAAATAATTCTCATGCGATAAAAAAGTGAGATCCTGGAGTTACGGGGTATCAAAATCTTGAACATATTTAAAGGTGGATTGTGGTTTTACCACGTGGTTGGGTGGTTACATGTGATGGAATTAATTTCCATTTAATAATTATCATTATAGAGGTGGCCATAACAGTTGTGCATTAAATTGTTTCCTTTAATCAGAGGAAAACGTGTAACATGGTCAGAATAGTAAAGTACGGGAAAAAGTTGTGACACTGAGGAAAAGCCACATGCTTTGGTAAGTAAAAGGTCACTCGGCTCTTGGGGGATTTAAGATATCATTTATGGCCTTCAAATGGCTTTGAAAGGGGTATTAAAACACTTTTATGTCAAAATATATGTTGCGGGGGTGGAACTAGGAAGAGAAACAAGGGTGGGACATGGTAAAAGGTGCCATGGTCACGGTGCCACCATCACGGTGCCACCCTCACGGTGACACTGTATGCTGTGCCACTGTTTCGGTGTGCGACTATGATATTGCGACCGTTACGGTGCCACCGTCAGTTGTGCCACCGCTTTGGTGTATGACCATGGTGGTGCGGCCGTTACGGTGCCACCATTATAGTGCCACACTCATAGTGCCATCATTTCGATCTGAGACTGTCACCGGTGCCACCATTTTGGTGGAACCGTTTGACGGAACCAAGTTTTTGGAAAAATACTAGACCAGGAGGGTCCAGGCTATTACAATAGATACCTCTCAACGTATTCTTGTCCTCGAGAATCAAACTATACTCGAAGAGAAGAGAGGGGTCCGAACAACCACCTTGAAAGATGCCTTTCAGGATCAAACCTCCTTGAAATCTAGGAACACCTCTCCCTCAAGTAACCAGACCACATATAAACGTGTCACTATCCAGGCATATGGATTAGGGGGTCCTTTACCCCATGTTAATATACTATCTGCTTTGTACAGCACTAACTCTCCCTCACAGGTTTAACCGCATCCACCTTAATGTGTCTTGGTTAGGGATTTGGTCCTCCCTTACCCACATTCAGGAACCTTCACACACATTCAATGAACAAGGAAAATGACACATTTCATAGTTAACAAGGTTAAAGAACTACATCACAAAAATTATGAAACAAAACTCAAAAAAACTCTGGGTACTGGGCACACATATCTATCTCTGATTCCTAGGTACTCTCCTCGAGGCCATCATGCCTCCATAACACATGAACCAATGGAATGGTTCATCCACGAAGCACCTTCTCCTCACGACCTTCGATCATCACTAATTGCTCTATGAACTTCGCATCATCCTCGATATCTAGATTTCCCCAGTCGAGGACATTTGGATCATCATGTAGATACTGACGGAGCTATGACACATGGTAGACGTCGTGCACTCTCATTAGCGATGGTGGTATCGCTAGCTGATAATCCACTTCGGCGACCCACTGCAACACCTTGAATGGTCCGACAAACCTGGGAGAAATATTACTCCCCCTACCAAACCACTTTTGTCCAGGTCGAGGGGTGACCTTCAAGAACACATGGTCCTCGACCGCGAACTCCAAGGCTCTCCTCCTGTTATCGGCATAAGACTTCTGCTAGTCCTAGGTCACCTTCATCCTCTCTCATACAAGCTAAACCTTCTCCATCGTGTTATGTACCACATCCGGGCCTGGAACCCCTGCTTCCCCAACCTCTTCCTAGCACACGGGTGAGCGATACAACCTCTTGTATAAAGCTTTGAACGGAGCCATGCCAATGGTAGAGTGATATATATTGTTGTAGGAAAACTCCACTAGAGTCAAGTGTCACTCCCATGATCCCCTAAAGTTCAAAACACATGCCCGTATCATATCCTCTGACGTCTTGAATGTGCGTTGTGTCTTCCCATCTGTCTGGGTGTGGAAAGCAGTTTTGAGTCATAGCTGGGTGCCAAAAGCATGTTTCAATCCTTTCTAGACCTGTGAGGTAAACCATGTCTCCCGATCAGAGACTATGGACCTCATAACTCTATGAAACTACACCACCTCATCCATGTACCACTCTGTTAGGGCATCCACCACACTCTACTCCTTGATTTCCAGGAAGTGAGCTGATTTCGTCAGTCAGTCTACCACTACCCAGATAGCTTCATATCCTCCTTGAACCCTAGGCATTCCTATGACGAAATCCATCGATATGTCATCCCACTTCCACTCAAGGACATATAAAGGGTTTAACAGAACTCTTGCGACGCATTGTTCGGCCTTCACCTAATGACACACCAGGCACCTTGCCACGAACTCTTTCATTTCCCATTTCACCCTGAGCCACCAAAACTGTTCCCTCAGGACCCAGTACATCTTGGAAACTCCTGGGTGCACCACCAATGGTGAGTTTTGAAACTCACCAAGAACTCTCTTGTGCATTGTCTCTGGAACAAAAAACATCCCTCAAAAAAGAATTTAATTCGGAACATCCTATGACCACCCTTCCGGAGCATTGCCTTGGTTAGCCCGATCACACATCACTTTACTCTCTGAGTATCCCCACTAAGACTCCTCTACCTACAACAATAGAGAAGATTGTACTGTCATCTAAAACAGACAACGTCTACCACCATCCACCCTTGCATCCAAGTGTAGGGCATCCAAATCCTCCATCACCTTCCAATCATCTGTCGAATCTCGAACTGCATCATTCTGTGACTTCTTGCTAAAGGAAACAGCCTCCATGTTTCCCTTTCCTTTATTGTAGGAGATTTCAAATTCGTAGTCCTAAAGAAACTCCATCCACCTCCTCTGTCACAAATTCAGGTCTAGCTGGGGGAAGATATACCACAAGCTCTTGTGATCCATGAAGACCACAAAGCGCTCCCCGATGAGGTAGTGACGCCACAACATTAGTTATAACACAACCAATTCGAGCTCCAAGTCATGGGTGGAATAGTTAAGCTCATGGAGACATAGGTTCCAAGACCCATAAGAGATCACCCCCTGTTGTTGTATCAGCACACCCACCAAACCATGGCCTGAAGCATCACAGAACACCTCAAACATCACTCCATCTTCTAGAAACCTCAATATTGGGGCACTAAATATCATCCCCTTCAGATAACTGAAGGCTTCCTAGCACTGCTCACTCCATATAAAAGCCGGATCTTTCATGGTCAAGGTTTTCAAAGGTGCTACAACTCAAGAGAAGTTGGGTAAGAATCTATGGTAGTATCCTGCTAGTCCCAAGAAACTAAGAACCTCTTCCACATTCTTGGGTGTTGTCCAAGATACAAATGCTTCAACCTTTGATGGATTAACCACTATCCCCTGCTCAAACTCCACGTGTCCAAGGAAGTGCACTTATCATGTACAGAACTTGCACTTTGACAATTTCTCATAGAGCTAGTGTTGTCAGAGGACCTCTAAAACCTTTCTCATATGCTTACCATGATCCTCTTATGATTTTGATTAGATCAAGATGTATTCAATAAACATTACTATGAACCGGTCTAGATATTACCATAATATTGAGTTCATGAACCCCATGAACATGGAAGGTGCGTTCGTAACACTGACCAGCATGACCATGAACTCAAAGTGCCCATATCTGCACCTGAAGGCATTCTTCAAGATGTCACCCTTCTTCAACCTCAACAAGTGATATCCTGATCTTAGGTCGATCTTGGAAAACCATCTGGCCACTATTATCTAGTCAAAAAGTATTCTATCCTCAGTAGAGGGAAACGGTTCTTGATCATTATCTGATTCAGTCTCATGTAGTCTATGCATAGCCTGAGACCACCATCTTCCTTCTTCACAAACAAGACTGGGGCACCCCATGGTGAAATGCTTGGTTGAACAAAACCCTTCTTCATTAGATCATCAATTGGAATTCATAAATCCCATAGCTCATAAGGTTCCATTTGATAGGGATCCATCAAAATCAGATGGGTACCAGGTTGCATGTCTATCCCAAACTCAACGTCACGTTGAGGGTGTAGAGTTGCCACCTCCTTAGGGAATATTTCCATGAACTCACTGAAAATCCCCAAAACATCCACCATATATGTATCTGTCGAATCTACTGACATCTCAGATAACAAGGAAAGCACGTTTTTCACTCGCTGGTTGTCCTCCTAGAAATGCCACTCACCGAAAAAGGTCACATGTTGTCCGCCCACATATAAAAACATGATCCATCTTTAGAAGCATTTGATAATGTAACACATGGAGAACAACCATTTGATGCTGATAATTACATCGTATGGATACATATATAGTAAAAAAGGGTCCCCACTAGACTAATGTGGTCCCAACATCAGTCTACATCCTCAGAAACCACGAGACAAGTAGGTCGGACCACCAGCTGGCATACTCAAAACCAGGGGTATGGGAAGTCTCTCTATGTCTAGACCCAAAGAATGGGATAGACTGGGTGAAACAAAGGAGTGTGAAGCTCTTAAATCAAACAAAGCATAGGCTAGAGTTCTAAATAAGCTAATCTTACCTTGAACAACTTACAGCCCTACTAGAACTACTGCCTCTGCAGCATGTAACTTCCCACGCCCAGCTCCTCTACCCCTCGTCTAATAGTCACCTCCCTGACCACACCCTGGTTGAGGTCCCTAAGGATCTCCCTAAGGTCAGCCTCATCCCACAATTTTTTCTCTAGGAGGAGCGGGAGCTCGCTATCCCTATTGCTGCTATTTAAAGAGCCTAGTTGGAAACCGCTGCTGCTGAGGTGGGCGCTGAATCGGCCCACCCCCACAGTTCTTCACTTGGTCAGGGCACTGATTCTGATGGTTTCCATGGCTTTCACAGATGAATAATCTCATTCTTGGGCCCAAAATGAAAGGGTGAGGACTGGGGGATCGAAACTGGAACTACTTGATCCTACTCCACACTGGCTGAAACCCAGAAGGCTATGATGCTGGAGGCCTACTTCTTATGGCCTTTCCCTTTGACGATCCCAACTAGATCCCCTATCGTGTCACACCTCCCAGTGTGTGCATCCTCTCCACTACTTCATCCTTCTTCTAGAATTCCAAGTACATTGGTAGGGTGAATGGAGTAATAGCATACTTAAGATAAGGTCAGAGTGCCTCCTCTAATCATATTTCAGGAGAATCCTCATCCGGAAAGAGGTCCAGAGAAAAACAAAGGAGATCCTTGAACTTGATCCCCAACACCCGCACTAACATGCTCCACTGCTACATAGAGAAAAGCTCCTACCTCTTCTCATTCTTCATCATTAAAGAGATGAATTATTCCCATAAATCCCTCTCAAAATCAGTCCACTAAACCTCATCCTCCCACTTCTCCCCAAGATAAAGCTTCCACCACTGATGCACTACTCCCCCATTTGTCTTACAGCTTAAGGAACTTAGTACTCTGTTGGAGCCCGGATCAAGAAAAAAGCTATCACCAGATCTTCAAGCCAGCTCTATGTCTCCATGTATGAGACACTGCCCTCGTACTTTCCAAGGGCCTACCACTAAAATGTACAAAGCATCCTCTGCCACTAATCATCCTTCTCCTCTTGCTCAACCCTATGTCGATCATCCAAGTCAACCTCATGTGCCTCGATTTCCCACACTACTCTTGGTCATCGCCCAGGTGCCCTGGCTGCAAGATAAACAAGGTATTCCTAATCCCAAGTAGGGTACAAGATTTCATTTAAATTTTCTCAGGCTTCCCATTCATTTTAAATCTCCAAAATACCTAGTACACACAAGAACACAAGTCATTATGATGCATGTACTTTTTCTAGGGTCTTTACCCTACAATCAATATAGCCTCACTTGGTTGTTCAGTAGGTACAAAGTCCTTGCATTGGATCATAAGGGGCCCTAAAATATTGTGTCCTAGCCAGTATTCCCTGGCCTATTTCACGAACCAAGATTTCTTAACACTTTTACCCTACCATCCCATGCAATATTCATTGTGGCTAACCCCGAGCTCCATTCTATCTCTCAACCTCCGCCCTCTAATACCATTTCTCTCACAACCCTCCTTCACCAATATGAGGTAAGGGACAGCAGATTTCCAGACCCATCCTTCTCCAAGTTGAAGGAGAGATAATAACTCCCTGAGACCCGCCTTCAATAGGTATCGAGTGGCGAGTAGCACCAAGATTATAACATCACATGAAAAATGGAAGGCATTACACTTTTTTTATTAGGATCGGGAGATAAGATAGTAAGTCACAAAACACACCATAAATGGAAGTAAAAGTAAAGACCAAACAATCCTTTCTCATATGCATGTTTAAAATAATAAGTGCTACAATACAAGAAAACTCCAAAGTTAAATACAAAAGAAAAAAACAGATACAACAATTGTCCCAACGTCTGAACTAGTATGGACCTACATAGTCCTTGAATTCCTCCTAGAAACATGAAATCAGTTTTATATACGTAGGGTGAGTATTCAAGTATACTTAGTAGGGAAAACCAAAAGCTATCTTGCACAAGTGGGGAGGCATTCTAATTCCCCCTGAAATAAAGGAGATAACCAAGCACCTAATAAGGAAACTATCCACCCAAACCTCACCAAGGCACACTCCCTATGTTACACAAATAAAGTAAATAAACAATTAATAACACATTGATGTTTGGGTACCTCTCACTCCTTTCCCACTAGTTATTGAAGACATCCTATGCATCAGACCTCTCCCGCCATTCTCACTATAGCCCCACTCCCATACCTCTCATGCACACACTTGGGCTACCACAACCTCAAATCTTGCCCAAAAACACCTGGTCTACAACCACACATCCCACCTGCAAACACCTGGGCCACAACTACAGTTAACCACGCCTACAGACATCGGGTCCAGAACAACTACCGACATGCCTGAAGACACCTGATCCTCATCCTGAAGACACTTGGGAAACAACCTTCCCACACACACCTGGGCTAATCACCACAAAATACCCTTCCCGAAGAATATTGGGATATATTGGACCTTAGGCCATCACAACCTGCCCAATGAGTCTTGGGATACTCGGTAAAGGGAGCATAAAAATATCTAATAACCAACCACTCGTAAAGTGTGGGAAAAAACCCTCCCCCAAGAAATGGGGGTGTTTGGCACGAAGTGCCCAACGTGGGTGGGGAGTGAATAAGAAACATAAGAAATAAATTATACATATAGGTAAAAAGCACTCATCCTAACCTAGGGGTTCCAAAACCATCCTATACACAAATACAGTTGATTCTATTCATTCATAAAAATCCCAACACCTACAGCCAAGTAACAAATCTTTCCCAGAAAAAAATTCCCCATTGAACCCCTTGTTGTTTTCATATTCAAGTGATTCCATTTAAGTAATTCTTCACTACCGGATAACTAATAGGAATATACATAATCTAAGAAAAAAATCCATGCAGCAATTTAAGAATTCACACCCAATCCTCTTGTAAAATCACAACAACAATAGGGGTCTTTTAGATCCCTCAACGTACTGGAACCAAACCAAGCCCAAACATGCAGCCCCACAAGACCACAGATCCACAAACCGTCAAATTTACCACAATCGAGGATCTCATACCCATCCATGTCACCCCACAAGCATCAATCAGATCAACCACACATGTTACCAAGACAGAGTAAAGGAGTTTTCAGATTTAACCACATCTTTCATTAATTTTCATTCTTCGGTTTGGTTAACTGGGGTGATCACATAAGGATTTTTATTCATTGTAAATTTATTTAATCAACTAAGTTTACATTATTAACCAATTTCAATGTTACAGCCATTAAATCGTCACATAATACATGATTCCATCATTGTGCAATGAAAGACCACCAACGACCATGATTTTTAGCGGATGCAAGCCCATTCAATTCACAACATATAAGAAAGGGGTAAAATAATACAAAAGATTAATCCAACCCACCGCTTCATTATTTAGAAGTCCATTTATTATCTTCATTAGGTTTGGGTTTCACCCATCCCCATAGAAACATTAGAATATCCACCCCTCATGATACACAGTAAAGAGAGATGAAGGAAGAACCCTAATTGGCTGATCAATGATCAAAGTTTCTCTCCATGCGCCAAGAATTGTGGATGCACGGCTTGAAGGGGAGGAACTCTGAGGACTCCAAGAGTGAGTAGAAAAGCTCTAGAACAGGTGCACCACTTTCCTCGAGAAGGGGGACTCCAAATGCACCAAGGATAAGAAGGAAACGAGGCCAACCCCAAAGAAAATAAATTCTCATGTGATAAAAAGGTGAGATCCTAGAGTTACGGGATATCAAATCTTTAGCTGCTTTAAATGGAGATTTTGGTTTCACCATGCGGTTGGTTGGTTACACAATATGGAATTAATTTTTATTTAATAATTCTCATTGGAGATGTGTCCATAATAGTTTTGTGTTAAACAGTTTCCTTTAATCAGAGGAAAATTCATAACTGGGGTGGAGCTAGAAAGTACGGAAAATGGTTTGACAGTAAAGAAAAGCCACACTTTTTGGTAAGTCAATGGTTTCTCGGCTCTTGGGGGATTTTAGATATAATTTATGGTATTTAAATGTATTTTAAATGGGTATTAAAACACTTTTACATCAAAAGATACGTTTTGGGGGCAGAACTGGGAAAAGAAACAAGGGTGGGACACCATAAGCAGTGTCACGATCATGGTGCCACTATCATGGTTCCACCCTCACAGTGCCACTGTTTGTGGTACCACCATTTCGGTGTGCGACTGTGACAGTGCAACCATGGAAATGCCACAGTCACGGTGCCACCCTCACGGTGCCACCGTCATGGTGCCACCGTCAATGGTTCCACCGTTTTAGTGTGCGACTGTGGCGGTGTGGCCGTTACAATGCCACCATTACAGTGCCACACTCATGGTGCCACCATCAGTAGTGCCACTGTTTCGGTGTGAGACCATGACTATTGCCACCGTTTTGGTGAAACTGTTTGATGGAACCGAGTTTTTGGCAAAGTACTAGACCAGGAAGGTCTGGGACATTACACAAGGGTGATAGACGTGGTGTTATACTCCCATTAATTTCCATTGGATTGTGGGTCCAATTGGTCATACATGAATTGGATTAAATGGTTAATGAAGGCAGCTGTGATGTAAAAATTTATGAATTAGATATGCGAAATGGTTCAGAATTTGTCTTGATCGAGACAGGTATTGAAATACGGGTGTCCAGAGAAACTTAGGTATTTTTTCAGTTAAATAATGAATATCAAATAATGTGTTGAATAGTTTATTTATGGATTTATATATATAGTTCTTGTTCAGACACCTATTTTTGGATACAATCTGAAGCAGGTATCGCCTTCAAGTGTCCCTTAGGAACGTGTATGGGTTGTAGTTTACGTATTCAATACTGTTATTACTTCATTATACCTACACACTATTTAATTATATTTAATTATCTAGATTGAGCTAGAACCCAGCAATCATGGGTTACTGAGACTTATATCTCACACCCTACTCTTGCCTCTATTGCACTAGGGTACCCAAGTAGACTCCAGTTGTTTTTAGGACCATGGATATTTCTTTTTGTTGTTTTCTTGTACATGGTAGTTAGGAGAAAAGGACCGAGTAGGATCTCTAAATTCTCGTGGAGATCTCCTTTGGGGATTTAAGTCATTTCCTTATTTATTTATTGAGATGTAAATCATGTTGTTTTGTTTATTTATTTTAGATATATATCACCATGACATGCATAAAATATATAAACTTGTGTTTGACACTTTTTTATTCAGTAGACTATTCCTTTATATCTGCTTTTATTGTTGTCTAAGTTTATTATCTATTTTCGTTGTGCACTCTGAGTATGAGCATACACTATCCCCACTGACTTTCGATAGACCCTCACTTCTACTCGGTACCCTCAGGAATATAGGGAGACACATTTGAGTTCATGTAGTGATCAGTTCGCCTACAGATTCTACGGTAAGAACCCATGGGCTATGAGAAAAGGACTAATGCTCCAAATACTCATGAAGGTTTTAGACATGATGTTATACACCCATTAATTTACATTTGACTATGAGTCCAATTGGTTGTACATGAATTCAATTAAATGGTTAATTAAGGTTGATGTGATGTAATAATTTGTAAATTGAATATGAGAAATGGTTTAAACTCCAGCATGGATGATACAAGTATTGCGATACGGGTGTCCAGGGGAACTTGGGGATTTTTTCGGTTAAATAAATATTATCAAATAATTTGTTAAATAGTTTATTTATGCATTCTATATATATAGTTCCTATTTAGAATTTTATTTATGGCTATGAGTTGAAGTAGGTATCTCCATCTGGTGTCCCTTAGGATCCTGGTTGGGTTGTAGTTTACTTATTCAATTATGTTATTACATCATCATACATGCACACTATTCAATTATATTGAATCTTCTATATTGGGATAGAAACTAATGGAACCAACATACTGAGATTTATATCTCACACACTACTTAGTCTTCCATTGCACTAGGATACCTGATTATACTCTACTTGTTTGCAGGACCTTGAAACTTGCTTGTTGTTGTTCACTTGTATTTGGGAGTTAGGAGAAATGGACCGAGTGGGACCTCGGTATGCTCATGGAGATCTTCCTTGGGGATTTGATACCATTCCATATTTTTGTACTGATATGTAAAGCATGTTGTTTTGTTTACTTCTTTCATATATTTATTATCATGAAATGCATGCATTGTATAAACTAGCATTGGACACTTTTTTTATTCAACTGACTATTGTTTTATATATGCTTCTGATGTTGTCTGAGTTTATTATCTATTTCTGTTGTACACTATAAATATAAGGGTAAAGTCTCCCCACTGACTATACATAGACCCTCGCTGCTAGTCAGCAACCTCAGGCATATGGGGAGGCATGCATGAGGTCACATAGAGATCGGTTCGAATACTGATTCGACGGTAAGCCTGGTCAGGATGTTACAAAGTGGTATCAATGGTCTAGGTTCTGGTTTTTTTATTTTTCATTTTTCATTAAATTTTGGGATGGTATATAGGAGACTATGAAAGTTTCAGTTCTTAGTAAATATCCATTCTTGGGACTAATCACCGGACATACTGGGAAGGACCAAGTGGTCAGGGTTGAGAATTGATGTTTTTACTATTTATTATTACAATTGATATTATTTCACCTTGGGTGACTGGTGTAATAACCACTGCTTATTGATTTTGATAATTTTAGAAACATTCCTTGGATTGAAATAGAAAGGAATAAATATTACATACATCATCACAGACACTTAGATATTCACATTCTATATATATGACATGTCATTTAGTTGCATTATTAACATGCCTGTAAATTTTGGTTGTTTTCCTTGGGTGTAATGCCATGTTTTGATCTAATTTAGCATGCCTCCTTAGATAGCATATTTTGGTGATAGATTTAACATGCTTGATTTTTTATATACAATGTTTCCTTTTTTATTAACATGATTTGTTGTTATTTCATGCTTCATTGTTGTACATTAATTATATGTTACTACTTGTGATAACATGCTAGAGATTTTTTTTGTGTAAATGGATTCATTGGTGAAAATTAATTTCATTAATTTATGACAGGATCCAGTTTAATTTATAAGGTGTTTGGGAACCTTATAACTAGAAAAATTTTATCCTATTTATTCGAATAATTAAAAAGTGGTTGTTAAAGTTAAAATTTTAAAATATCATTGATTATGATGAATGGGAACCAAATTCTAGTGGAAAGATGTATGGGAACATTATTGATAAGTAGATGTCCACCCATGTGTTTGAGCATTGAAAAAACATATTAGGTCTTGAAATGGTTATAAATGTCAAACTATTGTGTTTTTATTGAATGAACTATTGTGGGTTTCTTTTTGAAGAATCTGGGTTAGAATAAATGGGATCCACAGAGGTCGCCTCTATGTTAAAAAATAATTTAGATTCTAAATTTCTTGTTTAAAATGAAATGAAATTGAATGTTAAATGTTTAAAGAGGGAGATTTCTTTGTTTCCATTGTGAGATTTTTGATGTTGGAATTGTTTAAGTTTCATTGTCCCTAGTAGGACATGTGGGTTTTAAAGAATGATACCCTTGCTTTGAGGTGTGGTTATTATATCTTGACTCTTGGTTTTCAAATCATAATTGAAAAATGCTTTCCTAATCAGGTTATACATTCCTTGGGAATGGTAATACATTAAATCCATTCTTAGGTTTACTCTGCAGTAGAGTTATTGGTGCATTAAGGTAAGATCATCCCACTACTCAGGATTAATTTTTGGTACATGGGTGTTTTGACATGCCAGTAGGTTTAAAATTTTGGCATTCATGAAAGATTTTGATGTGGTGATCATGGTTCGTGGATTTTCACACATGTGTTTCAGGTGTTTCTGAAATATCATGCTTGGTAGCATTTAGTATTTTCTTTCCATGACATGGACACTCCTAAAGTTGGAGTGTCACATCAGTTCTGGTAAACATTTCAGTGCTTTCTTGGCAGCACGACTTGACATGGTTGGCGGTGTGGGCAAAATTTTGGAAACTCAGTTATTTTTTTTTGGAAGATTTTTAATTTTAAGCATTGATTGAACACGTATGGCTTTGGTGAAATAGGCATTGGGTTTTGGTTGATGATGCATCGGCAGGTGAAGTAGATGTTTTCATAAATATTTGATCAGTGATGGTTTGATTGACCTTCTTGGTGACTCGGTTTTACACTTAGTATGCTCTTCTTATTAAGAAGAGCATGTCCCCTCTCTTGATCTCATCCTGGAGGCATTGAAATAAAATTGGTCTTATGCCATTTTATATTTATAAAAGTCATTGGGCTTGATATGTGGTTGTTATCTCGGTTGTACGTGGGATGGGTGGTTCTTTGGGATATGCGTTTATTCATGCTCGGGAACGACAGTTTTAAAATCGCAAAGTGATGGAATGACTTTAAGAGGTTAGTGGACATTGATTAAGGACTTTGGCTAAATTGCAGTTGGTGTTGAAATAGTTTTAAAGGCATGTCGTCAGTTTAACAGTGGGTATGGGTTTTATGGGTCCACGATGTCTTTAAAGGAAAGAGTCTTGGATTGGGGTTCTAAAATAGTTAAAGGTGTTTTGTTCATTTTGGAATACAATTTAAACATTCAAACGATACATAATGACCGTGGTGGGTTGGATGGAGTTGTAATAGCTCCTAATGGCTTCTCTAGATGAGAAGTTTTTAATATGGATAGATTATAAAGTCATGTGTTTTTTAATACGGTTAAAATATGATTTTTTGAACTTTTTATTTTAATTCTCTAGTTTGTTTTTTAACCATGCTTCGAGGTGATGTTTCATGAGTGGGCTTTATTTTATGTGTTGAAATTAGGCTAGATTAAAGTATCTTGGAGTTTCTCAGGTGGCTCGATGGGTATTGGGATACCAGACCCGAAAACTCTATTAAAAGGGCAAGGCAGACGTGCTCGTAAAGGGTGTTCATGGTTAGTCAAACCATGCAGGTTGGCCATGCAGGATAATAAAGGTATCCAGTAGCATGCGAATAGTCAGTGCATGTTCTATCAGACCGTCTAAGATAAACTGTGTTGCATACCCAGTTTTGAGTTTTGGGTTAACTAAATTTAATGAAATTCATAGTTGAATGGAATTTAATTAAATGTTATATTTATGGTTTTATATAATTAAATTAAAATTGATATAATTTAATTTAATTATGTTGATATGGATAAGTTATTTAATTAGTTTAGATTAAAATAATCAAATTTATTTTAAATGATAATGATTTGGAGTCTTTGTTTAATTAAATTGAGATAAGATAAATTTAGTTAAAAGAATTTTAAATTATGAGTTGGGGGTTATCAAATAAGAATAAAATTTTAATGGTAATATTAAATGATTTTTAAATGGGGAGTTTCGGTTTCATTTAATTAAATTCATGGTAAAGAGTAATTTAATTAATCAATGAAAAATTGAGGTTTTATTTAATTAAATTCAAGGTTAAGGATAATTTAATTATTCATTGTGAAATGGGGTAGTTATTTAATTGAATTGAGGTTGAGAGAATTTAATTAAATAAATTTTATGATTTATATTTTTTAATTTAATTAATTTGTGTTCAGATAATTTAATTAAATGATATGAATTGTAGAAATTATTGAATTAAATTCAGTTGGAATGAATTTAATTAGATGATGATAAATGACGTTTCGGGGATTTTTTTAATTAAATTGTGTGAATGAATTTAATTAAATAATGATGAGTTGGAAAATTTATTTAATTAAATTTTATTGAAGGAAACTTAATTAAATGACATGTAAATGGGGTTGGGGTTTATCAAAGAGGTGTTTTAATTAATTGGTAATAATAATAATATAATGGGGATA
This sequence comes from Viscum album, assembly GCA_963277665.1. NCBI lineage: Eukaryota > Viridiplantae > Streptophyta > Magnoliopsida > Santalales > Viscaceae > Viscum > Viscum album. Next base: position 1,976,984,266 of record OY728146.1, on the reverse strand, counting down.
ACTATTATTATTATTATATCAACTATAATATAATTATATTTTTATTATGTTAATTGAGGGAGAAAGGATGGGGGAGCTGCACCTCTTCTCCCCCAATGTGAAGAAATGTGTGACCCGCAAAGGCTTGTACCTAGGACGCACGCCACCCCAATCTCTTAGCCCCTCTTCGCACTGTTATTTCCTCCTTCTATCTTCATAGTACCTGTCTATGTCAATGAGGTGAGCCTGTCTCTCTATGTTTTGTTATTCGCATTTTCCATTTTGGCTCTTCGTCACCCAGATTCAATTCATTCAAAACCCTAACCAAGTGATTGATTCAATTTCTTCTTTTCTTCCAATTCTAGGTGATGCATAAGATGTCTAGGGACTCATTGGTCAGTATTACGACAACATCCGCCAAATGTGTGGCATTTTGACTTGATTTAGACCTCATCCATCATTCTGGGGTAAGTTTATAAAACTGATAATTGGTTTTTAACCTCTTTAGTTAGATGGTCATGGTTGTTTAGTGTTGTGGTTAATGGTTTGGGTGTGCGTTGGTCGCCACAACACTAATTATGCATGTTGGTTAATGTTTGTTAGGTGTGATGATAAATTCTGAGTGTGCATGCGCTTTTTTTGTGGTTCTTGTATGCGAACCAGTCACGGTTTGAGTTTTTAAGCTTTGCCTCATCAAAATTCGTTGAGGTAGGGTTCTAAACTTTTCCTAATTAATAAAAATAAAATTTTTTGATTCATTGATTTTGATAAATATGATTGAAATATGGGATTAAATCGTTTATTGGGGGAATGAGATGATTAATTATGAATTAATTTTATGATTTGAGGTTGTAAAATAGATAATTAATCAGGAAATTAATTATGAGTAATTAATTTTGTTAAGTTGAGATATTTAATTATGAATTAATTATATTCTTTGAGAAGATAATTAATTGAGGGTTTAATCATGAGTTATTAATTTGGTTAAGTTGAGATAATAAATTATGAATTAATTATATACATTGAGATGAAAATTTATTGAGGAATTAATTATGAGATATTAATTTGGTTAAGTTGATATAATTAATTAATAATTATTTATGTGCTTTGAATAGATAATTAATTAGGGGAATAATTATGAGTAATTACTTTGGTTAAGTTGGGATAATTAATTATTAATTAATTATATTCATTGTAATGATAATTAATCGAGGGATTAATTGTGAGTAATTAATTTGGTTACGTTGAAATAATTAATTTTTAATTAATTATGTGATTTTAAATGATAATTAATTAGGTGATTAATTATAATTAATTAATATGGTTAATTGGAGATATTTAATTATTAATTAATTATGTGCTTTGAGAAGATAATTAATCTCGATATTAATTTTGAGTAATTAATTTGGTTAAGTTGAGGTAATTAATTATGAATTAATTATGTTCTTTGAGATGATAATTATGTGAGGAATTAATTATGATACATTAATTTGGTTAAGTTGAAAAAATTAATTATGTTATCTAAGATGATAATTAATCCAGGGATTAAAAATGAGATATTAATTTGGTTAAGTTGAGATAATTAATTATGAATTAATTGTGTTCTTTGAGATGATAATTAATCATGTTATTAATTATGAGATATTAAACTTGTTATGTTAAGATAATTAATTGTGAATTAATTTTGTGTTATGAGGTTATAATATAGATAGTTAATTGAGGGTTAATTATGAGATATTGATTTGGGCTAAGTTTAGATAATTAATTTGTGAATTAATTATGTGATTTTAAAATGGTTACATTAGATATAATTAATTTATGAATTAATTATATGATATTGGGATGGTTTCCTTGGCATAATTATTATTTGAATTAGTTGTGTAATATTGAGATGGATTTCTTTTGATTAGTTAATTGTTAAATTAAATATGGAAATTGATGAGATTAATTAATAGAAGAATTAATTAATGTTATATTAATTATTAGTTAATTTTTGAGTTAACTAATGGAAATTTTGTATTTAACTATTCATTTAGGTTTTGGTGAATGCGATGTTTCAAATTAGTTACTAAATAAATTAATAGACTCTATTGATTAATTTTTGAATTAATTAATGGATGGTATCTTGGGGTGCTAGACATGACATTTTACGCCCATGATATATATATGATTGATAAACGGGTTGTGAGATAGAGACTGACACTCCAAATACTCACGGGGTGCTATACATAGCGTTCTATACCCAACATGTATGAAAATTTTCATTTATGGGATAGGAACTAATTCTCCAAATACCCATGGGTTGTGAGACAAGTATTGATGCTCCAGATACTCATGAGTGTGCTAGACATGGCATTCTAGACCCACTAATAAGAATTAAATTGTGTGTCCAATTGGGCATACGTGAATTGAATTAAATGGTTAATGAAAGTTGAAGTGATGTAATGATTTTTGAATTGAACATGAGAAAAGGTTCAGACTCCAGCACAGTATAGATAGGTTTTGAGATATGGGTGTGTAGAGGAACCTGGTAATTTTTTTGGTTAAATAAAGAATATCAAATAATGTGGTAAACTTTTTATTTATGCATTCTATAATTATAGTTATTGTTCAAACTCTTATTTTCAGCTACGATCTGAAGCAGGTATCTCCATCAAGTGTCCCATAGGAACCTGGAAGAGTTGAAGTTTACTTATTCAATTCTGTTATTACTTCGTTATACCTGCACACTGTTTAATTATATATAATTTTCTTGATTTAGCTAGACACCAGTGGTCCTAGAATTTTGGGATTTATATTTCACACCCTACTCGGGCCGCCTTTTCACTAGGGTACCCGGGTAGACTCTACTTTATTGTAAGACCTTGGATCATTCTTTTTGTTATTTTCTTAAACTTGGTAGTTAGGAGAAAAGGACCGAGTGGGAGCTTGGGATGCTCGTGGAGATCACCCATGGGGATTTGAGTCTTTCCCTTATTTCTATAGTAAAATGAAAATAATTTTGTTTTGTTTACATCTTTCATATGTGTATCACCATGTCATGTATTAATTTTATGAACCAATGTTGAAGACTTTCTTTATTCAGTTTACTATTTTTTATCTTCTTTGGATGTTGCATGAGTTTATAATCTATTTATGTTGTGCACTCAAAATATGATGGTATAGTCTCCCCACTGACTATCCATAGACCCTCACTGCTAGTCGGCAGACTCAGGAATACGGGGAGATGCTCTTGAGGTCATGTGTTGACCGTTCTGGCTATCGATTTGAAGGTAAGACAGGTCGGTATTTTATAGATGTGTTAATGGAAAAGTGCCACATCGGTTTTCACGGTGGTAGTCTTCCTTACACATGACTAATGTTATTATATCACAATTTATAGTGGAGATAAATATATGTCATTATATCAATATAATAACATATCATTATATTAGAAATACTTTTGATATTATATAATCATAAATTAATAATATTTCAAGGAGGATGAATAATAAATAAAAATAATAATGCATAGTTAGGAATTTTATCTCGTCTGAGAACACCACTTTAATGTTATACTTAAAACGGTCCTATAATGAATTTATGACCAATAAAAGGATTCTAGGATGAGTTTATGGAAGTTTGTAGGTGATTCAGTATGGTATTGGATGAACAAAAAGGTGGTTATGGTGTGAAAAAGAGAGGATATTTTGTTGGCCTTTTATAAGTGAGGTAAGTGTCATAATTGTAATTTTTGAAATGAAAAATGTGTATCCCCCTTTTTTACATACCTAAATGGTCCATAAGTGATTATTCTCAATCCTTAGACATGATAAAATCAAAATATTCTCATTATATATGATTTATAAACGTTTTTTTGGTAATTTTTACCCTTATCATTTTAGTTTAACACCTAGTAATGCATTTTTACCTTAACTATAGAAATTAATGTTTATTATTTTCACTAATTTTCTTAGTAAAAATTAATCTGATATTATTATATCATATAAAATATTTTCATTTCAAATATGGAATCAATTTTTTCAAATTCAATTCACATAAATTATAGAATCTAATTTTAAATTATACCCATGGACATGATGAAAAAGTGGGTTTTCCAAGAGAAAATTATCATAAGGAGAGAAGTTCTTGGTTTTAAAATTCAACATCAAATTGATTCCAACGAACTAAATTAGACAAAGTTTAATATAATTGATCAAATTATATATTAAAAAAAATTAAAATATATTTTAACCTTGTAAATTATTTAAATAAAAAGATAATTTCCAATAAATATCATTATTTTTAACTATTAGTCAAAAGATGAAGAATTTCAGAAAAATCCTAAAAATAAACCCTAAGGTAATTCAGTATTATGATTTCAAAAATAATTTTCTTCTAAAAAAATTCTATAATTTGAAAAAATTAATTTTAAATTATATATGCGTAGAAAAACTAAATTTTCTTTTAAAAAAATATAGTTTTTTAAAAAACATATATTTTTCTTTTAATTGATTCTTATTTTATTTCTAATGAATAAATAAAAAATGATAATTTTTATAGTAATATTCATACACTATAATTTAACATCTTTTTTATTTTATTATATTATTTTAATTTCCATTTATATTTAAGGCTACATGTTACGCAATATATCAAATAGATTAAATTTAAAGAATTATAATTCATGGGATGTTTATGCTCAGTGTTTCATGTCACGTATTCTATTGAATAAAATGTTCTTATTTTAGAATATTGTGGTGTTATATTATCCCCCACCGTAAATAATTTTCATTCCCTCAATTTAAACATGATCTTAGTAATCAAGGGTTTGCCATTTGGAAATAACACTGTTGAAAAACTCACATCATAAAAAGGTTAATAAAAATCCTCTTAATAACAGATCAAGGTAAGTGAAAAGGTCATATATAATGACACATAACTTGGTTTGTATTTAATATAACATTGGTTGTATGTGAATATATGAAAAAAAAAGTTTCAATAATTAAAGAGACTGATATAAGAAATTGTTCACAAGAAAGTGAATGATCAATGGAAAGTTAAGGACCTCAAAACCAAATATATCTGATGATCTATAGTTCATTTTATTTATCATATTTGAAGGTAATAGGACTAAATTTTTGTTTCAAGATCCTTTTCCAAATTTTGAGCCATTATTTTACAATATAGTACAATAAAAAATATAATTGTTTGATATATTTATATATTATGAGAACAATTTCATCCCTTGGTTATGCCCTAACAATTTACAATTCATCGCTTACTCCAAGAAAGGATTATCAAAAAATGAATTTTTTATTCTTGTGGTAAAAAAATTAAATTTTAATGAATTATAAGATCTCTAAAAGTGTGACAAGTCTTTTCGTCTATCTCTAAATATTCTGAAAACCCAATATGGTTAGAAAAATGTTAACCAATATAATTAATTAATTTGTTAAGAACAACAGTAACACCATGGGTTCTTTATTTATATTTATTAAAAAAATAATTTAACTAAGAATAATAGAATATTAACCAAGAAATCACATATACTAGTTTTAGGTACTAAACCTTTATCATCCTTCGGTTGTGGACTCAAGCCCCATAACCTTTGTCAGATGAAACGTATTGTCACCTATCATATAGGTTGTCCTTTTTAAAAAACTGTAGTAATATAATTCATGTAACATTCCCAAAATTCAACACAATCCTTATATGTTTCATGATTATTATTACCAAAATAAAAATTGTAAAAATAATTCTAAAATTTTATTCTTGGTTCCTAATATAAAAATTCATTGATAATTTTATCTTAACATAGGTTCTTCCTTGGTCAAGTGGTTAATCTTTGGAAAGGGAATTGACTCAGATAATTATCAGGTTAGCCACATTTATAAAAAATTAAATACAAATAGATCCATAATATGGAATTTATTTTATTTTATTGTGTTATTCCATTTTCCATGATAATTCATTTCCTTTTGCCTTTATTTTCACACATAAATCCTTTTTTTATTCCATTGAGATGCCTTCTAATCAATTTAATACACACTATATTTAACCTTGGTCATTCATTTTGATCATCAATTAAAATAATTCATAATAGTTTGTAAATTAATTGTGAATTCTCCAACGAATATCCCCTGGAAGTATCAAAATAGATGCACAGTAAGGCTAGCTGTCATGCACCAGGTGATGATCAGGTTAAGCCCAGTGCTCCCATTTCAGAGTTATTACCCCAAGGTATATCTATTATAGAACCAATTCCATATGTAATATCTATATAGGGATTTATTTCTTTGAAAAAAAACCTAATATATTCATTACCAAAACATTATGATCTTCATATATGATTATCCTCAAATTCTATTATAGAGTTACGTTCCATAATCTATGTATTTTTAATTATTATTCTGAATGTTTCTACTAAACTTCCTTTGATACCATATTTAGAAACTCTGACCCTAGAATCAAAAATCATATATATTAGTTTTTTATATTGGAATAAAATGCATGGAATATCATCCTAAAGTAAAAAATAGTTTATAAATCATAGTTAATTAGATACATATATGATTACCATATTACATTTCAAAAAAAACATGATTTCTGTTCAAGAATAACGTTATTACATCCATAATATCCATTCATATAAATCATAGTACACTTCATATATTCGTGGTAATGGGAAAAATATGGGTGAGATAAAATTCCCAGTAAGGGTTAAGTAGTGTGGAAACTATTAGGAATCCATAAGAAAAATCAATAAAGAAAGGTAAATAACTAAATAAATATTCCATTTAAATAATATGACTATCATGATAAGATATGGAATAATTATATTTAATGTTAAATAACTATAAATATATTCCATTTATATAATGTATTTTTCACGACCCAACCCTACCAGTCTCGAGCCACAACTACCCCAAGACCGCCTCCATAGGCCAGGGGCTGGCGACAAGCGCCAAAGGAGTAACAATCTCGGGGAGTCCTTTTTATAAGTACCTATATACACACACATCTCGCTCAATGAAGAAGTGCAGAGTAAAAATAAAACCAAAGGACAACAACTATATCCCAACCACAATCATGCATCAACCTCTAAATAAAAGAAAGCAAAGTGATGAAAATTTCTGACAAGATACTGAACAGGAAAAGGAAAAAACACACGCCCAACCCGAAAGTTTCCACAACCCAGAAATAGGTAAACAAAAGTAAACAGCTAGGGATTCTCACACTTGAACGTCCTACTATGACCACTGAATGCAACCCAAGCTCATGTGTCCTCTACGCTCTTCTGTAGTCTTGATCAGCTTTTCTGTCATCTGCAAGGGCACACCAAGTGCGGGAAAAGCCCATGAAGGGGTGAGTATAAAGATACTCAGTAGGATACCCCGAAATCTTGAGGGAGAAATAAAGGAGGTACTAAAATGGTGAGCAATAGACGGAACAAAGAATAGTGTCAGAGTACAATAGAGAGATTGCAGCTCAACCTAAAAAAAGAAAGGAAGTAGAGTCGTCCCAGCCAAGAGAAGATAGACAGGGAAAGCATGTGGCATACCCCGCATGTCTTCGCCCCTCCTAGAAGGAGAGTAACTAAACCCAAGGAGTTGGAACAAAATTAGGGTTTATATATATATGCTCAACAAGAAACCCGAACAAGTGTGCAAGGGGGTCTCTACCTCCAAGATTAGCCCAGGAAAAGTCACCAACATATTTAAGGATATCCATCACTGATGCCCAATAGTCCCACATGTCAAAGTTTTCTCATCACTAAATCATGCAACCAAGTATCCCGCTCTTCTAATCTAGAAGAAAATTCACTAAATAGCCTCATAGAAAGGGATGAGTATGAAAGAAGTCGTCGGGTACCCCAATGCCCAGCCCAATTGGAGGGTAAACCCCAAAAGGTCGTCGGGTAACCCACTGCCTAGCCCCACTGAAGGGTAAACCCTAAAAGGTCATCGGGTAACCCACTGCCCAGCCCAACTGGAGGGTAAACTCTAAAAGTTCATCAGGTAACCCTTTGCCCAGCCTAACTAGAGGGTAAACCCTAAAGTCAATGGGTCACCCACTGTCCAGCCCCACTAGAGGGTAAACCATAAGGTCAACAGGTAACCCACTGCCCAGCCTCGCTGGAGGGAAAACCCTAATACACCAGTGGGTAACCCACTGGCCAGCCCTGCTGGAGGGTAAACCCGGAACCTGTCCGATAATTTCACATTGCCCGAACCATCTTTGGGTATTGCTATGATCGCAACTGTGCGTTGGGTCAGAGCACGTCAAAGGAACCCCCGACCAACGCCCTTTCATGTTTCCACATTTAATGAGATCTCGAAAGAGGCTCTACACACCCAAATAGATTTCACCATTGTAATCCTTATAGAAAAACACGTGACATGGACTATTTACTCGCTGGAAATGGACTCCCGATGAAAAAGTTATTCAACACCACATTATGCCCATACGACGTATCATGGGGCCCACACCTCGGTCCTGAAAGAGGTAGGGAGAACTGAACCATCGTGATACTCTTGGAAAAACACGCCGAAATGACTACTCATTCGCCCCGAACGGACGTCTGATGAAAAAGTCGCAAAATGCTGTTCACAGCTTAAAAGACAGCTCGTGGGGCCCACGCCTCAACTCCGGCTTCAACGCCTAAAACCACCATGGAAAACTTCGTCTCGATTCCAGGGTTACAAAACCACTGATGGCGCCTTAAACGGACTTTGGATGTGTTCACGCCATCTGAAGGAAGAATCACGACGAGGTACTTAACGAGCGTGTCGCGCCACCGAGCCCCCATCTCAGAAATTTAAAAATCACCGAGACCATCTTAAAATCTATGTCTCGATCCGAGGATTGCATTGCCATTGACAAAACACAAAACGGCCACCCGTAGTGGAAATTACGGGTGTCTGAAGACAAGGAGGTGAACCCCTTTGGGCTGGACCAGCCCGGTCTAGCCAGTCCACCCGGCCTAGGCCGGCCCGCGGGTCCTCCACGCATCCCAGTGGCTGACCTGTTGTCCACCACACTGACCTTCCTTTGTGGCCAATCGTTGTCCCGTGCGGAGACCCTCCTTCGGCGGGTCTTAGTCCCCTGGTCGGGGTCGCATGTCGCGACCCTCGTCACACCCCACACCGGAAACCTCCGTTCTAGATTCCTGCCACACCGCTTGGGAGCCCCCCGCCGTTGCCTGGGAGCCGCGCCGTGCCTCATGGGATCCCATCATCGCGCCGCTATCCCGGACCTCCTGATGCTTGTCGCGCCGGTCGCCGAAACCCCTAGAACAACCGGAAAAAGAAGAATTTGGCCGGGAAACATCCCGAGGCCACCCCCGGGACTTGAATTTTCGATCCGATAATAGATTTGGAGTGATCGGATCGAATCCAATGCAACTATGGTCTTTTATTGATGATTGGACAGGATTTCAGAACAATGAATTTAATTCAAGGAAAATGCGGAAATTAAAACGAAAACACAAACTTACCACCTCGTTGGGCGTAGCCCGTAGCTTCAGGAGTGATCTGTCGGACTACCGCACCACCTTGGAGTAGTGGAGGAGAATATTTTGGATCTTGTTGAGAGGGATCCACCAGGGTGAGACAAAAGGGTAAGGAGGAGGAGGAGGATTAGGAGAAGTTTTTAAGTAGATAAACACTTAAACCCCCACCAGTAGGCCCTGTACCCGAACTTTCGGAGGGGTCAGGGTTAAGCTGCCTCTAGGGTAAAAACCACATTCTGAGCACAACTATGGTCTTGAAATTTTAATCTGAGCCTCCATTCAGAAGTTAAAAAGTTCATTCCCATGGGCCGCCAAATTACGAAAACACCCTGGTGGCATTTTCTACATAAGGGTCTCCCCCGTGAAAGTTACACCCCTCCTAGGGTAAATGGCATGCTCCATACTCATCGGTGCCCTCGGTTTTCCTATCTGAGGAAATATTTAAGAGTTATTCTGTTTATGTGGCATGTTTAGTGTGAATGCACTTAAAATTTAATTTCGGCCACAACTGGGCTAGGAATCACACGCAGTCTGAACTTCCAGCTCTGGAATAACATCAAGAAAATTTCAAAGTCTTCCAGGCTCAAAACCCAGGTTTTTACATCATTCCCACCTTCATGTTTTTCATCCCCGAAAAATAAAACTACAAAAACAACTCAGGATACTGATCCCTCATCTGTCTCTCCCGTTCCCAGGTGTTATCCTACACCCTTTCGTTCAGCCACAACACAAGAACTAATGGAATGGTCCGTCCACGCAGTGTCCACTCTTTTCGGTCCTTAATTGCCACCGGGTGCTCCACAAAGGTGGCTCCATCCTCAATGTCCAGAACTCCCTAGTAGATAACGTGTGTGGGGTTGTGCATGTATTTCCTCAGTTGTGACAAGTGGAATACTTCATGCCCCTTATCTAGTTTTGGGGGTAGAGCAAGACGATAAGCAACCTCACCAACCCTACATACTATCTCAAAGGTCCCAATAAACCTTGGGGATATCTTGCCACCCTGGCTGAACCTTTGTGTACCACGTCGCGGAGAGACCCTCAAAAAGACATGGTCCCTCTACTCAAACTCTAAATTCATGCGACGATGATCTGTGTAGGACTTTTGTCTGCTCTGATTCGACCTCATCCACTCACAAATGACCTGCACCTTCTCCGTCATCGCCTGAACCAACTCTGGGCCCATGAGGGAGGTCTCCCCAACCTTCATCCAGCACAATGGTGACCTACAGGGTCTCCCATAAAGGGCCTCAAAAGGTTCCATGCCAATAGTAGATTGGTAACTCTTGTTATATGTGAACTCCACCAAGGGCTGGTGATCCTCCCAGCTTATGCCAAAGTCTAACATGTACACCATGACCATATCCTCCAACACTTGGATAGTGCGCTCGGTTTTCCCATTCGTCTGGGGATGAAAAGTTGTACTCATCTACAGCTGAGTCCCGAATGCCTCCTACAGGCCTCTCCACAAATGCGATGTAAACCGTGCGCCATAGTCGAAGACGATCTTTGAGGGTACTCCATGAAGGCGGACGATCTCCCGAACATACAACTGCCCTATACTCTCCACCGAGCTCTGCTCGCTAATGGAAAGAAAGTGCACTGACATCGTCAGTCGGTCCACTATCACCCAAATGGAATCATGGCTCGTCGTTATGAATGGAATCCCTGTGATGAAATCTGTATATATGTCATCCCACTTCCACTCTGGTATATCAAGGGGCTGTAGAAACCCTGCTGGAACCTGGTTCTCCACCTTCACCTGCTAACAGGTAAGACATAAAGAAACAAACTCAGCTACGCTCCACTTCATGCCAGACCACCAAAACTGTCGTTGAAGGTCTCTGTACATTTTCCCCACACTGGGATGTACAGACATGGGAGAAGTGTGGAATTCCCACATCACCTCCTCCCGCATCTCCACTAGTACTACAGCTCACCCCTGGAATAGGATATCATGATTTCCTCCTTCAGAATACCCATAAGGTGCATTGCCCATGGATATCTGATCACGTAGTACCTCGCTGTCGACATCTCCCAGATGCGACTCTCTCACACACTCAAGGAGTGAAGGAGTCAACACCATTGACTACAGAAAAACCGCACCCTCCTGGTCTACAAAGGTCAGCCGAAGGGAAGCCAACTTCTCTGTAGCTTCCCTCACTAAACGAGCCTAGGACTTCTTTCTAAGGGCATCTGCTTCTACATTACCCTTCCCTAGAGTGTAGACTATCTCAAAATCATAGACCTGCAGAAACTCCAGCCAGCGCCTCTGCCTCATATTCAAATCCCTCTGAGTGAAGATGTACTTGAGGCTCTAGTGGTCTGAGTAGGCCACAAAATTCTCACCCATAAGGTAGTGTCTCCATAACATCAAGGATAAGACCACAGATACCATCTCTAAATCGTGGGTCTCATAATTCTGTTCATGGGTCCTCAACTGCCTCAACCCATATGCAATCACTTCCCACTGTTGCATCAGCATGCCCCCGAGTCCAGCTCTTGACGCGTCGCAGTACACCACGAACTCAACGCCCTCCTCTGGCAGGCTCAACACTGGACCACTAGTCAGCCTCTTCCTCAACTCCTCGAAGGCCTTCTATCACTGATCAGTCCAGGTGAACAGTCGTCCCTTCCGTGTCAATGTGGTCAAAGGGGCAACAATCCTGGAGAAAACTTCTACAAACCTCATGTAGTCCCTTCCCAAACCAAGGAAGTTCCACACCTCTGACGCGTTCTTGGGTGGCTCCCAAGCAAGCACTTCCTCTATCTTTGTGGAATCTATGGCCAATCCCTACTCCGTAATGACATTCCCCAAAAGTGAACCTCATGAATCCAGAACTGACACTTCAAGAGATTACCATACAGCTGGTGATCTCAGAGTAGTTCTAGGACCATCCTCAAATGCTCCACCTGCTCCTCTTCTGTCATAGAGTAGATGATTATGTTGTCAATAAAAACAAACATAAACCAGTCCAAGTACGGCTGGAAGATCTGGTTCATCAAAGCCATGAAAATGGTGGGGGCTTTCATCGCACTAAAGGGAATTACCAGAAACTCGTAATGCCCATATCGATAACTGAAAGCCAACTTCAGGATGTCAGTCTCACGAACCTGAAATTGGTGGTATTCAGATCGAAGATCAATCTTGGAGAACCACTTAGCACCTCTCAACTGGTCGAAGAGGTCGTTGATCCTCGGCAAAGGGTACTTGTTCTTTATCATTGCCTGATTCGGGCGATGATAATCCACACAAATCCGCAGACTCCTATCTTCCTTTTCACAAAAAAAAACTAGAGCTACCCAGGGGGACAAACTAGGCCTGATGAATACCTTCTCACGAAGGACTTCCAACTGAAGTCGTATCTCTTGAAGCTTTGTGGGTTCCATCCGATAAGCCGCACGTAATATCAGGGTAGTCCCTGACTGTAATTCAATCCAGAACATCATCTCTCACCTCGGAGGTTGTCACGGGACATCCTCGGGATAGATGCCCATGTAGTCCTCTATAATGGTAGGGATCCAGGTGCCTGTAGTGTCTGCAGATATGAGAGCCATGCTCACCAACTGGTGAGAAAAAGGTCGTGGTCTTCTGCTTAGATTACCCATATTCTCTTTCATGAGGTCTCGTTCACCTAGAATGGTGAACCTCATCCCATAAGTGTGCATACCTCTGACTCCTTTATGACGATAGTCGATTTGGGCATGAACCATAGAAATCCAATCTATGCCCAGGATGACTTTGTAAGGCTCCATCGTGATGATTAGTAGGTCCCACGTAAAACTCTATCCTCCGAACGATAGTTCACACTGTCTATAGATAAAGGTCACCAACAAGTCACTTCTCGTAGGAACCTCGAGGCTAAGTGCAGGTGTTAGCACCTCTACTAGAAGATTCAACTCTTGTACCAAAATTAGTAATATAAAGGAGTGGTTGGAACATGTGTCTAATAGTATCGAAGTTAGAATAGAGTAGACACAAAGCATACCTTGGACCATCTCATGTGTTGGGGGGTCACGAACACCCATAGCCTGAAACTTCCCGCGACCCCTACCACCAGCTCCCTATGCCGGGTGTGGGCCGCCTGGTGGTGGTGGTGGAAGGAACTCAAAACGTTGTCTCGGACCTCTAGGTCCTGCCGCTCTGCATGTGCCGCCTCCCTAAGGACCACCCTGTCTTCGCCTGGGGGATCCCGGGTCACGGAACTTCTTTGGCCGCTGTGGTGCGCCCACTGCCTACCACAGCTGCTCAGTATGCCTGGTTAGGCAGTCCCGTGCTAGGTGACCCCGTCCATCACAGGTGTATCACCGACTCTCTCCTTCCTGCCCCGGTGCTCCATGGAGTCACTACGGTGTACGACCCTGCCCCAGTGTCTGCTCACGGAAGGGCCTCCTCGACTGAGGCTCGACTCTCTGGTGCATGCTTGTCACTGAAGACTCTCCTATGAAGCAGCCACTGCTAGGCCCTGTCAGCTCGCATCCCTCGTCCAAGAAGGTCTCCTTCACGAGCGCCCGCTCTAGCACCCCAACATAAGTAGGGATGAATAGGGGTACTACACTAGCATGTATCTCCCTGCGAAGAACCTGCGCAAACTTCCTCTCCCGTAAGTAACTATTGCGTACCATATCCTGTGAGTAGCATGTCAGATCGGTAAATCGGGCTGAGTATTGCACCACGGTAATCCCCCTGCTTCAGCCCCAGAAGCTCCTGAATTTGAACGGAGTGTAAAGAAGAGGTGGAGTACTCCCCTCGAAAGAGATTCTGGAAGCTATCCCACGTGAGAGACGACTCGTCATGGGTCTGTGTAACCAACCCCCACCAATGCCTAGCCATCCAGAGGAAAATGGTGGCAGCTAGGGCTACCATCTTGTCCACTGGTGTCTATACCATCCTGAAAAGTCGGTCCACAGACTCTAAATAGTCTTATGCTAGCTAGGGATCTGGTTCCTCGTGGAAATTCTGCGGTCGCTAATGCTGGAAGTCTCGGAGTGCACTCAGCCTCCGCTCAACCTCGGCATGTGCTGCTGGTACAAACTACCGCTCTGCAGGTGGAGGGGCTACTTCTGAAGCACTAGGTGGAAGGGGATCATGTAAGGGTCCCTAAACTGACGCCTCATTGCTCACCAAGTCATCATCATGAACTAGAGAGGGTAACCTGGTTGGCTGATATCGTGGGTGAATACTGAAAATTATCGAGGATTTCCGCGATTAGATGAGCATATATATATATAACAGTAATCACAAAGGGCTGCTGACTCAACAAAGACAGTCAAAGACTCAATCCAGCTAGATGCATGTTTCAAAGTTCCCTGCAACAAATGTCTCAGCGTTCGGAGTCAAAAATTGGGTTATCAGGGTCCAAGTGAATGGATACGTCGGCCGCCCGTACCATCACTGGACTCCCTGGCCTGAGAGCCGCTCTCGAGACATGTCGACACTATTGCCATAAATCCTAACCAAATCCTTTTTAGGGACGTCCTAACAACTCCCCAAGGAACGAACCACCTCTGAAACCACTTTTTCATGACCTGACCCTACCGGTCTTGAGCCGCAACTACCCCAAGCCCGCTTCTATAGGCCAGGGGCTGGCAACAAGCATCGAATGCGTAACAATCTCGAGGAGGAATTTTCCTAATTACCTGTACACACACACATATCCCACTCAATGCAGAAGTACAGAGTAAAAATAAACCAATGGACAATAACTATAACCCAACCACAGTCATGAATTAACCTCTAAATAAAATAAAGTGAAGTGCTGAAAAGTAAAGACAAGATACGGAATAGGAAACGGGAAAAACACACGCCCAACCCGAAAGGTGCCACAACCAGGAAACAGGTAAACAAAAGATAATAGCTGGTGAGTCTCACACCTAAAAGTCCAACTACAACCACTGAATGATGCCCAATATCATGTTTCCTCTACGCTCCTCCGTAGTCTCGATCGACCTGTCTGTCGTCTTCAAGGTCACACCAAGTGTGAGCAAAACCCAAGAAGAGGTGAGTATAAAGATACTCAGTAGGATGCCCTGAAAGCTCTAGGGAGCAACAATGGAGGTATAAAAACGGTGAGAAGTAGACGGAACAAAGAACAGTGTAAGAGTACAATAGAGAGAGTATAGCTCAACCCAGCAAAATAAAGAAATTAGACTCATCCCAACCAAGAAGAGCTAGACATGGAAAGCAAGTGGCATACCTCGCGTATCTTTTCCCCTACTAAAAAGAGAGTAACTGAACCCAAGGAGTGAGACCAAAAGTAGGGTGTATATATATATTCTGAACAAGACACCTGAAAAAGTTTTTAATGGGATCTCTATCTCCATGATGAGCCTAGGAAAATTTGCCAACAGTTCTAAGGATATCCATAACTGATGCCCAACAGTCCCACACGTCAAAGCTGTCTCGTCAC
This sequence comes from Viscum album, assembly GCA_963277665.1. NCBI lineage: Eukaryota > Viridiplantae > Streptophyta > Magnoliopsida > Santalales > Viscaceae > Viscum > Viscum album. The sequence continues at coordinate 1,976,968,384 of OY728146.1, read as the reverse complement.
TAAATCAAGCAACCAAGGATCCTTCTCTGGTAACCAGGTATAAAATTCATTAACTAGACTCATAGAAAGGGTTGAGTCTGAAAGAAGTCATCAGGTAACCCACTGCCCTACCCAACTGAAGGGTAAACCCCAAAAGGTCTTCGGGTAACCCACTGCCCAACCCCACTGGAGATTAAACCCTAAAAGGTTTTTAGGTAACCTATTACCCATCCCAACTGGAGGGTAAACCCTAAAAGGTCGTCCGGGTAACCCACTGCCCATCCCAACCGGAGGGTAAACCCCAAAGTCAATAGGTAACCCACTGTCCAGCCTGGCTGGAGGGTAAACTATTAGGTCAACGGGTAACCCACTACCCAGCCTCACTAGAGAGTAAACCCTGATACGCCGGTGGGTAACCCACTACCCAGCCCCACTGGAGGGTAAACCCTGAACCGGTCTGATAATTCTGCACTACCCAAACCATCTCTGGGTGTTTCTAACATCGCGATCGTGCGTTGGGTCGGAGGGCATCAAAGGAACCCCTAACCAACACCCTTTCATGTTTCCACATTTAATTAGATTTTTAAAGAGACTCTACATGCCCGAAAAGATTTCACCATTGTAATCCTCACGGAAAAACACGCGAGATAGACTATTTACTCACTCGAAACGGACTCCAGATGAAAAATTTATTCAACACCGCTTTATGCCCATAAGATGTCTTGTGGGTCCCACAACTCGTTCCCAAAAAAGGTTGGGTGAACTACGCCAATGTGATGATCTCGTAAAAACACGCAGAAACGACTACTCATTCGCCCTGAATGGACGTCTGATGAAAAAGTCACAAAACGCTGCTCACAGTTTAAAAGACGGAACGTGGGGCCCACGCCTCAACTCCAGCATCAATGCCTGAAACCACCCTGGACAACTTCTTCAAGACGCCAGAGCCACAATTCCCCTGACGGTGCCTTAAACGCACATCGGATGTTTTTGCACCATCCAAAAGAAGAATCCTGGCGAGGTACTTAACGAGCGTGTCGCGCCACCGAGCCCCCGTCTTGGGAATTTAAAAATCCCCGAGAATATCTTAAAATCTCCTTCTCGATATGAGGATTGTACTGCCATAGATGGCACGCAAAAATGACACTCGTAGTGGAAGTTACATGTGTCTGAAGACAAGGGTTCCAACCCTTTTGGGCTCGACCAGCCCAGTCCAGCCGGTCCACCCAGCCTGGGCCGGCACGCGGGTCTCCCGCGCGGCCCGGCCACTGACCCGCGGTACACCTCACTGACCGGCCCTCGTGGCCGGTCACTATCCCGCATGGAGACCCGCCATCGGCAGGTCTTGATTCCTTGCTCGGGGTCACGCGCCACGACTCTCGTCGCGCCCCACATCGGCGACCTCCGTCGTAGACGCCCGCCAAGCTACCTGGGAGCCCACCGCCGCCGCCTGGGAGCTACGCCACACCACCTAGGAGCCTGCCGCCACCGCCTGGGAGCTCGCCGCTATGTTTGCGTCCCATACCGCTTGAATCCCACCGCATCGGCTACCGGATACCCCTGGAACCATCAGAAAAAGAAGAATTTGGCCGGAAAACTTCTCAGGGCCACCCCGGGCACCCCTGGACTCGGATTTTTGATCCGAGAAGTGCATTGGAAAGATCGGATAGAATTCGACGCAACTATCGTCTTCGATTGAAGATTGGACTACATTTCGATGCAATGAATTTAATTCTAGTATGATGCAAAAATTAAAACGAAAACCCAAACTTCCTACCTCACTAGGCATAGCTTGTAGCTTCACGAGTGATCCATCCAACCGCCGCGCTGCCTTAGAGAGGTGTAGGAGAGGATTTTGGATCTTTTTGAGGGGGATCTTTCAGGGAGAGACAAAGGAGGAAGGAGGAGGAGTGGGAGAAGTGTTTAAGTAGAGAAACACTTAAACCCTTGCCTGTAGGCCCCGTACCCGAACATTCGGTGGGGTCGGGTTTAATCCGCCTCTAGGGTAAAACCCACATTCTAGGCCAAAAGGTGGGGCGCCAAATTACGAAAATTCCCCTGGTGGCGTTTTCCACAGAAGGGTCGCGCCCGTGAAAGTTACACCCCTCCTAGGGTAAACGGCACACTCCGGACACATCGGTTCCCTCAGTTTTCCCATCTGACTAACCTTTTAGGAGTTATTCTATTTATTTGGCGTGTTGAGTGTGAACACACTTAAAATTTAATTTCGGCCCCACCGAGGCTCGGAATGACACGCCATCTGAACGCCCTGATCTGGAATAACATCAAGAAAATTTCAAAGTCTCACAGGATCAAAACCCAGGTTCTTCTGGTGACTATAATGATATGATATAGACAAATCAACATGATAGGGTTATAGAAAACACATTCCATTTAATCAACCAAATGGTAATGAAATTCATCTGAAGATACAATCTTTAAGAAAATATCATAGATAATAAGATATTGCCTAATAAATATGTAATTTTAACTAAAAAAATTACATATAACACACTGATATTTTATGAAAATGTATTTTTTAAAAATTAATTTAATCATTTCAATATTTTTCATTTGACACAATACATAATATAGCTCATGTTATATGAAAGAACCAAGTTATTATTGCTTTTAAAAAAACAACAAGTAATGATTTCACTACATGAAACACTTTTACTACATTTAGGTACAAAAAACACTATGTTTTGATAATTTTACACAGAATATCAAATTATTTTTACAGCCTGTGTTACATGAAAAACCAAGTTTTACCAAAATATAATATAATATTAATATTGTTATTAAAATATTATTATATTTTTCACCAAGACATTGGATTGGAAATTAAAAATAATATTTACGAAACTATGAAAATATTTTTTGAAACATGTATATAAAATGAATCCTTGCTTCCTCAATTATCATTAAATGAAAGTAAGAACAATTTGAAAATAAAAAATTCCTTTTCTAAGAACACCATTTTTCTATGTAGAAACACAATTTTATCTCAATAAATAAAACAAAATAGTATTGGTCAATTATTTTTAAAAAACTATATATTACATATTCCATAAAAAAATTTACACTCATACCATTGATTTTATAGGCATAAGATAATAATTAACCCTATTTTTTAATAAAAAGATATATTTTTCAAGATGGTAATTGTTCCGGCTTTTAATGGGGAACCCATTTTAGATATAATATTTGAAGATTTTATAATTTTTATATGTAAAAAATAAACTTATTGTTTTAAATCTAGATATCAAAATTTACTTTCCTTAAATTATTTTAATTTTTCTGATAAGTTTCATGTATTGATGAATATTGAACAAAATACGAGAATTTTAGTTAAAAAATACTTTTTAATCTATCTTATTTATAAAGTTAAATTATGTTTTGAATTGGTTTTAAAGTGTAATTTGTACAATTTTACATATATTATTCCAATTTAGGTATTTCTAATCAATTTCACATTGAAATTGGATATAAAAACATTTAAAACTTCTAGATTTTTTCACCTTAAAACTCATTTTCTCATTCCATCAATAAGATTTATTTTAAATTAAAATTTTACAATTATAGGTTTAGAATTTGAAAATTTTATTCCATATTTAGAATCATAAGTTAGTAATTTAGTAATTAGATACCCTTTATTTGTGGAAAATATCAATAGTTACTTTAGTATGTTTTATAACCACGGTCAAAGGTAAATAGGGTAATTAAGGGTAAATATAATAATATAAATAATATTAAACATTCATAAAAACTAAAAAAATTAAGAATATAATTCTACATGTATAATATATGTATTTAAATTGAATTATTTAGTGGACACATTCATATGAAAATGGCAAAGATATTATTAAAATCAAAGAGAGTGGAAAAATTTCACACTTTTACTTTCAATAAGTATAATATTTTATTATGGGGTTAAATAAAGGATATTCTCATGTAAATATATTATTATTAAGTATAATACTTTTATCTTTATCAAGGTATTTTTTTTCTTTAATTTTAGTGAAGAAATAAGTTTCATAAATAATGACAAAATGATGATGCAGTAATTATTTAATTAATGAAAAAATAAATTAAATAATATTTGAAATATTAAAAGCAATGTAATTTTAATTAATTAATTTTATCCACTAATTTTATAGGTGAATATGACATGTTGTGGTTTTATTTTATGAATTAGTTTGAAGTTATATTTTTGTATTTATTTTCTTATACTCAATGTTATAAAGTATCAAAATTAACACTATAGATATTTTCTAAAAATAATATTTTATTAAATTATTTAAAAATAATAAAAAATGTAAATAAGGACAAAGTTGATAAATTAATTTCTAAAATATCATAAATTGACCATTTATTGTTCTATTTACATCTTGAAATTAAAAATCTCAAGCTTTTAATAGTGAACATTTTTATACCATAGTTAAAATTAAAATAGATTAACTAGGGGTTAATAAAAAAGATATGTTTTAAAATTATACCAAACCTATATAAAATATTTTTATAATGGTATTATCACCCTAAACCATATAATCAGTGAATAAATTACCATTTTGAGGAATTTTGGTTGTATTTTAATTTATTATAAATTAATATTTTGAGAAATCCCAAAAGTTCCCCTCCCATGTCTTATAAAACTGCACCTCATCCTCTCTTTTGTACACACTTCATAACATATTTTTTTTCAAAAATCTATCATAATATCCTTAAAAATTCCTTAGATTAATCCTATAATTCATTATATTTGTATATATCTATCCAAATAAGTCCCTCCCTGAACATCAAAAGGAGATATTCGAAGTAGAGGTAATGTTCATCAATGAATATTTTTATTTTATTTATTTCGTGAACTCACTAAATTTTTTTTTCAGGATAATATAATAACATTATTATACTACATATACTAATATTTGTTTATATTACGGTTTCTACCTATAGTCACATACACTTCCATATAATGGGATACACAATCATCATTCGTGTGTAAGGCAGACTATCACCTTGTGAAATGATATAGTTATATATTGCATTTCCGCCATTCAAGATTGATAATAGTGAAGTAATTTATATTTTTATATTATATACATTGTATATATATATAATTTATGATGTATTTGTGCTTATATAATTATTATATAACACATTCCATCATTATTTGCATTTTGTGTAAACATGAAAACTTTGTTTATAAACGTGTGGACTACTGCCTCCTCAAAGAAATGTTATTTGTTCACACTTAAAATGTAACCAGTTAAGGATGGTATTGTAGAATGTATTTAACATATATTCCATAATAATTCTACTATATTTATATTATATAAATATTATTTACCATCTATCTTAAAATATGACAAGAAAATGGAAACTATGTTCATTCGTATGTATGGCCTACAGTCTCCATGAACGGTGTAATTAATTTTGTAATTATATCATATTTAGATTATTATAAATACATATATACTGAATATACATTATATTTATACCATTTATATTATTCTTGAGATAATTAAATCATGATATAAGCAAGAATACTAAAAATATAACAAATAAAATTACATGCGAAAAACAAAGAAGATATTGCCTGAAGAGAATTAAAATCAAAACCCATTTAAAGATAGAGATTCAAATTGAAATTATATTTACATTAATTAAATGTATTTCATGACATGATATCTCAGTTTTTCATAAAATACACACCATATATAAAATTATGTTCATAATACAAAACATATCTTAAAGAGTTTAATTCGAGATGAAATCCCTTGCCTTGTTTCTAATTCATTATTCACTTTCACTGAACATTTTAAATAATTGAATTTTTTTTATCAACTATATAAAAATTAACTATATTTATAACATTAAAATGAAAGAGGGTGACAAAATTCAACACTCTTACTTTTAATAAGTATAATATTTTTAATATGGGGTCAAATATAATATATAGTATAATATATATGTTATAATGAAAGATGAAAGGTTTATATACATAATGGTATTAAATTTTTAAACTTTATTGAAGAAATAATTTTAATAAATAATTATATAATGATGATGCAGTAAATATTCAATAAATAAAACATTCAATTAAATGATATTAAAGATATTAAAAGAAATGTCATTTGACTTAATAAGGTGATAAAATGATTCTATAAGTTAATATGTCATGTTATGGTAGTTTAAAGTTAATTTTTATGATGTTAGACTACTGTATTGAGTTTTTTATAGTCAATGTTATGAATAATTTTTAAATTGACACTAATGATATTTTGTTAAAATAACATTTTATAAAATTATTTAAAAATCATAAAAATATTAAATGATTACATATGGGATATATTAAGTTCTAAAATATCATAAATTAACCATTTATGGTTCAATTTACACATTTAAAGTTAATATCTCAACTGTTTAATATTGAAAATTTGTAACCATAGTCAAAATTATAATAGGTTAAATAAGGGTTAATCAAAAATATAATGTTAAAAATTTCATAAAACCATATAAAAAATATATCATTTGATTTTATTACCAACTTATCCCATATTATATTTTAATCTCTTTCCATTTGTATTTATATTTATTTAGATTTAATTTATTATAAATTAATCTTTTGAGAAATTCCAAAAGTTCCCCTCCCCTCTATTATAAAATGGAACTTATTATTCTCTTTTATAAACACTTAATAACCTATTTGGTTTGGATAAAATCATTCAAAATAACCTCCCAAATTCCCTCAATTCATCCTATAATCCGCACTTTGGTCATAAATCCAAAAAAAATAAGTATATTTTTTCAAATCAAAAAAGAGATACTTGAAGAAGATATAAAATTCATCAATGAACTTTTTGTTTTATTTCATCAATGAATTAAATAAATAATGTTTATTTAATGTTTATATAATAAAATTATTTAACTAAATATACTGATATTTTTTTATATTTAGTTTTTTACCTACACTCACTCACACTTCCATAAAATGGGATGCACAATCATCATTTGTGTGTACGGTAGACTACCACCTCATAAACCGATGTCATTTGTTCTTTAATTTCCACCTTTCAATGTAGATAATAAAGATTTAATTTATATTTTTATATGATATTTATGTTATTTATAATTTATTTATTCTTTTTTAATTATTATATAACACCTTACTTCATCCTTTCCAATTTGTGTAAATATGATAAATTCATCTTTAGACGTTTGTACTATCACCACCTCAAAGAGATGTGATTCATTCACTATTTACCTTGAATATATTAAGGATGGGTTTAGTGAAATTATATGACATTTATGACATGATAATTATACTATAATTATATTATATATATTTAATTTACCTTATTTCTATCAATGCGATCAGAAAATGGAAACAATGTTCATGTGTACATATGACATATTGTCTCCATGAACAGTGTATTTAATTTTATAATTCTATAATTTATATATTATTATAAATAAATATATAGTGAATATATATCATATTTTTATAATTTTTATCATTTTTGATATAATGAAATCATTATATAATTAATATTACTAAAAATATAAAAAAACAAAACACATACAAAAAACAAAGCGGATATTACCCAAAATTTAACATTAACATGGAATTGTGAATAAATGGGTAATATAAAGTCATAATAAAATAATATATGTTATTATTTATAATATTATGGTTCTTTTATTGATTTATGATGAACATATATTTATTATACCATATTTTTGAATGAGTATGAATAGTTTCATGACATTATGTAAGGGGTTTTTGTCTCACTTTTATTTTTGTTGAACACATGTCTTATACAATACTTTTTAATTTGGTGTGGTGTATAAATATACATAACATGAATGTATTTTATGAGTATTATTATGATGATTATGGTGTTTTAACATCCACGTAATTTTATTTCATTCGTGGGGCATACAATTCTACTCATTATAAAGTGATAAGTGATTGTTTAACAATCCCAACAATAATTGGGTTTGTTTCAATTTAAATCACTATCTTGGTATATTTTTCTTCCACGTCCATGTATTCTAAAAAAATCAATTTTTTATACTCTTCTCCAATTAATATTTTACCCATGTTTTTATTTTTAAGAAATAGTTTAAAAAAAATTCCATTTTCTGAATAAGGATCTTTGTGATTATTCCGACAAAAATATACGGAAGGAATGTTTTTTCATATGGCATGAATGGAATCTTACACCATAATGAAACATTAATTATTTGAATATTTTTTTACCATATTTCAAGTTAATTTTCAATGAAAATGTTTTCTTTTAAAATTTCATGTAGTTTTATGAAAAGAAAACATTTCCAAATAAGAAATGATATTCTTTTCAGGAATTATTTTCAAGTTATATCTCGACATTATTTTTCATTTAAGATAAAATTCATTTGTTTTAATTATGTTTTAATGGGTTTTATTTTTCATAGATATTATCCCTATTTTTCTTATGTTTGGTTTTATATTTATGATGTAATGATATATATGAAACCCTTTTTTATTGGGTTATGTTGTGATTTAATTATGTTTATGAAACCCATTTCATTACATGGGTTATGATATGTTTTATGATTTATGTTCTTCTGTAACAAATATTTATGGATTTCCTTATATAATTGATGATACCTTTATCTTCCTCCAATGTATTCGGTAAATATTTATATCTCATGAGATAAACATAGTTGTAATGGGGATTGGACTATGTTCTATAAAGTAATTTTTCTGCTAAGATGGTCTTGTGGGTGAACCTTTACTACTATGATAGTCATGGGTGTGAACCATGACTTCCATGATGGTATTGAGAGTGAACCAATACTACTAATATATCCTTTAAAGGTATTCCATGACTACTATGGAAGTCATTTTATATGCTTATGTTTCTTTTACAATTTCATGACGTATTCTTATATTATATTTTCATGGCTTATACTCTTGATTCATTTATGATTCATCTATTATGAAATATTAATTATTATTCCATGACTTATATATATGCTATTTTATATGAAAGTTATGATCTATAAATGTTATGCTTATTTTATTAAACCCTTATGATCATGTTATTCTTACATATCTCCTTTGTTTACCATTACAGAGCATATGAGGTCACCCTTTTTTATTTTTCATTTCCCCATGTTATAAAGAATGTTTTTAGGTAGGAATACTAAAGGGTAAGATATTTGTGGTAAACATTGATTATCTTTCACCAGACTATAAGTTTTTGTTCCAAGATTCCAAAGGTAGTGAACTAATACGGTCATTGGGTGTGTTTTTGTGAAATGTATAAAATATTCCTCAAAAATGATGTCATATCCATGTATGAAAATACTCTTTCATTATGTTACATTTAGTCTATAAATTGTTAATGATGTGAATCTAGAGATAATATCATTGGAAAAATATTATAGATAATAATAAGATAATTCTGGATTAAGGAAATTCTTAATTATTGTACATCTTGTTCTCAAGAACATGATACATCTACCATCATGACTATTAACATGATGGTTTGAAACTGTAAGTAGAAGCCCATTTAATTCTAACATACTCATTGTTCTCATAAGAATACAGATTCGTTGAGTGGATTTATAACTTTGTGCCCTACCCATCAATTCATGTCCAAATATTTTCTCAAATAACAAATAATTGATTTAAGTCATGAATAATATGAATTATCATCAAATATCTATATTGAGAAGATAATATAGATTTATAAATATTTTCCTTTACTACAAAATAACATTCATTATAGATAACCATATATAAAAATTATATAATGTTTTAGAAAAAAACTTTTCTATAAAAAATAATATGGTTATTTATGTGAAATTTAATGTCCAATGACCACCGAAATGTGAATATTTCTATGAAAAATTAATGACTACAAAAATTAATCAAGAAAGTAAATTACAATACATTACATGGAAAAAATGACCATAAACCATCTATATAATAAATAAGTAGGGTATTTGTACAAAATATCCCTTGTGGATCATAAGTATAATATTGGTTGTTATTGTTCATTGATAGAAAATCCATTAAAACATCCATTAAAAATTATTAATAAATATAACATTTCTATGTTGAAAATAAACTTTAAATACAAAAAATTAAAAAAAATTAAAATAACCTTTGATGCATATAATTTAATATTTAAAACATTTTAGAGTCCATGATAGAAGGAAATTATATGCATTCCATACATGTTAAAAAAATATCCCTTTCACTTTTTTAGTAAAATGTAGACATTCATTGTTTTGATAATGAAATTATGACTCCATTAAAAACATTTTTTAAAATAAATTCTTAGTAAGCAATTATATAATAAATCATTTTTTATTTTTTAAAAACATTTTTTATTTTTTTAATAAAACCTAGGTTTTGATGAAAAGGATTTCAAACTAAAGAGAGAAGTTAAGTTGAATTTTTTTTAAACAAAATTTAGATAATATAAAGTAAAAAATGAGTGGTAAAATTTTACTGTTACATGAAATAATTTATGAATAATTAGTGTAGATTAAAATTAATGGGGTTTATTAGACAATGATCAAATATTTTCCTTCAATTTAATTTCATTTGTAAGCAATCGTAATTAAAATTATATTGTAAATTAAACCCTTACAAATATCATAAAGTTGAATTGAGGATCCATCATTGAATTAATTTTTGTGTATAAAATTTAAAGCCACATAAAACAAGTATAAATAAAACATAATATTTTTAAAATTATTTACTCACATAATTACATAATTTCAAATAAAATGAAGAATTTATATAATACAATGAAAAGAAATTGAGTTTTGATTTTATTTACCCCATGATATCTTTTATGTCAAAATAAAATTGGATAAAATAATTCAAATTTAAACTTAAAATAACATAATATTTTATTAGTAATTATATTAAATTTATAAGGGTCATTAAAAAAACTATATAAAATAAATTAGGTTAATAACACTAAAATATGTCTTAATTAAGGGAAATTGAGACAAATTCCCTTACCTTGAGTTAAACTCAACATATATATTCTTTATATTCCTCAATAATAAAGTAATGTTAATCATTTACCTATATAAGAACCTTTTTCAGTTTAATTATTCAATTTATTTAACTTATTAACATGTTATATAAAATTACATAATCAATTATGTTTACATTGTGTGTTTTGTTGATATTTGACTTATGTTTCAAAAATGAATTTGGTGGGATGAATATTTATTTTTGAGGACTTCATTTGAAAAACAAAATAATAATAATCACTAAATAATTATCATTATTATAAATTAAAATTACATTTAATTCCAATAATAGAATATGGTTTTGAGAAATGAAGTGTGTTGCGATCATGAAGATGGTAGGCTCTACATACACATGAGTAACTTTTCCAATTTTCGAAGATCATTATAGACTGGAGGTAAGTTATATTTTAAAATTCTAAAATGATAGAAATATAATATATACCATTTAATTTCTATACATATACTTATATATATCATCCATGATGTCTGTTTATGAAAATACAATCGCATCTCTTTGTGAACGTTGTAGTCCACATATACACGAAGGGTGTTATCCTCTTTTAGTGAGCGAAAAAGTAATATAGTTAATGATATATTACCTATTAATAATGATAAATATGTCATTAATATCACAATTATTTCATTTATATCAAATATATTTATTAAATATATCCTCATTATTCTAATGGTTCGGACCTTTCCTATCCATTACATAATGAGAAATATGGTGTTTGAGGTGTCTTGGGAATTCAAGGTGAGTTATTTGAACACATTTCAAATTTTTCCAATTTTATAATTTTTCTAAAGGTGCCTCATTCTAACGGTGTCTCACCCTGGAAGACTCACCCTAGCGGTGTCACCCTGGAGGTTTCACCCTAGCGGTGTCACCCCGGCAGTGCCACCCTAGCAGTGTCACCCTAGTGATGTCACCCTGGCGGTGTCACCCTAGCATTGTCACACTAGTGGTAGTTCACCCTGGTAGTGTCACCATGGTGGTATCACCATAATTTTTTCACCCTTATAATGTCACCCTGGTGGTATCTCACCCTTGTGTTGTCACCCTTGTGGTAGCTCACCCTAGCAATCGCTCATCTGGTAGTGCCTCGTCCTTGGAGGTAGGTCTCCCTTAGTGTGTCTCATCAAATAGTGCCTCATCTGGAAGTGTCTCACCTGATGGATTCTCACTGATTTTGGTTGGTATTTCATTCAAATGGTGTCCCATCCAGTGGTTCCTCATCTTCACATTCCTCACTAGTGGTTCCCCGTCTGTAGTGTTTCTAGTTCTTCTAGTTTTTCTATTTTTATGACATTATTTGATGTAATGTGAGTTTAAGGCCAATTTTAAAATGTTTTATTGCTGATTCAAAGACCATAAATTTTATCTTAATTTCCCTAAGGGACTAGAGTATTTAAATTTTTCCAAATTCATGGTCTTGACAAGATACATCTTTAATGGTAAATAAAAAATGTATCTAAACTGTGACTCTGTTTAGATCTTCCCATAGATGTGATACACTTTAATCATTCTTCTTCCTTCTTTATTTATCTTGATACCAGATTACCTGAATCCTTCTTCCCGTGGAAGTTTAGTTAAGTGATGCAGCTTTTGGTTCATGTTTCCCTTTAGTGTTTTTGGTTTCATGTATGCCCCTATTTCTATGCAATCAGCAAGTGTCAGTCGTCTTTTATTCCAAGTAGGTTTATCCTTCATCTTTCATAATTGTTCATCATGTAGTATGGGTATATATCTGGTTTTATTTATGAATATAGATTAATTTGGATTAATTAAGATATTCAAACCAGTTTAAGTTCAATATACATGGGGTTGGACAACGGAACCCATGATCTTTGATTTTTATTTTTTCGGTTGATATTGTGATTTGTATGGGATAACTACCCACTGAAAATATTGGATATTGGGAGGTCATTATTTTGTACAAAATGTTTTATGGAGTGAATTATGTTTGTTTTTGTTTGAATAATTATATATCAAAATTATTAATCACATATATTTAACTAATGAATGGATTCCCCATTATCATATTTTTTCTATGATAACCCTTGAATTATCATGTAGAATTAAATAAGGGTTGATTTGATAAATAATAAATATTTTATTATTTGGTTGATGTGGTAATGTTTTTATGGTAATGGTTCTACATAGGTGGTTGGTTCTTTTGATATGGTGATCAGGGTGTGGTATTTTTTTTCATCAATGCTACGAAGCTGGGTGTGGGGTGATTAGGTAGCATGGCTCTTATTTTTTCTTGTGCTTTGTTATGTTGCTGGATGTGGTTTTATTTTGGGGGTTGTTTTTGTTGGAGTGATGGATTTTGTGGGATAACATTGAATAATTATTGTAAGTATAGGTAAGGGTGTTTTACCACTGAAAACCTATATAAATATTTACCCCATATTTATAGGTTGTGTTATGATGTGTCTTTATTGTGAAGTGCATTAATTTACCATTACTATTGATGTGTTGCTTACTTTTCCAAGTAGTGATTGAATGAATAAATTTTGATAAAGTTTGGAGTGACTTGGGTTGGTTTGGTTAATGTAATGGAAATGGTTAATGAAATATAAAATGGTGTTTGTGTAATTAAACAAGGCTAATGGTAGATAATGAAATGAATGGGTGTTGAACAAAGGGGTAATGTGAAGATGTATCTTTTATCAAGACTTTCATCTTCTGAAATGATGGCCATAAATACTAATAATTACATTTAGTGGTGGCAGTAATGGTGAACGTTCTGTGAGTTGGTTGTTTTCTTGAGAACCCACAAGTTGGGATGGTGTGTTTGATACTACACATATACTTTTATTTTCCATGTTATTTTTATACACACCCCACCCACATTGAGAACATTGTGTCGAACACCCACATATTAATGTTTAGGGTGTCCTTCCCAACATCCTGTTGGGTTGATGGATGGTTGGCCACCCACTCTTTCATGATCCCAATTATAGATGATTATGGACCAAGCTTCATCAGGTGAGTTCCTCTATTTATTTAGGTTGATTTGTGATGTGGTGTCCAAAATGCCTTCTGGATGAGTTGTGATGTGGTTTCACAGGTGTCTTGTGGATGAGATGTGATGAGATGAGTTGTGTTTTGAGGCCCAGATATGTATGGGAGGGGTGTGTGGTTGTTTATGACCATTTTGTGTTCCGGTGAGATGTGTTGTGAGGCTAAGGTGTGTGCGGGAAAGATGTGTAGTGAGGCCCAAGTTTGTGTGGACGAGATGTGTTATGAGGCCCAGGTGTGGGCGGGCAGGATGTGATGTGGTATGTTAAAAAGAGGTGGGAATACCATGATACTTTTTGTTGGGGTGTGAGAGTAGCTTATCAGTGGGAATGTGGTGTGGGGTACCCAATAATCTATGTGCTTCATATTTTTTTACTTGACTATCGTTACTTGGTTAGAGTGACTTACTGATGTTGGGGTGGTTAGTATACCTATTTTGGGGCTGTTTGGTTCTATTGTTTCCTCACTAGTGCAGAAGTATGATTTTTTCACATTTTCTTGGGAGACTTTGGTTTTCCTAATAATTATACTCATATTCTCACCCTACATATATAAAAATTATTTCAGGTTTCTAGGTGGATTTCATGGACCGTTTTGGGCCTTACTATCTCAGATCTTTGGAAAGCAATTGTGTCACTGCTTAGCATTACTTTTGGGTATTTATTTTGGAGATGTATACTATATTATTTTATATTGTACATATGCATTTGGGATTTTTTGGCTTTATTTATATTATTTGATAGAGTTTATTTGAATATGAACCATCATATCTCTCGATCTTGATTCCATATAAAGTGTAGTGCCTCTTATGTTGTGAGATTTGTACAGGCTTGGTGTTAGACACAAACCAAGGGCCTACTAGAGGCGGGAATCATGGTTTATTATTTCCCTTTATTCCTTTCTATCCCAATATGGGTATCTTTGGAGTGAGGGTTTGTGAAAATTACCTTTCAGGTAAAATTTTTGTAAAAAAACAAATCATGTCGTCTCTCGAGGAAGAAGTATGTCATACACACTAGTGATGTTCTCATATCCCCTATAGAATGGGAAGTAAAAACATTATATTTAATAAAATGAATAAAAATTTATAATTAAGTTATAAAAATCACAATTATACTTTATATCCATCATCATACCCAAATGTGAGAAGTAATGATGGAAAATGTGTCACATCAGTTCATAAGGTGGTAGTCCTCCACACACATGAGAAACTTTATAGTTTTCCATTTGTGAAAAGAGGAGATGGATATAGTTCATGCCCTTAACTAAATAAAAATAATTACTAGGGAAATACTAGTTTTATTCTATAATATTAAATTATTAATATTTGAAAGATTTTGGAAGTGAAATAAAAATACTAAAATGCATATTTAAGAATTTTACCTCTTCTAGGACCACCTCTTTCTAATTATACCTAATGTATTCTAAGAATGGATTTATGACCCAATAAAAAGGACTATATTATGGGTGTATGGAATTTGGGATGTTATATGGGAATCTTTTGAAAAAAAAAATTCTTTGAAGGTGTGATGAATATAGGATGGGGTTTCCTTTTTTAAGTGAGATGAGTGACCCACTTGTAATTTTTGAAAAGAAAAATGTGGTACCCACGTTTTTCATATGAAAAATGGATAAAAATTATTTATTATAGATAATTATACATTATAAGGTCTAAATATGTCTACAAAATATATTTTACATAATTCGTTATGTCACATTAAAAAATATCCTTTTGTTTAACCCCCGATAGATCAACTTTTACCTTAATCGTGATAAATAATTTTTATTTTCTTTGAAATTAATTTTGGTCAAAAATTATGTTTAATTTTTTATATAATATAAATTATTTTTATTCCAAATATAGAATCCATTTTTCCAAATTCAATTTACAAATTTACATGAATCGAATTTAAAATTATTCATATAGACACGATGAATAGGTGGGTTTCCAAAGAGAAAATTATCTTAAGTATAGACGGTTTTATTATCTTGATTCCGTATGAAATTGATTAAAATGGAATAAATTAGTTAAATTTAAATATTATTTAATCAATTTTACTTTAAAACTAATTTAAACTATAATTTAACTTTATAAATTATTGAAACAAAAATCAATTTTCTTAAAACAAATAAGGATTTTTCACTATTTATCAAAATATGAAACTTTTTAGAAAAATAAAACAAGATCACATTGATATATTTTTTATATATTGATTTTAAAAAATAAGATTATTTTTCAAAATAATATTTATAGAATTTTTAAAAAATAATTTTATTTTGTGTATGAAAAGTGCTACTAAACCACATTATAAAAAAAGTACAATTGTTCAGAAAACCTCTCATTTATTTTAAAAGACTCATTATTAATTTATAATTAGTAGATAACCATAATTTTTATAATTTATTTATTACTCTTCATACCCTTAAATTAAATGGATACTTTATAATTTATACTATATTATGTTTTATTTAGACTGAGGGTTGCTTGTTCTGTAAGCTACCAAAGATATTAAATTTAAAGATATATATTTTGTGGGTTGTTTAATTTCGGTGTTTCCTATCACATACACTATTGAATACAATATACTTATTTTATAATATCTTTGGGATAAAAACCATCTAAATTATCAAGTGAAATCTATTATTATAAGAAAGTTTTACTAGATGAAGGTGTTGATCCAAACCACCTTAGGAAACCATAGAGAAATGTATCAGGATATATTCTAGTGTTTTAATGGACCTCTCTTTTTGAAAATATTTCTAGGGATAATATAAAATGATAACTTTCATCTCATTATTCAATTAATTTAGGATACTTCCCCAATCCATCCAAGTAAACCTTGGTTCTAGATCAGATTCAATAGAGAGTGTTAATCCATGAAATCATAAAACCTCTGTAATTTATATCCTATAAGGACAGTCAAGAAATAAATATTATATGATATTAATTAAATGTTTCAATTTGATATGGTAGTAGGCTAAAATATTAAAAAAATTATATACTTTGGTTTTTATGGGGAGTATAATGATGGAATGCATAGTAATTTTATCCCATTTTCATACATTTTTGGATATTTTTTTCATTATCCCTACATACTTCACATGTTAATCCCTAATATGTTGAGATTATAAGAATTGTGATGCATAATAAATATTATAAATTTTCATTTTCACCACCATAATTACTTCTTGATTTAAATATATATATATTTACTTTTATAATTAATATAAAATAATGAGTTAAGTGATTTATCTTATAGCTCCTTCTACAGTTTTTTATTTAAGGGACACATATATGGTTCTTAAATAATATCATTCCATAACTTTTATGGTTAAACTCAGAAATAAAACTTTATTTTTTTAGCTTCAAATCCTCCTAATAAATCTCATTAATATTCACAGAAATGGATTGTGGAATAATAATTTTTGAAAGATACGATTTCTCCTCATTACTCATGTTTTAAAGGTATGTGCTTTACCGAACCATAATTATTGGATATCTTTCAATACTCTTCATGAAAAAACTAGCATGGTCCATCCGACTCAAGGTATAATTCTATTTATTTTCTATCCTACATTTGTTATTTATTTAGCCATCATAATATTTATTTAGTACCAAACATCTCCTATAGAGAATATTAAACTTCTTCTGTTTGAATATATATTTCTAGATTTTATGATTGATATATATATATATATATATATATCACACCATTATACATAAGGATAATTCCTATATGATTTCAAGTAAAAAGGATTTTCTCTATCTCTAAATCATGTTCTATGTATTGTTTTTCAGAAACCATCATTTTTCATGAGGCATGCACTATACTATATAATTGACCTTTATTTTATGTGTCATCGTTTTTTAAAATACATTATCTAGTATATTATTTTGTATGAAATGGTATAATTACCAACCATCCATTTATCTACATAAATTAATCTACATATTAACTAATACAATGTAAGTTGGATCACTTTTACATCAACTTGGTTAATGTATTTTATAGAAATATAAATTTCTCACCAAGCATCGATAATATGCATAGAATCCACAAAAACTATGGAACTATATCATAGTGGTTGGTTTGGGCCATTGTTCAATAACATCAATCTTTCAAGGATATATTTATATACCCTCACTACTAATAACATAACCTAATAATGATACTTTCAATATACATAACTCGTATTTGAAAATATTGGCATACGAATTCTCCTTTCTCAAGGTATTCAACACAATCATCAAATGACATTTAAATATTTCCTTCCCCTTGGAATAATTGTGAATATAATCTATAAATAGAATGAAATATTTATGAAGGTTTTTTATAAATATTATATTGACTAGATCCATGATGATATTAGGTGCATTGGTATGTCCAAATATAATCACTATAATCTCATAGTGTTTATACCTGGTATGAAATGATATCTTGGGTAATCATACATTTTGACCCTTAAATGATTATATATATATATCAAATATAAATAATTAAAATATATTGAGAACCATATATTTGATTAAAAAATCGTCAACATGGGGTAGAAGAATTTTTTTTCTTATTCAGGATATTATTAACTTATCGATAATCGATGTAAAATCTTATTGAACCATCATTAATATTAAAAAAAGGATAGGTTCTCTCCATTATGAAACATTGGGGAATATGTGTCACGTATCTATATTCTCTTAGAGTATCTTATTCAATTACACTAACTAAATTTGACTTATTCTATAAGAGTTTAATTAAATATATGTAGAACTATGTATGGGTTCTATAGAAAACCTTACATCAAGATTTTTTGGAAGAGTATGAAATTATTAAAGAAATAAATATTTATAATCTTGAAAAATAGTAATATCATCATTGTTTGATTTCCCACCAAATAATTTTATTCCAATATCCCCTATGAATAGGTATTAATGCCCATATAATGGAAGTAATTTCCATTAGACGTTCATGTTCATTATCACATAGATAAATGATCATTAGTTGACTTTTCATATGAAATATGACATCCCTTCTATGGAAATAGTTATTCTATCTATATAGATAGAAAAAATCCATTCCATAATTAAAATAAAATATGAAAATCGGTAGAATCACATTTTATTCAAGAATCATATTCAAAAAAAACTTTTAAGGGTGAAGTGCTATATACATGAGATTTAAACATCATATCATTATGTTTTTTCACTAATATTCCAGTATTCATCCTTTAAGGTGGTCATGTGATACTCATATAAAATTATTTATTTAAAAAGATAGTTGGTATAACCCAAATCAAATAAGACATTTGTAGTTATATAGTCGATAATGCGTTAAAAAATTATTTAGTTCTAACCTACTTCATAATTTTTTATTGTATAAGTATTACCTTCATCCTATGTATAGTAATGTTCATGATGTTGATTTTCATTATTTAACATTTTATATTTTTATAGGTTGTAATAATTTCAATATTCCATTCCAATAAAAAACCTGAGTTTGGTGGATTTTTTATATCATTATTCTCATAATTTAGAATCTAATTCATATATCTTAGACATTCATTTATTAGATTTAATTATTTTCTACACATGAAACATTTACCTATTCCCTTTGTGAAATTTCCCTTAATCTTAGTTATATTAATTTTTCATGTATGGTGATTAATTTTCATTATTCCATGGGTTTTTTTATTTTAAACTCTAATAAAATCAATTTTACACTTATTATCCCCAAAATTTAGAGAATAATGAGAGTCTATACTCTCAATGTTTACCTTTATATCACACCAAACGATTTATTTAAACTAAAATGTCTCTTATATCCAATATATTTTAGATATAGTGTTTTAAGATACTATATAACGAAAATGAAATTTTTTCTTAGTATATAATATAAACTATAAATGTACCATGTAATCAGGGTAAAAAATATCCTCATATGTGCTAATAAATTAAAAACAATATCTATAGGAATCTTCTATTATCAAATCCCACCTTTTTATTATATAACTTTTCATTACATTTTACAAAGAGAGGGTCCTTAAAGTCTAGTGTCTTGGAAATCAGGAACATAATACATGAAAACAACATAAAAATTCTTATAAAACACTCATAGGACTTCATTATAGGTTAATACTATGTAAAATTACTACATCTCATATCCTAGATATATACATCAAAGAAAAGGGTGAGCATAAGGCTCAGTAAGGAAAACAAGTGAAATAGTTGACATGTGATCTTGAGAAATATTAATAAGAACATAATAAAAGTCATAATGGTATGAGAAATGTAAGAATAGGAATATCATAATAAAAAGAAAGTGAATCATAACTTAAATATGTGGATACAACATTTCATTTAGACATTCATGAACATATCACCAAGGTTTATCCCCGAGGTGTCATAAAATTTACCAAGGTTATTCACCAAGGTATCGTGAAACTTGTCATCTCTAGAGATTAATTATTTAACCAATGAATTGGAGAAATATCATGGTTAACCCTTAATATTTCTTTACTTTCATTTGATCCACATATATCATAAATAAAAATTTCATAAATAACCCAAAGTGAGTAAAAGAAATGGGTTTCACTTCAAAATCGTGACATTTTAAAAGTGCTTAAAAATAAAATCGTTATGTCATTTATAACCCATGTAAAAGGAGTGAGGGTTACATTTATGTCAATTCTAGAATCAAATATATCATTTTTTTTGTATCTATGAACACCCATAGAAACGAAATAGGTCTGGGTATTCACATAAATAAAACTAGAGAATTCTTGGAGAAAAAGAGAGAGGAATTTTGAGATGAAATTTCTACCGCATAACGAATATATAATATGGTTTTAGAAAATAATATAAAGAGAGGGGACAAGGGTATCCCGTAAATAAATGAATCATTTTATATTGGAGGTATATAAATCAAAAAAAATAAGATCATGTTGTGGACAATTGAATGACATACCACAAGAAATGAAAACTTGAAAGGAAAGAGAAAATACGATTTCTTTTACGAAAATTCGACAGCCTGACGGCATCACTTATAAACTCATAAAATCTATTAATGTGAGAGGAAAGGATCTCTCATAATTTTAAAATGAAATGGACAGTATTAAAGATATTTAAGAACATACTTACGCATAATAAAATGGAAACTATAAGTCATAACATAAAGGAAGTCATGACTTAAAAGAGGAGGGTGAAATGATCCCTTACCTTGAAGATTAACTTCAAAAACAAGTAGGTCGGGACTTTGGGAGGCTTGAGGGAACCTTGGGTGGAATAATTGGGTGGTAAGGAGACCAGGAATCTATTGAGGATGATTTTGGAATGAAATGAATGAGGGAAATGGCTTGGTATTTATAGGAAAATTGAGTGAATAAATTATTAATTTCCAAGGGACACCTCATCAGTGGTATTTTCAAAACCATGGGCTTTCCCATGGTATTTTACCATGGTATTTTCCACTAGGGATACCTCATAGCATATCTCACTATTAATAAGTCGACCAGAAATTTTACATCATTATTACACCATTAATGATTTCATTAAACACCCGAAATTCAAAATAGCATTTTTACTATTCATCGATAATTCAACTGTTTCAGAAAAATCCCAAAAATTTACCTTTACCTAATATCGACGCTCTAAATTCAAAAATGAACTCCATTTTATAAAAATAATTATCTAAATGTTTTTAATTTAATTTTAAAATAAATTCATTATTTATTCCAAAAATACAACATTAAAACTATAAGTCATTTTGTAACACCTTAAAATAGTAATCAAGGACCCTTAAAAATATTGTATACCCATAAGACAATAAAGTATCAATTTATGATTAAATATTAAGAAAATATATTTCCTTTTTAAATTATTAAAATAATTATAAAATTGTAAATAAAATATTTGTGGCGTACAAAAATACCAAAACTTATACTATGATCTTTTTTCTCTTTTAAGATGTCTAAAATGTATTTATACATTCATGGGTGAAATTTCTACTTTTTTGGTCAAATTACTATTCATTACTAGTCATAACTATTCATACGGGTATGTCACTATTCCTACTTTACTATTCACTAAAAACCAAGTTGATCTTATTAGACTCTAAATTTCTCACAGATCAAAACTCTAGAAGACCATTTTTTTAAATCATTTCACATTTTTAATTATTTAATGAATATAAAAAATATTTTAAAATACCCCTTGTTTTCTAAATTCATAAAGAATACAAATCCTATATTTATCCAGATATTTGAAATTCAAAATCTTTTCCATAAGTAGATATAACAATTTTATTTATATAAAATAATTACACAAATTATCTAAGGTCTCGCTACATAGCCCCTTATAACACCAGCTTAGGACCTAAGTGTAAGGTGTGCTATGGTGATAGAATCATGGGGTGGATCAGAAAAAATTTCCTGAGTGGTTCTTTTTATCATCTTGAACTTCTCCCTTATGCGATTTAGTTCAAGCTTCATACGTTTAAGGTTGGCTTGGTCTTGGTCCAGGGAAAAGCCCAGTGATGCTACCTCCTTCCCAAGCTCCGACAGATGGGCTTCATATGGCTCGAGTCTACTGGATGAGGCCATTCAATATTCTTTTTGTATTAATAAACCAAGATAACCGTATTTATAAAAAACATTAATATTATAGTTTCCAACAGTCATATTGACCAACGTTCATATGATAGTCAAAACCCAATGGTCTCATTTTAATTATACCCACTTCATTAATTAAAGGATATAGTTTTGTTGAGTATAAAATAAAATAACACACAAAATCAGGAAACAAATATAATTAAAAAATTCGGGTCGTTACATTCTTCCCCCCTTAAGTAATTTCATCCCTGAAATTTTATCTCATACCCTCTGATGGGAAAAGGTGTGGGTACTTCTGTCTCATGGACTCCTCGGGTTCCCACGTGGCTTCTTCACATTTCTGGTTCCTCCACAACACCTTAACAAGGTGGGTAGTCTTGTTGCGTAGAACCTTGTCTCTATGATCCAAGATCTCCACGGGATGCTCCTCATAAGAAAGGTCATGTTCCAGTTGTACCACCTCTGGATTTAGTACATGTTAAGGGTCAGGTATGTACTTCATCAAGAGGGATACGTTGAAGACATCATAAACTTGTTCTATATTTGGAGGAATTGCAAGTCAATAGGCCATTGCTCCCACACGATCTTTGATTTCATAGGGGCCAATGTACCTTGGGTTGAGCTTCCCTTTCTTCCCAAACCACATGGCTCTCTTTCAAGTTAAAATCCGAAGAAAGACTGTGTCACCAACATCAAACTCCAAGTCCCTTCGACGGTTGTCGACAAAGATCTTTTGCCGACTCTGAGCATCCTTAATGTGTTGTTGGATGGCATGGACCTTTTCTATCATCTCTTGCACAAGATCAGGACCAAGAAGATTTCTCTCACCAACTTCATCCCAACAAGTATGAGTTCTACATCGCTTCCCATATAGAGAATCATAGGGTTCCATTTGAATGCTCGAGTGGAATCTGTTGTTGTAAGAGAACTCAACTAAACAGAGATGTTGATCCCATCCACCTTTAAATTCCATTGAGTAAGTTATCAGCATTTCCTCGAGTGTTTGAATAGTCCTTTCAGATTTGCCATCCGTTTGGGGTGATAGTCCATACTGAAATTCAATTCAATGCTCAAATCTTGTTGAAGACTTCTCCAGAATTTTGATGTGAACCTTAGATCACGATCAGATACGATAGAAAGTGGAACTCCATACAGCCTTACCACTTCCTTCACGTAAATCCTTTCAAGTTGATCCAGAGAGAAATCTTCCTGAATGGAGATAAAATGTGCAGTCTTGGTGAGATAGTCCACATTAACCCATATCGCATTATTTCATTTAGAAGTTCTCGGGAGACCAGTGATGAATTCCATAGTGATATTGTCCCACTTCCATGTCGGTATGGGTAGTGGTTGCAATACCCCTTTAGGAAGTTGTTTCTCTACCTTCACTTGCTGACATACCAGGAACCTTTAAGTGTAGACAGCAATCTCCCTTTTCATATTATCCCGCCAATAATTATTGTGAAGGTCCCTATACTTTTTCATGCTACCAGGATGTATAGAGAAAGTAGGGCTATGAGCTTCATCCATCAGCTCCTTTATTTCTGGAATAAATATAACACATGTTCTTGTATGAAATTTTAGTACACCTTCTTGATCAGAATTGAACTCAGAAAACTTCCCATCCTTACATCCTCAAACTTCTTATGTAATAAAGGATCTTCTTTCTGAGATTTCTTTATCTTCTCTAGTAGTGACGGTTGAGAAATCATTTGGATTAGGTTTGATGATTTCCCTTACATTATAATTCCCATATCCAATTTTATTAGGTCATTGATCAAAGGATCTCTTTGAATCCTCATAACGGACAGAACAACTGGGTCTTTCCTACTTAATGCATCATTGACATTTTTTTCTCTAACGGGATGATAATGAATTGAAAAATCATAGTCTTTAAGGAGTTCCAACCATCTTATTTGTCTCATGTTCAATTCCTTTTTTGTGAAAATATAATTTAAACTTTTATGGTCTTTGTATGTATCACATTTCTCTCCATAAAAATAGTGCCTCCATATCTTCAGAGCAAAAACGATCGTAGCCAGCTCCAGATCATGCGTAGGATAGTTCTTATCATGAGTCTTCAACTGTTGAGATGCATAAGCAATGACCTTTTCATTTTTCATGAGGACGCACCCAAGCCCTTTCATAGATTCATCGCTAAAAATAATGAATCCTTCTCCAGTTGAGGGCAGAGTTAACATGGGTGAAGTAACCAATCTCTTCTTTAGCACTCGGAATCTTTCCTCACACTCCTTTGTCTTGATAAACTTGACCCATTTTCGAGTTAACTTGGTTAATGGAATAGAAAGTCGTGAAATTTTTTTCAAAAACCTCCTATAATATCCCACTAATCCAAGGAAACTATGAATCTCAGTTATTGTTGTAGGATGAGGCCACTCCTCTACAACTTTTTCCTTCGCAGGGTCAACTTTGATTCCTTCATTGGTAACAATGTGCCCCAAGAAAGCAACGTTTTGTAACCAAAATTCACATTTTCTGAAATTTCCAAAAAGACTCTCCTTCCATAGAGTTTGAAAAATAACCCTTAGATGATCCTCATTCTCCACATGAATTTTGGAATATATCAGAACATAATCAATAAAAACTACCACAAAGTTATCAAGGTAGTATTTAAAAATTCTATTCATCAAATCCATAAAAATACCAGGTGCATTAGTTGGTCCAAAAGGCATAACAACAAACCCATAATTCACACATCTTGACCGGAAGGTAGTTTTTGGAATATCTTCTTTTTTCACCCTCAATTGAGGACAACCAGATTGAAGATCAATCATAGAGAAGAATTGAGCCCCACGAAGTTGGTCAAATAAGTCATAAATTCTTGGAAGAGGGTATTTGTTCATTACTATGATACTGTTCAGTTCCCTATAATAAATGCATAGCCACATCGATCCATCCTTATTCTTCACAAAGAGAATAGGTGCTCCCCAAAAAGACACACTCAGTCCGATAAACCCCTTCTCCAAAATTTCGTGGAGTTGTTTCTTTAATTCCTCCAGCTCCACATTTTCCATCATATTTGGGGTCTTTGATATTGTATGAGATCCAGGTACAAGTTCAATAGTTAACTCTAACTCTCTTTCTGGGGGAGGTCCAAGAAACTCCTCAGGAAATACGGCAGTGTATTCCTGGATGATGGGTACATTTTCTATCCTCAAACTCTCATTTCCTTCTTCTTCTTCACTGATCAATTCCATAAAGAAGGATATAGGAGGTTCTTCTAGACAGAGATCAGGTTGATATATCTCTCCTTTGAAGATAAATATAGGTTTTCCATTCAAGACTACTGATTTTTCCTTACTTCTACATTTGATCTTAGCATTATACTTTGAGAGCCATTCCATCCCTAGTATAATGTCAAATTCCAGGATGGGAATGACTACTAGATTTGCGATAAGATTGTGCTCACAAAGGGTAAATACTATAGTTTATAAACACTGATGATGCTTGGATAATCCCACTAGGAGTCTTGACTAATAACTCTACTTTTATATTGTCGGGGGTTGATTCTAAATTCTTTACAACCTTGGAGGAAATAAGGGAATGCGTAGAACTAGAATCAAACAAAGTACTTCCTAGCTATGAGAGAACAACAAGAGTACCTACTACCACATCATTTAGAGCTTCAACTTCAGATGCTGTGATAGAAAAAGCACGACCTTTCTCTCTTGGCCTTTGTTGAGGCTGATGGTGGTTCCCCTCCACTGCCCTCGGGTTTGGATAGTGATTGGAAAAGTGCCCAAGTTTCCCACACTTAAAGAACTGGACATCAGGTAGGGAATTCACCATATTCCCCTTGTCTTTAGTATTTGTAAGTTTAGGTTTCAACTCACTGCAATAATTCCTCGCAATATGGCCATCTCTTCCACACTTTTAGCATTTCCCGCTCCTGAGTAGGCAGTTCCCCGAATGCTTCTTCCCACATTTATTACACGTGGGATGTTGCACTTGCTTCCCACCTCTTCCTTGATCAAAGCTCCTCCCTAAGCATGGCTCCATTGATCTATTTTTTTTGTTGGATTTATGAGACCATTGTATCTCGCCAAACTTCAGTTTGACTTTCATCGCACTTCGCACGATTTCCTCATAGCTGTCAAAATCTTGGTTGGCTATATTCTTCCGCAGATGAGGTCTCAGTCCACTAAAGAATCTATGTACCTTTCCATTTGGATCCATGAAAAAGTTATAGGTGTAACATGAAAGCCTTTTCAAGTTCATCTCGTAGCTTCCAACAGATTTATTCTCCTTCTGCTTCAGTTCGATAAACTCTTTCTCCATTCTTGTTCTAATGGAATAAGGGAAATACTTACTGAAGAATATCCCTATGAACTCTTCCCACTCCATAGCTTCAACCACCACTCTTTACCTCATGTTTTTAATCATATCCCACCACTAATTAGATTTTCCTTCTAAGTGATAGACAGCCAGGGTGACCTTCTTTTGCTCTGAATAGTGGAGCATAGAAAAGATTTTCTAAATAGAGCTGATCCACTGCTCAGCAATAAATGGGTCAGTCAATCCACTAAAGTTTGGTGGTCGTTGATGCATAAAGGGCTCAACAGAATATTATTCCCTTAATGGTGAGATTGGTCTCTCAGCTTTATTCAAGTTATTTCCCATAACTTGAGTCAGTTGATTCATCATTCACATAAATGTTTCCATTCCGGCTTCCATCGGAGGGCTGTCAGCGCATGGTCCATTGCGGTCACCATTTTCATGGTTCCTCATATTTCCCACCATTTCTAAAAGAATAAAACCTTAGTGAGAAAATAATTTCATTTATGAATTTTTTACTATAAAGGATTTATGACTTAAAACTTCTTTAAAAAATTACATTTCTCTATAAGTCCTTCATAATGATTCATAAAAATATTATGATTAACCAAACATATCCCCCAGGAGTGTCATAACCAAGAGTGTAACAAGGCCCATTGTCATGTACCAGGATAACCCAGGTCCAGCCCGAAACTCCTTGTTATAGGTTTCACTCCTAGGTATCTATGTTCTAAATCCACTTCTACCTGCTCGTATCGAGATAGGGATGTATTTTCTTGATAAACCACTCACTTAATACTCACCAAAATTCCAGGAAGTTTTCCTATATTTAAAACTTTTTTATTGTATTCTTCCTAAATATTTCATAGGATAATTTCAATAAATAACTAAACTTTTATTTTGATACCAACTACCGCATCCCACATTTTTATTACATAACTTTTCATTACATTTTACCAATATAGGGTCTTTAAAGTCCAGTGTCTTGGAAATCAGGAACATAATACATGAAAACAACATAAAACATTCTTCTAAACCACTTGTAAGGATTTATAATAGGTTCAACCTATGTAAAATTACTATATATCATATCATGGAGACATAAATCAAAGAAAAGGGTGAGTGGAAATCTCATTAAGAAAAACAAATGAAACAGTTGACATGTGATCTTGAGAAACATTAATAAGAACATGATAAAAGTCATAAAGGCATGAGAAATGGAAGAATAGGAATATCATAATAAAAATACCTTGAATCATAACTTGAATATGTGGCTATAACATTTCATTTAGACATTCATGAACATATCACCAAGTTTTATCCACGAGGTGTTGTAAAAATTACAAAGGTTATTCACCAAGGTATCGTGAAACTTGTCATCTCTAGATATTAATTCTTTACCCAATGCATTGAAGCGCTATCAAGTATCACCCGTAATATGTCTTTAATTTCATGTGATCCACATATATCATAATCAAACATTTCATAAATAACCCAAAGAGAGTAAAAGAAATGGGTTTCACTTCAAAATTGTGACATTTTAAAAGTGGTTAAAAATAAGATCGTTATGTCATTTATAACCCATGGAAAAGGAGTCAGGGTTACATGGATGTCAATTCCAGAATCAAATATATTATTTTTTCTGTATCTATGAACACCCATAGAAATGAAATAGATCTGCGTATTCACATAAATAAAACAAGATAATTTATTGAGAAAAAAGATAGAGGAATTTTGAAACGAAATTTCTGCAACATAATGACTATTTAACATGGTTTTAGAAAATAATATAAAGATAGGGGACAAGGGTATACCATAAATAAATGAATCATTTTATAGTATAGGTACAGAAAAATAAGAAATAAGATTATTTTGTGGATAATTTAATGACATACCACACTAAAATGAAACTTGAAAGGAAAGAGAAAATGTGATTTCTTTTACGAAAATTCGGCAGCCTTACGATGTCACTTAAAAACTCATAAAATCAATTGATGAGAGAGGAAAGGATATCTCATCATTTAGACATGAAATGGAAAGTATTAAATATATTTAATAACATACCCCCACATAATAAAATTTAAAATTGAAGGCATAACTTAAAGGAAGTCAAGACTTAAAAGAGGAGGGTGAAAGAATCCCTTACCTTGAACAGTAACTTCGAAAGCTTGAAGTTTGAGACCTTGGGAGGCTTGAGGGAACCTTGGGAGGACTCCTTTTTAGGTAAGGAGACCATAACTTCGTTGAGGAAGATTATGGAATAAAATTAATGAGGGAAAAGTCTTGGTATTTATAGGAAAAGTGAGTGAATAAATTGTTAATTTCCAAGGGACACCTCATCGGTGGTATTTGAAAAACCATGGGCTTTCCCATGTTATTTTCCCATGGTATTTGTCACTTGGGACACCTCATATCATATATCACTATTAATAAGTCGACCAGAAAGCATAAATCATTAATGATGTCATTAAACACCCGAAACTCAAAACTACATTTTTACTATACACCGATAATTCAACTGTTTCAGAAATATCTCAAAAATTCACCTTAACCTAATATCAAAGCTCTGAATTCAAAAATGAACTATATTTTATGAAAATAATTTTCTAAATATTTTTAATTTAATTTTTCAATAAAATCATTATTTATTCCAAAAAATACAACTTTAAAACTGTAAATCATTTTGTAACACCTTAAAAAAGTAATCAAGGTCCCATAAAAATATCGTATACCCGTAGGACAATAAAGTAATAATTTATGATTGAATTTTATGAAAAAAAATTTCCATTTTAAATTATTAAATTAATTATAAAATTTTAAATAAAATTTTAATGACGTACAAAAATAACAATACTTAAACTATGATCATTTTTTCACTTTTAAGATGTCTAAAATGTATTTATAAATTCATGGATGAAGTTTCTATTTTTTTTGCCAAATTAATATTCATTACTATTCATATGGGTATGTCACTATTCCTAATTTACTATTCACTAAAAACCAAGTTGATCTTCTTAGACTTTAAATTTCTCACTGATCACAACTATAGAAGACCATTTTTTGAAAATCATTTCAGATTATTAATTATTTAATGAGTACCAAATATATTTTAAAATACCACTTTTTTTCTAAATTCATCAATAATACACATCATATATTTATCCGGATATTTGAAATTCACAAACTTTTCCATAAGAATAAATAAAAATTTTATTTATATAAAAGGATTACACAATCAGCTAAGGTCTCGTTACATAGCCCCTTATAAAACTAGCATAGGACCTAAGTGTAAGGTGTGCTATGGTGATCGAATCTTGGGGTGGGTCGGACAACATTACACGAGTGGTGATTTCTATCAGCTTGAACTTATCCCTTAGGCAATTTTGTTCAAGCTTCATACGTTGAAGTTCAGCTTAGGCTTGGTCCAGAGCAAAGCCAGTGATGTTACCTCCTTCCCAAGCTCTGAAAGATGGGATTCATATGGGTCAAGTCTACTGGATGAGGCCATTCAATCTTCTTTCTTTATCAATTAAACAAGATAACCATATTTATAAAAACACAGCGTTAAGAATATAGTTTCCAATGGTCATATTGACCAACGATCATATAACAGTCAAAACCCAACGGTCTCATTTTAATTATACCCACTTCATTAATTAAAGGATATAGTTTTGTTGAGTATAAAATAAAATAACACACAAAATTAGGAAACAAATATAATTAAAAAGTTTGGGTCATTACATCTATCCATATAGTAATCATTTTTAGGAAACTTCTTAATGAATAATATCTTCTTAGAATCTTCCCAAATGATGGATTAAATTTAATACTCTTTCCTTATATTCTATATAAGAGTTAACCATTAATCGACATCAACTTCCAAATGTTAAAAATCCCAAAAAAATCTCATGGTCTAAGTATTGAGGAATAGAAATTATTTTCTATAAATAATTAATTCAATCCTAATCGATATGTAGATTATAATACCCATGAATGGTGGTGTCCATGGACTCAGAAAATACTAAAAAGTGGTTTTTTTTCTTCATCTGATCATTGGTATATTCATCATGATTCATTTTACTATTAATAATTTGAGATATTTGGGTGATCATATCCACTATATTTCAAATTCCATCTACTATTAAATTTTGATTCTAATTAGGATATTCATTGCATTAGTCGTGATATATATTGTTTATAGGATTCTTCCTAGTTACAAATATTGACTAAAAAGAGTCTTTGTGAGTATATATCCACATTGATTAAGTTATGAAATAATAAGATAATTAAAACCCTTAAAAACATATCCTAAATAATTACAACAACACTAAACAAGTAAAATTATTGGTTTCAATATTAGTTTTACATGGTCATTATCTATTAGTAATTATAAACTAAATATATTGAAATCCCTTATAATGGTTTAAAATAAAAATTTAAATTTACTAAATCATATCACTTAAGAGTTTCAAACTTGGTATGAAGTTAGGAATCTATTTCATGAAATAATTAAAGATCGAGTTAATACCCAACAAGAATTTTCTAGGTTTATTACTCATTGGTGAATTTATACATGATCTAAAACTCCACTTATTTGTATCTAGATAGAGATTTCATTATTAGGAAACCACACAACCTATACTATACTAAAATTTTTGTATATTATATATATTTATACATATTTATAGGTTTCTCTAAGAAAAATATTCCTAATTACATAAAATAAATAAACCCTACTTTGCTACCAACTGAGGAAACTTGAGCATAACATGCACACATAATCCATCATTTTCTAGGAATACTAAAATTATCTCTTATATAACAAATAGTCTAGTACCATAAAGGTTATAGGTATTTAGAGACAAGATGCATAATAAATATATTTACAAACAATATTAAACTCTTCCATCAATTTTATTCTCTCATATAAATTTTTTTAGGTATATCACTTAATACCATTATTTTTTACTTGGGGAAATAGAAATGTAAGAAAGGGTGATCTCAAATGATCTATATTGATTTACATGGGAGACAATAATAAAAAATCATAAGTGAGAATAAAATATTAAAAAGTTTATGATAAAATGATCATATAATAATACAAATATCCCAATAATACATAAACCATAAATAATGATTTAAGGAAAAAAATTCATAAAAAAATATATGAGTCTTAAGAATGTGATTTGTACATATGAACTATCGCCTCTATAATGTGGTGTATTATATTTTTCACCCCCACCCCCCCCCCCTCATGGATGGTTATATATATATATATATGTATCTAAATAATATATTTGATATATAAAACGTACTTATTATTTAATAAATATAAATTCTTTTATACCTTTTTGTCTCTCTATCTATTAAAATATGTAAACATCGTCTATGCGTACTTATGTGCTACTGCCTCCATGGATAAATTAATACCATTTTGATCATCACCATACATGGATAGTTATAAATATTATTTAATAGATAAATATGATAATAATTATATTATTAATTTTAAGGGACCATGAAAAAGTTATAAGAACCAAAAACACTAAACTGAACCATTCATGGAAAGCATAATAGTTAACACAAAAATGTAGATTTTAACAAACCATGTTAAATAAACATGTGATAAAAAATTATAATGGGTTAATATATAGAAATATATACATTGATATGGTTCTAGTATAGTTAAAAACTTATTTATTATATAGTATTTTTTAGTGTTCATGAACCATGTAGGGGTTTACAGTGAGGGTTTTATATAACATCAAAATTTTTCAGAGGGTTATTTATATTTCAATTTACATTGGGATAAATGAATTATCATTCATTCATAAACATAGTATATTTTATTCTACAATATTTACATATGTTTTTTAAAGTGTTCATTCCTTTTTTCACATCTTCGGTACTCATAGAGACAAAAATAATGATTTTTAGGAAAATCTAAAATTATTTCTCTTTTTTTGTGAATATTTTTACTCCATAACCATTTTATTAGAGAAATTATTGATGATATAAATAAAATTTAAATGATTCAAAATTTTATTTTTATATAATAAATGAATTTATTTAATCCCCTTATAAATAAATCTTCTGTTCACTTTTAAAATTGGCCATTTATGACTTTCTTTACAAAAGTAACAAAATAATGTTTCTTAATGTTTACAACATGAGAATATTTTAATTCCATAAAACCATTTCTTGACAATGAATATTAAATTATATGTTTTCAGGGTTTTTAAAATAAAATTACATTCCCATTATTCTAGTATTTTTTAGTTTTTGGAAGTTATACCCAGAATAAGACATTTCTTAATTCTTTTCAACACTTCTATTTAACTATTTTTAGAAAGTGTTTTTATTCATTTTCAACAAACTTAATCAATTTTTGTTAATAACTTGGTATATTTTATAATGATACCATACACATTATATCTCTAAATTTCTTATAATTATAATTTTTTGTGGTTTTTTCATGAAACCCATTTCTTTCCCATATGTTTATTATGCTATGATAAAATGAATATATTTTTTGTTATTTTATAGAACACATATGTATGGATTTAAATATGTGAAAATTGGGAATTTAATTACATATCCCTATAATACATGTGGTAAATATTGATATCTCATGTGATAATATGAAATGGAATGGGGAGTGAACCCAATACATTGTGGGACTCTGTCTGGTATGGTTATGGGAATAAGGAGGGAACCCAATAAAATATGAGAATATATCCACTATGTTATAATAGTCAATAAAGGGATACTTGACTATGGAAATGAGTATATATACTAATTTTAATTCTATAAATCTTTGTCTCATTATTATGACATTCTCTCATGGGTGATGACTGATTATTAATGATTCAACGATAAAACTGTCATTTTTTATTAGAGGGAAAGTATGTACATAATTATTATTAGATCAAAATAATAACTTGTTAGTATATTTTTTATTATTATTTCAAAATATATTGATAAAAATTTTATATTTAAATATGTGGAAGAATAATATAACTTTAAAAATCATTGTCAATAAAATTACCTCTTCCTCATGTATCCTCCTTTGGCTTACACATTCAGACTTCATAGGTTGGACTTTGTTTTGGACAAAAACCACTAAGATGTTGTGAGGAGAGTTGGTATGTAATTTTGGTAGTTATTAGTTGAAAAATGTTGCATAATGTGTTTGAATAATTGAGTATAAGAGGTTAAATTTTATAACTGAAAGGAGTGACACCCATGTAAATACCATTATGGTAAAAATAATTTAATGTCAATTTCCAGGGAATGTGACAGAAAATAAGGCCATTTTAAAATTTATGTTTATGGGATATTTAAATTCACTAAACTAGTCAAATAATTATAATTTTTCTATATTATAATCATTATCAATTTATTTAATCACTTTTGAACAATTTAAACCTCTATTGAGAGGACTTAACTTTTACCAGGGTAACTTTCCTATATAACCTAAAATAAAATAAAATAAATTATAAAATTTGAATATTTTGATACCAAATATATATTCCAATTTTCTTGATTCAATTTATAGATGTTGAAATAATTAATTTACATTTGAGTGTGAAAAATTCAATGGAAATTAATTTTTTAAGTGTTGAATCTTTAAACATAAATATTAAGATACACCAAACTAATATATAGAATTAATTACAACAGATGTTATTAGTTTATAGTTACAAATAAGTGTTTTATGAATTTATAATAAATACTAAAATTAATGTATCATTATTAATAAATTAGTTTAGTAAAAGGAAAAAATTATTTGAATAAAATATAACATAGGTTCCAAAACTATCACATTGGGTGTCAAAATTAAACATGCTAGTTTTCAAATGATTAATTTTTATAATTAAATAATTCATTGGATGATTCAATTGTTTCATATTTTTTTTAAAGATTATACTATATTGAGGTCATAAATTTTATAGAATTTTTATAAACTTGATTTTAATTACTCACTAAAAAACCAATCGTTTAAACAAATATCACAAAAATCACCTAAATCAAATTTTGAAATTCTAAATTAAAAAATCATTTTTCAAATTTATATTATAAAATTTTATAAATAAAATATATTTTAATATTTCTTTCCATGTGGGGCATAAGTTAATTGGTATTATGTCATATATATTGAATTTTTCATTGGAAATATGATCCCAGTGTAAGTAAATGGAGGTCCAAAAGGGAATATGGCCCAAGGAGTAGGGATATTAAATATTATAGAGAATACATCCATAAAAAGGAGGTTTGAGATAATCTCATGAGTAATATATCACCATGATGATTTACATGTAGGGTTGGTGATGTTGTGTTTGAACCAATATGGGATGTCTTATATATCCTAATTTAAAAGAATTAAATCCCATGTAGACCAAATTTTACAGTTTAAGGTCATCTTCTAGGACCATACTGGGTAGTTTTCAATATTCCGGTGTGGAAATTTTCATGATGATTTAAATTATGTGACTAGTATATTGGATATAAAATTTAATGTCATGCCTCAAGGATCAATGTGACTTAAATGATGATACAATAGTGTATTAATAAAGGCTTACAAATGTTGGTCTTTACAGATGCATAGCCAAATTAGTGAAATTGGTTAATGTGGAGAGATAGTTGTGTCTTACACCTAATTAGAGGCTTGAGTTACTACTCAGGAATTATGGGGGTAGTATTTTATTAACGAATAAGTATTATCATACTAGATCTTGGTCACAATAGTAATAGTTATTTCCCGAGTACCATTTACTCTCCATGAATCCCATGAAGACTCATAGTTATGAAATTATCAATCGAATCCATCTTATGGCTTATACCTAGGAAGGAATCCTATAGATACATTATTAACATTTAGAATCTTGATCAAGGATGGTTATATAGAACAGGTAGAGTTCACTCCATTATCTTAAACATTTTGGCCCACATTATCAAGGGGATACGTGAATGAAATTCTTTTGGGCCCTTTAATTTGGTCCAAAAGTTAAGGTTCTTCCTATAAAAGAAATTCATGATGAAAGGAGGCATACATTTATTTTCCCAATATATTAATCATTTATTATTATTGTTATTTTTAGAGGACTAGAAAAATGGATTCACATATAGAAGATTTGTGTGAAAGGATACCCAGCCACAAAAATTTAGGTGTTTAGGGTACTTTGGTAAGATAGAAGAATTTGGGAGTTCGCCCATGTCTAATACCTAGACATGACCTATCCCTGGTGAGGGTTGAGTGAAGAAATCTCACCATGGTGAATGGATCCAGAAAATTGCTCCATAATAATACTATGGAGAGGTGTTTCCCTATTGATACTTTGGAGTAGTTTCTCCCTAGTAATACTAGGTCAATATTTCACACTAATGATACTATGGTGATGTGGTTCCCATGTGTTAAATTTGATAGTTTATGCACTAATGATACTAGGTTAATGGGATTTCCTAATGATATAAAATTTTAATGGATTCTCCAGAGTGGTTAAGGGTCTCTACTAATTCTTTTAGATATATAAAACTATAGTATATCACCTAATAAGGGACCTTTGACCTAGTATAGTAAATACAGGGAGGAGATCGTTTCTTCACATTATTTTTTAGGTATTTACCTTAGGGAAACCAAATGAGACACTATTTTGATTAATTTCTCTTAATGTAAGGCTTAAATAGGCTTCTTGATGGTATTTCAGGATTTGGTAATAACACTAATTCATGTAGATATTTAAGTGATCTCTTAATTTTATAAAAGGGTTACAAATGAGGGGTCTAATGGTCCTATTTATTGGTATATATGGTACCATATGTGAATATGGTTTGGTGAACAAGGGGTTCACATAGTTTGACTTGGGAATGTACCATGAATACATAATTCATGCATATAGGTAAACTTGGTAAGATATATTTGGTAATGTTTAGATATTTTAGGAAATATCATGGTGCATTTCCCAAAAATAATCATTCACGATTCTATAGAAGTCACCCATCTTTAATATATCCATCCTTTACAAAAAATAAATCACCAAGATATTTAAATTTTTTAATATTTTATTTTGAGATACTCTTTTTAAAAGAATCCTTAAATTTTATATTTAATAGTGTTTATATTTAAAATAATTGATAATTATTATTTAGTGGTTGTTCTTATTGAAACCGCTATTATGTATTATTTAAAATGAATTGATTTGTCTTCCATTACATATAGGTCATGAACCAAATCACATAACTAATTCCTTTTCACATGTTCCCCCTTCATGGATGTCCTCATATTATCTTCCACACTAACATCACCACCATTCATCGCCAACCTATAATTTTACTCAACTATTACATCACTACCCTCCATTGTTTACTTCTACAATGGTCATCCTCATATCCTCCTCAACTCCAAAATTCCATCCTTCCATAGAAAATATTAATTACGGTTCATATCATATCATCCTCTACTCCAACACAACCATATTCACCTAAATATTCCATTTGATATTAACATCCAAGGGTCTCCCCCCACACCCTTGTGGTTATCAGAATAATGTTATAATAGTGACTTATCAACTAATTTTTATTCATTATTGAAAAATAATATATTATACACACCACTGATGAATTTTCCATCTCTGTAAGTGGGTTCATATCTAATAAAGGGGACTCAACTTCTTCACTTCTCATTAAAATTCCAATCCATCATTTTATATTTTTCCCCTATAAAAACTAGTTTTCTCTACATCATGGTAAAATTACTCAAAATCATCAAGCATTTATGTATAGTTTCCAAGAAAGTCACAAAAAGGAAGAATTTATCTCATTGATCACTGTTAAGATAATGATAAGTTTCTTGGATATTTATCCATTGGATTTTGGAATATTGGGTAAAACTATAGTCAATTAGGTTATAAAATTATATTATTTTACTAATTACTAGACCTGGAACCCATTATGGATTATTTTCACTGATTTGGTTAAAATTACCATGTCATGATACAACACAACGATTTTTCTAAATATATACTTTTTACGAGGTGTTGGGTTTTCGTTAATTGATAACTAGTATACATTGTTGGATCCCTAAATGAACAATTATCCGTGGCCAATATTATGACATGTGAGGCTGGTGTAAGATAAACAATTAGCCTATTTTTGAATGGTCTATTTTGAACATTAAATTATATATGTTTAGAAGTGAGTTAGTTTTTTAATAATATTTTAAATAAAAAAATAGTTTTATGTAAATTTTTTAAAAATATAATTTTAATGGATATTTAAAAAGTATATAAATGGTTTTAATTATTTCTCTTCCAAGGTAAATGTTTTGAAAAACCAAATAACATACTATTTTCATTGCTTATAAAAATTTTATTTCATTGCTTATTTAAATACTAATTGTTATAGTGTGTTCTGATAAAAAAATTAACCATTTTATAATGTATGTGTAATTCCTTATTGTGTATTATAGAGTTCTTTCTTGTGCTCTCTATTTTTAATGTGTTTATTTATATATGGTGAATTGTTACCCTTTGTTTTTATAATATTTATTACCATAATTCATACCCTTTAATATATGTTTTCTTAAATGGTTGTATTGTTTGGTTGTTGGATTTATGGGTGACTTGTTATTTTAACTAAAATTAATTCATTAATATTACATATTTATATAAATATATAATTATATATAACAATATATTTTTAAATGAAGTCTATTCTTGAAGTGGTTTATAGATGGTAGACACTTCACAACTTAGGAAAACCATTTTACTCCTTCTATTGAGAATAAACCCAGGCTATAGGTGAGTTGATATACCAATTCTATATAGGTTCTAATGGATTCAAATTATTTATATGGTAATCTTACAAATGAAAGTATACAATGAGTATAAGATAGTTTATATAAAAATACTACATGTGGTACACTTCTTCACATATATTCTATAATTGTTTACGATATTATAATATCTTATTACACATTAATTCATTATAATTAATAATGTTGAGGATATTGAGGTATTCTGAATTCAGAACATGACTTAGTTACCATCAGTAAACTATTGGAATACCACTATTAGTAGGAGGTATTGCAATGTGGAAGTTATATTTTCATATATATATTTACTAATTTTTTTAATTCATATTTTAATTATAAAAAATATAATAGATGGGAGGGAGATAAATATAAACCAGAAAATGTTTGGAAATTCATTGGCTTAACAATAATCATCCAATTTTATGTATATGGTGGAAATTCAAGGATGATGCATGCATCG
Organism: Viscum album; assembly: GCA_963277665.1. NCBI lineage: Eukaryota > Viridiplantae > Streptophyta > Magnoliopsida > Santalales > Viscaceae > Viscum > Viscum album. Next base: position 1,976,929,156 of record OY728146.1, on the reverse strand, counting down.
AAGGAAATATTCTACGAATGTTGGCATATGAGGTGGGGTCCCTCCACATTCATTATTACAATTAAATTAATATTCAATTATCAATTAAGAGTGATTTTTATGATATTATGATAAAGTTGAAATAATACTAATTTATTCATATATGATTAAATTGAATATTATTTCATAGTATGTTAACAATATAATGAATTTCATTTATTTTATTTGTATATGTTCTTATATTTTGATGCGTTTGATGTGATTTCTTATCCTTGTATGATAAAAGAATAGGAAATAATTGGAATAATTTTATTCGTTTACTCTCATATAAATTTAATGAAACATATTTATTAGTTTCAAATATGAATGATAATTCCCCAAGGGCCTATATAAGAACCAATGGATGGATATTGTTTATCATAACTGAAACAAATCACTTAAGGTACATTTTTCTATATCAATATCTCATTAATATAATCTTAATAACTTCTCATTAATTATTTAAATAATGTTTTTTAAAGTAATATATATGTGAACTATGACTAGTCATGAGAATTAAGTGATTCCTTACTCAATGAGGTCTAACAATTTCTCCAGGAAATGGGATTCCATGAAATAATTTAATTTATTAAAATATATATATCTATACCAATTCATGTCATATTTATTTTATAAATATTATTTGTATAATTTTTAATACATTTAAAGGGGTTTGTTCATCTTTTTGGATTGAGGGAGATATATTTTTGTTAGACCAGATTATACGAAATAAACACAAGAGGGGGATGAATTGTGTATTTAAAAACTTCTTCGAGAAATCTTGATGACAATCAATTCTATCCTTTTATCTTTATCATATTGTTTATACAACAGAAATAAACAGATATCATAACACAAAGATTTATATTAGTATGGTGCAAAAAGATCACTAAGTCTACTCCACCAATGCTCTTCTCCATGATCTTGGTGATTTTCACTAGTCAGTACACTTTTTAAAAGATCATCCACAACTGAGTGCAGGCAGTTGACACCTTTACAGTTTAAAGCTAAAACATAGCCTTCTGATTCAAAATATATAACTGGTCAAAAAAGCATAGTACGAGAATATGGTACTCGAAATAAAAGGGAATTTGTTTTAAAATAATTTCCAATTGTTCTTCACAGTTGCAGTAGTACACAACTGACAGTATATGGATCGTTGTCTTTAGAAATAATGTTTTTCAGGTAAGAGCGGTTCTAAATTGATGCGGCTACAATTTTATCTTGAAATGAAATCGATAACTTATCAATAGTAGACTTACAATTGATCTTAATTGTGGAACAAGTAAATCTTCAACGTTTCTCTTTCTGATATAAAATAGAATATGATCATTCTTTGTAGCAGCATATCAATAAAAGATCTTTTTAAAGAATCACCATATATTTGTTTTTGTGAAACTCAATTATCTCTAGATTTGAATCTTATAATTGTAGTGAATTCAAGAGATATCTTATATCCTATATTTTTTGCAAATTCAGATACAAAAAAAGAATATATAGAATAAGGATGAGCGCATTATTCATAAATTCATATCCACAAAAGTCACCAGACAGATCATGATATTCAAATTTTTGAATAAAAGAGCAGTTGTAAATTCACTTAATAATCATCATGAAATACTCCTATTCAATTGATCCTTTGATTCACATATATATGGCTTTAAATTAGTCAAAGGTTCACTTTAAAATTGGGATTTTAATCAAGCTTTAAATCAGCCTGATATTTCACAAAATATCATTGTAAGATAAGTCGCAAATTCAAATCTTCGACACTTGATGAATTGAAACATAGGGTTTCAAATGTATGGTTTCTTACAAACATAAGGTTGACGATCCATACTTTTTTCATCGACTTTTAAACGTATGGTATATGATCCATACTTCTCTTTTCTTCAGAACATAAGGTATATGATCCATACTTTTTGATAAAACATAAGGTTCGTTACAAAATTAGGGATTCTAATCCATACTCTTGTGAAGAAAATATAAGGTTCCATTCTTAAGTAGGGTTATTCATCTATACTTTTCTCATATAAAAATTGTAATTTTCCTTCAAAACATAAATTTATTTACCATACTTTTCTAGAAATGTAAGGTTGATTAACCTTACTTTTCTGAACTCCCGTAAAAAAAATTTAGGATATAATCTTTACGCTATTCCCTCTAATGTATGGTATGAATACTATTTTCAGAACATGCTGGGTAGCTTTATAAACACTTTGAAAAAAATCATGTAAATCATATGCTTTAATATTATTCCAAAATTGGGAATATAAAGAATATTAATTTCCTATAATATACTTAAAGTAAAATCATTTGAATAAAAAATAAGGTTATTTGTGAGAATCAAAATCATTATAAAAATATAGAGTTTTATTGAAACAATACATGCTAAACAATCTCCCCCTTTTGGATGGTCACAAAACCGATAAAACTATTTACTTTTAATTTAGAATTTTTTATGTATAAAAACAATATTTAATTTTTACATTCAAATAGCTCTTTGAAAATACACAATATTGGTTTATCCAAATTTCTCCCCAAAGGTTTTCTATTTTAAAAAAAATCCACCCCCAAAAGTCTATTCAAAAACAAAGTTCTATGCCTTTAAAAAATTGCGTGCTTATACAAATTTCTCCTCATTTTCGTGATATCAAAAAGAATGATAGAATAAAGAATATAACATATTTAATGTATCACTGAATGTATAAGAAAATATTAAGATAAACTATTTATAAATAAAGGAATATGGATTTTTAGGTAGTCTAACATATACATAATCAAAGTAAAAAAACCCATCAAATATGATAAATATGAAATTTCAGTGATAAAACAACATACAAGTACATTAATGAATAGGAATCAATGGTTTTGGGATAAAGGTTTGAAAAATGGTATCTCAGCGATTCTAAACAACATCCTTTAACTCTACCAACTATAACCTTAATATCTTCATAATACCATATCCTAGAGGAATTATCAGATCACATTATTCCTGGGTCAAATGAAGATCTTCAATGAGGTTCACTCTGAAAAAATCATGAAATATTTCTTCCTTATCTATAAACTGATTGATCTTCTCAGTGAATCTTTTCAGTAAAATTCGAATATTTGGTTCATCTAAGGTAAGATTCTCAAAAAGATATTTATGGTTGTCCAATAGAATAAAAAAATGAGTGTTATTACACTATAAATCTTGAAAACTATCATTCATGTTTTTCATTATAGTTGTATTGTCTTGAAATATCTTGATAAAATTAGGAGAAGTACCAGATGTACTTTCTTGACTTTCTCTGATAGTTGAAAACTGTTTCTCCATAAAAAAATTCAGTTCTGTCAAATCTAATTTCAATGAAACATCAGATTTTAATTTTTCAACTTCTTCCAGCAATTCATTCTTAAAAAAATCAACTTATTTCTTTGAAACAGAACTATATTTCAGATTTTAAAATCTATGTTTCTCGTTCTCTAATTTTCTTATTAATGAATAAATCTCTTCTTGAGCTCTGTTAAATTTTTTGACAAGCTCCTCAACATGATTGGACATAGATTCAGAGGCACCCTATGCTTGATTCACAACGTGATCTACCATGATTAGTGGTAAAGATTGAGCGGCTGAGCTCTGTTCTTCATCCTGCTCCACAGGTTTCTCAACTGATTTATCTCTTGAAATCTCCACTGATAATGATTCATTTAGAACTTATGTACTAATTTCAGAGAGATTTTCTTGAATAGGTTGTTCTACATACCCAAATTCTAAATAAAGGTTCTCTTCTGGAGCAATTTAGGCTTGAATTTCTTCTTGAATCTTTTCTTGAATATTCTCTTGAATTTGACTATGTTGTACTAGTTCAATCTGAGTATTTTCAATATATAAAGAGTCAATACGGTCTACAGATTGATCTTTAATTTTCATTCCTATATATTTTTCAATATGAGGTACTTCCTCAGTTCTTTTATCTACCTCAGCCTCAGGAAAAACATCCACTTCTGCTTGAGAAGCAGCTTCCTCCTGTCTTTCTCCTTGAACAGGTTCCCCCACAAAGTTATAACTTAAAATATCTCCTATAATAAGAATTTTCTCAGGAGTAGGAACTCATCCAGTTTGAGATTCTCTATTTGAAGATGTTTGAAGTACTTCTTGACTTTATTTTTAAACATTGAAATATTCTATAACAAATATTAGTCTCCTTGCAGTCGTTGAAACTTTCCCTATTCTGGATTCAACCATACCTTTTTAGACATTTCATGTTGCTCCCCCTTAGCAGACAGTTGATCCTATTCAGCTCCAACGGGCATGATTTTACCATTTATAATTCTCTAAAAAAATCCATGAATTCTTAATGTTCCAGAATTCAACACATTACTATGGTGGCATCTGAATTTCGCATCAATCTGGCTCACCATATCTTTCTTAAATATCAGATTTGATATAACCCTTCAATAAGGATAAAAATGTCTACGAGCCTTAGGTTGATAGAATTAACTCAAATATCTAATCATATATATTGAAAAATTTATCTTTATGTCACTTAAAAATAGAAACATAATATACATATCAAGAAAACTAATCTACTCCTTCTCAGGCATCTTTGGGACTATCCTAGTTTGGATAAATTTAACCTAAATCTTCTGATCGGGATCTAAATATTTTACCAATATTTTCTTCATGTTTGTAGAACAAAACAGAAAAGACATTATGTCCTCATATTTATAGTTTCTATCCCCAATTAAATTCATATCAAAATGAAAAAATCCCTCATTAGGGAAGTTCAATATCCTTGTAATTTCAACAGAAGAGATCGAGAAATCTGTATTTTCGATTTTCACAATAATCGAATCTTCTATATCTCTCAAACTAAATTGAACATTTTTATAGAATCCTCTCAACTGAACTTCATACAAAAATTCAGTGTATTCCTCACTGAATTTGATTTCAATACCTTGAAAGGATAATGCTTCCTTAATCATCAGGTTCTTCTGATATAGCCATTCTATATCGATGACTTTTCCCTAAAGGACTTTCCATCCAACTAAATGATGACGCTTCTCATCACTAGGTACGCCTTCTTTGATTCTCTTTTTTTACCATTTATGTCGAAAATCTCTAAATATTTGAGGTTTTAGGGTTTCGAAGGTGTGAGAAAAGGTAGACGATAAGAGGTAAGGGTTTAAGTATTTCGAAAGGTTTTGACAAAATGAGCGGGTTTGGAATTTGAAACAGGCTCTGACACAGCCTTGATTCCCATGTCATTACATACATAATAATCATTACATAATTTAAAATAAATTAAACCGTATGTGGAATATTTTAAATTTATTACAAAAAGTGTGTAACTTATTTAAAAGATAAGTAACTAAGTTATTTTAAATACTAAAAGTTTAAAAATATTATCAAACAAAATTATCATTAGAATTATATAAAATTTATTTAAAATTAAATAAAATTAGAATTAGAAATAACATTTATTTAAAATTAAATAAACCTAAATCTACTTAATAAAATAAAAACTTATAGTGGAATGTGTTTTAGTAAAAATAACGGCCAATTGAAATTTAGTACTTATAAATTCTAAAAAAATATTTTTTTTAAAAACATAATTTCTTAGAAAATGAAGTCTAATATCAATATGCTTTGTTCTAGAATGATGTATAGGATTTTTTGAAATATTTATAGCACTAGTATTATCACATAAAATAGGTGTATTATTAAAATTTAGTCTAAAGTCCATAAGAGTGTTTTTCATCAACAAAACATGTGCTCAACAACTGCCAGTAGATACATATTCTACTTCGGCTGTTGACAAATCAACTACATGTTGTTTCTTACTAGACCATAACACTAATGATTTTCCTAAAATGTGATAGGTTCCTAAGGTCATTTTTCTATATAATATAAAACTTCCATAATCAGCATCCGAATATGAAATTAAAATAAAGTCATATGTTTTTGGATAAAGAATATATTGAAAAATATTTCCTTTTAAATATCTAAAAAATTATTTTGATAGATGTAAGATTATATTCCTTGGGATTTGATTGAAATATTTCAAAAAGACATACTGAGTATATAATATCTATCCTACTAGTAGAAAGATGTAATAAACTATCAATCATACCTCTATATAATTTTTTGTCAACTAGTTTTCCAGTTTCATCCTAATCAACTTTTATAATAGTACACATAGGAGTTGTATATGTTTTTCTGTTTTCAAGTCCAAATTTCTTTATTAAATCGGTAATGTATTTTATTTCATTCAAAATACTTCCAAAATATTTTTGATATATTTGAAGTCCTAAAAATAAATTTTGTTCTCCCATTATACTCATTTCATATTATTTTTGAATTAAATTTGAAAAATCATGACACACTTTTTTATTTTTTGATTCAAAAATTACATCATCAACATAAATTTGATGTAATAGAATATTAGAATTTATTATTTTATTGAAATGTTTTGGATCTTCCATACCAATAGTGAAATAATTTTTCAAAAGAAAAGAACTTAATCTCTCATACCAAGCTCTATGTTATTATTTAAGACCATAAAGAGCTTTTGTATGTTTAAAAAAATATAGTTTTTGAGAATTTTCAAAACCAGGAGGTTGCTCAGCATAAAAATCCTCTATTAAATAACCATATAAAAAGTTAGACTTTACAACCATCTAAAATAATTTCAAATTCATATGATATGCATAGGATAAAAGGATCTTAATAGCTTCTAATATAGCTACAGGGGAAAATGTCTCATCACAATATATACCTTCTCTCTAAATATATCCCTTGGCTAATAGAATTTCTTTCTTTCTAGTTATGATCCCTTGACCATCTTGTTTATTTCTAAATACCCAGTTTGTTTCAATAACATGATAGTTCTTCATTCATTCAACTAATTTACAAACATCATTTATTTTGAATTGGTTTATTTCTTATTACATTGTAATCATACAACATTCAAAAACTAAGGATTCTTCTATTGACATAGGTTCTAATTGGGATAGAAAGGAAAAAAACTCAACTAGATTTCCTATATTTCTTCTAGTTTGTATTCTTGTGTCGAGGTATCTTATAACAGTTCTTAAAGGGTGATTCTTTAGAGTTCTTGTCTGTCTAGTTAAAACACTATTAGGCTCATCAGTGTCTTATTCTTATGAACTAGACTAAAAAATTTTTATATCATTTTCAAAATCATTTTTAAGGTTCTCAAGTATCATGTTATCATTAGAGTGAGATTCATCAATTTGATTTGTCCTTCTTTCAAAAGAGTCAGATTCATCAAATTTCATATGAACTGATTCTTTTGCAATCATTGACTTTTTATTAAAAAATCTATAAGATTTAGAAGTAGAATAATATCCTAAGAAAATTCCTTCATCAAATTTTGAATCAAATTTACCATGATTTTTCTTTGTGTTAAAGGTTTATACCTTACATCCAAAAACACTAAAGTATTTTACTTTATGTTTTCTATTATTCCAGAGTTCATAGGGTGCCTTTTTGAAAATTAGTCTAATTAAAACTCTATTCATTATATATCAGGTTCATCTTAAAGCTTCTTCCCAGAAATAGTTATGATGACAATATTCATTTAGCATAGTCCTATCCATTTTCTGAATAGTTCTATTTCTTCTTTCAGAAATTCCATTATGTTGAGGTGTTATTGGTTCAAGGAAGGTTTCTTTAATACCTAAATTTGAGGAAAAGGAATTGAATTACTGATTCTCAAATTTTCCACCATGATCATTTCTTAATAAAATTATTTTTAAATGTTTTTCATTTTGAACAGCATTGCAAAACTTTCAAATATAGTAAAAGCTTAATTTTTATATTTTAGAAAATATATCCAAGTAAATCTAGAATTGTCATCAACTAAAACATATACATATAATTTACCTGCCAAATATTCTACTCTTGAAGGTCCAAACAGATCTATATGTATATGTTATAATGGTTAAGATGTAGTAATTTTTTTAATTTATTTTATGGAAGATTTGTGTTGCTTTCCAAGTTGACATGAATCACAGAATCTGCCACTATCAAATTTAAGACTAGGTAAATCAGAAATTAATTGTTTCTTAGACAACTTATTTAAATCATAAACATTGTAATGTGAAATTATTCTATTCCATATCAAATATTAATTTATTTCATTAGTCAAAAACTCAATTTTTTTACCCAAAGAATTTAATTCTAAGGTATAAAAATCGTCAGTTCTAGGTGCTATAAATTTAAGCAATTTATCTATAAAAATTGAACAGCACTTGTTAGAAAATCAAAAAAAATAACCATCATCAAAAAGTTGAGAAAAACTTATTATGTTATGTTTCAATCATTATACATAAAGTAATTTATTGATTGAGACAACTTATGAATCTGCAACAGTTCCAATACCAATAATTATTCCTTTGGAATCGTCATTAACAGTGATTAATCCACCATCCTTTTGAGTTAAGGTATTAATATTCGATGAGTTTTCAATCATATTCATGGATAAACCACTATAAATTTACCATATTTATTTTAATCTTATGTGACCTTCTTCCTATAAAGGAATTTAAACAATGGTTTTTTTGTTCCAATATTCTCTTGGGTCCATCAGTGGTATCTAACAATGATCTGGGAATATAAATTTTCTTTGTTTTTTTTTGAAATCATTGGAGTCAAATAAACTATTTGAAATAAAGTCCTTTTTAATTCCCCTAATTAGTGGATTTCATAAATAATTGTTTTTAGTTGTATGATCTTTTGTTCCATAATAGTTACAAATTACACCTTCTGTATTTTGAACAAAATAGTTTTTTTATAGTTTAGGTTTCTCACCTTTATTGGTTATTCCGTATCCTTCTTTGTTAATCAAATTCATACCAAGAATTCCATTTAAATCATTTTCTTCTTTTGTAAAAAAGAGAGCTTCAATTTTGTAGGTTTCTACTTCATCTGGCGGTGTTTTGATCTTAATTTCATAATCTCCACTATTTGTGTTAGAGAAGTTATATTTCTCAATTAATTATTTATATTGTTTTAGAAAAGTGTATATTTATCCAAAAATTTCATTGTGAATATTTTTCAGTGATTTATGATTCTTAAATAAGGAATCATATTTTTTCCAGCATATTGCAGTAAGCTGCAAGTTTTTCATTTGAGCAGCTAGGAAAAAAATCAAAATTAGAAGAGTAATAAGATTTTACCTCATTATCTTTAGCCATGAAGAACATGTTTGCTTTTATATTTGAATCTTGTTTTTTTTTGAGTCGTAATTTGATGATTTGTTGGATTCTTTAGAAACACTCCATGTAGATTTCATTGCTCTTTTATCTTTCTATTCATAATCAGTATTTTTGAAAAACTTATTTTTCTTTTCTCCTTTTAGCAGAGAACAGTTAGGTCTTATGCAACCCATTTTCTTGAATTCATATAATCTAACTTCCTTTGTATCTTTCTCATATTTCTTGAAGGATTTTATGAATCCTTTCTTATTTTTTTAAAATTTTCTGAATTTTCTCACCATTTGTACTAGTTCCATTTCTGAATAAGATGATTCAGAATTTTCTTCCTTTCTGATCTCTTATTTCATATTTCTTCTTTTCTTCTGATATGTAACTTTAAAAGTATTATTTTATCTTATTATCAAGGCTTTATTCTCACTAGATTAATCTTCTATATCATCTTCCTAAATCATTAGGGTTCCAATAAATTCTCTTATAGTTAAATTTTTAACAGTTGATGATTGCCTTATGGTTGTTGATATCCCATTCTATATGGTTGGTAGTACTCTCATTACTTTTAATGATTGATCTACTTGGTTGATTGGATATCCCAAATAAGTAACATTTTTTATTATCTCAGTTAGCCTTCCATTCATTTGAGTGATGCATTCTTCTTCAAGCATTCTAAATGTATCAAATTTCAGCTTTTATGTAGCATACCTCGTTTTTCTGACATTTTTAGTTCCTTCAAAAGCAACTGCAATTGTTTTCCACATCTCATAAGTAGCTGCGCACTGAGATAATTGATTAAATTCATCTTATCTTAGACCACAGATGATAGTATTCATGGATTTTGAATTTATGTCATACTCTTTTGTAGTAGCTGCACTCCTTGTTTCAGGTTTCTCAAGAATTTCATAAGGAGTAAGAATTGTTTAGTAACCTCTATATCCAAGTCTCTTTAGGTAGATGATCATCCTCAGTTTCCAACATCCATAGTTTTCACCATTGAAGTACGGAAACTAAAATTTTATTACAATAACATTAAAAATTTGTTAAAAAAAGTTAAAATTTTATAATTAAGGATGATCACAAAATCATTAATGAATTTGTTGATAAATTTTATAGAATATATTGAAAGTATGATTTTATAAATATAAAAACAAAACTTTGATAATATATATTTGAAAATTATGAATTTATTTAATTTTTAATTTATAATTTAAAATATATAAAAAAATAAAACATAAAAAAAATATATTATTGTATACACAATCAGTTTTAATAGGAAAACAATTTGAATAACCCAATTGTAAAGAAATTGTCGTAAAAAATTCAAATGTAACGGTAAATTAAAAAATCATATTAAACAAAACTGGTCAATTTATATCAATTAAAGTCAGTTTTAATGGGTTAATAAAATAAATATTAATTAAACACATAAGTTAGACTAAGTCGTTAAGTGAATAAAATATACATTAAAAAACTAAGACCATATGTCCAAAAAAATATTTAAATTAGGTCACCAGTCAAAAAATAAAAAAAATCCATTATGAATTAAATGAATAAAAAATATACAAAAACATATTCATGAATAAATATTTATAAATAAATAAACATATAAAATATTCATAAATCACATAATAAAAATTCCTCTTTCATTTTAATTTATACTATATAATCAATAAATAAAAATATATGTTTTAAATTGAGTAAACCAAATCAGGCATGAGTTGGTATTTTTTCACACATCCATATGACTTGCCCTTAAATAAATTCAGTATCAATAAATCATGTTTAATTATAATAAAAAAAATAAGGACTTATGTTATTTTAAATTTTAATCAAAATAAAATCATCACTAAGAGTGGACTCTCCCCCACCACTCCACTGGTATTATGGGTTGCAATTGAATCCTCTTTAAGATATAATGATGTCTTGTCACTTGATACTAGTACTTAATAAAGAGTGTCCCTTGTAAATCTTTAGGAATAATAGAGTAAATGAGTAATATTTGGTGGTTTTCTCTAATAATTAGTATTTCATTCTTATAAAAGAGAAGGAAAAAAATTTTCGTTGACAAGGGATTTTGGAATGGTTTCTCACCCCATGGATCATCTATTTTATTAACATGAGATACCCATTCAAATAATGTATCATACCTTTTAAGATTAGATAGAATGTTTTCCTAAATAGGTATCTCTTCTCGGATTTAATCATGTTCATCAGACCAAACCTAATCAAATCAGTCGTCCATATAATACATTTGCAATGAATAGATGTTTCTATTAGATTGAATTTAATCTGATCCATGGTCTAGAAAATACCCTTTCTATAAGCTAGTTCCACCCACTAGATACACCCTTTTAGGATTGGGCATGAACAATTATGTCATAACCTCTTCTTCATATCTAACTATTCTATTAAAAATACCACTATTAACATTGCTTTGATGTGTTGTGTGAAGTGAAAAATTCTCAATTATATTACACATTGTGTGATCGTGCATTCATGATTGAATAAATTATCATGCACTATCCCACTATAAGATTTTAACCTCTTAAATTATCATTGTTAAATAATAATAAATTAACCCCCTTTATAAGGTTTTCCCCTTAAATCCCATTTTTCAAAATGATATATCATCCTTGTATCCTCCTTTTGAAAACAAATAAAACAAAAAATATCTCACCATTTTAAAATATTAAATATATAATTTTATTTTAAAGATCAAAAACTATACGTTATTAGAAAAAACAACTTTCATAAATTAAGTTACCCTATGATTTAAACCTTTACATATCTTCAATAAATCAAATATTAATATAAAAATAGGTGGACACTACCTTAAACATGTAACTCTTTTTACTAGTCAGATTCATTTTATACAGGTATCTTTAGAATCCTTAATTCATCATCTACTCATAAATATCATCAAAATGATGTGTATATTATTCTTTTGGAAGTAGATATTCCATAAATACCTGCATCATAGTGTATGATTAATATATATATATATATCGCATGGTATGACATGCATGGTTTTAAGGCATATCAACTTCCATTTTATCATATTGTAAGGCATATTAAAGTGATAATATGTCACTAAATTTATTAGGAATTGTATATTATGACTCATTTTGATAGGATATGACATGCTTGTATAGTTGTACAATATATGATAGTGTTTAAATATCTACCAGTTAATGCTATCATTAAACGGATGGAGGAAACAAAGGGAATTTATAAGATGAATGAATTCTGCTAAGGGGATATAAGAGTTGTAAATATATGTTTCATTTAACTCATGTGTTATAGAATGAATTAATGTATGCAAGATGCTTGAGAGGTTTACAAGGGAGCCATCACATGGGATGGTTATGGGATTAAGTTAAAAGTTATTGAAAATATATGATTCATTTAACACATAAGTTATAGAATGAATAAATGTATGCAAGATTCTTGAGAGGTTTATAAGGGAGCCATCACTTGGTTCTTGAAATTATGGAATGATATTAAAAAATTAATTATTTTAAGGGTGTGGTTTATAATGACTGTATGTAGTTAAATTCATATTAATAAATATGGATGGAGTATAAGGTTAAAAGGTAATATATATATATATATATGAATTTAATATTGAATTTAATATCATATAATTGTTTATTAATATAAATATTAATCCACGATGATGAAGAAATATTATAAATTGATTATTAATCGACTAATTCTTAGTGAATGAATTGAATCTTAATGATTCTATTATTACAAATTTTATACTTTCCTAGTCCTTAGTAATGGTGGTTGGGTTTTAAGTAGTATGTTAGCTATAGATGGAGTCTAGGGATGGAATGTTTCTTTTATAATGGTTGTGTGTTATATATATCATTATAGTTGGTTATTTCTTACACTCCACCACACAAGTCAGTTGGGGTAGCTGACACCCATGCATAGCCTTAGGTTTAAAGTTTTTCCAAACATCTAGGTTATTGAGGATATAAATGGTTGACTAATACGTCTACCCCACACTCTCTTCCATAAATATAGTTTATATAGTAATATTCATATTGTGGTGGCTTATAGTTATAGGATATGTGCTCATATAAGATATAATGGCTCTAAGTTATGATATACATATATATATGGATTTTGGAAGCTTAAGGTTATAGTGTAGGCATGTATCTAGGATATAATGAATTATGGTTTTTATATGTGCACATACGATTGTGTTTTAAAAACTTAAGGTAATCATATATTTAAATTATATATGATGTATATTGGTATTACTAAATGATTATGGGGATGTGATGCTAATGTGGTTGTCATTATGTGGATGTGTCTATAATATATTTTCATGAGTGTGTAACATGACTTATGGAGGTGATTAGAGTGTCAAGATATAAGTCATTGGGGTTTTGAGTGACCAGTTCAGTGGTGTCACACCTATACCTCTTAATTTCTTTAATATTTTAATTATTTCATAATTTTTTCCCTTTTATTTAAGTTTCATAATTTTCAAGAAAAAAATATAAAATTTAAAAAAAAACTTTGTACACAGTTTGAATGCATGGTCATCATACGGTTTAACAAACCATGCATATGGCCCTTAAGTAGGGTCTCTAGTGGTTTATATTTTAGTGTAACCAGGTGCCTTTAACTTATATAGGGAATTATGTTTTCATTTTTTAACATTAATTGTTAGTATAAATGGGTAGTGCACAATTATTTGAGACCATGATGGGTTACCCTTCTGTGGGAGTTCTCTAGCGCACAACATAAACATAATTAATAGGGACCATGTGATAAGTATGTGGGTTTTTCTAAAATTTTATTGAACCTTTTTTTAAAATTTACTGCATGATTTTTCCAATTGTGCGGCTAAACCACATAGGTTCCCAGGGTTCCCAGTATATGGTGTAAAGTTGGTGCATGACTTACCAAACCGTGTATCCAAACCATATAGCCTACTTAGAATTTTAAAACCATGAAATTACCATTCTACCTCACCTAGATTTTAACCCCTAATCTACTCCATATCCTATTATAAAACTTCCACTCTATGTGAAACACCTACCTCCATTCTTGTCCATTATATAGTGAATCCAAGGGGTTTCTCCAAGGTTAGGACTCGTCTAATCTATACCTTCCTTTCTCTTTTCATTGTTTTCCACTTCCCACTATGTTGTGTGTTTATTTTTCTAAGTGGTGAGGGTTTGACCTTGCACCTTGTTATTTTTCATGTTTAGGGTATGCGGATTGCCTTATAGGTTTATTTTACCCCGTATTAAAAGTTCTAGAACATTTTTACTTGATTTGAAGTAGGTTTCCCATTTATTAACCTTTAAATTCTATAACCATGATTAATTTCTTATTTAAATTAATTTTTTCTTAAAAATTGATAATATTTAATATATATGAGTATTATTAGAAAAGTAAACAAGGTTTTTACATTGTTTTCATAAGAAGAAAGGGATGATTCGCTTTTTAAATGATTATTTTAAATCTATTTTACTTAATGATGCACGTTATATGATTGATAAAATGATAAAATAGATTTTATTAATAATTTTTCATATTTATATATTTTTTTCAGATCTAAGCTAATTTTAACTATTTGTTCAAGTTTAAAAGTTTTTGATTCGTTCTTTAAAAAGGTATCATATAAGTTGGCTTTCAAAGAATTTTTGGGAGGACCAGTTAGAAAATTAAATGAAGGGTTTTCTTGATAAAAAACTCTTGGAATATTCTCTTAATTTGAATTATCTTGAAATGGGTGATAATGTCCCAAATATTGGAAAATTTTATCATATTTATGAATCTATTAGTGATGAGTTATTCCTAATAGGGTGTCTTGAGGGAGAGGATATGTTTATGGTTTATACTTAATGTAACTAGAATGTATGTGAATTTATATTTTTATCATTGTTTTTTACTACTTATTGGCTCCCCTCCCACCAATTTTATTCATCATGGGAACCAAGAGTATATGGTGGAAATTTTGTTAACACTTACAACTCTAGCTTAGTATTATACTATATCTATAGACCATTAGTGTGAATTATTCCCGGCTTTGTGAGTTTTCCACTCAGTTATTCTAGGTAAGGCATGACCAAGAATTAGGTAGGTTAGATTGAATCAGGTGTGATGATATAGTAGATCATGTTTAGTATGTTCTATATTTGTTCCTCAACTCCTAGGTATTCCCATGATCACTCATACTTGGATTTTTTATATAGATTATGCTTTCTTTATTATTGGGATAGTTAGATCTGATTTTTGTTGCCCCTATTTTCATGTCTTGTTGTTGATATTGCCAATATTATTATTATTATGATCACTACTACAACTAATAGTATTATTATTATTATTAATTTTTATTCTACCCTATTACACATAACCAATGTTTATTTTCTATTAAATTATTGAATAAATGTTTTAGAAATTTTTTAAAATCCTTTTTACTAACTCTTATACATGACTATTTTAAAGGAATTTTTTTTAGAAATGATTTAAAATTTATATATTAAATGGAAATATTTGAAAAGAATAATTAAAAATAATTTTGATTGATATTAAAATCTAAAAGAGGAATACTTATGTTTGTAAATTTTCTTTGAAAATGGAATGAATTGGATGTTTTATTTAGTGGTAATACACGAGGTATGGTTTTCTCTAGCATGCCTACCGAGTCTTATTTCTCACACTTATATAATTTTCAGTTTAAAATCCATATCTTGGTTATTCGTTGATCTCCATTGATTGATGGTGGTATTGAGGGTGGATAGTTATCTTGGGATCATGCAAAGATAACATCAAGTGTTTTAGGTATTCATTTTAGTTTTGTATCTGTCATTTATCTACCAATACATCCATTCTCATGTCAAAATCTCTTTAATTTTATATGTGTTGACCTCAAATATTTTTATAATCTCAATTATTCTTCAATATGATTTGATAATCCCAAATAATATTTATCTATATATTAATTCTTTAAATATATGAAATCCTACTGTTGAGTTGAAAAATATTAAAATGATCATTGGAATATGTTAATCAATGTTTATCTATGTTTATACATGCATTGAAATAATTCTAACTCAATTTGGAATATGTTAATAAATGGTTATCTGTGTCTATACATGATTTTAAATAATTCTATCTCAATCTGGATATTTTTTGCATAGAACAACTACTAATAGAGTAAATCTATCGATATGCATAAGTCCACCGGTATGCACAACGACTACCAATAAGGCTAAGTACACCAGTACACAAGTCTACTACTATGGATAAGGTCACTGTTACACCTGAGCCATAGATAGAATAAGTCTACCGGTATACAGAAGTTGACTGATACAGACCTACTAATATGAAGTCCACTGATACATACAGACAGACAGACAACTACCAATATGAAGTCCACCGATACAGAGAGACACCGACAGACAGCTACCGATACAAGTCTGCTGATATAGACAGATGACTACCGCTATAAATTATACAGATAGAAGAAGCTACTGATAAAAGGATCCACCGATAGAAGGATCTACTAATACAGAGAGCTACCATTATAAAGAGTAACAGCTACCGAAACAGAAGAGATACTGATACAAGCTCACTGAAACTAAGATCTACTGATACCATCTCACAGTTTCTCTAAACTCTATTTTTATTTTTTTATTTAGCAATAGTCATATTTGATGTTTTTAATGCACCTGCTATTAATTAATTATAGTGGTTGGAATTTCAGGAACCTTACCTCATACCAATAAAAAGGTAATCATTCCCATTACCGGTGTTGAAGATATATAATGAAGAACCTCGAAAGCATCGAAACATATAATACAACAATACAAGAAATGATTAGTCTTTACATGCACATACGAGATAATATTTTGGAAATACACAAGGACTCACATGCATAGAAGAAGAAGGAAGAACACATACTAAATTCATAAAACCTAAACATTCAAGGAGAAAAGAACTTTCGTGATTTCACTTTCACTCAAACTGATCATACTGATCAACCTAGACCTGGAAGTCAAATACAAAAATGACACTCTTTTTCTTGACAAAAACCAAAGAAGAACTCAAAGCATCATCTACATCAATCTAATGAGTCTAGAGCTTCACTCAAAACACATAGAGCATTCTAAACTCTTCTCTATCTCTTTAGCTCTATCGTGTTTCATTTATTTACATTTTGAGCAGTGTGTGCTCTATATTTTTAGCCACACACTGTCTCATGTACTGAATAGGAGGATTTATAAATCATCACTCAATATTTCTCTATACTCTTGTATCCCACTGTGGATAGTGGTAGAGGTCAGTGTGACTTGGATAGCCTATGTGCTATTGTTTTTTGCCCATGTAGAACTGTGGTAGAGGTCATAGGACCTGGACAGTCTTTGTTCTGTTGTTAACCCCAGTCCAGGGTGTGGATAAAAGTTTATATAAATTATTTGATAGGACAATGTCTCAGCTTGAGACTGAACCTCTTGGTTAAAATGGTTGTGCTTATTTATTTTGTTTTAAACTATATTGAATATTCCACTGTTAAGTACATTAAATATAAATCTATTTTAAAGTAACTATGATAGTTAAACATTCAAGTGTTTGTATATATAATAAACCTATAGGTTAGTTTCAAAAGATAATATAATATTCATATTATATTAACTGAGAACTAATCAATCTCTTGATAACCAAACTGACCCTTTACTGAAATATATATTCACTATAGTTTAGCTTATTATTCAATTTGGGAGGTTTTTTAATAGAAATATTTTTTAACAGAAGTTTTAATTGGAACTTAATTCACCCACCTCTTGATTATCCACTCCAACCAACATTTGGTATTAGAGGCAGTTCTTAATAAAATATTTCCAAATACTCTGTTTTTCAACTGTGATTTTAGTTGTATCTTAAAGATCTTAAATTTCTATTAGTTATAGATTTTATCTCTTTAAATATTTTCCAAAATATAATTATGGATAATAGATTATAAGGTGATGCTAACAACAGACCACATTTCTTTAATGGTGTTAATTATGCCCAAAGGAAACTAAAAATGAAAATCCATTTAGAAAGTATAAGATTTTATATCTCGACTACTATAGAAACTCATTATAAGATTCCATAAACTTAAAGAACTACTTGAGATGAACCTACTAAAACTGCTTACAATAACAATTGTAATGCAATGAATGCCTTGTACTGTGATTTAGGAGATGAAGAATTTAATCGAATATTTTCTTGTAAAACTGCTTATGAAATCTGGGATACTTTGGCTATTTCTCATGAGGGAACAACTAATGTTAAAGAAATGATATTTAATAACTACACTATTAAATATGAAAATTTTAAAATGAAGCCTGATGAACCTATTTCTGACATTTATCTTATGTTCAACGAAATTGTAAATACAATGAGCTCACTTGGAAAAGCAATTCCTGCAAAAGAGAAAATCATGAGGATACTAATATGTCTGCCAGAAAGATGGAGAGGCACTTCAGTTTCAATAAGATAATCGTGTCAAATAAGTTCACTTCATGTTAAAGATCTGATTGGTAATTTAATGATGTATGAAGAAGATCTTAAAGTAAACAAGGAGGAAGATGATGAACCAAAGAGGGAGACAGTGGAATTTAAGTATTCTGCCTTAAAGAGCAAGGAAAAATAGAAAGTTCACATACCTAATGAAATCTCAACAATTGTAAGTTCAGATTATAATAGTGATGTAAAGATGGCTCAAATAGCCAGGAAATTTAAGATTTTTTATAGAAAGAAGATGTTTTTCATAAAATCCAATTACAAGGGAAATCCTGACAATAAAGGTCAGTGGAAGAAAGATTAGAAGAAATCTAACAAGGATGATGAGATAGTCGGTTACGAATGCAAAAGGAAAGGATACATTAAGGTTGACTGTCCAAAATTAAAGTTCAAGAAGAAATACGACTAGAAGGACAGAAAATATAATAAAGTTATGAAAGCAACATGAAGTTCTTCAGAAGACAGTTCAAGTGATTCTAATTCCACTCAAGATGAAAAATCTCAAAATCTAATATGTGTTTCATGACTAACACATCTGAGGTAACTTTGGAAACTCCTGATTTAAATTCTTATTATTCTGGAGATGATTCTAAATCTGAAAACATGTCTAGTGAAGAATTATTTGAATACTATAATATGCTAGAGGAAACTTGCAATGAGTTGAAGGATAAGTACAAGTCATTAAAGAAACATTATGCTTTAACCAGTACCGTTAAATCTGATCTTAGTATAGAAAAGGAAAAGAATGATCAACTATTAAAGGATAACACTCAACTTAAATTGTCTAATGATTAACTTAGATCAGATTTAGAGAAGTTCAAAAATGGAAAGAACACTCTTACTCAAATGTTAGGAAAACAAGTTTAACCAAAGTACACCACTAGTTTGGGATACCAACGTGGAAAAAGACAACTTGTTGAGAATAAATTCATTCCTAAATCTGGATAGTATACTGCTAGTTCTAGTTTTGGAAATTATAATGTTTCAACCAGCTATTCACAAAGTTATAAATCAAACAAATTTTATCATTCAAAATCTTTTGAATCTATTGATTGTATAAGACCCATTAGACAAATCTGGGTACCAAAAGTTTTGCTTGCTAACCTGTCTGGACCCAAGGAAATCTGGGTACCAAAATCATTTTTTGTTTAAACCTGTTTTATAAGAGACCTGCTTGAAGAGTTTCCATAATAATACATGGTACTTGGACAGTGGATGTTCAAGTCATATGACTGGATATTACTATTGTTTCAAAAGTTTAATCAAGGTTAATGGAGGACATGTCGCCTTTGGTGTTAATTCAAAAGGAAAAATCATCGGCTTAGGCCAAATTGGTAACACAAATTCAGTTTTAATTTCCAAAGTATTATTTGTTGACTGATTAAAATACAATCTGTTAAGAATTTATCCGTTTTTTGATGAGGGCTTCAATGTTAAATTTTAAAATGATGCTTGCCATGTATTTAATTCTAAAAATGTTTTAGTATTTTTTTCCTTTAGAAATGAAAATATTTATGCTGTAGATTTAAATTCTTTAGCCAAACAAAAGGTTACCTATTTAAATTATTTTTATAGAGAGTCTTGGCTATGGCACAGAAGATTAAGACACTGCGATGTTCACTCAATTAAGAAACTGACTAAGAGAAATTTAGTTAGATGCCTACCTTAACTAAAATTCCCATCAGAAAATGTTTCTAATCCCTGTCAAAAGAGAAACTAACATAATGTTTCATTCAAATTAAATAAAAAAGTTTCAACTTATCAACCTATCGAGTTGGTTCACATGGACTTTCTAGGACCTTATATAGTTTCTAGTTTAAATGGGAAGCATTGTGTTTATGTCTTAGTAGTTAACTTTTCTAGATACACTTGGGTATACTTTCTTGGTCACAAAAGTGATGTCTATTCTTATTTTATGAAATACTCCATGTCTGTAGAAAACCTTAGTGGACTTAAGATTAAAACCTTGAGAAGTGGTCGTGGTTGTGAGTTTAAAAATCATGAGTTTGAATCTTACTGCTCACACAATGGTTATATTCACAACTTTTTTCCCCTAGGGCACCTCAACAGAATGGTGTAGTAGAAAGAAGGAATTGAACCCTTCAATAAATTTCAAGAACTATGCTTAATGAGTATGATTCACCTATTTATTTTTGGTCTGAAGTTGTGAATATAGATTGTTATATTATAAATAGAGTCTTCATTAAACCTGTTCTTAAGAAGACCCATTATGAACTATGTAATAATAGGAAGCCTAAAGTTAGTTACTTCAGAGTTTTTGGTTGCAAAGTCTTTATTCTTAATACTAAGGATAATCTTGAAAAGTTTGCTTCTAAAAGTGATGAGGGAATCTTTCTAGGTTACTCTATAACATGTAATTCTTATAGAGTCTTCAATAAAAGAACCAAATGTGTGGAAGAATATGTTCACATCAAATTTGATGAAATTTATCCGCATGAACCTAAGTCTTCTCTTGAAAAACTTGAATAAGATATATCTTTTCTGGACCTTAATTATAAAAATAGAGAACCTGCTGTAAAGTCATGAAATTCTAGAAATATTCAAGAATCTACTCCTGGTGAACCCGAACATAGAGAAGAACCTGATATTTCTAGTCATACCTTTGCTAGATCAACTATGATTCTAAAGAATCATCTTTTAGATGTTTTTGTTGGTAATATTGATAGGGGACATAGAGTAGAGATTCTCTAAGAAATCCGGTTGAACATCAAGCCTTTATTTCATAGTTAGAACCTACAAATGTCAATGATTCAATCAATGATGAATTTTGGGTAATGGATATGCAAGAAGAATTAAATCAATTTGAAAGAAACAAAGTCTGGGAATTAGTTGACAGACCTAAGGAAACTTTGACCATAGGAACTAAATGGGTTTTTAGAAATAAAGTTGATGAATCAGGAAATATCATTAGAAACAAGGTAAGACTAGTTGCACAAGGATATAATCAGGAGGAAGTAATAGACTATGAGGAATCTTTTTCACTTGTAGCTAGATTAGAAGCTATTAGGATTCTACTTTCCTATTTTGCTCATCTAAATTTCAAGTTATATCAAATGGATATTAAAAGTGCTTTTCTAAATGGTTTTATAATTGAAGATGTTTTTGTTGAAAACCCACCTGGATTTACTGATCCTCATTTTCCAAATAGAGTTTTTAAGCTTTCTAAAGCTTTATATGGTTTAAAACAAGCCCCGCGATCTTCGTATGATAGACTTAGTAATTTTCTTATTTCAAAAGGTTTTTCTAAAGGGATTATTGATCCAACTCTATTTATTAAAAGAATTTCCAAAGATCTTTTGATAGTAAAAATCTATGTTGATGATATTATTTTTGGATCTTCTAAAAATGCCTTGTGTATTGATTTTTCAAAGAGTATGCAAAATGAATTTGAAATGAGTTTAATGGGAGAACTCAAATACTTCCTTGGATTTCATGTTTTTCAAAATGAAAATGGTATTATTTTAAATTAAAGTAAATACACAAATTACCTCTTAAAAAGTTTTGGTTTAGATAGTATTAAGGAAATTATTACACCTATGAGTACTATTTTTAAGTTGGATGCTGATGAAAATGGAAAACCAGTAGATCAAACCAACTATAGAGGTATGATAGGGAGTCTGCTTTATCTTACTGCTAGTCAACAAGAAATTATGTTTAGTGTGTGTATGTGTGCAAGATTTAAAGCTAATCCAAAAGAGTCACACTTTATTGTTGTTAAAAGAATTCTCAAATATCTTAAAAATACTACTAACATAGGATTATTCTATCCGAAATGAAAATAATTTGATTTAATAAGTTATTCAGATGCTGACTTTTCTGGTTGCAAGTTAGATAGAAAGAGCACCTCTAGAACATTTCATATTCTAGGTAAGTCCCTGGTATCTTGGTGTAGTAAAAAGTAGAATTTTGTTGCATTGTCTACTACTAAACCAGAGTACATTGCTGCTGGTAGTTGTTGTGCACAAATTCTGTGGATGAAACATACTTTATTGTACTATGGATATCAATTTAGACATGTATCTATAAACTGTGATAACACTAGTGTGATTAATATCTCTAATAATGTTGTATCTCACTCTAGGACCAAACACATTGATGTAAGGCACCACATTTTGAGAGATCATTACCAAAAGGGTGATAGTACTCTTGAATTTATAGGTACTGAACATCAAGTTGCCGATATTTTTACCAAGCCTTAATGTTCGGATAGGTTAAGTTAAATTAGACATGAGATAGGAATGATAGTCATTATATGTTAAAACCCACATCGTTAGAAACCTCACCGTTAGAAAAGTCACTGTTAGAAACCTCACCGTTAGAAACCTCACTGTTAGAAACCTCACCGTTATAAACCTCATTGTTATTCCTCACTGGTATGAACCTCACTGTTATACCTAATTGTTATGAACATCACCGATATACCTCACTATTAGTGGACCTCACCAATAGAATACCTCACCATTAGGAATCCTCACCAGTACACCCTACCATTAGGATTGCGTTGTTTTTAAAATTCAATATCTTTAGCCGCCAGAATCTATATCGTCTGTATTTTACTTATTATGTTTTATTTATTGATTTCATGATTCCTAAATGATAAAACAAAAGGCTTGACCTCATATCAATCCACCTAAAACCCTTTACCTTCAAGCATTATCTCCCAAACCTTTGTTTCTCTCGAACCTTATGCCTTGCGATTCGCAGAATGGAAAGAGTAAAGAGACCATCAGTCAGTGAAAAGGATAATGAGCCGAATTTCAAGAGACTCAAAGGAGAGTCTAGTGGTTGAAGTGAAGGTAATAAACCTACAAATCCGCCTCTTGTTCAAAGGAATATAGTAGTTGAGAAAGATCTATGCATGGAATGGTTGATGTCCAGTAAATCTTTAGTTCTTGAAGTACATGAAGATTAGAAATGGGTAGAATGCTTCTCGAACAACAATGGTTCTTATTATCTGAAGTTGGTAAAATAATTATATGATTTTGTTCATTTTGAGAAATCAGAAGTTGAGAACATAATGGTTTTAGTTGTGAATGGAAAGTAAATATATTTTTCTTCTATTGAGTGGGCTGAATGCCTGAAAGTTCCACATGAAGGAGGGTTTGGGTATTTCTGGAAATCAGTACCTCCTACCAGTGAAATATTTGTATATGAAGCTACTTTGGAAGAATTAACAAGAGATGGTACACCAAGAAAAGTAGTTGCTGCAGAAATGGATGGAGAGAACCGATTACTATTCAAGTTCATCCAACATGTGCTAAGTCCAAGAAGAGGGGACTTTGAACATCTGAAATACCAAGATATTTATTTGATGCATCTGTTAAGACATGGTGTTAAGGTGAATCTGTGTAGACTGTTAATGACTCAGATTGAGGATATGACCAGTCCCAAATCAAAGTCCAATGCTTTATTATTTGCAAAGTTAATTTTGGTTATGATCAAATTGAAGGGAGTAGTTGAGTCTCAGGACGAGACAGTGGTGGTAAGGAACAATTTTTTCATCACAAGCATTGTTTGTAAATACATGAAAATCAATTGGAATACATGGAGAAGAGAATGGGTTAGTGATGATGAGAAGTTGTATGATAAGTTTAATCATGTGGATAATCCTTATAGGCCTAAGGATTTGAGGGATCCGGGTCTAGGACATGATGAAGAGGAACCTTATTATAGTGATGATACTGATGAAGAGGATACCTCTGTAGCTAATGGAATGGATCTGGACTTGCCTCTAACTCCTGTTGCTGAAATTGTATCATCTGGAAAGGAAACAGTGTTGGGAGTTATCAATGAAGAAGCCCCTATTGATGAGGAAGACCAGACTGTCCCAGAGAATGAAGAAGAAAGAGAATCCGAAATTGAAGCATCAGCTTCTGCTTTCTTGATACTTAGTCCACTGATTGGGTACTCCTCAATGCCTACTAAGTAAATTGTTGAAGTAGATAGACCTTCACCTATTCTTGAGGAGCCTCCTGTTGTTGGAAAATTGGGGATGGTTGTGGAGGATTCTTTTGAGGAAGATCGAGCTACTGAGGGAGATATTTATACACATATACAGGAGAATGCACCAGTTGAGGGGGAGCATCCAACTAGACTAGGAAATGTTTTAGTAGCTGATTTAATTGAATACTGGGTAGAAGAACCAGGTTTTTTAGTTTGTGGGTTGGACTATCCTGATTCTGAAGATGAGACACCCATGAATAGACTAAAAGTTAACTATAATGTCTCTTCTGATTTTTTACCTAAGGATGTGGTAAAAAAACATGATCTAGACCAGTTGAAGTCTGATCTTAAGACCTCATTTGTGGAAGAGATAATAAGAATGTAAACCTCATTGATTTCATCTATTCAATCTATTATGAATGAATCTATGGATAGTATTGTGACCGAAAGAGCACCTATAGTTGTGCCTAACAATCTGGTTACTAAGGCTGATCTTGAGTCTTTGAAGGCTGAGTTGAAGGAGACTTGGACTTCATATGTTGCAGATTTAAATAATTGCTTTATTGGAGATATGATAAATATGGGAAAATCTTTAGAACTCTCTCTCGGTTGTATGGTTTCATGCCCTATGATAAAGATGATGAACGAGATAATAGTATGTCATTCTCAGATTGAGAGTTGGACAAGAGCTGTTGTTGCCTTGAAGCAGTCTATAGCTTCTTTAACTACCATGAGTAGTTCTGAAGCTCAAATGAGTACTGATATCATATACATTAAAGGTGTATTAAGTCAATTTGTGGATGTTTTTTATGCTTTTAATAAGTACCTCGAGTAGCATGTCAGCACCCAGGACTCTCTTGTGAAAAATCTCATAAGGGGGATGAATAAATCTTTTAAGGAAACAATAGCCTTTACTATTGAACCTATGAGTTCTACCAGGACTTCTTTGGATATTGATCATATTCGAGATGTGATAAGAGAAGAGATTGGACAGTCTTCTACCAGTGGCTTTGTAGAATCTGATACCTTGACCCAAGTGGGGACTACCACTAGGGATATAGGGAAAATTGTTCATAATTTTATGAGAGAAGACACTGCTTCTCAGAAAGAGGTAAAATACAAAGTGGATGACTATTTCCAAAGGTTATATACCAAGCATCATCTCAACAAACATTTCAAGCTTATGTTAGAGAACATGAAGCTACCCCCAGTCACTTAAGCTTTCAAAGAACAAGTAAGAAAGCT
Source organism: Viscum album (assembly GCA_963277665.1). Taxonomy (NCBI): domain Eukaryota; kingdom Viridiplantae; phylum Streptophyta; class Magnoliopsida; order Santalales; family Viscaceae; genus Viscum; species Viscum album. The sequence goes on along the minus strand of OY728146.1, from coordinate 1,976,903,170 downwards.
GAGGGAGTTGACTCATTCTCTAGAAAAATTTATGGAGAACAAGGATGACTTTATTTCTGCTATGGAGAGAGGATGAGGGATCAAAATGGACTTTAGGAATCTGTTGCTGCCATTTTTTCATGTAGACAGTACTCTAATCATTGCACCTCTAGCTCTGCCTGCCTCTTCTCAGTCTGCCTCCATTCCTCAGATGACTCCAGTCCAAGCAATCTGGAGCCTCACTCTTTTGATCACACAGAGAGCTACCCACTACAGGCCAGGAACAGTCTTTGTTGGTCAACCTCCAGTGGTTCTTTCTGGAATCCCCAAGCCTTCTACTGAAGCTACCCATCCTGAGTCTACCTTCAACCCAAACCCAAATCCAAAGTGGACATTCAGGAATTGGATTGATTAATGGCTAGGACCTTTGATAGGAATCACTTGTATTCTCTTTGGTTCTATTCTGTATTTCTCTGTATTTTTGCATTAGGTAATATATAAATGCTTTCATTCTCTCTTATTTTCTGTTACTTCTCTCATCCTTTCTTTCCTACTTTTTTCTAATGACAATGGGGGAGAAATAATACAAAGGGGGAGAAATAATATAAAGGGAGAGAAGTATGTGAAATATGAGAAATACGGAATATGAGAATAATATATTCTACCTCTGATACAGTTGTTTCATACCTATGATACATTTATTTTATAATTTTACCTCTGATACATTTGTTTTATAATTCTATTACATTTTTTACCTTTGATAAAATTGGAGTTAATACTATATCCTCTAATACATTAATGATTATTTTGGATTATAATACCATAAGTTGTGATTATCAAAAATGGGGATATTGTTGACCTCACCTATTTTTATAATCTAAATTATGTTTCAATATGCTTTGATAATCCCAAATAATGTTTAAATATATATTAATTATTTCAATCTATGATATCCTACTGGTGAGTTGATAAAATATTAAAATGATCATTGGAATATGTTAATCAATGTTTATCTATTTCTATACAGGCTTTGAAATAATTATAACCCAATTTGGAATATTTTAACCAATGTTTATCTATGTCTATACAGGATTTGAAATAATTCTAACTCAATCTGGATATGTTTTACATAGAACAACTACTGATAGAGTAAGTCTCCCGGTATTCATAAGTCCACCAGTATTCACAACATCTACTGATAAGGCTAAGTACACCGGTACACAAGTCTACCAATATCGATAAGGTCACCGTTACACCTGAGCTACTGATAAAATAAGTCTATCGGTATGCACAAGTTGACTGATACAGACCTACCGATATGAAGTCCACTGATACAGACAGACAGACAGACAGCTACCGATATGAACTCCACCAATACAGACAGACACTGACTGACAGCTACTGATACAATTCTGCTGATACAGACAGACGACTACCACTATAAAGTCTACCGATAGAAGGATCTACTGATAGGAGTTACCAATAGAAGGAGCTTCTGATACCTAGAGCTACTGTTATAAAGAGTAACAGCTACCGATACAGAAGATCTACTGATACAAGCTCACAGTTTCTCTAAACTCTATTTCTATTTGTATATTTAGAAATAGCCATTTTTTATGTTTTTAATGTACATGCTATTAATTAATGATAGTGGTTGGAATTTCAGGAACTGTACCTCATACCTGTAAAAAGTTAATCATTCCCATTGCTGGTGCTGAATTTATATAAAGAAAAACCTCAAAAGCATCAAGACATATACAACAACAATACAAGAAACGATCAGTCTTTCCATGCACATACGAGACAATCTTCTAGAAATACACAAGGACCACATGCATAGATTAAGAAGGAAGAACACATGCTGAATTCATAGAATCTGAACATTCAAGGAGAAAAGAACTTCAAAGATTTTACTTTCACACAATCTGATCATACTGATCAACCTAGACCTAGAATTCAAATACAAAAATGACACTTTGTTTCTTGACGAAAACCAAAGAAGGACTCAAAGTTTCATCTACATTAATCTAATGAGTCCAGAGCTTCACTAAAACACATAGAGCATTCTAAACTCTTCTCTATCTATTTAGCTCTCTTGTGTTTAATTTATTGACATTTTGATCAGTGTGTGCTCTGTATTTTTAGACACAGACTATCTCATGTACTAAATTGGAGGATTTATAAATCCTCACTCAATCTTTCCCTATAATCTTGTATCCCACTGTGGATAGTGGTAGAGGTCAAGTGTGACCCGGATAGCCTATGTTCTATTGTTTTTTGCCCACTTAGAACTATGGTAGAGGTAATAGGACCTGGAATGTCTTTGTACTATTGTTAACCCCGATCCAGAGTGTGGATCAATGTTTATATAAATTGTTTGAGAGGACTAAGTCTCATCTTGAGACTGAACCTCTTGGTTAAAACTTATGTGCATATTTATTTTGTTTTAAACTATATTGAATATTCCGCTGCTTTGTAATTTAAATATAAATCTATTTTAAAGTAACTCTGATAGTTAAACTAGAAAGTATTTATATTTATAGTAAACCAGTGGGTTAGTTTCAAAACCTAATCTAATCGTCAGATTAGATTAACTGAGAACTAATCAATCTCTTGAGAACCTAATTGACCCTTTACTGAATTACAGATTCAATAAAGTTTAGCTTATTATTCAATTTCGGGAATTTTTCGATAGAAATATTTTTTAACAGAAATTTTAATTGGAAGTCAATTCCCCCCCCCCCTCTTGAGTATCCACTCTGACCAACAATATGCTTCTATGAACCAGTGTTATTATTTATTTATTAATTGTTCTCTATTTGGTTCTTCTTGTTTTTATTTTTTTCCCTATAGTCTCATAGACCACTAATGTATAGAGTGTTCATATGGGATTTAAAAGGTAAATTCCTATTTATAATTTTATTTATTAGTTGAAAACAATGTAATGAGTTCACATATAATTCCCTAGTGATTATCACAAGCCAATGGGGATCAGTAATTCCCCTCAGGTATGTCATAGGCTAGCTCATGTGCCTAGTTCAATGTCGATTAGATATGGTTTGTGAAAAAATGGTATAATATCCAAGGTTCTCAAGAGGTATTAGGTTTCAAAATACCATTTTTATATAGTAAATGAAAATAACTCATGAAGTTGGTAAATGGAAATCCTTGTGAGATATTTCTTGTTCATAACCTTGAGTTACTAAAAGATTTTGGATCATGAGTCTTTGATTTTGATCTCTTCTTATAACATCCATGAATCCAAACACCTGAATTTTGTGGTAAAACATAATATTTATATTTTTGGATTTTATACTGGTAAACATGACCCAAATTTTACCATTAAAACATATAACTTAAAACTAAAATATTGGATCCCTTAAATACCAAAGGACCTTCTATGTTTCTATTTTTAGGGAATTTGAAAAATTATTACAAAAAAACTGGGATACATAAACTATTGGATCATGAAAATATACATCATCTCCGACTAAGTTCTTTATATATAGTAACCTTATTAGGTAAAAAATACATAAAACCTTTGTTTGTAGTATAAGTGCATGATAATAACTTAAGAAAATTCATACCTATCAAAACAAAGATCATAAATCCTAAAACATGGAATAAAGCTTTATCATAAGATAATTATCATATATGCCAACTACCATGAGACATTTGAAAAAAAACCATGAATAAAGGTTATTTTAAAATGTGATTCAAGAATCAATAAAACATGTTGGTAACTTGGAAAGTAATTTATATATCATTCTTACGATCACTCCTATAAATGGAATAACCTACTCGATAAATTCGAATAATCACTTAGGAAAAACATATAATCAGTTAACTACATTCCTTTATATAATTCTTTGGAGATATATATTGGTATCCCCCATCATCATGAGTTATATCAGTCTCACTCATCATAATAAAAAACTATCATGAACTATAACATAATAATAACACATAAGAGATTTCATTTTTTTAATATAATAATAACTATTATTCTTTCATAACATGATTTACCCATAGAAAAAATGAGTTTGCTGAAAATTAATTTGAAACAATCATAATTTGTCCATATAAAGAATAATTAATGTATAATTACAACATATCACTGGTGTATCATAAGTAAAATCAAGGTTTTTTGTCTTTTATGAATATAAATACCATAAAAATATCATTAAAAATATTCTTGAAGAAAACACCTTTCCAATTTCAAAATCACTTTTAAAAATGAAAATTTTCTATAATATTAGTAAAGTATATATTTGAATATAACCTTGGATACTTATAAACAAATATTCATATAAAATAACAATAATTATGGTGGAAAAATTCATTCATGTTGTAAAATTTAAAAATAATCATTCTTTTCAAACTTTTGTAAAGAGATTCAAAAGTTCCCCATGTGGAAAATTTGAAGAAATTTTCTTTTAAAACATTTTAAAATAAAGTTAATAATAATATAAAATAAATTTAGGAAATCATTAAAATTTATTAATTAACATTACGGAAAATATTTTAGAAAACATGGACATGGAAGAGAAATTTTCCTAATCTAAAAGAAGATAAAACACCAGTATCACATACAAAAAACTTTCTTGATGTTTCTTTTATCAATATGGGTGGAAATGGAAATTAAACATTTCAAAAAATTAACAGATATATTATAATAAAATATTTTTTGTTTAATAAAATAATATCATATTATTTTCCCAAAAAATCCTTTAAGATAAACAATATATAAAATAATAGAGATTGTAACATAAAGGCTTTACCACATTGGTAACTTTAAAATAAGAATTCATTAAAAACAGGAGTATGATATAGATCTATAAATAAAATTAATTTCATGAATTTATATTTAAAAATTCATTCATGAGTAATTAATTAAACCATACAAGTAAATCATGGAGCATGAAATAAAACATGTCTCAAGAAAATGAGATTAAGGGAATAAAAACCATTGAAAAGATTATGACTTTTGAAATGATAATTAATAAATGAAGTGATTATTTTAACATATTTAAATAATTATAAATCAAGTTTAAATACATCATATTCATATATTAATTCACGCGTAATTTTTTCATAAAAAGGTTAATTATGAAGAGTTAAAACCCAATGAAAGGAAACTGAGTTAAGAAACCCTATATCACTTGGTAACGTTGATGTAAAATCCCATTGAATGAAATAATTTAAAATGAATATTAAAATAAAATGAATTATGAATTATTCATGATATAACATGTAAAAGTATAGTATATGAACCATATAAAATAAATTATTTTCATAACATTAAAATATGCCTCAAGGAAGGGAAATTGAAACGAAATCCCTTACCTTCAGTCCATACATTACATATATTTCATTTTTCTCATATAAAATAAAATTATATCAATTATTTACTTATTTTAGAAAAAATTTCATGTTTATTAATTTATCCTTAACCATTTTTTTCAATTTATATTTTAATTACCTGATCGTTTAAGTCCACATCATGTGTTTTGAGGATATTCAATTCATAATTACAAAACAACTTTGATATATTGAACATGGTTAAAAAGGTAATTTTTGCATAATATATAGAATAATTATCATATTTATACATTAATTATACTCTTAAAACCAACCATGAAATATGATATTGAAAAATAAATTACATTATAATCATGGATATGGTAGGTTATACGTATGCTTGAGTTACGTTTCCATTTTTCAATGATCATGAGGAAAAAAATTTAATTGTTATTTTATAATTATGAAATTATTATTATATAATAAATATCATATTATATCTCTAAATACACTTATATATACCATTCATGCACTGTGGTTATTAAAAACGAATCATATCATTTCGTTGAGGTGGTAATCCACATGTACTCATGAACATTGTTATCATTTTTTAACGGTTGGAAAGGTAAGAAAATAGAAGATATATTATCTTTATAGAATTATAGTTATCTTATAATATCATAAATATATATTAAATCAATCATTAAGACCATATTTGAGAGGCAGTGATGGGAAATGAATCACATCTGTTTGCGAGGCGGTATTCCTCCATACACAAGAACTATAGTTTCATTTCCCATTTGATGGAAGAGGTGATGAATATAGGATATTACATTAACATAATAACATAATAAAATATTAGTATTTGGAAGATTCTTATTTTATTATTTTTGAAATTTTTTAAGAATATTGTAAGTATTTTTAATAAGAAATAAAACAAAAACATTTGGTTAAAAGTTATACCTCTTCTTCAAAATACCACCTTTGATTTAAACTTTAATTCATCTAAAGTTGGTATTATGACCAAAATAATATCCCTATAATTTTTTTAGGTTGTTTATGAAGTAATGTTTTTATGTATTTTTTGAAATAAAAGGCTATTCAAGTGTATAGAGGAGACAATAGGGCGTTCCCTTTTATAAGTGGGGGATAAGACACACTTGAAATTTTAAAAGAGATTAAAATATATTAATGTCTTACTCAAGAAAAATGGATCCAAAAGGGACCATTTAAAAATATTTGATGATATAGGGTCTAAATAGTCCAATAAAATATGATTTAGACAAGTTTTATTTTCATTTTAATTCTTATCACTTTAGTTCAACCCCCTCATAAATCTGTTTTAACCATAACCTTAGTAACAGATTTTTACTATTCGTTATGACCAAAAATTAAGTTTAACCTATTAAATAATATTAATTATTTTGATTAAAAATATTTAATCCATTTTATAAAATTTAATTCACATAATTAAAATAATTTAATTTAAAATTAAACCCATTAAACGCGATGAAAAACGGTCTTTCGGAAAAAAAATATTTTTTTAGTATAAAAATGTTTTTATAACAAATTAAAGTATAATTTCTATTAAAATAACATATATTGTATTATTTTTAATAACAATTAACTTAATTAATTTCTAAAATAATCCAAAATAGAATATTAGTTTGTAAATACTTGAAAATAAAATACATAATTCAATAAAATTAGTATTTCCACTATTTATTGCAAAATAAAACATTTCATGAAATTATAAAACATTAATTCTAATATAATTTTTACATTATGAATTCTAAAATTAAGTTAATTTTTCAAATTAAATTTCTTTAATTTAGAAATAAATATTTTAAATAAAACCATGTAAGGCATGAAAACCCTATTTGGTTAATAATAAAGAATTTTCTTTTTGACTAAAAAATTAACTAATATTATTATGATGAATATTAATGTATAAAGTCTAATTATTAAATATTAATAAAACTTAAAAATTATTTTTTTTATCTTTATCTGTTTTTTATAGTCTTACCCCATTTTTGAAATTACATCCTCCACATTTTTTCTTGTTCCCGGTAGAAAGAGTTTAAAGAATTTTCAAAATCTATTCCAAGGAGTGGAAGATAAAACCTACGAGAATGAATGGAAAACATTTTAAATATTTAAAAATAAATTTTTATAAAACCCACATCATAAAAATGAATAATAAAACTTCATTTTAAAAATATCAAAAAGGTAAATATGAAGGTTATCTAGAATAACACATAACTAGGTTTCCAAATTGGGAAACATTAGTGGGATGTGAAAATATGGGCATAGTGGAAAAAATAATTTATGAATGATAATGGAGAGAGAGAGAGAGAGAACATTCGTCAAAATAAATTAAATGATCATAAGAAATTCAATGACTATAAGCCTATAAACTAGTGAGGTGTGAAAGATACCATCGATTTATCAAAAATAAAGGTAATAGGATAAAATTTTTGTTTCAAGATTTTTTCCTAGATTTTAGGAATTATTTTACCATCTAGACTAAGAACATAAGGAAATATACTTGAAAAAAAATTCACCCTTTAATAAAATTTCCACCATAATCTCATATTTTTATCCAAACGATGAGTATTCAAGATTATTTTTTCATGCTCGAAGAACTCAAATTAGCTTCTAACAGATCACCTAATCCATAAAAGGATATAAATATATTCCTTATATCTTTAAATATTAAAAATTTTAAATTGTTAGAATAAATTAAGATAATATCCAAAATTTATAAACCTTCATAGGAATAAATAATACATTAATCTCGAAAATTAAACTATAATAGAAAAATTGAAAATTAAAACATTTCATAAATAATTAACTATATACCCTAATTAATTCCAAAATTTGTCTCAAATATTTCAATATGCATCCCAAAAATATAATATCATTATCCTAAATTTATCCTAAAATTGTAACGTCCCCTAACCTAGTTCTCCCTCATGTGAGAGACCAGGGTTGGCTACTATACCTTGGAAATTCCTCCCCATACACTGGAGGCTTCCAACTAGCAGCGTGGGTGTGAGGAAGATAGTGGGGAGACTATACCCTTATAAATAGAGATATAATAACAGCGTAAATAATATAAAAATTACCAATGAAACCAAGTGTAATAAAGGAAAATATTGAATAATAAAATAAAAATAAAATACCATGTAATGTTAGAATGAATGTAACTAAATGAGAATATAAAAATAATACAAGTAAAAGACTAAGAAAACTTAATAAGAGACTCTAAAACCCATTTTCCTAAATCCCTATGTTGGTCACATCTCCATAGTCCAACACATTCATAAATAAATAAATCAAAAAAGGGCCCCTTTACCATATCTAAAACTATATCCATTAAATCAACCCAGGTACCAAACAACACCCGAATAGAGTGTTATTATAACTCAGTAGGCCGAACCCCATGGGGTATAATCATATCCAGCTTGTATGATCAGTGCATGAAATAGTATAGAATGTTTAAAACATTGATCATAAATATTGTTGGGTATCAGAAAAACCATCCAAAACTCGATCTCTAAGGTGATTCTTGGGTTATCCAAACCTACTTTAGCTCAATTTTAGGGTGTCTCTAAGCATGTTCTGAAACCTTTCCATCCATAACCATAGTTTTCAGGACATAACTCACAAGGAATTATCACATAACTGAACACGGTCCCTATAATAATTACAATATAACTGTGATCAATCCTTATAAGAATTAAAAAATAACCTCTCTCAATCCCTATTATCATTATAACATAACCAAGACAAACCTTATAAGAAATAGAATATTAATTGTCCAAACCTTATAATCAATACAACATAATTTGGATAAACCCTATAATCATTACACCATAATAAAAAGTAATCCTTGTACACATTACAACACAAATGTAAGATATAACAAGACAATAATAAAATCCAATATAATACATGGTCACACATCAAGCATATAGAATATTTCATTATAGGAAACTTTGTCTATTTCATTATATTTCCAATTAGTAATTATGTATTATTTTGAACCAAGTTACCAAATTCCCAAACTATACCAATTCCAAGGTAATCCAATTCTCATGATATCAATACCATTTCATTACTGGTTCAAAGGTAGGAACTCCCCTCATATGTCTAAAAGTGTGATCTCAATTCCAAAAACCCCAATGGGATCCATGGTAGGTCTAGGTATAGGATATCTCAAGAATAGTGAATTTAAAATTTATATTTTGTCAAACACATTTTATGTTGACAAGACTGTATATGTTTCATATAGATGATGAGCCACAAACAAGCCTTATGGAGATGATTTAGTCCACCCACCTCAAAATAAGATAAGACATAGACAATCCCTCAACTTCTGAGGTAGTTTTCAGATTCTTCCTTCACTTAAAAAAATACCAAAAAAAATCAACACATGACATGAGATCTTGATTCAGGTTATGTAGTCCCAAAAATGGGGTTTTCAACATGAGAAATAGATAATATATGAAGTATAATAAAACCCATAATTCTTACCTTCAAACTCTCAATCTGGAATTCCAAAATCCAAAGGAAGCTTCTTCTAGTTGGGAGAGGAATTCTCATAGGCCTCCGCAGAAAGGTTGTAGTCAAAGAAACATGTGATATCAAAAATTTAGGGCTATGGAGGTTTTAAAAGGAAACTGGTTAAATTAAATTCATGGATTGAATATATTATTTTAGTTTTTTAACTCCTTGATTCACATGTACCCAAATAAAACATTTACCTTAAATGGAAAACATAGAAAAGGTAAAATTCACATCATGAACTAGATACGAGATGTGATTTTTTGATTAACCCTATTCCTAGAACCATTCATGGAATTAATGAAGTTCATGGGGAAATCCCAAAACCATTCAATCCTTGTATAGATCTCATGGGGTCTTCCTAGAATAATTCAAATTATGAATCTACAAATCATGGATTGAATTAATTATGTATCCCTATTCCATCTCTCCTTGCATATTCTATTAATAGTGAACCCATTTAGTTTTTATAATGGATCACCAAGGCCCAAAACAAAACTAACAAGATGTAAGAATGCTCCCCAAAAACTCAAAGTGGGATTTACCTAGAAAAGATGAGATCTTACAACCTCCCCACCATATAACAACTCGTCCTCAAGATTTTCTCTAGAGCATCTCGGTGGGTATCGGTGAATAAGTATAGCCACTATTACCACATATTAGATTCTATATCCCAGCTATCCTCTTGTATTAACCCACGATTCTAATACACTCATATTAGAGGTATTTTATTTCCTTGGTTATTATTCTCACTATGGTCTATGATACAAATTAGCTACTCATCAAAGGATGCAAAGACAACCATCTCAATGTCATCAATGTCTATCTCATGAGAAGGGTTAGAATGATATATCTAAATCTGTGACATGTGAAACACATCGTTCATTTAAATTTATCATTTTGGGAGGTCGAAATGGTATTCCACTAGACTGATCCTTTCAACTATCTCAAATGGCCTAAAAAACCCTGGTGTTAACATCCCTTTCTTCCTGATAGGGAATTTCCCTAGCATAGGTGGCACTTGAAGGAAAAAATTATGACCAACATCAAACTCCATAGGTCATATTTCATGGTCATCATATGATTTCTTCTAGATATTCACAGCCTCTAATTGCTTTCTGATTAACTGAACCTTCTCGGATGTCTCCTACATGAGACTAGGTCCAACAAGCACTAACACTACTACTTCTAGCCAAAAAATAAAATAATTGAACAAAATTGTATACAAAGATTCAAAATGGTCCATTTATATGGATTCCTATATTTTTTTTATTATAATAGAACTTTGTGAGGTCCATATGTTGCTCTCATGAACCATCGAAGTTCGAAACATAGTCTTGTAAAATATCCTCCAAAATCTAAATCATCTATTCATATTGTCTATATATATGAGGATGATAAGTTTTACTCTGAAGAACCAATGATCCGAGTTCCTTTTGAAGGCCTTTCCAAAATCATGATTCCAAATGGGAGTCTTGATCATAATCTATACTCCTCATAACACCATGCAGTAAAAATATCTCTCATACGTAAAGACTATATATAACATCAACGATGAAGGTCTCCATAATAGGAAAGATATGGGATAACTTTCTTAGTAAATCCACTATCACCCATACTGCATTATTCTTGTAAGGTTTACTAGGTAATCCTATCATGTAATCCATAGTGAAATCATCCCACTTCGATTTTGGAATGGGGAGAGGTTGCAACAGCCCAGCAGGACTCTAATGCATGACCTTCACCTACTATCAAGTAAAACATCTCACTACAAATTCTGATATCTCCTTCTTCATCCCTAGACACCAATATTTCCTAGAGAGATCATGATACATCTTTTTTTGGGTAGGATGTACCTTCCATCTAAAATTATGAAACTCATGCATCACCTCCTTGTGTAATACCATGGAAACCCATACATATATATGGATAATAAGAACATCACTAGTTCCAAGAGACCATCCCGGTGGTGGCTCTCCACCATATAAGACATTCGTTATAGATAATCCCTCCAGATCAAATAATTTCTCTCTCTTGATATGGTTCATAAGAATGGGTATAACTGATGTCAAAATCAGAGCTACTCATCTCTACAACATCTGAACATCTATATGTGTGTCTATAAAGAGTAACATCAGCTATAACTCATTGAAAAACTCCTACACTAACAATATCTATGTCTTTTAGATCATATCATATACAAAAACATTTCCCTTTACTAGAGTGTAATACATCTCAAATTTGAAGGATTGTAGATACACGACCCACCTCCTCTGCCAAAGGTTCAGGACTTGCTTAGAAAATATGTATTGTAGGCTCTTATGGTATATGAGCATCACAAACCTCTCACCCAATAGAGAGTGTCTGTAGTATATCAGGTAATATACATTGTAGTTAACTCGAGATCATGATTATTGTAATTCCTCTCATGTGGTTTTAAATTTTTTGACCCATAAGAAACCACCCATTCCTCCTAAATCAAAACCTCTCTGAGTAAAACTTTGTATTTGTCATAGTACATGATATACTCCTTACTCGGCATGAGAATGTTGAGGATTGGTGTTTAGTTCATCCTTCTCTTTAGCTCTTAGAACTTCCTCTCACAAGCATTTAACTAAGAAAACTTCACCCCATTATTGTTCATCCTAGATATTGGAAAATACAAATGGGATAATTACTAGATTAAACATCAATAATAACCTCACAGACCTAAAATTCTTTTAATCTCAAAGAAATTCATGGTCCACTCCCAATATACCACAGTTGCAACCTTCTCTGGGTCCACTAACACTCCATCCTCTGAGATAAAATGACCCAATAATTTCACTCTATCAATAATGAAATTTCATTAATATAGCTTGGTGTAAAGTCTATTCTCTCTCAGTATAATCCAGACGATCTCATTGTATTGGGCATGATCATCTACATAATTGGAGTACACCAATATTCTATCAATAAATTGCAACAAAAATCTATCTAGGAAAAAATGGAAGATCTGATTCATCAAGTCCATAAACATCATTGGAATGTTTTTAATGCACCCAGAATTCGACATTGATTCCTCATAGCATGATCAGATTAGAAATTTATTGTTCCCAAAATATTCTTACTACTAAGGGGTAGTAAAAATACCATGTGGGATTGAACCCACATAGACTACTCTAAGACAAAAAACCTAGATATTCAAACCCTATATAAGGTTTACTCATGTTCACTCTATATATTTAGTTTTACTAGAACTATGTAGATTGGATTTAGATCGGATGAAAAATAAGAAATCATGATCAATTTCAGGGATATTGGTAAAAGCTAATCCTAGATATATCTTGTAAATAGTCTTATGGATTAGGCTAAAAAGTGGTTCAAGGGTCGCTAATTGATTGTGGTTAAACCAATTAGACCTGTATAGACTAAAAATATCCCTTGGTATTGGTATATCTAATAACCTAGATGAATTATTATTATCTTATTTAGTATATATCATTAAAAATTAATGGTCATAGTCTCCTTAACTCCAATTAGGTGAATTTCATTATTTTCACATCTCATGGTCAATGTTATTTAAAAGAATGTTATGAAAATTTTTTAACCTAATTACTATCCATATAGTTTCTAAGGTTCAATTGTATATTAATTTTGATTAAAAACAACCCTAATATCGACCCTTAACCCTAAGTGAATTATCCATGCATGATGGTATTGATACAAATAAAAGGAATAGTAAAAATGCCCAGTAAAATAATAAAATAACTGATAAATAAAAATTATGCACTTAAAACAAGTAATAATCAATTAAAAAATTATTTTGAATGAATAAATAGGAAATAATGAAGTGATTGTTGATGTATAATGTTGAATGGTGTTGAATGGGTGTCGAAATGGAAACATAATTGAAATGGTAAAAGAATAGATAATGAACAGAAAAAAATGAAAAGGATTTAACAAAATGAGTAAAATTTTAGTGACTCGGGTTTTGACTTGTAATACTTTTAAATGTTTCTAATAGTATTTCCAAAGTTAGGCGCTAAGACGGTGTGGGATTCCACGGCCTGAAGAGCCTTAGTGTAGTGATATTAAAAATATTAAATATATTATATCACGTGTGAAAAGATTATTTGGAAACTTGTAATAACTATCATATGGAGTATCATATTAAAAATATGAGGATTTAGTTGATCTCAGAACATGGTGTTTACCCTTGGTGAGAGATAAAATTATTTAGCATCAGGTGTCGGGATAGAGGTGAGTGTTGGTGGGGTGTTAAGTAGAGTATTGTTGGTTTAATAAAATTAAATCAATATCCCACCCACTTTTTTTCCCTAAACAAAATAGGATAACCCATCACCCACCCTATTTAGACTGATGGAAGAAATGAGGAAAAACCAAAGATATAACTCACTGCCAATATTTGATCTTGACGGTGATCGCTCCTTGATTGTGGGGCAGAAACTTCGGAGCATGGATATGCACATAAAGCATAAAAGTTTCTCCAAAATATAGATAAAATTGATTTTAATTCTTAACCGAATTTTTTATTCAATGTTTTAAGGTTTTGGATACCTATTACGACTGTTATAGATCCCATGGGGGTCAATCTGTAGGTTTCAGGGGAAACTAGGGTGATTCGGGTGGAACGTATAGAATTACCATTCCAAATGCCTAATCACATGGTGTGTAGTACAGGTTCACATTACATGTGTTATTCCCATTCATGGAAGATTGAAATTTGGGGACTACACACCATGTACCATAGTTACACACCATGTAGTAATCCCAGGTCTTCTGGCCAATGGACCTAGCCAGGGTAGATATGTCAAAGGACATGGTTTTGTGAAAGAAAATGGATAAAGACAGGGACATGGAGTGACAGAAACCGGCACGGGTAAGCTACATGACCACGTGTCTAGGTAATTGAGAAATGTTGTGTACCAGTGGTACATTCTGTGTGTATACATGGATACCTGATCCATGTGTATAAAGACATATTCAGGGGGCCAAGTGAGGTGAGACACATCGTGTATACCATGTACAGGTCATCTAATCTCGCATGGCTAGTTAAACCATGTATAAGAGGACATGTTTGGGTGTTTTGGTGGGGTCACACACTATGTAGACCATGGTACACACTGTATACTTTTCTTGGAAAAAATTTCTTTAAATACTTCCTTCTTCAAGGCTCGGATTTAGGCCTGTGAGTAGCCTTTCTTGGGCATTTGTCCACATAGAATGCGATGGTGGCCACAATTTTAGACTTTGAAAATCAATGTGAGGTGATGTTGTAGTTCAATTAGGTTAGAGATATTTAGACTAGTAGAAGTTTTGTGAGTCCCTTGGTCTATCCAAATGAGTGTATATTGTGGTATTACATCCTCATAATATGAATATAATCCCCACAATAGGGTGGTCATGGATAGAGTCGTATAATCCCTTCAAGGAGGCCCGAACGAGATCCTCTATTATATCATTTTCCCTATATTGGTTTCTTGGTATCATATTTTCCAACACTACATGGGTGGAGATCCCTTATAAAGTTGGATAGACTAGTAGGTTTTGTGTTATCATTAGTTATATGATCCCCTAAATAGCGGGTGGTTTACATAGGGTTTATGGAAACATCTAGTATATAATCAACAGACAATTTAAGTAGGGTTTGTGTTATCATCGAGAATATAATCCCCTACTTTGTAAGTTGAACCTGGTGGGATTATAGAATCCCCATGACCAACACTACACAGGTAGAGATTTCATATCTAAATGATATGATCTCTGAGATGTAAGATTGGGTATTTGGTGTCCCCCAGTGGTTTTGGGAGTGATCCCCTCTCTGAGTGAGATCGTTCATGGTTCTAGTAGGGTTAGTAGTGTCCCCCATCAGGGATGGGTGAGATAGCCTATCTGAGTATTGGGATCCACTAGGTTCAAGCATGACCTTATTTATGCTGAGATTTGATGATCATGTTCTCACAAATATATGCTACTTTGGGATTGTAGGTATGTTCCATTGTCTTTGTGATACCCAATGGATTTTCATCTCTTGGATGTTCTATCATAGATAGAAGAGTTTTTTATGATGTGTTTTATCTCTCAGATGAGTTCCTTCTGAGATGGAAGGGATTGTAGAGTGTGTTCACTAGGGTGAGTGTTACCTTTGATCCTCTAGTAGAATCTGGTAGATGGATTTGAGTTCAGTACCACATGATACTTAGAGTATTAGATGAGTATATATGGGTCTGAATCTAGGATTCCTTCTAGTTTTGTCACCTATCTTGGTTGTACCCCATGTTTACTGTGTTTAAAAGTCTTGTATAACCAAAGATGGGTTTGATATTGAGTTTATCTCTCATTTGGGTTGCCTCTTTTTGGGTCGAGTGGATTTTTTCCTTTCAATTTCTCCCTTTTCTTTTGGGTTTTTTGGTGCCTACTGAGTAATATTATAATCACACTTTAATAGGATTTTCCCACACATGTTGTGTCTTATGAAGACAGCAGTACTTTTGATAGAGTCCCAAGAGGATCCGGATTAGGAAGAGAATAGTAGACTAGATATACTTAGGTATCTTTCAATGCTTAACTGAGGATATTTCTATAGATTTCATTTAAAACCAAACCCCCAAATCTGGGAAGGTTGGACATTTTTATAGTTTTTGGTGGGATTTTATTCTTCCCTTTTAGACTTATAATACTTCTATTACACTCTGGTTGTGGGATATATGTATTCATGCATTTTATTTTCAGTTTATATCATCTCTTCACTATTTCATGGAGATATTTGTGAGTGCGTGCATATAGGTACCATATACTAAGTCCTCCCATTTTTTTCATATTCCTACTTGATGCTGGATTCTATCACTTGGCCTATTGAAGGTGGTATTGGGGTTGTCATGGATCAATCCCTATTGGGTTGGGTTGTTAAAGAGTTGTATCAGAGTGGGGTTCCACTTTAGAACTACAATATAGTAGCTTTCAAGTTTTGATCTTGGTTTTTGTTGCATAGAGATAGTGTTGAGGTGTTTCGAGTTTAGATCTCAGGATAGAGACACTAGTGTTGGTGTAGTGTCCAATTTATCCATTCACCATGAATCTAATAACCTTCTTTTTGACTCAAAACATTAGGGAACTAGTCATAGGTAAATTGTTTTGAATGCATCATATATTACTGGGTCATGGTTTTTCCTTTCCTTCTGGGGTCATCTACCCAAATATACTCTTTGATCGCAGTTTTTATTGATTCTATTTCATAATTCCACCATGATTAAAATCAAACCTAGTTCTATAGTGGGGTTGTGATGATGATATACCTAGAGAAGAGGCTTCAATGAAGGGAATTAGTCCTAAGGCAGTACCTCCAGGTGGTTTTCAAGTTGAGAAGCCACCCGTTGAGTGGAAAATATTTCTGAATGTTCAGGATAAGGATACGTGCACGATGAGTGCATGGAACGGGTTCTAGCGGTAGAAAAATATGAGGTATTAGGGTGATCTAGAATCCCAGGTAGTTGATTAATAGCTTAAGTCAGTCAGACATGTTTTTTCGTTGTGAGGAGACCTCCTGATCAGATGGTGGTCCTAGCGGTGAGCCTTCTATAGGGTTCATATGGGTGATGGTGGAGTCTAGTAATGCAGACCCATGATAAGGATACTCTCACTTGGGTTGAGTTTCAGTGGATCTTCAGGGAAGAGTTTTATCCAGACACATTTAGATCAATGTGTATCCAAGAGATTCTGCAGGTTCGACAGGATATCATGATTGTGACTGAGTATTCAGAAAGGTTCACCGACTTGTCATGATACTGCCTATATATTGTTAGATATCCATTTTCAGAGCATGGACATTTGATAAAGGCTTATTATAAGAGATTAGAGAATAAGTTTTATCATTTTTCATTCCCACCTATGCTAGAGTGATTGAGCGAGCATTAGTGGTGGAGATCTTTCTTGCTAGTAAGACTCGGACTATTAGTGTTGGGAACACATGAGCTGAGACCTCGACAGATGGTAGTTGACAGAAGTATAAGGGATCTGATCATTCATGAAAATTCATAAGACAATCCCGGGATGGAGATTCTGAGGCTCAGGGCTTCCATTCAAGATCTGGGTAGTCATAGGAGAGGCAGTTTTATTCTTGTGACAGATGATGACATCTTGCGTGAGATAGTCTAACCCGTTGTTCTACTGATATGGAGACACTTGATGGACCACCCTAAAATAGGTAGTGTTTGGATCATGGATTTTTGTATTATGGTGGATGTGTAAGATGAGTGATGATGGTAGTAGGAGGTGAAAGATAGTTTGAGATGTTTCCATGACCACCCCCAGGTGGTCCACATCAGACTCAGGGAGCTGGAGGATGGGGTGAGGACCAGTACAAGACAGAGAGGCCTATGACCCAGAGTTTTCAAGGAAAATTAGAGGTACACTCTATTTCCTTTATACTTTTTTAGTAGTATTTTAAAACACTATTTTGAGGTACTCTCTTCTAACCACTTATTGCTCGATGTTTTTTCAGAATGATGCAGGGTGTCAGTAGAACACAGTGTTGGGGTTCTTTGATGTACCTTTGGATGCATTATGAAGAGGGATTCTTACCCCAATGAGATGTTTTTTTGTGATGTGAGTAAAACCATGTGGGAAAGTTAGTTCTACTAAAATAAGATAGTGTCTAGGTGTGGAAGAAGAGTTCTTATGACTTCTGTGTTTAAGGAGGGGTTTCAAGTTGGAGGTTCGCATAGATGGGCTAGTAATACCCAGTGTGTACACTTGGGAATACCTTTTTCATTCGTTGGTACCCTTGTTTGATCGGTGTGAGTGTTTTATGCAAGATTCTTGAGGTTGGAATAGTGCAGTTCATCCTCGGGTGGATGAGAACTACTGGGTTATGTTAGTATCAATGTCAGGTTAGCGAGGTGGTGTACCACTAGATCCTATGACTATAGATGGACCATGGTGTTTAGTATTTTACACATGTCATTTAATGCCCCAACCCCATAATCTCGGAGTCAGTGAATTATTTTAATACATTGGAATGATTACAAGGAATCACGTCCCAAAGGACCGATCATTTTTGCAGTAATGGAAAATAGATTACATACATTAAATTTACATTAAAATTTCAATCATAAAATACAACATAGATAGTTATTTGAAAATTTCATTATTCCCTTTATCTTAAACCTTCATATCAATCATAATACAGTTCTTGGAATCCTGGGAAAATAAAACATAATAAAGGGGCGATCTCAGGTGCTCAGTAAGGGTAAATAATTTAGCGGGAGCTATAAAGTTTTAAGGCATGATGTGTAGTAAAAAAAATATCCTTTTTAAACATAATATTGAACAAAATATGTTAAAAATAAATCAAACATCACCATATAAACATGAACATGGATATTCTAATAGTTTAATAATCACATATAATAACTAAGTTCATAATGAGGGAATGTATAATGCAGGACATTCTAAAACATTTTGTCAAGGCCTCGGCCAAGAAGTCTAAAAATGATTAAGGCCTCTGTCAAAACCATATATCAAATTGGGAAATCCCACATCCAATTCCATGTATAATTATCTCATGAGACCTACCGATTCATAGATGAGCTATAGCAGGCTCCACCTGTCACTTACTAAGTCCAATACATTCCTCATATTAAAAGGTTGAAACATAACATAAACATTTCTATTAAAACTTGCATATGAAATGTTAATAATTAAACCATAAACCATGAATGGTATAAAAATAACACATCCATAGTCAAACATATCAAAACATACTTCAATACAATATGGAATATTGTATTGTAATAAATCAACCTCAATCAAGAATAATATTCAGGAAATGATGTTAACTTAGTTGAAAATGATTAGTAAAACTCTTTGAGAGAAATATCCTTTTTTCATGAAATCATTTAAAACTCACAATTTAGAAAGGAAGACATTTAAAAGGCATTTTTTGAATCAAAGCTTCTCATACCACTTTGAAACTTTTGAAAGGAATTAAAATTTTAAAACAATCATGTCCATATAAATAAATCCTTAAAATCGTTTTGAAAACATGGACATTAATTAAAAATATTTAGAAAAATAAATCATTAAAATATTGAAAATGTTGATCTTGATAAAGAGTCCCTTCCACTAAACATTAAAATATTCATTTTGAAAAAAAATTTATGAAACATGGACATGGATGATAAAAATATCACAGTAAATACTTACACATAAACAATCTCAGGTAATAATGAGATTAAGGAATTAACCCTTACCTTGCACTTTCCTTTGGTCGATGGTACGTTTAACCTCCTATATAATAACCATAGTATGTTATTAAATTATACCAGAACCATATTCATATTTATTATTTCATACATCATTCATTTATGTATTTATACTAATTATTTAATAATAATAACCATGTTAAATTAACATTTCAGGTAATAATGGCTTTCTTTATCTTATGTGTTTTAACTTTTTATTCTTGTTCATGTAATTTAGATCACGATTTAAATACTTCCGAAATATAAAAAATGAGTTATATATCATATATATTTAGAATATAAATATGTATAATATAAATATATATGAAATGGAAAACACCGTTTATGGATATGGTAGGTCGTACGTACGCATAAACGTTGTTTCCGTTTCCATATCGTATTGAACTGATGTAAGTGAATAAGATATATTTAAGTACATAAATATATATACATATATATGTGTATATATATATTCAGTATTATTATTATGTCATATATTACATAATTATTAATAATATATATTTTTATAATCATCGTTGAATGGTGAACGTGGAAATTAATCTCATCGCGACGTGGAGATGGTAAGTCGTATGTACACACGAGTGACAATATCATTTCGTTAATGATTAAAAGGTGTGGAATTGGATGGTATATTAATTTTACAGAGAAATTATAATGTTATTTTCATTATTTATATAAATATTACTCATCATTATATCCATCCAAATAACATAGTGTTGAATAACAAATTTCACCACGGTGTGGAGATGGTAAGTCATATGTACGCACGCAAGGTGACATTATCATTCATAGGATGGATAGAATAATTAATATGTTTGTACCATATTTAAAATAACATCAAATTATGTATAAGGTACTGTATTTATTATTTTGGTGTGGAAATAACAAATAAATAGAAAGTGGAAGAAGAAAAGAACTTTAAAAGAGGTGATAAAATAATTACCTCTTCTTTGGGTGATTACTTTTGATTTGAACAAAAGGGATCCTTATGTTGGATTTATGATCAAGGTAAGGACTATAAGTTTAATTGAGGGAATTTGGTAGGATATTTGGGTAGGTTTTTACCAATCCAAATGGCTTTGGAGGTGTGAATTTGAGAGAAAGGGAAGTGCCATTTTATAAGAGGGGTGAGGGGCACCTTAGAAAAAACATGAAATATTATTCTATTATACAATCATATTCGGTTTCTAATGGTTTAAAATGATTTTATATCAAGAATAATATGGTTATGGGTTGAACTCATATCAACCAATATATTTTAGACAAGTATAGGTTACTATATTAACCTTATCTTTTAGATTTAACTCTTAGTTAAATAGTTTTACATTTACCATGTCTCCTTGTATTTTTATATTATATGGTTAATAAACTTACTATAAAATTATAATAGAACTCCAAGTTGTTAATTAATGACATACCTATCATTATATATGTTCTTTGGCTGAACCATATATTATTAGGATTATTTTATAATTTAATAAAATGGTATTTGTTTTAAAAACTCATTTATGTCAATTTTGACACTATTTAGTATTTTGTTTTTTGTGAAAGACATGAAAATTTGATTACTTCGAAAAAAATACATCTAATCATACATAACATGTCATATTCACCTATAAAATTCGTTTATTTCATCAAAACTTTGAAATTATATTTATTTTTAAATTTATAATACCATTTATTTGATTCTTTCATTAATAAGGTAATTATTGAATCATCATTGTGTCATAAAGAAATTTACTTATTTAAGGTCTAAAAATTATAAATAAAATACCATGATTTAGGAAATATTTTTATATTTCTAATTAATATTTATATTCTAATTTATCTTATGTATAACCCCATATTAAAAATGTTTTACTTACTAAAATTTGAATTTTACACTTTTAACTCTTCTTTAAATAAAATAATAATAAATGTTCTAATCTAATCCAAATGGGTCAAAAAGAATATTATATTATTCCTAAGGTTTTTTAAGGTTTAAATAAACTTATACAATAGAATTAGGACATGTGTTAGGGTAATTATAATATCATTTTTACATTTAATTACCCTATTTACTTTTAACCATGGTAAATAAAAGTCAAAAGTTACAATTCACCAAAAATTATTTTCAACTTATTGAATCAAATTTTACTTAATGATGTCAACTGTGTCTCTCTTATTTTTGAAATTAACCTCACAAAAGTGGAAAAATTAAGTTTTATGCAAATTCGCAAATGCTCAAAGGAGGTGGGGAAAAGACTGTAAAAAGTTCAATAAACTTTTATACGTCTAATTTTATTATCAAATGACTTCAATGAGTTGAATTGAACTTATATAGGTATTATATATATATATATTGACTTAAAATAAATTTAAATAAAATAATTAATTATTTAAATAAAAAGTCAGTTTTAAACAATAACGCAGTGTTTTTCACTATTCATCAAAAATAAAAAGTTTTCAGAAAAATACAAACAATTCCCACAAATCTAATTTTGATATTACTAATTAAAAACTGAATTATTTTTTACCAAATTAAAAACATACAAGTTTCTTTAATTAATTTAAAATTAATTCCCGTTGTCAAAACCAAAAACTGAGTTTTTAAAAAGTTAAAATTATCAAAAGATTGACCTGTGTTTATGTCAAATTTAAATGTGAAATTACTTATAATGACCTAAATTGTATTAAAAGATAAAAAATATAATCTAATTATACTTACAAACCATTCAAATTCATATTTTAACACTATAAATTATTTCGATTAAAATGTCGTTTTCAATTAAAATTTAATATTTTTCACTATTCATTAAAATATGAAATTTTTCGGAAAAATACCAAATATTTATGAAAACTAAATTTTTATGTCCCTCTTATAAAAAAGAATTTAATTTCATTAAATTTAATATATAATAGTTCCAAATATTAGTTTTAAAAGGGGTTCTCCATTAAAAGGCCTTAAAATTACATTTTTTGAAAAATACTTCTTTTATCTGAAAAAAATGAATTTGTTCTTATATACTTTCTAAGAAACACATAATATGGATTCTAAAATTATAAGAAATATATAAAATTAAAAAAATCAGTTAATATTATTTATAACCTCTTTTTGAATGTCTAGTTTGGTAAGTCATGGTGCGCTTGAACTCAATGTTACGTGTAGCGCAAGTTATTGAATTACTTTGAAGAGATAATGTACTATGAAATCTTGGGGTGTTAAATTCTCCCCTCCTTCAATAAATTGGGTCCTCACAATTTTAAATTGTTCTTCTAAAATAAAAGGCTAAAAATATAAATATACCTTTATGGAGAACCCACATCGGTAATTGGGTTAATAAAATTTAGTCTTAATAAGAGGGAAAAGGAAATGAAAAAGTCACTAGAAAATTATGATCTTGATTAGGAGAACATTGGTCAAAATTAGAGACACATAATTGGAGGGAAAATGTAAATTTTTATAGGGAGTGATTGAGTTCATCAATAACAAACAAGTGTAAAATTGAGGGCCTCAAAACCATAAATCTATGATGATTTAAAATATCATAGGTTCAAGAAAACATATAGTATTAGGATAAAAAAATTTGGTTTTAAGATCCCTTACCTAAGGTTTAAGAATTAATTCATTCATACAATAAGAGGGAAAAAATATACTTGACAAGTAGAGTTTCGTCCTTCAACTAATTCCTGACACAAAATCATCTTCCACCCCAAAAGATAATAGAATTAAAAAATATTCTATTTATCCTAATCGTATAGGGTTCCAAAAATATTGTACTTATAATTAATTTTTCATAACACTTAAAAAAATATACATTATACAAAATCGTACATCACGTAGGCCAGTGGTGGGTGATGCGCCCTTATCACCCTTCGGTTGCGGGTTAAAGTCTCGCAGCCTTGCCGGATGCAAGGGGTTGTCGCCTGACCTCCGGGTTTTCATTTTTTTGAAAATCCAAAAATAAACTTATGAAATTATTTATCCTTAACAATAGTATCCAATTTCAAACTTAATCTATTCCAACCTTTAGACTTATCAATAATACTTCTGTCCTAACTCACAATCCAAAATTTATAAATAATGTCACATAATATACATGTGAATACCTTCATTGTGTATTCTTTTAAAATGTGGTAATAAAATGAATTGTCATAAAACCATATTTTTATAGGTATGTACTTCCTTATTCCTTCTATAAATCATAAAATACTAGATATACTCCTTATATCCAAAAATGTTGTAATCACCAACAATGATGGAATTAAAAAACCATTAATTAGTTCCAAGGTAGTCAATAATATCCAATATAATTTATCGAAATCAATCATCTATTATTCTAAAATCAATACCACAGTATCAAGACCATATTAAATTTTATCATTCCTTAAAAAATTTATGTTCAAAAAATTTTAACTTACTATTGATTCACTTTCCTTGGTACCACACAATCTCAAATCCTTAATGAAATAGTACAGCAGTATAATCCTTATATACTCCATAATTATTATAACCAGTACATCGTTGATGCAACATTCAAATGACATAATTATTTAATATCAACATAAGAACACTAGTAATTACTCTTCATCTGTGGTAATATCATAACTTTATTATTATCCAATATAATCATTTGGGGTATACTCTCATGATTGAGACATTAATTCATGTAGTGTTCCAACTCCTTGTAGATGAAGCATTATACATTTGAGTCTTCTTTCTTACCCATGAAATCATGCACTTTGTGTCCTTTTTCTCCACACATATAACAAACTCTCATTCCCTTCAAGAATTTACCAATGTGATTCTTTCTAGAGTTATCACATATGGGAAAATCCGTCTTTCCCTTATTCCCTTTATCCATCTTTCTCTCTATTATCCTTTTCTTTTCTGGCTTCCCTTCAAATCCATAGGACTCAAAGAATTGTTTACATATCATATTAACACATGATACTATTTCTTCATATGATTCTAATACATGGGATACTATTTCCTTTATAAATATGATCTTAATACCATGATAGATATGATCCTTATTACTCTTTGGATCATACGTATTACTGAAGTTCTCATTTCATCTACTAGGCACCATTTCTAAACAATGGCACACATTAGGTTAGTTTATGAATCGTAATTCATAATTCCAAACATGTAAAATACCTAACATAAATAGAAAATATTATGTATATAATCTATAATAATAAAAAAACGTTTTCATTGAGTAAGTATTTACTCTTAAATCCCTCATAATGGATTGTAAAGAAAATGTGAATTATCCTAAGCATATCCCCAGGGAGTGTCATAACCAATAGTGAATCAAGGCCTGTTATCATGTACCAGGATGCCCCAGGTCAAGCCAGAAACTCCTTGTTGAAGTTTTCACTCCTAGGTACATCTATTCAAGAGTCGCCTCTACCTGCTCGTATCTAGACATGGATGTATTCCTTAAAAAATTCACAAAATCTCTACATTACCAAAATTCTAGGATGTTATTCTATTCTAATTCTCAAAGCCTATCTTAGGTTAATGTTCTCTAATCAGAGGTTTTCTAAATCTAGTTTCCAAGGATATTTCTAAACTTCCTCTGATACCAACTGTAACGCCCTAACCCTAGAAGCCTGGATCCAGTGCATTATTTTAATACATTAGCATGATTACAAGGAATCAAGTCTTGAAGGACCGACCAGTTTAGCAGTCATGGAAAATAGATTACATAAAATAACTTTACATTACAATTTCAATCATAAAATACAGCATATATAGTTCTTTGATAATTTCATTATCCCCTTTATCTTAACCCTTCATATCAATCATAATACAATTATTGGAATCCAGGGAAAATGAAACATAATAAAGGGGTGAGCTCTTGTGCTCAGTAAGGGTAAATAATTTGGTGGAAACTATAAAGTCTTAA
The DNA here is from genome assembly GCA_963277665.1 of Viscum album. Classification (NCBI taxonomy): domain Eukaryota; kingdom Viridiplantae; phylum Streptophyta; class Magnoliopsida; order Santalales; family Viscaceae; genus Viscum; species Viscum album. The sequence continues at coordinate 1,976,877,162 of OY728146.1, read as the reverse complement.
GGCATGATGTGTAATAAAAACAATAGACTTTTAAACATAATCTTGAACATAATATGGAAAAGATAAATCAAAAATCATCATATAAGCATGCACATGGATATTCAACTAGTCTAATAATCACATGTAATAATTAATTTCAAAATGATGGAGTGTATAATGCGGGGCATTCTAAAACATTTTGTCAAGGCCACGACCAAGATGTCTGAAAATGATTAAGGCCTCGGCCAAAACCATATATAAAATTGGGAAAGGCCTCGGCCAATTCCACATATGATTGTCTCATGATACCTATGGAATGAACCAAGGATCTATAGTGGGATCCACCTGTCACTTACTAATTCCAATACATTCCTCATATGAAAAGGTTGAAACATAACATAAACATTCGTATTAAAAATAGCATATGAAATGTTAATAATTGAACCATAAACCATGAATGGTATAAAAATGACACATCCATAGTTAAACATATCAAAAATTCTTCAATAAAATATGGAATATTGTATTATAATAAATCAACCTCAATAAATAATAATATCCTGTAAAGGATGTTGACTTAGTTGAAAATAATCAGTAAAACTCTTTGAGAGAAATATCCTTTTTTCATTAAATAATTTAAAAGTCAGAAAATTTAGAAAGGAATACATTTAAAATAAATTTTTGAATAAAATTTTCTTATACCACTTTGAATTTTTTTAAAGGAATTAAAATTTTAAAACAATCATGTCTATATAAATAAATCCTTAAAATCATTTTGAAAACACAGACATTAATTAAAAAGATTTAGAAAAATAAATCATTAAAATATTTAAAATGCTGATTTTGATAAAAATTCCCTTCCAAAAAACATTAAAATATTTATTTTCGAAAAAAATATTATGAAACATGGACATGGATGATAAAAATATCCCAGTAAACACTTACACATAAACAATCTAGGATAATAATGAGATTAGGAAATTAACCCTTACCTTGCACTTTCCTTTGGTCGAGTGTACATTTAAACTATTGTATAATGACCATTGTAACTTATTAAATTATACCAGAACCATATTCAAATTTATCATTTATTACTTGATTAATTTATGTCTTTATACTACTTATTTGATAATAATATCCTTGTTAAATTAACATTTCGGGTAATAATCACTTTCTTTATCGTTCGTGTTTTAACTTTTTATTCTTGTCTGTGTCATTTAGATCACAATTTAAATACTTCCAGAATATAAAACTTTATTTTTATATCATATATATTTATAATATAAATATGTATAATATATAGATATATGAAATGGAAAACACCGTTTGTGGAGATGGTAGGTCGTACATACGCATAAAGTTGTTTCCGTTTTCATATCTTATTGAACAGAAGTAAGTGAATAAGATATATGTAAGTACATGAATATATATATATATATATCCAGTAGTATTATTATGTCATATATTACATACATATTAATAATATATATTTTTTTAATCATCATTGAATGGTGAACGTGGAAATGAATCTCATCGTGTCGTGGAGACAGTAAGTTGTACGTACACACGAGCGACGGTATCATTTCCTTAATGATTAAAAAGTGTGGAACTGGATGGTATATTAATTATATAGAGAAATTACCATGTAATTTTTATTATTTATATACATATTACTCATCATTATATCCATCCAAATAACATATTTTTGAATAACAAATTACACCATGGCGTGGAGACGGAAAGCCGTACCTACGCATGCATGGTGACATTATCATTCATAGGATGGATAGAATAAGGAATATGGTTGTACCATATTTATAATAACATCACAGTATGTAGAAGTTTATGTTGTTATTATTTTTTTATAGAAATAATAAATAAAGAGAAAGTGGAAGAAGAAAAGAACTTTGAAAGAGGTGATAAAATAATTACTTTTTATTTGGGTGTTTCCTTTTGATTTGAACAAAATGGGTCCTTAGGTTGGCTTTATTCTCAATGGAAAGCATGTAGGATTAATTGAGGTAAGTTGGGAGGATATTTGGGCAGGTTTTGGCCGAGCCAAATGGCTTTGGAGATGTGAATGTAGGAGAAGGGGAAGTACCCTTTCATAAGAGGGTGAGGGGAACCTTAAGAAAAACCTGAAATACTATTTTATTATACAATCATATTTGGTTTATAATGGTTACGAATTATTTTATTTAGATCATTAGGAGTTTATGGGTCGAAAAAATCTCAACCAATAGGTTTTAGACAATTTTGGCTTACCATATTAACCTTATCTTTTAGATTTAACTCTTAGTTAAATAGTTTAGCATTTACCATGTCTCCTTGTATTTTTATATTATATTGTTAACAAACTTACTATTAAATTCATAGATAACCCCAGGTGTTTCATTAATAACATACCTATCATTATATAAGTTCTTTGGTAGAACCTTTTATTTTTAGAATTATTATATAATTTAATAAAATAGTACTTGTTTTAAAACCTCATTTATGTCAATTTTGACACTATTTAGTATTATGTTTTTGTGAAATTCATAAAAACTTTATTACTTCAAAAAAAATTCATTGAATCAACCCTAAAATGTCATATTCACCTATAAAATTCAGGTCTTTCATCAAAACTTTGAAATTTTATTTATTTTAATATTTATAATACCATTTATTTGATTCTCTCATTAATAATGTAATTACTACATCATCATTGTGTCATAAATAAATTTAGTTATTTACAGTCTAAAAATTATAAATAAAATACAATGATGTATGAAATATTTTTATCTTTTTAATGAATATTTATAGTCAAATGTATCTTATTTATAACCCTATATTAAAAAAGTTTTAGTTATTGAAATTTTAATTTTACACTTTTAACTCTTTTTTAAATAAAATAATAATAATTGTCCTAATCTAATCCAAATTGGTCAAAAAGAATCATATATTATTCCTAAGGTTTTTTAAGGGTAATTATAATATCATTTTTACCTTTAATTACCCTATTTACTTTTAACAGTGGTAAATAAAAGTCAAAATTTATTATTCACCAAAAATAATTTTAAACTTATTGAACCATATTTTACTTACTTATTTCAACCATGTCTCTCAAATTTTTGAAATTGAACTTGCAGAAGTGGTAAAATAATGTTTTATTCAAATTTGCAAATGCTCCTAGAAGGTTGGTAAAAGACGGTAAAAATTTCAATAAAATTTTATACATATAATTTTATTATCAAATGACTCCAATGAATTATATTGAATTTATATAGGTATTATTTATCTATTTTTACTTAAAATAAATTTATTTAAAATAAATAATTATTTAAATAAAAAGTTGGTTTTAAACAATCACGCAGTATTTTTTACTATTCATCAAACATTTATAGTTTTCAGAAAAATACAAATAATTCACCCTAAGCTAATTTAGATATTCCTAATTCAAAAATGAATTCTATTTTACAAAATTAAAAACATACAAGTTGTATTAATTAATTTAAAATTAATTCCAGTTGTCCAAACCAAAAAGAGGGTTTTTAAAAAGTAAAAACTATCAAAAGATTGACATGTGTTTATGTCAAATTTAAATGTGAAATTACTTATAATGACCTATATTATATAAAATGATACAAATATAATATAATTATACTTCCAAACCATTCAAATTCATAATATAACACTATAAATTATTTCTATTAAAAATTTGTTTTCAATTAAAATTTAGCATTTTTTACTATTCATCAAAATATGAAAGTTATCGGAAATATACAAAATTTTATCCAAACTAAAATTTTTTGTACCACTTATAAAGAATTATATAATTTCATTAAATTTAATATATAAAATTGTCAAGTATTAGTTTTAAAAAGGGTTCTCCATTAAAAGGCAGTAAAATTTCATTTTTTGAAAAATACTTCTTTTATATAAAAAAATGAATTTCTTCTTATATTATGTCTAAGAAACAAATAATATGATTTATAAAATTATAATAAATATATAAAATTTAAAATTTAGTTAATGTTATTCATAACCACTTTTTGAACGGCTAGTTTGGTAAGTCGTGGTGTGCTCGAACTCGGTATTGCGTGTAGCGCAAGTTATAAAATTACTTTGAAGAGATAACGCACTATGAAATCTTGGGGTGTTAAACATCCTAGTTTTGGATACATGTTCCCACATTTTTCATGATTTCATCCTTGTTTGAGCTATACATTGGGTATGGTTTGTCCTTTTTGGTTCCCCTGAGTACGTGCTTGTATGTAAAAAAAAGAACCCATTGTGAGCTCTCCAGCATGGGAGTCCCAATAGAGAGCTCGATTTTTATCCTTCTAGCTAGGATTTTAATTTTTGAGGATTAAAATACATAATTTTTAGTGGATTTAGTAAGTCAGGATTTTACCTGTGGGTCTTTGGAATATTTCTAAGAATATTTATGAAGGTAGGAGCTAAGTCAGTGTGGGATTCTGGGGCCTTTAGATCCTTAGTGTGGTGATATTAAAAATATTAAATATATTATATCACACACACACAGTTTATTTGGAAATATGGAATAACTTCCATAAAAATTCTTGGATAATATTTATAACGTCCTAGTTGATCTCATAATTTGGTGTTTACCCTAGGTGCAATATAAAATTTGTTAGTGTCAAGTGTCGGGTCGGAGGAGAATGTTCGTGGGGTGTTAAGTAGAAGTTTATTGATTTAATAAAATTAAATCAATATCCCCCCCACCACTACCACCTTTGTGTGTTCAAAAAATAAGAGAGGATACCCCCCCCCCCCTCTTTAGAGAGATGAATGACGAGAGGAAAAACCAAGGAGAGGAGTCACTGCAGATCTTTGTTCTTGACGGTGATCACTCTCACATCATGGTGATGTGGCTTTGGAGTGTGGATCTGCACCTGAAGATTTTACGTTTCCCTAAAAGGTAGGAAATTTTAATTTTTTAGTATCGATCCCTTTTTTATGAGTTATTTTAAGGTTTTAAATCCCTATTACGACTTCTAGATATCCCCTGGGGGTCAATCTATAGGTTTCATGAGAAACCAGAGTGATTCAGGAAACTCGTAGGGAATTTCCATTCATAATTCCAAATCACACAAATTATAGTGAAAGTACACATGACATGTGTTATTTCCATTCATGGAAGATGTAATTTTAGGAACTACATTCCATGTGCAGGTGTAACATGCTATGTTGTGATCCAAGGTCATGTGACCAATGGACCTGGATTGGGTAGTTATGTCAAAGGACATGGTTGTGTGAAGGTACATGACCAGAGACATCTACATGGGGTGTCATACATGGGTATAGGAAATATGCACAGCCAAGTTATTGGGTAGTCAAGATAAATCATTTAATAGGGGGTACAAGCTGTGAGTGGAGATACAGCTAGCCGAGATATGTTTAGAAAGACATGACTGGGGGTCTAGGTGAGGCGATACATGTCATGTACACTATGTACACGCCATATAAGCTCACATGGATAGACAAGACATGATAAATATTGCATCTATGTGTGTTATTATTGGGTCACATTCTCTTTAGACCCCTGTACATGATGTTCACTTCCCTTAGAGACTTCCTATTATCATATCTCTTTCTTCAGGGCTCAGATTCATGACTGTGAGTATCCAATACAGAGAAGTTTTCTATGTATAATGTGATGTTGTCCATGTTTTGGGACTTTGATAAGTGATGTGAGGTGATGATTTGTGTATATTAGGTTAGATATTCTTAGAGTAGCAATATTTGAGTGAGTCCCTTGGTTTAGCCTTATGAGGGTACATTGTGGAATTACTTCCTTAACACGGGATTGGGATCCACTCGATAGAATGATCATAGAAATATTTGCAGCATACCTCTGGGGATGCTGGGATGTAATCCTATATAGTATCATTTTCCCTAGATCGGGTTCTTGGTATTTTTTTACCAAAACTACACAATCAGTGATCCCCTATCTAGTAAGACATCCTAGTAGGGTTTGTGACATCATCAGTTATATGATCTTCTACATAGCGGGTGGTTTTAGTAGATTTGGTTGCTTCATTAGGGTATATGATCCCCTACACATTATACAATTTATGTAGGGTTTTTGATATCATTGAGAGTTAAATCCATTCATGAGTTGTACTATGTGGGGTTTGTGGAATCATTATGACCATCACTACATGGGTGGTGATCCCCTATCTAAGTGATATTATCTCTAGAATTTCAGATTAGGTTTTTGGTGTCCCCCATCGGTTTTGGGAGTGATCCCATATCTAAGTGAGATCTTTTGTGGTTCAAGTAGGGTTAGTAGTGTCCCCCATTAAGGATGGATAAGATATCCTATCTGAGTATTGAGATACACTGTATTTCAGCATGACCTTCTTCGTGGTGAGATTTGATGAGTGTGTTCTCTCATATATATGCCACTTGGAATTATATGGATGTGTCATAAACTTTGTGATACCTAATGGAGTGTTATTAATCAGATGTTCCATTAGGGATGGAAAATTTATTCCAGATTGACTCTTAAACAATTTTCATCTGGGATAGCAGGGCTCATGGATTGAGTTCTACTGGCGAGTGTTTCTTTTTATCCTCGAGTATAATCCTGTAGCTCATTATGAGGTTGGTAACTTGTGAGACTTTTAGTCTGAGATGATTATATATGGGTTTTATTCAGGGATTCCTTTTGATGTTGTCACATGTATTGGTTGACACCCCAAGTGGATTGAGATGAAAATTCGTGTATATCTAAGGATAGGTTCAAGATGAAGTTTCTCTCTTGTTTGGTTTCCCTCTAGCTAGGTCTAGTAGACTATCGCCTTTTAGTTTATCCCTTTTATTTTGGGTTCTTGTATTCCTACTAAGTATTGTTATAAAAACCCCATAAAAGGATTTTTCCACACATGGTGTGCCTTGTGAAGATGGAAGGTCTTTCGATGGGGTCCCAAGAGGACCCAGTGCAGGTGGAGCTTAGTGGACAAGATTGACTGAGGTGGTTTTCAGTGCATGATTGAGGATATTTTTGGAAGTTTCATTTGACAACCATCCCCTCCATCTGAGAATGTTGGACGTTTTTATAGTTTTTGTTATGAATTTATTTTTCTTTTTTATGATTTCATTTCTTCTATTGTACTTTTATCATGGGATAGATGTATTCATGCATTTCTTTCTCATTTTATATTATCTCTAAACTATTGGATTGAGACATTTTTGGGTGCATTAATATAGGTACCATAGGCTCAGGCCTCCCATTTGTGTGATATTCCTACTCAGCACTAGATTCCATCCCATGGACTATTGGAGGTGAACTTGGGGTAGTCACGGATCAATCCTTTTTGCTTCAGGTCATGAAAAAAATAATTAATTACAATTGATTTCAGAATGAAAAGAGATAAGAAAAAAAGGAGAAAAGGAGAGAGAAAAAAGTCCCCAAATTTCATTCCATGATGGGTATTTCCAAATTTCTTATAGGCACGAGAGTTACACAATGTGTAAAAAAATCATGTTGTGTATTTTCATTAAGTGTCTTATTTCTCATCTTTTAAAATATGTGAACTTTTACACCTCGTAAACTTCATATCCATAATATTCTTATAAAATCTTGAATCTCACAGGATCCTTGGGTTGTATCTTTGACTGGATGGAATATTTAACCTTTCACATCATGTAAATTACAAATGTGATGTATATGATTCACACCTTTTACTTTTTTTATGTTTTGTAACTTAACTAATAATTTGACTTTGAAAATCTCATGATGTGTAATGTATTTTCACAACGTGTAAATGATTAATGTAATTTAATTTCTCATGGGCTATAAATTGGTCTAAAGGGATGCTGTGAATTAGGAATACACATCATGAAATACTTTTTAGATGTGTAGAACCTATTTTTTCATTTTTCATCATTTCTTCCTTTGAGTAAAAAATTCCAAATTCATGTGAACAAAAACCAAAAAATAGTACCTCATCACATAGAACATGAAAATACCTTAAATAAATGTATCCAAAATATGTTTATAAATTTGAATTATCAGTTTTTCAAATTGAATGACATCACCATGTCCTCATAAAATTCATATATTCTCTTAAAAGTAGTCTAGGGTATGTCAGATGGTCTCACCCTCAACTAATGGTACCCTAAACTCAAGTAAATATTAGATAAAATGAAGGAACATATTAGTTGTTCAAATATATCATCAATACATGTAAGGGGATACCAGTCCTTGACTATCATCTAGTTAATTTTCTTGTAGTCCACAAATAAGCACAAATTTCTATCAGGCTTATTTGAAAAAAGCATGGGATAACCCTATGGTGAAGTACTAGGTCGTATGAATCTCTTACCTTACATATATTTCCGGTAAACTTTGAACTCATAAATATCTTTTGGTTCTATCATATAAGGTGGAATAGGAACTAACTTATCTCTTGGATTCAACTTGATTATGAACTCAATCTCACACTCAGGTAATAAAATGGATAACTCCTCATGAAATACATCCTAAATGGGGTCAATCACAAAAGGAAATGTTTCATGTTTCATTCCACCATTATCTAGAATAAGACTCTCTAATTGAGACATGATATAACATAATCTACACAGAATTGGTCCTGAATGACCAGCCTGAAAATCCCACTCACCCTGGTGATTATAGATTCCCACTTCTATATATATATATAGGTAAATGTCTTCCAGTAACATTCAATGTGATCTTGGTATATAACTAGTCGATCCATACCCATAATCAAATTGAAACCTATAATTTCCGATATAAACAGATCCCAATAGAAATGGTATCTACTAGTTTCAAGTGAATATTCATTATAGCATTTGATATCCTTTAATCATACTTCTAGTGGCATTTTTATGGTCATAAATTTATTCATTATTTCCATAACCAAACCCAACCCATTTACAAATAGAGATTATAAAAAGAAATATGATGATCCAATATCAAAAAAAATCAAGCAATAGTATATGATATAATAGTCCTACCTCTGAAGGTAATTGTATTGCATACATACTATTCTGAGTTAACTATATATCTTGTATATGACTCACCCCTCTACCCTATGATTCAGTCGGACTCCCCTATTCTTCTCCCTCTGGGTAGTACCGTGGCTCCTTCTCTAGGTTACCACATCCCCTACCTCATCATGTATGTCCAGTGGAACTCCATCTACCTGTATGTTGAGGGGTGGATGAGTCCTTCCTAGACTCCAGTTCCTTTATTTATCCCCTACCATTTTTTTACTACTGAGAGTTCCTACAGAACCTCTAGAGATAACCCAACCCGCCACAAGAATGGCACTCCATAGTTGGGTGAGGACACTAGAGGAATCTGTTACCAAACGTTTCATGCTAAAAGAAATCCACAGTCCACAGTCTTGAAATGGTTTCCCACTACCCTAGATGCTCTTCCCATCACTTCCTTATTGCTAACTACTATAGTAGTTCTTTATGATGCCTAAATAGGAGCTCCCTGATCATCTAGCTTTGACTGTGTGGCTAATACATGGAGCTTCCATTGGGTTCCCTTTTGTGATGAGGGCCTGATTTATCATTTATAAAAAGTTACTCAAGTAGGTGATGTTTGTATACAAATTTATATCATAGTTAATCCTATCCCTAAATGTTTCACCTATTCTATCTCATAAATTTATAAATATGGATAAAAAATGAAGGTCGATGAAATTCCCATTGTTGTTTATCACTGACATTCTCTCTTATGTCAGATACATGAACTCTAAATCCCTATCATCCCTAAAAATTTCTAGATAGAAGTGGTGCAATAACTTTTCCTTTAATTCCTTCCAGGTTAAATCCTCTTTTTGTTTGGATTACTCTACAATGTCCCACTAATGCTTCGATAGTTCTCATAACATGTAACCATCAAGCTTCACCCTCCCATCTGCAGGAGTCTCAAGGTGATTAAAGATTATCTAGAATAAATCTAACTTAAACTCAAGTTTTTAGGGTCGTCCCTCCATAGTGAATTTAGGTGAATGTTGCAGTTAGAACACACTGGTAATATCAGACATTAAAGGGACAGTGTTAATAGTCTCCCTCTTTATGGATCGCATAACCCTCAGGAAGATATCATGGAACTGATCATCCATCTACTTCTTTAGATCCATAGGAAATTTTGGATCAGCTTCATTAAGAGTGTGTTTATTACCACTTTCCTGACACTCAACTCAAATATGAAGAGGAGGAATTTTCTATTCAATGATCAATTCACTCAAATTAACATAGGTTGCATAGTAAGACCAACCTGAGAAGGTGAAAACAATATATACCCACTATCTCAAGTTTTCTCTGTACTTTTCATAACAAGAAAATTTTTAGAACATAACAATTTCATTCACCCCTTTTTTAGATATATAAAGGTTTAACATTTCATGGTTTATATATGTTTTTAGGTCCGATGTTATAAATATATCCCTAGAATGAACAATTAATGTCAACATATATACCTATGTGCCTGCAATGGTACATGTATACTCATCTCATGACATACTAGATCGTAAGTAACATCTCATAAAACATTAATAACACATAATAAGTGAATCACCCAAGGAGAAATCACATAAAAATGTAACAAGAAAACATCAAAAACACCAATCCTATCCCTAGGCACTCAGTTTTCCCCCACACATGGGTTAGCTACTCTCATGAATGATCTCATTTCCAATCCCTAAAACATACTAGTATTCGGTATATATTTCCCAAATAGTAAATAAATAGAAACTTTCTAGCACTCTAATACCTCTTTTTAACATCCCCCGTCCCATTAATCCCTCATGTAACCAACTCGGGTTGGCTATAGGACCTCATGCATGCCTCACCATATGGTAGAGGTTTTCAACTATCATTGAGGGTGTAAAAAAGTTGTTAGGAGGCTATACCCTCATGAACATAGATACAATAATAGTAGAAATAATATAAAAAATTATCCATGAAACCAGGCATAATAATTTAAAATATCAAATAATAAAATAACAATAAAATACCATGTAATGTTTGGTTGAATGTGACTAAATGACATGCTAAAAGTAATAAAATTTAAAGACTAAGTATACTCAATTAAACCCTCCAAAAAACCCAGTCCAAAATCCCCATGTCATTCTCGTCTCCAAAATCCAACCCATTCAATAGGAAATCAATCAATGTAGGGACCCTTTTCCCTTATCCATACTTGCATCCCATAAATATTCTCAGGTACGAAATGGTGCCTAAACAGAATGTGAGTATAACCTAGTACATCAGCACCCATAATATATAATCATATTAAACCTTCATAATCAGTGTATGTAATAGTAAAATAATTTTAAATATTATATCATAAATAATGTTTGGTATCAAACAAACCTGTCAACCCTTAAGATCCAGGGTCATGCTCAGGTTAGCGAAACCTACTTTGGCTCAATACTAGAGTGTCTTGATCATGTCTCAAGACCATGAGAACCATAACCATGGTTTCTAGGGAATATCCTACAATATATTATCACATATTCATAAATTATCTCTATAATAATTAATCATTACTAGGATCAATCCTTATAATCATTAAAGGGTAATCAGGCTCAATCTATATAATCATTATGTCATAAGAAATATAGACCTTACAATCATTACAATGTAACCAAGAAAATGCCTATAAGCATTAAAATACAACTAAAATTAATAAAAAGAAAATAATCCAAACTAATATAACACATGTGAATACAAAAAGTATATTGAATATCTTGTTACAGGTCACCCTAGTAATTTCATCAAATTACCAATTTGAAATCCTTTATTCCATTGAACCAAGTTACCTAATTACCAAATATGTCAAATCTAGAGTAATCCAGTTCACATGATATAAATACCATTTCATTATAGGTTCAAAGGTAGGTACACTCATCGAATGGTCAAAATTCTAGTATCAATGTCAACATAACCAACGAGGTCCACAGGAGGTCTATATATAGGATATCTCAAGAACAATAAATTTAACATTTAGATTAAGTCACTCACATGGTGTGTCAATATGATTGTATATGTTTTATATACCTAGTGATCCACAAAAAATCCTTATAGATATTATTTTTACCACCCACTTAAAAAATATGAGAAGTTGTAGACAATTCCTCAATGTATGAGGTATTAATAGGATTCTTTCTTCCTTTCAATGAATACCAAAAACTATGTCAACAATTGACATGAGATCTTAATCTGGGTTAGGTAGTCTCAAACTAGAGTTTTTCTCATAAGAAATAGATGATACATAAATGAGATTAAAAACCATAAGTATTACCTTTAAACTCTTGATCCAAAATTCTAAAATTCAAAGGAATATACTTCTAGTTGGGATAAGAATTATCAAAGGCATCTATGAATGGTCTAAAGTCAAAGGGATGTGAGATATTAAAAACATAGGGCTCTGATGTTTTTAAAAGGAATCTATGATTGTAAAATTTACGAAATGAATAAGAGTTTCACATTTTTAATGCCTCTATTCCCATGTACATTGATAAAACCATAACCTAGAATGAAAACCCCTGAAAAAGAAAACTACACATCATGAAACAGATACACGATGTGAGTTTTTTATTTATCGGATTCTCAAACCCATTAAAGGAATGAATGAAGTTCATAGGATCAGCACAAAACCATTCACCCCTAGTATAGATTTCATGCGGCCCTCCCAAACTAATTCACATCATGAATTGTAAATTCAAGATGTGAATTAATTCTACTTCTGTATTTAAGATCCCCTTCTTCTTTCTTTGAAAAATGAATGGGTTTATTTTATAGACTAGATTATTAAGACCGAAACAAAAACTAACTGGACACAATAAGGTTAAAAAAACTCAAAGAGGGATGTACCTAGATAATATATGATCTTACAAAAATAATCCTTCACATTAAATATAAGGGTTATATATACATCAACCCAATAAATCATCTCCAAACATATTAATATTTACCTCAAAATCCCATCACTTAAAACATCAATAGGGGTGTATGTGCCACTAAACTTATGATAAATCTTAGAATTATAAAACCATGATGGTATCTATAAATCTTAAGTTAACCTCACATGAAAATATCATTATCTCCAAATTTATCTACACCCTCCTCGGATACCAACTATTGTAGCCCCAAACTCTCACGCCTGGATTAGGTGCAAAAATATAATCATTATTTTTCTATCTTTCATATCGATAAATGTGTACCAAATTTAAACCTTTAAAACATAAAACATCAAACTAAAATATTGGATTGAAAAGATACCCAAGTAACTTTTAGGTCTATAATTTTATATATTTATGAAAAAATCTTATATAAAAATTTGGATGCATAAACAATTGGTTCATCAAAATCTACATCATCTCCCACCAAGTTATTTAAATCTAGTAACCTTTTTAGACAAAACATGCTGAAAACTAGTATTCATAACCTAGGGAAAAGGAAATGTAAGAAGGGTGATCTCAAATGATTAGTAAGGGTAAACATAAACATTAATAATTGTATTTCATTAGTGTTCATAAGATGAATATAAGGGTATGATAGAATAATAAAAGAGCATGATCATAACTTTTGAAAATTCATACCCATCAATACATGGATCATAAATCATGGACCAATGCATAAAGCTTTAATATAAGAAAAGATTTATATAATTAAAAAATTATTATCTGTGTGAAAAAAATACTTTTATAAAATATCTATTAAAAAATTATACATGTATAAATAAAAAATGTTCATAACTTGGAAAATTATTTTTAAATCACTCTTACTAATGGAATAACCAGCCCTGAAAATTCAAAAAATATCTTAGGAGAAACCTATAACTAGTTAAATTTCTCTCTTTACTCAATGAATTGGAGATATGTATTGGAATCACCCATCATCATGAGATATATTGGTCTCACCTTTAATCATAAATGATTTAAAATAACCATAACGTAATCATAACATAAGAAACCTTTCATTTTTTTAATATGGCAATAATCATAGTTCTTTCATGTCTTGATTTACCCATAGAAAAGAAATAGGTTCCATTAAAATATCTTTGAAATAATCATAATCCATTCATAGAAATAATAAGGATGGTATAATTATAAGATATCCCCAATTTATCATGATTAAAATCATGTTTTGTTGTCATTTATGAATAAAAATACTATAAAAATATCATTAAAATAATTATTGAAGAAAGTACCTTTTAAAATTCTAAAATCACTTTTAAAAACTAAAAAATTACAAAATATTTGAACAATATTTTTTAAAAAGTAAACTTTCAAACATATAAAGTAATATTCAAATAAAATAATGGTCATGGTGGTGAGAAAATCTATTCATTCCCTAAACATTAAAAATAAAGATTCTTTTTAAACTTTTGTAAAGAGAGTTAAAAGTGAACCATGCGGAAAACGTTAAGAACTTTCATTTTAAAACCTTATAATATAAATTAAAAGATCATGTAAAATAATTTTAGGAAATAATTTACTTTTAGAAAATAACATTCTTGGAAACATTTTATTAAATATTGAAATGGAAGATAAACATTAACAATCTAAACAAAGATACAAGGTAGGTATCACTTACAAATAAATTTCTTGATGTTTATTTAATAAATAAGTGAGTAAATTGAATTTAAAATTTTAAACCACATTTATAACCATATGAGAGGAAAATATATGTGGTTATATAAAATAAGATCATATTATTTTCCTAATGGATCCCTAAACATCAACAATCTAAAAAAAAGGAGATTGTAACATAAATCCTTTTCTACTTCAGCAACTTTCGAATCAAAATTCACTGGAATCTAGTGTATTATATTCCTCTATAAATTCAATTAGTTTAATAAAATAATATTTCAAAATTCATTAATGATTAATTAAGAACATTCAAAAAATTAAATCATGGTGGTTGACATGAAAAATGTCACAAGAAAATGAGATTGAGAGAAATAAAAACCTTACAAATATCATAACATTTGAAGTGATAATTAATCCATGAATTTATTATGGTTAACTATTTAATACACATAAAAAAATATTAAATACAGAATAAAAAATTAGAGATCTATTCACACATAATCCTGACATAACAAGTTCAGTTAATTAAGTAGAGTTATAACCCAATGAAAGTAAATTGATTTAAAAAACCCTTGGTAACATTCAAGTACAATCCACTTAGATGAAATAATTTGAATTGAAACTTAAAATACTATAAATTATTAAGTTATCATGATATAATATGTAAAAGGGCTGTATTTTCATCATATAAACAAATTAGGTGTACAACATTGAAACATGCCTCAATGAAGGGAAATTGAGATGAAGTTCTTTACCTCAAGTCCATACATTCCATGTATGTCCTTTAAATTTTGAATAAAAAACTTGTATCAATTATTTACTTGTTTAATAAAATATTTCAGGTTTATTTACTTATAATTAGACATTTTTTTCATTTTTTTCAATGACATATTTAATTACTTAATCGGTTAGGTTTGCATCATGTGTTTTTAGGACGTTCGATTTATAATTGAAAAAAGACTTCGGTATATTGACCAAGGTCAAAAAGGAAATTGTTAAATAATAAACTAATAATAATAATTAAAAAAAAAATTGTACAATAATTATACTTTTAAAAAAAATCTTTAATGATGGTTATGAAAAACAAATTATGTTACAATTATGTAGATGGTAGATTATACGCATTCATGAGTAACATTTCCATTTTTCAATAATAATGAGGGAAAGAGGGTAAGTATTATTTTTTATTTCTAGAATTATGATTATATCATAAATATTTTATTATCTCTTTAAATACACATGTATATACTATCCATGTGTTACGGTGATGAAGAACGAATTGCATCGCTTCTTGGGATGGTAATCCACACGTACGCACGAACGATGTTTTCATTTTTCAATGGATGGAAAAGTAAAAAAAAAGATGATATTTTATATTTAAATAATTATAATTATGTGATAAAAATAATATATATACCTTAAATCCATAATTACAACTATCTGTGATAGGTGTTGATGGAAAATGAATTACATTGGTTCGTAAGGCGGTAGTTTGTCGTACACACGAATGATCGTTTCATTTCCCATTTGATGGAAGAGAAGATGTATATAGTTTATTACATTAACATAATAACCTCTCAGTATATTTAATATAATTATTTTATTATTTCATCATGTTTTAATAATATTTTTATGAGGTATAAAAATAAATAAAACTTAAACATTTGGTTAAAATTTATACCTCTTCTTCAGACAACCACTTTTGTTTACTCTTAAATACCTCTAAGGCTAGAATTATGTAAAAAATAAGACATGTATAATTTGGGTATCGATTTTTTGAATGTATTTTGAAATTTATTATCCAAAAAAAGGGATATTTATGTGTAGAGATTATAGGATATTAGATGTCCTTTTATAGATAGGGAGAGAAAACACTTGTAATTTTCAAAAAGATTAAAATATATTAATGTTTTACTTAAGATAAATGGTTCCAAAATAGACCATTTATGAATATAAGATTATATAGGGTCTAAATATTTCCATAAAATATGATTTATAGTAGTTTTTATTTTATTTTAACTATTATCACTTTAGTTTAACCCCTAGGTAAATCTGATTTAACCTTAACTTTGGTAATAGATTTTTACTATTTTTACTACTCATTATCACCAAATATTAATTTAACCATGTTAAATAATATTAATTATAAATATAAATAATATGTAATCCATTTTATCAATTTAAATTTTTTAAATCGGTATGATTTAATTTAAAATTAAGCCCTCAAAATGTGATGAAAAATGGATTTTCAGATAAATGCCTTTTAAGTATAAAAAATATTGTTATACCAAATTAAAGTATAATGTTGATTCAAATAAAATTTATTATATTATTTTTAATCAATATTAAATAATTTAATTTTATAACTAATCCAAAATATAATGTGAATTTTTAAATAAATGAAAAGAAAATATTGTTTTCAATAAAAATCAGTTTTCACTATTCATTGAAAAAACAAACTTTTCAAACATTTATCAAAAAATCATCCTAAGATACGTTTTACATGATTAATTAAAATAGAAATTATTTTTTTCCAATTTAAATTCTATAATTCTTAAATAAATCTTATAAATAGAATCATATAATGTATGAAAATCCATTTTGGTTAGAAATATTCTTTTCCTTTTGACTAAAAAATTACTTAATATTATTATAGTGAATATAACTCTATAAAATATAATTAATGAATATTGATAATAAATAAAAATTATTTATCTTAAAATTACCTAAGTTATTACACTTTTCATTTATCTCTGGTATATTTTATTTTGTATTAATGGTATTCAAAATATTATTGATTTATGGATTATTTAAAGGATTCATATGATTTGAGGGATGATACTAGGAGTTGAATTTGTAATTCCACAACTCTAGAAGCCCAGAGCTGATGCATTATTTTAATACATTTTCATGATTACAAGGAATCAAGTCCCGAAGGACCGATCAGTTTAGCAGTCATGGAAAATAGATTACATACATTAACTTTACATAACAATTTCAAACAAAAAATACATCATAGATAGTTCTTTGAGAATTCCATTATTCCCTTTATCTTAACCATGAATATTAATCATAATACACTTCTTAGAATTCTAGGAAAATAAAACATAATAAATGGGTGAGCTAAGGTGCTCAATAAGGGTAAATAATTTAGTGGAAGCTATAAAGTTTTAAGGCATGATGTGTAATAAAAACAATAACCATTTTAAACATAATATTGAACATAATATGGAAAAAATAAATCAAACATAACTATATAAACATGCACATGGATATTCTACAATTTTAATAATCACATGTAATAAAAAATTTCATAATGACGGAATGTATAATGCAGGACATTCTGAAACATTTTATCAAGGTCTCGACCAAGATGTCTAAAAATTATTAAAGCCTCAGCCAAAACCAAATATAAAATTGGGAAAGGCCTTGCCAATTCCACGTTTTATTGTCTCATGGGACCTATCGATCTACTGAGGAGCTATAGCGGGCTCCACCTGTCACTTAGTAAGTCCAATACATTCCCCATATGAAAAGGTTGAAACATAACATAAACATTCGTATTATAAATTCCATATGAAATGTTAATACTTGTACTATAAAACATGAATGGTATAAAAATAACACATCCACAATAAAACATATCAAAAAATACTTAAATATAATATGGAATATTGTATTATAATAAATCAACCTCAATCAAAAACAATATCCAGTAAAGGATGTTGACTTAGTTGAAAATGATCAGTAAAACTCTTTGAGAGAAATATCCTTTTTCATGAAATCATTTAAAAGTCGCACAATTTAGAAAGGAAGAAATTTAAAGGTAATTTTTGAATCAAAGTGTCCCATACAACTTTTAAACTTTTGAAAGGAATTAACATTTTAAAACCATCATTCCCATATAAATAAATCCTTAAAATCATTTTGAAAACATGGACTTTAATTAAAAAGAATTAGAAAAATAAATCATTAAAACATTTAAAATTTTGATATTGATAAAGATTCCCTTACAAAAAACATTAAAATATTTATTTTAAAAAACATTTATTAAACATGTACATTGATGATAAAAATTACTCAGTAAATACTTACACATAAACAATCTCGTATAATAATGAGATTGAGGAATTAACCCTTACCTTTCACTTTCCTTTGGTCGAGGGTACGTTTAACCTCCTTTATAATGACCATAGTATGTTATTAAATTATACCAGAACCATATTCATGTTTATAATTTCATACTTTATTCGTTTATGTGTCGATACTACTTATTTAATAATAATATTTATGTTAAATTAACATTTCGGGTAATAATCGCTTTCTTTATCGTACGTGTTTTAACTTTTTATTCTTGTTCATGTCATTTAGATCACGATTTAAATAATTATAGAATATAAAACATTATTTATATATCATATATATTTAGTATATAAATATGAATAATAGATAAATATATGAAATGGAAAACACCATTTATGGAGACGGTAGGTCGTACGTACGCATAAACGTTGTTTCCGTTTTCATATCGTATTGAACGGAAGTAAGTGAATAAGATGTATGTAAGTACATAAATATATATATATATATATATATATATATTCACTAGTATTATTATGTCATATATTACATACTTATTAGTTATATATATTTTTGTAATCATCGTTGAATGGTGAACTCGGAAATTAATCTCATCGCATCGTGGAGACGGTAAGCCGTACGTACACACGAGCGACGATATCATTTCCTTAATGATTAAAATTTTTAGAATTGGATTGTATATTAATTTTACAGAGAAATTATCATGTTATTTTAATTATTTAAATACATATTACTCATCATTATATCTATCCAAATAACATAGTGTTGAATAACAAATTACACCACGGCGTGGAGACGGTAAGTCATACGTACGCACACATGATGACATTATCATTCATAGGATGGATTGAATAATTAATATGGTTGTACCATATTTATAATAACATCACAGTATATAGAAGGTACTGGAATTGTTATTTTGGTATGGAAATAGAAAGGAAAGAGAAAGTGGATGAATAAAAGAACTTTGAAAGAGGTGATAAAATAATTACCTCTTCTTTGGGTGTTTCCTTTTTATTTGAACAGAAGAGATACATAGGTTGGATTTATTCTCAAGGTATGTCCTCTAGGTTGAATTTAGGGAAGTTGGTAGAAGATTTGTTCATGGGTTGGCCGATCCAAATGGATTTGGGAGTGTGAATCTGACAGAAGGGGAAGTTCCCTGTTATAACAGGGGTGAGGGGTACCCTAAGAAAAAATTGAAATATTATTTTATTATATAATAATATTCAGTTTTTAATGGTTCCAAATGATTTAATTTTGGGCCTTAGGTAGTTATGGGTCGAAATCATCCCAACCAATAGGTTTTAAATAAGTTTATGTTACCATATTAACCTTATCTTTTATAATTAACTCTTAGTTAAATAGTTTAACATTTACCATGTCTCCTTGTCTTTTTATATTATATGGTTAATAAACTTACTATAAAATGAAAAGATAACCCCAAGTAGTTAATTAATGACATAACTATCATTATATAAGTTATTTTTACGAATTTTAGATGTTTAGGATTATTATATAGTTTAATAAAATAGTATTTGTTTTAAAAACTCATTTATGTCAATTTTGACACTATTTAGTATGTTGTTTTTTTAAGTAATAACAACATGATTAGTTCTAAATAAATACATTCAATCAACCCTTACATGTCATATTCAGCTTGAAAATTCATGTGTGTCATAAAAACTTTGAAATTATATTTATTTTTATATTTATAATACCATTTATTTTATTCTTTCATTAATAAATTAATTATTGCATCATCATTGTGTCATAAATAAATTTAATTATTTAATGTCTAAAAATTATAAATAAAATAAAATGAGGTGGGAAATATTTTATCTTTCAATTGAATATTTATAGTCGGATTTATATTATGTATGACCCTATATTAAAAATGTTTTAGTTATTAAAATTTGAATTTTACACTTTTAACTCTTCAATAAATAAAAAATAATAAATCTTCTAATCAAATAAAAATGGATCAAAAAGGATAATATTTTATTCCTAAGGTTTTTTATGGTCTAAATACACTTATTTAATAGAATTAGGACATATTTTAGGGTAATTGTAATATCATTTTTACCTTTAATTTCCCTATTTACTTTTAAACGTGGTAAATAAAAGTCAAAAGTTACTATTCAAAAAAAATTATTTTCATCTTATTGAACCAAATTTTAATTCTTGATGTCAACTGTGTCTCTCTAATTTTTTAAATTCAACTCACAGAAGCAGTAAAATTAAGTTTTATGAAAATTTGCAAATTCTCCTAGAATGTGGAAAAAGACGGTAAAAAGTTAAATAAAATATTATACATATAATTTTATTATCAAATGACTCCAATGAATTAAATTTAACTTATATAAGTATTATATATCTATTTTTAATTAATATAATGTTAAATAAAATAAATAATTATTTAAATAAAAATTTGGTTTTAAATAATAACGCAGTGTTTTTCACTATTCATCAAAAATTAAAAGTTTTCAGAAAAATAAAAAAAAATAACCCTGAGATAATTTTGATATTCCTAATTAAAAATTGAATTATATTTTATCTAATTCAAAACATACTAGTTGCATTAATTAATTTAAAATTAATTCCTGTTGTCAAAACCAAAAAGCGGGTTTTTAAAAAGTAAAAACTATCAAAAGATTGACAAGTGTTTATGTCAAATTTAAATGTGAAATTACTTATAATGAACTACATGGTATTAAATGATAAAAATAAAATCTATTTATACTTTTAAACTATTCAAATTCATAATTTAACACTATAAATTATTTCGATTAAAAAATTTGTTTTCAATTAAAATTTAGTATTTTTCACTATTCATCAAAATATGAAAGTTATCGGAAAGAGTATCAAAAATTTATCCAATAGGAATTTTTATGTCCCGATTCTAAAGAATAATTTAATTTCATTAAATTGAATATATAAAAGTTTCAAATCTTATTTTTAAAAATGGTTCTCCATTAAAAGGCGGTAAATTTTCATTTTTTGTAAAATACTTCTTTTATCTAAAAAAATAAATTTGTTCTTATATTATGACTAAGAAACACATAATATGGATTATAAAATTCTAAGTAATATAAAAACTTCAAAATTCAGTTAATACAATTCATAACCTCTATTTGAACAGCTGGTTTGGTAAGTCGTGGTGCGCTCAAACTCGGTGTTGCATGTAGTGCAAGTTATTAAATTACTTTGCAAAGATAATGTACTATGAAATCTAGGGGTGTTACAATCTCCCCTGTATCAGTAAATTTCATCCTTGCGATTTGAAATTGTTCTTCGAAAATAAAAGGTTAAAAATAGAAAAATAACTTTGTGGAAAACCTACATTGGCAGTTGGGTTAATAAAATTTAGTCTTAATAAGGGGGAAAAGGAAATGAAAACATCACCACCAAATTATGATCTCAATTAGGAGAGCATTTGTGGAAATTAGAGACACATAATTTTAGGTAAAATGTAAATATTTATTGGGAGTTATTGAGTTCTTGAATCACAAAAAAAGTGTAAAATTGAGGGCGTCAAAGCCATCAATCTATGATGATTTAAAATATCATCGGTTCAGAAAAACATAAGGTATTAGTATAAAACATTTTTGGTTTTAAGATCCCTTCCCTAATTTTTAATAATTAATTCATTCATAGAATAAGATGGAAAAAATATAATTGAAAAGTAGAGTTTCATCCTTCAACTAATTCCTACCATAAACTCACCTTTCACTCCAAAAGATAATAGAATTCAAAAATATTCTATTTATCCTAATCATATAGGGTTCCAAAAATAATAAATTTATAATTCATTTGTCAGACTATTTCAAAAAATCAACATTATACAAAACAGCACATCACGTAGTCTAGTGGTAGGTGATGCACCCTTGTCACCCTTCAATTGCGGGTTCAAGTCTCACGGTCTTTCTAGACGCGAGGGGTTGTCACCCGACCTTTGGGTCTTCCTTAATATGACAATACAAAAATAATCTTAAGAAATGATTTAACCTTATCAATAGTATCCAATGTCAAAATTAATATATTCCAACCTTTAGACTTATCCACAATACTTCTGTCTAAACTCACAGTTCAAAATTTATAAGGAAGTTAAACACAATGAAGATCATTTTTTCCACGTAATAACATGTGAATACCTTCATCATGTATTCTCTTAAACCATAGTAACACCTTGAATTACCATAAAACCTAATTGATTACATTCACTCTCCCTTATTCCTTATAGAATACTGGATATACTCCTTATATCCAAAAATGTTTTAAACTCAAACAATGATGGAATATAAAAATCATTAATCAGTTTCAAGGTAGTCAGGAATATCCAATATAATTTATCCAAAACAATCACATCATATTCCAAAATCACTACCTCTGTATCAGAACTATAATAAGGTTAATCTTTCCTCATCCATGTATTTTCTAAAAATATTAACTTTCTATTGAGTCACTTTTCTTAGTACCATATGATCTTGAATCCTCAATGAAAAAGTACTGCAGTACAATCCTTATTTATTTCCAAAATTCATATAACTAGTACATCATCGATACAACACTCAAATGACATAATTCTTTAATAACAACATAAGAACACTAGTCATTCCTCTTCATCTACGGTAGTATCATAACTTGATTATTATCCAATATCATCATTTAGGCATACTCTGATGATTTTCACATTGATTCATGTAGTGTCCCAACTCCTTACAAATAATGTATTGTACATTTGAAAAAAAAATCTTACCCTTGCAATCACGTACTTGGTGTCCTTTTTCTCTACACTTATAGCAAACTCACATTACCTTCAAGAATTTACTTAGTAAATTCTTTCCATAGTTATCACATATGAGAAAATTCTTCTTTCCCCTCTTCCCTTTATCCACTTTTCTCACTACCATCCTTTTATTCTCTTACTTCCCTTCAAATCCATAGGACTCAGAAAATTCATTACTTATCTTATTAACACATAATATTATTTATTCATATGATGAGAATACGTGGGAGTCTATTTCCATTCTAAATGTTGGCTTAATACCATGAAAGATATGATCCTTTTTACTCTTTGGATCATGCGTATTTCTAGAGTTCTCATTATTTCTAATGGGCACCATTTCTAAACAATGAAATCCACTTAGTTATTTTATGAATTGAAATGCATAATCCCAAACTTGTAAAATACGTAATGTAAATTGAAAATATTATGATTATCATCTATAATCAAAAAAAAATGTTTTCATTGAAGAAGTATTTAGTCATAAATCCTTTATAATGGATTCTAAAGAAAATGTGAATTATCCTAAGCATGTCCCCTGGGAGTGTCGTAACCAAGAGTGCAGCAAGGCCCATTTTCATGTACCAGGATACCCCGGGTCAAGCCCGAAACTCCTTGTCGGAGTTTTTACTCATAGGTACATCTATTCCAGAGCTGCCTATACCTACTCATATCCAAAAAAGGATGTATTTCTTGTAAAATAAACAAAATTTCTACATTACCAAAATTCTAGTAAATTCTTCTATACTAATCCTTAAACTTTATCTTAGGGTAATCCTCTCTAATCAGAGTTTATCTTAATCTATTTATATGTTTGTTTCTAAAATTACTCTGATACCAGCTATAATTCCCCAACCTCAGAAGCCCGGATCCGATGCATTATTTTAATACATTGGCATGATCACAATGAATCAAGTCCCAAAGGACCGATTAGTTTAGCAGTCATGGAAAATGGATTACGTACATTTACTTTACATTACAATTTCAAACATAAAATATAGTATAGATAGTTCTTTGAGAATTCCATTATTCACTTTAGTTTATCCCTTCATATCAATCATAATACACTTCTTGGAATTTAGGGAAAATAAAACATAATAATGGGGTGAACTCCAGTGCTCGGTAAGGGTAAATAATCCAGCGGAAGGTATAAAGTTTTAAGGCATGATATGTAATAAAAACAATAGATTTTTTTAAACATAATCTTGAATATAATATGGAAAAAATAAATAAAACATCACTATATAAGCATGCACATGTATATTCTACTAGCCTAATAATCACATGTAATGACTATTTCCATAATGAGGGAATGTATAATGAGGGATATTCTGAAACATTTTTTCAAGGCCTCAGCCAAGACGTCTAAAAATGATTAAGGTCTCGGCCAAAACCATATATAGAATTGGGAAAGGCCTCAGAAAATTACATGTCTAATTGTCTCATGAGACCTACTGATGCACCAAGGAGTGATAGCGGGCTCCACCCATCATTTACTAAGTTCAATACATTCCTCATATTAAAAGGTTGAAACATAATATAAACATTCTTATTAAAAACAGCATATGAAATGTTAATACTTAAACCATAAACCATGAATGTTATAAAAATAACACATACACAGTAAAAAATATCAAAAAAAACCTTCAATACAATATAGAATATTGTATTATAATAAATCAACCTCAATAAAGAATAATATCCTATAAAGGATATTGACTTGGTTGAAAATGATCAATAAAACTCTTTGAGAGAAATATCCTTTTTTCATGAAATCATTTAAAAGTCACACAATTTAGAAAGGAATACATTTAAAATAAATTTTGGAATCAAATTGTTCCATATAAATTTGAAACTTTTTATAGTAATTAACATTTTAAAACAATCATGTCCATATAAATAAATCCTTAAAATAATTTTGAAGACATGGACATTAATTAAAAAAATTTAGAAAAATAAATCATTAAAACATTTAAAATGCTGATCTTGATAAAGAGTCTGTTACACTAAACATTAAAATATTAATTTTGAAAAAAAATATGAAATATGGACATGGAAGATAAAAATATCCCAGTAAATACATACACATAAACAATCTCGGATAATAATGAGATTGAGGAATTAACCCTTACCTTGAAATTTCATTTGGTCGAGGGTAAGTTTAACCTTATATATAATGACCATAGTATGTTATTAAATTATACCAGAACCATATTCAAATTTATCATTTAATACTTGATTCATTTATGTCTTTATACTACTTATTTAATAATAATATCCATGTTAAATTAATATTTCGGGTAATAATTGCTTTCTTTATCGTACGTGTTTTAACTTTGTATTATTGTTCGTGTCATTTAGATCACGATTTAAATACTTACAGAATATAAAACAAGATTTATATATCATGTATATTCAGAATATAAATATTTATAATAGATAGATATATGAAATTGAAAACACCGTTTATGGAGACAGTAGGTCGTACGTATGCATAAATGATGTTTCCATTTTCATATCGTATTGAACCGCAGTAAGTGAATAAGATATATGTAAGTAAATAAAGATATATATATATATATATATATACCTTAAGTAGTGTTATTATGTCATATATTACATATTTATTAATAATATATATTTTATAATCATCGTTGAATGGTGAATGTGGAAATGAATCTCATCGTGTCATGGAGACGGTAAGCCGCATGTACAATGAGCGACGATATCATTTCCTTAATGATTAAAAGGTGTGGAATTTGATGTTATATTAATTTTACAGATAAATTAGAATGTTATTTACTTTATTTATATACATATTACTCATCATTATATCCATCCAAATAAGATAGTGTTGAATAACAAATTACACCACGACGTGGAGACGGTAAGTCGTACGTATGCAGGCATGGAGACATTATCATTCATAGGATGGAAAGAATAATGAATATGGTTTTATCATATTTATAATTACATAAAAGTATGTATAATTTATTGTATTGAGTATTTTGGTATGGAAATAACAAAGAAATAGAAAGTGGAAGAATAAAAGAAATTTGAAAGAGATGATAAAATTATTACCTCTTTTTTGGGTATTTCCTTTTGATTTTAACAAAAGGGCTCTTTATATTGGCTTTATGCTCAAGGGAAGGACTATAGGTTGAATTTAGGGACGTTTGGAGGAGATTTGGGTTGGGGTTGGCTGAGAAAAATGGCTTTAGAGGTGTGAATTTGAGAGAAGGGGAAGTGCCCTTTTATAAGAGGGGTGAGACGCACATTAGGAAAAACGTGAAATATTTTTTTATTATACAATCATATTCCATTTCTAATGGTTAAAATGATTTTATTTCGAGAATTATGTGGTTATGGGTCTATATCAACTCAACCAATAGGTTTTAGGTTACCATATTAACCTTATAATTTAGATTTAACTCTAAGTTAAATTGTTTTACATTTACCATGTCTCCTTGTATTTTTATATTATATGGTTAATAAACTTTCTATAAAATGATGAGAGAATCCCAAGTGGTTCACTGATGACATACCTATCATTATATAAGTTCTTTGGCTGAGCCTTATAGTTTTATAATTATTATATAATTTAATAAAATAGTATTTGTTTTCAAAACTCATTTATGTCAATTTTGACACTATTTAGTATTTGGTTTTTCTGAAAGTCATGAAAACTTGATTACTTCAAAAAAATACATATAATCATCCCTAACATGTCATATTCATCTATAAAATTCGTGTATTTAATCAAAACTTTTAAATTTTATTTATTTTAATATTTATAATACAATTTATTTGATTCTTTCATTAATAAGGTAATTATTGCATCATCATTATGTCATAAATAAATTTAATTTTTTAATATATAAAAATTATAAATAAAATAACATGATGTAGGAAATATTTTTATATTTCTAATGAATATTTATAGTCGAATTTATCTTATATATAACCCTATATTAAAAATATTTTAGTTATTAAAATTTGAATTTTACACTTTTAACTCTTCTTTAAATAAAATAATAATAAATGTCCTAATCTAATCCAAATGGGCCAAAAAGGATCATATTTTATTCCTATTTTTGTCTATGGTTGAAATAAATGCATCCAATAGAATTAGGATATGTGTTAGGGTAATTATAATATCATTTTTAACTTTAATTACCCTATTTACTTTTAACCCTGGTAAATAAAAGTCAAAAGTTAATATACACTAAAAATTATTTTCATCTTATTGAACCACATTTTACTTACTGATTTCAACCATGTCTCTCATATTTTTGAAATTCAACTCATAGAAGTGGTAAAATTCAGTTTTATGCAAATTTCCAAATGCTCCAAGAAGGTAGGTAAAAGACGATAAAATGTTCAATAAAATTTTGTACATCTAATTTTATTATCAAATGGCTCAAATTAATTACATTGAACTTATATAGGTATTATATATCTATTTTTAATTATAATAAATTTAAATTAAATAAATATTTATTTAAATAAAAAGTCAGTTTTAAACAACAACGTAGTTTTTTTCACTATTCATCAAAAATTATAGGTTTTCAGAAAAATACAAAAAATTTACCCTAAGATAATTTTGATATTACTAATTAAAAAATTATTTCTATTTTACCAAATTCATAACATAAAATTTTCATTAATTAATTTAAAATTAATTCTCCTTGTCAAAAAAAAATGGGTTTTTAAAAGATAAAAACTATCAAAAGATTGACATGTGTTTATGTCAAATTTAAATGTGAAATGACATATAATGACCTAAATTGTATTAAATGATAAAATTATAATATAATTATACTTAAAAATCATTAAAATGCATAATTTAACACTATAAATTATTTCTATTAAAAAATTTGTTTTGAATTAAAATTTAGTATTTTTCACTATTCCTCAAAATATGAAAGTTATCATAAAAGTACCAAAAATTCATCCAAACTAATTTTTTATGTTCCTATTCTAAAGAATAATTAAATTTAATTAAATTAAATATATAAAATTGTCAAATATTAGTTTTAAAAAGGGTTCTCCATTAAAAGACGGAAAAATTGTATTTTTTTAAAAATACTTCTTTTATCTGAAAAAATAAATTTTTTCTTATATTATGCCTAAGAAACACATAATATCGATTCTAAAATTATAATGAATATATACAATTCAAAATTAATTTAATAATATTTATAACTGCTTTTTGAACGGCTAGTTTGGTAAGTCGTGGTGCGCTCGAACTCGGTGTTGCGTGTAGTGCAAGTTATTGAATTACATTGAAGAGATAACATACTTTGAAATATTGGGGGAGTTACAAAATTTGTGTTATATGGTGAGAAAGCAAGGTCTGGAAAACCATGTGGATCCCAAGTGCATAGTTTGGTATAGCTCATATTGGTAGTTTGATGACTAACTCATGGTACACCAAGCCTCGTATCTAGACAATTTAAGTCCACTATTCCTTCTTAAGTAAATGTTTATATTATGTAGTGTATTGGGATAGTTGTATTGGGTTTTATGAGATTTTAAAATATGGTCTTGAATTTTGAATAGAGGTGGATATTTTTGAAATTTATAAATAAAATTTTCAAAATGGGGTGGATATTATTCTGTATTTGAATAGGTGAATAATAATTTCATAAATATAGGAATTGGGGTTTGTAAAATTTAAAAGGGGTCTCCTATATAGTTTTACAAGTGTAAAGTGAAATTTTGGGATTTGAAAATAAGTTTTCTAAGGTAAATTAAAATGATATTGGTATTTGGAAATGAATAAATGATTTTAACAAGTAATTTGTGGATTATTTTAAAATTATTCTTTTCTGATGTTTTAATATTTCAAAAACCAAGATGTGTGAATTTAAAAACAATTTAAAAAGAAGACTTTTTAATTTAATTTAATTAGTTGTGATTTGTTTTTATAAAGTTTTATTTTATGTTGTGATTTAATTTTATTTGGGTATGGTTTAGGTTTGGATAACTATTTATTGAGTTTAATATTTTCCAATTATTTAGAGTACACCCCCTTAAAGTTTACATGGATTCCCAAGGAAAATTTTTAGGTGGTTCCCAAAAAGTGATCCATTCGGTTGATCTACCTATATACTTTAAAAGTTATGGAAGTTGAACCTTCCCATATTATAAGGATATTCAAATCCTCAAGAATTATAATAATGGTTTCCAAATATCAAGAGGAACTTTGTCCATATTAATCTCCCTAGGTTTCTAAAGATCAAGTTCAAAACCTTCATATTTTAGGTTCAAAGTTGTAAGTGGTGGAATTGTGTTATTCCGAAAAAAACACAAAAGGATTTTTCCAAGTAATTTATTAAGGCTTTTTTCATATAATAATATTTCTTTGAGGTAGTCAAAATATCTAATGTGATGGATTTTTACTATCTTTAACAGGGTTATTAGTCCGTTTTTGAGTACATTCATCATTTCATTAACCTATTTCCATATCTTTCCTATATGAACTTTTAAAATTCATTAAAGTATCAGTATTTTAATAGATTTCTTTATCTTAATCTCCAGTTTAGGGTGTTTTATTTTGGTTCAACCTCTTATACAGAAGTAGTGAGGTAGGTGGTTCAAACTGAGATGATTTTGGAAGGAGTGCTTGAGGGGAAAGCTATATCCTTTATTTTTGTAAGTGTATAAGGGATATTAAATAAAAGAAATGGGAAGTAGTATAAGTACGATCATGTGGGTAGTGGTATCAATAGTCCATCATATTTCTCATAATCATCTTCTTTTGGAGGTAGGACACTGATATTCTACCAATCGGGTAATTAATGTCCTAATAAGCCCTTCTTTTATAGTTCTTCAAAGACCTAACATTATTGCATCTATTTTATCCATATATTGAGATTTTGTAGAGGATTGATGTGTAACTAGAGTGGATTAAAATCTACCCCTTTAAAGGATTCCCTGATATGACATCCTGGACATGATCTTGAATAAGTGGATACTTTAATTATTCCTCATACTTCTTTGTTCTTTTTTTCTAGATTACATCTCTTATTCTTTATGTTAATTATGATGTCCTTTATGGAAATTATGAATCGATGGTGGTTGTATTTCATATCATTTAGTTCGTTAGTGTTTTATTCTAATTATGAATTGGTTGGTTGGTCATCCAAATAAGATGATTTTTTTTAAATAATTTTAATATGGTTGGGAGACACCATAGTTGGCCCCACATTATTTATTTTGGTGATCAAAGATTGAGTCCCTTGTGGATGTTATTGGTAAGAGGTGTATCTAGTAGTGAGTTTTGCCTCTAGATGTTCCTTGGGATACGAATTGATTTTGAGATATGAATTTGATTAATTTCAATGAGAATAATATATTTTTTCTTGGTGGTGGTATTAGTTTTCATTGGTTTTGGAGGATCGAGTTTCATTTGAGGAGGTTAAATCTTATTCTCTCTATAAATCAAAAAAATCTATTGAAGCTTTCTGGGTCGTATAAATCATTATGGTGGGGATAATTATCATACCTAGAACTCTTTCTTAACTTAATATTTTAATTATTATTTTTTATTAAATTTGAGTTTCAAGAGTTTTGGGATAAAAATATGAAATTTTAAAAAAAATTATGTGAATTGTTTTCTTACACAGTCACTGCATAGTTTCTAAAATTATGAGGACAACCATTACATAGGGTCCCTAGTCATGCATAGTTTAGTGCACGTGATTTTGTGTAAACCATGTGGTTTAACCCTATATAGGGTCTTCTTAGTTTATTTTTGAACAAGCATGGTTAGTCTGCATCAGTAGCGCATAGTTAGGGAGAAACTATACAGGGTTACCCTTTTATGGGAGTTATCTAGTGCACAGCTTTCGCATGGTTTTTTTCATGGTTGGTACATAGTTTTTCCAACCATGTGTCAAAATTGTGCAAGTGAAGAGGGTGTCTAGTATAAGGTGGGTGGTTGGTGCATATTTTACCAAACTGTGTCACCTTACTAGATTTTTAAAACTTTGAAATTACTTATTCAACCCTACCCAATTTTAACCCCTAATATACTATATATCCTCCCATTTCACTATCATTCCATGTGTCCATCACCTCCCTCCATTATTCTCCATTCTATGGTGAATCAAATTGGTTTCTTTTTTATTTGAGGTTGATTCTTAAAGGTTAGGTCTCTTACCATCTTTCAATTACTTTATCTCTTATATTATATTGTTTTCCTCTTCTCCCACTAATATATTTTTATTTTTTAATACCCTAGGTTTTGGGTTTGAGCTTTTACCTTGTGATTCTTCATGTATAGGGTATGAAAATTTTCTTCTAGTTTGCGTTCACCCTATATTCAAAGTTTCAAACCATTCATGTTTTATTAGAGATAGTTTAACCCTTGTATTATCCATGAAATTCTAGAACTGTGATTTATTTCTAGTTTAGGGGAATGGCTCCCGAGTCTTCGGGTTCGCTCTCCCCTCTCGCTAGGGTTTCCTAGCACCACTTCTCCCTTCATCTCATCACCCACTCGCGTGGATATTCGTTCAGCATCCCTACTCATCTTGCCTTCCTCTTGTCCCCTTTATCAGATTATTCCGGCGAGCTTCCCCCTTCCTCTCCCAGCTCTCTCCTCCTCTCGTCCCTTCAAACTTTGTTCTCCTTAATCCTTTGTGCTGAAGACGTCCTTGTCTGCTCAACCTGCACTGACCCCAAGTGTCGATGCACATCTTCTAGATGGATATGGCGCAGAGGTAACTACATGGTTTTGGTATTTTTGGTTCAGCGTTCGAAGGGCTTCAAGGTGCTACCGGAGCTATGGTCTCTTTGTTTTGTTGGATTCAGTTTTATTTCTCTGTTTCCCTATTTCTAACGGTTTTTTGTTTCAGTTTCTATATAATTGGAGATCCGATTCACATTTTTGTTGATGAATATGGTTTTCAAGAAGTTTCATTGGGTCTGACGATAGTTGTGTGATGAAGCTCCTTGGCTGCTCAACCTACTCTGACCCTATGTTTATATTTGAATCTTCTAGTTGGATCAGGCGTAATTGAAACTATGTGGTTTTGGAATTTTTGGTTCAGCATTCGAAGGGCTTCAAGAGTTATGGTTGTCTCTGGCCTGATGTTTTTCGTTTTTGTGATGGACTATTTTGGGTTTGTTTTTTGCGGACTTTGGAGGTGGATGTCGGTTATGATGGAGAGGTGATTGGATGATGTTAACAAAGTGTAGACCAGATGTGTCCTTCATCAATGCAGTAGATTTACCTCAGTCACTAGTGGGATCTGCGTGATGATTTTTAGTGATGGTTTGAATTTTGAAACTGGTGCATGATGGAATATGGCACGGTGACTTGGTTCTCTTTTACTGTTGATTTTTGAATTCTGTAATGTTTGTTTGTGAGGGTGCCCGGTGACTTGGTTCTGTTTTACTGTTTTGAATTTTGTAATGTCTGTTTATGGGGGTGTGACATGATGATGGACTGGTTTTTTAGGTTCCCACTTACCCTGAAAGTGGTTTTTCAATAAAATTAAAAAAAGTATTATGGAGTTTAAATTAATTTTTTGAATAATAAGTGATAGTATTTAATATTTATGTGGATTATTTAGAAATTAAACTAGCTTTTTACTCAGTTTTCATTGAATCCAAGGGTGTTTCCCTTTTTAAATTCCTATTTTAAATCTTCTTTACTTAACCATGTGCATTATATGTTTCATAAGTTTCTTGAATGGAATTTATTAAATATTTTTGAGATTTTAACAGGTTTTTCATATTTAAATGTATTTTAAATGTTTCAAAAAGTTTTAAAGGGTGTTCTTGGTTATTTAAAAATGTTCTTTATAACTTGGTTTTTAAATAATGTTTGGGAGGCCCAATTGTCGATTTGAAAGAAGGTTTTTCTTGAAAAAAACACTCTTGGAATATTCCCCTAGTTTGGACTGTTTTAAAATGGGTGAGACTATCCTAGATATGGGATAATTGTATTATATTGACGATTCTATGGGTGATGGGTTATTTATATGAGAGGTTCTATATGGTGGAACTTTTTTATGGTTCCTCCTTCATGTAATTAATACATATGTGTATTTATATTTATATCAATGTTTTTAAATACTTATTATATCACCTATATTTTATACATTATAGGAACCAAGAGTAGCTAGTGGAACTTCGGAGAACACATATTTCACTTTCCTAGGAGTATTCTCTATATAGTGGCCCTTAGTATTGATTAAGCCCTACTTTGGGACTTTTCCCCTTGTTTAGGCTAGGTGAGGTATGACCGAGCATTAGGATGATTGGATTCCATTATTCATGCCAATATGGTGGATCATGTTTAGTATTTCTAGATTTTCCCTTCAACTCCTAGGTATTCCTAGGATCAATGGTACTTAGATTTATTATATATATTGTGTTTCCTTTATTGTTGTGATAGTTTGTTCCTATTTACATTTACCTTATTTTAATATCCCATTATTATTATTATTATTATTATTATTTTTATTATTATTATTACTTCAGTTTCTACCTTATTACAGAAAATCAATATTTCCTTTTCATTAAATTATTGACTAAACATTTTGGGAAAGTTATGGAACCCTTTTTACTTTCTATTTTACATCGTTATTTTAAATGAAAAAACTTTTGAGAATGGTTAAAAATTCATGTATTAAATGGACTTATTTTAGAGGAATAAGGGAAATAAATTGTGATTGGTTTTAAAAACTATAAGAAGAAAACATATTCCTGTAAACTATATTTAAAAGTAGTATGAATTAGATATTTTATTTTGAGGTATTACATGGGGTGAGTTTTTCCATGGAATTCCTATTGGTATTTATTTGTCATGTATTTATACTTTTACATTTCAATTATAGGTCATGGTTCTTCTTCAATCTCCATAGCGTGATGATGGTATTGATGATGGATGAAAATCTCAAGGTCTTGCGGAGATAGTGCTGGATATTTTGGGTATTCATTAAGATCTGTTGAGTTCTTATTTTTTTAATTATTTTTCTTACTGGCACATGGACATCTGATATACCAAGTGGTCATCCTGGATTTTCAAGGGGATGTTTTGTGTTTAATTTTATTTATTTGGTGAAATCATTCAAAATAATTCATATCTGATTCCCTAGTTCTTAT
Organism: Viscum album; assembly: GCA_963277665.1. NCBI lineage: Eukaryota > Viridiplantae > Streptophyta > Magnoliopsida > Santalales > Viscaceae > Viscum > Viscum album. The sequence goes on along the minus strand of OY728146.1, from coordinate 1,976,842,587 downwards.
CTCTAGACCATGGGGATTGGTAATACACCTCAGGAGTAAGATCATGGGATTTTTTTGATATATGACCTTGTTTATTTTTTTGGTTTAAACCACCTTAAGTTGGTTAATGAAATGTTTCCTATGTTTTTGAGGAGGATCAGGGGTGTCATGGGGGTGTCAGGGGGTTAGGGAAATGAAATAAGGGAAAATGGGACCATCAAGTTCATGTGGCATGGTTAATGCATGGTTCATAGTAATTATTAGCCTTAAACATGCTTTCCTATAGAGGTGGATCATGGTTGGTAAAACCATTCATGGGTAGGATCCAAGCTATGTGGTCTTAGAAAAATCTATCCCATACAGTTTCCACATGTTTTGACAAACTGTGCAGGCTCCCTAAGAAGCTATGTGGCCTAGCCTGTAACGACCCAAACTATTTGAGTAGTATATTAACTTACTATTAATGATTTAATAGAGATGTTAATGGTTAATTCAGAAAGAGGAGTCGAAGGCTTCATCTAGTAGACTCGAACCTTATGAAGCCCACTTATCAGAGCTTGGGAAGGAGGTGGCATCTTTGGGCTTCGCTTTGGACCAAGCCGAAGCTGAACTCCAGCGTGTCAAGTTTGAACGGAAATTCTTATGGGAGAAGTTCAAGTTAGTAGAGATTACTACTAGGGAAATGTTATCTGAGCCTCCCTCAGATTCTCTCACCATAGCACACCTTACACTTAGGTCATATGCTGGTGTTATAAGGGACTATGTGACGAGACCCTAGCTTCTTTGTGTAATCCTTTGGGATGAATAAATTGAGATTTCTTCTTTTAGCGAAGTTTGTGAAATTTCAAATTTCCGAATAATTTTAGGATGTATTTATTGATGAATTTTGAAAAAATTATATTTTAAAATATTTATGTAAACCTTAAATAATTAATGATGTGTAATGATTTTCAAAAAATGGTCTTCTGCAAAAGTGTTCAGTAAGGAATTTGGAGTCTAATAAGATCAACTTAAGTTTTGATCAATAGTAAATTATGAATAGTGATTTTATGCTTAGGATTAGTAATGTGACCAAATGGATTATTGATCTCACTTAAATAAAGTTTTAATGTAATTTAGACACCTTGATTAAGTAATGTGATTCAATAAAATGGTTAAATAACGGTTTCATAAATTATTAATCAAGAATTAGTTTTTCGAGTGAATAGTGTTTTTTTATTTAAAAATTTAATTAAAAATATTTAGAAAATTATTTTTATAAAATGTACATTATATTTGAACTCAGAGCATCGATATTATGTTATGGTAATTTTTTGGGATTTTTCTGAGAAAGTTGAATTTTCGATGAATAGTGAAAATACAGTTTTTAAGTTACGGGTGTTTAATGATATAATTAAATGATGTATTAATTATTTAATCAATATGGTCTACTTATTAATAGTAAGATAAGGTATGAGGTGTCCCAAGTGGCCAATACCATGGGCAAGCCCATGGTTTTTCCAAAACCACCAATGAGGTGTCCCTTGGCCATTAATGCCTTGTCCCCTCACTTTCCCTATAAATACCAAGCCATTATCTCATCATTTGGACTCCAAAATCATTCTCAAAGAAGTTCCAGTCTCGTTACCTCCCAAGGTTCCCTCGGTCCTCTCAAGGTCCCAACCTTTGAGTTTTAAGAGTTATTTTTAAGGTAAGGGATCCGACCTCTCTCTTTCTTCTAAAGTAATCTCTTTTATGTCATTCCTTTTTTATGCTCCATGTTATTATGTGGGAGGATGTTCTTTTATATTACTCTTACTTCCCTTTTCATGTTCATATGATTATAGATCCCCTCTTAATCTCATCATTTTGTTTTATGATTGTTTAAATGGCGCCGTTAGGCTTCTGAATATTTAAGGGATTCTTTCACCCTTCTCATTTTTTAAGTTCTATTTTCATATCAAGTCTTTAAAGTTCCTTTTTATTATGTTGGGGTATGATCCCTATATCTATAATACTGATATTTTATGATCATATGAGTATATACCCTATTTTATCTCTTCAATTCATTTTTATTGAAGTTTAAGTGATGTCGTTAGGCTGCCGAATTTTTATAAGAGAAATATTATTTTTGTCTTACTTCCATGTTTTTTATTTCAAATGGTGTGTCCTTAAAATTTCATTACCATGTTTATATATTATTAATATTCGGTCCCTCTACTGTTTTATGGGTCATTTATGATTGTTTGACCCATGTACCATCTCTTTTCAATGTTTTCTAAAACCTTGTAACGTAGCCGTTATGCTGCAGAATTTTCATCTCAAAATGCCTCTCTCTTTTTCTCAAAATTATTTTATGTTATACTCAAAGATCTTATTTCTATAGGGGTATTCACATATATATCAAAATGTTCTATTTTAAATTCTGGGATTTACATACATGAAACCCGCTTTCCCTTTCCGTGGGTTTAATGTGACAGAAAGATCATGTCTTTAAAGCAGTTTTTAAAATGTTATGATTATGAAATGAAACCCATTTATTTTATTCTATATGGGTTTTTTATTAAATGATTGATGATTATATATGTGTCTCACATGATAATAAAGACATGTCAAGGGTGTGCCCAGATAGTGCTCCAATACATTGGGTAAAGACTTAATCTCTAGAGATGACCATTTAGACTGATACATTGGTGAATAACCTTGGTAATTTTTAATGACACCTTGGGGACAGACCTTGGTGAAAATAAATTATTTTCAATATTAAATGTTGTAGCCACATATTTAAGTTATGAAAAATTTTATTTTTATTATGATATATCTCATGATTTCTTTCTCATTCCTTAAAGTTATTTTCATGCCCTTATTGAAGTATCTCAAGTTCACATGTAAAATTTTTCTCTTGTTTCCCTTACTGGGCCTTCTACTCACCCTTTCTTTTGATGTATGTCCCCAAGTTATGAGATGCAGTAATGAACCTAGGATGAAATTAAAGAGAATCCTTTAAAGTGTTTAAGAATAATGTTTTATGTTGTTTTCATGTATTATGTTCCTTGTTTCCAAGACACTAAACCTTAAAGATCCTCAGTTCCGTGTAATGTAATTAAAGTTTATATTATAAAAAGACGGGATGCTATATACCCCCCTCTTTGATAGAGGGAAATTTATAGCTAGCGCACGGTATGAACAACCATATGACCAAACTGTGTGCCCCATTGAAAATATTTGATTTTACCATTTTACTCTTGGGATTTATGTTTCTTCACCTAAACTTCCTCCCCATTTATCTTACTATATCCAATGTTGATTAACCCTTCCTCCCAAACTTCCTAAGGATCGATATCCCATATTTCTCAACCATTTGGAGCATAGTTGGGTGAAAATTAAAGCTTTGGATGAGTCTAACACTCCCATTTTCTCCTTATTCTGGATTAGGTCATATGGAGTCAGTCTCCTCCTTCTAAATCTAAAAAGCCCACTTTTTCCAGTATATCTTAGGTTGAGGATTCGAATGGTGTTTGAGTTAGAATAAAATTCTAAGGTTAATCGAGTGTTTATATTCAAAACTTTGGTATGTGGTCTATAAGTTATAGACCATAGTCTTATTGATTATTTATGTGTATGTGGTTGTGAGATGGTTTCATTGTGTTGTCTGTTTTTCTTCCCTTGGTAGAAATGAAAAATTGATTGGGTAAATGTTTAATGCAACCCCTCATGATCTATGTGTGATGCGTTAAGGTTTATTTGGAATGGGTTATGCGCCACCCATGGTGTGTGACACTTCCTGAACATGGAAATTGAAATGTTAAGTGTAGAATTAAATTTTTATGACATAGATCCCATGATAAATGTGTTCCAATGCTATCATGGATAAGGAATGAAACTAATGGTACTTGTTTTTAGTTGTTAATAGGGTATAAGGGACTGTTTAGTACAAAGTTAATGGGCTAAATGAGTTATGGATTATTATGGGTAATTTTGTTAATTAGATAAGGCCTATAAATGATAAATGGGATAATTGGGTTAAGGTATGAAAATGAAAATGTGTCAATAGGTTAAGTCATGATGATGGATTATTTGTTGATTGAACTATTGTTGTAAACTATGAATGTGTTAAACGGTTATGGTGTATGTTTGGAAAATTTGTTACGGTTAAAGAAGTATGTGCACATGGCTCGGTGGTATATGGTGTATTGACTTGAGGTTCTACACCCACGGGTCAGGTTGGACTGAGGCTCTAAACCCCACCCCTATAATGAATGGGTTAGGGAGTCTAAATAATGCTCTATGCCCCTAGTGATTTCATTTGATGAGACTACCTAGATTGAATCTCTAAGGTAAGTGTTGTGTATTTTTTTGTGAAACGTTTTACCTAGTGGGATAGGGAAATTTTCTTTTCCCCTTATGTATAGTTGTGTGGATGGAATAGGCTGATGTTTAATTGATGAGAATTCCTAACCCATGGAATTAAATGATAAAAGTGGCTAAAGTGAACATGGTTAATAAATTCCACCTTGTTTATATTGTTTACTTTGTTTTCATTTTTCCTTTAATACACTCTCTATTTAGATTGGGTATTTTTTAGACACCTTTGGTGGTGGCCTATTGAGTTTTACTCACTCCCTATTTAGGCTTACATTGGGTACCCAACAATATTTAATGGTTGCAGGTCGGGACAAGGGAAAGGGCCTTATTCTAGAGGGTTGATAGGGTACGGTATGTTCATGGATGAGGGATCCGAACATAGATTCAGGAACCATTTTTTCGATTATATATTTTTTATTTATTTTGGTTTTTCCTTACACTTTTCATTGTATGAAATAACATGGTATATTTACTACTTAGTTGTGGGAATCTACCCAATTTTGGGAAATGATTCGTAATGAATGTTCATTGGTTATACTGTTTCCCTTATTTCTTATTGTTATCTATTGTGGTTCACTCTGATTTAGAGGGTATAGTCTTCTAAAATAACACTTTAAAACCTCAATTCTAGTTGGAATCCTCTGGCATACGGGGAGGCACACCTGATGTCATGTGGAGACCTTGATCGGGGCACCGTGTATAGTGGCTACTAGGTTAGGGATGTTACAAAGTGGAATAAAAGGTTATTTTCTTTTTATATTATCTTACTATTTGGGAATAATAGACATGGGTCTAGGAATTGTTGGAAATTATCAATGAGCTCATGTATGGTAGTATCTTACCAATGTATGTGGGAAAGCCCTAACACCTAGGGTGGTATTTTTTCTTGATTTTTTTTGTTACGGTTGGATGATACTTCATCATTAGGCGATGTAATTATTATGTGATGTGAATATTTTATGGTATTTTTATCATATATGAAATGGAATGATATTGTACATACATTCATAATGTTAGGCACTTAGGGTTGTATATGTGACATGAATCATGGTAGGCACACAAGGCAAAAATATGAGGTATTTGAGGGATAAAATGCCTTTTTTCCATGAAATTTTAAATAAATGTGTCAAATAAAGATGATGAAAATGGGTAAATGGAAAGACTATAATAGAATAGTTAAACCGTAGTGCCTAATAAATTGTCAAAATTAGTTATAAATATTATTGTGATAAGTGGGAGAGATAAAAAAAGGTTCCTCAATGATAAAGGTTTATGTTGTGAAGGTAAATTAGTTAGAAATGGTTTCAAATGAAATACTTGTGTCTACGTAAGTTGGTTTACCCCATGTTGACCATGGACCTTGGTAGGGATGACTAAGGGTAGTGATAGAGATGTAACTATATCTTTTGGGATAGTGTATGTAAAATGGGTTATTTATGGATAGTAGATAGTCTTATTTTGTACAAACTGTGTAAGATTCTGGATTTTTGTTTTGAGATATGGGATTGGCATTGTAGAGAGATTCCACTATGATGACGTGTATCAGTTGGGTGACATGAAGATATCACCAAAAATGATCCTTCAATAGTGTATCAGGAAACCTCATTGGTCCATGTTAATAGAGGTTAGGAGAAGTTATGTGATAATTTTGATCTTTTTATATAGATTATAGAATGGGCCCCATGATAGGTTGCATAGAGTATGTTTAATTTGACTAGAGGGTTTCAGTTGCATCACCATATGATGTTTTCTAGAGAGGGTGGACTTGAGTGTTGAACATGTGGCTGGATGGAAGCTAAAGAGGAATAGATGTGGGTATTACTAGTGTTGTTATTATACTCTTTTTATAGTTTGTTTGGGTAGTGAGGTTTCCTTAATTTGGATACCATGGTGAGTTTTGACATGTGGATAGAGGGTCATTTCTTGGTATTCTCTCCGTAGGGTTATGATCTTATGGTTTTGAGGTGTTTTCTAATAATGTAAATATGGTAATATTGTGGGTTGTAATTTCATAATTTTTACATTGGAACTCAAGAGTGTGAGTCTTTTTTTGTGGTACCATTAGTGGTAGCTGTGTTGTTATGGGTGTGGAACTTAGGGTAACTGGTCGCATGGCACTTTAGATGCGGTGTGTTTTAGTACAGGGGTAGTAATTCCACTATGGGAAGTGGATTATTGAGGTTTGACATGTACTGTTGGGAGGGAGATCTAGTGAACCTTTCTATACATGAATATAGTTTAAGGAATTGTTTTTGTTTGACCTTTAAGGATGATTCATGAAAGGATTGGTAGGGATTATAGTGATTTTGGGTCTATATGGAACCAGTAGGTTCTTTGGACTGTGAAAATGGTGGATGTTAAGTGATTCATATCATGGTTTTTTCCTAGTGGGAAAAGTGGGAAAGCCAATGGATTGAAGATGAATCTTGGTAAATTGTTATATGTTGGTGGTTTTTGAGAACCAAGGCTAACCTCGAGGAAGGTTGTCCTAAGGTTACATGTGCCTTGAAATGTAGAGCATGGGTGGGTTCTTTGGTGGTAGAATCAATGCATGGTGTGTTCCATAAATATTTGGTAAAAAGCGGAATATTATTCCTCAGTTTCTCTCTTAAGGAACAAATTTAGTGTTTGAGGTTGATTTTAAGGTTGGTTTCAAGGGGAAGGATCATTAGAGTGCTTGAAATGGTGGTTGAAATATTTGATGTTGGAATTAGTTTGAATTTGATGGATGATACAAGGATGATCGAGGCATGGATAGAAAATCTTGATGTGGGAGTGACATTTGGGTTGAGGGGTGGTTAGGTGGTAGGGATTTTTGTGTGAAAGGTTGGGTTGTTAGATGAGAACGTTGAGAATAAATCAAGTCTGATGAGGTTGAAGAACCAGGAGGCATGTTTAGTTGTGTAAGTGGATGTTTGGTTCTGGTGATGTCTGAATCATGAATTCAAGGGTCATGTTTAGTGTGTAGTCATAAGAACTTGTGATACCTTGAGGGATCTGATGGGGTCTAGATGTGGGCATGTGCTAGAAAGGCATGATGTGGTTTGGGATACGGGATTAGGTGGCTTGGGATAAGTGTCTATCATTTTCCATGAAACCAATGTGGGAAGAATGGTTATGGAAGATACCATTGGTTTTTTATTAGTGTGGTGGATCATTGTATCTCCGTTGCGAAATTTGGAGGTCGTGCTAGAAGAACTCAAGAGGTGTGGTAGTGATAGTGCCACAGGACACATTGGTTCATGGATACCTGGTAGAGAGTCGCAAAGCGGTGGTGAGTTGGTTGGAAAGATTATCCTGGATTTTTTTTTGTGGAAAAGTGTTGTTGGGATGTTTTGGGCATGGAAGCCCAAGACTTTGGTAGGTTAGGGCATCCTTGTAGTAGGGGTGACATTGAGAATGGATAACTTGTGATGGTATTTTTCAATGACTTATTAGTGTATTCTGAGTTTTTCAAGATCATGCCTAATATATTGATATCGTCTTGGATATGATAAGACATCTCTGGATTTATTTTTAATTACCTGAATTTGTTTTGGATGGATATGGGGCCTCTTGGAGGTTAAGCTCGTGGAATGGTATATGTGGAGCTGGATGGTGGGAAGTACACTATCGACTGGTTCGGGTGGAGTCCTCAGGATTGACCGGATATTGACGAATGCCTTGAGTGTCATTCCTAAAAGTATATAATTGGTAGAGGTTGATTTTTTTTGTTCTGGTGTAATGTTTTTTGGTTTATCTTGTGATCAAATCATAATCCACGGTGGTAAAAATTTCTATAGGTAATTAGTGATAATAACACTCTTAAGGTGGGGAGTGGTATGTCATTCATGGATGTGTGGAGCTGGATGTGGAGTAGATGTAGTGGAATCAATATTCCAATAATAAACCAACGAGGGATGTGTTTGGATTCCTCGGGAAATCTCGGGTGGGAATTGGATGTGGTGGCTGATCAATCCAAGCATTGGATTTGGGATCAGGGTGGTTCTAAAAGAAATTTGAGATACCGGTGTTAGATTTTTTGATGGGTGTAATAGGGAATGACAATGGTTCATGGAAATGGAGGTTTGGTGATAGAACATCATCATATTTTAGAAATGGACTCAGGTAGGTGTCTTTGGGTGACCTTGGAATGTATTTAAGTGTGAAGGAATCTTGGTCAAGTGATGTAGTGTCCTTACAACAGTGAATTTGGGAATTTTACGATTATTTGATTAGGGATGGATTGAACAAATTAGAAAACATTAAAAAAGTGGTGAGTTGTAAACCACCTTCAGTGTTTCTTTGGAATAATATGTGTGTTTCTATAATAGAAATGGGTTTTGATGAAGATCCTAATCAACTTTTTTTGATGTAGAGATGGCTTAGGTTTATGTGTTAGTAATGTTAATGGGTTCGGTGGAGCATGATGATGACTTGGAAAGTAGTGAATTCCTTGTTGGTAGAGTTTACTGACTGTTGGGAAATGACTCTGATTGGTGCATTTGATGATGGTGGTATTCCTTAAGTGAGAAGGTTCCATGTTCAGGTAAAATGAGTGGATTGTCAAAGAAGTAAGTAGGTTGTTTTGGAAAATCCAGTCGAGGATGGTATGACATGGTATGGTTAGAGGAACAGATGTTTTATGTTGTAAGATGCAACTTATTTGATGTTTTATAGAAAGTAAATTTTGTAAATGAAGTAAAGCAATAGTGAGGTCAAGTTGTTCTTATTCTGAAACGGATGGTGCATACATGTTCATTTTGGGAGGTTTTGGCAATAAGGTTGGATTCCAATGTTGGGTGGAGTTCTTGTGGATGTTTGAGCATGGTAATTTGGGGAACTCATTGTGTATTTTGTGAAAGTAGAGGTAATTTCCCGGTGGTATTTTTATGGTAGAAGTTCCCAACACAAGAAGATGGTGGCGGTGAGATCAAGCATATGCTGGGGAGAACCATAGAAGAAAAATTACTGGTGTAGATTATGTGACCAGTGTTTTGGGTTGGATGGGAATGGGTAAGATCCATTTTGGTGTTTCGGTTTTGGGGATGATATTTTTCTAAGGTTTTTATTGGTTGAGTTCCATGGGTTGAAGTTTGTTCTTGAATTTAATTTTTGGTTTTTGGATGTGGATTGAGGAATTTGAACCTTGTTTTTTGGTCCAATGTTGGTCAGGGAATGTGGTTGCAAAATCACATGATATTTGGGTGATGGTGAGTTTGGGTCACTTTGGAATTTTAAAAATGGGTAATATGGAACTAAGTGATTTGATCTATGAGAGGTGGAGATGATAAGGTTAATAGAGTTCTAATTATCTTTTCCATGATGGTATGATGTTATGCACAATGTTTTACTGTGTCATGATTTAGGAATTGTTTTCTTATCTTCTTTATGAGGTCCTCGGGGTTGATGTTGGGCTGAATATTGATGAATCCCTTGAGAAGATTTGGTTTTGTGATTGTGGATCATAGTGAGAATGTTTTTTGAGGTAAGGTTGTGATGTTATTATGAGTGTTTTGGTAGTATGATAATGTTTAGAAGGAAACTTGGGGGAGGGAGACTGATATTCGGGACTAGTGGCCCGATATTTTTACCTTAGAAACCCAGTGATGCTTGGGAGAGTGGCTCAAGGATAATCCATTATAAGGTGGGGACGCTGTAAGATCTCATACTTCTATTACGGTACATGATTGTTTAAGATTTTGGTTTAAATCCCCTTATGTTGGTTAATGAAATTTTTCTAGAGTTTTTGAGGAGGTTCGGGGGTGTCTCGGGGGTTTGAGACACAAAATAAGGAAAAACGTATTCATATAGTGCGTGTTTCATGAATGGAACATGGTTATTAGTAATTGTGAACCTTAACCATGCTTGCCTGGATAGGTGGAGCATGGTTGGTAAAACCATACATGAGGAGGAGCCAAGTAGTGTGGGCTTGGATACAGCCATCCCACACTGTTACAACATGGTTTTAAAAACTATGTGAGATCCCCAATAAGCCTTGTGGTTTTCCCCCTCTTGGATAGTGGGTGGCACACAGTTGGCACGTGATTTGGACAATCATGCATCCAAACCATGCGACCAATTAAAAATGTTGAATTTTACCATTTTTTACCCCTCAATATTTATTTTTCTTTACCGGAATTTTCTCCCCATTTCTCTTACAGTAGCCAATAGTGATGAACCCTTCCTCCCAAACATCCCAAGGATCGATCTCCCACATTTCTAAGCTGTTTGGAGCATTGTTTGGTGTGGATCAAAGATTCAAGTGAATATAACACTCCTATTTTCTACTTCATATGAAGTAGGGAAAATGGAATCTTTATTATCATTATGATGCTCCAAAACCCTATTTTTCTAGTGGATCTTAGGTTGAGGCTCCGAAGGATGTTTTATTTCAAATTAAAGGCTAAGGTAAAGTGATATTTCATATTTGGAATCGATTTATGTGGTCTATAAGTTATATACTATAGTCCTATTGATTATTTGTGTGTGTGTGGTTATTTGATGGTGTCGTTGGGTTTTATTTTTTTCTTTCCTTGATAGAGATGAAAAATTGATTTGGTGAATGTTTAAAAGAACCCCTCCTGATCCTCATAGGATGTGTTGAGGTTGATTTGAATCAGGTTAGGACCACCCATGGGCTGTCCCGCTTTTTGACCATTGAAATTGAAATGTTAAGTGTATAATTGAATTGTTATAACATAGATCCCATGATAAATGTGTTAACATGTTGTCTTGGGTATAGAAAGAAACCAATGGTAGTTTTGTCTAGTTGTAAATAGGGCATAAGGGTTTTTTGGTATAAAGTTAATGGGTTAAATGATTTTTGGATTATGATGGGTAATTTTATTGATTGGATAAGGCATGTAAATGATAATTGGGATAATTGGGTTAAGGCATGTAAATAAGAATGTGTAAGTGGGTTAATTCATGATTATGGATTTTTTGTTGAATGAACTATTATTGAAAATGATTAATGTGTTAAACTATTCTGGTTTATGTTTGGTAAATGTGTTATGGTTAAATAAGAATATTCACATGGATTATAGTATATGGGGTATTTACTTGAGGTTTTATACCCATGGGTCTAGTTGGACTAAGTCTCTAAACCACACCTATATAATGCATGGGTTATGGAGTCGGACTAAGATTTTATGCCCCAAACAGTTTCATTTGATGAGAGTACATGGACTGAGACTCCAAGGTAAGTGTTATATTTTTTTTTGTGAAAAATTTTCCCTAGTGAGATAGGTAACTTGAATTTTTCACTTATTAATAGTTGTGTAGCTAGAATAGGCCTATGTTTAATTGATAAAAAATTTTAACCCATGTAATTAAATGATAAAAGTGGTTAAAGTATATATTCTTAATAAATGGCACTTGGTTTATTCTATTTACTTTTTTATCATGTTGTATTTGAATAGACTATCTTTTTATAATTGTTATTTTGTATACATCATTGGTGGTAGCCTACTAAGTTTTACTTTCTCTATTATCATGTTTTCATTGGGTACCAGAGCTGATTTCATAGTTGTAGGTCATGACAAGGTAATGGGCCCTATGATAGAGGGTTGATTGGGCATGGGATATACATGGATGAGGGATCTGCACCTAGGTCCAGAACTAATTTGGGGGATTCTTCTATTTGTATTTATTTTGGGTTTTCCTTACACTTTGAACTATATTAAATGACATATCATATTTACTATTAGGTTTTAGGCTTGTACCCAGTTTTGGAAAATGTTTGGTAGTGCATGTTCATTAGTTATGTTGTTTCTTTTATTTTATCTTATTACCTATTATAGATTAATCTAATTAAGAGGTTATATTCTCCCCACATAAAACTTTATACCCTCATTGATATTTTTTATCCTCTAGTATATATGGAGGCACAACTAAGGTCATATGGAGACTCATCTCCAGGAACCATGTATAGTGTCTATCAGGTTGGGGACGTTACATCAGGTATTTCATGGGTCGACTTGAGTTCCCGGTTTAGGGGTGGCATGGAGTTAGTTCATGGGAAGTTGGAAAGTGGTAGTGGGGTAAATTTATTATATATAAATGATTTGTTATTATGTTACTTATTTTTTATACTATTTGGTGAGTGATCCTTGGTGAGGATCATAATATAGTTCCCTTGAATTAGGTAAAAAATAGATTTATCTATTTATTCATTGGGTATTTAGTACTCCTTTTCCATATATTCATGAGAGGCTTCAAGGAGGATCCTACTAAGGATAATTGTATGCCAAACCACCCTCCCCCTCATATATATATAAATATATATATATATATATATATATTTGTTTTTCCTTTTGTAAGATGGTGTTTAAGATTGATCTGAACATTACAAGTTGGTGGTGGTTATTCACGAGTTATCAGAACTTGTGGTCACTACCATAGGAGTTTCTATGGTATTTTTACATTTGGGTTTGAATCTTATTATATTTTATATATTGATATTCGGTTTATATATTATTATGGAGTTTATTGGTGGTTATTTTATCATTTCCTAGAAAATTGAGGGTAATTCCTCCCATATTTGTGTGATTTATACTCTCGATGTTATTTGCTAACAAGTGTACTATTAGAGGTAGGGTTTAGGGGTAACCCCATATTTACTATTTTATGAGGGGTACTATAATTGGTGATTCATGATAAAGTGAAACTAAAACATTTTGTTGAGAGATAAAATAGATATTGGTGATAGGAACCAATGAGGATTGCAAGGGTTGGTAGGGAAACAATATTAGATGGACTTAGTACATGACATAAGATAGGAATACCATCAAGGAAATATGATTTTGAGGCCCCATATAATCTAATATAAGGACTCTAAGTTTATTAAATGTTCTAATAAAAGTTTTGTGAATTTAAGGGTAGAGACCTAGGTGTGGATCATGCATCCTGATTATTTGTGTCAGTGTTTGAATATAGATAATGAGTATTAAGATGAATCTCAACTAATTAATCTTAATTATTCCATATTTTAGTTTTAAAAATTATTTAACCATTTACTATTTTATATTTATATCTCTAAGTATACATCCCTACTAGAATTACATTGGAGAGGTTCAACAATATGCACCATCAAATCACCATAGAGTTGAAGTCATTAGAAAAGATTCCTAGAGGAAGATGGTTTGTGATTTTTAAAATTAGGGACTATAGAATTATGAGGTCACTAATGTTTATCCTAATACCATGCCTTGGTTATAGGAGGTATAAATTTCATTCAGGTTGATCTATTCTAAGAGATATCACAAGGTTGCTTTTTTGGTTAGTATGTTTTGAGGATATTGTCACCAGTGGTGGATTTTATATCTGGATGATCATGATGAGTTATAAGTTTCATGGGATAATTCCATGGATTATTCCCAGATTAAGTTTCTTTATTAAACCATGAATTCATAATACCATAAGCAGATACTTTACCTCCACCAGGGGAATTAAATTGTGTGAGATTACGGTATATGATTCAAGAACCATCTATATTATGATTTACATCTTATGCCTTGTGAGGATGCCTGGGTGAAGCATTTTGAGGAGGAGTTTTTCCCAGAAATTCAATGTCAATTCACCTCATTCACACTTCAAACATTTCTTGAGGTGTTATTGAAGGAAAAAAATTTCAAGAAAGTTTTGGCTCAGACTGGATATTTATGGGGGGGAAGTTTTCAGGACTTCCTAAAAAATAGTTTTATGACCAAAGTTTCTTAGTTTCTTAGTCAATAAAAGTTTTATATATCATGGAGTTCGATTTATCCTTCTTTATCACATTCCAACAAATTTAGTAGTTCTTAGACCCCTATTGAGAGATTATACATTGTTTTCTTTCCATGTGTAGTTCATGGCCATTAAAATCTATAGTGTCTAACCTTCCTCAAAATTTATCATGGATATAATGTACCACTTTATGTTCATCCATTGTAGTAGTATCTTTTGAGGTAGTAGATGAAATAAAAGAGTCCTCTAGGGATGGTTCAGTAGTGAGTAGATAGTATGGTAAAATAAAAACCCTATAATTACCCCACATCATTAAGGAAATAGAGTGAATAATTGTCATAGAGGTAGTCACCGGCATGGAAAAATAGTTCATGGAGTAGTATATGGATAGATACATGCTTTAGTGTTTCCATCACCATGCAAGCCATATGTCATGCGAGGTATCATCTATCTATATTCTGATTTGGTATATACCTTATTTGATTAAGGATCTTTGCACTCCGTAATTAGAATCTCTCTAGTATAGGATTTGGGACAAGAGGTTGAGAGGTTTTTAGTGCTCTCAGTGTTGGTTATGCCAATTTGAGGTCAAGTTTTCTTACATTATCTATGTAGAAGTTATGATGTAATGTTAGGGAAGCTTTTGTCTTTGGGATATTTTTTATATTTATAAATTCATCCATAAGACATCATACCTAGAATGAAATGATTGTATTTAGTGTAAGATATTATTTAATTATTTTGAATATGATTTATATTCATGGATGTTGATAGAGAGCATGTTATGAACATTAGTGTCTGAGATCATTATATAGGTCAAATGTGTATCAAGTCCTCGTATTTCATGATGTATAAATTGATGTTAAGTTCAGTGGAGGTTTATGTTTTGGTTTTTTCTAGGGTGGTACAAGAGTACCCTAGTGTATTCCTTGAAGAGGTTGTGATGCTACCTCCTTGACATGAAATTAATTTCATGATAGAGTTACAATTGGGTGTCTCTCTGATATCAATTTCTCTATATAGTATGGATACTTATGAATTGTGTATCTTTGAATTTAGATTGAAACATTCTACAGAGAAGTTTTATTCATCCTAGTGTATCCCCTTAGTCTATTCTATTCTTTTTCATAAAAAAGTTGTATGGTATCTTGTGACTATGTATCAATTATCATAACTTAAATCAGCTGATAGTAAAGAATAATTGCCCATTCCATGGATTGATAATCTATTCAATTAGATGATGGAAACTAGATGGTTCTCAAAGATTGATCTATAGTCATGATATCATTAAGTGTAGGTGAAGGATAAACATATTATTAACTCTGGATTCATATTTCATTACGAAAACTACAATTTTATGGTTATTCCCTTTGGAGTCATGATAATGTTATATGTGTTCATGGGACTGAGGAAATAAATGTTTCATGAGTTCCTAGAGTAGTTTATAGTGGTGTTCATTGATGAAATCCCCATGTACTTTATATCTGATGAAGAGAATTCAAGGAATTTTCATTCCATTTTGGAGGTTCTCTAACATCATTAGTTGTTTGGAAAGTTTTTGAAGTGTATCTATTTTTCCTTTGAGGTGTATTCATTAACAAATTCCATGTCTCAATGGGGAGTAGTTATGGATCTTTATAATATTTATGTAGTTATTTCTAGGGTATCCTTGAATAATTTTGGTGAGGTTAAACATTTTCTAGGTATTGTAGTCTACTATAAGAGATTCATGCCCATATTTTCTTAGAACGAGACTCCCCTAGCATCCTTGATCTATAAATATAGGTCTTTTATACGGATTGACCAAGGGTAGGTTGATTTTTACTATATAAATGAGAATTTGATCAGTGATCTTATTCTCTATATTCTAGATGGAGTTATGTTTTGGATTTAATGCCTTATATTGGTTTGTATTTTGATATTGTATAGAGTAGTCATATCCTGTAGTTCTTAGTAGTTATAACCCCATAAATGTAACTATGATAACCATGATCTTGATCTTTCCAAAATCATGTTTTATTTGAAGTTGTGGTGTCACTATCTCAACGTTGAACTCTTTATGGTCTTATTGAATTACATGATTTTTATATATATCTTCTTAAAGTGTTATTTATACTTTCAAAAGCGGTGGTGTATGGAATTTTTAGAGTATTACGACTTCATGATTTCATATACATTGGGGAAAGGGAATTTTTATATTGATTAATTGAGAAGGAAGTGTTATGGGGACTCTATTTTTTAGTCTTCAAATTCATATAGAGTGATGGAGGATCATACAGTAACATAGCTTGATATAGGGGAAGATAATGGTAGAGGGTGTCTCTAAAATATGATCATGAAATCATACAAGGTAAAGCAAGTAGAGGGATCTCATGTGGGGGATCCTAATGTGGAAGTTTGGAGGTATCGTGCTATATGTGGTGATTCTCATGAGGGATGATCTGAAGATGATAAGCATTGGTTTTTGTTCCAGTGAAGTATCTTCATTCCCTCGGTAATCCATGAGATGGTTTTCCAGAAGTTTCATAGTTCACCCTTGGAAGTACATCTTAGTGTGTTTAAGATATTCCATGCCTTGAGGATCCAATTTTGATGGTCTTTTATAAAGAGGATAGTTACAGATTTTGTTTCTCGTTTTTTGGTCTTCTATAAGGTGAAGGTTAAGCATCATGCTTCCAATGGGTTTCATTAAGCATTGGATGTTACCCAATGGAAGTGGAAGGACATTTTAATAGATCTTTTCACTATTTTACCTCAATATATAGGTGGATATTATACAATCTAGGTGATTATATAATATTTAATGAAATCTTTTCACTTATTCATGACTAAGGAGTTAAGATCAATGGATTTATTGGAAAATCAGTATTTAGAGAAGGTTGTGAGGCTCTGTGGGGTTCCAAAGATGATCATTTATGATCATGATATTGATTTTAACTCCTGGTAGTAGAAAGGTCTCTAACAAATTGTTGTCTCTTAGGTATGTCTCACAAATACCTTTCATCTGCATACAGGTGTTCAAATATAGTGAACTATCCAGAGTTTGGAATATATTTTTCATGCATGCATTTTTTTGAATTTGGAGGTTTTTTGGTAAAGTGACTGCCATTAATTGATTTTTCCTATAATAATATCTATCACTCCACTATTGGTATGGACTAATTCAAAGTTTTGTATTGATATCATAGTAGATTTCCATTTTGGTAGACCATGGTGAGAGATTCATCTATTCTCAAACCATAATCATTACAGAGAATAGTAGGGAAGGTACAAGTGATTCATGAGTGGATGAAGGCAACTCAAGTTCATTAGAATTCCTATGTTGACTAAATAATGCTTCATGTGGAGCTCAATGTTGGATATCATGTGTTCTTGATGATATATACTTATCAAGGGAAGTGAAGGTTTTTCTATGTGTGTAAGATTTCTCCCTATTTTATTAGGCCTTTAAGGTATTAGTGAACATCAGTGAAATTATGTATTAGTAGAAACTACCCCTCTAGTTGAATCGAATCTTTGACATTTTCCATGTGTTTCAAATTTTTTGGTATCTTTAGGATAATTATTATTTCATTTACTTGGGTAAGTTGGAAGTTAAATACGATGTGATGTTTTAGGAATGACCTATTCATATTCAAGACTATCATAAAAAGGTGTCTCATGAGAATATTTTTCGCTTGGTTCATGTCCAGTGGTGGAAAATTGGTTGATAGGATAATAATTTAGAATTTTAGGATAAAATATGTTTTCAGAATCCTATGTTTTTTATGATTTATTTTTTTAACGATATGTATAAACTTATCTTGATTAATATGATGATTGATGGTGTTGTATGATTATATGCCTTTTTCCCTTATATTGAGCTGGTCCTGATCTTATTATACCGAGATTCCTATTTGATAGGTATCTCATAGAGTGTAATTTATTATTTTATTCTTTTAAATTTTTTCCTCTCAGTTTATTTTTGATTCTTAAGGGAAATTTTTTTTAGAGTTATCTGATTCATGGGACCCAATTTTCTCGATCCCTTCCTTTGTCATTTCATCAGTTTTGAGGGATTTTGAGGATGTTTTATGGAAGTTTTAGATGTTGTTAAATGTTTATTTATTTTTCTTAATTGATATAATAATTAATTTTACAATTTTAGGGTTTTTGTGTGATTTTTGGCTAAGTTGGGGAAGACCCTTATGTATTGATTTGTCCATAGAATAGACCCTTATATATTGGGTTATCCCTTCAATGGCAAAGAAAATAATCCTTATTTATTCCCATTAAACTATAGATGAATTTTTTGTATTTCATTTTACCTAGATATAACCCTTACATATTTCCTTTATTCTATAATTAACTTTCATGGATCCCCCTTATAGACCCTTACATATCAACCTTTTCTATAAAATAACCCTTATCATAATGAATTGATAATTTTTAAATTTTGAAAATGTAAGAATTATTCCTTGTGATACATAAGAGTAGTATTAATATGTAAAAGTAATATATTGATATATATATATATATATATATAAGTTTCATTCATCGATTCATAAGAATCATTCCTTCAGGTATAATATTAAGTTCCTTATATGTAAGCGTTGTTTGATGAAATGTAAAAGTAAATCCCATTTTTTAAATCATAATACATAAAAATGTTTTATTTCATGAATAAAAGTAAATACTTTCAATATATAAGAGTAACTATTTTCATTCATAAGAGTCTTTTCTATAGGAAAATTTCCTTATTTCCCTAATTTTTCTATAATCAAATTTTATGATTGAAAATATAATTTTCAGTCATAAAAACTTAAAAATTGATAATTTTGAAATTAAAAATGATCCCTCCACACTTTTATGGTTTGTTACATATTTTAAGGAATTTAAATATTATAAAGTGATGATAAAAATCATGTTTAATCTTAAAGGGAAATTAAATTATTTGACATTATTTTTAAAAATGAGAAATGAATACCTGAAATAACAACATAGTTCATGCATTTTTTATTTTAAATTTATAGTACCCCTTCTATTTTTTATTCCTATTCTATTTTTCTTGAATCTATATGACCAAATATGGGTCATTTTAATTCGGTAATTTCTATTTGATTAGTCCCAACCTTTGATTGTCTGGTTAGTGATTCTGGGTGATATTTCTTTCCTCTTCCACAATTTCCCCCCATTTATTCTAGAATGATTGTAGTAGAAGCCGGTTTACATTTTAATTGGAATTTTGTATTATGTTTTTATATTTTCTATATATTTTATGTTGTTAATCGTTTTTCTTTCTAGTTCTAAACAATTTAAAACTTTTTCATTTTCTTGACCATGCATTGAGGATTATTGAGGTATGGGTCTGTAACTTATTCTTTATTTTATGTGTAAATGTGGATTTATCATGACTGGGTTCTCATTAGTTAAATTTTAGATATTAACATAATGATATAATTAACCAAAATTAATATTGGATAAGATAATGGGGTGCTTTTTCATGAGAACATAATATTCATGTTATTTCTTTATGTTATTCGATGGATAGTGTTCTATTATTATAATATAATTTCCTTTTACATTTATAAATATTGGATATTTTTTAAACTAAATAAACATTTATAAAATATAAATAAAATTAAGATAATTAATAAGTCTTATAATGAGTTTATTCTTATTCCTTTAGTACATAGAATCTATTTTAGAATTTATGGTTTCTTGCAACTTTGAAACTTATAATTTATTTACTACTTCCTCAAATGGAATAGGTTCATTATTTTCAACTAATAATGTTTCACCTCCTTCAATGACTATAAAACTATATATATATATATATGTCTCTCAAACCAATCTATTTCTCCTATGAAAAACTTATGTCTCGATAACAAATTCTTTCATTGGTTCTTGTGGAATTTTTTCCATTTCCAACTCTTGTATATCCCAAGTTTCAACTTAATTAAAGTCTACCTTTTTCCCAATTTTTCTTTTAGTGTTATATTTCCTTCCAAATTAAAAACATTAGTTGACTATGAAATTTTTATCTGAGGAATTTTATAGATAATATCCTTTAGTTTATTTATAATACTCTATAAAGATTCACTTCATACCCTGTGATGTCAATTTTCCACTTAGGTTAGCCTTAAAAAACACATCGAACCCCTATACATGAATATGTAACAAAAAAATCTTTACATTCAATAAATCATATGTAATTATACTTTTCACTTTAATTGGTACTCAATTTAGTATGTATACCATAGTATGTAATGTATATCGCAAAAATGATAATGGAAGGTATACATGATTTATCATTAATATCACCCAATCTAATAAGGTGAGATTACTCATTTCAATAAAATCATTCTAATATCGTGTATAAGTTGGAGTTAGTTGAGATAATATCCCAAAATACATTAGATTATTGATTATTTCTTGGTTAAGACACACCTCTCCATAGTTTGAGTGGATTTTCATTATCTTCTTACTAATTTGATTATATACTTTATTCTTGTATTTTATAAATTTATCAATGTAATTAGACTTATGAATCATAAATAATATATATTTATATATATATATTTAAATCATCAATAAAATTAATTAAGGGTATCAACCTCTAACTTATACTATAAAAGGTCCACACACATCTTTATAAACTAATTCTAGAAGCTCAAAATCTCTCTCACCTTTTCCACTAAATATAGCCTTGTTCGTTTTTCTTTATAAACAAGTATGACATATATCATAGTATTTCAACTCAAAATAATCTAAATACCCTTATTGATATAATTTTTTCAAATGATTCTAGTTTAAATGATCAAGTCAATGATGCCACAACTGGGTGTGATATGAGTCATGTGAACTTGATTTTTTATCTATTTACAAGACTTGATTTTTGATATTCTAGTATATAAATAACATTATTTTTATGTTCTATAGAATAACATATTCCATATTAATATAAGTATCATTCATTATTTTTAAACATGAAAATAAAACCATCCATGTATAAAGTGAACGCTAAAATGAGGTTATTGGAAATACTAGGAATATAATAACAATTCTTTAAAGCCAAAATTACTCTAGTTGTTAATGTGAGATGATAATATATTATAGCTAGTATATCTAGTCTGCCTCTATTAGAATATTGAATATCCACATCACCTTTATCAATATTTCTAAATCTAATTTTTTCACATATTTAGATACAAATTTGTGTACCATAAGCTATATATGATACGCAATTTCTAGAAATGGATGGATTATTCTTCAAAATGAACCTACCTAAATATTCTAATTACTTCCTTATAGAGGTATAATTTTCCTTCGAGTGGACTTTAATGACATAATAAAAACATGAAGTGTCTTACTCTTTATCCTCTCTCTGGATCATTCTTATAATGACTGAGACCCCAGTAACCCGAAGCGAGTGTATTCTTTATTACATTGGCATAAGATATAAGGAATCCCATCCTAAATGACCAAATAGTTTAGTTGTCTTGATAATATAGATACATAATTGAGTCTTTAATTATATTTTAAAATAAAAATTACAATATGATTTTTTTGAGAATATCATTATTCCCTCTAGTATATCAATTCATATCATTTATAGTACACTCTTGGATTTCTAGGAAAAAAAATAAGGGTGAGCTAAAATTATTACTAAAGGTTAAGTACAATATAAGCTATCATGAATCAATAAATAATAATCAATATAGAATGTTAAATAACTAAAAACACATTCGATTTAATAAATAAATTGGATATCATAATTAGATAAGACATAATCAATATTTCAAGGTAAATAACTGAAAACACATGTCATTTAATAAAAAAACAGAGATGAAATTCATCTAGATATAGTATTATTATGAAAATATCATGGATAATAATAACAAGATTATTAATAAAGTAAATTACTAATTATTGAATGTCGTGATCTTGGGAATCATAATACATCTAATATACGCACTATTCACAAGATGGTTTAAAACTATAGGTAGAAATTTGTTTAATGATAGCATATTGATTATCCTCATTAGACTACCAATTATTCAAGGGGAAATATAATTCTAGGTCTCACCCATCACTTTAGGTAAAAATCATTCTGAGTATATCTACTATTTGATTTCATTAATTAATAATGTGTTTTATCATCAAATATCCATATTGAGTAAATAATACATATTTATTATTATTTCCCCAGATAAAAAAATAACTTTCAATATAGAACAATATATGTAGAAATGATATATTATTTAATACATAAGAATATCCATCATATATAATATGAATATTTAGTAGAAATTTAATATATAATGATCATAGGAAAGTGAATAATTCGTATGAAAGTTAATGCCTACAAAAATGAATCAAGGAAGTGAATTTCAATTATATCCACGATCAAAATAATCATAAACTATATAGAGTAAGATTAATGATGGTATGAATAAAACATATCCCCAATTTATTATATTTAAAATAAATGGTTATGGTCATTGATGAATAGAAATACCATAAAAAGGATCTTTAAAAACATTTTTCAGGAAAATATCGTTTTCACTTTTGAAATAACATTTTTAAACAAAACAGTTTGAAAATAATTTTCTTTGAAAATAAGCTTTGAAACTTATAATGTAATCTTTAAAAAAATTTGCGTTCATGGTATTTGGAAATTCCATTCATGTCGTATATGTTAAAACTAATATTCCTTTCACTTTTTTGATAAAATACAAATGATCATTGTTTTAAATTACAAGAATATTACTTTCAAAAAGAAATTAAAAAATTGGCAAATATTTCTTTAAAAAACATTTTAGAAAGTTTAAAAAAAAATTAAAACATTTTTAGAAAACATGATTTTCGAAGAAAATAGATTATCAATCGAAGAGAGAAATGAATTGAAATTTTATTAAAAACATTTTCACAATTATTTTAAGTAAACAAGAGTGTAAATAATGATGTTATTACTTGAAAATATCATTAATAAACCTAGGAGAATAAAATTAAATGGGTTTATTATAAAATAATCAAATAATTTCCATCAATTAAAATTCAAGAATAAATAATCCTAATTAAAATGAGATTTTGAAATAAACCTTTACAAACATCATAACGTTGATGTGAGAATTAATAAATAAATATATTATGTGTATCAAATGTTATTAAACATAAAAATTTTTAAAATACAATATAATATAATCAAAATTCATTATACACATAATATTATAATATTAAAGGAAAACTAAAACTAATATAACCCAATGAAAATAAATTGATTTATGAAATTACTTACCACTAGGTAAATTTCATATCAAATATCCTTGGATAAAATAATTCAAATTGAAACTTAAAATTCCATGAATTATTAAATAATGGGGATATAACATTTAAAATGGGTAGTATATGCTCCATATAAAATAAATTGGGTGCATAATATTACATTATTTATCAATGAAGGGAAATTAGGACGAAGCCCCTTACAAAGATCATATCATTGAAGTGGGGATTAATCAATGAATTAATTATCATTACCAAATTTAAATCAAAATAAAAAAATTAACAATAAAACATAAAATAATAAATTTTCATTACACGTATAATATTATCATGTCACAATCAATGAAGTATAATTTTAACCCAATAAATGGAAATTGATTTAATAAATCTTTGACCTCACACTTCATTTTCATTTAACCTAATTTAACTACCTCTATGGTAGTTTTAAAAATGTTATTAACTTATAAAAGAACCATATTAATATTTATAATATCATATATCAACCTTTTATAACATATTATCACCCATTATTTGATAATATTTCATTATTTTCATTGTTTCGGGTGTTAATTTCCTTATTTTCTCATTCATGATTTGTTATGAAAGTACCTGTTATAGTGAATATTATATAGTTTCTTCATATATAGAATACTAATAATCACATAGTTATCATATTTATACATCTATTGTACATTTAATACCAATAGTTAAATTTGGTTTTGAAAAATTAAGTATGTTACGATCATAGAGACGACAGGTTGTAAGTACGCATTGGTAATATTTCCATTTTTCAACGATCTTTATGGAAAGAATATAAGTACTATTATCTATTTATATAATGATAATAATATCATAAATATAATATTATTTTCTTAAATATACTTATATATATCATACATGTGGTGTGTTGATGAAGAAATAGTTGCGTCGCTTCGTGAAGTCGATAGTCCACACGTACATGAACGATGTTATCATATTTAAGTGAGTGAAAATGTAAGAAATAAAATAATATATTATAATTAAAAATGATAAATATTTAATTAATATCATAATTATTTCATTTATATCATATATATTAATTAAATTTATCCTTATTACGTTCCATGTAAATTGTTTGTGAAAAAACAAATCATATCACTTCGTGTGGCAGTAGTTCATCCTACACACAAGTGACATTATCATATCCCATATTGAATATAAAATAAAAGATTTATATATGATATAATTACTATAGTGGTATCATTTTGTTATTACTATCATATATATACTTTATATCCATCATCATGCTCAACCGTGAGAGGTAGAAATGGAAAAATGAATGACATCGGTTCATAAGGCGGTAGTCCCCCATATATATGAATGATAATTTCATAACCAATTTGATGTAATTAAGGATTTTTTTTATATCATTAATTTAGAATAAAAACATATAAATATGTGAAATATACTAAATTCATTACA
Source organism: Viscum album (assembly GCA_963277665.1). Classification (NCBI taxonomy): domain Eukaryota; kingdom Viridiplantae; phylum Streptophyta; class Magnoliopsida; order Santalales; family Viscaceae; genus Viscum; species Viscum album. The sequence goes on along the minus strand of OY728146.1, from coordinate 1,976,817,831 downwards.
TCATCATGTTTTAATAATAATTTTAGGAGGTGTAATATGAAATAAAATAAAAACACTCATTGAATAGCGTTACCACTTCTTTGGGTAAACTCCCTATGTTTTCCCAAAAATCCTTCATAGGATGGATTTATGCCAAAAAATAGTCTTATATGATTATGGAATGTAATTTGGTAAGTTATTTTGGAATTTATTTTCCAAAAAAAGGGTTTTAAAGTTTGAATAATAGAGAGGAGGGGGAATCCTTTTATAAGTGAGGTGAGTGGAATACTTATAATTTTCTAAAAGAAAAAGGAGTAACCACGTTTTTCAAATTAAAAAAGGGTTCCAAATGGAGGAATATAGAGACTTATACATTATAAAACCGAAATATCCCAATAAAATATGTTTTATACAAGTTTTTAGTTCATTTTAACCCATATTTTTTTAGTTTTCCCCCAGTAAATCCCTTTTTACCTCAACTACAATAAACAATTTTTAATATTTTTACTATTCATCAGGGTCAAAAATTAATTTTACCTTATTATATAATATAAATTATTATGATTAAATATAGAATCCTTTTTTTCAAATTTAATTCACATAATTGGAAATTTTTAATTTAAAATTAATCCCTCAGATGCGACGTGAAAGTGGGTTTTCAAAGAGAAAATGTTCAAAATTTTACAAGGTTTTTATATAAAAATTAAATACTAAAATGATTCCAATGACCTAGATTATCTAAATTTTAATATAATTGAACTAATTTTATTTTAAAACTAATTTAAAATATAATTTAAATTTACAAATAATTTAAATGAAAAGGTAGTTTTCAATTAAAATTTAGAATTTTTTACTATTCATCAAAAAATGAAACATTTTATAAAAATAACAAAAATATCACTAAGATAATTTTTATATTTATATTTAAAATTTTAATTTAATTTTATCAAATAAATTTTCTAAAATTGGTAGTAATTAATTTTAAATTATGTGTGAAAAGCTTGGTTCACCCATCTTTTAGAAAAAATACTATTTTTAAGAAAAAAAATTTTTTTATGTTAGATTATTATGATTTTATTTATAATAAATAGATAACCATGATTTTTATAATTTATCTAGTAATATTAATACCCTTAAATTTAATGGTTAGTTTATAATGGTATACTATATTACGATTCACTTCGACTTAGGGTTGTGTGTTCTGGAAGTTGTCAAGGAGATTAAATTTAAAGAAATATATTTCACTGGTTATTTAATCCTGCTGTTTCATGTCGTATACAATATAAAATAAATTATTATTATTTTATAATTTTTTGGTGTTTCATTCTCCCCAACTTAAATAAATTTTTTCCTCTCAATTTAAAATTTATCTCATAAATCTGGGGTTTGACATTTGGAAATACCACTTTTGAAGAACACACATCATAAAAGGGTTAATAAAACATCCTCTTAAAAAGATAAATGGAATAAAAAGGTCATGTGGAATAATACATAACATTGTTTCTACATAGGATAAAATTGGTTTAAGGTGAATATTTTTACATGGAATAAAAGTAAAAATAATTATAGAGAATGATAGAGGTTATTAATCACAATAAAGAGAATGATAAATGGAAAGATAAGGACCTAAAAACCATAATTTTTTATAATTTAAAATAAAATTTTATTAACCGGATATAAATGTAACAGAATAAAAAAAATCAACATCTTTTTCCTAAATTTGAGTAATTTTTTCTATTCAATAATATAAGTAAATATACATTCTTGATATGTTTTCATTTCATAAAAATAATTTCACCATTTGGTTGTGATTTGATCAATTTCCAATTCATCACTTACTCTAATAAATTAATATCCAAAAATTAATTTTCTTATGTCTAAAGAACTAAAATTCACTTTTAACATATCATAAGATCCATAAAAGAGTGAAGAGTCTTTATATCATCCTCTAACTATTTTCTAAATCCAATATGGTTAGCATAAGTTATCCAATATAATAAATTCATCTCTAAACATCAATAGTAACACAACTGGTTCAAAATTAATATTTATACATCAAATAATTTAATTAAAAACAATGACATATTAACCAAAACATCATGTAGTCTAGTGGTTGGTGTTAAAACCATATCGTCTTTGGTCATTAGTTCAATTATTGTGACCTTGCTGAATATGACAGGTTGTCACCCAGAATGTGGGTTGTCCTTTTACCAAAATTATATTAATATAGTTCTTATAAAATTCCCAAATTGTGATGACCTATAATTACATCAACATAAAGATAAGATAAATCCTTAAGGTTACTTATAACTTTAAAATTATTCCTAAAAAATGTAAGTAAATTCTTCCTTAAATGGATTTTTCACTAAAACATATACTAAACCAATGGGTTGTATTTATATAAATGTCTCCCAATATATCTTTAATCTTGGAAGACTTCAATCACATAAAATCTAAAAATGGGTGTTTATGATATTGAACTTATTATCAACCTTAAACTCATACATCCATGATGGTATACATAAATCTTAATTTAATGAAAACATATATGATTCTAAAATCAAAAAAAATACTTAGATGTTTCCTGATTATTATACCCAAAATACCATTGGTAAAAATACTTATATAATATAATTATGGAATCTAAATAAATACTTCAAGTGTTTTATTTCAACATTTCCTTGGTCTGTTTTTTAACCTTTGTAAGAGGGAATTCAATCGTATAATGCCTATATTCCAACAATTAAGACAAATAACTATAAATATATCATTATGATGTGATTTATTTCCTTCTATAATGCTCTTCATTTTTCCTCAAAAATTCATTTCATTATTCCCTTTTTTCAAAATATAAAATATTTTTCCATTCCATTGAGACACATTATTTTCAATCTAAGACACATTTAATTTAACCTAAGTCATTCCTTATCATAATCTATTCAAATAAATCATAATGGTTTATAAAGAAAATTTGAATTATCCTAATCATATACCATAGGAGTGTCAAACTAGGTGTAGAGTATGGCCCATTTTCATGCACCATGTGATGATTAGGTCAATCCCAATGTACACATTTCAAAATTATTACCCCTAGGATCATCTATTATAGAACCATGTCCACTTATAGTATCCGTGCATGGATGTATTTTAGGATAAACCACATAATATTTACCTTACCAAAACTTTAGGATGTTCTTCTATACTTATCCTTAAATTCTATAATGGGGTTATTTTCCATACTCTATGTTTTCATTAATCTAGTTACTATGGTTTATACTAAATATCCTCTAACACCAACTATATAAACCCAAACCCCAATATATTAGAGTCACTGTTTGCTTAATTACATTGGCATAATTAATAAGTAATTTCATCCTAAAGGACCAAATAGTTTATTAGTCTTGGTAAATGATATACATGCTTGGGTATTTTATTATATTTTAAAACAAAAATTAAAATATTATTTTTTTCAAGAATTTCATTATTCCTTCTAGAATATCCTTGGAAATCATTCATAGTATACTTCTTGGATTCCTAGGAAAAGGAAAAAATAATGGAGAAATCAAATGCTTAGTCAATGTTAAGTATAGTAAAATATATCATGAATTATTAAAGAGTAATCAATATGGAAAGGTAAATAATTTAACACACATTAAATTTAATCAATAAATTGTATATCATAATTAGATAAGGCATAATCAATATGGAAAGGTAAATAACTGAAAACACAAGCCATTTAATCAATACAATGAGAATGAAATGCATTTAGGGATAATATCATTGTGAAAATATCATGGATAATGATAATTGAATTCTTAATGAAGTAAATTATTAATTATTGGATGTCATGATCTCAAATATCATGATACATCTACTATCAAGACCTTTCAAAAATGGTTCAAAACTAAAGGTAGAAACCCATTTAATGCTAGCTTACAGATTCACCTCATGATAATATCGATGAATCGAGGGGCCATATAATTCTGAGCTCTTCCCATCAAAAGAGGTCCATATCATTACTCGTATATTAAATAATCAATTTAATGAATGAACAATTTTTCTTATCATCAAATATATTTATTGAGTAAATAATTTGGATTTATCAATATTTTCCCAGATAAAAAAATAAATTTTGATGTTTAACAAAATATGTAGAAATGATATATTTTTTAATAAATAAGAATATCCATGATATATAGTATGTATATTTAGGGTAAATTTAATGTCTAATGATCATAGGAAAGTGAATAATTCAATGGAATGTTAATGACTATAAAAATGAATCAAAAAGTGGATTTTAAAACTATCATTGGTCAAAATAATCATAAACTAACTAGAGAAAGAATAAATATGGTATGAATGCAACTTATCTCTAGTGTATTATATATGAAATAAAGAGTTGTTAACATTTACAAACAACAATTTTATTAAAGGGATATTTAAAAACATTCTAGAGGAAAATACACTTTTAATTTTGATAATCAACTTTAAAAACATTTTAAAAATACTTTTCTTTAAAAATAATCTTTTAAAAAATTATTGGTCATGATGGGTGTAAATTCCATTCATTCCATACAAATTAAAATAAAGATTCATTTCACTTTTTTGGTAAAACCCAAATGAGAATTGTTTTGAGAAAAAACATCAAGATTCCTTCCAAAACTTTTATAAAAAGTAAAAAATTGGTAAAATTTTATTTAATAATTCATTTTTAAAATTTTAAAACTATATTTGGAAAACATGGATTTGGAATAAAATGAATTTTTGACCAAAGAGAGAAATAAAGTCATATTTTCTTAAATATATTTTCTCAATTATTTTAAGTAACAAAGAGTTGAAAATGGTATTATTACTTGAAAATATCATGAATAAATAGATAATAATAAAATTAAATTGTTTTATTAGACAATGGAAAAATAATTACCTTCAATGGAAATTCAAGCATAAATAATCTCAATTAAAATGAGATTGTGAAATAAAACCTTACAAAGATCATAAAATTGAATTAATAATTAATCATATAATAGATTATGTGTATCAAATGTAAATACACATAGAAAAAATAGAGATTAAAAATAATATAATAAGTTATTACACACATAATCTTATAATTTCAAAGGCAAACAAAGATGCAATATAACCCCATGAAAAGAAATTGAGTTACGAGATTCTTTACCACTTGGTGACTTTTATGTCAAATATAATTGGATGAAATAATTAAAATTAGAATTTAAAATACCATTAATTATTAATTAGTCACAATATTACATTGAAAATTGTAATTATATACACCATATAAAAAAATTAGGTGCATAACATTACAATATTCCTCAATTAAGGGAAATTGAGATGAAGTCCCTTACAAATATCATATCATTGATGGAAGGATTAATGAATGAGTTTATTATGCATATAAAATTTAAATCCACATAAAACAATTGGAACTAAAAAATAAAATAATCATATTTCATTACATTTATAATCTTAGCATGACTAAATCAATTAAGTATAAGTTTAACCCAATGAATAGAAATTGATTTAAGAAATATCTTACCTTACGCTTCTTTTTTGTTAAAAATTTTTTAACCTCTTATATAGTGGTTTTAATCATGTAATTAACTTATAAAATAACTATATTAATATTTATAATATCCTATATGATCATTTTATAATATCTTAATACATTTTCGTTAATAATATTTCAATATTTTAATTATTTTGGGTGTTAATTGTCTTGTTCTCTCATTTGTGATTTGTAATGAAAGTTATAGTTCTTGGGAATATTTTATAGTTTCACAATATATATAATAATAATCATGAAATACTTATCATATTTATACATAAATTATAATTTTCATACCAATCATGAAATATGGTTTTGAAAAATGAAGTATGTTACGATCATAGAGAGGGTATGTTGTACACATGCATGGGTAAAGTTTCCATTTTTTAATGATCATTATGAAAAATATTTAAGTAATATTTTCTATATAAATAAGTATAATAATATAATAAATACCATATTATTTACTTAAATATTCTTATATATATCATCCACATGGTGTGGTGATGAAAAGATAGTCACATCGCTTAATGAAGGCGGTAGTCCACACATACATGAACAATGTTATTATCTATAAGTGAGTGAAAATGTAAGAAATAAAGTGATATATTATTTGTTAATAATTATCAATATGTCATTAATATCATAATTATTTAATTTAAATCACATATATTCATTAAAGTTATACTTATTAAATTCCAGGTAAAGCGTTTGTGAAAAATGATTCACATTACTTTGTGAGGCGGTAGTCTGTCGTACACATGAGTGATGTTATCTTATCCCCTATGGAATGGAATGTAAAAAAATAAATATATTATATAAATAATAAATAATTATAATTATTTTTTAAATATCGTATATATACTTTTTTTCTATCATCATGCCCAACCGTAAGATGTGGTAATGGAAAAAACAAATGACATCTGTTTGTGAGGTGGTAGTTTGTCGTGCACACGAATGATGATTTTTTAACCCATTTGATGGAAGTGGGTGTCATTTTAATTCATTAAAATAACATTAAAAAAATATTTTTATGAAATATAATAAGTTTATTATATCATCATGTTTAATAATAATTTAATGAGGTGTAGGAATAAATAAAATAAAAATGCTTGTTTAAGGATGTTAACTCTTCTTCAGGTAACCTCCTTAGGTTTTCCCCAAAATACTTACTAGTATATATTTACACAAAAACATTATTAAAGAATGAGGGGATGAAATTTTATAAGTTATTTTGGTAACTAAGTTCCAAACCAAAAGTGTTTTAAGGAGTGAATAAGAAAGAAGAGTGGGTGGCCTTTTATAAGTGAGGTGAGTGGAACACTTGTAATGTTTTAAAAGAAAAAGGTGTACACATGTTTTTCACGTGACATAAGGATCTAAAATGAATTATTATTGATAATTATATATTATAGAGTCTAAATATTTCCTTAAAATATATTTTATTCAGGTTTTTTGTAATTTTAACCCTTATGTTTTTTAACCTTCGATAAATCCATTTTTACCTTAACCGCGATAAATAAGTTTTACTATTTTTAGTATTAATTGTGGTAAAAAAATAAGTTGAACTTAATAGATAATATAAATTATTATTATTATAAATATTGAATCTATTTTTCCAAATTCCATTCAAAAAATTGGAAATTTTTAATTTAAAATTAATCCTAGAGACATGATAAGAAAGCGGGTTTTTAAAGAAAAAATTTTCGAAAGTTTACAAGATTTTTATATAAAATTCAATATGAAAATTATTCCAATGATGTATATTAGTTAAATTTTAATATAATAGAAATAATTTTACTTTAAAACCAATTTAAAATATAATTTTATTTTATAAATAGTTTAAATGAAAATACAGTTTTCAATTAAAATTTAGTATTATTCACTATTAATCATAAAAAAGAAACATTTCATAAAAATTCCAAAAAATCACCCTAAGAAAATTTTAATATTTTAATTTCAAAAATTAAGTTCATTTTATCAAATAAATTTCATAAAATATTTAAATATTAATTTTAAATCATGTGTGAAAAATGTGGCTAAATCATCTTTCAGAAAAAATATTGTTTTTCAAAAAACATTTCTTTTTATTTTCAATGATTATTATATTATTTATAATAAATGGATAACTATATTTTTCATAATATAGTTATTACTATTCATACCCATAAATTTAATGGTTATTTTATAATATTATACTATATTACGGTCAATTTCGACTCATTGTTGCATGTTCTGCAAGAAATTAAGAAGATTAAATTTAAAGAAATATATTTCATTTATTATTTAAGCTCAGTGTTACGTTCTGCATACGCTATCACATAAAATGTTCTTATTTTAGAATTTTAGGGTTTTAAATTCCCCCCACCTTAAATAAATTACATCCTCACAATTTAAAACTGATCTCTAGAATCAAGGTTTTGACATTTGGAAATACCATTATTGAAATACCCACATCATAAAAGGGATAATAAAATAACCTCTTAATAAGAGATAAAGTGAATTAAAATGGTCATATGAAATAACACATATCCTGGTTTCTACATTGGAGAACATTGGTTAAAATTAAAGATATGGAAATGGAATAAAAACATAAATTATTATAGATAATGATAGAGGTCATTGATTATAAGAAAGTGAATGATAAATTGAATGTTAAAGACCTCAAAACCATAAATTTTTTATAATTTAAAAGAAAATTTGATTCTTCAGATATTAGGGTAATAGGATAACTTTTTTTTCAATATTCATTCCCTAAAGTTGAGTAATTATTTTATTATTTAAGAATTTAACTAAATATACTTACTTAATACCATTTATATTTCATAAAAACAATTTCATCCTTTGGTTGTGTTTTGATCAATTTATAATTCATCACTTTCTCCAAGAAATTAATATCCAAAACTGAATTTTTTTATCCTTGAAGCACTAAAATTCAATTTTAACAGATTTCAAGATCTATAAAAGAGTGACAATTATTTTTGTATGTCTTTAAATATTTTCCAAATCAAATATAGTTAGACCAAGTTATCCAATATAATACATTATTCTCTAAACCTCAATATTAATACCATTGATTCATTATTATTATTTATTTTTCAAATAATTTAACTAAAAACAAAGAAATATTAACTATGACATCATATAGGCCAGTGGAAAGTACTAAAACCTTATCGACCTTCAGTCATAGCTTCAAGCCCTATGACCATACTAGATGCGACGGGTTGTCACCCAGCAGGTGGGTTATTCTTTTTAAAAAACTATATTAACATAGTTCCAATAAAATTATAAAATAATTATGACACATAAATAATTCAACATCAATAGAACATAAAACATAAATTTTACCTATACCATTAAAAGTATTCCCAAAAAAATGTAAGGGTATTATTTCTTAAATTAATTTATCACTAAAACATATACCAAGCCAATGGGTTGTATTTTCATAAATTTCTCCCAATATATCCTTAATAATGGAAGAGTCCAAAAATAAAACCTAAAAGGGGTATTTAAAACATTGAAATTAAGATCAACCTTAAACTTATAAACCAATGATGGAATACATAATTCTTAAGTTGATGAAAACATATATGATTCTAAAATTAACATAACCCTTAGATGTTTCATGATTATTATTGTAGGTTCTGGGTGCAGTGGAAGCACGTTGGTGGGAGAGCCCAACTTTAATTTTATCGATAAAGATGATCAATACGAGATCCTTCATGATGTAAAATGTCGGATCTTCAGAATATAACGAGGAACGAAAAACAAAAGATGGAGTCTCGGAACCATAGATATAGGATCATCATATGTTGGTTATAATTAATTTAATTAATTGACATGAATTACCTTGATGGAATTCTTTCATCAATGATGTCTCCGTTCACGATCTGGTGTCATCCGTCATTGCGTCGTAGAATCCAAGTGTAGGATTCCTCTAGCAGTGATCCACACGTGCTCCACGTATCTCTGGATGTCGACGAAGGGATCTCCGGGTGTTAGTGCGGAAGAACCTTGGCTCGCGATGTCCGCCTTCGATCTCCTTGATCCGGTGGTGGTGGATCTCTCTCGGTCTTGAGAGAGTTCTTGGAGGAAGGAGTTATTTAATCCTTGAGAGAACTCTCCAAAATTTTTGTGCACAATGATTGGGAAAAGTGTTGGGGTTGTGAGCATATTTATAATCGGGTTTGAGTTTATAGTGTTATGACAATAAATAAACGTGTTACGCATTTTATTTATTTCATTAAATCTCATTGAAAACCCCCATGTCGAATGATTAATTCCTTTACATGTTCCCATGCTGATTATAATAAATATCATTTTAATAAAACGATATTATTTCCTCAAATTCCTTACTGAAAAAACTACATGCCGTGTAATCATTAATACACGGCGTGTACTCATTTTCCATAAAACTACATGGCGTGTATATTCAATATACATAGTGTGTAATTTTATTTTTTATTTTCCTTTATTTCCTCCCCCACATTTATCTGTCCTTGAGTAATGGCTATTTATTTATGAAATAAATGTAATTGACTTACTCTCTAATAAATATATTATTTATTCCACAATATTTTCTCTCTAATAACTAGTGTCGAAATAAATGTGATCGTGCATCCTCAAATAATTATTAAACCATAGTCAGGAATAATATTTATTCAACTTGTTAAATTAATATTTAACTGAGATACATAGACACACTTAGTGTGTGACCCTCTAGGCCTCTTTTTCATTGGCATTAGGAAGGCTTACCTAAAGTCCAAGATTACTATCTAGCAGTGGGTCAAGGCACCCAAGAGAAAGAAGTTAAAACAGCATTAACGTGTCACCTCATAAGAATTCTTACCGTGTAATATAATCTCTTTGTCATGATATCTCGAATAAAGCGGGTTGCATGATAGTGTCATCAACCCATGTTCTCGATTATTATTTCTTTGACCTTCCAAAATTGAACTCGACCATACGTTTCCATGGCCATGGATTTATTTAGGCTATATCAATTCCATCAAAGGTCTTGAGATATCTACAATTGTTATGGAACAGAAGGGACAAATCCTTTCTCGAATTATCTATTAATGCAGTAGTACTTGTGACACACCCAACGTATCCTACCTCAATGTGAATAGTGTGTCGTCGTAGTTTTCTTCAATACATATAAGTGCGCGAATCGTAATACCCATTAATAATAATCTTAAATTCTAAGAACCAATACACACGTCCGTAGATAGGAACATCCAATGACACTATGAAATGTGGATTTCCTACTGGCGGGTCCCATTCTTATAATATCCTCTTGGATATTACCAAGGGAACACACCATGAAAAGGTGGCTTAATGTTTTATGTGTCCTCACCCCTAATGGCATGTATTATTTGTGTCCCTCAAATAACATCATCTGGCCATAGAACATATATTCAATAACAATGTTATGGAACTTTCGGGTTCTCATCATAGTAGGGATCTGCTATGACCCATAAATGCAATAGTTGTCCTTAGGAAATTATCACATGCATTGTCACGCAGAAGAAAATTCAAGATGTGATAAGGTATTTATTAATGAATAAAGTATAATGTAGTTGGTTCTAGGCCACCAACTCCAATAATTATAACCAAAATACCATTGGTAAAAATACTTCTACAATGTGATTCTGGAATCCCAATAAATACTTCAACAATTATATTCCAACACGGATCCTTCCTTAGTCTATGGTTTAACCTTTATAAGAGATTATTGAACCGAATAAGTTTGAGGATACCACATTTAAGACAAGCAATTATAAATAGATCTCTCTGATGATATTTATTTCCTTCCATCGTGCTCTTTATTTTTCCTCATAAATTCATTCCTTTATACCCTTATTTTCGAAACATACAACATTTTATAATTCTTTTTATACTTCTTCTTTCCAATCTAATACACATTTTTTTAAACTTTTTCATTCATTTTCATCATCTATTCAAATCCATCATAATAGTTTACAAAGAAAATGTGAATTATCCATAGCATATACCTCAGAAGTGTCAAACCAAGTGCACAGTAAGTCCCATTTTCATTCACTAGGTGAAGATAGATTCAATCCTAATGCATCCTTTTTGGAGTTATTAAAACAAGGTACAACTATTCAATAACCACATCCACTTGTAGTATCAAGACATGCATGTATTGTAATGAAAATCCACATAATCTTTACCATAACAAAATTTTGGGATATTATTAAATTCTTTTCCTCAAAGTATATCATAGGGTTATCTTCTCTAATATATGTTTTCTTTCATCTAATTCCCAAGGTTTCAACTAAACGTCTTTTGATACCAACTATAAATACTCAGGACTCAATAGACTGAATTTATGTCTTCTTTATTACATTGTCATAAGAAACAAGGAATTGCATCATGAAGGACTGAATAACATCGTAGTCTTGGTAATCTATATACATACTTGGTTATTTTATTACATTGGAAAAAAAATATAGTATAATTTTTTTAAGAATATCATTATTCCCTCTATAATTTCCTTTTTTATCATTCATAGTACACTTCCTGGATTCTTGGTAAAGTAAACAAAATAAGCATGAGCTCAAATTCTCAGTAAGGGTTAAGTTTAGTGGAATATATTATGAATCGATAAATATTAATCAATATGTTAAGGTAAATATTTGAACACAAATTACATTTAATAAATAACTTAGCTATCTTAATTAGATAAAGAAAAATCAATATGGAAATGTAAATAACTTAAAACACATTCCATTTAATCAATAAACTAAGAATGAAATGAATCCAAATATAATATCATAGTAAAAATATCATGGATAATAATAACTGAATTCTTAGTGAATAAAATACTTAATTATTGGATTTCATGATCTCAATAATGATGATACCTCTCTTGTCAAGGCCTTTCCCATGGTAGTTTAAACATACAGGTAGAAACATGTTTAATGATAACTTATTGATTCGTCTCATGAGACCTCTATTTCATATAAGGGATATGTAATTATAGGGTATAACCATTAATTTAGGTCTAAATCATTCCTCATATATCAAATAATTGATTTAATTCATGAACAATGTTCCTTATTATCAAATATCTGTATTGAGTTAAGAATAAGGATTTGTCAATATATCTCCATATAGAAAAAATAACTTTCAATTTAAAACACAATATGTATAAATGATATATAGTTTAAGAAATAATAATATTCATGATATATAATATGGATATATATGGGAATTTAATGTCCAATGATCATAAAAAATTTAATAATTTAAGGGAAATTTAATGACTACATAAATGAATCAAGGAAGTTAATGTCAATACTATGATTAACTATAATAATCATAAACCATACAGATCAAGAATAATTATGGTATGAATACAACATATCCCCAGTTTATTATATGTAAAATAAATGGTTTTTGTCAGTTAATTATAGAAATTCCATAAAAGGGATCTTTAAAAAAATTCTAGAAAAAAAATTCATTCTCATTTTAAAAATAAAATTTAAAAAAAGTTTTGAAAATAACATTTGTAACATATAAATTTATATGTAAAACATTTGAGTGGTCATGATGGCTGGAAATTATGTTCATGTCATACACATTAAAAAAAGATTCAATTTGGTTTTTCAGTAAAATCCAAATAGGATTTGTTATGAAAATGACATGAAGATTCTTTTCAAAAAATTATAAAAATTAAAAATGTGTAAATATTTATTTAATAAATAAATTTTTAAATGTTAAAAACATATTTTAATTTTTTTTATAAAATATGGTTTTTGAAGAAAATAGTTTTCTGAACCAAGAGAGAAATGAAGTCGAATTTTCTTAAGAAAAATTCACAATTATTTTAAGAACCAAAGAGTAGGAAAATGGTAATATTAATTGAAAATATCAGAAGTAACCATATAATAGTAAAATTAATTGGTTTTATTATACAATGATCAAATAATTTCCTTCAATTTAAATTTATTCATAAATAATCCCGATTAAAATGAGATTGGGAAATAAACCCTTATAGAGATTATAATGTTGAAGTAAGATTTAATCAGTGAATGGATTATGTGTATAAATTTTTTATCCAAATTGAAAATTTTTAAATAAAACATAAGATGATCAAAAATTCATTAAACACATAATGTTATAATATCAAAAGGAAACAGTGAAGTAATATAACCCAATGAAAATGAATTGAGTGAGGAATTTTTTTACCACATGGTAACTTTCTTGTCAAATATCATTTGATGAAATAATTAAGATTGAAACTTAAAATACCATTAATTATTAATTATTAATGATGTTAAATTTAAAAGGGTTATTATATATACCATATAAAATAAATTATGTTTATAACATTACAATATGCCTCAATGAAGGGAAATTGAGATAAAGTCCCTTACGAAGATCATATCATTGAAGTAGGGATTAATAAATTAATTGATTATATGTATCAAATTAAAATAAATATAAAATAAGTGGACATAAAACATAAAATAATCAAAGGTTATTTAAAGAATAATCTTATCATAACATAATCAATGAAGTAGAAGTTTAACCCAATGAATGGAAATTGAGTTAAAAATTCATCACCTGATGGTTCCTTTTGGTTAAATGTGTTTTAACCACCAATATAGTGGTTTTAAACATGTTATTAACTAATAAAATAACCACATAAATATATAAAATATCATATATGATCCTTTTATAACTTCTTATCACTCATTCATTAATAATCATTGATTATTTTCATTGTTTCTGGTCATAATGGCCCTGTTTTATTATTCATGATTTGTTATGAAAGTTTTGATTATTGTGAATATTATATATTTTAATCATCTAAAGAATAATTATTATTATTAAAAAATTTATCATATTTATACATAAATTATAATTTTAATAGAAATCATTAAATATAGTTTTGAATAATGTAGTATGTTAGGATCATGGAGACGGTAGGTCATATATACACATGGGTAATGTCTCTATTTTTTGAAGATCATTATGGGAAAGAGTTAAGTAATATTTTATATTTAAATAATTATAATAATATAATAAATCATCATCATGTAAATTTATTTGAATAAGAAAAAGTGAAACATGGGCCCAGAGCGCCCCAAACAACAACCCTAAGGAGGCCGAAAGTAGTGGAGGTTGAGGGCATCCCCTCGAACCATGTTGACCCCCTCCGGCTACATAGTGATAGCAGTATCAAAACAAAAAATGGGATGGACTGGGGACGTCGAGAGAAGAAATATCATCTGCGACCATATAATCCTCATGCCAAGTGTGGGTTATGCTAATGTTACTGATGATCATGTCCCTGCACTCCCTCATGATGTAATGGATAGACCATGGAATGACATCTTATCCTTTCAAGGCATTGTAGAGGATTTGGAAATTAGTTTCAACCTCTATTAAGATGATCCCTTTTTGGTGACAACGTGAGAGGCCCGGTAACATCGCATTGGCTCAGTATAGAGAGAAGAACCATGCCCCAAATTCCTAGAGAAATTCATTATAATCGATCCGAAAGGGTTTCACACCACCCTTCCTCCACGAATCACCCCTATGTTGGATGACCCGTACACAAACACGTACATGAACAATGTTATCATCTTTAAGTGAGTGAAAATATAAGAAATAAAATGATATATTATCTTTTTAGAATTTTAAATATATCATTAATATTTTAAATATTTCATTTAAATAACATTTATTCATTAAATTTATCCTTATAACCTTCCATGTAAAGTGTTAGTGAAAAATGAATCACATCTCTTTGCGAGGTGGTAGTTCATTGTAAACACGAACGATATTATCTTATCCCCTACAAAATAGAAAGTAAAAAAGTTATATATATGATATAATGACTCTTGAGGTATTATTATTTTCTAAATTATATATATATACTTTATATCCATCATCATACCCAACTGTGAGAGTTGTTAATGGAAAATCGAATGACATCAGTTCACAAGTCGGTAGTCTTCCATACGCAGGAATGATAATTTCATAACCCATTTGATGAAAGTGAGGATGGTTGTAAAAAATTCATTTAAAATAAAACAATATTAGTATACTCAATATTTTAAGGTTATTATATCATAATTTTTTATTAATTATTAAAGGGGGTGTAGGAAAAAATAATATAAAAATGCACATTGAAGAATGTTACCTCTTCTTCTGGAAACCTCCTTAGGTTTGCAACAAAAGCCTTCCTAGGATGTATTTCTGCCCCAAAAAAATTATTATAGTATTATATTATATAATTTTTAAATTAATTTGGGTAGGTATTGGCTAAACCAAAAGGGTTTTAATTTTTTAAGAAGTGTGTACAGGGGGTGGCCTTTTATAAGTGAGGTGAGTGGCACACTTGTAATTTTTTAAAATAAAAATGTGTAACAACCTTTTTCACATAAAAAAGGGTCAAAATTTGTTATTATCAGGACTTAGACATTATAGGGTTGAAATATTTCCATATAATATATTTTATTCAATTTTTTAGTCCATTTTAATCCTTATGTTTTTAGTTTAACCGCCAGTAAATCCATTTTTACCTTAACCATGATAAAATATTATTAATGTTTTTACTAATAATTATGGTCATAAATAAAGTTGAAATTATTAGATAATATAAATTATTCTGATTATAAATATTTAATCCAATTTTGAAAATTCTATTCCCAGAATTGTAAATTTTTAATTTAAAATTAATCTCACAGGCACGATGAGAAAGTGAGTTTTTAAAGATAAAATATTCAAAAGTTTACAAGATTTTTATAACAAAATTAAATTTGAAAATGATTAAAATGTAATAGATTAGTTAAATTGTAATATAATTGAACTAATTTTACTTTAAAATTAACTTATAATATAATTTAACTTTATAAATAATTTAAATTAAAATAAAACTTTCAATTAAAATTCAATATTTTTCACTATTCATCAAAAAATGAAACATTTTAGACAAATATAAAAACTTCACCAAAATAAAATTTTGATATTATGATTTAAAAAAATTATTTAATTTCATTAAATAAATTTTCTAAAATTGGTGAAAAAAATTAAATTATGTACACAAAACACAGCAAACCCATCTTTTAGAAAAAATAAATTTTTCATAAAATAATTTATTTTCTTTTAAATGATTTTTTTATCTATAATAAATATATAACCATAATTTTCATAATTTAGTTAGTAATATAAATAACTTCCAATTTAATGGTTAGGTTATAATAGAATACTATATTATAGTTTATTTCAACTATGGGTTTTGTGTTCTCCAAGCTATAAATGATATTAAATTTAAAGGAATATATTTTATTGGTTGTTTAAGATCGGTGTTACATGTCTCATATGCTATCAAACACAATGTTGTTCTTTTAAAAATTTTGGTATGTTAAATTTATATTCTTTTAAGGGTAGTTCAAATATTCCTTAGACTTAAAACTCATCTTATACTTCACATTGCCTTTTATGTTGTTCTCCATAAGAATATAAGGTTTTTTATGCTTCATATCTTTATACACTTAGAAAATAAAATTCAAGATATTTGGGTGTGACTTCTTAACTTTTTTCATATTGAAATTCAAAATAAAAATTAAGAAAGATAGAGGAAGTTATAAGATAATGAGTTATGTTCATAATTCCTTGGGAAAGTTGAATACTGTAATTTTCAAACACTCAATGTAGCCAGACATCTTAACGACATGAGGTCCGACTAGAACTCTTTCTCCTAGATTTCATGTAAAGAGTGAATTGAATATTTTATACTTATATTTCCTTCCTTTCTCTTAATAGATATCACAAATATTAGACATCATGAAGTATGTATCCATGTCTTCATGAAGCTTCTAGAGCTCACTAATTAATGATGATAACATGAGGCATTGTACATCTAATGAATAATCTAAAGGTTTCCATAAGATGTCTTTCTCCTTCTCACCAACTTCTTGAGAGGTCTCAATAGGAACTAGGGACTCCATTATATAAAACTTCTTCTTTATCATAATACAATGCACATTCACTTATACCATTCTTGTGTGTAAGCATCATTCTAGAGATTATCTTTCCCCAAAATGGATTATAGAGATAGTGATGTGGTTGAATGTATTTCTATTTTTTATATAATAAATACAATAAAATATTTAATGCTTTTTATTGATTACTATTTATAATTTAATTAATTAATTAAATTATTATTCTAATATTATATCAAATCTTAGAAGACATCGTTGTTGTATTTTGAAAATATATTCAATTAGATATTATAGTGGTAAGGATACATATTTCCCTTTTTATAACTCATATTATGGACATAAAAATTACTCGGAGGTATTTAGGAAGGATTTACTTACGAGATACATTAACTTGAAATTACTTAATCTATTGAGTGGACTCCCCTATCTTGAAAACCTATACTCAAGTTTCATCAATTCTTACCTCCAAATTATTTTATGTAGATTATGGTAATTTTTCTTAACAGCAATTGGGTTAGTTCAATCCATTATCTATGTTAAGACTCCTTGATAATTAAAAGATCCCATGATTGTATCCAAACTAACACTTTAACTATGGTTACATATTAATTTCATTTTATAACTTAATATTTTCTTTAAGGGGTTTTATTTAACCTATATATAAATATTATTATTTTTATTCTTCACATGCTTATTAATATTATGTAGAATTCCCATAATTAATTAATAATTACCAATAAAATAAATTATACAGAATAATTTAATTTTATTTTACCTTATCATGTTCATTAATTTAAATACCATATGTTATCATAGTTAATTAAACAAAAAAACAAACAAATAACCGTGAATTGACAAACATAAAATTAATGTGTGATATGATCATAAACTTTGTCTACAGTTTGGTTTATCAAGTGTTGACAAACCAGTCTTGGTCTTATGGGAAAAACTCTTTCTGTCTATGATTGGAGCGAGTTTCAATATTTCTATATTCTCTTGAATTGTCTCCTTTAACTAGGAACTCAATCCTTTACAAATGTCTACTCACTTTCAAGTGAGGGGAACCTTGGGTTTGGGGTTACATAAAATAATCCTTGGATATGCACACCTCTATATAATAAATAATGGAGATATAATTCACAGATAATAATATTTAATTTAATAATAAATATTACATTAAACTATACAATAAATATTTAAATTAATTAAATAAATCTTAAATATAAAAAAGTTTAAAAATTTCATGGTCAATCACATCATTCAGTGAATACAAATTTAGAATTTCTAGAAATTATTTCAATTCGTTTAAATTTGGATAAATTTACTAGAATTAATAAGTTAATCTACTAATTATTTATTTATTTATTTATCTTAATATTCTATCTAAACATTCTGTGAAATATAATAATCTCATCCTTTTCTATTATAAATAAATTAAATAAATTTTATTTAATTTTAAAATATTTAGGTATACGGTGTTTATTATGGAGGCCACGCGACATGTACATTCTACATCAAATTAAATCTATTTTTGGTATTTAATACATAAATGGAATATAGTATCACTCAACATGTCATGTGACACATGCTATGTACAATCCTTTCCACACACTTTGTACTCACATTACTTGTATTCCTATATGGAATGTTGAGATATAAATGGCGTGTAATTCCAAGGGTCAAGACACATGGTCTTTGTAGTGTCTATGACCACATGAAAATCCATTATATATGAAATGTGTACCCATATAAATGTGTGTGAAGTACATGGTATCTATAATAGACATTATATGTCATTTTGATTCATATTTTACAAAGAGAATAATAGTTAAGTTTGTACTCCCACACAACACGCTAAAAACACTTAGTGTGTACTTGGCATGGAAAAACACATATCACATGGTGTTTACGTAAAGTTACATATAATTTAGTTTATATTTTATTTAATTAATCAACATGTTGACCCACACAACATACTGAAAATTATGCAGTGTATGCCTTGCATGGGTGGAAACATGTTTCATGAAAGGTATATTCTAGTTACACATTGTGTTGTCTACATCTATCTGTGTCACTCAGTTGAAATTCAATATGCGATAAGTAATAACACCATATATTGACCACATATCGTTCCATTATTTATAAAAATTTAAAACCATGTGAGGTTTTATGGTGAGTACACCACCTGCACGCCATGTAATCCCTGTCAAACCATTTTCTATATCGATAGTCAATACACAACATGTAATGATATGAGGTTCCAAAATACACAGTAAGATGAGATTTACATGACTAATTCATTATGTGGTTGACTAAGGATATAGAAACCCTGGTATCAAAAAAATATATATTATCTTTAACATAAATATCCAAAAAATACAACCCCTAAATCTAGAGGCCTAATGTATTTGGTAGATTGAATACATAAAACATCAATTTAAAAATAAACTACAAAATCTTTATTTCAATATACATAATGTGATCCTAAATCCATTTTAACTTTTGTTGTTTCATAGGATTACTTGGGGACATACATAAAGAAAATGGTGATCTATAAAGCCTAGTAAGGGAACAAAATAGATTATTAAGTATAACATAGGATTCAAGAGGCATAACATGATATCATAAAATGGGTAATTATTTATATAATAACATGGAAGCATGGAATAAAGAAGATGATATCATAAGATCATGGAATCATAAAAATGCGGCAGCAATATATAACATGACATTATAATCATAAGTGAATGATCATTTATAGGAAATCATAACATAGTGTTCTGGGCTTATTGATCATGCACCATACATGGTGTCATATGATATTGGAGTAGATGGAAAGAGAGGGAATTCAATTATTAAAAAAATAAATCAATATTAAAAGGTAAAAAAAATCTAAATGATTTTGAATTAATGAATATATAGAGATATAAAATTGATAAAGCGTTAATTGATAAATCTGATACATAATAATTAATTGATATCAAAGTATATTAAGCATGGAAATGATCATATAAAATTTAAGTAATTATGTTTATTGATGTTGAATGATGAAATTTGATAAAGTATAGAGAGAGTAAACACAATTGATATGGATTTCATAAATAGACTGATGTGAGCCCTTGAATATACATCCCTTAACTTGAGAGTTCAATATTTTTAATCCTTTAATATTGGTGGTGATAAAGTAACCCTTACCTCACAATTATGGCTTATAAGAACCCTATTGATCCTTAATTATAGCTAAGGAACTCATCCCTCACTTTATGGAGTGAGAACCTATTAAATAAAGGTGATGAGAAGAGGGAGGTTTTATTTTGGGAAACCTCTTACAAATCTAATAATAAATCTCTTGTATGTTTTTTTATAATTATCATGAGGTATTTTGGAGAAATGGTTAGAGCCTTTGAGAGTTTAAAAAATAGAATTAGGCTCATTGAGTTGATGTTTAAAATGTTTTAATCTCCTCGTCGATTCTATTAGAGATCACTCTTAATAACTAGTGTATTACTCCGAGGTTCCAAGGAACTCCATTAATAACCACTAAAATGATTGGGAATATTCTAGAATTCATCAGGTTTATTGAAGATAAGGAAGACTACCATAATAACCATTTTTTATCTTATAAATTCACTCTTATAATATCATCTTATATGCCAACAGATACTTGGTTGTCGCCATCGATTATCCAATTGACTACCTAGAATTTCATGGTATTTTGGATCTCGTACTGGTTATTTACTGCTCCTCCATTGGATAATTGATGGACTTCTACTAGATGAGGAGGGTTTTACCTTCACAACCAGTTGATCTATGGGTCTTTTTCTCATCAGGAGGCCTTCCACCATGGCATCGACTAGTCGATTCCCTATATCATCTTATTGGGGTAGACTACTACTACCCAACAGCTTCCATGGCCTCCTTATCTTTCTTATAATGAAAATTAAGGATCTTTAAAGTTAATTCCATGATATTGAGACATAATATAATACTTTTTCAATATTTAAAAAAGATCATCATTTCATATTTCAAATTATTATAATATCTCTATTAATCTAATAATATCATCACCTAAAGTTAAAATAAAGATACTAAAAAACACTAAAAAACATTAGATACATAGGTGAGTGTTTTTTATCATAAAAACTCCATGATAAAGAGAGTTAAAACTATCTATCCATTTTTATTATCACTTAATCCTAACAAAAAAATATAAATTAAGTGAACATAAATAGTTAAAGAGATAGAAATATAGAATATGATATAAAAAACATATTAAATATTCTATTGAAGTAAATATTTCTCACATGAAATTAATAATAGAAAAACATTTAAGAATAATTTCAATAACTTACCTATTGTAAAAAAAGTAAGCATTTGAGTAAGTTCGAAAATTTTTCCCCATTTGAAAAATAAAATTAAAAAACTTCTCCCATTTTATGAAATAAAATTTTTAGAAAATTTCACCCATTTAAAGTCCAAAAAATTCAAAAAAACTCTTCCCATTTCTTCTTATCAAAAATAAAACAAATGGAGGAAATAAAAACATTAAAAAAATCAAGGAAGGTTTTGAAAACCCTAAAAAAGGAAGTTTTAAGATGGAAAAAATGAAAAGAAGAAAAATATTTATAAAACACTTCTTAACTTCCAAATACACTTTTTAATAGTATTATTTGAGAGAGGTAGATAAAATTTTAAAGAATAGAGAAAATTAAAAGAGATTTAAAAAATAAATAAAGAATAATTGAAAAGAATAAAACAAGAAAAGGAAGAAAGAAAGAGAAAGATAAGAAAAATATAAAGAAAAAAAAAGAAAATTAAATTGAAAGAGAAAGAAGAAAATAAAATTGGTACAAGCCTTTTACATGGTACAACTTTTCTCAATGAAATGTTTTACCTCAATTGATTGATTTATTCACTTGAAAGGGCTTGAAAAAGGTTCCTTTTGAGGTGAAACATTCTTAGGAAGCTTTATTTTCCATGTTTTAAAAGATATTTTAAGAATATTATTATAGATAAAAGTGTATAAAAAGTCACTCATCAATAATATTATTTTAAGAGTGATAATAACATTTTATGAAATAGTGCCTAAGGTTAATCTTTTTAGTGTGAGAGTACTAGATTGGATTTTCGAAGATATTAATGGCACTAGCATTTTTATGTTTAATAGGGATACAGTAAATTATAATACTAATACCTAAGAGAGAGTTTTAAATCCATATTATTTGGGTGAAACAAATCCCAATGGATACGTATATATTATTCTTCAGATGTACAAAGAGAAATAGAGTTCTATTTCTTATTGTTCCATGAGATGAGGGATTTTATAAGTAGGTGAAAATTGTAATTTCACTTTTCCATTTTATTTTTAATCCTATAAATTGAGCATTAAAAATATTATTTAATTAAAAATAAGTTTATTTCTGATAAAATAAACTTGTATTTTTGGTTAATTTTAAATACTGAATAATTATTTTGACAGGTCTAAGATGATATTCTAGAGTATTTAATTGAAAATGGGCACATAGAAAAACACTAAACATGATATCTGATCAGTTTGTAGTTAGGTAAAGTGTAATACCAATAATAATAATTTAAATCTTTTAATTTACTAGTTTACTATCTTTATCCAATGTAATATTACAAGTTTTACACATGTGTATACTAATTTATTTAGCATGATCCATGCTAAATCATTTTAAGGGTTCATTAGTATATTTTCATTGGTTTATAAAAATTCCATCATTTATTTGAGAAATTTAAAAATTAGAAAAGAATTTGATTTCACCTATAAATCTTATTTCAAATTCATTTTTCATTAAATTATAAAACTAAAAACAAATTGATTTATTGCTAGACCTAAAAATCACATCATTAGTGTAAATTTGAATGAGTAATATATAATTTAAGATGTCTTCTATAAAAATATTTGAATTGGATTTTCCTATTTTAAAACTATTTGAGAAAATAAAATTTGAGAACCATTCATACCAAGCTTGAGGGGATTTTTTAAACCATAAATAACTTTATTTAATTTGAAAAT
Source organism: Viscum album (assembly GCA_963277665.1). Lineage (NCBI taxonomy): Eukaryota > Viridiplantae > Streptophyta > Magnoliopsida > Santalales > Viscaceae > Viscum > Viscum album. Next base: position 1,976,794,268 of record OY728146.1, on the reverse strand, counting down.
AGAATTCTGAAAAAAGAGTATTTTCAAAACTAGGTGTTTTCTCTCAAAAACACTTTCATTAATAAAACCATATAAGATGTTCTTTAGAAATTTGTTTGAAATTTTTTTAAATTAATATGAGAGGAAAATGAAAAAAATATTCTAATAGATTTTAACCAAGCTAAGGTTATAAATTTTTCACCATAGTTGATTCCTTATTCCAGTTCATAACCTTTAGCAACTAAATAAACTTTATTTCTAGTGATATTACCAACTTCACCTAACCTATTTCTAAAAACCAATTTAGTTCCTATGAAATAATGTTAATTATTTCTATACATTAGGGTCCATGCATAATTTATATTGAATTTATTTAGTTCCTCTTACATTTAAATTTCCCAATTTTAATTTTTAAGGGAATGATTGAGGTTTTAGGGTTTTAGGTGGGAGACAAATTCGATGTGCTCAACCTCATTTAGGACTGATCTTCTTGTATGAGTTACCACATATATATATATATATATCTAATTAAATGTTAAATTGGATGGCATTTATATTTTTTTAAATCCTTAAGGAAGTGATTTTAAGTATATTTTTTTTCTTCTTCTACTTATTTAGTTTAAAAGGTTTTATTTAAAACATCATTTTCCAATAAAAGAAATATATTTTGAAAAAATTACATGAAAAATAACATGGATTTATTATTCCACTATTTTATTCCTTTTTTTAAATACTTGGTATTTTTTTCTTGATTTTATGTACCCAAGGAAAATTCTTTAAACATATTTAGAATAAAATTTTCTAAGATTGACATTTGTGTTGAGAATAAAACACTTACAACCAAAAACATTAAAAAATACCACTTTAGGTTTCTTATTTTTCCAAAATTCATAAGGGGTATTTTTGATAAAATTTCATATGATAATGTAATTAATGAAAAATAATAAAATATTCATGGCCTTGTCTCAAATATATTTTTTGAAATATTAAATTCAATTAAAAGAGTTTGATAAATTTCTTGGATAGTTTAATTTCTGCTATCTAATACCCCATTTTGTTGAGGGGTTTTACAAGAAAAAAAATGATTTTATACTTTAGAAGTAAATAAATCATCAAATTCATTATTATTGAATTATCTTCCATGATCACTTTGAATTGAAATAATTTTAAATCCATTATATTTTAAAAATATTTAGAAAACTTAATGAAGTATTTGAAATATTCACTTTTATGAGATAAGAAATAATCCCAAGTGAATCTTATAAAGTCATCAATAATTAAAAAATTATATGATTTACCACTTATACTTTATATTTTTATGGTCCAAACAAATCAAGATGAATTAATTCAATATCCTTTAAATTATAAATAACTTTTTTAGATTTAAAATAGGATTCATGTTTTTATCATGTTGGCATGATTTACAAAACATGTTATTTTTGAAATATAGTATTGGTAGATATTGTAATAATTGATGGTTAAGTTTTAAAAGTGAGTGTGTAATATAATGACCAAGTTATTTATTCCAAATCCATGACTCACTAACTTGTTCACCCAAAAAATTGACGTTTTGGATAAAAATTGATTTTAAATTAATTATATAAACATTCTAAAATTGAAATATATTAAATAAATGTTTTTATTTTAATTCAAAACAGTTTCAAAAAAAATTGAAAGAAACATTAAAACCACTATTACATAATTTATTAATTCTTATAAAATTGTGTTTAAATACTTTGGTAACTATTTTTTTATAATATTTGAGTTATAGTAACTTATTGTACCTTTATTAATTATATTACCCTTAGAGTTATTAGGGAAGGTGACAAAACCTCCTTCTATTTTATCATTCTCATTGAATTCAAAGAAGTTACCACACATGTGTCTTGAGAAACCACTATCTTGAAACCATAGTTCCTCTTAGTTTTTTCCTGTAAGACACTTTTCATAAAAAATTAAAGGATTGAAGGCTTTGGTAGCCTTATGAACTTGGGTCTGCTTATGTTAGCCAATAATGATTTCAAAATCAAAATTCTCTTATCATGAGGTTTTAGTTTGGAAAAAGTAGAATAAAGATGAATTTATTTTGGTCTCCCATATCATGAATTCTTGTAATCACATTAATAAATTAAGTGACCAATTATTTTTCAATAATTATATAACTTGTCTTTAGAGAAACCTTTAATAAAATTAGATTTTGATGGATTTATTAAGGTGAATTCATGATTTGAGAAACCAAGACTAACCCATAATTTTTCAGGTTTTTTAAGCGCAATTTTTTTTAAGTTATTTTCTCTTTATTTTAATTTGGAGGGATAAATTTTGATGTCTTTAATGATGAATTAGATTTTATGAACATCCAATTGATTCTAAATTTTCAGGGATAATTATTATTTTTCTTTGAAGAGAATATTCTTTTCTTTTTCAAGTTGTTATTTTTCTTGAATAAATTTCTTATATTTCTTATTAAGATATTTATATGGGAAATAAAGTTGATTAAATTCATTTTTGAGTTGATCATGAGTTTATTTTAGGTATTCATAATTAAGATGACTAGAGTAGCAAGAAGAATAATATAAAGGAGATGAATTATGAGAAAAATAGGGAGAGGAGGAAATGGTAATAGGGGTGATAACCTCAATGTATTTATCAACATTTTCCATAAGTGACTTAGTATGTGAGTCACTTTATTTATATAAATAATTTGAATCCATGTATTCATCACTTGTACTCCAAATTATGTCTTTGAAAGTATTATTACATTGATTTTTTATTTAATATTATTTTTTTAATGGGTCATTCTAGCATGACTTGACCTTTATTATTACATTCATAGTATGTCACTTATTGTTCTACTTTTTGATATACATTCTTAGATTAATTAGAAAATTTCTTCCTCTTGAATAATTTCTTCATATTCTTGGAAAGTTGAGGAAAGTCTTGTACTTAACCTCCAGATGAATCGACATTGATAACATTAAAGGTGATTGTTATATTTAATTATTTAAATTCATTGGCCTCATTTTTATATTATCACTTCATTATTATTTAATATTTATTTAGGGTTTTGATGAGTTCTTCAACCTCTATTTTCTTCACTTCCTTCACTTCTTGAATGGTCATGACTTTAGGTGCCTAATTTCTTGGTAGGACATAGAATATCTTTTTCACTATATTTTATATAGATAAATCATAAATAGGGAGACTTTTCACTATTTAAAATGTTATTAAACATTGTAAAAAAGATATTAATAGATTTATTAGGATTCATAAAGAAACTTTCAAAATATTGATAATGCATATTTGATCTAGTGTCTTTGACTTTATTTTTTCCTTCATCTATGGATTCAAGTAATTTCTATATTTAATAAGTTTTTTATATATAGAAACATGATTAAACTCAATATTATCAAGACTCTAGTGTAATGAATTTATATATTTTCTAATAGGTTCAAGTTTTTTAACATTATTGGCAGTCTATTTTTCTTAAAATTCATTAGTTGGAATATATTCAAGCATTACCATTTTCTAAACAAGGTAACTGATACTTCCAAGAAAAATAGGCATTTTATTTTTCCAATAGGAAAAATTGGTGCCATTGAAAATAGAAAAACGATAATAATTATTATTATATTCCTTAATAAAATATTTTACTTTGAAATCGATTAAGATTTAAAAAATTTAAAATAACCACAAATTTGAAAATAATAAAAATTTTGATAAAAACACAAAACACCCCTTTCATACCAATTGTTAGTCAGAGAATATGGAAATAGAGGGTTCAATTACCATTTATAAGAAATTAAAGTAAACATAAAAGGTAAATTCAAATCTAAATTATTTTTAATTTATGAAAAGATTATGCGATAAAATTGATAAAGTGATAATTGATAAATCTACTAAGTAAAAAATAGTTAATATTAAAGTAAATTAAGAATGGTAATGATCATATTGAATTTATGAAATTATTTTATCAATGTTAAATAATACATTCAATATAGTAAATAGGTAAAACACATACTTGATAAAGAGTTTTGCAGTAACTCGATGTGATCCCCTATATCTCCACCCCTAGACTCGAGAGGTCAATATTATAAAATCTCTCGATCTTGGTGGTGATCAAGTAATGAATCCCTCATAATTGTGGTTTTTGAGTACCCTTTTGATATTATCTGATATAAAATTAACTCATATCTAGCTTTTTTGAGTGAGAACCCATTGGATAAAGGTGATGATAAGAGAGTGGTTTTATTTTGGAAAACCCAATACAAATCCACTCACAAATATCTTATATGGATGATTATAATTGGGATAAGATATGTGAGATAAATGGTGAGATAATTTTAGATATTGAGAAATATAATTAGGATATTTGATAGGATTATGATAATTCTAGTAATTTTACATTGATTTTATTATATAACATTGTTGATAACAAATTTATTACGCCAAGGTGTTAAGGACCTCATTTTATAGCCTCTAAAAGGATCAGGAATCTTATGTAATTATTGAGTGTATTAAAGGTAAGGAAGAGTGAAAAAAAATCCATTTTGACCATAATAAATTCACTCTCAGAATATTATTTTCAACTCCCTCAGATACCCGGTAACCTCCACCGACTAGAAAATAGACTACCTAGAACTGCTTGGGCTTCTGAAACTAGCACCAGCAAGCCAGTTATCCTCCACCGGGTAGTTAGTGGACTTCTACTAGAATATTTTAGTTCTTACTTTACCATTAACTATCCATTGGGTATTATTATCATTAGGAGGCTTTCTACAATGGCATTGGTTGGTCGGTGCCCCACACTGTCTAGTTGGTGTAGCCAGCTTCTTCCAATTTGCCTCCATGGCCTCCCTTTATTTCTTTTAATGCCACTTAAGGATCTTTCAAATTGAATCAATGATCTTTAGACATGATATAATATGTTTAAAAGCTTTAAAAAATCACCATTAGTATAATAATTTAATCATTTTAATTTAAAATAAAGAGACTAAAAAACACTCAAATGAAAACATTGGATACATATATGAGAGTTTGGGATCATGAAAACACCATGACAGAGATAGGTACAATATAAAACATTGATCAGTGTATTTTGGGATATATAATTATAATAACACACATTAAATCATAATTTCTACATTCATATGTGTGAAACATAAAAAAATAAATCTTATATAAAGAAAAAGCATGAGAAAACCCGTGATAAAGAAATGGGTTACATAATCATATCTCAAAACATAACAAAAATAAACATCATAATTATAACTAATAAAATAATGGATTAAATATTATTATATGTTCATTATATAATAAATAATCATAGTTCATGAATATGGAATTAAAGTGATGAAAATTTCATAACAAAGAAGTATATAATTAGGTATATAAATTGACCTCTTACTCAATGTTTTAATAAATGAGTAAAGAACCTTTATAAAAGGTAACCACATAGTGTTTTCCTTGAAAAAATAGAATAGTTTTCCTATAAAATTGATATTATTTTGGGAGATCATAAAGTCCAAAAGACTTTAAATGAAAATTTCGTATAGAAATGTATGGGTCGTTACATCCCCCTCCCTCATCATAAAAATTTCATTTCATACAATAATATCAAAATAGATGAGGTTAATTATGTTTCATTTCTTCCAAAAGTTCCCAAGTTACCTCTTCATACTTATGGTTTCTCTAAATTACTTTAAAAAGGTGTGTTGTATTGTTGCATAGAACTTTTTATCTATAATCAAAGATCTTCATTGGCTAATCCTCATAAGAGAGATCATGGAATAAAAATAACACCTACAGATTTAGTACATGAGAGGGATTTGGTATTTACTTCTTTAACAAGGATAAATGGAAAACATCATGCACTTGAGATATGTTCAGTGGGAGTACTAGTTTATAGGCCACAACTATAATGAAATCCTTAATCTCAAAGGGTTTAATGTATCTAGGATTTATATTTCCCTTCTTTTCAAACCTCATAACTCTATTTTATGTAGATATATGAAGGCATAATTTATCTATAGCCTCAAATTTCATATCTCATCGACGATTATCAACATAACTCTTCTGTCAAATCTATGCTACTTTGATGTGTTTCCAAATTCATTTGACCTTGGATACCATTTATTTGACCATTTTGGTTCTTAATAAATTATGTTCTATAAATTTACCCAACATGTTATATTTCTACCTTTAATTCCATAAAGGGATTCATAAGGAACCATCTAAATACTTGAGTGGAAGTTAATATTGTATGAGAACTCATCCAAAATTTGATGTTGATACCAACCTTTTTAAAAGTATATAAAGTAAGATCTCAAAATATCCTAAAGTATCAAGATATTCCTTTCATATGGGCCATCTTTATAGGGGTAATATGTCATACTAAGGATTAACTCTATGTTTAAGGCATGTTGAAAACATTTCCAAAACATTGAGGTGAACTGTGGATCTCAATCAGATATAATCAATAGTGGTGTTATACAAAGCCTATATAGTTCTTTAATGTATACCATTGTAAGTAAATCAAGTGATATTTTTTCTCAAATGGAAATGAAGTGATCATCCATTATTATACGGTCCACTACAACCCATATAGAATCATTTTATTTGGATGTCTTCATAAGAGCCATGAAAAAAGTATTGGTGATGTTATCCTATCTACATATAGGTATGGGTAATGGTTGTATCATCCCCATGTAAATATTTCCTCCTACCTTCACTTGAAAACATAAAAAAGAAATTTTATGTATATTTTGTAATCTCCTTTTTCATGTTATACCACCAAAACTGATCTCATAGATCTTTATAGATATTTGTGCTCCTAGGATGGAAAACGAATTTTCAGCTATGAGTATTATCTAAAGGATATTTATTTATCTCGACCTCTGTTGATACATATAATCATGCATCATATCTCATAACTACTTTAACAATGTTTAACTCTAAATGTGTCTCCTTCCTTATAGAATCCACCTTCTTGTGTATCTCTATATCCACTCTTTGATCATTTTTAATCTTCTCTAGAATAGATGTTTGAGAAATAATTTTATCAAGTTAGTATATTGTTCCTTCCTTTATAATTCCCATTTCCATACTTTTCTTGTAGGATATTATTCGATCCTTCTTAATCCTTTTCATGGGTAAGGTTTTCTAATATTTTAGTCTTATAGAATCAGTTACCTTATTCACATTCTCATATGGTAATGGATTAAGAAATCACATTCCATATTAATATACTTTTGTATGAATATATAATTAAATTTATTATGACTCATATATATATATATATGGAACTTTTCTCCATAGATATAATTCCTTCAAATATTCCGTGTGAAAATTACTACATCCAACCCAAGATCATGTGTCAAATAGTTTTTCTCATGAACCTTTAACTATCTTGATGCATAGGAAATTATTTTATCATTTTTCATGAGTATACAACATTATCCCTTCTTTGAAGAATCATTATAGATATAAAATCCTTACCCATTTGAAGAAACTTTGAGTATAAGTGCATTGATTATCCTCTTATTCAACTACATAAAGATATCTTCACATTCATCAGTCCATACAAACTTTAATCCATTCAGAGTTATCTTCATTAGTGGTTTTCAAAATTGATATAAGTTCCTCACAAATCATTAATAGTACCCAACTAATCCAAGGAAACTATATATCTATGTTATATATGTTGATATAGGTCATTCCACAATCGCATCTGCCTTTAAAGGATCCATAGATATCCTCTTTCTTATGATAACATGCCCAAAGTATATTACTTACTCAATAAAAATTTTATTTACAAAAAAAATCATATAACTTATCTTTTCTCATAGTATTATCATAGTGCTCAAATTCTCTTCATGTTTTTTCCTTTCTTTTGAAGTATATGAGAATATAATTTATAAATACCACTATAATTTTTCAAGGTAATTGCTAAGGAATTTATTCATCAAGTACATAAAAAATATTAGAGTATTTTTTAGTCCAAAAGAAATCACTATGAACGCATTGTATCTATACATGGTAATATCCTACATATTTACTTTTAATTGATGATATCTTGGACAAAGGTCCACTTTAGAGAAGGATTGGTCCCCAAGTAATTAATCAAAAAAATAATCAATCTATGGTAGGAGAAACCTATTATTTATCATGATCTTGTTGAGTTAATGATAATCAATGTAGAGATGCATTGACATTTCCTTATCTAAAAATAGGACCAGGGTACCCTATAGTGAAAAACATGGGCATGTGAAAGTCTTCTTCAAATTCTCCAATAGTTTCTTCATTGGTTCTTTTAGTTCAATATGGACCATTCTATATATATTCTTGAATATAAGTAGATCTTTGGGTATAATTTCAATTGAGAACTCAACATATATATCAAGAGGAAGACCATGTGACTCTTTAGGGTGTACATCAGTATATTCCCTCATATCGGGCATGTCTTCAATAATGATCATTTCATCTATCTCAATTATTTGAGCTAGATATGATTTACCATGGGGAAATAATATCTATTCTTGAGAATTATTTTCCAAAGGAAATCCAATATCCTTTTTTAACATTCATAGAATCATGGGATGATTTGGGATATGGAAAGTGATTTCCTTCTCCTGAAAATGGATGTTGTCTCTATATAATGATTATCAATCCATGCACAATGTAGAATTTAATTATTCTAATGGTAATATAACAAGGTTTATTGGAAAATTTATCCCATAAATGTTAATTGGGGAATATTTATATACTTGATATACAAAAACTACACCACTTGGTAATTTAACTAATAAATCAACCTCCATGTCTTGAGGTGGTGTTTAGATATTTCTACTAAACTTGCATGATATGAAAGAATGAGTGAAACTATAATTATATAATACATTTGAATTTCCTGAATGGATAATAAGCATACCATTACAAATTTGATTTTGGTTATAATAATTTAGTAAAATGATAATAAATTTAGTGATGGGAACACAAAAATTGTAGTCATATAAAAGAGAAAACTATGAACTTTAAAAAGAATAACTCATTAATGACATGCATATCCAAACTTAAAAATTTCTAGGTTTAAATCTAGGTTATTAGTGTTCTATTTCTTATTATGTTATAAAAAATGATCCCCGAAAATAATTATACCTTTCTTTGATACCGACAATATCAACTAGAGTCTCATATATATATTATTACTTGATTTTTAACATAAATAATTACAAAACATAACAAATAAATATAGAGACTTAGTATATTTTAGATATTATATACAAAAAAAGATTAACTTATAAATAAGATAAAATATCATTATTTCAATATTCATGATGAGAACATAAATCCCCTTGAAATTATATTACTTTATAGAATATTCTAGGAACATACATAAAGAAAAGGATGAGTTATAAATCCTATTAAGGGAACAAATATGATCGTATAGTCTAACATAGGAGTCAAGGGGCATAATATGATATCATAAAAAAGGGGAATAATATATATAATAACATGGAAGAATGGAATAAATAAGAAAATGTCATAAAATATTTGAATCATAATAATGTGGCGATAGTATAAAACTTGGAATCATAATATAGTCTCTCTATCAAGACATCATAACATAATGTGTTGGATTATTTCCCATGCACCATATATGGTATATCATGAAATAAAAATATTACCCAATAAATTAGGGGGATTTATAATTCTAATACCACCCTTAAAATCAATATAAGTACAAGAATATGTGTTCTAAATAAGAAAATTAAATCATACATAATGAATTATCTTGAACAAAACCCATGAGAGGGAAATTAGTTTCATAACCATGTCTTGAAGCATAATTGAAACATATATCATAATTATTCCCAGGAAAAAAGGATTAAATATTTTTTGGATTTTAATAATTGAATAAATATTTATATTTCATGAATATGGAATTAAATTAAAGAAAAATTCATAATAAATATGTGGAGAATTAGGTATAGAAATGGACCTCTTAATCGATGTTTTAAGAAATGAGTAAAGAACCTTTAAAGAATGTAATCACATAGAGTTTTTTATAAAACAAAAAATGAATCAAAGTAGTTTTTATATAAAATAAAAATATTATTTTTTGAAATAATGATTTATTCAATAATTTAAAATATTGATATAAGTAATTTAAGAAGGAATATAAAAAAAATCAATCAGATTTGGATTAAAGAAAGAAGTGATAATAAAACTTAAAAAACTTGTAAATTCCTAGAAAATAATTAGAACATCACTAGGTATATATGTAAGGAACATATATATAAAATATAAAATAATAAAATGTTAAGGATGGAGAAAGAGTTAAATAGTGATAGAGAGAGAGATGATCATTAAAAATAAAAGAGGATGGTTTGGGAGTTTCCTTACCTTAAGTCCAATTCCTATTGGTAAATGCATTTAAACTGGTGAATAATAAAATTAAATTTATTAAATAATTTATTTAGAACCTTTTTCATGTATATTTAATTTATTATTATTCTTTTATGTCGGTTAATAATCATTTAATCAATACATTATATTTATTTTTACCATCTTGAGGATGCTTGTTTCATAGTTACAGGGCCTCGTCGGTTTATCAGTAATTGTGGATGTTTTTTTCAAATGATTTCATGACTCCAAAAGTGAGATAGTATAAATTTAATTTCTTTATAGAAGTTTAAATGTTCTAAATATCAAATATTATTCAAAAATAATCATGATAAATATATTATAAATGTTTTCATCTAATATTTAGTTAATTTGGGTATTTTTTCCAACCATGATGTACTTAATTGGTTTTATTTAGTATTTATGATCATTTACCCATTCCAAAATATGAAATAAAATAGAATATACCAATTAGTATCATATTTAATCGTTAAACTATTATTATAATAATCCATACTATTGATGATAAATGTTCGAATAGGGTAGCCCAATCCTCCTAGATAAATTTGGGAAAACTACTAGTGGCTCAAACTATACACCAAACTATAACTCTCATGGTTTGGCCTCCATGGGGAGGCCACTAAGGGTTGTGGGGGAAAATTTTCCTTAGGGGTTTTTGGGTCCAATTCCCCTAGCCCAAAATTTATTTCACTATAGAATTACTAACCTATGACACAAGAAGGGTATTATAGCAGTGTAGACTTCGACATAGTACTGTAGTGGCATATAACTAGCGATACTTGTGGGTCATTGTAGCTCCAAAAACTTTTATCCAATAGTTACTATTACATAATAGACTTATTTTGTGGTTTTTGGTACTATAGAAACTTGGGTGAATGTATAATAATGTTTCTTTATTAACCCATTTCGAGAAAGTGGTTTTGAGTGCTTTAAAATCTCCCTATAATATTACTCCCAAAATTTGAGAAATTACTCTACCTCTCTATAGATATAGGGGTTATTATTAAACCATGAAACTCCATATGTCTATAGTATTCTGATTGTTTTTTTTTTCTTTTAATATTCTTCTATAAATATTTCATCACCTGTTTCTCCATGTATTTCCACAGCCACTAGTATTAAAGGCTGAGTTTGGAATATTGAATTATATTTTTACTTGAATTGAATGATGGATATGGAATAAGGAACGGTGAATATTTATCATTTATGTATAACTGAATTAATTAATAACAGGATATAAATTGAAGAGTATATTTATCAAAAAAATACACACTTAGTGCTTTTGGATGAAAAAACAATAATGACAAAAAAATATGGAGTATGGTCTGCTAGATTATCAGGTGTTGGGAGTTATGTTCCTTATGTTGGAAAAAAACCTGGAATTTAAAATCATAGAGGATAAAATAAAATTTGGGTTGATAAAACTTTCAAAATATATATCATCATTTACCCATTGAACAATCATCACATCAAGTACACTTTATTGAATTAAAAAGTCCTATCATATATATTTTGAAAGTTTTATCAACCCAAAATATTTTGAAAGTTTTATCATAACTTCCGTTAACTTCGCGCGGAAGATGGGCCACTATAGAGATGGTTAAAACCACCACGAAAATTAACACTATAGCATTGGTTTTAACCGCTGCAAATAGAGAAATGCTGACATTTAGTGGCGGTTATAACCGATGCTAATTTAAGAATGCTTACATATAGCGGCGGTTTAAAATGCCGTTGAAAACACTTTTACAAAAAAAACAACTTTTTACCAGTGCCCTGAAAAAAAAACAATTACAAGAATACCAATGAATCATGTATGGTCATATGTTCATGATCAAACCTAATGGGTACACACTTCCATACGTCATTAAATTGAGGTAACCTCTATATCTGAATTTTCCTTAATGAGTTCCTTTAAGTGGATTCCATTTTTGTCCTAGGTTAGCACATGTTTATCCAAGCATGTTTTCCCCTCATTGAAACCACATATTAAGAGCCTCTTATATTTATCAATCTATAAGTTGATAGGTCGGACCCCCCCCTTTAATGAACAAATAGAATAAATGGTTCTTTAATCATAGAAAAAATACTAGATATCTTCTTTGGAAGAGTGAAAATAAAGGCATAGGGGAAAGGGGATCATTCCACTAGTTGGAAAAAATGTTTAATCACATTTAATATGGTCTTGTGTTATAAGTAAACAAAATAATTATAAAAAACAATATAAAAAATGTGTTATAGAGTGACCATAAGGGTAAAAAACACCTACCCTATCAGGGTCACCCTCATAGAGTAGCCCATGTAGTCATGATGTGGGTCCCATCATCATGGTAAAATCTTAAAATTAAACCCATCTATCCTACATCACACTATGATGTGGTCCTTCCCATTATGACACAACACTGTCCCATTGGTTGGGGAATTGCAATGTGGGATCCCTTTATATGGGAGTGATATTTCCCTTTGAACTATTAGCCATAATACATCCCTTATGTGTTGTAGCATAATGATCTATTAAATAATGATTTAATCTCACATTGACCTATGATTTACTCTTATATATCCCTCATGTTTCTCTTAAAGAACCATAACCTCCCCCCAAATCATTTCTCTATGTCATGGTTCTCCAGACTCTAAAAAATATAGTCTCACGTATTCCTTCACACTACATTTTTCCTAAAAGATGTGGTGTAACCACCAACCTATATAAGATATTAATCTTACATAATCGAAAAATTATTGTAATTTTCCGCAAAATATTGTATTGTCTTTGACCTATAAAAGATTTCCAACCTAAACTAGAGGCTGACTCCTAGAACTATCCCCCTAAACATGCCCTAATTTTCCACTACCCACGATACCACCTCATAAAAATCCTCTCAATTATTTCAAATGTGCGTATAATAAAAATTATCAATATAACTAAAAAAATTAAAATCATCTCGGGTCCTAACATCATTGGAAACTGATATTTATGTAACTCCACTGACACACATTGGTGTGAGGTGTTATAACCACCCCACCATACCACTTATCATCCATAGAAAGTATTTTTGTTCATCACTTTTGAACTGCATTGATCAATGAAATATGATACATGAAATCGATCTATATCTCCCATTGAAAATGATCTCTCACATACTTCACTTGAAATAGTGAAACAACCTAGCCACCCAGATGCCTCATGATTTGGTCCAGCACATATTCTATTCATTTCCCATATGAAACTTATAGATCCTTATTCAAGTCATGGTACTCAATCATGTATTAAATGTTTTATCCAATACCAAACTTTTCCAATGAACCCTGGAAGATATGATGACCCGAGAACCACAAAAAAATTACGACCATCATCTATACAATGATTACCTATCCCTAGTTAAATTCAGGGATTCTAAAACATCCAATGTCATACACCCAAATTAAACAAGAATAATCTAAATCAGGCCACTACATGTGAGAAATAACAACCTTTCACCCCTATAAATCCAAGTTATAGTCTTACAATTTCAACACAACCAAAACAAACATACATTATCTATTTTTGTATTACCATTGAAGACATCACTAATCAATACAATCCACTCATATAATTTATTTCAAGTTAAACTCATCAATCACATAATCGGTTCCCACATCATACAACAAAAAATATCTAATAACCCTGCGTCATCTAGAGAATTATACTATTTCAAGTTCAACACTCATATACGAGCCAAGGTGTCATGAACCTTCACACCTTCATCTAGTACCCAATAATATCCTAATATTGATTATATGTAATGTTCATCAACACTCCGCAACATATCTCCATGAAGTAAGAAAGGCTAATGTGTCATGGACCCATCAGAACGTGCAGGTACCTCCTAGCATCTTATACCACATACAGTTCTCAAGGGACTAAATATGAATCACTTTTAGAAATCAAAACAAACTATGGATGAATTAAAAGATATCAATATTCATTAACAAGGTCACCATAACATAACACTAGGATTCACAGCACCTACATACACTTCTTAAGGTACTAAATTGACCCTACCCTCTCCCCTGAACTAAATACCAAAACCACTCAGAGTGTTTCTCATCCCATGAACACTGAATTACCATGACATACCTCAACCCTTTCATGGTTACCCACATAACCAAACTTTTTTGTTATGTATAATAACATAATTAATATATATGATAAAACACTATATAATATTCATACCATGACATTCCTCAACCCTTTCATTCCTAATTTTTTCCTTATTCTTCACTATGGTAAAGTTGTTGGAAAGAGAATGGTTGGTTCTGTTAATGCTTTGGTAGGGGACTGATGTAGGCTGTTGTGTCCTAAATATGCACACCACACTCAAGAAATCAGGACATAAAAGGAAATATCAGAAATCAATAAAATACATAAAAGTAAACATGACAAATCAAGAAAATGTTAGGTCATGAATATGTTTGGTGGAAACTATGTGCCACACATGATACATATACAAACCGAAGATGAACACATATTGTCACCCTCTCCACCTACAACATATCAAAAATACAACTAACCACTACCATATGATAAAAACATATGATGTTATTAATATTTTCCTGACTTATTATATACTCCCTTTACTTATTTTATATGAAATGTGTGGAATTTGTGTGAAATATTAATGTTTTAATACTAAGTATAATTTTTGATAATTTTTAGAAGTAGTCTAATTGAGTCAGTTTACTATTTTATTTATAAATCTCCACTCCTGACTCAAATTGTGTGGTTCTTGTTTTGTAGGATTCTTTATTCAATTTCTCACATATCATTAGAAGCAATCATGGGCCAATTCTGCCATTTAAGGGCTCATATGGTCAACATAAAAAGACCCAAAGAATTTGTGATGAAACTGGACCATCAAAGATGACTGGTTTATTGGTCTAAATCCTGATGCCCAAATTTTATGAAACTCCACCATATTTTCTATATTATCCAAATTAATCTTGGATAAAAAATTTAAGGTCCAACTACAAGAGAAAAGGGCCCAACTAATGCCTTGAAGTCTAGACCACCATTCTGGACGGGAATTAAAATCCGGACACTATTCATGACATATCTCATAATGTAATCATCAAATAGAGTTGTGATTATTTAGTTTTAAATATGATATATAGGTGGAAGAATTTTTTGAAAAAATAATTTTGCGTTGAAGGCATATTCCTATTCAAAAACCCTTTTACATTTTGGACTTCAAAAAGACTGGATTGAAATGGACAGATTAAAATTTTTTAATCAAACGGCCATAACATTGGCTCCATAGGTCCAAATGACTCCAAATTTTGAGAGTAGTCGTCCAAAATTATTATATGAAAATTTGAAGAAGGTGATATCTCGATATTCTGTTGTCCGGATGTCCAAATCGTCGAGACAAGTGTAGGGACATATTGGGAATGAAAACAGTCCACTTCCTTGGGCTATAAATACATCCCCCTCCTCTCCTTCAAAGGATTTGGCATTTCAGAAGAGAGGAGAACATATTGGAATGAAAAACGCCTTTCCAAGGGCTTGGGAGGACCTTCCATACTCAATTTTTCACTTGAGATACCCTTCCTCCTCTCTTTGTTTCCTTTCACATTTGTGTTGTTCTTCGTTTGTAATCTTGTAAGTTTCTGTTTTGAAATTCTGTTTTAATGAAAGTTTCTTCTTCAATATCTCTTATTCTCATCCACCTTATGTAGTTTAATATTAATGTTCTTAAAATAGTTTAAATATAGTTGAATCCCCTTCCCTTCTTTTGCATCCTCATTCAATCGAAAGTCCGTTTTATTTTAATTCTCATCATTGTTCGTGTGTGTGTGTTCGACGCACCACTCTTTTATTAT
Organism: Viscum album; assembly: GCA_963277665.1. NCBI lineage: Eukaryota > Viridiplantae > Streptophyta > Magnoliopsida > Santalales > Viscaceae > Viscum > Viscum album. The sequence goes on along the minus strand of OY728146.1, from coordinate 1,976,778,005 downwards.
TCCTTTATTTTTCTTCTATTCTTAATTTATAATCATAATCATTATAACTATATTATTAAACACCCAAATTTCTGAGTAAATATCTCATTGGGGTTATTCAAACTTTAGGGATGTTAAGTGATTGAGAGTATTTGCTCGATGAGTATTCGTTAATTTAACATTGTGTATGTTGGACTTAACATGTCATGGATTAATGACATATTTTGTTTAACATGTGGTTTCCATGGATTATTGGAACCACAAATAAACTACCATAAACAAGTGATGGTAATGCTTAGAACCCTAAGTTAAGTTAATGCTTGTATCAAAGCCTTAACACTTAAGAATTCCAATCAATGTTATCTTGTGAAGTGGGTGTTAATTTATATGAAATATAAAGCAAATCTCAAGGATATCACAAGCTTAACTCCCAAATAATGAACTCACCCCAATATTTATAAAATTGTTAAATAAAACACCAATAATTAACCACTTCATTTAAGCTCTGAAAAAAAAACCCCCAATCAGAATACAATCACCTAAAAACAAACGACTATTACAAAGTATCATCACCGAGGATTCGACCCGAGTGTTGCTATACACATTAGCAGAGCACCGGAACCTTGACCGGTCGATAGGCAATATTCGGTCATGCATTTAAAATGGCATCGTTTCCAGCGATGGGGCTTTAAGTAGTCATTAGTTTCTGTTTATTGTAAAAAAATCCAAAAAAACAAAATTTAAAAAAAAATTGATTAAAAAACACAAAGAAAAACCCGTCTTCTCATAAAAATCATAAACAGAAAAAGACAAAGAAAAACCCATATTTATTTTCCTTCCAACATCTCTCTGAATTCCCCGTATCATCCCAAACAATTCCTTGAATTTTTTTGACCCTGAAATTGATCGAACACTTCACCAACTTAGGAGGAACATAAGAGAAAATCAAATAATTCAAGAACCAGTCCTTTTCCAATCAATTGAATTAGATATGGAAAATCCTAGGGAACAAACACTTACAGAACTTTCTACCCCTGATATAAATTACCAACCTCTTGGTATTCAATATTCAAACATAGAGGCTGACTTTGAACTCAAATCGGGTTTGATTCATCTTCTCCCTCATTTCCACGAGCTAGTCGGTGAGGATCCACATCTCCACCTTAAAGAGTTCCAAGTGGTGTGCTCTACCATAAAGCCTCAAGGGATTTATGAGGAACAAATCAAACTTCGAGCATTTACTTTCTCCCTAGATTACACTTCTATTTCATGGATCTACTACCTTCCTCATGGTTCCATAACCACATGGAATGACATGAAGCCACTCTTCTTAGAGAAATTCTTTCCTACTTCTCATACTGCTTCTATCAAAAAGGAAATAAGTGGTATATATCAGTTCCCAAGTGAATCACTCCATGAATACTGGTAGAGGTTCAAAAATCTTGTTTAAACCTGCCCACACCTCCAAATCCTTGATCAACTCTTGATCCAATACTTCTAGGAGGGGTTATTGGCTATGGAGAGAATTCTCATTGATGCTGCAAGTGGCGGTGCTCTTGTTGATAAAACTCATGCAGCTGCAAGAGATCTCATAAGTAACATGGCTGCAAACACACAACAATTCCATACTCGAGCACATGATAAAGTCAAATAAGCCCAAGATAATCAATCAATTGAGCCGAACAAGATGACTGAGCGTATGAGTGAACTTACAGGTCTTGTGCGACAACTAGTTTTGGCTACCAAATTCCCAACCTCATCTTCTCTGCAATCAATGTTTCTCGGACCTGTCAAAAACTGTGGGATATGCAACTCTTCATCTCATCCAATAGAAACATGTCCACAACTTCATGAGGATAAATTTGATTCATCTGGACCAATGGAGCTCAATGCAGCATATGCTCAGCGGAACACCAACCCTCAACTATCAGGTCAGTTTGTTAGAAACTTCAACCAACCTCACTCTCAGCCCTTCTCTTCTTCCTATAACCAAGGCCTTAGGTATGGTAATCCCATATCTCATCCCCCTCAATTCCCTCCTCAAAACCCAAACCAGTTTCAATATGGTCATGGTGTTGGTAACTTCCAACAACCGTATCCTTTTTTTCCTCAACCTCAAAGGAACAATCCTTCTCCTAGATTCCATTATCCTAGTGAGCCTTCCTGATTCCAAAACCAATACAATTTCTTTCCCAAGAACCAAAATCAAGGTAATCCCAATCCGGGACAATCCTCTTCTTCCAAGAAACCATGGGAAAGTGTAGTGGAAGATCTTGTCTCCTTCACCCATTCCAGCCTTAAGAACATTGAAACCCAAGTTGGTCAACTTGCATCCCACCTTAGTCAGCAGCAGCCATCCAATTCTCCCAACTCCCTACTCAACCCTTACCCAACTCCAAGGGTAATGTAAGTGAAATTGCACTTAGATCAGGAAAGAAAATTTTTATACCTCAAGATAAGTCATATAAAAAACCTTTAAATGTTGACCTAGAAAATGAAAAAAAACGAAACTGGAAAGGGAACATGAATCCATTATTTCACCTCCTTCTATTCCACGTAGGAAACCAATTCCTTTTCCTCAAGACGTTTTTAAGCCAAAGAAGTCCTTTGAACCCGATCGTGAAATGCTCGACATGTTTACAGGTGTTGAAGTCAACATTCCCCACTTAGATTCCATAAAAAAAATTCCTAAGTATGCCAAGTTTCTCAAGTAGTTGTGTACCCACAATAGCCAACTTAGGACCTTCAAAAATGTTTCAACCCAAGAGTCCATACCCATTAAGTGAAAAGATCCCGACACCTTTACAGTTCCATTCCAAATTGGAAGTTCCATCTTTGATGACGCACTCATAGACCTAGGATCCAAAATTAATTTCATGCCCAAATCCATATTCTTTATCCTTGGTCTAGGTCACTTACATCCAACGGGTTTTGTCATTCAATTGGTCAATCGAAGTACAGCCAGTCCTGAGGGAATAATTGAGGATGTCCTTGTCCAAGTCAATGATCTTATCTTCCCTACTGATTTCTATGTCCTTAACATGGAAGGTGAGACGAACTCTTCTCGATATCCCCTAATTCTAGGAAGACCATTCCTCATGACTGCGAGAACCAAGATTGAAGTCCATTCTAGTATCTTATCCATGGAATTTGGTGACCAACTGGTCAAGTTCAACATTTTCCAAGTGATGTGATACCCATCTGAGGATCACTCTTCATTCTCAATCCATGCTTTTGAGGACACTTTTAAGGGTCAATTGAACCCCATTCCATCATGTTCATCCTGTTTTGATGATGAAGGATCTTGTGAAATATGTACCATGATTAACCAAGTCATAAATGGTGAAGTTGATGTGGACCTATCATTCATAGACTCCATCAATCTAGAGGAACTTGAAAACTCTCTTGAATCCCACATCAACTCTGATCTCTACTGCTCCACCTTGGACAATATTAAGAAAAATGAATCTGACACAACTGAAGTCCCTTCCTTCATTCCTGAGTTGTTTAACCCAAAAATGAAAGATGAGACTGATCTAAAACCTCTTCCTGAACACCGGAAATATACATTTCTTTTCCGTGATCACTCATATCCTTTCATCATCTCTGCTTCACTTACTGAAACTGAAGAGTCCAAACTTGTTCAGGTGTTAGAGGAAAACAAAAAGGCCATAGGTTGGACCCTATATGACATACGAAGAATAAAACCTTCCCTTTTCATGCATCACATCCATCTTGAGGAGTCATCCAAACCAATTAGACAACCACAAAGAAGACTCAATCCACTCATACTTGAGGTAGTTAGGGAAGAGATCACCAAGATTCTTCAAGCTGGTATTATCTACTCAATTTCTAATAGTGAATGGGTTAGTCCAATTAATGTTGTACCTAAGAAGGGTGGGATAACTATTGTCACAAGTGAACATGGAGAGTTAGTCAGAACTCGAGTGAAGAATAAATGGCGTGTGTCCATCTACTATAGGAAATTGAATGTTGAAACAAGAAAATATCACTAACCTCTTCCATTACATGATCAAATGCTGGAACAATTAGCCGGAAAGTTACACTATTGCTTTCTTGATGGATACACCAGCTACTTCCAAAACCCAATTGCACCTCAGGACCAAGAAAAGACTACTTTCACATGCCCCTTTGGAACATATGCATAGAAAAGAATTCCTTTTGGCCTTTTCAATGCTCCTGCAACATTCCAGAGGTGTATGATGAGTATCTTTTCCAAATTCAGTGAACACTGCATGAAAGTCTTCATGGATGACTTCACCATTTATGGTGAGTCATTTGAATCTTGTTTGAATTCACTCTCTCTAGTCCTCCAAAAGTGTGTCAAGTGTAACATTGTGTTAAATTTTGAAAAATGACACTCCATGGTTACAAATAGTATTGTTCTAGGGCACATAGTTTCAAAAGATGGAATTAAAGTCGATCCTGCCAAAATTGAATTGATCCAATAACTTCCTCAACCCACTTCTATTCGAGACATCTGTTAATTTCTCGGTCATACCAGTTTCTATCAGAGATTCATCCATATATTTAGTAGTATTTTCCTCCCACTCACTCAGTTGCTCCAAAATGATGTCACTTTCCATTTCTATGAGGTTTATAGGAGAGCATTTGTTGAACTCAAAACTACTCTAATATCCACCCCAATAATTCAACCCCCATATTGGTCCTTACCCTTTGAGTTTATGTGTGATGCTTCTGATAGAGCTATTGGGTCTGTTCTTGGTCAAAAAAGAGAAATGATTCCTCATGTCATCTATTATTCCTCAAAAACATTGGATGAAACTCAATCTCACTACACTGTCACTGAAAAGGGACTTTTAGCAGTGGTTTTTGCCTTAAATAAATTCTGGCCCTATCTCTTAGGTGCCAAAATAATCATCTTCACAGACCATTCTACTATAAAGTTCTTACTCAAGAAAAGTGATTCCAAACTTAGGCTAATAAGATGGATCCTAATGCTCTAAGAGTATGACCTTGAAATCAAATATAGACTAGGAAAATAAAACCCTATGGATGAACACTTGAGTACAATTTATAATTCTTCTCATTCTAAAATCAGCGTTCCTAAATTCCCCACTGATCACCTTTCATCTCTCACTCCAAAAATACCATGTTATGCCCCAATTGTAAATTACTTGCTTTCTGGTATTTTTCCTGAAAATTTTTCAAAAGAAAAAAAAATGAAGTTGAAAAGTGATTGAAAATATTATTTTTGGGAAGAAAATAAACTTTGGCAAACTGGGTCTTACATGGTAATAAGTAGATGTGTCGATGAAAATGAACATTCTTCCATATTAGAATTTGGTCACTCAATGCCTGGTGGTGGCCACTTTGGACCACAAAGGACCTCCCGAAAGTTCCTAGACTCTATATTCTTCTGTCCTTCACTCTTCAAGGACTCACATGAGTTCTTTCAATCATGTCCCACTTGCTAAAAGTTTGGCACAATTTTCAAGAGAAATGAAATGCCCCAAAAGCCTCTAATTTTCCTTGATATGTTCGATGTTTGGGGTATCTATTTCATGGGACCATTCCCCCATTCCAATGGATTATCATACATTATTCTTGTAGTTGATTGTGTTTCTAGGTGGATCGAGGCCAAACCCACTTGAAAGGATGATTCACATACTGTTAGTGAGTTTCTAAAGACACACATCTTCCACATATTTGGCACGCCTCGTGCCTTGATCAGTGACTTAGGAACCAATTTTTTTAATAGAACCATGGAATATCTTTTGAATAATAATGGGTTTATATTTAAAACTTCAACTACATATCACCCCCAAACAAATGGAATGGCTGAACTTTCTAATAGAGAATTGAAAAGAGTGATTGAGATAATTGTAAAACCCACCAGAAAAGACTGTCCTGAAAGACTTGGTGAAGCACATTGGGCTTATCAAACTGCCTATAAAACACCCATTGGGATGTCTCCTTTTAGGCTAGTTTTTGGTAAAGCATGTCATATACCAGTTTAAATCCAATATAAGTCTTTTTGGGCTGTGAAAACCTATAATTTGGATTGTGAAAAATCTGGTGAAGAAATATTTTTGCAATTGGCTGAACTGGAGGAGCTTCGACTTGAATCCTATGAGAATTCCAATCTGTACAAAGAAAATTCTAAGGTAATCCATGACAAAAACATCCTGATAAAGTTATTCCATGAAGGTGAAAAGGTAATTCTCTTCAATTCTTGATTCTGAATTCACCCAGGTAAGCTTAATTCTCATTGGGAAGGTCCTTTTTTTATTACTAATATTTACCCATTTGGTGCAGTGCAAGTCTAAGACCCCTCTTCCAAAAGGACATTCACAGTTAATGGACATCTTTTAAAGCAACACCATGAGAGGACACCCAATCCTGGATCAACATCGACTTCCATAGGATCCAAAACTTCTCCAGTCGACCTGCCACTAGATGGAGATGGCAACCCACGAAATCCAAACCAGGGGGCACCTATTTCCCTTTAACTTTCTATATCTCTTCCTCTATCTCACTCTTTATTCTTTTTCCTATCTATTTTATTTTTTTACCACTTTCTACATCACACCCTTTCTTTTTCTCTTTATCTTTTGTGTTGGTGTGTATTTTAAAGAACACTAAAAAAACTAAAAAAATAAAAAAATGCCAAAAAATTCATAAGAGTGATACTTACTCACTTTCAATTTTCAAATTTTTTCCAAACATTTTGGGGAGTCAAAAGACATGTATTCATCTCAAAAAAATTTTGTTTTCATCATATATTTGGATAAATAATTTTGTTTCAAGAATAATACATTTTCAATGCTCAGTTATTGACTTGGAAAATCATTTTTCCCAACTGTGAGAACCAACACTGCTTTCATTCCAAGGCCACCTATGGACATCTTTTAAAAATGTGTGTTTTCACCCCCATTTGTGAGTCTTGATTTTGTGTACCTTCAATATTAATTTATTACTTTAGTTTTCATTAATATGATAGAGGCATTTTCTGAACCACATGAGAATCACAATTTTCAAATAGCCTCCCATTTCCCTTAAATTAATCCTCCGTTTGAAAGCCCTTTCGAGCCTATGAAAACCTTTTCTTTTTTATTTACATTACAATCCCAATACCTTATCCCACCCAATATCAACATATATTTTTCATTTAATTTTTTTTGAAATTTATGTGTGGGGGGAATGTATTTCATTATGGGTACCCTTTCTTGATTTCACCATGTTATCATATGCATGAGGGAAAGCATCCATTTCAGTGTGGGGGAGAGGTTTTCATTAAGTGTGTTTTGGGGAATTTAATGTACTTTCATTTATTTAATTTTGTAAATGTCATTTACAAGTGTTCAAAAAAATCAAAAAAAAAATCAAAAAAAACAAAAAACAAAAAAAATTGGGTTGTTTCTTGGGTAGGTCAAATATCACTCTTCCTAAACCTTTGATCTTGTTATAACTATTACAATTAGTTTTGTGAGGAGATCAATCATTGGTTGGGATATGAGTGTGATATCTCTTTCAAGTTCAACTTTCGAAAAAAAGAAAAAAAAAAGAAAAAAAATAACACTTGCATTATATTCTTATGTCATTGGGAGAAGTTTTGTGGTTTGTAAATATTTCATTTTATCATACCCTTCAAATTTTATTCATATATTGTGACTTTATTCACACAATCATTCCCTTGTAAATAAGTGTTTTCATTTCCTTCCATGTTTTATTTCAAAAAAAAATGTGCATTGCCTTTTCTTTGTTGGTGTTTTACCCCTATTATTATCTCTCTTGGAAATTATATTCCTACCATACCATAGCCACAAAAAACACCTTAAAAATACCTCATGATTCCTGTGCACTTTGGATAGGTATTGGAAGCTGGTATCTTTTTTAAACTCTAAGATTTTCACTTTTGGTTGGTGAAAGAGTGAACCTCCACAAATGAATTTTATTATCTTGAGAGGTGTGAGTTTTGAGTGTCCACATTTTCCATTTCAAAATTTGAGCATGAAAAAATGAATTAGGTTTGTAACATTGTTTCTGTAACAAATTGTGGTGTAATTCAAAATGGATGATTGAAATAGTCTAAACCTCCCCTGATTGGAGAAAACAAAATTTTACTATTTGTTGGTGATTGAAAATGATTTTGTTATGTTTTTATATTTGTTGCACATGAGGAAATTCACAAGACTAAGTGTGGGGTAGTTGATGTTATTAATATTTTCATGACTTATTATATACTCCCTTTACTTATATTATATGAAATGTGCATAATTTGTGTGAAATATTATTGTTTTAATACTAAGTATAATTTTGAGCATTTTTAGAAGTATTCCAATTGAGTCAGTTTACTATTTTATTTATAACCCTCACCTTACTGATTAAAATTGTGTGGTTTATATTTTTTATTATTCCTTATTAAATTTCTCACATATCATTAGAAGTAATCATGGTCTGATTCTTCCATTTGAGGGCTCATATGGTCAACACAAGAATACCCAAATAATTTGTGGTGAAACTGGACCATCAATGATGATTGAGTTATTGGTCTAAATCCCGGTGCCCAAATTTTATGAAACTCCACCACATGTTATATATTATCCAAATTAATCATGTATAAAACTTTGAAGGTCCAAATACAAAAAAAGGGTCCCAAATAATGCCTTGGAGTCCAGCCCACCATTCTGGCCAGAAATCAATATCCAGACACTATTCATGACATATCTCATGATGTAATCATCAACTAGAGCTGATATTTTGTAGTGTGAAAGAGGAGATATATGCTGCCTACTTTGTTGAATAAATCATTCCTTTTTTAAGGAATCTTCCTATTCAAAAACCCTTTCACATTTTGGACTTCAAAAAGGATAGATTGAAATGGATAGATTAAAATTGTTTAATCATCCGGATATAACTCTGGCTAAATAGGTCCAAATGCATCCAAATTTTTTGATTTTTCGGCCAACATTATTATATACAACTTTATATAAGGAGATATTTCAATATTCCACTTTTTGGATGTCCAAGTCGTTGATACAAGTAAAGGGATAGATTCGGAATGCAAACAGTCCACTTCCTTGGGCTATAAATACATCCTCCTCCTCTCCTTCAAAGGAGTTGGCATTTAGAAAGAGAGGATAACATATTGGAATGACCAAAGCCTTTCCAAGGGCTTTAGAAGACATTCCATACTCAAGTTTTTACTTGAGATATACTTCCTCCTCTCTTTGTTTCCTTTCAATTTTCTGTTGTTCTTCGTTAATAATCTTGTATGTTTGTGTTTTGTAATTATGTTTTAATGCAAGTTTATTCATAAATATCTCTTATTCTCATCCAAAATCTGTAGTTTAATATTAATTTTATTAAAATGGTTTAAATACATTTGAATCCCCTTCCCTTCTTTTTCTTCCTCATTCAATCGAAATTCTGTTTTATTTTAATTCTCGTCATTGTTCGTGTGTGTTTGTTAGACGCACCACTCTTTTCTTATCCATTTATTTTTCTTCTATTATTAATTTATCATCATAATAATTATAACCAGATTATTAAACACCCAAATGGATGAGTAAATCTCTCATTGGGGTGAGTCAAAATTTAGCGATGTTAAGTGATTGAGAGTATTTTCTCGATGAGTATTCGTTAATTTAACATTGTGTATGATGGACTTAACATGTCATGGATTAATGACATATTTTGTTTAACATGTGGTTTCAATGGATTATTAGAACCATAAATACACTACCATAAAAAATTAATGGAAATTATTAGAACCCAAAGTTAAGTTAATGCTTGTATTAAATCTTTAACACTTAGGAATTCCAATCAACATTATCTTGTGAAGTGGGTGTTAATTTAAATGCAATACAAAGAAAAGCTCTAGGATATCACAAACTTAACTCCCTAATAATGAACTCACCCAAAAATTTATCAATTTGTTAAATCAAACACCAATCATTAACCACTTCATTTAAGCTCTGGAAATAAACACCCCCAATCAGAATACAATCAACTAAAAACAAACGATTATTACAAAGCATCATTATCGAGGATTTGACCCGAGTTCTGCTATACACATTAGCAGAGCACCGGAACCTTGACCGGTCGCTAGGAGATAATAGGCCATGCATTTAAAATGGATTCGTTTCCGGGTATGGTGCTTTAAGTAGTAATTAGTTTCTGGTTATTGTAAAAAAAGCAAAAAAATAAAAATTTAAAAAAATTATTAAAAAACACAAAGAAAAACTTGTCTTCTCATAAAAATCATAAACAGAAAAACTCATCTTCCTTTTCCTTCCAACGTCTCTCTGAATAACCTGTAGGCTCCCAAAAAATCCCTTGGATTTGTTTGACCTTGAAATTGAGCAAACACTTCGCCAACTTAGGAGGTACATAAGAGAAAATCAAATAATTAAAGAACCAGTCCTTGTCCAACCAATTCAATTAGATATGGCCAATCCTAGGGAAAAACACTTAAAGAACTTTCTACCCATGATATGAATTACCAACCTCTTGGTATTCAATATCATAACATAGAGGTTGACTTTGAACTCAAATCGGGTTTGATTCATCTTCTCCCTCATTTCCATGGGCTAGCCGGTGAGGATCTGTATCTCCACATTAAAGAGTTCCAAGTGGTATGCTCTACCATAAAGCCTCAAGGGGTTTCTGAGGAACAAATAAAACTCCGAGAATTCCCTTTCTCCATAGCTGAAACTGTTATGTCATGGCTCTACTACCTTCCTCCTGGTTCTATAACCACATGGAATGACATGAAGTGACTCTTCTAATAGAAATTCTTTCCTTCCTCTCATACGGCTTCTATCCAAAAGGAAATAAGTGGTATCAGTCAGTTCCCAAGTGAATCACTCCATGAATACTATGAGAGGTTCAAAAATATTGTTGCAACCTACCCACACCACCAAATCCATGATCAAATCTTTATACAATACTTCTATGAGGAGTTATTAGCTCTGGAGAGAAGTCTCATTGATGTTGCAAGTGGTGGTGATCTTGTTGATAAAACTCATGCAGTAGCAAGAGATCTTCTAAGTAACATGTTTGAAATCACACAACAATTCCATACTCAAGAACATGATCAAGTCACACAAGCCCAAGATAATCAATCAATTGATCTGAACAAGATGACTGAGTGGATGATTGAACTTACAGGTCTTGTGAGACAACTAGTTGTGGCTACCAAATCCCCAACCTCATCTTCTCTGCAATCAATGTTTCTTGGACCTGTCAAAAACTATGGAATCTGTAACTCTTCATCTCATCCAATAGAAAAATTTCCATAACTTCAAGAGGATCAATCTGATTCATCATTACCAATGGATCACAATGCATCATATTCTCAGCGGAACACCAACCCTCAACTATCAGGTTAGTTTGTTAAAAACATCAACCAACCTCACTATGAGCCCTTCTATTCTTCCTATAACTAAGGCCTTAGGTATTTTAATCCCATATCTCATCCCTCTCAATTCCATCCTCAAAACACAAACCAGTTTCAATATGGTCAAGGTGTTGGTAACTTCCAAAAACCTTATTCTTTTATTCCTCAACCTCAAAGGAACAATCCTCCTCCAGGATTCCATTATCCTAGTGATCCTTCCCTATTCCAAAACCAATAAAATAACTTTCCCTAGAACCAAAATCAAGGTAATCCTAATCTGGGACAATCCTCTTATTCCAAGAAACCATTGGAAAGTGTCGTGGAAGATATTTCCTCCTTCACCCGTTCCAACCTTAAGAACATTGAAACCCAAATTGGTCAACTTGCATCCCACCTTAGTCAGCAGCAACCATCCAATTATTCCCAACTACCTTCTCAACCCTTACCCAACTCCAAGGGTAATATAAGTGCAATTGCACTTAGATCAGGAAAGAAAATTGTTATACCTCAAGATAAGTCATATAAACAACCTTTAAATGTTGAACTAGAAAATGAAAAGAAGAAGAAACTTTAAAAGGAACCTGAATTCATTCCCTCACCTCCTTTTATTCCACATAGGAACCCAATTCCTTTTCCTCGAGCCATTTCTAAGACAAAGAAGTCCTTTGAACCTGATCCTGAAATGCTCGACATGTTTAGATGTGTTGAAGTCAGAATTCCCCTCTTAGACTCCATAAAAAATATTCCTAAGTATGCCAAGTTTCTCAAGGATTTGTGTACCCACAAGAGGAAACTTAGGACCTTCGAAAATATTTCAACCAAAGAGTCCATACTCATTAAGTGCAAAGATCTAGGGACCTTTACGGTTCCATGACAAATTGGAAGTTCCAACTTTGATGATGCACTCATAAATCTAGGATCCTCAATTAATTTCATGCCCAAATCCATATTCTCCAACCTTGTTCTAGGTCCCTTACATCCAACAGGTGTTGTCATTCAATTGGATAATCAAAGTACAGCCAGTCCTGAGGGAATAATTGAGGATGTCCTTGTATGAGTCAATGATCTTGTCTTCCATGCTGATTTCTGTGTCCTTAACATGGAAGGTGAGACGAACTCTTCTCAATCCCCCTAATTCTAGGAAGACCATTCCTCATGACTATGAGAACAAAGATTGATGTCTATTCAAGAATATTATCCATGGAATTTGGTGACCAACTAGTCAAGTGCAACATTTTCCAACCCATGTGATACCCATCTGAGGATTACTCTACATTCTCAATCCATGCTTCTGAGGACACTTCTAAGAGTCAATTGAGCCTCATTCCATCATTTTCATCCTGTTCTAATGATAAAGGATCTAGTGAAATATGCACCATGATTAACCAAGTAATAAATAGTGAAGTTCATGTGGACCTATCATTCATAGACTCCATCAATCTAGAGGAACTTGAAAACTATATTGAATGCCACATCAACTCTGATCTCTACTGATCCACCTTGGACAATATTAAGAAAAATGAATATGACGCAATTGAAGTCCCTTCATTCATTCCTGAGTTGTTTAACCCAAAAATGAAAGATGAGACTGATCTAAAACCTCTTCCTGAACACCTGAAATATGCATTATTTTTCCGTGATCACTCATATCTTGTCATTATCTTTGCTTCACTTACTGAAACCTAAGATTCCAAACTTGTTCAGGTGTTAGAGGAAAACAAAAAGGCCATAGGTTGGACCCTAGATGACATACCAAGAATAAACCCTGCCCTTTGCATGCATCACATCCATATTGAGGAGTCATCCAAACTAATTAGAAAACCACAAAGAAGACTCAATCCACTCATACTTGAGGTAGTTAGGGAAGATATCACCAAGCTTCTTCAAGCTGGTATTATCTACCCAATTTCTGATAGTGGATCGTTTAGTCCAATTCAAGTTGTACCTAAGAAGGTTAGGATAACTGTTGTCACAAGTGAACATGGATAGGTAGTCACAACTCTAGTGAAGAAAAAATGGAGTGTTTGCATCGAATATAGGAAATTGAATGTTGAAACAAGAAAAGATCACTACCCTCTTCCATTCCTTGATCAAATGCTTGAACGATTAGACGGAAAGTCACACTACTGCTTTCTTGATGGATACAATGACTACTTCCAAATCCCAATAGAACCTCAGAACCAAGAAAAGACTACTTTCACATGCCCCTTTGGAACATATGCATATAGAAGAATTACTTTTGGCCTTTCCAATTCTCCTACAACATTACAGAGGTCTATGATGAGTATCTTTTCTGAATTTAGTGAACAATGAATGGAAGTATTCATGGATGACTTCACTATTTATGGTGATTTATTTGAATCTTGTTTGAATTCACTCTCTCTAGTCCTCCAAAAGTGTGTCTAGTGTAACCTTGTGTTAAATTTTGAAAAATGTCACTTCATGGTTACAAATGGGATTGTTCTAGGGCACATAGTTTCAAAACATGGTATTAAAGTCAATCCTGCCAAAATTGAAGTGATCCAATCACTTCATCAACCCACTTCTGTTCGAGACATCCATTCATTTCTCAATCATGCCAGTTTCTATCAGAGATTCTTCCATAACAACAGTAAGATTTCCCTCCCACTCACTCGGTTGCTCCAAAATGATGTCACTTTCCATTTTTATGAGGCTTTCAAGAGAGCCTTTGTTGAACTCAAATCTGATCTAACATCCGCCCTAATAATCAAACCCCCAGATTGGTCCTTACCCTTTGAGTTGATGTGTGATGATTTTGATAGAGCCATTGGGGCTGTTCTTGGTCAAAGAAGAGAAAATATTCCTCATGTCATCTATTATGCCTCAAAAACATTGGATTAAAATCAATCTCACTACACTGTCACTGAAAAGGAACATTTAGTAGTGGTTTTTGCCTTATATAAATTCCAGCCCGATCTCTTAGGTGCCAAAATCATCATCTTCACAAACCATTTTTCTATAAAGTTCTTACTCATGAAAAGTGATTCCAAACCAAGGCTAATAAGATGGATCTTAATTCTACAAGAGTTTGACCTTGAAATCAAAGATAGACCAGGAAAAGAAAACCATGTGTCTGATCACTTGAGAAGAATTTCTAATTCTTCTAATTCTGAAATCATCGATCCTAAATTCCCCACTGAGCACCATTCATCTCTCACTCCAAAAATACCATGGTATTCCCCAATTTTAAATTACTTGGTTTCTGGTATTTTTCCTGAAAATTTTTAAAAAGAACAAAAAATGAAGTTGAAAAGTGATTCAAAATACTATTTTTGGGAAGAAAGTAAACTTTGGAAAACTGGGGCTGACATGGTATGGAGGAGATGTGTCGACAAAAATGAACATTCTACCATATTAGAATTTTTTCAATCAATGCCTGGTTGTGGCCACTTTGGACCACAAAGGACCTCCCGAAAGGTCCTAGAATTTTGATTCTTCTAGCCTTAACTCTTCAAGGACTCACATGAGTTCTTTAAATCATGTCCCACTCACCAAAAGTATGGTAAAATTTCCAAGAGAAATGAAATTCCCCAAAAGCCTTTAATTTTATGTGATATATTCGATGTTTGGGGTATCGATTTCATGGGACTATTCCCCTCTTCTAATGGATTCTCATACATTATTATTGCATTTGATTATGTTTCTAGGTGGGTCGAGGCTAAACCCACTATAAATGATGATTCAAATACTATTGGTGAGTTTCCAAAGACACACATATTCTACATATTTGGAACGCCTCGTGCCTTGATCAGTGACTTAGGAGCCCTTTTTGTAATAGAACCATGGAATAAATTTTGAAAAATAATGGGGTTATACATAAAACTTCAACTGCATATCACCCCCCAACAAATATAATGGATTAACTTTCTAATAGAGAAGTGAAAATAGTTCTTGAGAGAATTTTAAAACCCACCAGAAAAGACTGGCCTGAAAGACTTGGTGAAGCACTTTGGGCTTATCAAACTGCCTATAAAACACCCATTGGGATGTCTCCTTTTATTATAGTTTTTGGTAAATCATATCATCTACCAGTTGAAATCCAACATAAGTCTTTTTGGACTGTGAAAACCAGTAATTTTGATTGTGAAAAATCTGATGAAGAAAGATTGTTGCAATTGGCTGAACTGGAGGAGCTTCGAATTGAATCCTATGAGAATTACAATCTGTACAAAGAAGATTCTAAGGTAATCCACGACAAACGCATCTGGAGAAAGGTATTCCATGAAGGTGAAAAGGTAATTCTCTTAAATTATTGATTCCGGCTTCACCCAGGTAAGCTTAATTCTTGTTGGGAAGGTCCTTTTGTTATTACTAATGTTTACCCATTTGGTGCAGTGCAAGTCTAAGACCCCTCTTCCAAAAGGACATTCATGGTTAATGGACATCGGTTAAATCATCACCATGAGAGGATGAAAAATCCTAGATCATCATCAACTTCCACTAGATCCTCAACTTCTCCAGTCGACCTACCATTAGATGGATATGGCTACCCGCCAAATCCAAACCAGGGGACACCTCTTTCCCTTTAACTCTCTCTATCTCTTTCTCTCTCTCTCTCTTATTTTTTCTATCTATTTAATTTTTTTACAACTTTATTCATCAACCCCTTTCTTTTTATATTTCTCTTTTTTGTGGGTGTGTATTTTAAATAACACTAAAAAAACTAAAAAAATAAAAAAAAATGTCAAATAAACCAAAAGAGTCATACTTACTCACCTTCAATTTTCAAATTTTGTCCAACCATCTTGGGGAGTCAAAAGACATGGTTTCATCTCAAAAATTTTGTGTTTTCATCAAATATTTTGGATAAATAATTTTGTGTCAAGAATAATACATTTCGAATTCTCAGTTATTGAATTGGAAAATGCTTTTCCCCAACCATGAGAACCAACACTGATTTCTTGCCAAGGCCACCTATGGCCATCTTTTAAAAATGTGTGTTTTCACCCCCATTTGTGATTCTTGAATTTGTGGACCTTCAATCTTAATTTCCTACTTTAGTGTGTATTAATATGATAGAGACATTTTCTTAACCACATGAGAATCACAATAGCCAAATAGACTCCCATTTCCCTTAAATTAATCCTCCTTTTGAAAGCCCCTTCTAGCCTATGAAAACCATTTCTTTGTTAGCCACATTACAATCCCAATACCTTATCCCACCCAATATCAACATAGATTTTTCATTTCATATTTTTTTTTGAAATTTAAGTATGGGGGGAATGGATTTCATTATGGTCACCCTTTATTGATTTCACCAAGTTTTCATATGCTTGAGGGTAAGCATCCATTTCAGTGTGGGGAAGAGGTTTTCATTCAGTGTGTTTTGGGGAATTTAATGTACTTTCATTTATGTAATTTTGTAAATTTTATTGAAAAGTGTTCAAAAAAATCAAAAAAAAATCAAAAAAATCAAAAAAAAAGAACAAAAAATAAAAAAAAATGGGTTGTTTCTTGGTTAGGTCAAAAATCAATCTTCCTAAAACATTGATCTTATTATAACTATTAAAATTAGTGTCATGGAAAGATCAATAATGGGTTGGGATATGAGTGTGAGATCTTTTCCAAGTTCAACTTTCAAAAAAAGAGAAAAAAAAGAACACCTTCATTATATTCATTTTTCATTGGGAGAAGTTTTGTGGTTTGTAAATATTTTATCTTCTCATCCCCTTAAACTTTTCTTCATCTATTGTGACTTTCTTTACACAATAATTCCCTTTTAAATATGTGTTTTAATTTCCTTCCATGTTTTTTTTCAAAAAGAAAATGTTCATTGATTTTTTTATGTTGGTGTTTTACCCCTCTTCTTCTCTCTCTTGGAAATTATATTCCTACCTTCCCATAGCCATAGAAAAATCCCTTAAAAAGACCTCTTGATTCTTGTGCACATTGGATAGGTATTGGAAGCTGAGATATCTTTCAAAATCTAAGATTTTCACTTTTGGTTGGTGAAACAGTGAACCTCCACAAATGAATTTTATTATCTTAAGGGTGTGAGTTTTGAGTGTCGACATTTTCAATTTCAAAATTTGAGCATTAAAAAATGAATTAGTTTTGGAAAAAATTTTCTGTAACAACTTGTGGTGGAATTCAAAATGGATGAGTGAAATAGTCTAAACCTCCCCTAATTGGACAAAACAAAATTTTACTATTTGTTGGTGAGTGAAAATGATTTTGTTATGTTTTTATATTTGTTGCACATGAGGACATGAACAAGACTAAGTGTGGGGGATTTGATGTTATTAATATTTTCATAACTTATTATATACTACCTTTACTTATTTTATATGAAATGTTCATACATTTTGTGAAATATTAATGTTTTAATACTAAGTATAATTTTTTAGCATTTTTAGAAGTAGTCCAATTGAGTCAGTTTACTATTTTATTTATAACTATCACCCTAATTATTCCAATTGTGTGGTTATTATTTTGGTGGATTCCGTATTCAATTTCTCACATATCATTAGAATGAATCATGGGCCAATTCGGCTATTTGAGGGCTCATATGGTCAACCCAACAAGACCCAAAGAATTTGTGATGAAATTGGACCATCAATGATGATTCAGTTATTGATCTAAATCCTGAATCAAAATTTTATAAAACTCCACCATATGTTCTATATTATCCAAAGGAATCATGGATAAAACTTTGAAGGTCCAACTACAATAAAAATGGGCCCAACTAATTCCTTGAAGTCCAGCCCACCATTCTGGCTGGGAATTAAAATCCGGACACTATTTATCAAATATATCATGATTTAATCATAAACTAGAGATTAGATTTTTTTAGTGTGAAAGGGAAGATATATTCAGCCGACTTTTTGGAGGAAATCATTCGGCTTTGAAATCATCTTCCTATTCAAAAACCCTTTCACATTTTGGACTTCAAAAATACTGAATTGAAATGGACAGATTAAAATTGTTTCATCAACCGGCCATAACTTTGGGTCCATAGGTCCAAATGCCGGAAAATTTTGAGAGTAGTCGGAAAAAATTATTATCTACAACTTTGAAGAAAGAGATATCTCTAGATTCTACTTTCTGGATGTCCAAATCGTCGATACAAGTAAAGGGAAATATTGGGAATGAAAATAGTCCACTTCCTTGGGCTATAAATACATACCCCTCCTCTTCTTGAAAGGAGTTGGCATTTCAGAAGATATGAGAACGTATTGGAATAAACAAAGTCTTGAAAAGGGATTGGGAGGACCTGCCATACTCATGTTTTTACTTGAGATATTCTTCCTCCTCTCTTTGTTTCCTTTCACTTTTGTGTTTTTCTTCGTTTGTAATATTGTAAGTTTTATTTTTTAATTTAGTTTTAATGAAAGTTTATTCTTCAATATCTCTTATTCTCATCCACATTCTGTAGTTTAACATTAATGTTCTTAAAATAGTTTAGATACAATTTAATCCCTTTCCCTTCTTTTGCTTCCTCATTCAATCGAAAGTCTGTTTTATTTTAATTCTCATCATTGTTCATGTGTGTGTGTTCGACGCACCACTCTTTTCTTATCCCTTTATTTTTCTTATATTATTAATTTATCATCATAATAATTATAAAAATATTATTAAACACTCAAATGGATGAGTAAATCTCTCATTGGAGTGAGTCAAAATTTAGGGATGTTAAGTGATTGAGAGTATTTTCTCGATGAGTATTCGTTAATTTAACATTGTGTATGTTGGAATTAACATGTCATGGATTAATGACGTATTTTGTTTAACATGTGGTTTCCATGGATTTTAGGAACCATAAATACACTACCATAAACAAGTAATGGTAATTATTAGAATCCTAAGTTGAGTTAATGCTTGGATTAAAGCCTTAACACTTAGGAATTCCAATCAACGTTATCTTGTGAAGTGGGTGTTAATTTAAATGCAATATAAAGCAAAGCTCAAGGATATCACAAGATTAACTCCCTAACAATGAAATCACCCCAATATTTATCAAATTTCTAGATCAAAGACCAATCATTAACCACTTCATTTAATCTCTACAAACAAACCCCCCAATCATAATACAATCAACTAAAAACAAATGACTATTACAATGTATCATCGCCGAGGATTCGACCCGAGTGATGCTATACACATTAGCAGAGCACCGGAACCTTGACCGGTCGATAGGCGACAACCGGCCATGCGTTTCAACATATTGTCACCCTCTCCACCTCTATCTCCACTTCCAGCTACCACTTGTAAGAACATTATATTGAAAATTAAATAGTGGTACATATTTATATTTAAACTTAAAACCAATAAAATATTGAAAAATAAATGATTTTGAATTTTTGTGATTTACCTACTCACCACCAGTCGATACAGTACCACCATGGGAAGATCTGCTAATCTGCTGATGTATATCAGTCAACTCATTCTGCAAAGCGGATATCTGATCCCCCTGCTCCCGAACTATGTTTCGTAGAGAAAAAATCTCTTTCTTAGCATCTCTGGGTATGGGATGACTACAAACAAGAGTAGATGCATATGTAATCCCTGATGGCCTGCCAAAAACCTCAGATGGTACGGGTCCCAAACCCAGCTCGCGCACTCTACTAGGATGATTCTTCCCAAGGACTCTAGCAAATGGGTCATCCTAGGAGACTGAGTAGGACTACTTAGGATTTCCATCCCATAGTTCATTAATTTTTACCCATAAATAAAATATCAATATATATTAACATAGTAAAAACTGATAATAAGTTATCATAATGAAAAAAATGAGTTCATACCCCAACTTCTTTGGAAGGCTCATTAACAAAACTTCCATCAGATTTTTTGTGAACATCCGACCACACTTCAGTTCAGGATGCTTCATACCCTAAACTCTGTGACTGCATTAAACAAATATAAATCAACAATTTAATATATTAAATAGATAATATTGTCTTATAAATATTTAGACTAATTAAAAGATTACCAGAGTCGACCGGCTTCTAGAAAAGCTTTTTGACCCCGTAGTGTGAGGGATGACTTTCTTTTCCCGGCTTGATGCATTCTTTATTGAGAGATCCTGAAAAAAAAATTAATAGTAATGTATTCAATGTCATATCCTCTTCATATACATGGAGAAATGTAAAATGAGGTTAATGTAATAATATATATTTAAATATCATCTACTTCACATCACGATGTCTGTCAACAAAAACTTTCCACTGTTCTTTGGGTACCCCATTGGGTAGCTTCTCATACATTTGTTGGATGGTAAATGAAGTATCATTGACATCGCCCCACAATATCCATTTGAAGTCTTTCCATTTCCTTCCAAGATTTTTCAAAGCCCACTTTCATACTATCACATCAGCAACTCTAAAGTGGAAAAACATCTATATACATAAATTCATTTTGAACATATTAATAACATGACATTCAATTACACCATAATGTATTAAAATTACCTTTATTTGGGAATCAAAAACTTCATTTTTTCCAACTTGGATTAATATGTCTCCATTCATCATAAGAAATAGGAATGGAAATGGTCTCTGCTGCCAGCTGGCCTAGAATTTGGCCAAGTAATCTCGTGGCATCATCTGTAGGGACCACATATGAATCGAATGGGACAACTATATTCTCTCCATTCATATTCCACACATATGAAATTTTTATATGTTTCTACATAGTTTAATTTTTTTCATCTTTAATGAACAAACATTTAGTATTAAAAAAGTGCAATAAATTTATTTATATTATGGTGTGTCGCCGCCCGACTGATGAGGCTTCTAAAGGGGGAGTCGAAGACTTAGCTTCTAAAGGGGAACTCACATAGGTTGTGATAGAAGGTTCATGGGGAGATGGTGTAGGGGGCAGGCAGCTGGTGGATCAGATGTCATAGGGAGGGAGACATATTGATCGTCATCTGTCGCAGTAGTGGATGAAATAGTGTATCGATTCCTCCTTGGAATTTCTATCATTTAATCAAATAAAAGTAAGTTTAGAACAAATATTTCAAAAAAAATTATGCATAAAAATAAAATAAAAAATGATAATATATTCCCAGTACTAACAAACAAAATATACATAACAATGATAATGAATGACTGTATAAATGAAATAAGTGGTTGTTGAATGAATAAATAAATGTACATATAATCATTTTCCCCTTAAATCATGTTTGTTTCCTACTCCATTACTTCATCCACTTCATTCATCATTTCTAGACTAATATTTTCAATATCATGCTGGAAAAATAATTCTGCTTCTTATTGTTGATGAGATTCAATTTCAGAGGTTAAAGCTTCCACTTCATCACCCATATCATACAAATCTATTTGTATTATGTGAGAAACTACACTGCACCCTTCATGCAAAATATCATTCATATAATATACCATTTTTTATTGCGGTGATAAGATATATGGATCATGCAGTTCACGATCACCAACATCCATCAAGCAAGAGAAGTTCACAGAAATAAATTGCAAGGAATCTCTTTTAACACCTCTGATAATATCGACCCAATTCCATTTGAATAGAACAACTGAAAAATGCCCAGGGTAGTTTAATTCAATAATATAAGTCATATTTCCATAGTATTTCACTTCATAAAATGTAAATATACCACTGTTCTATGTTTTCAAACCCTCTTCTCGATCGACTGTATGAAATCTAAATCCATTCACGTTATAGGAGTCAAACTTTCTAACTTGTTTTAGAGGACCTCGAGCAAGAAACTTCAAATCTTCTGACACCTATGCTTGAGTATTATTATTCATGATCTAAAAAAACAAATATACTTTATTAGATTTACAAAATATATGTTTAAAACTAATATTCATATTCATAGCAATATTTATGAACTTACACATCATGCAAACCATTCTACAAGCTCTTTATTAATAGATTTTGTTATATCTTTCTCATTTTGTGTTCGGCCTCTCATTTGTATCTTTGTTTGTATCCTCAACTCCTCAATAAATGAATCTTCAATTTCACTATTCAGAAGCACATATCTTTGTGCCTATAATAATTCCAATTCTGTCAGTTTCACATTTGAGGTCCTCCCAACTGATCGGCCAATAGAGGGAAATATTTTGGATTTCTGATGTATTTCAGATTGATTCGATGTGTCATAAACATATCCAACTCGATTAAATCTTGTCTCAATATCATCCAAGTATCTAGAACAAAAGGTAAGACACTCCTTATCCAAATAGCCTTCAGCAATAGAGCCTTCTGGTTGAGCTTTATTTCTCACATATGATTTCAAATTCCCAAGACATATGTGAAATAAAATAAACATAATTATGAATTTAATTGCCAAAAATTGTTTAATTAACTGAAAAACCTATAAATAAAGTACCTCTCAGTTGGATACATCCATCGATAATGAACAGGGCCTCCTAATTTAGCTTCCTCAACCAAATGCATAGTTAAATGCATCATTACAGTAAAAAACAATGGAAGAAAGATCATATCCATTGCACAAAGGGTCAATACAAACCTCTCCTAAATATTTTCAAGATGAAATGGATGTAAATATTTCTCCCATAGTTTTTTGAAAAATGTGCCTAATTGGGGTACAATAGCAGTAATTGTTTCAGGTAATAATTTATGCAATGCCAATGGAAGTATCTGTTGTAACAAAATATGTGAATCGTGACTTTTCAATCCATGTAACTTACGATTCTTCAAGTCAAAAAACCTCAAGATGTTACTTGAATACCCATTAGATACGTTAACATTATTTAAAATTCTAGGGAATGTATCTTTATCCCTATTTTTAATTGCAAAAATTTCCAGAGGATACTTTTCGTTCTCATCTGGCCAGAGATCGCGTTTTATGTTCATTGCTTGTAAGTCTTTACGAGCATTGAGATGATCCTTTGACTCTCCATGATCATTAAGCAATGTGAAAATAAAATTTTCACATACATTCTTCTCAATATGCATCACATCAAGATTATTCCGCAACAAATTAAATTCTTAATATTGAAGTTTTATGAATATACTTTTTTTCTTCCATTGTTGCGTTTTGATTTCGCTTTATGATGCACTTCGGACCTGTTTCCCATTATCATTAAAATGACGAACCTTCCCAAATTCGGATTCATCATTTCTAAGTTGTGTCAATATTTCAGATCCAGTTAACAACTTTGGAGGTGGTCTACGATCAATGAAACCGTTAAATTTTGATCTTCTCAACCGAAATCTATGAGATGCATCGAGAAATATTTGATGGAAGAAGAAGCACCGTTGTTTACTGTGAGGTATCCATTTGGGCTCAAAATCAAAGTTACAAATAGGGCAAGCCAGCCTGTTTAATTAATCTAAATAGATAAATTCTCAAGCTCATGGAAGTCGCTAATTGTCCACATTAAATCAGCATGCATTTTGAACATTGTCTTCGAAGAAGCATCAAATGTCTCAACACCATTGCTCCACAAATACTGTAACTCTTCAATTAAAGGCTTCAAGTATACATCAATATCATTTACAGGAATGTTTTTTCAGGAATAATCATCGAAATGATAAAAGAAGTTTGTTTCATACACATCCACAGAGGAAGATTGTAAGGGATCAAAACAACTAGCAAAATGCTATAACTGGTACTCAAATTCCCAAATGGGTTGAATCCATCGGTAGCCAATCCCAATCGAACATTCTTAGGATCAGGTGAGAAATTTTGATGTAATGAATCAAATTTCTTCCATGATTGTGAATCTCTCGGATGTCTCATTAACCCATCATTGTTATTATCTACAGAATTCTACTTCATGTGTTCGGATGTTTTTGATGACATGAATAATCTTTGCAATCGAGGCTTTAAATGAAAGTAATGCAAAACCTTTGCAGGTGTGTTCCTTCTCTTCTTATTCGTGAAATTATATTGATTCAGACTTATAACATCACCCATTGACTATCATCTAGAAGAAGAAAAAATTTTACAGTCCTATCTATCTGAATCCTCTCGCCAATAAAGAATACAATCATTGGGACACGCATGTATTTTTTTATAATTCAAATCAAGCCTCTTAACAACTTTTTTAATATCATAAAAAGACTCGAGGATGTTTTCTTTAGAAAATGCATCACGCAACAATTCCAATTTCATGGACATTGCCTTATTTTTAATTCCACATAGACATTTGATATGGTACAACTTCAGTATAAAAGAAAGTTTTGAATATTTCAATCATCCACTATACAACTCCTGATTTCCATCATCAACTAAATCATGGAACGCATTTTCCTCAGTGAAGTTTTCTCTTATATTAGTCTCCATAGAATCAAGAGGACGATCCACTGATATGTTACAATCTTGATATGGTTTTCCTACAGTCTCAAAAACATCACTTGTATCATTTCTATTTGTATCACATTCATCTGGTTGTTCTGATATGTTTTGATGTTGATGGTGGTCTCTTGCAGTGCCGAATGCATCATTTATAAGGTTTTGCATTTTATTTTCCATTGTCGATGAAGTTGGGAGGTCATTCTGTGGATTTACATCAGTGCTCAACCTTTCTGTAACATTTGATTCTCCGTTCCAAATATAACACAAATATTGACTAGGGAATTGCTTCATTATTAAATATTCATAAACTTCATCTCTTATCAACCATATTCTAAATTTACATTTAGTACATGGATATCTTATTCTCTCTTCAACTGATCGATTGGAAATTGAAAAATCTAAAAACTCATTCAAACCCTTAATACACTGAGGTGCGTTCCTCGGTAAAGTGATCTAGCTTTTATCCTTGTATATCATAATGTTCCTACACAATATTAAAGAAATTAAAACACATAACTATTACTAAATAGGGAAAGAGATTCATATATACTAGGTGAAAAAATATATAAATATGTTACATAAGGTTTTCCTATATCAATACATATGGTAAATCACCCACTAGTGGTGTTATATAAAGTAGTACCACCACAAAGGATTGGAATTAAATTGGGAGATTAGGGTGAGTGAACAAAGTCCAACCACATTAATCATCTTAAGAAAGTTGGAGGTTCCCCTCTCCCATTGTAATAAATAATTATAACCATTGTTTGAAGTGGCCCAATATTTAGGGGGAGATATGATCCATGGGGTGGATGTGCTATAAAGTACATGTTATTCAGCTAAAGGAAGATCTGATTAAATCCAAAAAATGCATGAAATAAGTGATGTAATAATTATTTCAAGTCTCATTTGATATAAAATATGATCAAAACGTGTCATGACTGATCATGACTCAGAAAGTGGTGTTAAGAAACCACTTTTTTTCTTCAAAACTTGATCTAGAAGTTTCATGCTAAAGTAAAGTCACTTTTTGAATCTAGAATTACATAAAAAAGAGATTATTCTAGAATAGAAAGTGGTTTCCAAGCATTAACTAAGAGAATAAATGATGTCATATTGAATCTGTTTTATAACAAGGGATATCAATCACTGAATTTAGTAGAATTAGGCCACTAATAAGAAGAAAAAGTTAGAGTAGGAAGTAGTTATTCCCTTACTATCATTAGTGTGGTTTCACTGTGATTAGTAAGTTGTTATTGGCATGATGAATCTAATTTTGAAGTTATATTGATATTGTGAAAATTGATTATTGTGGATGATAAAGACACCACTTACGGTTCCATTACCTAGGTATCTCACCCCTACCTAAGGGATAAATGTCTGTCAAGGGCCACATTCCCAACTAATAAGGTTTGGAGAACCTATAATTATCCATATAGTCTACATTGATTGCTCATTGAGCAAAGGAACCTAACTTTGTTCCATACTGGGTCATTCATATGTTCTCATAGATTATCATACCATAGATGACCATTACCACACCATTCCATATCCTCTCCCCTATACATTTCTTTAGGAGAGAATCAATTACCTAAAACAAGACATTTATTGAGAACTTGACCCATAAATACATGATGGACACCCTATTGGGGTTTTAATTTCCCTATAGTTAATCCTATCACATATATAACATAGCCATCAATGGTTATGTAATCAATGCTTCATACTAAAGGGAATTCTATGAACCCAGCATGAATCTCTATCCTCATGTCTAATAAGGTAAATAACTCATGGATCTCATTCATGTCACATACCCACCTACATGAAATTTCAATCCACACAATAAATGCATAACCATATCCTATAGTAATATTAGTCATAAACTACCTTGACCATAGAGTTATCCCCTTAAGAAATCTCATTCCATCCTCATCAAATCCATCTCTAGGAACCAACACTGTCTCAATCCCCTAACTCATAAAATTAAAATATATATTATAAAGTAATAATAATTAATTAAGAGAACTAATCCATATTAATCCAATTAATCATACCTTAGGGATAGTTATGTATCCTCCATGTAACTTCAAGCAATGGGGTATGGATCACTCTTGGAACACCTCTGAGCTCATTTCCAAACAAAACCTAAATATATTAAGTCAATCCATTAAATTAATTCATCCAAATTTGATGATAAAACAAAATAAATTATGGCAATGACTCAACAATAATGAAACTACATAAAAACTTTTGCATTTTTCCTCCACAAGATTCTTCTAACCATTACAAAAAACATACCTAAATATTAGAAAACCACCGGCGGTAGGGGAGGGGAGCCGACCTAGGGTAGGAACTCGATGGGGTCAGTGGAGAAGACGGCGTCACGGGTGTCGGGGGAGAAGGGGGGTCAGCAGCGACCAGCGGTGAGGTCACAACGGCACGAGATGGGAGTGGAGCTAGGGTTGGGGCTCATCGGGGAGAGAAGAACTGCGGGGTCGGGGGGAGAAGAGCTTCGGCTCGGGGGGGGGGAGTGTCACCGCTATAAAAAAATAAATTGTTTTCACCGCAGTTTTTAATAAACCGCCCCTAAAACTTTTTAACGAAAGGTTTAGAGGCGTTTTTGTAAACCATCGCTAAAAGACCGCCGCTAAAGGTGATTTATGTTGTAGTGAAATATGTTAATAACCTATAAGTACTAATATGATCCTATAAAATAACCACTAATATGCCTTTCAACTGCATAATACATTACACATGCAGGAAAATATCATGTAGGGGTGAGTATATACATACTCAGTAAAATTCCTCAAAAACCAAAAAGGGATAAATATAAATATAAAACAGTCAACTCAACCTAGAAGAAATAGGGTAAAGAGGAACAAAAAAAAATATTCTCAAAGAAACCCAAGAAAGAGGATGAAGGTGATCTCCATATCCACATCCATGTAATAATGACTATTTAGACTCTAGCTCCAAAGGGCTATCACTGATGCCCAACATCACATACAACCACACTTGAATTTGAGTAAAGGTACGACTCCTTGATAATAAAGTCCAAAATAGAGGGAGTATTAACTATTATGGAAGACTCACTCACCAAAAGATCTCAAAGATAGGGCAGTACCACTCTAAATATAGGGGAATCATTGCTTTCTTTAGTATAGGGGAGTACTGACTCTACTTGTGTAAATAGTATGGGGACCAGTGCCCTAGTGTGACAGGGGAGTACTGGCCTCAATATCTCAATAGTGCTCAAAACTAATCACTACCATTGGCCAAGCATTGCTAAAGAAATCATCCCACTTATAACACCTCATTTTATATATATGATTCTGTAATGAAGGAAATTGTCACATTATATTTAGAAAACTTATTAGGATAGGCTACTAGAAATCCCAAATCCATGTCATAAAGAAGGATATACACAAGGTGGAAGATTTTGTAAAAGTACACAATGTGTAGAGGGTGTAAATAGAATGTCTTGGCTACACCAATTATGGCCATGTATACTAGAATGTACCTTTAAACATTTTCCCATGCCCATGTACTCTAGTCATGACCATGTACACTGATTATACCTGTTTACCCTGGTGATATCTAAGTACATGGTCATTCCCTTGTACTTTGGTTGTTCCCATGTACCTACCTATGTATGTGCTCGTGTACTACAGGGGTTCACGTCGAACCGCTAGTACTGGGTTACATAGTGTGTGTGGTTTATACATGACATATAATATTTAAATCCACCTAAAACCCCATCCACTACAAAAAGGGAACTACATAATGTGTGTTCCAAAACTAAATGTCGTGTATATCAAAATTTTCAGAAACTAAAGAAATATTCACATGTATCACCTGCACCACCACCACCACCACTGTTTTCATCATAAATCACTATTAGGAACTTATATCTAATGATTAAAGTTCATGATCTATTATCGATGGATGAATTCTAGAAACCCGAACCTTATGTGTGTCATCCCCATCACACTGTGCTACCACATCACCTCTCCCATGGGTGAAGACCCATGATCTGGCCTCTTATATGTGTCTCCATCACCTTCATCCTGCATCACAGCGTGATCTAATCACAAAACAACAATATCCAACTCGTTTATGCATCCCTCTTGAATCAAAATGCCCGATCATGCTCGAATCTATCCCAACAATGTTGAACAATGGCCCCATGGGCCAATGGAGAATAATGTAAAGAACAGTGGTGGTAAATGAACAAGAATTAAGTAAAGACCCAAATTTGTATGGTGAAATCCCACCTGATTATATATAATATAGATCATGTGTGAAATTAGGGGCATATATGATATAAACTAAAGGGGGCAAGAAAATCATACTCTTACGAAGAACATAAATCATATAGGAATTAAAGTAGATATATAAATACATTCTTATCAAATAAATAAATGGTATAAACCCTTGAAATAAAATACCATACCTTGAGTTAGGATTGATCACTGATGAAGAACATGTATATGCCACTTTATTTTTCAATATCCATAAATTTCATTCGCGAAGACAATCCCTTTGAAAAATGATCATTATTATATGTTCCATTATTTTTCATCAAAATCTCTCCTCCTTGTCTCCTCTAATCTCCCAGGTTTATGTGGCTAACCCTAAGTATTTTCTATAATAAAAAATATATAAGGGGAATTTTGAATTTTAGAAATTAAATAAATAAAATAAAATAAATAATTTTATTTACTTAACGCACCCACCAATGGTCACCTTCAAATGAATTCCCAATGTTGGAAAACTTTATGTCATGCCTAGGGCAAACCCCACATTCTAGAAACAACAATGGTCTGGAATTTCTCATATTTGGTCCTTATAAATGGGAAAACCAATTATTATAAAAATTTATGTGTACAAGATTTGATATATATTAATATTTTTAATATATTTACTTCGACGTCTTGTGACTCCCTAATGAAGTGTTGACTCCATGGAAAAAATCTAGAGATAAATATATAGAAATATTAAAAGGAATAATCGAAAAAAATAGATTTGTTATAGTATATCCATGGATTGAGAAGAAATATTATTTTTTTAGGAATTTTTATGATATAATATTTAGCACTACATTCATTATTGGTGCATGGAAGATTACTAAGGGAGTTGTGGTCATATCTCTGGGAGTAAATAATGGAACCCTATATAATATGGTAGGGAATTTCATGGACATTATTGAAATAAAAAATATTCTTGGGGATTTATAAATGTATAATTTAAGGTTAGACCACATGATTTATAAGGGATGAAGGTTCTTACAACAAAAGGAGTGCTACTGGAGCTGATGTTAGTGGATATTGTATTATGTGAAGAATGTATATTTGGAAAGTGGAAGAAGGTAAATTTTTTCAAAGGAGGTGGAACATTGAAGGTTAGGAAGATAAACCTAGTGATCACTGGTGTTTGGGGCCTTCACCAGTACATTCTCTTTGAGGGTCATTATATTATGTAAAATTTATTGTTTTATATACAATAAAGGTGTTGGTTTACTTTTAGAAAATAAAATCTTATGTTTTTATAATGTTTCAGAAGTGGAAGGCTCTAGTGGAAAATAAGTTAGGGTCAAATCTAAAATGATTGAGGTCTGATAATAGAGGATAGTATGGTAGAAAAGACTTCAATTAATTCTATGTTAATAATAGAATTCAGTGGGATAAGACTCTTATAGATACAAAATAATATAATGGCGTGGATGAAAGTATAAATAGTACATTAAATGAACATTCTTGGAGTATGAGGATACACATAAGGTTTCCTAAGACTTTTTGGGAAGAGGAAGTAAATATGGATACATATATCTTCAATAGTATTCCATCTATACTAATGGAAGAATGTAAACTCAAGTAATTTTGGTCAATAAATAATGTAATACTCTCTCACTTATGAGACTTTTGTTGTTTGGAATATGTACATATAGATGTTGGTGCAAGGGATAAGCTTGACACTAAGTCCAAATTATCTTTCTTTATTGGTTATAGTGTTGATGAGTTTGTTTATCAGTTCTAGGATGATATGAACAAGATGATCATAAAAATAGAGAACATGGTATTTAATAAAGGTGTCCTATAAAATAATCATCATTCTATTTAAATTGATAGTTGTAATAAAGAATCAAAATTTCAGAAGAAAGTGGAGCTTGAAGGTGTAACTAAGCATCTGACACCATAACTAATAGATCCTACTCCTAAAGTGGATTTTAGGTTATCACAAAGGGTAAGAAGGAATATGTAAAAGTATTCATCATCCTTATAATATTTGGTATTTATAATGGTAAAGAGATGGAATTTTTGAAGAGGCAATATAGTTGAAGGAGTCAGACAAGTAGGAGTTGTCTATCAAGGAGGAGATTTCTTCATTAAACAACAACGATTTTTGGGAGATGAAACCTTTTCCACATGGAAAGAATTCATTACACAAAAAAAAGAGATTATTGGGTCAAAGAAGAAAATTATGGTTATATGAGGTACAAGTAAATGTTGGTGGTGAAAGGATTTCAATAGAAGTAAGGTGTGGTCTTCAAAAAAAATTCCTCACAAGTAGTGAAGTTTGATATCATTCAAGTGGTTCTTAGTATTGTTGCATTAGAGGATTGACATATTGATTATCTTTATGTTAAGACTATTTTTATTTATATAGATCTAGAGTATTATATTCATATTCAAATGATAGATGAATATGTTAAATCATGAAAGGAGAACTTAATGTGAAAACTCCAAAAGATATTATTTGGGTTTATAAAGGCACCCGCGAAGTGGAATAAGAAGTTTTATGAATTCATTATAAAAAAATGAATACAAACTATGTGGTATGGATAAATGTTAATATTTCAAGTGCTTTTATAATGGAAATATTATATTACTTTTGTATATATATAACATGCTCATTAGAGGATCATGTATGCAGGGATCATGAACTGAAAGGGCAGTTGGATGAGGAGTTGGAGATGAAAGATCATTGAGAATATCGAAATATTTTGGGGATAAAGATCAAGAAATACCATGATCTTGGAACCTTGCTGTTATCATAGGATAACTACATTATAAGTATTTTTAATATATTTATTAAGCTGTAAGAAAAGTCAGTTTATATTCCCCTAGAAAAAAATTTAAAATTATCCAATGAGAAATCACTGAATACAATAGAAGATGTTGATTTAATGGAAAAGGTTTTAAATGCCTCATTTGTTGGAAGATTGATGTATATCATAGTCTATACTTGACATGGTATTATTCATGATGTGGGATTCATGATCTGGTACATGGAAATCCCTAGAAAGAAATATTTGGAAACTATGAATTGGATACTAAGGTTTCCAAATAAAAGAAAGGAATTATATCTATGATTTGGGAAAGGAAATTCATTATAGGGGTATGTAGATGCTGACCTTGAAAGTGATATAGATTCTAGGATGAGTTCCATAGGGTATGTGTTTACTTATAGAGGTGTAAATACCCATGATTAATATACATGGACATTACACTTATTTTTTCGAATACTTAATACATTACACAAATATACACCCAAAGATAGTATTAGTTTAGTGTCTTTGGAATCTTGGAACATAATCTTCTAACTTTTTGAAAGATCTTAAACATCTACCATAAATATCTTCCCCTTTATTTTTCCTACCTAAAACCTTTCTTTATATTCTGGGGAAAAGAAAACATAAAAAGGGTGAGCTCTAATGCTCAATAAGGGTAAACATGAAGAACTTCAAACAAAACATAAATATAAGAATGTGAAAACATTGACATAAATTTTGAATATCAAAATCGTGATTCATGAATTAAATATTGGTTATACGTAAGGAATAGATCATAAAGGAACATTAACCAAGATAAAATAGCATTGGCATAAAACATGGGATTGTAGAAAATAAATAAGCACATAATATGATTTACATTGTATCCAAGGAATTTTTTAGAAGACCATCATAGTGGAAAAATTCCTTTACTAAACCAGGTTTACTTTCCATTCCATCCATGTATTACTAAACCGGGTTTACTTGCCGTTCCATCCATGTATTATTGGACCAGAATTAATTGTCGTTCCAACCCTGTATTACTAAACTGGATTTACATTCTATTCCAGTAATTTTATCTCCAAAGATATAAATCTTTACCCAATTCATTGAAGAGATATATAAGTCCCACCAATCTCATAATGAAATCATTCATACATGTTCCATAAAAACATAAATAATTCATCATAGCATAATCCAAGAAATAAAATGGGATTCTTAAACATCATTATATCATAAAATAATCCACAAGAAATATCATTCCATCATTAACACAATAAAATAATAGTAATAATAGGGATAGAAACATAACTCTATTTAAAGAGCGTCATCTTAGATGGAAAATAATTTTGATAAAACACTTAAACTTAATTATTGAGGAAAATATCCTTTCTTTTTGAAAAACGTTTTCTTTTCTTAAAATGCCATGAAATTTTAAAAGAAAATAATTTAATTAAAAATAAACATGAAATAGTGTACATGAATCTTTATGGAAATAAGGCATCATGAAACTATAAAAAATCCATTCATGTTGTATAAGTTAAAAAAACATTATCCTCATACTTTTTCTGGAAAAGTCAAAAAGTACCTCATATGGTAAATAAAATAAAGATTCATTCCATACCATGTAGTAAAAGTAAAAAATGGGTAAAAATGACTTTAAAAATACATGGAATAATATTAAAAATTTTATGAAAACATTTTTAGAAAACATGTACATAGATAATAAATATATCCCCAGTAAATACTTACGTATAAACAATCTTGGAAAAAAATGAGATTGCAACATTATCCCTTACCTTAGATCTGATTTCTTCTGTATATGTCTGAAACTCCTATATAGTGGGTTTAAACATATTATTAACTTTTAACAGAACCATAATAATATTTATGAGACCATATATGATTCACTTATGACTTTATATTACCCATTCATTTATCAATTCCATGTTAAAGCAACGTTTTGGGTAATAATCGTTTTATTTATCGAACATGTTTTGACTTGTTATTAATGATATTATTACTTAGATAATGACATAATTACTTCCAAAATGTAAATCATGATTTATAATCATATATATTCAGTATATAAATTTATATAATAGATAGATAAATGAAATGGAATACACTATTCATGGAGACGGTAGGTCGTACTACGCATGAATGCTATTTTTGTTTCCTTATTCAATTAAATGGAAGGAAGTAAATTACATATATATATATACATAAATCCAGTAGCATTATTATATCATATATTTCATGATTACCTATTATATATTGTCACGACCCGTCCTCGGGGCCCGTGCCGTGACTACCCCAAGCCCGTCTTCCATAGGCCAGGGGCTGGCGACTAGCACCAAAGGCATAAATCCTGATAAATAGGGAAGGAATTGGATTTAAAAAGTAATCAAACACCACAGAGTACAAGAGAAAACAAACACTAAGTACAAAATAAAGTGCTGAAAAGTAAATGGTCCAGAATATAAATCCAACTGAAAAGTACAGCTACAACTGAACGAAAGTACAATAGAAAAGACAAACAGCCGGAAAAAATGGTAGCAACTCCTGGGTCATCCACCATGAATACTACCTGAAGGGTAAGTATAGATAGCCTCCTCAACGCTCTTGTTCGTCAGCCTCCTCCGAGTACCGTCTCGTAATGAAGTCCACCTCCGGGTACCGACTCGTCGTGAGGTCCACCTCTGGGTACCGTCTAGTCCTCGAACACTCAGCCTCCATCAGTGTTATCTGTCGTCTGCATCCAACACAAAGAGGTGCAAGCATAGCCCGTGGAGGGGTGAGTATAACGATACTCAGTAGGGACCCCGAGACCCCCAAGGTCTCACTAAATCCGACAATGATAACCACAAGAAGGATCTCATCAGATAACCCTTACTTATTTATAAGCCCATACTTATACCTAAGTTATCAAGTAACCCATATCAATCATGAGGAAAACACAAAGGTTATGAAATCAATGGATAACCACTACTTAGGTATATGCCCATACATATACCTAAGTTATCTAGTGACCCCTCTCATCATGAGGAAAACACAAAGGTCATTGACTCAGCTCAAACTAGGATTTTCATTAATGATATCGAAACCACAACTACTGAAGAGATCCTCCTCTAACGAGTACAGTGATCTTGTCACAACTCTGAGGCACTGCTCACTAACCTTAGACTGCTGAGGTACTCCTCCTGTCGAGTACCGCGGGTCTGCCACCCCAACACAGTAGTGCTCCCCGCCATGGGTCTGCCACACCAACACAGTAGTGCTCCCCCAAATAGCCTACAGAGGTACTCCTTCTATCGAGTACCGAGGGTCTACCACTCAAACACAGTAGTTCTCCCCCACCATGGTTCTGCCACCCCAACACAGTAGTGCTCCCCACTGGGCTATACAAGTCACCCTGACTCAAATCGGACGAGCAATCATCAGGTCTCAGCCAGTTACAAGGTCTTTGTACTCTGTACGCTTGTCTCTAGGAGGGTCTGCTCCACGAGCTACTGGTCGATACTCCATGTATCACAAATTCCCACGAAAAAGTATCACAAAGAACTGCCTCATCACAGAGGTCTCAACGCAACAGACGGCATGTCAATCGGATGTCTGGTCTGTGAGTTATTAGCCTTTTCGTCCCGGGGGGCCGGTTGGTTTCGTGTACTAACCAACCAGACTGTAACTCAATTATACCCTGAACTATCATAAGGTATACTCATAGGGACCTTTTCTCAATGTGATTACCAACGCCGCTAACGGTTCGTCAAACAGACGTCCGGTCTGAGAGTTATTAGCTTTTCCGTTCCAGGGACACGGTTGGATTTCGTGTACAATCCAACCCGGCCATACTCCAACTATGTCCAAACCTCATATGTAGTATAATAAAAGATCCATCTCACCAAAAATAATCCAACAAAGTCGACGGCACGTTAATCGGACGTCCGTAGCTCAAGTTATAACCATTTCCGCTCCGAGGGCCCGGTTGGTTTCGTGTTCGAACCAACCCATCCATACACAAAATTTTCTGAAATCTTGAGTTTAATATACTGAAACTACTGTCTCGATCCAAGGATCCCTAGGTAACTGACGGTGCGTCGATCGGAGGTTCTTAGCCCAAGATATGGGTGTTTGAACGAACCTGGTCCGAAAATAGGGGGTCTGGGCCAGGTCTGACCCAGCCCAATACCCCCTGGGTCGACCTGAACCGGGTCGACCCGACCAGGGTCCGGGTCTTCCCCAACTGGGCATGGCTCGGTCTGGTTGGCACGGCCAGACCCGCGGCTGGCCGGTCGCGGCTCGGCGCTTGCCGAGCGAAACTCAAGGGGCGCGGCCCCTTTTTGTAACTAGCGGCGCCAGCTGGCGCCGCCCCGTCTCCAGGATCCCGCGCGGCCACGGGGTCCAGCTCCTCGCCGCCGCGGCTGTTCCGCAGCAGGTTTTCTTCCGGCGGCACGCTAGGGCGCCGCCGCCTCCAGGCGGCCGGATGGCTTCGGCCGCTGCCTCCGGTCGCTGGCCCCGGCGTGGCGTGCCGGCATTACCTTCCGCGGACCACCGGACGCACTCCGGTGGTCCGTTTTGCCCACCGTCTTTGCCAGCAGTCCTCCCGGGACCCGTTATTCACTGTGTCAGCTTCCAAACGTTGTTGCGGTCCCGTTTCATCATCTCCCGTCAATCCGCGCATCAACAAACAGTCTGTGGAGGGTCCAGGCTTGTTTGTTAGCATGTGCCTTCCGCCTTAGAGGTTTTCAATCTAAATCAAACTCAAATCCAATCCGAAAATAAACCCTGCATCCATCCCACATGAACGAGAAATCTGAGGATCAACCGGGCATAGGTTGGTCCGTGCTCTTCGTTCTTTTATCAAAAGGTAAAGAGAAAAATCAAATATAAATCCCCTACTTCGCAAAGACGTTGCACGTCGTCGAGCCGCGGAAAGAGGCAAGCATCGCGATGATCGGACGTCACGGAAGATCGGTGCCAGTTTCGTTGATATCGGAGGAAGAGTCATCGCCGATGGAGACGTTCCCCACGGTGGTGTCTCCTCTCTTGATGGAGAACCGGGGAGCGTTCTTCGTCGAGAAGGATGGTCGTTCTTCGTCGAGAGGAAAGTCCTCTTCTTCCTCGCAAGAATTCTCTCCCAATTTTCCTTAGCACAACGAAAGCCCTCCCCCCAAAATAAAATAATAAGGTAGCCCCATTATTTTATTAACACAAGCCTTTTCAAATTTCAAAACTCAAAACACTTAATTAATTATTGAGTATGTTCAATAAATTAATTAGTTTATGTTGGTGAGAGTTAAGAGAGGGAGAGGAAAAGTGTTGGGAGAGTTAAAGAGGGGTTTTTGAGAGTTAAAAAGTGAGTTATGGGAATGTGAAAGGTTGGGGATCGTGTGGGACCCACCTCACATTTATCCTCACATGGGTAGTTAGGTTCCACCCCAACTCCCCCATGTAGGATAAAAGGACCTTAGACATAAAAATAAAATTGTTTCACAATTTTATTCATTCCTCATTTAATCCACAATTTTTAACTTCTCCACCCACACAAACGCAATTGCGGTAAAGGTCCCCTTAAGGAATTACCAGCGTTGCAAGTTCATTGGTTCCCTCAGATTTCAATTCTGAGCACCGGTTCAAAATAT
The DNA here is from genome assembly GCA_963277665.1 of Viscum album. Classification (NCBI taxonomy): domain Eukaryota; kingdom Viridiplantae; phylum Streptophyta; class Magnoliopsida; order Santalales; family Viscaceae; genus Viscum; species Viscum album. The sequence goes on along the minus strand of OY728146.1, from coordinate 1,976,740,677 downwards.
AGAAAATCCCCCTCATTCGTTTACTGAACGTACCCGAGCTGAACTTCAGAAATTGATTCCGGGCTCACCGAGCCACGGAATCAGGTGCCATCTGAAACTGTGCACTCATAAAATTCAAAAGAAATTAAGAAAAAAAAATCCTTGAAATTTTTGGGTCTTTACATTACTCCCACCTCAGGTTTTTACTTCCTCGTAAAGCTACATCACAAACTAGAGAAACTATAGGAGGTACTGAGCACGCATCTGAGGCTCCAGCTCCCATGTGATCTCTTGGAGGTTCTCGTGCTGCCAACAAAAGCGCACAAGAGGAATCGACCATCCCCGTAGGACATGCTCTTGTTGATCCTCAACCTCTACTATAACCTTGTGAAAGTCGCCCCATCATCGATGTCCAGCTCTACATGGTAGATGATGATGGATAGGTCGTGCACACATCTCCTCAGCTAAGATACGTGAACGACGTCATGCACTCGGTGCAACTAAGGTAGAAGGGACAGATGGTAAGCCACCTCACCTACCTTTCTGAGGACATGGAAAGGTCCAATGAACCTTGGAAATTACTTTCCACCTCGTTCAAATCTCTTTAGACCTTGTCGAGGTGAGACCCGTAAGAAGACGTGGTCGCCACCCTCATTCTCTAGTGGTCTTGTCTCCTATCATCATAGGACTTATTTCTGCTATGTTCAGTCTTCATCTGCTCTTGGATGATCTGCACCTTTTTCGTCGTAGCCTGAACCATCTCTGGTTCTACACGTGCTGAATCCATCATTATCCACAAAGGATATCTGAAACGTGGTCAGCTGCTGTCTCACCACTCCTAACAGCTGAACACCCGATCTCCTACTAAGAGAATATGCTACAATGTTCCCCTACCCAGGAGTATAAAATATATTGAAGTCATAGTCCTGGAGGAATTCAAGCCATCACTGCTGTCTCAGGTTCATGTCCTTCTGAGATTAGATACACCTGAGACTATTTGAGATGGAGAGAACCGTAAACCGTTCGCTCAACGAACAATGGGTGAGACTAGCCAATTGTAAGAACTCATCTCCACCCTTTTTCGTCTGCGTTCCACCAAAGAGATGCTGGGATTTCTCCTCTTCCAAAAAGAGAAATCTGGTCTCATCCCCTAGATGAACCTTGTTCTTTGCCTAATACAGTCAATCCTGACATGTACGGTACTATTTCATTCCATGGATGACGTCGTTAGGCCTCGACGCTACTACCAAGAGATCCAACTGTTACTCTCACTTCCAAGGGTCGAGTCACACTGTCAGCAGCAGTGTGTGGTCACTGGGTCTCCTCTAGTAGGTATCTCGAAAGTGAGGATCAATTCAACAATTTTAAAACATAACCTCTTATTATCAGCCATACAAAGTGGATAGGCAAGTAATCGTCACAAAGATAATCATCTTTTATTACTGCAGCTCGTAGTACAAAGACACAAAGAAAACACAATAGCGACAACATGGAAACTAAAAACACCAAGAACAAGGGTCTCCATGCCTAGTCCCTCTCCTGTCCACCCGATTCCGGAGCTTCATAGTCGTATGATTCAGCTGCCTGATGCTGATCTCTCCCATATCCACCTGTTCCCTACGGTCGGGGTGGTCCTCCGGGTGGTGGTGGTGGAAACACCTCGAAACGTCATCCACCTCCATCTTCACGGCCAGCTCCTCTGCCTCTACCTCCTACTCCTTGCGGTCTGGCACGATCAGACCTCTACCTCTGCCTGAGAATTCTTTCATCTATCTGTTGATCGTCCGAGCGTTAGGTCGGATAGTCGTGAGCCATGTGACCATGTCTTCCGCATGTGTAACACAGCATGGTAGGTCTGGCTCTGTCTCTACCCTTGGTACCATGCACTACCGATTATGAGTCGTGCGGTCGATCACCTGTAGGTCTGGCCCACTTGTACCTCTGCATCATCTGTCTAATTCTAACTATAGAAGACTCCACTGCAAGTCGACTAGTGGTGGGTCCCATTGATGGAGTCTTCTCAACAAGGAAACTCTTCACTAATAGGGCTCACTCCAACACCTCTGCCTGAGTCAAGATGCTAAGAGGGATCATTGAATCTTTGATCTCATGCCTCAGTCCAGGCTCGAAGGTCCGGTCCCTAAAGAACGGGTCTCGTACCATGTCTGTAGAGTAGCGCGAGAGGTCTGTGAACCTCTCTGAGTACTGAGCTACACTCATTCTGCCCTGCTGCAGATGAAGTAGCTCATGTATCCGCACTGCTCGAAGGTTGGATGGTACAAACTCTTCCAGGAATAGTCTCTCAAATTCTGCCCATAGAAGTGATGTCTCATCATGCATCTAGAACATCAGGCTCTACCATCTGCCTGTTGCTTCCTGAAGGAGGCTGTCAGCAAGTATCACCGTGAAATCTGCTGGTGTACCTACTAGCCTAAGGATTCTCACCATAGCCTCCAGCCAATCCTCAGCCACCTGTGGGTATATCTCCCCCCGAAACCTGGGTGGCCTCTGGCGTTGGAACTCATGCAGCGCGCTCAAGCGGCATGCATCGCCTGCTGCTGGGGCTGGTGGCATCGGTGGCCCAACAGGTGGTAGTACTGTTGGTGCCTCAACTGGATGAGAGCCCTGTACTGAGGCCTTGTTGCTCAGTGGCCTGTTAGTACATACAACTCTCGGGGCTCTAGCTGGTCGTCCGCAGGGAGGCATCCTGAAAGAATACATGCGACACAGTCAAAAGACTATACTTGGTGAGCTGAATTGGGTATGTGGTCTTAGGGGATAGTTAGAATCACCTAAAAAATATAAATATTTAAGGAGATATTAAATATTTAAAAAACATTTTTTATGCAGGAAATGGGCTTTCAGGCCGAACCAATCCCTTAAATAAAAACACATATCCACCATGATTATGGATTCCTAAATGGTCAAAATTAATATGGTGGTGTTAATAGGTTAGGTAAAGACAAGTAGGAATTGGAATGGATAAAAATTGTTGAAAAATGATGGAGTTATAAAGGAATAAAAATTTATTTTTAAATCTGGAATTGGGCTCACGGTTTGACCCAATTCATGAAAACTCACTCATTCCTCCATAAAAGCTTGGAAAACCCCCAAAACAAAGCATGAATGGAAATTAAATTAAATTTAACTTTAAAATAAGTCATTTATGTGAAAATTATTTCCACCATGAAAACCTTTCATCCCCGTAAATCCACAGTAAGGCCAGATACAAAAACCAAACCCAACAGATAAACCAAGATGTACTTCTTTACCAAGCTTCACTCCAAATGGCCAAAACACCTCCAGTGATTAATTAAGGAAGGATTAATCTCACAACCCAAACATACACAACTTTTTTTAAATGATCAATCACATTCATACTTTATCCCTAAAGAAAAATCCTCAAACACTATTCGAACAAGACTCAAGGAATTCATCCAAACGAACAACAACTTCGAACAAGGTTACACTTGCCTTACTTTAACAAAACCATTGGGAACTCTCCAATCCCAACATTTACTCAAGGAAGATGTTGCTATCTAGATAGTTCTGAATGAGAGTACCTACCACCAAGCCATGACCATGGATAATTATGATCTTTTGGTACGGGGGGGACAGAAATAGACACCCCCACCATAAGAGACAACCTATATTTTTTAGAGACAGAATCAGGACACTAACAGGGGGAGACCTAAATGGAATCCCAAGTAAAATGGTTAGAATTCCATTCAAATTTTATGAAGGAACATACATGAGAATCATAGTGGGTCTCCCCACTATAAGAACCAACCATCTTAACCAACTAGCATGGGCCGACACAGAAAGACCCAAAAAAATTAAAGATTTGGGAAGGTCGTAGGGTTATTCCACACTGTTTGGGAAATAGTGCACTAACTATATAGATCATTCTTTCTGCATGGCTTCCTAGAACACAGTCATTACTAATTGTGCACAAACTGTGTCCTCAGCATGTCTATCCAAATTTCCAACCATTCTCTAATGACCCAATGGAAACCAAAGGGGGATGGAATGACATTAGGTGATGACATGGGTACAAGGCCCTTCACCAACAAATACACTGCAATGCCTGATAAGATTACCAATACAAAACACATTCCAAACTCACTTTACCCTAACTCAATATTTCACTGAAACAAGGTCTTAGAAGATGCACACACATCACACATTGTTTCTTCGAGTGAGAAACAATATAATTAAAGAACACCAATACTCACCTTCCTCTAAAATGGAAGATTTTGATGTTTTTTCAAGGGAGACATTCTACCAACATAATAGAGACTCTCAGAGGATTGCATGACTTTCACTTTTACAGTCAATCGAGCGCATGGAATTACAAGGCATCACCGAACATGACTATTTCGACTAATATAAACAATTCATGGAGAGGTACCTTATACAACATCCCCAAACAACAAAAAATTCTAGAAAGTGGCCACAATATCCTCTTGTGACCAGATTTTCCACACTGGTAGTTTAACGTGAACTCCTTTTTCGAAGAGACTACGAAGGACCGAGAGGACCTCTTAGACACCATCCAGATACTCATCCATGCTAACAACCCCAGACCACTTCCATCTTCGGCCTCGCAGTTAGGCTTTGGAAACCCCCTAAATGAGAATTCTTCTTTCGGTGCCACCAACAACTACACTGCAATCCCTGATAAGATTGCCAATACAAAACAAATTCCAAACTCACTTTACCCTAACTCAATATTTCACTGAAACAAGGGCTTAGAAGATGCACACACATCACACCTTGTTTCTTCAAGTGAGAAACAAAAGAAGTAAAGAACACCAATACTCACCTTCCTCTAAAATGGAAGATTTTGATGTTTTTCCAAGGGAGACATTCTACCAACATAATAGAGACTCTCAGAGGATTGCATGACTTTCACTTTTACAGTCAATCGAACACATGACATCACAAGGCGTCACCAAACATGACTATTTTGACTAATATAAACAATGCATGAAGAGGGACCTTATACAACATCCCCAAACAACAAAAAATTCTAGAAAGTGGTCATAATATCCTCTTGTGACCAGATTTTCCACACTGGTAGTTTAACGTGAACTCCTTTTTCGAAGAGACTACGAAGGACTGAGAGGACCTCTTAGACACCATCCAAGTACTCATCCATTCTAACAACCCCAGACCACTTCCACCTTTGGAAAATTAGGAAAATTAAGAGGCTAAGGTCTCTTTCAACCTTCCATGATCACTCTCCCACAACAAGAGGATACACAAAACCAAGAAAGGAAAGTATGTAGACTCAATCTAAATAGATCAAGAAAAATATTCCTTACATTGATCAATTAAAGGATCTTCCAACGGCGAAACAACCTGGGTTACACTTCAGTTGTGCACTAACCCTTAATGGGGCGTACCTAATCCAACGAGAGAACCCAAGGACCTAACCAACATGGTCCATTGGTCAAGACATACCTCAACCAGATCCAAATAGATGAGGGGAAACACCATAAAGTCTTCCCAAAATATTCTCAGAGGAGACCACTAACCAGCCCTTCAACCCAGCTTACTGACCAAACACAAAACCAAAACATTGTTCAAACAATATGGGTTCTTGGACTCAAAACATTCCACAACATCAACATTTCCAAAAACACATAATACACACCATCCCAAACCACTCATCAAGACATCATGTTTTCCTTTTAAAAACATTTCTTTGAAAACAAATGATTCAGCAGTTAGCATATCCCCCAAAGGTACCCCATGGGCCCCACACATGCATGTTTCCGTGCCACATTGGGCACACTCCTCATATCCATCCTAAAACTCATCCAGTCATTCCATTAACCATCCATCATCCCATATAACCCCATTCATGTGTTCACTCATTAAAATACCAAAGGTTAATACAAAAACTCATTCCACTTGGAAAAACCAAAACAATCAACCAATACTTCTTTTTTCTCAAGACCGCTAACCACAAAATCGAACCCAAATTACCGCATAAAAAACTTTTCAGAAAGGCACAATCATTCCAATTAAAACTCACTTTCAAGTTATTAACATCAATTTTAAAACATCTCATCCCATTAGAACACCTTTCAACGGTTTATAAAAATCTATTGGAAAGACTTTTTCAAAACCAACCTTGACATGGTTCATGCTTTCAAAAGAGGTGCAAACACACCATTTTCCATTCAAATGAAATTCTGAAAATACAGTTCTCTATTTTCAAAAATATTACCATTCCCTCTTTGTTAGATAATCATTTCAGAAAAACTTTACGCTTCTTAAAACCATGTCACTTTAAAACCAAAGTTCCAATATTTCAAAACTAAAGAACACAAGACAATGAGAGAGGAAACTAGTTTCAGTGGGTGACTTGGAAATATGGTTGGAGGACATATTCCAATCACTTCACCATCACATAGAGTGTTCTAGTGAATATATCCAGGTCCACATGGCTTTCTAGGTCCTGCGAGCTCACCAATACCATTCACCCAACTCTATTTTAATTTCCCCTAATCATCATCAATCTAAGAAATCCAAAGGACTCATATAAATCCCAACTTCCCCTGGAAACTTGAATCACGACATGAGGTGTGGTGATCAGTCACACTACCCATAACCGAAACACCAATTCCAAACAATCCTAACTCTAGACTATCCCGACTGTTCCCCAAAAAACATGACCCAAAGAGTTAACCAGAACCTCCTTTGATACCATTTTATCACAAACCAGATCTGGTCTCCACCAAAACCCAGCACCAAACCCGGCCCACGACATGGCCTGAAGGGCGTTCCTGATCCCCACAGGCTGTAACAAGTTCCCCGGTATCATAAAATGATAATTGGGAATGATTTACCTGAGTTTATAATCTTAAAACAACAAAAGAATCCAATAAATCGAATCTGGATTTTTCAAACAAAACAATCTTTTAAAAAATTCAGAATTGAATTACATATTTTAAAACAACTCAACAAGACTATAAAAAAGGTACAAAACCAAAATAAAACATCCCAATAACCCTCATGGAAAGGGTAACCGCCCACAATCCATCTCAACATGACTTCAACACCAAGGACCTTCTAGAAACCCGAACTACTAAAACTAAAAACTGTACCCAACCTACAACAAAAAAAATAACCAAGTCTACATACACTCATGGATGTAAGTAGGGTGTAATCCAATTCCCAGTGGGATACCACCACTAATAGATTCCTTGTGATAAACATTCAATGATGAAAATCATGAAAGTTTTCAAAAACATGTAATTTCTAGTTACAGTTTCTAAAAGATGAAACTTAAAAAAATCAGTTTTCAAGTGTGCTAATTTAAAGAATCCACACTTTTAAAATAAATTCCAAAGCTACTTAATTTTATAGCCAAATATACCATATGTCGATGGTAAGTATAAAGGATCTAATGAGCACAATCAATAGGAAATAACCCATAGGAACTAGCTCGTTGTGGGTCCGAGGTACCTCATATCTCAGTGAGAGTAACCATCAAAAATATTTGTTCTTGTGCACGAACCACTAGTAGGAAACATATCCATCACCTAGTGGTCCCAAATCATCATCAACATAGTTTATGTATAGTTTTATGTTTCAATATTGCTAAGTGAAACTGAGTCCAAACCCCACAGATTCACTAGCATACTAGTACACGTCCACCCACCTAGATACCCGGGTTTTCCCTTTATGATCAAAAAAGTTCAACAAGTCAAGAAAAATAATTTTCACCTGAAAATATCATTTCCTCATCAAAAAATTCACCAAACAGCCCACATGTATACCACACACATCACAAAAGTCCACTTTTCATTCAAATTGATTTGAAATCCAACTCACACCAAAATAGCCCACAACACTTTTCACATTTTTTCAACATTTCCACAAATCGATTAAAAAAAATTATAAAAACATTCCAATGTCTTACAACTCACATAACAGCCCACTCACAGGTTACATAATACCCTTTTCATAATCAAAATCCATTTTTCACATCACACTCGCACAAAACATCCCACATCACTTTCACATCTCTTGCACACTTTAGTAAATCCTTAAAACATTTTTATAAAACATTTACAAGATGTAACACATCACAAAACATCCCCTTTCAAATTTAAAATGTACCATTTCAAAATATACACACTCTAAAATAGTTTTCCAGTATGGTTTCACCTCTTACATAAATCATTAAATCATTCAAATCTTTTGTAAAACAATTCTAAAGAGTATACCTAAAATTTTCTCATAAAACCCATTTCAAAACCATATTTCAAGGAAAAAACCAAACCAAAACACTGCCAATGTAAAAATTTTATCCCTATAGACATTTATAAAACCACTTTCAAGTGTTATAAAATCACCTTGAATAATACCACGAAAGATACAAATGAAAAAACCCATTTTCATAAAATGATCTCAAGTAGTATAACAAACTTTTACGCACCAAAAGTATTCCAAAAACCACCTTACAAGGCCACCATGACACTAAGTAATTAACAAAACAGAATTTTCATCCCCTTTCAATAACTAATAAATCAATTTCTTATTTTATAAAACTACCACAAAATATATCTCATGTGTTACATTCGAAAAGTTCACAACTTCAAAAAATATGAAATTATAAAATTAAATGCTTAACAAAATACCTCAAAAATGGTTTTCACACCCCACACAGCATATGGAGAACATGAAAAATCAGTAAAACAATAAAACTAACTCATCAAAGAATGGTTATCCATGGAATCACCTACCGAAAGTGTCGAATATATCAAAACTTGGTGCAAAACATCAATCACACCACCACTGCACCACAAGGAAAATAAATCCATCCCTAGACCACAATATTTGACCAAAAAACACCAAATCAAACCCTAGGTTCAAACCTTAACTTCTGGACATTTTAGAACATAATGAAAGAGGGGGGAAACCCTAAGGGAAAAGGAAGAAACCAAGAATGAATCACTTACCTTGAAAAATATTAAATCATATCACCCCAAATACACTAGTATCTTAACTTTTAAATAGCCAAAAATTAAATTGAGATTAGTAAAAGGTTTAAGAGATCATTTAGGAACTAGAATGGGGAAAAAATAGTGTGAAATGAAAACATTATGAAATAATCAATTTACCTCTTCAAATATGGTAGATTTGAGAAATTCAGATATATTTCATCCATATTCACGATTAAACCGAGCTACAAATTGTGTAAGGATGGAATGGGGGCACGCTTTGTGTATGTGGTCTCTGGGGATAGTTGGAATCACCGAAAAAATATAAATATTGAAGGAGATATTAAATATTTAAAAAATATTTTTAATGCATGAAATGGGCTTTCGGACAGGCCCAATTCCTTAAATAAAAACCTATATCCACCATGATTATAGATTTCTAAATGCTCCAAATTAATATGGTGGTGTTAATAGGTCAGGTAATGACAAGTAGGGATTGGAATGGATGAAAAATGTTGAAAAATGAAGGATTTATAAAGGAATAAAAAATTATTCTTAAATATTGATTTGGGCTCACGGTTTGGCTCAATTCATGAAAACTCACTCATTCCTCCATAAAAGCTTGTGAAACCCCAAAAACAAAGCATGAATGGAAATTAAATGAAATTTAACATTAAAATAAGTCATGTATGTGATGTAGGAACTCTTTCAACTAATTTCTCTACCATTTAGGAAAAACATGAATTCATATTTAGATTCCATATCATCTTTTTCATATTAGAAACTAGCATCTATGTAACCCTTTTCACCAAGCGCATCCTCTCTTCCAAAGACCAAGAACATATACTAAGGAATTCATAAGTACTTGGGGATGTTCTTCACAAAACTCTAGTGACTCTCACCAATATTGGATTAGTATTTACTTGTTATTCTTAGATCATATGAGACATTATGTCACGTACACAATATTCTAGACAGGATAGATCTTATGATGAACTCATAAGGAATCATATCCATCATTTCTAACTGTTTATATGGATCTTGAATCTTCATATGGTTCATGTTATGCAATGCTGGTAAATACCCCTTCTTAAAGTTCTCCACACTAAATATCTTTATCACATTACCAATATACGTATTCTGAATCAGTCTAAGAAACTTATTAGATATATTTATATAGATCCTCATACTGATTATGTAAGTTGATTCACCTATGTATTTAATTAATAAATATTTACCCAGATACATATTTATAGAGTGAAGTGTTGGGATGTTATTTATAATAAGTATTATTTCATCTACATAAAATATCAGAAACACTACTATACTACCACTAATACACTTATATACACAAGAATCATCTATGTAGATGATGATACTAAACTCTTTTATTGCATCGTTAAATTGGATATTCTATCTATAAGAAGCTTTCTTTAGTCTATAAATATACCATTACAACTTGAAAACATTATCATTGTCATTTGGAACTTCAGAACCCTCAAGTGGTATCATATACATGCCTCAACTAAATTCCTAATAAGGATTTTGGTTTTGACATCCATCTGATATATCTCATAATCCTAATGATCTGTTATGGATAGAAAAATTTCAATGTACTTTATCATCACAATAGGTGAAAATGTTTCTTCATAGTCAATACCATGAGCTCTTTTTGACCTTTTACCACTAGACCTTCTTTATTAGTAACCACTCTACCATACATGTTATTTTTATTGTAGAAAACCCAATTCCTCTCTATGGGTATCACCCCTATAGGTGAATCCACCAAGTTTCTAAATTGGTTAGTGTACATGGATTCTATCTAAAATTCTATGTATTTTAACTATTTCTTACAATTAGAACTCTAAATAGCCTCTCGATATAAAGTATGTTTATCTTCTATGAATATTACATCATCATCATTATCCATGAGAAATCCATATCTCTTGGGTTTCTAATGAATCCTACCAAAACTTCAAGGTTATTATGTAAATTGAGTTTTTTCATTTTCCATAATTGTTTTTGGAACTGACTCAACCTCTATCTCAAGAAAACTACCCATTTATTGGTCTTAAACTACCCTATTTTCAATTTTCCACCCACGAACTCCTCAACATAGATATTCCTTGTCAATAAATATAACAATTTGATCCAAAAACTCTTTTTGTTCCATAGGGAGGTAGAGATAATATCCCATAGTTTCTTTTATATAACCAATAAATAAGTATTTATTTAATTTTGGGTTAATCTTATTAGAAAAAAATCATCGCATGAGTGCTTCAAAATCCCAAATTTTCATGAAATATATTTTGGGTTGTTTTCCATCCCATATCTCATATGGCATCTTCTTCCCAAAATTAGATTGAACATGGTTTAGTAATAATGTTGCAGTATCAAGATTATAACCCCAAAATGAAATAGAAAAGTCGCATAAACTCATAATTGATCAAAGATTGTCTAACAAGGTACAATTCCTCCTTTTAGATACACCATTCCATTGTGGTGTTCTGGGAGGAGTGAGTTGTGAAACAATTCCAAAATCTCTCAGATGAGCTATGAATTCCTGGATCAGGTATTCACAACCCAGATCTGATTGGAGGACATTAATACATTTTCATAGTTGATTATGTACTTCATTATAAAACTATTTGAACTTTTAAAAAGTTTCATAATTGTGTTTCATCAAAAAAAACCCATGCTAACTAAATTCATTGGTAAAAGTAAAAAAGTACCTAAAATAACCTTTTTTTGTGTATTCATTGGTCTATATACATCACTATGTATAAGATCCAATAGTCCACTAGAACTATCACCTTTTCTCACAAAAATATACTTTTTCATTTTTACTAATAAATTATATTCATATATATCAAATGATTCATAATTGAATGAGCCCAATAGTCTATCTCAATGGATTCTTTGAATGTGTTTCTCATTTATATGTCCAAGGCGACAATGAAAAAGGTAGGTGGGATTAGAGTCAACTCTGAACATCTTATTATGATTTTAATAAATATAATTATCCATATCTAGAATATATAAACCATTGATTTTATTCCCCTTATCATAAAATATTTAATTATTATATATAAAAAACTCTTATTCTTAATAGTAAATGAGAATCCCATCTTATCCAAACAAGATATAGAAATAAAATTCTAGTTTATGGTGGGAACATGATTACTATTTTTCAATTCTAGGATTAATCAATTTGTAAAATCAACTCATAAGCATTAACCTCTAATGTAGAAGATCTTTCTTCATTACTGACATGAAGATTTACTTCACCCTTCATCAATTCTCTCCTATCTCTGAGTATGTGTTTGTTGGTACAAGTGTGTGAAACACACCCAGAATCTAATACCCATGTTTTAGAGTTGGAGAAATTGATTTATATAACATTCAAATTTGGGTACTCTGAATGTTTATCCTTGAGAATACTTCTAAATCCTAAATATCAATATTTAAATATTTTATAATTCATACCTGTTAATGATCTCAATGTGATTAGTGGGGATTTTATCATATTATACAACAAAGAGATATTTTTAGGTGAGTATCATTTATTTTATCTTTTCATTAAGGTATTTAAATGAATTCCATCCCACTAAAATTGATGAAACCAAACATCATATTAATTTAGTGATCCAAGATCCATATTTCACTTAGTTTTGGGTTTCATTATAATTTCTCCCATTACATATCTACTTAGGTAGGGCATCATCCCAATAATAACAGTTATGATTCCAATATAGTTAAGTGGATAACCAATTATCAAAATACATCATAATAATTCAGTCAACTCTATTCCTCCAGTAACCTAATCTTATTAGGGTCTCCCACCTAGTGTAACCCAAAGAAAACACTAAAAAAAGTTAACAAAGAATAATCTAGGGGAATCCATATTTATCATGACCCATCCAATAGAATAATACATAGTCACTCGTTACTTTATTTCCTTATAAAAGATAATCTAGGGGTACCCATATTTATCATGACTTACCTAGTTGGATGATCAAGGTCTTGATAAGTGTTGATTTAGAAATAAACTCAAACTTAGTATTTAAAGGGTTTTATTTTATGGTCTCTCTAATTTAATATATATCATATGCATATTAAATTCATAACTATTGAATCTTATGTAATAATTATCTTTTAATTTCTTTTTTCTTTTTGTGTATTCATGCTTCTAATGTTTTAGTTTTGGAAATTCCTATTCCAAACAACAAATTAATGTGTTTATTCCAGATTAATGTGTAACTCTTTACACAAACCATAAGTCTATGTTACTCACACAAAAATAGAAGCAAAATATATTCATACATATCCAAATTCATTATATTCATAAGGTTCATGAATTCTTCATGTCAAGGCATAGAGTTATATGATTTTTACAAACTAGACATGAGTAATCCTAGAGTGATAAATAGATAACCCCATTAAATTTATTAGACAAGGAATAAGCCTCTAGGAAAGTAGGTAGTCCAACCCTAACTCCCTCTACCCAATGAGGTTTTACTCAAGAGATAATTCAATTCATGAAAACTCTAACACCTAATATGTACAAAATATTTCCAATAACTATTCTCAAACTCATAAGTATAATTATAAACTAAGCCCAAGGTAGATGAAAACTTTGTTTTATGATACCGAACCTAGAATTATATGAAAGGCTATATCCTAGAATAAATTTATCATATAAATGGGAATACACAATATTCATATTTCATAAAAAATAATTATACATGAATATCAAAGAAGTTTAAAAAATGAATAAATGATTTATTTAATTTCCAAAACATACAAAATTTATGAACTATTCGTAAATAAATGCTAATTATAATTATTTTATAATTCATCAAGAATATAAATATTTTGTATCCATTTCAATATTAACTCCTTCATATTTTATATTATTTGGCATTTATATAATATTTCATGAATTACAAACTTTTTATAATTCAATTTCTATTATATAAACATTTTATATAATCTAAATTTCATATATCTAGTAATTTATAAGAACTTTATAAATCAACTCTTATGATTTCTAAATAAACCATTTATTTCAAGATGATAAGGCATGTCATTTAATTTGTTAAAAGTTTTTTTAAAATATTAACCTTTTATATTTTGATAAAACGTTAGATAAACATTTATTTAATTATTTATAAAAAATTATAATTTATTTATTTATTTATAAACCCCTATAAATTAAATATTCTCAAAATACCTTTTAGCATGATTTATAAACCATTAAAACATTTAATATGTTAAAAAATAACAATTATCGATTTACCCTTACATAGAATCATTATTCTTCATAAGGGTATCGTCTCTTTACCCTTACCTTCATGAAGATTCTCAACATAAGGGTAGGACCCTTTTGCATCACCAATTATGTAATGGTAACAAATGTTTTTATAAGCCTGCATAAAGATAATTTAAAGGATACCTTTATGTACCTCGATTGAAAACCATTGCATAAAAGTAATATCCAGATTTACTTTACATAAATTCATCGCATAAAGTTAATAGATTTATATAACTCCTTTTTGTAAGGATAATATCAATGTTTCTTATGATATATAAAGTTAAACATCAAATACCTTAACATAGAAGCTTTAATATCTATACACATAAGGGTAAAGTGCCAATGAACTTTACGTAAACCCCTTAAATAAGGGTACTACCTTTATGCAACCCATTTACATATAGGTAACAAAGACATTACCCTTATAATGACCTTATATGGAAGGGTATTTCATAAAGGTAAATCATATTTACCATTACACATCTCACATAGAGGTCTATAAATAGCACCTATTTTTATAAAAATGTTGTTTCTCATTTTTCTTCAAAAACCAATTATCAAAACATGTTTAAATATTGAAGAAACTCACTTTGATTCCACTGATGGGTTTCTTATAAATAGCCAATGATCATATGTAGCAGAAGATAACCCAAAACATAAGAAGGTGTATCTTTTAAAAATCAAATGCATAAATAATATCATAAAATAGAGTACTTGGAAAACATGAATTGTAAAACCATATTCATCCTTCAAAGTATAATGGTTGATGGAGATCGTGAGGAGCAATGAAATAATTAACCCTATCTTTGAGGTGATACACTAGAAAATGGATCCTTGAATGATTCATGAGAATACCTGAAAGCTAAAGGGGTTCTAGTGCCTTCATTGTGAATTGATAAAGTAATTTAGGATGAAGATATATTTGGTAGAGGCTCACAAAAAACACACCACACACACAATTATCCATCACATGGAAGTGGTTTATATAGATAATCAAAGAAGCTCATTAATTTTTGACTCATTTATTCATATGTTACAACATGTGAATAAATTTTATGACCAATATATACATTCATCATATAAATGCATAACCTTATTTAAGTTTTATCTTTTGAAATACTTTCCGAGTAAATTTAAAGAATTAAAATAACCAACATTTTATTTTAAACAAATGAAAATAATTAAAGGAGGGAGATGAATAATATATATATATATTATTCATTCATCTCATAAATGGAAAAATGCATACATCATATGCATGTATTAAATTTACACTATATATAATATCATATATATATATATACTTTATGAGTCATAAACATGTGTGTGTATATATATCATGAATGTATGTTTCAGTCCATATCCAACATGTATCACTGTGTTTTTATATGAACCCATTTCAAGCTAGGGTTTCTTAATGCTCTAAAACTTCCCTGTAATCTTACTCCCAAACATAATGAAATTATTCTACCTCTCTATAGATGTTGGGTTTATTCCTAAACCACGTAAATCCTTATATTTTTTATCTTATTATGGTTTTTTTTTTTCCTATTAATATTTTTCTACAAATCGATGATCATTATTTTCTTAATTGTTTCTACAATAATAAAAATAAAAATACATCGTATATGAAGGTAGTGAATTGACCAAAATATGGGTGGCATTTTTATTTTATAATAATTAATAGGAAGTTAGATAATTCTTATTACATTAATATAATAATATTTTGGTATAATTATGATAGATATTTCATTATATATGGATGGTTAGAATAGATTTAGAGGGGGTAGAAGAACAAAATAACTTTGTGGTTGAGGTAGTTACTTATTCATTTGGATCTTCTCCTTTAATATACTAATTAATCTAATATAATGGTCTTTTGATGTGACCAGAATATCTAAAAAAATTATAAGATATTTGGGAAGGTATTTTGGTAGATTTTGGGTAATGAAAGTTGTTTTTAATGTGAAGATAAATGGTTGGAGTTTTTTGGTATTTATCAAAGGATAAGACGGGTGTTTTAGAAAAAAAATAGTATTTATTACAATAGTGATCAAAATTATGGTTAAATAGTAAAGGGATTATGATTTAATAGAAAATGGAACATTAAAATATTCATATCAATTCTAAAAACCTCAAAAACTTCAATAATATATATTATTACAAAATGTGGTACTTATATGGTATTTTATTATTCACCTTCATATTTTACTATTTATGATAAACAAAAAACCCTCAACCAAAAAAAATTTCAACATTCTAAATCTAAAAATGACAAAAAAATTATCAAAATAATATTATAAATATTTGAAATTTAATTTTTTAATAAAATCATTATTTATTGAAAAAAATTGATATTTATGTCACGATAAAATTTATATCCTTTAGAAAAATTACATATGAGTTCAAAATTTGTTCTGATTTTTATATAAAAATAACTATTGTTGTTTATAATAATTTTATAAAAAAATATTTAAATTTTTTAAATATATCAAAAAAATGTATTTTAAAAAAATTATATTTTTTCCCAAAAAAATGAAATTATATTTTCATTGTGTTGAGTATTGATTTTATCATATTTTTCACTTTTATTTTAATTTTATTATTTCTATTTCATAAGATACATGAATATTATTTTACTATTCCTATGGTGTGGTTAACGATTAGTTTATTATTCCTAATGATTAGGTAATTATTCCAACAATTATATTTATAATATACAGATTTGTTTTCTACTTCCTATAAATACCTCTTATTTACTTTATTTGTCATTAAATTCAGTTTATCTCAGGTCTATATTCTTCTTTTTTTTTAAATATTATTACATTACTAATTTTTTGTTTATTGTTTACAGTATTTTTTACTAGTGTGATCATTTTAAGGGACCGAAGTGATCCAAAATTTCCAATTATAATTATTTTATTTTATTTTATTTTATTTTATTTTATTTTATTGTGTTTATTTACCCATTATATTATTGTTAATTTTTATTTGACATGTTTAAACATTAAATTTAATGTTATAAATTAATATAATAAACTATTGTTGGGATTTGTTATGAGTTTCATTTGTTTTATACTATATTCATAAATATGACATTTATTTAGAGAGAAAATTACATGTATCAAAGTATAGTTCATTATAATAGATACATCATGCGTAAGTTACTATTACACACTATCATGTAGCCAGCAGCCTTAGCACCTTCAGATGGGGTCTTAAAGCATTCTCTGCATGTCCTGGTATGTTCTAGGCTATATGAACTTTGATTAATGTGTTATCCCAACCTTTATATAAAAATGAAATTATGGAAATTAAAAAATTGAAAACCAATTAATAAAATTGATCAAATAAATTATAAATAATTATAAATTAGAATGTGACCTCTCTGATACAACTTAAAGATTTCAGGGTGTGGTGGAATTGATGGGCTGGGGCCCAATTTTGGTTATTCATGAGCTTCATTGGATAATATCTAAATATATTTATGCATGTAACCATATAATCGCCTAGATTAGATCTTTAAAATTTATTTTAAAATTAATTTAATATAATAATTACCCTGAACTCAATAGTAATCTTGATCAATCTTTAATGTCACTCTTGGTGTGTTATCATTGTAGTGAAAATTCCTTTGGGTGTATCCACATGTGCTCCATGAATCTACAGAAGGAAATTCTATAATGATTCATACTTTTCAAACATAAATATTATATCTTATTGGATGAATATTTAATACATAACATTACAATCCAAGCTAGAATATTATAGTTCTAGTATCTTTGGAAACTTGGATACATAATCAACTCATACATAAGAGATCTATATAATATCCCACTTAGTTCTTCATAAATGTAACCCTTCTTAGACATATCATACCCAAAATATTTCTCCATTCCCTATGGAAGGGAAACATAAGAAAGACTAAGCCTAGATGCTTAGTGAGGGTAGGAGAGGGATATATCAATGTTCACTTAACCCTAAAATGAGCATAAGGGTATGATAAAATGTTTTTAACATTTGAAAATCATACCCAACATATCATAGATCATAATATTGAATTATGGAATAAATCTTGAAAGTTCATAAGACATGAATCATAAAGGAATCAAATAAGATGATCCATGATTGAATAACATCAGTATAAGAAATAAGTTTTTGGCATACGCATAATCATAAAAAATAATTTATTTAGATAAGTATCATAAAAAATAATATCATAGTGGATTGGGTTCACTCCCTAGTCTACCATATCATTAGTCAAGGTTCACTCATAATAATATCCTAGTGGATAAATTCCCTTACTGAACTAGGTTCACTCCCCATTCTAGTTCTCATTATCTCATGAGATATATATATTTACCAAATGCATTTTAGGTCTATATAACTCTAATACCACCCATCGCATAATTAAAATCATATATTTTTTTTGATACAAGATCATAAATCATTCATGATATATCATAACCCATGGAAAGGAAATGGGTTTCATAAAAATAACATCATCATAATCATAAACCACATATAGAAATAATAATGATGTTATCATTGGATCATATCCCCAGTAAAACATTAGTAACATAAAAAGATGTCATATTTTATAAAAAAATATATAAAATATTACTTATAATTTTTCATAAGGAAAATACTCTTTTCACTTTGAAATCACTTATTTAAAATCTAAAAAATTTAAAAATGTTAAAGAAAACATTTTCTTTTAAAAGAACCTTGGAAAATTTGAAATAAAGCTTCAAAACATTGAGAGTTCATGAAGGTGGGGAATTATATTTATGTCATGTATGTTAAAATAAATATTCCTTTCACATTTTCAGTAAAAATCTAAAAGTTCAACATCTAAAAAATGACAAGAATATTCATTTTAAACCATTTTTCAAAAATTAAATCATGCGTAAAAATGAATTTAAAAACATAGGATAATATTAAAAACATTCATGAATATATTTTTAGAAAAATGGATATTAAATGAAAAGGATTTTCTACCAGATATAAATAAATTTAGTTTTCCTTAAAATCAATATTTTAGTCTATTGAGTTCTTAAAGAGTATAAAATTAAATTAAAACCTGTAATCTATAGAAATAACCAAATTATAATAATTTTCATAATATTATTGAGAGGAAGATCATAAAATTTTATCTCTATAAATATAATCATAAATAATATTATCAAACAATGAGATTGTAATATAAAACCCTTACTGCTTTGTTAATCTATATATCAAAACCCCATGAAAGAGAAAACCTTATATGGATTTTTAAATCCCCATAATTTTCATTAAATCATCATAAAAAATCATGGGCATTTAATACACTACATAAAGGAAACAATTGGTGAATATGGCATAAGTTTCACAAAAATAAAAGTGAGATGAAAAACCCTTACCTTGAGTCCAAAATTTCTATGTATGCCCTTTAACACATGTATAATAAACATATATAAATTATTTAATTACTTAATAACATTTACTTAGTTTAATCCATTATTATTAAGCCAT
This sequence comes from Viscum album, assembly GCA_963277665.1. NCBI lineage: Eukaryota > Viridiplantae > Streptophyta > Magnoliopsida > Santalales > Viscaceae > Viscum > Viscum album. The sequence goes on along the minus strand of OY728146.1, from coordinate 1,976,720,910 downwards.
TTATTAAAATTATAAAACCTTTAAAATAAAATTCATAAAACAAACTCTTTTATAGATAAGATTTCTAAAAAAATGAAACCATTTTTCCTTTGCAAGAAAAGGTTTTTCAAACCATAAAATTATTTTACCTTAAAATAATTGTTTTTTCCTTCAAATATTAAAATAAAATTTTAAAATCATATCCCCTTACAAGAAATGGTTTTAGAAAATATAAATTTAATAAAATCATTTTTCTATTACCTCAATTTCATAGCTAAGTTGATTTCTCCCTATAGATAACTTCAACAAAATACTAGGATACTTTTTTATCTTCCCTTATTTGGATATTATCAACCTAAAAATACACACAAACTCTCTATCTCAATCTCTCTATCTTATTTTCAGTGTCTTTCTCATGAAACCGAGAACTGAGAACAAAGATGTGGGTTTTTTGGTAGGGAGTTTGTAAAGGCTTGTTTGGTTTCAAGCCAGAAGGGAGTGTTCTCCTTTTATATCTGAACATAAACTATATATAAAGATATAATTTTATAAGAAAGTTTCATGTATTTGTGTTGATTGGTCAGGTAAGATGATAAAATCACATTTAAAGGTGGTAATATTAAAATATCACTTCTTATTTTTATTTTATACTACACAACTCAGTACTGCATAGAAAGTATCTAAAAATAATTTAAAATAATATCTAAGATCATACTAATATTTTATAAGGATTCATATCCTATTTAATAATTCATAAGATTCAAAATGCAAGGCTTCATGGAGTTCAAGTTTCTATGGCTTACAGAGAAAACTGGATATTGTCACAAGGTCATCAGAGATAAAAAAAAGGTTTTATAAATATTGATGTGTCATGTTTCACTAATTTGGATCTTCTATTTCAATAAAAACATAATATAAATCTATATGATAATGAAATATTAAATATATATATATATATTCTTATATTTTATCTGGATAATTAATGTAAGGAAGAAGATTACGTGATGTAGTAGGTTAAATTTGAGAGTGGGAGCTTACCTTTTTATGGAATTTTAACGCACAGTTTAAACCTTATGTTAGTTTTTTTACCCTTATATAGCTTTAAAAAAAAATTCCCTTAAATAGGGTTTTTGAGACCCTTATATAGGCTCTCTTTTAGGAATACTTCCCTTACATATCTATATTGTAACCTTTACATGATATTTGAAACTAGACATTACATTTACATAGGGATAGGTGTATGCTTATGTGAGATTTGTGTTATAGTATTTACCATTATGTGATTTTATGTTACCATTATGTGTGTGTTTTTTACCCTTACATGAGGAGTAGGTTTCCCTTACGTAACCCATTGATAGAGCAGTTTACCCTTACGCAAGTGTTGAAGTACTTTTACATAGGTACCAGCAAGCCTTTACATAATATATAGAATAACCCACATACCTTTATGAAAGGTGAGGACTAGATTTAAGTGAGAATAAGGATCCTTTAGTTACCCTTATGAAAGTTTGAAGTGGTTGTGGTACCTTTACACAGGGCTTGTGAATACCCTTATGTAGGTGAGGCTTTGGGCAAGCTACCCTTACGTAGAAAGTACCACCTTTACACAAGGGCCATTTTACCCTTATTTCATAGTTGTGTGACCCTTATGCAGTGGTTCTAACATTTTTTTATCCTTAAAACCACCACCTTAACTTTATGTAGTTAAATAAAAATATTATGTACCCTTATTCATACCTTTAAAACAGGTGCTACTATAATGTAGGTTCATCGTTTTATTTGTAGTATATTTCAAACTATTAAATTCACTAATTATAATTATATTAAAATTATTATAATCTATTAATATTAATATAATTCATTTATTCATTATTAATATATATCTTATGTATCTTAAACAAGATTTTAATTTATCAACATTAATATTATTTCATGATATTAATTTATTGCTAAAATTTTCATTTATAATTTACTATAATTTATGATAGTATTCTTAACTAATCTATAATTAATATTATAAACTTTCATTTACATAATATAATTTTAAAAAATTATTTTTATCTTCTTATAATTATATTCACTTACCATTTTATTTATTATAATGAATTATTTTCATAATAAATGTTACACTGCTATTAAAATTTTAATATAATTGCATCTAATTAATATTTTTATAATAAGAGTATTTATATTCTTCAATAAATGTTATTTTACTATTAATAACATCTTATTTTCATCCAAAAGATATTAATTAACTTTATAACCAAAAATATATATTTAAAATTAAAAATATTATATTTATTTAATATTATGATATTAAATTCTCTCCCCGTTTAATAAACTACAACCTCACAATTTGAGCTTGATCTTAGTAATCAAGGGTTTTCCATTCAAAGATACCTTTTTCAAAATCTCACATCATAAAAAAGGTTAATAAAACTTATTCTTGAAAATAGGGGAAGGTAAATAAAAATTTCATATGGACATGGAGGAAAAAAATTAATATCTAAATAATGATATAAAGTGATAGAGAACATTTATCACAAGAAAGTGAATGATCATGAGAAAGTTAATGACCAGAAAACCATAAATCAATGAGGTGTTAAAAAGACCATTGATTCATTTAAAATGAATATAATAGGATAAATTTTATTTTTCAAGATGCTTTTCATTGATTTGGTGGATTCCTTTACCATCTAGAGTAAAAACATAAGGAAATATACTTACATGATAATTATAATTTAATCCTTTAATAAATTTCCACCATAATCTCATATTTTTTCTCTAAACAATGAATATTCAATATGAATTCTTCATGCATGAAGCACTAAAATTAACTTTTAATAGATCACATAATCTACAAAAGGATAACAATATATTCCTAAGTTATTTAAGCATTAAACAAAACAAAAATGGTTAGCATAAGGTAAGATAATATCCAAAATGTTTAAACCTTCATTTAAAAAAATGATACATTTTACTCCAAAATTTCCACAATAAAACCAAAGGTTCAACTTTGATAATTCTGTAAATAAATAACCTTATATACCAAATTACCTCAATAATATCAACATTAAATAATGTTTTAACCTTAAAGGTGATCTCATAACTTTCATCTCACATCTCCAAAAATTTAATTGTATTCTTCCCAATAAATATTTAATGTTAAATAAAATGTTAAACATAAGGGTTACATATTCCCCAAACAAATGAAACATCTCCCAAAAAATCATTAATCACCATGATAAATCACTATATAATCTTATAATGTAGTTAAATTCACCAAAATATCATAAATCAAATTTAGATACTAACTTGAAAGGTAATCTTTATTTTGACCATAAATATCTCCAAAAATATTTCCTTGTCAATGAATCACTTTTCAACCATAAAGATTATATATATCCCATTATCTAATAGACCATAATTAACTTAACATCAAATCATATACTAACCCAAATGGTTATTTAAACCTCCATGGAGTATTTTTATTAAAACCTTGTAAAAGTTTCAAATCACCTCAAAATCCTATCACTTAAAACCTTAAAGGGGGTATTTATTCCTTTCAACTTATGATCGGCCTTAAAATTATAAACCCATTATGTTACTCATAACTCTTAAGTTAAACTTTCATGAAAACATATATGATTCAAAAAATTAACACAATCACTATTCCTCAAATAAAATCATAGACTATTGAATATAGTCCATAAATCCAAAAATTAAATGAACTTTATCAAAGATAAACTAAATAAATTTTTCCTCAAATCACTGACCAATTTCAAGGTCACCAATACTATCCCATTTACTTCATCGATTTGAATCATCTCTTTATCCTGACTAAACATTATTACTTTACCACTAATTCACTTTTTTGGTTATCATTGCCTTTCAACATAAGTTTTCAAATCCTTAAATAAAAACGGTTGTGGAAAAATCCTTTGATTTTTAATGATTCTTTTATCTAAAATATAATTTATATAACACTTATAAAACATAATTATCAAATAGTAATAATAGACACTTCAATACTTTCACTTCAATAATTGGAATAGCATAGGTCTTTTATTTAGTCTAGGAGTTAACCCTTGGATTAGTGAATTGGCTTGGATAATTCCAATATTAACCACACCTAATACATTGAACTATAAATGGTACATTATAATGAACTTAATTTACCTCTATTGAATTTTACATGTTTCCCCATATATTACTCACCCTATTCCCTTCTATACCACACATAAAACATATTCTATTTCCTATGAGACATTTCCCTGAGTGTTTATTCCAACATACTTGACATGTAGGAAGCTGAATATTCTTCCCTCTATGGTCTTCCTAAACTCTATTTTTCTCTTATTAGACGTGTCAAGGAACTCTCCTAAATTAGTATTATTAATCATATAATGAGATAGATTATTATGCATAATCACAAGGTTATTCCTTCCAGCTCCCATTTCATTTGGTTTCTCATGAGGACAATCATTCCATTATCCATCACATTCTACATTAACATAAATCCTCCAGGTTTCATCCAATGACTAAAACCCAAAATTATTGTGTGAGCAATAATAGTCATATTAATGAATTCTATAATCAAGAAAATAATTAATAGGATTTCTAAATCATTAAACCTTCTTTTTAATCTATGAAACTGTAGGTTTAACCTATCCCATCCTTGGTTATAATCTAAACAAATCCTTCATAATGGTTTGTAATGTGAATTAACCTAATAATATACCTCAGTAGTGTCAACCTAGGTGAGAAATAAGGGAACACTCGCCATGCATGAGAATTATAGTCAAGATATACTCGACCAACTCTTTTTGGGGTTATTACTCTTAGATGAATTTGTTCTAAAACCATATACACTTGTAGTATCTAGACATGGATGTATTTATAGAAAAAACATAAAATTTCTACCTAACAAAAAATTTAGGGTTTCATAATATACTTATATTTATCCCAAAGGTTTTCATCAAAGTTATCTATTCCTAATCTCTAAAGATTGATTATACCATTCTCTGATACCAACTGTAGTGACCCATACTTTTCATACATAAATATTATTTCTTATTATATGAATATTCAATACATAACATTATGATTCATTTTATAATCATATAGGTATAGTGTCTTTGGAAACTTGGATACATAAATATCTCATACATAAGAGATCTAAATATTCTCCCATTGAGTTATTGGTAACTATAACCCTTATTAGACATATCATACTTACAATATTTCTTCATATCTTAAGGAAATAAAACATAAGAAAGGGTGATATATGATTCTAAAAATGGGTAAGAAAGGTAGATATCGATTATCACTTAATAATATCATGAGCATAAGGGTATGGGTGTAAGAACCCATGTTTTGGACCACGTGGTTTTTATGAGGGTTTTTAATTTTTAGAAACTACTAGATAAGTTAAATTTAAAATTGAGATTCAGAATGAATTTCTATGAGTTGGACCCTTTAAAAGTGATTTTATCGGCTTTGGGTAAAGGCTTGATGATTTCCCCAAATGGTTTGATGGGTTTCGGGAGTATCTAACCCAGAAAGGAGGGTTTTTAAGGACTTACAAAGGGTGTACGGTTTGTTTAAAACCATATAACCCATACCAGGTAACCGTGCAGCTTATTTTAGGTGGAAAGAGGAGGTCACATGGTCAGCATGCAGTTAGGCTAACCGTTTAGGATAGACCATGCGGGTGATTTTTTTAGACAAGGGGTTCTACACGGTTGGTGCACGATTTTCCAAACCATGCAGATTAAACCATGTGGAAAGGTCTGTTTGACATATTAAAAATTGTTTAAAAATGAAATTAATATAAAAAAGAAAACAAAATCACTCATCTCACCCCTCTCCCTCACTCTCACGATGCACAGGGGGCTCCCCCTTTGAAGTGAGATGCACCTCCTCACAAGTTCCCCTCTCTGTCTCTATTTTCTTTACTAATTCTACTAGATCTTGGTTTGATTATCCTCGGTATGGTTTTCTCCTCCCTATACTCTCTTTTTCGGTCCATTTCATGGCATATCCTTCATCCAATGGTGTGCGTTCAAAACCCTAGGATTGGGGTTAAATCTGGTTTTCATTTTTCTTCTGATTCTAGGTTGTGAAAAAGATGTCTTGGGACCCATTGGTCCATGTTCTGGAAATTGTTGCCGAATGTAACATGGTTTGTATTGTTTTTCTCCACCACCATTATTTTTTGGTAAGATCCTAAACCATTTTTCTATTTCTCACTTCCTATTTTAGTATCTTATGATGTTTATGGGTGTCGGGTGTGGTTGTAGTGAGTTTTCGTTCCTTTGGAAGGCTTGCAGGCATATATGAAGGTATATTTATGTGTGTGTGTGTGTGTGTCCCACATTTTTGTATTCCCTCATGGTGTGGGGAATACAGGAAAGGGGTTAAGGGAATACACAAATATATATGGATGTATATATACGCGAGTGGACGGTTGCTTGATTTAGAAAGCATCAAATGTCAAGCATTAGATTGGTATGGTTTTGTTAGCTAAAAATATAGTGAGTAGACTATTTGTGTTTCTCATCTTTTTAATGTGTGTTTTTATCTATGCTTTCCTTTTTAGAGGAAGCTATTGAAAGTAAATGGGCATGGGTTTCTTAGCTAGGAGATATATTGCCTCCTTTTCTTGATGACGCACTTGAGTTGGGTGGTTCTAATGTACTAAAAATGGATATATGGGTGGGTTAACCTATGTAGTATTATTGAGAGTAATTGGTTAATTGAGTAAGAATAATCAATAGGTTGGATTTAGTTGTTTAATCGGTCAATTAAACAGCAATGGGAAATTGAATCGGTAAACTCATAGAATATACTTAAATATGAAATGTCAACATGAGAGGGTTTGCTCGTTGGTTGACTTGTGATAATAAGGTAAATAGTGATACATGGGTGGGTATACCCATATGGCTTGTTTAAATGGAAATGGAACACATGAGTCGTATACTCATGTTGTGTGTGATAATCATGAGAGGGTAAACTCACCAAATGGTATGATGTGATGAATAGGTGGGTGGGTAAACCCATGGTTTATAACGAAATGGATGATATCGGTGGGTATACCCATATGCTATATTAAATGTGAAAAGGATGATATGAGTGGGTATACTTATATGGTAAAGGAATAGTAATTTGTCGTGTGAGTGGGAATACTCACATGGTTTTGAAATGGTTAAATTGTTATAAATGATTGAATGGTTGATAGATGTCATGGACTGTTCTCCATAGCTCTAGAATGAGATAGTGGATGCCTTGGGTTGACTATGCCCCTTGGGTCTTAATTCTGTGGGATACCTTGCTACCTATGGATCTTTCATGCTTGGACTCGCATAAGACATGTCGGTACACAAGCTCCTAGTACTCCAACCAGTTCCTAGACCGAGTTTCCATTGGGACACCCATGGGACTCGATGTGGATGCCTTGGACGAGTTCCTTGGATCCATCCCTTCATGGTCTATATTTCTATATAGATGCCTTGGTACATTACACCATTGATCTGGCCTTTTTTAGTCTACACTTATTTATACGGCACGGTCGTGAGGTATGTGATATGCTCGAATATGAAGCTTCTCAATGGTAAATTGTGATATGTGGTTATACGGAAAGGACGTGATGGTATGGAATATCTGGATGAATGGAAATGCCATATTTTTATTGGTTCATTACATATAGTAGTCTTGTTGTAGGATCTTGACTAACTTATGTAGGGATCCTTGAGGGGATATTTGGGTATCACTATTAGTGGTTACATGACATGGTCATTTGTTATTCATATTTACTACTTAGTGTTTACCTGCACACTGTGTGATTACATATTGCACATATTGGTTTGGGAAAGATGCCTAGGGTTTCGGCTTATTGAGATATTATCTCACACCCTTATCGGTTAACATTAGTTCCTGAGTAGAATATTCTTGTTTGCAGGGCTATGGATCCATGATTGTGCTATTTTCACTTGTACCTGAGAGTTAGGATCAAAGGACCGAGCTAGAGCTCGGGATACTCGTGGTGATTACCTTTTTTCTTTGCTGTCTTTATTTAATTCTTTCACTAAAGTGTAAAGCATGTTGTATTGTTTAATGCATTCAAATTATTTATCATCATCGGCATGAATACATTGTATAAACTAGTGTTGTCCATATTTCTATATTCAGTTGATATTAAAATTGTCTTTTGCTGCTTTAATTATTGCTTTATATTACTTTTATTGTTGTTTGATTTTTTCTATCTATTACTGTTGTGAGCCCTCAATATGAGGGTATAGTCTCCCCATTTACTACCTTTATACCATTGTTGTTATTATTCAGCCTTTGGCGTATGGGTATACGCGCTTAAGGTCATGTGGAGACCGGTCTGGCTACGGGTTTAGTGGTCAGTCGGGTCAGGACATTACAAAGTGGTATCAGAGGGTTTTTTTCTTTTGTCTTACTATTTTGGGCTAGTACATAGGAGACTAGGAATGTGTCGGCACTTGGTAGATGAATTTTCTTGGGAATTATCACCCCACGTATGGGAAATGACCAAGTGTCTAGGGTTGGGAATTTTTGTTATACTATTCGGTGTTATAGTTGATATGATTTCACCTTGGGTGACTAGTGTATTTTCTATTTCTTATTGATTTTATAATTTTTTAAATTTACCCATGGCCTGATATGGAAATTAGGTTTTATTAGATAAATCATATTAGGCACTTAGAAATTCACATGTCATTCATATTTCATGACATGTAGTTGCATTAGTGGGATGCATGTTGACTCTAGTTGTGTGCCTTGGGTGTAATGCCATGTTTGATCTGCTTTAGCATGCCTGGTTATATAACATGTTTAGATGATTATATTCCATGATTCTGTGTTATAGAATGTTTTATGTTACTTCTTATGATCACATGCTAGATATGTTTTGGTATATAAATGGTTTCATGGGAGAAATTTGTCGGTTTCATTTACGATGGGAGCCAGTTTCAATTATAAGGTGTATGGGTGCCTTATTACTAGAAAAAGGGTAACTTGTTTATTCGAACAATTGAAAAGGTGTTTCTAAAGTTAAAATTTTAAATGGAATTGGATGTCATTAATGGGATCCAAATTCCAGTGGTAAGTTATATGGTCGCCTTATTGATTGGTAGATAGACACCCATGTGACATAGTCATTGTATAACTATGGTGTGTTTTATAATGGTTATAAATGTAAAATTGTTGAGTTTTGATTTGAACTGGTGTAATGTGAAGGCTATCAAGTTTTGAACTTAAATGAATTGATTTGATTAAATGGGATCGAAATGCCACATGTAAAGTGTATGGGCACTTTATGTATTGGTAGACATCCACTCATATCACAAGACCGTTATGCGTGTGAGCATGTGATGTTGTGAAATGGTATGTTAATTTTCAAAATTCTCAAATGGACCCAAGTAGTTAATTTGGGGCATGTTTTTATGAAAATAACTATTATGTGGTTGCTTTCTGAAGAACCTGGGTTGAATAATTGGGACCCTCAGAGGTTTCTATTTGGTTAAAAAAAATTAGATGCTAAATTTCCTGTTTATGATAAAATTCCTTTCTACATTAAATGTTTAAAGAGGGAGTTTGTTATAACTTTCATGTTTTTCACGTGGGATTTTGTTTAAAAAAATTCCATGTTTTTTAAATGGTACTTATGGGTTTTTTTAAATCATTTCAAATGTTTAAGGTCAAAATTAATTAATGAATGGATTTAAATTGGAACATAAAGTGGTGTCCTTTTTTGAAACCTCATGGAGGGGTAGTTTTAAATGTTTCTTGTGGTATTCCTTGGAGAGTAAATGTGAGAATTATCCATATATTTTTTCTTTTGGCATTGGATTAAATGAAAAATGGGATTTTGAGCCTAGTGAAATGTGATTTTACTTGACTAAGAGGTAGGGTATATGTGTATGCTTCGTAAGGATCTAACACATGGTAGGTAGTACCCTTAGACCTTGAGATGCCTTGCTTCTACTGTAAACTTTTTGACATTGGTAATGTTTGGGTGTTGTTGTCCACAGTAGGACTTTTGGGTTTTAAAATACACCCTTGTTCATAGGGGTAGTCATTGTACCTTGGCTCTTGATGTGGGAATAAGCATCAAGAGATGATTTGTTCATCCGGTTAGACATGCCCCGGCTACGGTCAGTTTAGGAGTTCGTGTGAACATCTATTCACTTTAGTGATGGATGAATCAGTATGTCGTCATATGAGTAATGGTTGTTTGAGATGTTGTGTCATTTTATTTTTTGATCTTGGTGTTGTATGTGTTTACATACATGGTACCCATCAAGTGTTTATCAATGTAATGAACCAGTTTAGTTTGGTTTGACCATGGGTCCTTTGATGTTGATGGCGTTCTTGGGTTAACTCCAGAGTAGAGTGATTGGGTAATTAAGGAAACAATTTCTTCCCACTGATCATGAGGACCTTTTGGGACTTGGGTGTTTTGACATGCTGGTCGGCTTGATTTTTACTTTCATGCCAAATGTTTTAACATGGTGATCATAGTTCTTGGAATGTCACATGTTCGTTTTAGGTGTTTTGAGCTAGTGCGCTTTTGAGCGGCTGGTATTTTATTTCGATGACATGGAAAATCATAAGGTCGTTAGCATCACATTAGTAATGGTGTATGCCTTGGTGATTTCTTGACAGCATGATTTCTATGAGGTTGGCGGATTAATAAATCCTTTAGAAACTTGGTTAGTTTCAGAATAGTTTTTGTGGTAAAGATTGAAAGAACAAGAATGCCTTGGGTGGCGTAGGTATCGGGGTTTGTTTGATGATTTGTTGGTAGGTTAAGTTGGGATATTTTAAAGAGTCGAACATTAGTGGTTTGACTGATCTTCTTGGTTTACTCTTATTGTACTCTTTTGAATGAGATGAGCATGTCCCTTATCTTGACGTCATCCTGGATGCACTAGGAGAGTGTCAGTTATATGCCACACTAAATTTTAAAAGTTGTGGGGTTGTTTTGTGATCTATTTTTTGGTTTTACATAGGATGTGTGGTTATTTGGGTTATGTATTTATTCGTGATGAGGAACGATGGATTAAAATAGCATAGCGATGGATATTCTGGAAATGTCACTAGGAGTCAGGTGAGGACTTCGGTGCGGGTGCTTATGTTAGCTAGTGAATACCTTGGAGAGGAAGCCTTTGTGGTTATGTTTAGGATTAGTCGACCATATAAGATGGTCACCTTCATGAATTGTTATCTCTAGGTGGCTTCGTTTGTTTCCTTTTTCTTGTTGTATGCGGTTGGAGATGGAATCTTTTTAAGTACATGTCACCAGTTTAAGGGAGAGTCGAGTTTTTGGGTCGGTGATGTATTTTGAGAAAATTATGTGTGGATAGTTGTTGTTGGAAGATTGATATTTAACCTTTATTTTTATGAGGTCCCTTTTATGGCCTCGTATGTAATTGAGATCACCTAGTTAAAGGAATCACTTGAGAAGCATCACAAAAATGCTTAGGATGTATCTTTTTATGCAATTACAATAGTGGGAGGGCCATGGTATGGAATTGGTCATTAAATTATAATACCTTGGTGTAAAGAACCAATAGAAAATTAGATATAAATACTATGTTGAGGTCATGTCTCTAGTTTTGTGGGCTCGGCTATGTGTCATTTTGCTGTTTGGGTTGTATTTTGATATTTGTCTTGGGTTTTAAAGGATTAAGCGCCTTGGGTTGTGAATGTTTAAGGTGTATTTGGAATTTAGAAACACAACATGATCGTTTGAATGAAACCTCACAATCTCTTTGGGTTGTGTGAAGTTTTCATATTTCCTTAAAACTTATTGGGGATGAGAAGTTTTAAGGTGGGTAGATTTTAAGAACCAGTGTTTTGGATTGGGTGGTTTTATGAGGGGGTTTGAATTTTTTGAAACTACTGGATAAGATGAATTTATAAATGAGATTTAGAATGTAGTTCTGTGAGTTTAACCATTTAAAAGTGATATTAACAAACTTGGGTAAATTTATGATGAGTTTACCAGATGGTTTGATGGGTTTTAGGAGCATTAGACTGAGAAAGTAGGGGTTTTAAGGACCTGTAGAGGGTGCATAGTTTGTTTGAAACCGTGTGTCCCATAGAAGGTAACTGTGAAGATTATTTCAAGTGGAAAAAGGTGGTCACATGGTCTGTACACAATTAGACTAACCATGTGGGATAGACCATGTGAGGTGAGTTTCTTAGACATAGGGTTCCGCATGGTTGGCACATGATTTTGCAAACCATGCGGGTTAAACCGTGAGGACAGGTCTATTAAAAGAATTAAAAAAAATTAAATTAAATTAACTTAAAAATAAATCAAAATCACTCATCACACCCATCTCCCTTGCTAGCACGATGCATAGTGGGATCCCCCTTTGAGGTGTGATTCACCTCCTCACCGACTCCCCTCTTCAGCACTATTTTCTCCACTGATTCTGCTTGATCTTGGATCGATTATCCTAGGTATGGGTTTATCCTCCATCTTATCACCTTTTTCAACTTTTTTCCAGACTATTTGTCACCTTACGGTGTTCGGCTGAAACCCTAGGTTTGGGGTAAAATCCGTTTTTTATTTTTCTTCCAGTTCTAGGCTGTGCAAAGGATGTCTCAGGACCCATTGGTCCATGTTCTGGAAACTGTCGCCGAAGGCGGGATAGTTTGGATTGGTTCTCCCCACTTCCATCATTTTGGGGTAAGCTTATAAACCCTTTTTTGTTTTCACAGTTACTTTTTTAGTATCTTATGATGTTTATGGGTGTCGGTCACAGTTGTGGGGAGTTTTTATGCCTTTGGAAGGCTCATAGGCATATACGAAGGTATGAATGTGTGTGTGTGTGTGTTTCCTCCATGTTAGTATTCCCTCATGGAGAGGGGATTATGAGAAATGGTTTAAGGGTATACACAAATATATATATATATATGGATGTATATGCATGTGAGTGGATAGATTCTTGAGTTAGAAAGCATCAAATGTCAAGCATTGGCTTGGTTTTCTTAAGGTAGGGTCCTCAAACTTGCTTTAATTTAAAATTTCAATGGTTGTTTGTTTAATGCATTGGATAATTTGAACTAAAATTCTATAATGAACTACTTATTGTGTGTTCAATGGTTTTTTAGATTTCAAAATCATGTTTTTGAAATAAAACCCCTCAATTGTGTTGTGTTTCCTTCAAGCTAAAAATGTAGAGAGTAAACTATGTATGTTGATCATCTAATTGATGTGTGTTTTTTCTATGATTACTTAGTTAAAGGAAAATGTTGAAATTAAATGAGTATGGGTTGCTTAGATAGGATATGTATTACCTCTTTTTCTTGATGATGCACTTGAGTTGATCAGTTCTAATGAATTATAAAGGGATATATGGGTGGGTGAACCTATGTGGTATGATTGAGGGTAATTGGTTAATTGAGTGGGAATACTCAATAGGTTTTCTTGAGTTGTTTAAAGGGTTAATTAAACAACAATAGGAAACCAAGTGGGTAAACTCATAGAGTATACTTAAATATGAAATTTCAATATGAGAGGTTATGCTCATTGGTTGACTTGTGATAATATGGTAAATGGTGATATATGGGTGGGTATACCCATATGGATTGTTCAAATGGAAATGGAACACATGAGTGGTATACTCATGTTTTGTGTGATAATCATGAGTGGGAAAACACACCAAATGAAATTATGTGATGAATGGGTGGGAAAACCCATGGTTTATAATGAAATAGATGATATGGGTAGGTATACTTATATTCTATTTTAAATGTGAAATTAATGATATGAGTGGGTATACTCATATGGTAAATTAAATAATAATTGTTCATGTGAGTGGTCATACTCACATGGTTTTGAAATGGATAAATTGTGCGAAATGATTGAATGGTTGATAGATGCCATGGACTGCTCTCCATGGTTCTGGAACATGGTAGTGGATGCCTTAAGATGAATATGCACCTTAGGTCTTGATTATGTGGGATGTCTCGGGCCTTACTACCACATGGATCTGACTTGCTTGGACTCACGTAGGACATGTCGGTACACATGATCCTAGGACTCCAACCAGTTCCTAGACCAAATTTCTACTGGGATGCCCATGGGACTTGATGTGGATTCCTTGGATGAGTTCCTTGAATCTGACCCTCCATGGTACATATTTCTTATATGGATACCTTGGTACATGACACCTTGGATCCAACCCTTCTTGGTCTACACTTCTTTATATGGTATGACCATGAGGTATGTGATACCCATGAATATATGTCTTCACTATGGTAAATTGTGATATGTGGTTATATGGTAAGGCCATGATAGTATGACATGTTTGGATGAACAGAAAGGCCATGTTTTTATTTGTGTATTACTTATAGCTACCTTGTTATAGGAGCTTGAAAAACTTGTGAAAGGATCCTTGAGGGTCTATTTGTGTATCACTATTATTGGTTACATTCCATGGTCATTTATTATTCATATTTACTACTTAGTTTTTACCTGCACACTGCCTATTTACATATTGGTTTGGTCTTGATGCCTTGGGTTCCGGACTACTGAGATGTTATCTCACACCCTGCTCAAGTACCATTAGTACCTGAGTAGACTCTTCTTGATTGTAGGGATATGGATCTATGCTTGTGCTCTTTTCACTTGTACCCGGGAGTTAGGAGTAATGGTAGGGGTGTCCATGGCTCGAGTAGGGTCGAGTCGGAGGCGTTTCAGGGCCCGACTCGAACAAAAAAGTTCGGGTCAGGTCGGATCAGGTCACATGCTTCAGGAGCAGCTAACCCGAACCAACCCAACCCTTTGGGGTCGGGTTACCCATTGCATGCCCGAAGGACCCAACCCAACCCAACACATTATGGGTCGGGTCAATTCGGGTCATGTTATATGTGTAAACCCAACCCAACCCGAACCAAACCATCCCAACCCGACAGACCTGAACCAGCCACTCAGACCCAGCACCCCTAGACCCAACCCAATGGACCCCTACACTGACCAACCTGCTGCACATCCCTCCCCCAAACCTAACCTGATGGACCCCTGTTACCCCCCTGTACACCAGCCTGTTTGTACCCATCCCCCCTATAGACCAGCCTGCCCCCACCCCCCTCCCCCACCATGCCTCATCCTACCCCTCTCCCCCTACACATAAAACAAAACTCAGCCCCTCCCCCCTGCGCTGCACCCCCTACCCCCTCCCACCTGCACACCAGCCTCCCCCCTCCTACACCCCTACACAAAACCCCTCCCCCCTACACAAAAAACCCAACCCCCATCCCCCTACACCCCCTACCCCCCCTCCCCCCTACACACCAGTCTCCCCCCTCCTGTACCTCTACACAACACAACACCCTTCTCCCCCTACACACAAAACCCATCCCCCCTCCCCCCTGCACCCCCTGCCCCCTCCCCTCCTCCCTGCACACCAGCCTCCCCCCTCCTCTCCTGTACCCCTACACAACACCCCTCTGCCCCTACATTGCACCCCTGCACCCCTACACCAGCCTGCAGCAGCCTCCTTGCACCCCTGACCTTCCCCCCTGCACACACCACCCCCCTCCCCCCTGCACACTCCCCCTACAAACCAGCCAGCCTGCCCCCTCTCCCCCTCCTTGCACACCAGACCCAGCCTCCCCCCTGCACCCCTACACCACCAGCCTCCTTGCACTCATGCACCAGTCTGCCTGCCTCCACTGAACACACACTCCCCCTTGCAAACCAGCTACCCCCTACAAACTAGTCAGCCACCCCCTTCCCCCCCTGCCTGCACAACAGACCCCCCCCCCCCCCCCGCATCCCTGCACTGCACCATCCTTCCTCCCTCCCCCCTCCTGTACCCCTGCCACCCCCCCCCCCCCTCTACACACTCCCCCCCTTAAAGCAAACCAGTCTTCCCACCTTATCCCCCTACCTTCCTGCACACACCAAATCCAGCCTCCCCCTCCTCCCCTGCACCCTCCCCCCTGCACACACCACCCCCCCCCCCCCCCCGCACACACCAACCCCCCTCCCCCCCTGCACTACACCCCTACACACCTCCCCCCTCCCCTTGAAAACTAACATGACACCTCTCCCCCATGTCTACACACACTAAACCAACCCAGCATATCTTCCCCCTGCACCCCCTCCCACCATGCACACACCATCCTCCACCTTGCACACCCCCCATGCAAACCATCCCCCCCCCCCCATGTCTGCGTGCACACCATACCCAGCCATCCCCCCTGCACCAGCCTACCTCTCTCCCCAGACCAGACCCAACAATGAACACATGTAAGTTGTATCCAACCACACATATCTTAGACAAAATGAAAAGTAAAAAAAAGTAAAAATAAGATAATTCAATAAAAACTAAAAAATTGTATTTGTATTAAATGCATAATACTAAATATTAAATATGTTTTCTCTATAAAAATAATCATATAAATCTACTTCATAGTGAAGTCAATAACACCAATAAACATGGAGAAAACAAAAAATAGCATCTGATTAATCCAAAATTCCAATAAGGTATGGTTTTTAGATTAGGATTTAGAAGTTGAAATATTTAGAAAATGTGTAATAAATGCTATGTATAGGTAAGAAAACCTGTTGAAAAAAGAAATTAGCCACCATCCAAGAATCTGAGAGTAGAGACTCCACCATCTTACATCCTATATAATTTCAAAGTTTTTTATAATTTAATAACAAAATTAAGAGGTAAATAAAAAAGAAGAACAACCATGTTTACCTTACAAGTTAAGAATCAATCACCCAGATCAATTTCAGGAAACAGGTAATATAAAATTGGAAGCCTTTAAGGCTTACATATATATACAACAAACCTGAAAAAATCACCCATTACAACAAATATTTGTCTCAACAACCTTGTCATTTTAAGAAACAACTTAAAAAACACACAAGAAATGATGACATGAACCATTGCTCACTGGTGAGAAATTTTATCATTTTCCAAAATTTAGAAACAAATGACATGAAATTTCCATCCTTGTAAGTATGTAAAAGGTAAAATCATAAATTTATACCTTAATGAAGAGTGTTCCATCCATCATCCTTGTTTATTCTACTTTATATATTGATACTCTAATCATGAATTGTGTTGGATGATGGCATATCTTAAAAAAACACAAGAACAAGTTAGTATTTTAATTTTTCAAACAAATGTTTATAATTTCCAAATGAAAAATGATAAAAAAAACATAATATTTTTAATGGTACCTAATTCAATTGATTACACTTCTTCTAGTTGATTTTGAATGTTAACTGGTTTAGAATTTCTAAACCAATTTTGTGCACAAATTAATGCTTCAATGGTGTGGGTATTTAAACAACTACAAAACGGATCAAGGACTCAACCTCCTATACTAAAAGCGGACTCTGAAGATACTTTAGTTAAAGTAATTGCAAGAATATCTCTATTAATGCATGAGAGAACATGATATTTTCTTTCTTTTCCTTTCCACAAACTTAAAATATCAAATCCTTCAAAATCATCCTCACAATCATCAATCTCAAGATATCTCTCTAGTTCATTCCTCTATTGTGTCAATTGCCTTTTCCTTTTCTTCAATCTATATGCATCTTTCCATTTCTCATCATCCTCGCTATCAGTACTAGCATCATGAATATGTGACTCTTGATGAAAACTTGAATCACATTTATCAAAAATTGGAATGGCATATTTACATTTGTAAAACTCATGGAGATTATTCAGAACCTCTGTTAATTTATTGATCAACTTATTTTTGTCTTCTTCATCATCAAACAACATTTGAAAACTATCCCGAACACATTCCAATTTTTATCAGGGATCAAGAACAACTACCACAAGTAAGAGAGAATTAAAATTTGAACCAATACCCCAATACTTTTCCAACTTAAGATTCATTGCAATAGCCATTGCACTCACAGTAATATCATGACTCTTCATCCATTTCTTTATTTTTCTATATATGTCACAAAGAGTATGAAAGAAAGTGTGACATGTCACATGAATGGAACTATAAAACTCAACAGTGCTATAATAAATTTTTTTCTTAAGAACTTGAAAAATACACGACCATGCTCCCAATAATATATTGTAGGAGCCCCACCTTCACAGACAAGAGCACTCCTAAAATATTCATCCTCCTCAAGGAGAATAAATAATTTCTCATATTTCTCAGCAATATCCAACATAAAGTAACAAGAATTCCACATAGTAGGCACATTAAGAATTATGGATTGTTTAATAGGAATTTTTGACTCCTTGGCTATGCTCTTGAAAAGAGACAATCTTTAAGGTGAACTTCTCACAAATTTGCAGGAAACTCTGATTCTAGAAATTTATGTTGATATTTGTTTGATCCCATCACTAACAATAAGGTTTAAAATATGTGCACAACATCTCATATGCATATACTCTCCATTATGAATAGACCCATTCCAATCATTAACCCTACTCACCAAATAAATTATCGTTGTATTATTAGAACTAGAATTTTCCACGGTAACAGTATTAATCCTTTCAATCCTCCATTGTTTCAATGTCTGTTCTAATAATCGGCCAATTGTTTCCCCTTTATGATCCACAACAAGACAAAACCAGATGATTTTTTAATTTAATATCTAATTATCATTAATAAAATGTGCAGTCACACATATATAATTCATATTCTGAATTGAATTCCATGTGTCGGTTGTAAGACATACCATGTGCGAGAACATATCAAACATAGACTTCAATTTTTATTTCTCATCCAAATATAACTGCAAGAAATCCCTAGAAACTGTTTGTCTAGATGGAACTTGAAATTGAGGTTGAACAACTTCAATAAATTCTCTAAAACCTTGATTCTCAACATATTTTAATGATAACTCATCAATGATTGTCATTTTATCAAGAGCTATTCTGCACTCTTCTTGGTTAAAATGGGAAACTAAAATTTTAACCATCCCATCATCTTCATCTTCACACTTCTTTGTAAGACCAAGAGTGGTTTGACTCTTGTCAAGATTTTTGTGTGGATTTTTGTTGCACCTTATCAAATGCCTATTCAAATTACTAATTCCATGTTGGCCAGATGTGCAAGAATAATATTTTACACAATAATTACAAATATCCCTTCCATTTTTCTTATGAAAATTATCCCAAGCTTGAGAAATTCTGGAACTAGGAGGTTTATGAATTGTTACCTTATTATTAGGAGACCTCTTAGTACCCTCACTTTCTTCAACTGGTATGCAACTTCTCCCCCTCCTATTTCTATTGAATGTGTGGTTGGAGTAGGCTCCATCAGACTTTGGGTTCCTACGCCACCAACTGGAGGATTATAACTAATTATTTTATCACCACCTTCCATGAATCGCTAGCTAGCTGTTGTCATTGTCAGCTCATGGTACACACACCCCTGGTAGAATAAGGAGAATAAATTTTAAAACCAATATATGGATTTGAAATTACTAATACAAGGATAATCAATGATAAAATTTTGAAGAACAAATTTTTTTTAAATGATTATAAGGAACATCATTCCTTGATCCAAACATAACATGACATCTACTCAACAAAAAATAACCTCCTTCAGGAAGGGTGATTTGCATAGGCTGATATGTGGTAGTTGTTTCATGGAGGGTTCTTTATAGAGAACTTATTTCAAATATTTCTGCATGAATCAATCATTCCCCCATTTTTTGATCAATCCCACTATTATCATGACACCATATCCTATATGAAATGGGTGAATTTGGAGGTTCTATTTACCCTCTATTTCATTCTATCACCCCACAAATCATTCAAAATTCCTATGGTTATTTTTTGAGAAGTAATATAATACTAAATGAAAGGGATTTACTGCAAGTTATATGATTCACTAAAGTCATCCACCAGGTTTATATCAGTCCAAATGACCCCAATTGTACCTATATATAGTGATTGATACCCTTTCAAGGGAAATATTATTAGCACCACTAATTAAATGGGAAACATTTTTGAAATCCACTCTGTACATACCCTTAAATTAGAACCCTTTTATGGAATAATCATCCCTATAGTATGAATTTAAACTATATACAACAAGGAAAACATAATTTAAAATAACATGATAAAAAATAAATTTCTTACCACCAGACCAGACCCACGCGTAACAGCAGGCAGCAGGCAGGAGGAGGCGGTGACTTGAGCCAAGGGATTTCTCCCTAATCCCAAAGCCAATTTCTGAGAAGGTGTATTTTCATGGGAGGAGGCAAGAAAGGAGGCCTTTTCTGGGTGGGTTTGAAGGTGCGAAAGGAGGCAAGAGGTGAATGAAGGAGAAGAGAGAATAATAGAAGGAGAGGGGTTCGGGAAGCTCGGTGAAGGAAGAAGGAAGGAAGAGAGGGGGTTTCGTTCATCGCCCGTTGAAGGGTTTCCATCACCGCATGAGGGAAGGTAGGGGTCAAGTCAGGGAGAGACGAAGGAGGGTAGCAGCAGAGGGAGAGGCGAGTGAGATGAGATCATGAGGGAGGGAGGGAGATGCGACTCACAGAGCCATGGCCAAGTGAGAGATATATAGATAGGAATTGTTTTTAGGCCGTCACCCATCAGGTCACGTGTCGGGTTGGGTCTAAATGACTCCAACCCGAGACCCGACCCAACCCATGCATGGGTCGACCCATTATGAACCCAACCCGAGTTTTTTCCTGTGTAACCCAACACAACCTGATCCAACCTGGTCGGGTTAGGTCGAACATGTCGGGCTGGGTCGATTCTAGACACCCCTAAGTAAAGGACCGAGCTGAAGCTCGGGATGCTCATGGTGATTGCCTTTGGGATTTTCTGTCTTTATTTCATTATTGTAATGAAATGTAAAGCATGTTGTATTGTTTACTACTTTAAAATTATGTATCATCATCAGCATTCATGCATTGTATAAACTAGAATTTGCCGTATTTTTATATTCAATTGATATAACAACTGTCTTATACTGCTTTAATTATTTATTTATACTGCCTTTGATGTTGTTTGAGTTTTTCTGTCTTGTATTATTATGCACTCTGAATATGATGGTATAGTATCCCTACTAACTACCTTTACACCCTCTTTGCTAGTCGGCAGCCTCTGGTGTATGGGGAGATGTGCTTGAGGTCATGTGGTGATCGGTCCAGCAACTGATTTAGTGGTCAGTCGGGTTGGGACGTTACAATGAGAACATGAGTTTAACATTGGAAACCATACCCAACATATCATAGATCATAATCTTGAATCATGGAATAAATCTTGGTAGTTTATAGGACATGAATCATAAAGTAATCAAAGAACATGATCCATGAAAATATAAAATTAGAATAAGACATAAGTTTTTCAAATAAAAATAATCACATAAAATCATTTCTTTAGTTAAGGCTCGCTACTAACACTATCATAGTGGATTCGGTTCACTCCCCATTCCATCATATCCTTAGTCAAGGTTCACTCCCAAGACTATTGTGGTGGAAAATTCCATTTCTAAACTGGTTTCACTCCACATTTTAATCCTTATTATCTCATGATATATCCATCTTTACCTAATTAATTATAGGGATCTATAATTTTGGTCCCACCTATCACATATTTAAAATCATATATATGTGTTCCATAAGATTGTAAATCATTAATCATATATCATAACTCATGGAAAGGAAACAGTTTTAATAAAAATATCATCATCATAATCATAAACCATCCATATAAATAATAAGGATGTTATCATTATATCATATCCCCATAAAATATTAAGTAATGCCAAAAGATGTCATCTTAGATGAAATATAACTTTAAAAGATCACTTGGAATGTTTGTTGGTGAAAATACTCTTTTCACCTTAAAATAAATTATTAAAAATCTAAAAAATTTCCAAATGTTAAAGAAAAAATTTAATTTAAAAAGAACCTTGGAAACTTGTAAAGGAATCTTCAAAAATTGAATGGTTATGATGGTGGGAAATTTTGTTCTTGTCATGTATGTTATACCAAATATTCCTTTTACATTTTTTGGTAAAAATTAAAAATTACTTCATTCAAAAAATTAAAATAAGATTACTTTTAACCTATTTTATAAAAATTTAATCATGGGTAAAAATTATTTTAAGAAATCATAGTATAATGTTAAAAACATTCTTTAAAACATGTTTAGAAAACATATATATGGAAGAAAAAGGATTTTCTATCAAATAGAGAAATGAATTTGATTTTTTTTAAATCATTATTCCAATCTCTTAAGTTCTTAAATATGGGAAAATGAAAGGAAAAAATGTAATCTCTAGAAATAACCAAGGGAGAGTAGAAGTAGAAAGATTGAGGTATATTATAAAATTTAATCATTGAAAACTTAATCATAAGAAATCCTGGTAAGCAATGAGATTGTAATATAAAACCCTTACTACTTTAGTAATATCCATATCAAAACCTCATGAAATTGAGAACCTTATATGAATTTTTAAATCCCCATAATTTTCATGAAACCATTATAAAATATATTCATGTTTATTAAATACACTACACAAATAAAACAAGTGGTGAATATGGTATAAGCCTCACAAAAATAAAATTGATATAAGAAACCCTTACCTCGAGTATATACTTGTTGTGTATATCCTTTAACACCTATAAAATAAACTTATACCAATTATTTAATTCCTTAAGAAAATATTCTTTGTTTAAACCATCATCCTTAAACTATTTCTTGATATTAAAAAACCTTAAAATAAAATTCATAAAAAAATCCTTTACAAATAGAAGTTCAGAAATAAATCATTTTGAAAACATTTTTCCTTTGTAAGAAATGGTTTTTAAAACCATAAAATAATTTTACATTATAATAATGGTTTGGCCTTGAAATATTAAAACAAAAGTTTAAAATTATATACACCTAAAAGAAAGGGTTTTGTAAAATATAAATTTAATAAAATCATTTTTCTCATACCCCAATTACACAACTAAGTTGATTTCTCCCAAAGTATCGCTTCAATAGAATACTACGAATTTTCTTTAGATCCCTTTTTTGAATATTATTTTCCTAAAAATAGACTCCCTCTCTCAATAACTCTCTCTCTATATCTCTCTTATTTTCACATTCCTTCTCATAAAACTAAGATTTGAGATCAAAGACAAGGGTTTTTGGGTAGGGAGTTTGCATAGGATTGGTTGTTTTTCAACCATAAGGGAATGTTATCCTTTTATAACTAAACTTAAACTATATATGAAGAATGGAGTAAATAATACAGGTTCTTGTATCTATATTTATTGGTCATAGAAGATGATAAAATCAAATTTAAGTGTGATAATATAAAAAACCTCTTTTTGTTGGTATTTTATTCTATACCACCCAACACCGCACAAAAAGAATCTTTAAATAATTTAAAATAATATTCAAGATGATGCTAAGATTTTATAAGGATTAATATCCTATTTAATATTTCATAATCTTTTAAATATGAAGCTTTATGGAGGTTGTGCTTCTATGGATTACAAAGTAAGCTTGAAACTGTTACCAGGTCATGTGGAGATAAAAACAAGGTTTTATAAATGCTAATGTATCATGATTCACTAATATTGATCTTATATTTCAATAAAAATGGAATGTAAAACAATATTATAATGAAATATTATATATATATATATATATTATTCGATTTTATCTATATATTTCATTTGAGGAAGAAGACGACACAATGTGGTAGGTTAAATTTGAGGGTGAGTGTTGACCTTTGTGTGGAATTTTAAATCTGTGGTTAACCCTTATGTGTGGTTTTTTTACTCTCAAATAGATTCAAAACTTATAAATTTCCCTTACATGAGTTTTTGTATACCTTTAAGTGGGTTATGTTTTAGTCATACTACCCTTACATAGCTATATTATGTCCTTTAAATGAAATTTGAAACTAGAAATTGACTTTATGTGGGGATAGGTGTACCCTTACATGATATTTGAGTTACAAGATTTACCATTACATGAGGTTATTTTACCCTTATTTCAGGTTTCTTTACCCATATCTGATGAGTAGGTAACCCTTACATAACCTGTTGATAGAGTAGTTTACCCTTACGCAAGTGATAGAGTACTCTTACATAGGTACCAGCTAACTTGTACACAATATATTGAATAACCCACATACCTTTACGCAGGGCGAGTACTACCCTTATGCAATAAAAATGATCCCCAGTTCACCCATACACATGTTCAAAGTGTTCGTGTTACCTTTACATGAGGCATGTGAAGATCCTTTTGTTGGTGAGGCTTCAGGCTACCTACCCTTACATAGTGAGTCCTACCATTACATGAGGTCCATTTACCATTAGATCACGGTTTTTTTACCCTTATTCAATAGGGTTAACCTTTACATAACCTTAAAATCATTTTCTTTCATTTATGAAGTTAATGAAAAATATCTTGTACCCTTAAGTACCCCTTTAAAATAGGTGATATATTTACTTAGGTTCATCTTTTACACAAAGAATATTTATAAATATTAAATTCTATAATTATAATTCTATTAAAATTATTATAATCCATTAATATTAACATATTCTATTTATTCATTCTTAATATATTTCTTATGTATCTGAAATATAATTTTTAATTTATCAACAATAATATTATTTCATTATATTAATTTACTACTAAAATTTACATTTATCATTTACTATAATTTATCATAGTCTATCTAAATAATTCATAATTAATATTATAAAAATTCATTCACATAATATAATTTAAAATTTTATTTAGATCTAGTTATAATTATATTCACTTAACATTTTATTTATGGTAATGTTTTACTTTCTTAATAATTGTTATACTACTATTAAAATTTTAATATACATTCATAAAATTAATATTTTAATAAAAAATATAATTTATATTCTTCAATAAATATTATTTAACTATTAATAAATTATTATATTCATCCTAAAGATATTAATTAACTTTATATACATAAAAATTTATTTAATAGTAAACAAATTATACTTACTAAATATCGGAATGTTACACATTCTTGGTATTCTAAGTGGTAGTGAAAAGGAACATAGTGATTTGCGTCATTCATTTTGGATCATAACAATAAGTTCTCTTATTATCTCTACATTATTGAGAGGTAGGATAGGGTATTTTTGCTCCACGGGGCTTTATAGAATTCTAGAGATCTTTCTGTTGTGCACAACAAACAACATCCTAACAAAAGTGATATATTTTTCTTCATATACTTAGGCTTAAACATAGATAATTGTATGAAATCCCTTGTCATTATATTTAATATATGTAATATCCCGTGTTAAATAATAATAAAAATATTATTATAATACCCCTTGACATGTGATTATTTAAATATTATTTCTTAAATAAATTAATTAATATTAATTAAAAAGATATTAAATAAAATATATCATTTTCATCAAACCATTATCTCAACCCATTAATCATTCATGGAATTTATTGGTCTAGGAATAATAAAATATTTATTTAAATAAATATTATTTTTTCAATAAATAAATAACATATTCACTAAATTTGTGAATAAATATTTTTTTTAATATTCACATAAAAAAATAAATATTTATATATTAATTTATTAACTAAATTAGTGAATAAATATTTATTTTTTTATTACCTTGAGAATATTAAACAACCTATGAAATTTAATTCACATATTATAAACTCAAATATCTCATTATTGAATTTATGAAATCAACTTTAATTGAATAATTAATGTTTCAAAAGTCTAGAATAATATTTATTCTCACTATTAAATTATATAAAATTTAATGATATCCTAGATAAACTTAGTGTGTGACCCTCTCGACCTATTTCTCTACAACAATAGGTGAATTTACCAAAAGTACAATATCAATGTATAACAACACATTAAGACACCCATGGATAAAAAAGTAGTACATTTTTTTTAAAGTTTGGGGTTGAATCCTCATTTTATTATTAAAGAAAATACCTATTTTTGTCTGGGTAGAGTAAGACCCATTACATAGCCCGAAGGCCCAAGGACAAGTGGCCTAAATACAAGGCTTCAAAGCCCATTTTTTTGCCCAAATGGCCCTTTGGTGAATTATACTGCTATAGTACTCAAACTGTTATAGTACCGTCGCCACCACAGTTCTTGCTACAGTGCCTCCACCACTATAGTGTCTCTGCTATTACAGTACTACTACAGTATCTTTCTAGAGTAACCCGAAAATTTGTCCCTGCCTGGATTCGATGTCGGGTCTTTTGGATGCCAAGCAGAAGCCTATACCACTTGGTTACAGGCTCTTTGTCCCCATGGATAAATAAGTTAATGTTATAATAAAAATAATGTTCTTATGAATTTTTTTATGTAATATAATCCCTCGTTTACTGATGTCTCATCAAGCCATATGCATACTCATGTCATCACCCTATATGCTCGATTTATCTTTATTTAACTTTCTAAAATGAACTCATTGATGTACTACCATGGACATAAATTTAATAAAACTTCCCCATTTTAATTAAAGGGACAAAGATATATTTTTCATTAATATTTAATGGAAAAACATTTCTTGACTTATTCAATTGATGTCATATCACTTATGACATCCAAAATAAATGCTACCTCGCCACAAGCATATATTGTCCTGATTTTCATCCATACATAAAATTACATCAATCATGATATATATTAATATTAATTTAAAGCCTAAGTACTAATACACATACTCATAGATAAGAATATATAATTAAATATACACATGTAGAATTCATATTGGTGGGTGTAACGTCCCCCGATCCGGGACTCTCTTGTGTGGCCAAAATAGTTTGGTTACTGGACCTCAACCACACGTCCCCATATATTAGAGGCTTCCAAATAGAAGTGGGGTTGTAGAGAACATAGTGGGGAGACTATACCCCTTGGTATAGAGTTATAATACAGTATAAATAAATAAATAAAACAGAGTAAGGAAAATAGCGGAAACAGTACATCATAGTAGATAAAAAACAATAAAATTCAACTGAATAATCCAATAATAAATAAATTATAATGTAATGATAGGTTGGAATGTATCTAAATGTAAAATTAAAAGTAATAAAGATTATGACAAAAATAAAATCAAAAGACCCCAGTCTCGAACCCCATTTCAATCCTATCTCTAAGCTCCAACCCATCTAGCAAGTAACAATCAATAATAAGGTCATTTTTTCTTATCCAAGCCCACATCCATGTAATCTTCTCGGGTACCAAATGGTGGTCTGAATAGGTTGTGATTAAAGCTCAATAGGTCAACGCTATTGTGTCTAAACAAAACCAGTCTGATAACAAGTACTTGCAAGAAATCAATAATCAGGATTATTAATTAATCAACTAATACAATACCAAAATCAACCTCCTTTGGAACCATGCGGGAATATCTCTAACCATGTTTTACAACCATTCCAAATATAACCACAATTTTATGGCATGATAACATAGCCAGGTCAATCCCAATAATCATTACATCATAACCTGGCCAAGCCCTTTATATAATCATTTTAGCATAACCGCTTCAAAGCCTTTATATAATCATTTTATCATCACTAAGAAAATCACTTTATATAAGAATTTCAAAATCACCAAGAAAACCCCTTTATATAATTATTTCATCATGACCGAACAAATCCCTTTATATAATCAATTCAGCATCACTAGGAAAATCCATTTATATAATCATTTTAGTATAAATCACTACACAAGTCATAACAAAAAGAGTAACACGACATAATATCATAATCCATAATGGTTAATTCAGTTAATTACCATTTGTCTTTCAATTACCCATTCATTCATTAAATTATATCTTAATCCAGTTTCATGCTAGTGTACACACCCATATCATATCATATATCACTATTAATCTTAATAATCAATTAATCCATTTTCCAAGGTAAATCTATCATAAGAAATATAGAATCCCGCCTTTTTATTACATAACTTTTCATTACATTTTAGAAACAGAGTATCTTTAAAGTCTAGTGTCTTGGAAATCAGGAACATAATACAAGAAAAACAACATAAAACAATCTTATAATCCACTTTTAAGACATCATCATAAGTTCATCCAAAGTACAATTACTGCATCTCATAACCTGGAGACATGCATTCAAAGGAAAGGGTGAGCAGAAGGCCCAGTAAGGGTAAACGAGGGAATCAGTTTACTTGTGACATCAATAAGAACTTTAATAAAAACATAAGGACATGAGAAAAAGAGGTTTAGAAATATCATAATAAAAATAAATTGAATAATAACTTGAATATGTGGCTAAAAAATTTCATTTATACATTCATGAACATATCACCAAGGTTTATCCCCTCGGTGTCATAAAAATTACCAAGGTTATCCCCCAAGGTATCGTGAAACTTGTCATCTCTAGAGATTAATTTTTTACCCAATGAATTGGAGCACTATCAGGGAGCACCCTTAATATGTCTTTACTTTCATGTGATCTACATATATCATAATCAAACATTTCATAAATAACCCATATATAAAAAAAGAAATGGGTTCATTTCAAAATCATGACGTCTAAAAGTTCTTAAAAATAAGATCATTATTTCATTTTAACCCATGGAAGGGAGTGAGGGTTATATGTATGTAAATTCCAGAATAAAATATATCATATTTATATATTTATTAACACCCATAGAAATGAAATAGGTCTCGTTATTCACATAAATAAAACAAGAGAATTTCTTCAGAGAAAGAGATAGAATTTTTGAAACGAAATTTCTACAGCATAATGGCTATATAATATGGCTTTAAAAACATTGAAAAGAGAGGGGACAAGGGTAAACCACTCATAAATAATTCATAATAAATTATAAATTCATAATAACATGGAGATAAGAACATGGTATGGAAATTATAATGACATACCACAAGAAAAGGAAACTTGAAAGGAAAGAGAAGATGCGATTTCTTTTACGAGAAATTCGGCAGCCTAACAACATCACTTAAAAATTCAGAAAAAAAATGATGAGAGAATAAAGGGTCTCTCATCATTTGGACATGAAATGGATAGTAATAAGAACATATAAAAACATACCCTCAATATAAAGATATTGAAAATATAAGACACAACATAAAGGAAGTCATGAAATTAAAAGAGGAGGGTGAAAGGATCCCTTACCTTGAAGTGTAACATTGAAAGCTTGAAGTTTGGGACCTTGGGAGGCTTTAGTGAACCTTGGGAGGACTCCTTGGTAGGTAAGGAGACTAGAACTTAGATGAGGATGATTTTTGGAATGAAATTAATGAGGGAAATGTCTTGGTATTTATAGGAAAAGTGAGTGAATAAATTATTAATTTCTGAGGGACACCTCATCGGTGGTATTTGCAAAACAATGGTCTTGCCCATGGAATTGGACACTTGGGAAACCTCATTGAATATATCACTATTCATAAGTCTACCAGAAATATTACATCATTATTACATCATTAATTATGTCATTAAACACCCGAAACTCAAAACTGCATTTTTTACTATTCACTGAAAATTCAATTATTTCAGAAAAATCCCTAAAATTTACCCAAACCAAATATCGATGCTCTGAATTCAAAAATGATTTCCATTTTATAAAAATATTTTTTTAAATATTTTTAATTTAATTTTTAAATAAAGTCATTATTTATCCCAAAAATACAACTTTAAAACTATAACTCATTTTGTAACACCTTAAAAGAGTAATCAAGGTCCCATAAAATTATCGAATAACTATAAGACAATAAAGTAACAATTTATGATTCAATTTTATGAAAATATATTTCCATTTTAAATTATTAAATTAATTATTAAATTAAAAATAAAATATTTATGACATACAAAAATACCAAAACTTAAACTATGATCGTTTTTTCACTTTTAAGATGTCTAATATGTATTTATACATTCATGGGTGAAGTTTATAATTCTTTTTGTCAAATTACTATTCATTACTATTCATATGGGGTATGTTACTATTCCTACTTTACTATTCACTAAAAACCAAGTTGATCTTATTAGACTCTAAATTTCTTACTACACACAACTGTAGAAAACCATTTCTTGAAAATCAGTTCACATTATTAATTATTTAATGAATACAAAAACATTTTAAAATACCCATTTTTTCCTAAATTCATCAATAATACACATCCTATATTTATCTGGATATTTGAAATTCCCAAACCTTTCCATAATAATAAATAGAAATTTATTTATATAAAAGGATTACACAAAGCAGTTAAGGTCTCATTACATCGACCCTTATAACACCAGCATTGGACCTAAGTGTAAGGTGTGCTATGGTGATAGAATCTTGGGGTGGCTCGGACAACATTACCCGAGTGGTGATTTTTATCAGCCTGAACATCTCCCTTAGGCGATTCTATTCAAGCTTCATACATTGAAGTTCGGCTTGGGCTTGGTCTAGAGTAAAGCTCAGTGATGCTACCTCCTTCCCAAGCTCCGATAGATGGACTTCATATGGCTCGAGTCTACTGGATGAGGCCATTCAATCTTCTTTCTGTATTAATTAACCAAGATAACCATATTTATAAAAACACAACGTTAAGATTGTAGTTTCCAACGGTCATATTGACCAACGGTCATATAACAGTCGAAACCCAACAGTCTCATTTTAATTATACCCACTTTATTAATTAAAGGGTATAATTTTGTTGAGTATACATTAAAATAACACACAAAATTAGAAACAAATATAATTAAAAATTTCAGGTCGTTACATTCTTTTCCCCTTAAGAAATTTCTTCCCTGAAATTTTTAACTTGTACCCTCAGAAGAGAAAAGGTGTGGGTACTTCTGTCTCATGGACTCTTCCGATTCCCACGTGGCTTCTTCACATTTGTGGTTCCTCCATAACACCTTAACAAGGTGGGTAGTCTTGTTGCATAGAACTTTGTCTCTACGATCCATGATCTCCACCGACTACTCCTCATAAGAGATTTCATATTCCAGTTATACCACCTCTAGATTTATTACACGTGAAGGGTCAGTTATGTAGTTCCTCAAGAGGAATACGTGGAAGATATCATGAACTTGTGCTAGATTTGGAGGAAGTACAAGCTGATAGGACACTTCTCCCACATGATTAAGGATTTCATAGGGGCCAATGTACCTAGGGATGAGGTTCCCTTTCTTCCCAAACCTTATGAATCTCTTCCAATGTGAAATCTGAAGAAAGAATTTGTCACCAACATCAAACTCCAAGTCCCTTTGACGGTTGTCAGCATAGCTCTTTTGCCGACTCTGAGAATCCTTAATGTGTTGTTGGATGGAATGGACCATTTTTGTCATCTCTTGCACAAGATCAGGCCCAAGAAGCCTTCTCTCACCAGCTTCGTCACAACATGTAGGATTTCTACATCGCTTCTCATAAAGAGATTCATAGGGTGCCATTTTAATGCTTGAGTATAAGTTGTTGTTGTAAGAGAACTCAACTAAAGAGAGATATTGATCCCATCAACCTTTAAATTCCATTGAGCAAGTTCTCAGCATGTCCTCAAGTGTTTGAATAGTCCTTTCAGATTGGCCATCAGTTTGGGGGTGATAGGCCGTACGGAAATTCAATTCAGTGCTCAGAGCTTGTTGAAGACTTCTCCACAATTTTGATGTGAACCTTGGATCATGATCAGATACGATAGAAAGGGGAACTCCATGCATCCTTACCACTTCCTTCACGTAAATCATGGCAAGTTGATCAAGAGAGAAATCTTCCCTAATGGAGATAAAATGGGAATTCTTGGTGAGACGGTCCACAATAACCGATATCGCATTATTTTCTTTGGAAGCTCTCGGGAGACCAGTGATAAAGTCCATAGTGATATTGCCCCACTTCCATGCTGGTATGGGTAGTGGTTACAATACCCCTTTAGGAATTTGTCACTCTTCCTTCACTTGCTGACATACTAAGCACCATGAAGTGTAGTCAGCAATCTCCCTTTTCATATTATCCCACCAATAATGATCACAAAGGTCCCTATACATTTTTGTGCTACCAGGATGTATAGAGAAAGTATAGCTATGAGATTTATCCATCAGGTCCTTATTTATTTCCAGAATAGATGAAACACATAGTCTTGTATGAAATTTTAGTACACCTTCTTAATCATTATTGAACTCAAGAAACTTCCCATACTTCAAAGCCTCAAACTTCTTCTGTAACAAAGGATCTTCTTTATGATCTTTTTTGATCTTCTCTAGTAGTAACGGTTGAGAAATAATTTGGGTTAGGTTTGATGATGTCACTTCCCTTATAATTCCCATGTCTAGATTTACTAGGTGATTGATCAAAGGATCTCTTTGAATCCTCATCATGAACAGAAAAACTGGGTCTTTCCTGCTTAATGCATCAGTGACTTTGTTTTCTCTTCCAAGATAATAATGGATTGAACAATAATAGTCTTTAAGGAGTTCCAACCATCTCCTTTGTCTCATTGTAAATTACTTTTCTATGAAAATATAATTCAAAATTTGATGGTTAGTGTATATATCACATTTCTCCCCATAAAGATAGTGCTTCCATATCTTCAGAGCAAAAACAACCACATCTATCTCTAGATCATGCGTAGGATAGTTCTAATCATGAGTCTTAAACTGTCGAGATGAAAAAGTAATGACATTGTCATTTTTCATGAGGACGCACCCAAGACCTTTTAGAGATGCATCGCTAAAAATAACAAATCCTTCTCCACATGAGGGCAGAGTTAACAGAGGTGCAGTAACCAATCTCTTCTTCAGCTCTTGGAAACTTTCCTCACACTCCTTTGTCCAGATGAACTTGACCCCTTTTCGAGTTAACTTGTTTAATAGATTAGAAAGTCGTGAAAAGTTTTTCACAAACCTCCTATAATATCCCTATAATCCAAGGAAACTACGAATCTTAATTATTTTTGTAGGTTGAGGCCACTCCTCTACAACTTTTGTCTTTGCAGGGTCAATTACGATTCCTTCATTGGTAACAATGTGCCCCAAGAAAGAAAATTGTTGTAACCAGAATTCCAATTTACTAAACTTTCCAAAAAGCCCCTCCTTCTATAGAGTTTTCAAAGTTACCCTTAAATGATCCTCATGCTCCTCAAGAATTTTGGAATATATCATAATATCATCAATAAAAACTACCACAAAGTTATCAAGGTATTCTTTAAAGACTCTATTCATAAAATCCATAAAAATAGCAGGTGCATTAGTCAGTCCGAAGGGCATAAAAACAAACTCATAATGTTCATATCTTGATTGGAAGGCAGTTTTTTGGAATATATTCTTTTTTAACCTTCAATTGATGATAACTAGATCAAAGATCAATCTTAGAGAAGAATTTAGCCCCACGAAGTTGGTTAAATAAGTCATAAATTCTTGGAAGAGGGTATTTGTTCTTTACTGTGATCCCATTCAGTTCTCTATAATAAATGAAAAGCCGCATTGATCCATCCTTCCTCTTCACAAAGAGAACAAGTTCTCTCCAAGGAGACACACTTGTGCGGATAAACCCCTTCTCCAAAAGATCATGGAGCTGTTTATTTAATTCCTCTAGCTCCACATTTTCCATCATATATGGGGTCTTTGATATTGGATGAGATCCAGGTATGAGTTCAATGGAGAACTATACCTCTCTTTCTGAGGGATGTTCAGGAAACTCCTCAAGAAATACCTCAATGTATTCCTGGACGATGGGTACATTTTCTATCCTCAAACTCTCATTTCCTTGTTCTTCTTCACCGATCAATTCCATAAAGAAGGATTTATGAGGTTCTTCTAGACAAATATCGGGTTGAGATATCTCTCCTTGGAAGATAACTATAGGTTTTCCATTTAAGACTACTGATATTTCCTTACTTATTCGTTTGATCTTAGCATTATATTTTGAGAGCCAGTCCATCCCTAGTATAATGTCGAATTCCATCATGGGAATGACTTCTAGATTTTTGATAATATTGTGCTCACCAAAGTAAATAATAGAGTTTCTAAACACTGATGATTCTTGGATAATCTCAATAGGATTCTTGACTAATAAATCTACTTTTAGAAACTCAGGAGTTGATTCTAAATTCTTTGCAAACTTGGAGGAAATAAAGGAATGCGTAGAACTAGAATCAAACAAAGTACTTGATAGCTTTGAGAGAACAACAAGTGTACCTGCTACCACATCATTTGGAGCTTCAACTTCATCTATCATGATAGAAAAAACACGACCTTTATCCCTTGGCCTTTGCTGAGGTTGATGGTGGTTCCCCTCCACTTCCCTCAGATTTGGACAGTGATTGGCAATGTGCCCAAGTTTTCCACACATAAAGCACTGGTCATCAGGTAGGGCATGTACCATCTTTCCCTTGTCGTTAGTGTTTTTAAGTTGATGTTTCACCTCACTATGACAATTCCTCGCAATATGGCCATCTCTTCCACACTTGTATCATTTCCCTCTCCCGAGAAGTCAGTTCCCTGAATGCTTCTTCCCACATTTATTACACGTGGGCAGTTGCACTTGCTTACCTCCTCTTCCTTGATCAAATCTCCTCCCTAGGCTTGGCTCCGTTGGTCTCTTTTTTTCGTTGTATTTATGAGACCACTACGTCTCACCAAACTCTAGTTAAACTTTCATCACACTCCGCATGATCTCCTCATAGCTATCATAGTCTCGATTGGCTAGATTCTTCCGTAGATGAAGTCTCAGTCCACTGAAGAATCTATCAACCTTACCATTTGGATCCATGACAAAGCTAGAGGTATATCATGAAAGTTGGGTGAATTTCATCTCATAGCTTCCGAAAGATTCATTCTCCTTCTGCTTCATCTCGAGAAACTCCCTCTCTATTATTGTTCTCATGGAACGAGGGAAATACTTACTGAAGAAGATCCCTTTGAACTATCATAACTACATAGCTTCAACTTCCACTCTTTGCCTCATGTTTTTAATCATCTCCCACCACTGATCACCTTCTCCTTCTAAGTGATAGACATCCGGGGTGACCTTCTCTTGCTCTAAACAACGGAGCACAGAAAAGATCTTCTCAATAGAGCTGATCCACTACTCAGAAATCAATGGGTCAGTCGATCCACTGAAGGTTGGTGGTCATTGATGCATAAAGGACTCAACATAATGTTGTTCCCTTCGTGGAAAGATCGGTCTCTTAGCTTGATTCAAGTTATTTCCCATAACTTGAGTCATTTGGTTCATCATTCTCATGAATGTTTCTATTCCGGCTTCCATCGGAGGGTCGTCAGCGCATGGTCCATTGCAGTCACCATTTTCACGGTTCCTCCTATTGCCCGCCATTTCTAAAAGAATAAAACCTTAGTGACAAACGTATTTCATTTACGAATCTTTTAACTATAAGGGATTTTATGTCTTAAAACTTCATGTTTCGACAATTACATTTCTCTATAAATCCTTCATAATGATTCATAAAAAGCTAATGATTAACTTGACATATCCCCTGGGAGTGTCGTAACCAACAGTGCAGCAAGGCCCGTTTTCGTGCACCAGTTTCCGTTCGAGTCCAACTCAAAGCGGTGTTTTCGGGTTTTACCCCTATGTACATCTGTGCCAGAGTCGCCTCTACCTACTCGTATCCAGTCAAGGATGTATTTTTTCGATAAACCACTTATTCAATATTCACCAAAATACTGGGAAGTTTTCCTATATTTAAATTTTTCTATAGGGTTATTCCTAAATATTTCATATCTTAATTACCATAAATAACTAAACTATCCTTTGATACCAACTATGGAATCCCTCCTTTTTATTACATAACTTTTCATTACATTTTACAAACAGGGGATCTTTAAAGTCTAGTATCTTGGAAATTAGGAACATAATACAAGAAAAAAAAACATAAAAAAATCTTATAATTCACTTTTAAGGCTTCATCATAAGTTTATCCTAAGTACAATTACTGCATCTCATAACCTGGAGACATACATTCAAATGAAATGGTGAGAAGAAGGCCCAATAAGGGTAAACAAGGGAATCAGTTTAGTTGTGACATCAATAAGAACATGAATAAAAACATAAGGACAAGAGAAATGGAAGTTTAGGAATATAATAATAAAAAAACTTGAATAATAACTTGAATATGTGTCTATAACATTTAATTTATACATTCATGAATATATCACCAAGATTTATCCCCTGGGTGTCATAAAAATTACCAAGGTTATTCACCAAGGTATCGTGAAACTTGTCATCTCTAGAGATTAATTATTTAACCAATGCATTGGAGCACTATCAGGGCGCACCCTTAAAATTTATTTACTTTAATGTGATCCACATAGATCATAATCAAACATTTCATAAATAACCCATAGATAATAAAAGAAATGGGTTCATTTCAAAATCATTATGTTTAAAAGTTCATAAAAATAAGATCATTATGTCATTTTAACCCATGGAAGGGAGTGAGGGTTATATGTATGTTAATTCAAGAATCAAATATATCATATTTATTTTTTTATGAACACCCATAGAAATGAAATAGGTCTGGGTATTCACATAAATAAAACAAGAGAATTTATTGAGAGAAAGAGATAGAAATTTTGAGACGAAATTTCTGCAGCATAATGGCTATATAATATGGTTTTAGAAAACACTGAAAAGAGAGGGGAAAAGGGTCACACACTAATAAATAATTCATAATAAATTATAAATTAATAATAAAATAGAGATAAGAACATGGTATAGAAATTTTAATGACATACACAAGAAAAGGAAACTTGAAAGGAAAGAGAAGATGTGATTTCTTTTACGAGAAATTCGGCAGCCTAACAGCGTTACATAAAAATTCAGAAAACAAATTGATGAGAGAAGAAAGGGTATATCATCATTTGTACATGAAATGGACAGTAATAAGAACATATAAGAACATACCCTCAACATAAATATATGTAAAATATAAGACATAACATAAAGGAAGTCATGAATTAAAAGAGGAGGGTGAAAGGATCCCTTACCTTGAAGTGTAACTTCGAAAGCTTGAAGGTTAGGACCTTGGGAGGCTTGAGGGAACCTTGGGAGGACTACTTGGGAGGTAAGGATACCATAACTTCATTGAGGATGATTTTTGGAATGAAATGAATGAGGGAAATGGCTTGGTATTTATAGGAAAAGTGAGTGAATAAATTATTAATTTCCAAGGGACACCTCATCGGTGGTATTTGAAAAACCATGGGCTTTCCCATGGTATTGCCCACATGGGACACCTCATAGCATATATCACTATTCATAAGTCTACCAGAAATATTACATCATTATTACATCATTAATGATGTCATTAAACACCTGAAACTCAAAACTGCATATTTACTATTCACCAAAAATTCAACTATTTCAGAAAAATCCCTAAAATTCACCCTAACCAAATATCGATGCTCTGAATTAAAAAATAAATTCCATTTTATAAAAATATTTTTCTAAATATTTTTAATTTAATTTTTAAATAAAATCATTATTTATCCCAAAAATACAGCTTTAAAACTATAACTCATTTTGTAACACCTTAAAAGAGTAATCAAGGTCCCATAAAATTATCAAATAACTATAAGACAATAAAGTAACAATTTATGATTAAATTTTATGAAAATAAATTTCCATTTTAAATTATTAAATTAATTATAAAATTGAAAATAAAATATTTATGACATACAAAAATACCAAAACTTAAACTATGATCGTTTTTTCATTTTTAAGATGTCTAAAATGTATTTATACATTCATGGGTGAAGTTTATATTTTTTTGGTCAAATTACTATTCATTACTATTCATATGGGTATGTTACTATTCTTACTTTACTATTCAAAAAAAACCAAGTTGATCTTATTAGACTCCAAATTTCTTACTGAACACAATTGTAGAAGACCATTTCTTGAAAATTGTTTCACATTATTAATTATTTAATGAATAAAAAACATTTTAAAATACCCATTTTTCCCTAAATTCATCAATAATACACATCCTATATTTATCTGGATATTTGAAATTTAAAAACTTGGCCATAATAAGAAATAAAAATTTATTTATATAAAAGGATTACAAAAAGCAGCTATGGTATCATTACATAGCCTCTTATAAAACCAGCATAAGACCTAATTGTAAGGTGTGTTATGGTCATAGAATCTTGGGGTGGCTCGAACAAAATTGCCCGAGTGGTGATTTCTATCAGCCTGAACTTCTCCCTTAGGCAATTTTGTTCAAGATTAATACGTTGAAGTTTGGATTGGGCTTGGTCCAGATCAAAGATCAGTGATGCTACCTCCTTCCCAAGCTCTGGCAGATAGGCTTCATATGGCTCGAGTCTACTAGATGAGGCCATTCAGACTTCTTTCTGTATTAATTAACCAAGGTAACTGTATTTATAAAAACACAACGTTAAGATTATAGTTTCCAATGGTCATATTGACCAACAGTCATATTGACCAATGGTCATATAACAGTCGAATCCCAATGGTCTCATTTTAATTATACACACTTTATTAATTAAAGTATATAGTTTTGCTGAGTATACAGTAAAATAACACACAAAATTAGAAAAAAAATATAATTAAAAAGTTCGGGTCGTTACAAGAAATCACCTGAGATCTCATGTCATGCTAAAACATATCTTTAATCCATTAACTAGTTCTTAATTATTCAAGGGTACGATCGCCCTATGGGTATCTACAAGCCATGTCTCAAAACCATTGGATCCAAAGGTATCCAAAGAGTAGTCTAAACAAATGACTATAATTACCCATTATACTATTTATTAATGCACATGTTGTTTCAACACAATATCATAATATTGTACATACTTGAACAAATAGAAATAGACCTTAAGGATTTTTTTTATACCACATACCTTTAAAAATGATTCAAGAAATGCTCTCAACCAAGAACTCCAATGAGGAACAAAGGTGAACGAGATCACAAGGAAAACCCTAGATCAAATAAGATCAAAGCTCAGTTTAAATGATGGTCAAGTTATTACACTGTGATAATAGAGAACAAGCGGGGGAGTGGGGAAAAACAAAGAAAAGTAACTCATCATATATTAAATTATTAATTGAGACATACATAAGGGAAGGAATGGCTCCAAAATTAACTATAGTTTTCCAAGGGTTTGAGAGAGGGAGTTTCACTCTAGATGAAATAAAATCATATGCACAGTGTGGTTTAAAACCGCTAGTTTGGATAAGTTCATAGTGTGAAACCCTTTCATTATGTGAATTTATTGACTTATAAAATATGAAGAAAAAAAATTAAATCAGGTTAAAATAACCCAGATCAACAATTTCATGACGTGAACCAGTTTCATAGCATGTAACTTTTCATGATCTGAACCAGTTCACAGCTTCTACCCGACAACAGTTTCACATCATGTAAACCGTTCATGATATGAAAGTGTCCAGTAGGTGAATTTCAACCCAAGTCCTGCAGAAAGAACCCAAAACACCTCCTAAGCCTTCCAACCTTATAGATAACCCCTGCATTCCCTTGATACAATTATACCCAAACTCTATTAATTCAAACAAACATACATCCTCAAAATTTAATTCATTTCCCCTAGAAAATTATCTCTATCCCTCAAAAGGGACTCAATCACAAAGGATTAAAGAATAAGGAAAACCTAAATAAAATAGGATCAACAAAGAGTCAAATTGGTATGTACCTAGAAAAATATGGGATCTTACAGCAGTTCTATCCTTGTAACCTCCCTGCTTGGAGATCACCAAATGAAAACTTTATGAAAAGAATTATAAATGTCTTATGAGCCTCTAAAAACTGATAGTCAAATTTCATATGTTTCTAATCAAAAAAAATTATCTAAACCATAAGACATATTTTTAATAAAATTGTTATGGAATTTTTATGTTCACATTATAGTGGGGAACTGCAATAACCTTTCAACATGATAAATACTCTAAGTAAACTATTACATTAATGTTACGTGGAAGAAAAATCATTATGTAATAATATATTTCTTAATCTTCTAAAGTAATTGAAATTATAAATTAATTTAGTTCTAGGTAACCAACTCCAATATGAGGATCACGGTTATGAAATAAATGGTTTAAAAAATAACATGTCAGATGAGGCATAATAGGATAACCCAATCACAACAAACCAATTAAAGTAACAACAACATAAATAAAACAACCACATAATAAATAATTTTATAAACAATCCAAAATACCACAAAAAGTATAACAAACGATTCAAGGTTTATGTGGAAAAAAATAGGAGAATAAATAGAAACACATAACCAAAAAGGAGTCTCAAACACCCAAATCTATTTGATAAGAAAAATTGATTCACATGTTGCCTAAAAAATACTCAAACCTGAATTATAAAAATCATCTGCTATATCCCAATGATTATTTATTAAAAAAAATTCATAAAACATCAAGGTATACATATACACATAGTGTTTATGTGGAGTGTGAGTGATAATACCCAATAGGATTCTACCAAATACTCCATGCATAACCTTTAAAAATTAAACCATGTAATACTAGTTTAAAATAAAATATAAAATTAGTATTTTAAAATTATAATCAATAAATTAATAAGGGTTTTTACATGTAAACTACTGTTTAAAAATAATCGATTTATTTACTTCTAACTAAACATATTTAGGAAATTAACAAAAAATTGGATGGAAAAATAGTTAAGGAAAACTAATTTGAATCATAGTTTGAAAAATAACCAAGCATTAAACATATATAATAAAACATTTTAATTACTTTAATGATATCATGAATAGAAGGTATTTGGTATTTTAATAAAATAATTATCCATGAATATGGGTCAAACAATATAGAATGCTAGTCTAATTTGAATTCAACTAACACCCTTTAAAAAGTAACCATTTCATTCCATGAAGTATTAGCATCCTCTCATTATTTTACATAAGTTATAATTTTATAAAAATATAAATAAGAATAAAACAATAATGATATCAATAATATAACTAATAAAATAATAATAAGTATGTATCATCACTTTAAATACAACCTTCTTCTAGGATTTTATATAAACCTAATTTATGAAATATAAATGAAACTAGTGTTCATAGTAATGGATACCCTTAAGATAACTATTATAATTAACCATAAATAATAATCATTGGAAAATCTAGGAGATCTTGATACAATGTAGGAAAACACAATAATAGATCCCATATAATTATCATACCTGATGTGATCCCACTACTTGAACACTCGGTGTAACCCTTCCCAACCTAACCGAGAGGGAAAATACTCTAAGAAAGGAAAATTTATAACTTGAGGACACTATATAGAGAATAATTATACACTATTATAGCACTCATCCCTATATTTACCACCTAGATACTCAGGTTTTCCCATGCCTTATAAATGGAGGTGTGAAATGTAATATTTCACATAACAATATAATAATAAAAAATAATAAGATACTTTATCAAACAATAACTCACCCTCACCTATAATAACCCTTCAATAGAAACAACAATTTTGTTAATAGTGTAAATGGAATAATAATAACAATACTTTATAAATATTTCACATCACAAATAACCCATCACCTCTTTAACCAATGTCAAAGGGGAAATCGTCATGGGAATAAGAGAACCAACATTAATATAATTATCAAAAGATATTAAATAAATATTCATCCTTGGAAATATATCAAAGAGTATAAAATTAACCCTTTTATAACTTAATTAAAACCCTTAGAGATCATTGAAATGGGTATAAATAAAATATAATAGTATTATAAAATATCAAGTTTAAATTAACAAAAAGAAACATTAGTCGTTGAAAAATCCATTAAAAACACAATATTAATTCATTATAATCCATAATAAAACAATCCAAAAAAACCTTTTATTATTTCATGAAAAACAAAGGACAATATTTAATTAAAAGCCTTGTGTGTTTTATTTCCATGGAAACTATCTTTAGGAATTTAAGAATAGTAAATCCCCTTGGTTATCAAAAAAACTTGAGAAAGACATTTATAAATCCGTAGAATGACCCTAAATATTTATTATAATATTTATTATAATTAAAAATTAGGTTTTAAAAAATATAATCCCTCATAGACCAAATAATAAAGGAAATAACACTAATACACCTACCCAAATTGATGAAACCATTGACAAAAATCACTTTTCTACCAAAGGAGATGTGGATAGGTCCTTATACAATGATTAAAATCCCTAGAAATAGAAACCCCTCATCGAATCCTATGAAAAATGGAACCTTGCACCACTATGTCCATAGAGAGGAAAGAAAGTGGATGATAGAGGAATAAGAATATATAAATAGATGTTTTTAAGGATTTACCTTGAAGAATTACACTTAAAAAAGAATAATCTACATGGATGAATCTTGAGACCAAATTAGAGAAAGGGGAATCAAGAGCAAGATTCATGAATGAATGGTGGGAATGAGGTTCCCCCTTGGATAAATTTAGTTTTTATAATAAAATATTAAAATTTTAAGTGGATTCATGGTTAGCATAATTGTGCATCTAACCATGCATAGTTACTAACTTCGAAATAGAGGTGTATGGTTAACTTTTATGGTTAGGATAAGCATTCACCCTAGACATAAAACCTATAACTTCTTATAAAATCAAAAAAAATCAACTCTAAACTTAAAAATAAATTATAATTCATTAAATAACATATTAAATACCTGAAAATTATATTGTGGGTGTTATAATTCTCTCCACCACATCACATTTTCACTTATAAATTCTATATGGATTAAGTGATCAAAGAGAAAATTAGGTTCAAATTCCTCATCAAAGACACAACTGTATTCTTTAGGAAGACCTTACTACTTCAGTATAGGAACTAATTATAAAAGGTGGAACTCCATACAATATTACATATGCATGAATCAAATTTTAGATTGTTAAAATATACTTTTAGGTTGGTTTGATAGAATTACTTCCCTAAACGATCATTGTTTCAGGGATGATATTTCATGCATCGACTTGATTATAACTCTTGGAAGATCATTCTTGAATAATGATAGGAATAATATATCCTTCCTTAAATATATATTTCATGTTAACAATACACAATCCCATATTTTTTATGTAAAAAAATCATTTAAATACCCAAGGCCAGAATACCCAAGATGACCTTATGGAATTCCTTCCTATGTGAAGTTTAGGATCTTT
Organism: Viscum album; assembly: GCA_963277665.1. Taxonomy (NCBI): domain Eukaryota; kingdom Viridiplantae; phylum Streptophyta; class Magnoliopsida; order Santalales; family Viscaceae; genus Viscum; species Viscum album. The sequence goes on along the minus strand of OY728146.1, from coordinate 1,976,677,766 downwards.
TAATCCTTCCCTAATAGGGATGGTTTTAGTAGAAACACCTTTAATTAAAAATAATGAATGTAGTAAAACTATAATCAAACATTACCCTACATATTCTAGACTATTTATACTTATGTTCATGGAATAGTATGTCTGGAATTACAAAAATGGGTAAGTAACAGAAAAAAAAATGAAAGTCTCACATTGTTTATTCCTTAAGGGATAAAGAAATACCCAAAGGTAATCAAGATAGATGTCACTATCATAATAAGGATATAATTCTATGGTTATATTATGACTATTTATATTTATTATAATATACTATCTCTTAAAATTTAATAGTTACCACCAATGAATTAAACAAAAAAGACCATAATTAATAGTTTTCATTACTTACTTGCTCCTTTTATCACCTAAGGAGGTAACTTCTTATAGAAGTCATCGATAACATAAAATAGTTTAAGGGTATTTTACTTAAACAAATAAATTATTTAACCATACTATTATATAGCATGGTATATTCAATGGATTTAGTAAACACACTAGATTTTATCTCTAGAAAATTTCATTAAAATAAATGATGTCTTTTTTAGTAGAAATCATCTCATACTGAATTAAGTAAGAAAACATAACATTATATGATAAAATGAATCTATAAAATGAATGGAATACCTTGAGACTTTGACACATTAACTCATGTTAAACCTTGGAATTATTGAGAATAATTACATTTTTCTTACCATTATTACATGATTCTTCTCTATATAACCTCTACATATGACCTAACTAACCACAAATATGACTATTTTTAAGATATTCCTGGCATGAAGGGTTCTTATTCACTAGATTATTTCATTAATGTAATACCATATTCATTCTTAGATAAATATGAGGAAAAAAATGGAATGGTCTCTTAATACCACCACCCACCTAACCAAACTCAACATGCTTTATCCTTTCACTACCGAAATTACATTCATTGATTAATGGTATAGAGGGGATATTACCCACCTTAGGCACTCCTTCCATAATTTCATCCACTATAATAACCTACTTCACTACCTCCATATAATAGGTCATCTAAATTGGTAGACCTAAAATTATAGGTTAGGATGGAGACCCAAATTGAAGCATTGAACTTTCAAGGAATCATTTGAGACAAACTCAGGAAGATACACTGATAAATCAACAACGAAATGAGTGTAATTCAATACTAATTAATCATTATAACTTAGGTAACTAAATTCCAATCCTTCTCCATTTTTATGGTTTCTATATGATATTTTTGAATATACAACACTTTAAAACCTTTCCATTGATGGTTTTATAAATCCTCAGCATGGCCCACCCAAATGGTGACCATGGTGGGGATACCACTCGACCTCAGGCATGCCCTACCACTGGACAGATGCTACCAAAAAATGATGAGAACCTATAAAATTCACAGGGATACAACAACCCTGATATAAAACCCCATATTCCATTCCAAACTCAATTGAAAATTTAGCATGACCCATCCATGTGGTGAAAAAACCTAAAACTATTAGGGGTTCCAAGTGGTACCCCATTGCCCAAAATATAAAAGTAATAAATAGTATGCATGATGTATCATAATAAAAAAGTAAAAAAAGATATATAATATATCACAATGAATAATAAAAATAAATATAAGGATTTTTTTATAATACATATGAAAAAAAACTAAAAACTAAAAATAATGACCTCTGTCTCAAACTCATGTGATCCTCTCATGTTGAATCCTCAGCCTCTAATGACATGTTAGACCCAAACCACATGTCCATATCCAAGATAATACACATACCTGAAATGAAACATAAAGGTATACCTATATACAATAAAACCCATGTCATGTGTGTGTGTAGGTGGTGAGTAAAACAACCCACTAGAATCCCCTCACACACCTAGACACACTGAGTACTAATGTGATCAAATGGATGTGCATGAAAATCATGGGAGAGAGTGAAAGTTCGTTTTCATTGAAACTTACCCACTTATAAAACATAAAAATATATGAAGATATATAAAAAACATAATCCTCTATGGCTATAATACACACACATCCCAATAACTCAAACCAGTGCTACCCAACTCAAAACAAGACCCAACTATCTATGATCAATAACACGCATATCAACATGACCCAATGAGGTATACCACACCTATCTCATCTCATTAAACCAAACCACCATAAAGGTATCACCATAGCCACTAACTCCCTCACCATAGTATCACATATCTCATTGATCATATCACTATCCATTAATAAACAAATCCCTTATATATCATGGGAAATAATTATCTAATAAGAATCTCAAAAAATGTGAAATCAAAGAGGGAACAACAACCAACCACATGTAAAACAATAAAAAAAACTGGAAATAGGAAATAAAATATTTTCCAAAGCATAAAATCGCATCTCAATAATAATACCATGATTAAATAAACAAGTAACTATGAATGGGTCCCAGCCATATGAAATAATAATCCTAATGTTCATGCCCTACCCCATATCATCTCATTGGTACTCACCGTATATATCTAACATATTACCTATAGATAACCTCTAGATCAATCTAATATATCATGTGTTATCTTAGGGTCGGATCCCACTGTAAAATAGTACAGCTCTATAGTTTCACCCTGATCACCCAAATCATACCTCAAAATCATCATTAATAATAAAAATATATATATATATCATGGACACGGTCTTACCATAGGTGGGTCCTTGGGAAGATTTGATTATCTCTATTTTGTTTATCCCACCATTACCTCCCAAAGGTTAGCTGACATCCTACCTAGAGCCTCATTAATCATCACTCCATGTCAAAATGCCAATATAGAAGAGAAATATCTAGATTGATCCTTATCTCAACTAGGAAAACAAAAAATATGTGATCTCACAACCAAAAACCAATATTTTACTTGAGATAATTTTTTAACCCTAAGGTTTTCCAAAATTTCAACTCTCATGGGTATCAACACACCCATAGAAGATTGTCCAAACAAAATCATATTGCCTCTAAGGCTATATTCCAGGTCATATTGTCTCATAATATGCATACACCACATCCACTATAAGGGAAACTCACCATACTCATATCGATAAAACAAGAAGGTATCACTTATCTCTTATCCCATATCTAGGTCCACACTAAGTATCATTATTCCATGAGTATTACAAATCATGTACTCATCCCGAGTCATCAATTAAGAACATTGGACCTAACTCTCACCCCAACCACTAAGGCTAAACATGAGGCTCGCATTTAAAGAACTAATGAGTCTATGAAACCCATCAAGAGAATCAATAAATTCCCAAAGTACAATGGTGAAAATCTCACACCCCCGCATAGTCAATTCCCATGTATTGTATCTAATTCAAGGTTTCTCGTGGTTCTTATGAACCTATGCTAAAAGAAAACATATCACATGACTCAACCAGTCTAACCAATCCCTCAACTGATGTATGGTCACTCTTGTTATCTCTATGTTATCATAAATCATAATGGAAAAGATATTACATGATAATAAACCATAAACAACACTTTAAAAATCACACTTTTTTTGAAACAACACTTTAAAATATTTTTCTCAAATCACTACTTACACTTGAAATCCCATTCAAAACTTAGTTCCTTTAAAACACCATTTGAAGGAAAAAATCACCTCCTTTAAAAAAATAGATCAAAAACACTCATACCACCAAATAATCCATAAATAGATTCAATGGTACTTATTATACCAAGGAACCAATGAACTGTTTAACATGATATGTGGTCCTTGTTGACTACTAGGCCAATGTGATCCCATCCTAATTTATGGATTTAAATCACATTGTTTCACACAATCAGGAAAATGTTAACAATAATAATTTCATATGAACATAAAATCACCAAATGAGCAAGAGAATCAGTAATGTAAATCCACTTACCTTGATCACATGATCCATAATATAATATAATCTTGGTTAAACCTCTATCTATCCCACAATAACCTATCTCAATCATGAACAACCACAAAACAATTATAAAAACAATTAAAACGAATTTCCTAACATGGAATAATCAACACCAAACATTCTAAGTATTCTTATGATGTATATCAATAAGTGATAAGGTATGTTACACACCTAACATACTTCTTAACCTAAGACATTAAAATCCTTAAATTACCAACTTGAATCGACGACCAATTTTACCCTAAATCACCAAAATTTACTGAACGGGATACCTCAATTCAAAAGGATATAAATGACCATAATATAATATCCTCAATCATAAGATATGCACAAAACACCAAATCCTCATCCAATAAAAGTTATTACACCATGATTAGATGGAATCACATATCAAAACTCTAATAAAAAATCCTAAATCAATGAAGAATAAGGAAAAAAAGAGTGGAAAAGAGAGAGTAATGATTGCCTCATATTCAATGAAGAAAAACCTCCTAGATCACTTAAAACCATGGGGGGAGGGATAAGGGAGATAAAAAAAAGGTATCACCCTCTTCCTTCACTCATCTGAATCCAAAGGATCCCAAGGGGGTTTTAAAATAGTACCCTCAAAAAATTACCAAAATGCACCCCTTAAAAAATGTATAGAGGCATGTTGTGACATGACCCTTTGTGTCATAGCGTAATGCCTCAAATATGAAGTTAGGTTTGTGGTGTGACCCTTTATTTCATGATTTAAAACCTAAAACATAAGTTACATTGAAGTGTGACCATTGTTTCACATCATAGTGCCTCATCTCATAACCACACCAAAAATTCATGGCCACCCCCTGGCGATGTGATCTGTTACTTCACATTGTGACTCCTCATATTGTAGCATGATCCCTATCCAAATTCCACAACTATGTTTTATACAGATTTCAAGTATTTATGGTATAAAACACCCTATTGTGGTGTGACGTTTCTTAGACTCTGAAATAAATTCTTACATAAGGTGTCTCACGATGCAATACCTTGTGATGTGACAGGGCTACCCCTAGAACTCCAGAGACTTAATATTACACAAAACCCCACCAGGACATAATTCCCCATATTATGGCATGACCTTCCTATAATATAATTTCACACCCATGAAATCACTCTAGGTGTCTTCCACCCAACTACCACCCCTAAAACCTCCAAAAATACATCCCAAAAATGATCCAACCATCCTATCATATACCCAAATCCAAAAATTAAAAACCACCCATCTACTAGAATGATGGGTAGCTAACAATTACTATGATTTAAAAACACTAAAACCCACATATAATTAAAAACTATACACTATAAAGCTTATCATCCTTGAGAAATCATGGTGGCCTATAGACCATAAACCTATATCTACTTTGGTTTTCAATTCATCTCTCACTCATAACATTATACCTCAAGACACCGAACAACTATACATGTGTAGCTTCAATACCAAAACCTACTCTTCACTGGAAGACTCATTACCGGATCACTAAGAATTCCACTACTCCTTCCACAATCATCATCTTCTCACTAGAATTATTTTTCTCTATGTTATCCATAAACACTCTTAGATACTGAATCGATTCCTAATCACCCTACTTACATCCATTATCATAACATCACAATGTTGCACAAATTCATCCATTTATCCCAACATGTTGAAAAATCATCAACTAGTCATACTCAGGATTTATAGTGCTCTATACTATAGGCAATAACTAATAGAGTTTAATATTGTCTCATGGTTCTCCCCATCATAGGAATTTCCAACTGAAAACGCATCTCAAGTGGTCTAAACCATGAAACCATAAAAACTTACACCCAACTTCTTGATTCCATCATAAAACACCCATTAAAAAATCCTAAAACACATGAATATCTCTCTAATCTCACGTACCATATAATTAAAAACATGAAAAATGAAATATAGAGTCTCTCCTAGTCTAACTACTAAACACCAAGCAGCCCAATTTACACAAATACCAGTTGCTCACTTAAAAACCAAGTCAAATAAATTTAAACATGCCCATATTCATGTGATATTTTAAAAACATCCCTTAGAATCTAAGGGTTTTATATGAAAAATAAAAACCTAAAATCTCTATCCTAACCAATTATTTCTTATCAACTGATATCATTTTTAAAATCTATTTATAAAACCATTTTACTCAAAAACCTATAAATCAAAAACCATTTTACTCATACCCCATTCCATCGTATGAGTTATCTTTTCAAAACTAGATTTATCTTATAAACCAAACATCCTAAAAATAATTTCCCTATAGATATCGAACAAATATAATGATCAATAAATCAAAAGATCACCTCAAACCAATATTAATCTAAAAAACATTTATAATGTATTCGAGAAAAAATAAAATGGATTATAAATTTCTTCAGTTAATAATGGATCCCAACAAGGAGAATGTCAAACAAACCACCCCTATGTGAATGTATCATTCCCTAATAATGAAACTATCATTATTCTTGAACAATATCAATGGATCCTATCTGAGAGCTATAACCCATCTTGATTTGAATCCATATCGTAGTGTGATTCTTGGTCTAGCACCTCACTTATACCTAGAGTGTATAGTCATTACACAAAACATCCCTTGTAAAATTGGGATTAAACTTAAGTTATGTTGTCCATATATACTCATGATCTACCTACCAAGTTCCAACATCCTATATTTTCCTCTAACTAACACTATACCAACCAAACACATACTCTAATACCACTTTGTAATTCCCTAGAATGGCCCACCATAATGGTGTTCATGGAAGGGATGCCACAAGCCTGTGACCCCATATATCAATGGTTTTCAACTAGTATAAAGGTAATGAACAATATATGGGGAGATTGTTCCCTCGATATAAAACCCCATGGATTATTCCCAACTCTATTTAAATTTCGTCATGACCATTATATGCAGTGGAAAACCCCAAAACTTTTATACAATAAACAGGGATCCAAGATGCCCCCAATAGTCCAGAATATAAAACTTATAAATAGTCTATATGATTCATCACAATAAAATAGAGTATAAAAAACTACGCAATACATTAAAATGGATATGAAAAATAGATAAAAGGATTAATGGATGATATGTGTTCAATACAATAACTAAAAAGTAAAAACAATGGTTCTCAGGCCAACTCAAATGATCCCCTCGCATTGATTCATTGACCTATAAAGACCAGTTAGACTTAAACTACATGTCTAGATCTAAGCCAATAACAATACCTAAAATGAAAAAAAATATGGTTTACCCATATACATCATAACCCGTGTCATGAATGCAGATAGAGGGTGATCCCAAATACTTTATAGGATCCCCCCACCCACCTCGACACACTAAGTGTTGTTATGATCAAATTAATGTTCATGTAAAACTTGGGAGAGAGTAAAAGATAGTGATTAGTGAAACTTATCCACCAAGAAACATAAAAACACATGCACATACAGAAAAAACCTGATCCCACATGACTAAAAGGAACTAGCACCCTAATAACTCACAATGATACTACCCAACTCAGGACAAGAACCATCCACCCATGATCAATAACATGCATACCACCATGACCCAAAAAGTTATACCACACCTCTCTCATAACATCATACATAACCACCATAAATGTATCACCATATTTATCAAATAAATCATAAAATCCCTACCTAACCCATTGGTCATTTCACTTCTCATCAATAAACAAACCCTAAAAATATTATAGGAAATAATGATCTAAAAATATTCTCAAAATGAGAAATAAAAAATCCCTGACCATCTATCACAATTCAAATAATAAAAAAACCAAAAATGGTTAGTCAAAGAGGAACCAAAGAATCATATCATTTTTAAGCATAAATACCATGATAAAAATAATAGGCAGCTAAGAATGAGGCCCAACTACAAGAAATAATAATCTCAGCATCCATGCCCTTCCCTATCTCATCTCACCAGTCCTCTCCATATCTATTTTTATACTACCCATAGAGAACTTATAGATTTATCACATATATCAATTTTCATCATAGGGTATGTCCCCAGTTGAATGATGGTATAACTCTTCAGGTTCATACTGATCACTCGGATAATACATCCAAATTATCATCAACAATAAACAATGAACATATCCCATGACCAAGGTCTTACCTTGAGTGGTTCTTTATGAAGATCTGAGTTAGTTATATTTTATACCACCCACCTTCACCTCCCAAGGTTCTCCCACTATCCATACTAGAGACTCATCGGTCATCACTCCATGTCTGGAGGCTAATGAGGAAGAGAAACATCTAGAGTGATCCATATCCCAATTTGGTAAATAAAACATACACAAATTCACAACCAAAAACCAATTTACTCCTCAAATTAATCATTGACCCCTGAATTTTTCAAATATGTCACATATCATAGGTATTAAAACACCACCATAAGGCTAGTCACACAATTTCATACAATATCTCAGGCTATATTCCCAGTCACACCATCTCACAAAAGTAATGTGTTGTATCTACTAGGAGGGAAAATAAATGTAACCCCCTGAACCCAGTTACCCAGAGTAGGTGAATTATTACATAACATTGGCATGATATAAACTATCATGTCCCAAATGACCGATCAGTTTAGTATCCTTGGAAGTTCTAGATACATATATAAGTTTTACATTACATCATGAAATGAAAAATAACAACAACATTGTATCCCCTTTGAACACACTCATATCCTTTAGCCTATTCTTGCAGGTTAATCGTAATATACTTCTTCGCATCTAGGAAAGAATAAAACATATAAAGGGGTGAACTCATATGCTCATTAAGGATAATAATATAGCAGAAACTATCATAAATAAGCATAAAATTTTAAGGCAATGTATAAGACTAAAACACAAGCCTTTTAAACTTAAAATTCATTATAATATGTCAAGGATAAATCAAATAATGTAATTTACCTATTCACATATATATTCTACTAGTCGAATGATCAAATGTAATATCAATAGCCAATTTCGTAATGATGGGATGCAAAATGTTGGACATCATAACCACATAGTCAAGGCCTCATTCTAAGAATACAAATAAGATTTTGTTAAGACCTTGTGCCAAGACACTAGTTTGACTCATGAGACCTACCGATGCATTGAGGAGCTATAGCGGGCTCCACCTGTCACTTACTATGGTCAATGCATTTCTCATATGAAAAGGTTGAAACATAAAATAAACATTTGTATTAAAAATAGAATATGAAATATTAGTACTTTAACCATAAACCATGAATGGAATAAAATAACACATCCATAATCAAACATATCACAAATTTTTCAATACAATATGAAAGATTGTATCATAAAAAATCAACTTCAAACAATTGTAAAATCCATCAAAGGATGTTGACATAGATGAAATAAAAACTATTTGAGAGAAATATTTATTTCTATTTTGAAATAATTTAAAAGTAAAATAGTTATAAAATAAAACATTTATTTTTAAAATATTATTATAAGATTTTAAGGTAAGCTTTGAAGGTGTTATAATGGAATAAAATAGTCTCACCCTCCGTATAAGTTAAAAAAACATTCTTACCTTAATTTGTTAAAAAGGACATAAAGTACCTTATTTGGAAAGCGATGGAAAGATTCATTTAAAACAATTTTATAAAAATTCAAACAAGGTATAAATTAATTTAACCCTTAGTCTAGTAAATAGTAAAAAAAATTGAAATACATTTATAAGAAACATGGATGTGGATGATAAAGAGGTCCCAGTAGATACTCACGTATAAACAGTCTTGGATAATAAAGTGATTGTAAAATTAACCCTTACCTTGTACTTTTCCTTGATATAGGGTATGTTAAACTACTTTATAATAGGTAAATCATTGTTATTAAATTATAAAATAACCACGTACAAAAATATGATATCATATATGATCTTATAATATTACTTTGTTAATAATATTTCAGTAGCATCATTTTTTCAGGTGTTAACTAATTCGTTTTCCTTTATTTGATTTGTTATGTAAGACATGTTTGTTATGGATAGGATGTATTTGATTAATATAAATAATGATATTAAGTTCTTAAAAATTATTTTTAATCATAAAATAAAAATTATTCTTGAATGGTTACGATGGGGAAATGAATCTTATCGCGTTCATGGAGATGGTAATCCGTACGTACGCACAAGTGACAATATCATTCTATTGATGGTGAAATTGTATGTAATTGGATGTTATATCATATATACAGAATAATTAAAATATTATTTTTATTATTTTCATCAATTATACTCATTTTTATACCCATATATATAATGAAGTGTTGAATAACAAACTACACCACGACGTGGAGACAGTAAGTCGTACGTACACACATATGGTGAATTTGTCATTCATAGGATGGATAGAATAATGAATATGGTTGTACCATATTTATAGTAACATAACAGTATGTATAAGGTACTGGATTTATTATTTTGGTATGGAAACAACAAATAAAGATGAAGTGGAAGAAGAAAATAACTTTGAAAAAGGTGGTGAAATTATTACCTCTTCTTTGGGTGATTCCTTTTGATTTGATCAAAAGGCCTCCTTATGTTGGATTTATGATCAAATTAAGGCCTATAGGTTTAATTTATGGTAGTTGGGAGGATATTTAATCATGTTTTGTCCGATCCAAATGGATTTGGAGGTGTGATTTTGAGATAATGGGATGTACCCTTTTATAAGAGAGGTGAGGGTCACTTTAGGAAAAGCTTGAAATATTTTTTTATTATACAATCATATTAGGTTTATAATGCCTCTAAAAAGGAATTATTTAGAGGATAAGGTGGGGATGGGTCTAAAAAATCTCAAATAATAGGTTTTAGATAGGTTTAGGTCGCCATATAAACTTTATCTTTTATATTTAACTCTTAGTTAAATAGTTTGACTTTTACCATGTATTCTTGTATTATTATAATAAATGGTTAATAAACTTACTATAAAAACAAAAAAACAACACCAAGTAGTTAATTATTGATATATATAACATTATATAAGTTTTTTGGCCGAACCTTATATTTTTAGGAATATTATATCAATTAATAATAAAGTATTTGTTTTAAAAACTCACTTATGTCAATTTTGACACTATTTGGTATTTGGTTTTTGTGAAAGTCATAACAACTTTATCACTTAGAAAAAAAATATTTAATCAATCCTAACATTTCATATTAACCTATAAAATTATTGTAATACATAAAAAGTCTCAATTTACAATTACATTAATATTTATAATATTGATTATTTTAATCTTTCAATAATAAGGTAATTAATGCATCATCATTGTGTCATAAATAAATTTAATTATTTAAGGTCTAAAAATTATAAATAAAATACCATTATGTAGGAATTATTTTTATCCTTCTAATTAAAATTTATAGTATAATTTATCTTAAGTATAACCCTATATTAAAAATGGTTTAGTTATTAAACTTTGAATTTAACTCTTTCAACTCTTTTTTAAATAAAATAATAATAAATGTCCTAATCTAATCCAAGTGGACCAAAAGGATCATATTTTATTCCTAAGGTTGATTTTGGTCGAAATAAACTTATACAATAGAATTAGGAAATGTGTTAGGGTAATTATATTATTATCTTTACCTTTAATTACCCTATTTACTTTTAACCGTGGTAAATAAAATTCAAAATTTACTATTCACCAAAAAATTATTTTCATCCTATTGAACCACATTTTACTTATTTATTTAAACTGTGTCTCTTTGATTTTTAAAATTAAATTCACAGAAGTGGTAAAATTTCATTTTATGCAAATTTTTTAGCATTTCTAGAAGGTGGGTAAAAGATGTTAAAAAGTTCAATAAAATTTTATACATCTAATCTTATTATAAAATGACTCCAATGAATTAAATTTAACTAATATAGGTAATATATATATATTTTAAATTAAAATAAATTTAAATAAAATTAATAAGTATTTAAATAAAAAGTCAGTTTTAAACAATAACACAGTGTTTTTTTACTATTCATCAAAAATTGAAAGTTTTCAGAAAATTACCAAAAATTCACCGTAAGCTAATTTTGATATTCCGAATCCAAAAATGAAGTCAATTTTAAAAAATAAAATTTAAAAAAAAGTGGTTATTATTATTCATAACGGTTAGTTTGATTGGTCGTGGTGTGCTAGAACTTGAGGTTGCGTACAGCGTAAGCTATTTCATTATTCAAAGACAAGTGTACCGTGGAAGCTTGGGGTGTTACATTCTTCCCTCCTTAAAATAATTTCATACTCAAAATTTCTAGAATATTACTGCATAAAAAGATTCGGGTGGTTCTTCATAATAAGTTCCTTGGGTTCCCACATTTCCTCTTCCATCTTATGGTTTCTCCATAGAACTTTCACCAAATGAGTCATCCGGTTTCGTAACACTTGTTCTTTGGTATCAAGAATTATGATAGGATCTTTACAATAAGATAGATCAGGTTCCAGTTCTATTTCTTCATAGGAGAGTACATGCGTTGGGTCAGGCATGTATTTTCTCAACAGTGATATGTGGAACGCATCATGAACTTTAGAAATACTTGACGGCATCGCCAAACGGTAAGCTAAAACTCCAATTAGTTATAGAATTTATAATGTCCCGATGTACCTAGGACTTAATTTACCCTTTTTACTGAATCGTATAACAGCCTTCCATGGAGATACCTTCAATAAAACCTAATCTTCTACTTGAAATTCCAATTCCTTCCTTCAGTTATATTCATATCTCTTTTTCCTACTTTGAGCTTCTTTGATGTGGGTTTGGATAATCTTCATCTTTTCCATTGTTTCCTCAATAATTTCTAGGCCTATGAGTTTTCTTTCACCAACATCATCCCAACAAGTTGGTGTGTGACATCTCTTTCCATATAACATTTCATATGGTGTCATCTAAATACTTGAATGGAAGCTATTGTTATAATAAAATTCTACCATAGGTAAATATGGATCCCACATACCTTGAAAGTCGAGTGAGAAATATCTCAACATGTCTTCTAAGGTTTGAATAGTTTGTTCTTATTTTTCATTAGTTTGAGGGTGGTAGCCAGTGCTCAAACGAAGTTCAGTATCTAGAGCCTTCTAAAGACTTTTCCAGAATCTTGATGTAAAATGGGGATAATGATTAGAAACAATCGATAGGGTTACTCCATGAATTATTAAAACTTCATTAATATATAGTCTTTCTAAACATTCAAGCGTTAAATCTTCTCTTATAGCAAGAAAATGTGCTAACTTAGTAAGATGATCAACAATGAACCATATTGCATCATTCTTTCTAGGATTCGTTGGTAGCCCCATGACAAATTCCAACGTAATATCATCCCATTTCCACTCAGGTATGAGAATATGTTTCATGAATCCTCCAGGATGTTGTCTTCCAGCCTTAACCTATTGAAAAACCATACATCTTGACACATAATCAGCAATATCCCTCTTCATGTTGTCCCACCAAAAGTATTCCTTCAAATCTCTATACATCTTAGTTCTACTAGGGTGTATAGGGAAGTTGGAGCTATAAGAATCATCCAAAAATTCCATTTTTAGATCAGGTATTTCTGGAACACAAAGTCTCTTACCAAATTTCAAAATAACATATTCATATATGAAGTCGATCAATCTCCCATAATTCACATCTTTAATTTTCTTTTGAAACTTTTCATAATCAGTATGAGAAATTTTTATCTTTTCTAGTAAAGATGGTTTGGAAACCATTTGAAAAAGTATTTATGTTTCACCTTCCATGATTATTACCATATCTATCTTAACTAGATATATGAACATAGGACCCCTTTCAACTTTCATCTTGTTCAAAAATCCATGATCCTTTCTGTTCAAAGCATCTTCCACCTTATTTTTCTTCCCCAGGTGGTAGTGTATAGTGAAATCATAATCCTTGAGTATTTCAAGCCATCGTATTTACCTCATGTTGAGTTCTTTCCATGATAAATTATACTTCAAACTCTTGTGATCATTATATATCTCACATTTTTCACCATAGAGATAGTGTCTATATATCTTCAAAGAAAATATTAAATCTTCTAACTCAAGACCATGAGTGGGATAATTTTGTTCATGAATTTTTAGTTGTCGTAATGCATAGAAAATAACTCTATCATTCAACATAAAGACACAACTGATTACTTTCTTTGATGCATCACTATAAATAAAAAACCCATCATTCCCCAATGGTAGAGTCAAGATAAGAGCATTGAATAATATTCTCTTCAATTCTTCAAAACACTCTTCGCACTCTTTTGTCCAAACCAAATTAACCCCTTTACGTATGAGCTTGGTTAATGGGTTAGCCAGTTGGTCAAAATTCTTGGACAAAATGCCGATAATAACCTGCTAAACCAATAAAACTACATACCACAATTATACTCATCAGTACTGGCCATTATTGTATTGCTCTTGTCTTTGAAGGGTCAATATAGATTTCATCCTTAGAGACAATATGGCCAAGAAAAGAAATCTCCTAAATATAGAATTCACACTTGCTACACTTCCCATATAATTCATTTCTTCTAAGAGACTTTAGAATAGTGCGCAAATGATTTTCATGATCTTCATAGATTTTAGAGTAAACCAAGATATCATCAATAAATACCACTACAAAGTCATCAAGATATTCCTTGAAAACTCTATTCATTAGATTCATGAAATATAGGGTGCATTAGTCATCTCAAAAGGCATTACTATAAAATCGTAATGCTCATACCTTGTTCAAAATGTTTTTTTTAATGTTTTCCTTCTTCACACAAAACTAATGATATCTAGATCGAAAGTCAATCTTTGAAAAATATTGATCTCCATGAAGTTGATCGAATAAATCATCAATGCGAGGTAGGGGATACTTATTCCTTATTGTTATAGCATTAATCTTCCTATATTCAATTCACAACCTCATAGATCTATCTTTCTTCTTAACAAAAAGAATAGGGGCTCCCCATAGAGAAACACTAGGGCAAATAAATCCCTTATTACTCAATTCCTCTAGTTGTTTCTTTAGTTCCACTAATTCCATAGTAGACATTCTATAAGAGGTCTTCGATATGGGAATTGAACCAGAAATTAAGTCGATGGAAAACTCAATTTCTCATTTTGGAGGATGTCCAAGTAAATCCTCTTGAAACACATCAACATATTCATTCACAATAGGTAAATCCTCTATTTGAACATTCCTTTCCTCAGCCATAATTATTTCATTCTATTTCTCCCTGATAATTGAATTTAGTAGAGATACTGGTGGTGGATCTAGATAATAATTAGATGGTTATGTTTATGCTCTAAAGATAAGTTACTCATTATCATCATCGAAAATTGTAACCTCCTTCTTATAATAAATTTTCACATCATGGTCCAAAATCCAATCCATACCGAGGATTATATCAAATTCAATCATGGGTATGACTATGAGATCAGAAGATAAAGCACATTTATATACCCTAATGGGAATTGATTCACAAAACATTGTTATAATGATACTTCCCTTAAGAGTTTTTACTGACAACTCCCTTGTTAAATAAAATTGGAAATATATAATTTTCTTAGAAAACTGGATGATATGAAACAATGTGATGTTCCAAAATCAAATAAATCATTGTCTAAACTTGAGGAAACCATTAAATTACCTTCCACCATGTCATTAGGAGCTTCAACCTCAGCAGTGGTGATCTCATAAGCTTTACCTTGCTCCCTTGTCCTTTTCTAAGGTAAGATTCCTTGGAGTTTAGGACATTAATTTTCATAATTCTCCATTTCTCTACAATTGTAGCATTCAACATTGACAACCTCTTTCTTTCCCTTGAAATCACGAGCTTGGTGGCCTTTTTCAACACACTTGTAACAGAATATCATTCCCTTCAGGCAAGTACCGAGGTGTTTCTTCCCACATTTACTACAGTATGGAAATTCAACTTTTCCCTTATTCCCCTTATTTCCATTTCCAGAGTGTTCATCAAATCTCTTCTTCTCTTTCTTTCCTTTAAAGTCGTAAGACTTAGAGAATTCCTTTTCTTTCTTAATAGCACATTAGACAATATCTTCGTACGATGAGAAGGATTTTGATACTAATGCATGACGGATAAATGGTTTTAACCCATCAAATAATTGATCAATATTACTCCTTGGGTTACGTATATAATTTGTTTCATACCTTTATAAACTTGTAAAGTTAGCCTCATACTTTACGACATTCTCATCCTCCTTTTTCCTCAGACTCAGAAATTGTCTTTCCATATCCTCTTGATGGTCACGTGGAAAGTATGTTTTTAGGAAAAGATATTTAAACTCCCTTCATTCCATATTTGATACTTTTTCATCCTCCTTTGTGTTTTGAATTAATTACCACCATTTATCTGCATCTCCTGTGAGGCGATAAACTGCCATGACAACTTTTTTCCTTTTTATACTCCCCAAAGAATGAAATATTTTCTCTAAGGAACTTATCCATTTCACAGCTAAAAATTTATTTTTATTCCCATTTAATGTTGGTGGTTGTTTTCTCATGAAGCGGTGTAACATTGATTCTCTGCATTGCGGATCAGGTTGCTCCATGCAGGTAAGGTTATTATTCATAACCTCAGTGAGTTTTCCCGGTATGGTAATAAGTTTTTTAGCACTAGTTGCATCACCAACTCTATTATAATTATCTTGAGTGGTAGGGAAATCCCTACATGGATTACGTGCATTGATACAGATTCCATTTCTTCCACTGGGCGCCATTTCTAAATAAATGGCATACACTAGATTAGTTTATTAATCATAATACATAATTACAAAATAGTAAAATACCTAACATAAATTGAAAAGTTTATGCATATAATCCATAATCATAAAAAATGTTTTATTTGAGGATGTATTTACTCATAAATCAGTCATAATGGTTTGTAAATAAAATGTAAATTATCCTAAGCATATCCCCTGGGAGTGTCATAACCAAGAGTGCAGTAAGGCATGTTGTCATGTACCAGGATACCCTTGGTCAAGACTGAAACTCCTTGTCAGAGTTTTTACTCCTAGTTACATCTGTTTCAGATCCGCCTCTACCTATTTGTATCTTGACAGGGATTTATTGGTTGTAAAATACATAAAATATCTACATTACCAAAATTTTAGGAAGTTCTTCGATACTAATCCTCAAAATTTATCTTAGGGTAATGTTCTCTAATCAAGGTTTTTCTAAATCTAGCTTCCAAGGTTTGTACTAAAAAACCTCTGATACCAACTCTAATTCCCCGACCCCAGTTACCTAGAGTCGTTGCATTATTACATAACATTGGCATGATACAAGGAATCATGTCCCGAAATACCGATCAGTTTAGTTTCCTTATAAGTGCTAGATACATACATAAGTATTACATTACATCATGAAATGAAAAAGAACAACAACATTGTCTCCCATTTTAATACACTTATATACCTTATCCTATTTCTGTAGGTTAATCATAATATACTTATTGACATCTTGGGAAAAAACATAGAAAGGGGTTATCTCAGATGCTCAGTAAGGATAACTGTTGACGCTCCTTTCGTCACAGAATCTAAAGATCGGAAAAGGGAATATCCGAGCTCAAAGTGATTCATCCTTTGAAGAAAAAAATAAAAAATCAACAAAGGAAGGAAGAAAGGATCAACCGAAACCTCACCGCGCAAGTTATCTAACTGTCGCGCAAGTGTACTTTTGCGGCGACCTTGGTCGCGCAAGTGACTTGCGCGACCTAAGTGGTAACCGCCCGGTAACCGCCCAGGGCCTTCTTTTGCCTATAAATAGACCCTGTGGGCCCCCCATTCGAGAGGATCTTTTTCCAGAAACTCGGATTGAAGCTCTCGACGCCCAAGTCTCTTCTCAAAGCTTCTGGAACACTTCTAAGGTAATTTCTTACCTAGAATGGAAGATCTAAAGCGAAGAAAGAAGGCCTAAGTGTTGAAACTTATCAACACTTGCGCGCCGACTTATTTCCTTCAATATAACTTGCGCGTCCCTTTTCTGGAAGAACCTCAAGAGGATTCTAAAGGGTTTAAAAAAGAGTCGCTCAAATATTTCAATGCTGGTTGAAAATCGCGCAAGTACACCATGTGTCGCGCAGGTATACCTGCGCGACCAAAACTTGCGCGCCCACGGAAGACTTGCGCGCCTTTCAAGACTTGAGCGCCCCTACCTTTTTGGGTGCCCATCTTTCCCATTTTACCCCTCTTAAGCCCTTACACCTTTCCTTTTCAAGATTCAGTCTTCAAGACATTCTTCAAAGCCATTTATGGCATGATTTCTTGATTTGACTTCCTTATCTGAAAGGAATTCTGTGGAATATCTCTCAAAACCTAGTGATTTAAATATCCTTATGGCACTAAATATAGAGAGTTAATTCATTCAACCTAATCCTTTAAGATGAGAGAATCCTTAACTTGGGAATCCTCCTCAGGAGTAAGCCCCAATCATAATCCTTTAACTTGGGCATCCTCCTCAGGAGTAAGCCCCAATTTCAAATCTGGGCATCCTTCTTTAGGAGTAAGCCCCAAATTCTTAAAGTTCCCAAACTTGGGCATCCTCCTCAGGAGTAAGCCCCAAACCTTAATTCCTAACCTGGGTCTCCTTTTCAGGAATAAGACTCAGTCATAACCTGGGCCTCCTTTTTTTAGGAGTAAGTCCCAGTCATAATCTTGGGTTTCCTTTTCAGGAGTAAACCCCAAGCCCCCCTTAAATTTCTCTTAACCAGTTCTAATTTACCCTTGATTTGGGTTTCCTTTTCAGGAGTAAAACCCAATCATAAGTCCCCTCCTAACTTGGGAATCCTCCTTAGGAGTAAGCCCCAAGATTAGAGTATTCAAATCTCCATAAAGCACATATACCTTTATGGACCCTGTTCCTAGATTTTCTCCCTAAAAGTGAATCCTAAACCTTCATCTATCTGGGCAGTCATACATACCTAAGCCCCAAACAATTTCTTATGATTGCATCTTTCATGGCACAATTGTCTAATTTTTACCAATACCTCTTGTTTCTCACACCGAGCATGACTCATGTGAGCTTAGAGTGTAAAAGTAATTATGACATTCTTCTTTGAGCCATCAATCATAAACATCATACTCCATTACTCGAACTACATGGGTTCTGATTCCTTTTCCAAAACAAAGGATATGTAGGTTTCCCATTTATGGGTTCGATCCCAAATTTGAAATAATCCATGTCCTTCTGAATGACGATAAACTTCAAGTTCCCCACTGAGTGGCTTTAAAACCAGCCTGGTCATCATAATGACCAAGATACTTTTATATAAATGTTTTGAAGGATACCATTGACCAAGAATCTCTAAACAGATATAGATGATTCTCTATTGATGAAGAACCTAGAATACATATAAAAGATTCTATAAATTTCTTGCATATTTAATCATTGATTGTTAAAACTAAAGGAAATCACATTTTATACTTGGTAATGTAATAAGGATTCACGAACATAACTTAAATCTATAAAGAGAGTCCCGGAGTAGACAATAATTCCCCTCAAAAAGGTGTGATGAGTCTGACCTCCCATCCTCTCGACCAATGCAAATTCCTAAGCCTCATCAGTCCACAAGCTAATGAGCGCCTACCTTTGGAAAGTGGGTCCAAACGGATGTGGAATCATTGGATGTTTCCGGTTCTACGAACAAACCCGCTAGAAACCGATCGGAACGTTTGAATCTCCCGTCCAGGAGGTCATCCCCGAAATCCGTGTGAAACAAAAATGGTGAACCCGACGTGAATCCTTAACCAAGTTAAAGTGATGTTCTTCTTTTTTGTTAGGCCCCTTAGGCCAACAAAGAAATCATTGACATGTGCTCATCCAAAATATGCAGTGGCCGGATTCATCTTGATTATGTCTGTTATATGGAACAGGCACTCTTTTCTCAAGATCTTCTGCAAAATGGCTTTCCTTAAATTCACCCCTGTGAATACTGCTGCTGTGAACACCTCTACTGTGAGGTCTGCTGCTGTGAAAACCAATGCTGCTACTCCTGCTGGAACGTCATCCGCTCTTAGGATGACATCACCAACTCAGCGTCTTCAACGCTGGGTTTCTAATGCACTGGTTAAGGAGTACCGTCGCAACGGTACTATCCCAACTCTGGAGGCCGCTCGTCAAGACCTCCAAGTTAACAACTCTACCTGGTCGTCCGGACAACGGCAGCCAGCGATCAAGAAGAAGGCGGTGCTGACTACCGTCTCCAACCGTTTCGGGTCGTTATCCCCAGAATGCAATTTCCATTCACTCCCTTACTCTGAGGAAGTGAATGACCAGGTCCCACAGGACCTTAATTCAAAAAGATAGGAGTCCTTCTCAAGGGATCCCATCAACAATCGCCACCAGACTCGTGCGGTAGTGCGCCCTCAACATGATGAGGGTACCGACTCCAGGCATTCAGCTCAGGTTCCTCGAACCCGAGCAGGCAAGATGAACCGCCAGAGACGGAATCCGGTGAACAATGGGCAGGTTTTCATCCCTGCCATCTCCAGAGAAGTCCACCAACCTAACTTGGTGGCAAACAACGAGCAGGCACACACACCTGCCCGTTTTAATTCCGCTGTCTAGCAGACTCGTCTGGCAGCATCAAGCCAATCCCGCCAGGCAATTCCGACGGAGTACTGTAGGCAGGAACATACACCTGCTTATACATCACCAGTTAGTCAGCAGGCTCGTCTGACTACATATGATGGATCTCGTCAACCGCGTTTGGCGAAGTGTAATCAGCAGGCACATACACCTGCTAATACTAATCAAGCCTACCAACAGTCTCGCTTGGTAACGCACGGAGAAGTCAGTCGGAAAGTCCCGACGACAAACAGGAGGCAGACTCAACTCTCTGCCTCCACACTTGAGTACTGTCAGGATTCACTGACAGGAAAAGAAGGACAGGAGCAGGCACATACACCTACTCCAAGCCCAGAATGGACGTATATCCCCGTTCTGGCGGCTGAAGTCACCAAACATATTTTGTCAATGGTGAAAGAGCAGAAGCAAATTCCTGCTCATATTCTGGATGCTTGCCAGGATATCATAACAGCTTCAGCATCATCACAGGGACAGACACATAAATCTATCCCTAGCAGTGGAGTGACACATAAACGATTCACTCTGTAACAGACACACACATCTGTTCCAGTCCAAGAGGGTTATGGCGCATACTCCCCCATATCAAACGGACAACCAAGTTAGGCACATACACCTGATTTGAGTGGAGATCGTCAGCCTAACCTAACCATCTTTCCTGATCAGGCACATACACCTGCTCAGAGTAACCACTTTCGTCAACAAGTGGTTTCTAAAGTGAGTAAGAAGGCATCTAAGAAAAAGATCCGCCCAGCACAGTCAGGAGATCAAAAGCCAATCTGCAACAAGGCCTTGCTTGATGCTGGAGTTCTTGAAGCCCTCAGACATTTATCTATCGGAATTCAAGATTCTACTCCCTCAGTTCTCAATAACGAGAACATTAATTTTGAAGGTCTTCGACAGACACTTCCGCGTGAAGGCTTGCTTCATGAAAGTTCGGTCAATCTTGAAGTTTCTTCTTCAGATGAGAGCCACAGGAACCCTCTGTGTGGTCAGAAGACCAAGGAGCAAGAGATTTCATCTTTTTCTGTAACCCATCATGACGGTCCTCCTCATGGTGATGAACTTCGCTGTGAAAGTCCTCTCCGCAGTAGTGATTCACGTTGTCTCGAAAATTCTTCAGAAGGCAATGTAGTGACAAGAAAGCCCTCCTATCTAGAGGCACTTGCAAATGTAAAACCAGTCATGTCTGATGCTTTACTATCGGCAGGTGAAACTCTTTCTCCATCAGAAGATAGCCTGGGGTTCAGGTTATTCTCTGAACCATCCCTGGGTCATTCATCTTCCAGCATGAATAGTGATATCTCTACCAATCTTGTTGAATCCGATGAAGCAATAAGGAAACACCAACTCTGGTCCAAACAGGTAAAAGAATATTCATTTAATGATTAAGAGGAAATGCTGAACATGAGGAAAAAACTGGCAAAAGTTGAAGTACCAGTCATGTTTTGGCCTTTGGCTGACTCCCAGTACGACATTCCAAAGATGTTGACGGATGATGGAATCCATGATATTCGTCTCAACATATGGAAGACTCTTTGTCAATTGAAGAAGAAGGTATTATCTTAAAATGAATATGAAAATCATCTTAAGATAATAGAAGGGCTACAACGCCAGATTGATTTGGCATCTCTATCAGTCTCTCGGTATCCGAAGGCTGAAAAGCAACAAAGAACCCTTCAACGTTCATGCCTTGGCGCACTAAGAAAATTGTGTCAGTTAATTTCCAATGCTCCATCTGATGTTCATATCAGAGGATGGGGTGTTCACGGAGCACTACATTTCACAGTGCTTTCCAGTCAGCAAAGCCCGCCGAAAATGGTCTCATGAAATGTTATTGCCCATGGCCGGCCACAGTCAATGGGCTTTGTTCATAATCAAAAGCTTGCTCAAGAACAGGCTTCAACTAGTTCCTCTCAAAATCAAGTATATAGAGAACAAGTTGTTGAATTGCTCCTACATCAAGCAGGCGAGAATATTGCACAAGCCTCTCGTCTGGAGCAAACACGTCATCAAATGACAGAAGTTTCGGAAATCATCCAACGATCTGTTGAACCAGGTGATAAAAGTAGATATAGGTTAATGCATCCAGCTAATTTCCGAACTAAGATTCTCATGATCAAGAGAGATTTTAAAAATATCTCAGACATAGCATGTCAAGAGACACCCCAGCTTGCCAGACTAGGGACTTCTCTAACCCAACCCTCAGAGTCAACAAATGGGATTCGAGGAGTTGAGCGGAAGCAGCAGGAACATCCCCAGTCCACCGGACTGGGGACTTTTTCAAATCCTCAATCCCTCCCTCAGAGAAAGTCAGTATTCTCTCGATTAGGGAATAAGCCTCAAGAGGAACGAAGATCCAAGCTATCAGGAGATTCTCTCCAAGTGACGGTTCTCCAAGAAGT
The DNA here is from genome assembly GCA_963277665.1 of Viscum album. NCBI lineage: Eukaryota > Viridiplantae > Streptophyta > Magnoliopsida > Santalales > Viscaceae > Viscum > Viscum album. The sequence continues at coordinate 1,976,654,755 of OY728146.1, read as the reverse complement.
TCCTGAGGGATCAAGTCAACGGAATGCCATGTCTCATCATGGACATAGAAGAAGACAATATCACAGAAATGCTGATAGAAAGGATTCCATGCAATATGCATCCATTAATGTCATCAATGTCGTTGCTGCTGATTCACCAGATGAGGCTCAATCAGAGGGATCAGACGAAGAGGTTCCTGCTCAAGAAGTTGCGCACACAGACTTAAATGAAGAAGGTGTGCGCACACGTAATCAAAGGCTTACCCAAAATCTGGGTATTCCTTCAAGTAACCCACTTCCCCCTCTCCGAAAAGGATCCAATAAGGGGAAAGGAAAGAATCAGGTTACTTCTCACCCTTCCTCTGAAGGAGGTCAATCGCTCTCATTAGAGCAAAGGTTTGCACAACAGGAGGAAGAAATGAAAGAATTAAGAAGGTTGAATGCAGAACTACTTTAGAGTAGTCTTCTTCTTAAGAATGCTGAAGTCCGACAGCCAAAGGAATTTGTTGTAACTACTGAGATGGATCAAGAATATCCTCCTTTATCAGTACACCCACATAGGTCTAATCCTACGGGTCAAATGCAACAACAGTTGGCAGCACTACCATCAGTTGCAGCACCAACCACCACGTCTGTCCAAGCTCCATTCATTGCACCTACCCAAAACCAAGTTCAACCTGACGTTTCTCAAAAGTTAATAACTACTATTGAGTCATTAATAGCTCAGTTAGAAACTATGGAAGGGAAACGGGCCCAAGTTCAACCTGAAAAGAAAGTTTACCCTGAATGGGTATATTCAATTTCTCCTCCATCCAGTTTTGGAAACCCTGTTTTCCCTACTTTCAATGGATCAGGTGACCCTGAACAACATTTGACGCATTACGTGTCTTGTTGTGATCCTATGATGGGAACTCCAGAGCAGCAAGAAGCAGTGAAACTCAGATGCTTCGTGCGAACCTTGCAAGGACCAGCTTTTGTCTGGTATACGAGCTTGCAATCCCGGTCAGTCATCGGATGGGAGGATCTTCGTCAAAAATCCCTTCTTCAGTTTAGCTCAACTTTGCCAAAAACGACAGTTTTCGATCTTACAAACTGCAAGCAAAGGGAGAATGAAAGAGTCTCTGATTTCATTGCTCGTTGGAAGGGATTAACGTATTCCCTGAGTTTAGCACTCCCTCAGGAGGAATTGTTGCCAATCTGTGTGGCAAATCTGCGTGACAAATTACGCACGCCATTGATCCCTGTGAAATACACAGGAGGGTTTCAAGACCTTAATTCAATTCGCTCAGCATATTGAAGATTCCCTTATACAGGCTAAGGTTAAATCTCGTATAATTCCATCAGCTCCAGGAAGAAGAATGGGTAAAGCAGAAACTGCTACAGTTATGCTTAAACAAGCACCTGTACCTATATCTACTTCAAAACCTTCATCTTCTCGAAGGACTCCACCTCCTGAACTCCAACAACAAAGGTCGTTTCGTCCAAATGATCAAAGAGATCAACGACGAAAACAATTTGAGGATATGAAGAGTAAAACATACTCTTTCCGAAGTGAGCAAGTTCCAGGTTACTTCATTTCAGCTCTGGAAAATAATTTGGTTCAATTACCAGTGCCGAAGAGGCCAAACAAGGAAGGAGATGAAGACCGTCCCAATTATTGTCCCTTTCATCAAATGTTGGGGCATCCCATCCAGGAATGTTTTATCTTTAAATACCTCCTGCAAAAGATGGTCGACTTGGGACAAGTCAAATTAAAGGGTTCTTCAGCTCATGTAGCGTGTATTACAGCTACAGATCCAGAGGAAGGAGGCGAGTGGCAGGAAGTCAAAAGCAAAACTGCGAAAAAATATGATGATTGGATGGTCAGAAAGACAATCAATCGGACCCATTCCATTTTGCGAACACAATTGAAGAAGCCAATTGTGTCTCCTACAAAAGCTGCAGTAAAGCCTCCATCAAAAGACAAATCCTCAAAAGGGCAGTGCAATTCAAAGAAGAAAGAGGAATCAGGAGAAGATGAGTATGTATCAAAGCCTAAATTGTCTTTGACTCTGGCATATTTCATGCCATCTACTTCAAAGCAACGGGCGCCGCCCCATCAAACGGCACAGCCTAAACAGGCTAACCAGGCAGAGTCTTTATCAGACGAAGAGTTAATCTTTGGTTCTGTTAATATGATTCAATTAACAGATTCATATTCCAGTCTTGATGAGCCTGAATTCCCTGTATCAAATAAGGGAATCCGAAGAGGTTCTAGAGGTTCAGGATATAGGTGAAGACGTGGATATTTCCAAAGCCACTACTCTAATTTTACCCCTGCTAGCACTGTATATGCAGCAGAAACTCGTGGTAGAGCCCTTCAGCGAGCTCAAAAAGAACAAGCAAGTTCTTCTGCCAATGGCCAACTCAGTTTTGGAAGACCGATTAAAGGTTCCATATTCTTTATCTCAGCAAGTAAATGGATCTAATCAGTCTAATCTTCCAAAACCAAGGATGTTGCCAACTTCAATACAAGATGCATCAGCTTCCAAAGCATCTGCTTCCAAGGTACCTGCTAAACCGCATATTCCTATTGGGAAACGCAGACCTCTAGATCAAAAGTATGATATATTGAAACACTTGGCCCAAGTACCAGCCAAGTTATCAATTTTGAATGCTTTGAATCTGTCAAGAGATCTTCGGGAAGCACTCATCGAAGCTTTGTCGAGTCCTCAGGAGTTTGAAGCTGAAATTGCTGCAGCTGAAATCTATCACATAGAGAATAATCCTGCAGAATGCCATATAGTGATATCTTTTAATGATAAAGATGAAGATGATGTTGTACATGGGCACATAAAACCTTTGTACTTATCTGGCAAAGTCAATGGTATAGATGTTCTAAGAGCTTTCATTGACAATGGTTCAGGAGTCAACCTCATGCCCATTCATACACTTCGTCGATTGGGCCTCGCGGAATCTGATTTATCTCCTTCTACCATGATGTTGCAAGGATATGATAAAAATTAACAAGAACCACTGGGAGAAGTTACACTCAGAACTCAGTTTGGAGATCTTGTTTCCAATTCGGATTTCGTGATTGTTGATCAGGACTCAGATTTCAATATCTTGCTTGGAAGACCCTGGCTACATCAGCATGCAGCTATTCCGTCATCATACCATCAATGTCTCAAATACTGTTTTGATGGTCAAGTTGGAACATTGTATGGTGATAAGGCCACGTTCAAGACATGTGAGTCTCAATACATTGAGGCAGAATTTTATCACATGAAGGGAAGAAAAAAATCTACAATGAAGGAAATTACCAAAGTTAATGCTCCATATGGTTTAGAGAAAATTCCAATAAATCCATTTTCACATGTGAGTACAGATTATGTGTTACCTATCAGTCAAATTGACAAAATAGGCCCAAATCAAAATACTCTTATGGAAAGATCCATAATGTCAATTACGGCAATCGAGCCAGACAACATGGGAGAAATTGGTAACTTACCAAGCAGTGATGAAAGCATAAGTGGTGACGTTTTCATTTCGTCTGCTGAAATCCAACAAGTCTATACTTCGCTAATCAGGCCAGAAGAAGTTATAGCAACATCGGAGGTGAATAATGATGTCGATTCTCAATCCATCATCCCCTCTTTATTTCCCAAAGAAGACCCTTTATCATCAATAGGGTCGGAAATGGAAGCTTCTTCTTCAAAATGTGAAAATTTTGACATCTCTTATGATCATGAGAATTTCGTTTTTTCATCTACTTTGCAAGTAGAAATGGAAGAAATAACACATAATTAATAGGAAGAGGAAGATATTAGAGATGCTCCTCCAGCCTTTGAAGAGGGTATCTCTACCACTGTGGATGAACTCAGAGAAGTAAATCTGGGTACAGAGAAAGATCCACGCCCCACTTTAATTAGTGCGGCCATGACCCTTGAAGAGCAAGAGATGTATATTTCTTTTCTAAAGCAAGATAAAGATATTTTTGCTTGGAATTATACAGAGATGCCTGGCCTTGATCCTGATGTTGCCACCCATCATTTGCGTTTTCCAAAAGATCATCGAGGTTTTAAACAAGCCGCGAGAAGAACACACCCAACCTATGATTCCAAAATTGAAGCTGAAGTGGATAAGCTGATCAAATCCAACTTCGTCAGAGAAGTTCAATATCCCAAGTGGTTGGCTAATATTGTCCCTGTAAAGAAGAAGAACTGACAAATTAGGGTTTGCATCGATTTCAGAGATCTTAATCGGTATTGTCCTAAAGATGATTTCCCAGTTCCGATTACAGAACTCTTAATTGATGCGACGGCTGGCTATGAAGTACTTTCTTTCATGGATGGATATTATGGATATAATCAGATCCGAATGGCCCCAGAAGATGAGGAATATACAGCCTTCAGAGCTCCTCAAGGTGTGTTTTGTTACCGGGTGATGCCCTTTGGTTTAAAGAATGCAGGTGCAACATATCAACGCGCCATGCATCGTATCTTCAAACCTCTTTTAGGGAAGTTTGTTGAATGCTATGTAGATGATTTGGTGGTTAAATCCAAACAACGTTCTAATCACTTGGCTGATTTGGAAGTCATATTCCACAAGCTTCGACAACATAATTTGAAGATAAACCCCTTAAAATGTGCTTTTGGGGTAACCTTAGGAAAATTCCTCGGCTTTGTTGTACGCCATCGTGGTATTGAAGTCGATCCTGAGAAGACCAAATCAATCCTTGGTATGTCACCTCCTCAGAATTTGAAAGAATTAAGAGGACTTCAAGGACACTTAGACTATATTCGGCGTTTCATCGCCAATTTGGCAGGCAAAAGTTTACCCTTTACCAAATTATTGAAGAAAGGAGTCACTTACCAGTGGAATGAAGAATGTCAAGAAGCATTTGATGTCCTCAAGAAATACCTCTTGAGTCCACCAGTACTCATGCCACCTGTTGAGGGTAGACCTCTTATCCTCTATGTGACAGCTTTAGAGTGATCATTGGGTGCCTTTCTCGCTCAAAAGAATGATGCTGGGAATGAAAATAGTCTCTACTATCTCAGTAGAACTATGCTTGAAGCAGAAACCCGGTATTCAAGTATTGAAAAGTGCTACCTAGCATTAATATTTGCAGTTCAGAAACTGAGACACTACCTGCAACATCATGAGGTTCAATTGGTATCTCGTAATAATCCGCTCAAATTCATCCTTAGTTGTCCAATGCTTACAGGACGTCTGGCAAGGTGGGCGGTTATTCTACAGCAGTTCGACATTCAGTATGTGTCTCAAAAGGCAATTAAGGGCCAAGCTCTGGCTGATTTCCTGGCTGAACATCCTTCAGTAGAAGACACGTATTCAGATATCGAACTCCCTGATGAGGAAGTTTTCTCTATTCAAGAGAGTCCTCAAACATGGGAAATGTATTTTGATGGTGCTTCTAGAAGTCCAACAGGGAAGAAAATGGAAAATCCTAAATTCAACAAAGTTGGTTTAGGAATTCTGCTCATTTCTCCAGATAAGGAAGTGTTACCTTATTCCTTTTTGTTGTGGGAAGGTGGTACCAATAATGAAGCTGAATACCAAGCTCTCATTACAGGCTTGGAGTTAGCACTTCAAGCACAAGTGAATCACTTAAAGGTGAAAGGTGATTCAGACCTGGTAATCAAACAAGTCAATGAGGATTATGCCATCAGAAAAGAAGAATTAATCCCTTTGTATGATTATGTCAGAGAGTTAATGTCGGAATTCCCATTATAACCGACATTTTCTTATGTCCCAAGATCACAAAATGCTCAAGCTGATGCACTGGCTAATATAGCCACAGCTTTAGCAGATCCAAATCGGGACGAGACAACCATCTCTATTGCCCACCGTCGTGCGATTTCACCTTATGTTCAAGTCAGAATAGAGGAAATTAATGAAATTAGTCCCATTCCTGAACCGTATGGTCATACTACAGGATGGATGTCACCTATCAGGGAATACCTTCAAAATGGAACACTTCCACCTGATAGAGCCGAGAAAGAACAAATTCGGCGACGTGTGGTCAATTTTACTCTTTATGATAGCCCAAACCACCTCGAGAAAATTCTTTATAAACATGGTTTCGATGGAGTTCTCTTCAGATGTATTGATGGTGAAGAGACAATGGATGTCATAAAAGAAGTGCATGCAGGAGTCTGTGGTGCCCACCAGTCTGGACATAGACTATCTGATCAAATTCGAAGGCTTGGATACTTTTGGCCTTCAATGATACAAGATTGTGTTAATTTCACAAAGAAGTGTCATTCATGCCAAGTATATGCCAACTTCATTCATAAACCTCCAGAGTTGCTTCATACAGCTAAATACTCATGGCCATTTTCTACATAGGGAATGGATGTGGTGGGGCCTTACCCTTCAGCTACGGCCAAGCAGTTTAAGTACATTCTTACTACTACTGATTTCTTTTCCAAATGGGCAGAGGCAGTACCTCTCAAAGAATTAAATTCTAAATGCATTGTTAGCTTCATCAAGTCTAACATCATTACTAGATTTGGTGTCCCTCATACCATATTGACGGACAACGGCACAAAATTCACTTCTTCTGAGGTAAAGAAATTGTATCAAGAATACAACATTAAGTCCAACCATTCATCTCGATATCATGCAGCGGCTAATGGCCAGATAGAGGCCTTCAACAAGACTCTTTCAAATATACTGCAAAAGATGGTGGATAAAGATAAGAAGTCATGGCCTGATAAACTCTTTCATGCTTTATGGGCTTATCGGACTACCACTCGCAATGCAACGCGGTCAACTCCATATTCATTGGTATATGGAACAGAAGCAGTCTTTCCAATTGAAGTTCAATTGACCTCACTCAGAATAGCCATTTGTGATCAGTTATCTACAGATGAGCAATCCCAAAAGCGGTTGAATGAATTGGAACAGTTAGATGAGAAAAGATTGTGCACTTTGCACCACTTGGAAATCTATCAGAATCGAATAGCACGAGCTTTTAACAAAAAAGTTCGTCTTCGTTCATTCATTCAGGGAGAATTGGTATTGGTTCTCAGAGCACCAATGATACCAGGAAAGAAGCCTCCCAAGCTTGAACCAAAATGGGAAGGACCTTATTCAATACATAATGTCTACTCCAATGGAGCATATTCTCTAATCTCAATGGATGGAGAACACATCACGACTCCAACTAATGCCAGATTTCTGAAGAAGTATTTTGTATAAACACAAAATATTGTTCCCAGATCCAAAAACAATCACATTGGTTCATATATTGTCCTACATGACACTAAACTATATTATGTCCTATCTACATGACATTAAACTGTACAGAAGTTCCATATTTTGTCCGAGATGACATTAAACTATATTGTGTCCTAGCAACATGACATTAAACTGTGTGGCACTTCCAACGTCCAGCATGACGATAAACTGTAAAAAGTCCCCAGAACTGATATCCTCGTATTGGTTCACCTTAGTCCTAGCTACATGACTTTAAACTGTACAGCACCAGTTCGTCCTTGCTATATGACATTAAACTATACAGCAATGGTCCAGTATGACTTTAAACTGCAACTTCGTCCCACACGACATTAAACTGTGAAAAAGTTACCTAAACTGTCCAGTATGACCTTAAACTGCATCATCCCTGGTCCATGTATATGACCATAAACTATTTGCAAATCCTTTATGTCCAGCAAGACGTTAAACTGTGACGTCCTAACTACATGACGCTAAACTGTATAAAAGTCCCTCACGTCCGGAAAGACGTTAAACTATATAATCTCAAAAGTCCAGTATGACATTAAACTGCACCATTCACGGTCCATGCATATGACCTTAAACTATTCGCACTTTCGTCCGACATGATGTTAAAATGGTACACTCTTTTGTCCTTACTGCATGACATTAAACTGCACAGTCCCCCTTTCGTCCAATATGACGTTAAACTATTTTGTCCCCATCGTCCTAACTACATGACGCTAAACTGTACAGAAAGTCCTTGATATGTCCTACATGACATTAAATTGTTATTTTGTCCCTGATACATGACACTAAATTGTGCAGCACCAATAGTCCTAACTGCAAGACTTTAAACTGCATAGTCCCTTTTTTATGTCCTACATGACATTAAACTGTGCATCGTTAAGGCTGTTATTACCTCTTGTTTCTCACACCGAGTATGACTCACGTGAGCTTAGAGCGAACAGAAACCATAACACTCCCTTTGGGCCACTAACCATGTGTAAGTCCCAACAAAATTTTTTATTATATCATTGTCCACAAGAACAACTTGATCATTAATTAATTCTTTAATTGAACTACACGGACTTTGATCCTTGCCCTCCAGGCTGGGTATGTAGGCAACCTCCCAGGGTTCAAGCCCAAAAACAATCTCTTCACATCGGTTCACCACCATCTCATATGATGTTGATTTGTGAAACCTCCCCTGGAATCAATATCTTTACATTGATTCACTTCCGTCCTTGTTATATGACGTTAAACTATACAACACTTTTTGTCCGGTACGACAATAAACTACAATATTCTTTGATTTCCTCATTTGAGAAGGAACCATTATTGACATTGATTTTTTCAATCATGTTTCATTTTTAAAAGACTACATGCATACATGGTAATGCCTAAACTTTTTATCTTAGGTTAAACCATCATTGCACTAAAGTCCCCTTTCACCCTTCACATGTACGAACCAAATTTGTACAAAGGGTAGTCCTAGAACTACGTGGACTTGATTCCCATCCTTATGGGATACGTAGTAACATTCGAGTATCCCTCGAATCCAGTCCCAAGTCTTTTGGGCCTAACCTTAAATTTCACTTTCAGTCCCTTGGCTGAAAAGTCCTCATGAAAACACACACTGTGTATTCATTATTATGGTCCGAATTCTATGACCCTAAACTAAGATCACTCATACTTTCGTCCTGCACGACGTTAAACTGCATTTCAAGAACTACGTATGGCTTGATTCTCATTCTTATGAGATACGTAGTGAAGTCCAGGTTTTCAGGACCCATCCACAACATGATTATGGTTATCATTGACCTATGTATCTCTATATACATTGGACAATACCCATCTTTATGTGTTATAATCCTAACCTTAAATATTTTAAGATCTTCATAACCCTTTTCATGACTTCTAGTCACAAAAATGTCAAACTTCTGAGAATTCTTTTGCCGGACTATGCAGCACGTGCCCATAGGTGGCCTTGCATAAACAGTCCACATAAAAGACTTGTCAGCCGAAAGATACTATTTATTTGACCATGCAGCCAATGCCCATAGGTGGCCCTGCATATTTCAACCCCCTAACGGGTTTTGTTAAATAATGGTAACTTCATTCTTGGGAAGAATGCCTCTTTTGTCCTCATTTGTCTTAAGCGACAGTATGTAGGGATCCGCAAAAACAAAATAGCCATCCTTAACATATTTGTCCCATATCCTTTTTCATGATCTGAAAGTATTCAAGTCTATGGTTTATTCTTCTTCCCTATGTTTGGTTCAGACCTTCGTAGGAGTGATATTCATCCAGTTCTTCGATATTCTTGTTCGGAAATATCCTCTCCATATTCAAGTACCTCTTTCCATACAACAAACTCTATACTTTAGAAAATTTGAATCTCCATAAACTTTCACTGGTTTTTAGCACTAGGAAAGTAAATTTCTGGGAGTTCTTTTGCCTGACTATGCAGCACATGCCCATAGGTGGCCTTGCATAAACAGTCCACATAACAGACTTGTCAGCCGAAAGATACTATTTATTTGACCATGCAGCCAATTCCCATAGGTGGCCCTGCATATTTCAACCCCCTAACGGGTTTTGTTAAAAAAATAGTAACTTCATTCTTGGAAACTACTTCTTCTAATGCCTTTTAGCTCTTTTTCATATCATTCCTCAGATTCGAATATTCTTAAACCATAGTTTACATATTTTCTCTCATACTTGAGTATGGTAATTTGTTTTCAGATAAATTTTCAAGGAATTGAATCCATTTTAATCCATTTTGGTCAAAGCTATTTCGACCTTAAACATTAGCCCCTTTATGTCCGGCGTGCATGACTTTAAACTGCCCACACAAAAGACAAAGGAACTCTGAATAAAAGTCAAGTTCCAGCTCACTAAATATACATTTTTTGTATGATTTAGGTAATATTGAGCAATTAAAAGGTTCAAAGTTTGTAGGATTATTTGTAATAATCCTAGTAAAAATCAAACTATGCTTACTAGGCCCATTGGCTTAAGTAAATTTGAAGCAGGTAATGAAAGAATGCAGGTACAAATGATTGAAGACGAAAGTGTTTTTCATTGATACACAGGAGTTAGAAGGACATCCACAGACTGGAGTCTCTTCTCTTTTTCAAGAATTACAAGAGTCTTTCAACATAACACTTCATTTGATTTACGGCATCCCGAGCTTCATCAACAACCACCTGGAATTCATTCATTCAATTGGATACAATAATAGTAGCAGTGATACCAGCTCTTCTTGGAACAATTGTAAAAGGATGTTCTTGAGTGCGGTTTGAGAAAATTTTCTGCTGATCAAACAGTGACTCTCTTTCTGTCCAAGAGACTTGGAAGATGGATACATGGATTTGAGAATGGAGCATTGGAAGTAAAGAGCCATTTGGAGAGAGTACTCTTTTCAGATATTGCTCTAATACCATGTTTGTATTCTCTCCACCAACTGGTAGTGGAAAACATTTCAGCCCATGGGTTTGCCATTTTCATATCTGCAAGGAAATTACATGGAGGAAGAATTTGAAAGTTCACACCATTTTTGTTACTCTTAATGCACAGCATAACCGAAATAGAGAAGTAGCAGTGCAACTGCATCTCAGGTGTATAATTGGTTGCATTTGGAACATTGACTCCTTGCAGATGACCATGACCACACAGAGACAGGTAGATGCTCTCTGGGAAATTTAGATGATATTTCTTCAAGTACTTATCCAAATCTGGGAAAGTGTTATCGCAGATATCATAGTAATCATGGCCAATAATGTTCATCATGTCATCAATCTGCTTGCTATCCAGTTCATCAGCCGTTCCAATTCCCTTAGGAGCCATTGAATCTGCACAAAAGTTGAACAAATTTAACTCTTAAATGGGTTTATTTTTCATAAAATTTGTGAAAAAATTCAGAAAAAATGGCCAAGGCATTAAGTCGTGCAAGTCTAAACAATGGCGCACAAGTATTTCGTGTGCCGCGCTAGTTTTTGACGCGCAAGTCTAAATCGCGCAAGTACGAATACCTTTACAGGAGCGAGACAGCGAGGGAACAGTGGAAAAAAGACTTGCGCGGCTTAGGTGACCTGCGCGGCGAGATCTCGAGAAGGTATGAAGTCCGGAAATCCGGATACTTGTACGGAGGTGAGGGCCGTGTATTTATAGGCCAGGAAGCCTATCTGCGCGCCGAATTCAGAGCGCTTAAGGCCTGCGCAACGCAAACTTGTGCGCTGCCCTCTGTGCACTGAAGACTTGCACGCCTCCCTTTTCCTTTGGAGGAATTCGATTTCCTCAGAGTCCGATCCTCTTTTCTCTCTGGATCCAACTCTGAGGGGGGACTTTTGTTGACGCTCCTTTCGTCACAGAATCTAAAGATCGGAAAAGGGAATATCCGAGCTCAAAGTGATTCATCCTTTGAAGAAAAACATAAAAAATCAACAAAGGAAGGAAGAAAGGATCAACTGAAACCTCGCCGCGCAAGTTATCTAACTATCGCGCAAGTGTACTTGCGCGGTGACCTTGGTCGCGCAAGTGACTTGCACGACCTAAGTGGTAACCGCCCGGTAACCGCCCAGGGCCTTCTTTTGCCTATAAATAGACCCTGTGGGCCCCCCATTCGAGAGGATCTTTTTCCAGAAACTCGGATTGAAGCTCTCGACGCCCAAGTCTCTTCTCAAAGCTTCCGGAATACTTATAAGGTAATTTCTTACCTAGAATGGAAGATCTAAAGAGAAGAAATAAGGCCTAAGTGTTGAAACTTATCAACACTTGCGCGCCGACTTATTTCCTTCAATATAACTTGCGCGTCCCTTTTCTGGAAGAACCTCAAGAGGATTCTAAAGGGTTTAAAAAAGAGTAGCTCAAATATTTCAATGCTGGTTGAAAATCGCGCAAGTACACCATGTGTCGCGCAGGTATACCTGCGCGACCAAAACATGCGCGCCCACGGAAGACTTGCGCGCCTTTCAAGACTTGCGCACCCCTACCTTTTTTGGTGCCCATCTTGCCCATTTTACCCCTCTTAAGCCATTACACCTTTCCTTTTCATGATTCAGTCTTCAAGACATTCTTCAAAGCCATTTATGGCATGATTTCTTGATTTGACTTCCTTATCTGAAAGGAATTCTGTGGAATATCTCTCAAAACCTAGTGATTTAAATATCCTTATGTCACTAAATATAGAGAGTTCATTCATTCAACCTCATCCTTTAAGATGAGAGAATCCTTAACTTGGGCATCCTCCTCAGGAGTAAGCCCCAATCATAATCCTTTAACTTGGGCATCCTCCTCAGGAGTAAGCCCCAATTTCAAATCTGGGCATCCTTCTTTAGGAGTAAGCCCCAAATTCTTAAAGTTCCCAAACTTGGGCATCCTCCTCAGGAGTAAGCCCCAAACCTTAATTCCTAACCTGGGTCTCCTTTTCAGGAATAAGACTCAGTCATAACCTGGGCCTCCTTTTTTTAGGAGTAAGTCCCAGTCATAATCTTGGGTTTCCTTTTCAGGAGTAAACCCCAAGCCCCCCTTAAATTTCTCTTAACCAGTTCTAATTTACCCTTGATTTGGGTTTCCTTTTCAGGAGTAAAACCCAATCATAAGTCCCCTCTTAACTTGGGCATCCTCCTTAGGAGTAAGCCCCAAGATTAGAGTATTCAAATCTCCATAAAGCACATATACCTTTATGGACCCTGTTCCTGGATTTTCTCCCTAAAAGTGAATCCTAAACCTTCATCTATCTGGGCAGTCATACATACCTAAGCCCCAAACAATTTCTTATGATTGCATCTTTCATGGCACAATTGTCTAATTTTTACCAATACCTCTTGTTTCTCACACCGAGCATGACTCACGTGAGCTTAGAGTGTAAAAGTAATTATGACATTCTTCTTTGAGCCATCAATCATAAACATCATACTCCATTACTCGAACTACGTGGGTTCTGATTCCTTTTCCAAAACAAAGGATACGTAGGTAGCCCATTTATGGGTTCGATCCCAACTTTGAAATAATCCATGTCCTTCTGAATGACGATAAACTTCAAGTGCCCCACTGAGTGGCTTTAAAACCAGCCTGGTCATCATAATGACCAAGAGACTTTTATATAAATGTTTTGAAGGATACCATTGACCAAGAATCTCTAAACAGATATAGATGACTCTCTATTGATGAAGAACCTCGAATACATATAAAAGATTCTCTAAATTTCTTGCATATTTAATCATTGATTGTTAAAACTAAAGGAAAGCACATTTTATACTTGGTAATGTAATAAGGATTCACGAACATAACTTAAATCTATAAAGAGAGTCCCGGAGTAGACAATAATTCCCCTCAAAAAGGTGTGATGAGTCCGACCTCCCATCCTCTCGACCAATGCAAATTCCTAAGCCTCATCAGTCCACAAGCTAATGAGCGCCTACCTTTGGAAAGTGGGTCCAAACGGATGTGGAATCATTGGATGTTTCCGGTTCTACGAACAAACCCGCTAGAAACCGATCAGAATGTTTGAATCTCCCGTCCAGGAGGTCATCCCCGAAATCCGTGTGAAACAAAAACAATATAGCCGAAACTATCATAAATAATCATAAACATTTAAGGCAATGTATAAGACAAAAACACAATCCTTTTAAACTTAAAATTAATAATTATATGGAAAAGATAAATAAAATAATTCCATTTACTTATTCACATGGATATTCTACTAGTCGAACGATCACATGTAATATCAATAGCCAATTTCATAATAATGGAATGCATAATTCCGGACATCACAACCACATAGTCAAGGCCTCGTGCCAATACTATAAATAATATTTTTTCAAGGCCTTGCTCCAAGACACTAGTTTGTCTCATGAGACCTACCGATGCATCGAGGAGCTATAGTGGGATCCACTTGTCAATTACTAAGTCCAATGCATTCCTTATATAAAAAGGTTGAAACATAACATAAATATTAGTAATAAAACTAGAATACAAAATTTTAATGATTTAACCATAAACTATGAATGGTATAAAATAACACATCCACATTCAAACATATCACAAAGACTTCAATACAATATGGAAGATTATATCATAATAAATCAACTTCAAACAAGTGTAAAATCCATCAAAAGATGTTGACATGGATGAAATCAAAACTATTTGAGAGAAATATCTATTTCTATTTTGAAATAATTTAAAAGTAAAATAATTATAAAAGAAAACAATTATTTTGAAAATATTATTATAAGCTTGTAAGTAAAGCTTCTAAGGTGTTATAACGGTAGAAAATAGTTGCACCCACCGTATAAGTTAAAAAACATTCTTACCTTAATTTGTCGAAAAGGTTATAAAGTACCTTATTTGGAAAGTGACGGAAATATTCCTTTAAAAACATTTTATAAAAAGTAAAAAAAGGTATAAATTACTTTAACCTGTATGTTAGTAAATAGTAAATATGTTTTGAAATACATTTTCAAAAAACACAGATGTGGATGATAAAGAGGTCCCAGTAGATACTCATGTATAAACAATCTCGGATAATAAAGAGATTGTAAAATTATCCCTTACCTTGTACTTTTCCTTGATTGAGGGTATGTTAAAATCCTATATAATAGTTAAATCATTGTTATTAAATTAGAAAATAACCAAATACATAAATATGATATCATATATGATCTTCTAATATTGCTTTGTTAATAATATTTCAGTAGCAACATTGTTTTGGGTGTCAAAAAATTTGTTTTCCTTTATATGCTTTGTTACATAAGTCATGTTTGTTATGGATAGGATGTATTTGATTCATATCCAAAATTATATTAAGTTCTTAAAAATTATTTTTAATCATAAAATGAAAATTATTTATGAATTTTTACGATTGGGAAATGAATCTCATCGCGTTCCTGGAGACGGTAATCCGTACGTACGCACGAGCGACAATATCATTCTATTGATGGTGAAATAGTATGTAATTGGATGGTGTATCATATATAAAGAATAATTAACATATTATATTTATTATTTACATTAATTATACTCATTATTATACCCATCCAAATAATGAAGTGTTTAATAACCAACTACACCACGACGTGGAGACGGTAAGTCGTACGTACGCACGTATGGTGACTTTGTCATTCATAGAATGGATAGAATAATGAATATGGTTGAACCATATTTATAATAACACCACAGTATGTATAAGTTACTAGATTTATTATTTTGGTATGGAAACAACAAATAAATATGAATTGGAAGAAGAAAAGAACTTTGAAAAAGGTGGTGAAATTATTATCTCTTCTTCGGGTGCTTCCTTTTGATTTGATCAAAAGGGATCCTTAGGTTAGATTTATGATCAAAGTTAGGCCTCTATAATTAAGTGAGGGTAGTTGGGAGGATATTTTATCATGGGTTGTCTGATCCAAATGTCTTTGGATGTGTGATTTTGAGAGAAGGGGAAGTACCCTTTTATAAGATAGGTGAGGGTCACTTTAGGAAAATCTTGAAATATTATTTTATTATACAATCATATTCGGTTTATAATGGATCCAAAATGATTTATTTCTAGGATAAGGAGAATTTGGTTCTAAAAACTCTCAAAAAATAGGTTTTATATAGGTTTAGGTTACCATATTAACCTTATTTTTAGATTTAACTCTTAGTTAAATAGTTTAACTTTTACCATGTATTCTTGTATTATTATAATAAATGGTTAATAAACTTACTATAAAAATACAATAGAACACCAAGTGGTTCATTATTGATATATATAACCTTATATAAGTCCTTCATCCAAACATTATATTTTTAGGAATACTATTTCTGTTAATAATATATTATTTGTTTTAAAAACTCATTTATGTCAATTTTGACACTATTTGGTATTTGGTTTTTGTGAAAGTCATAACAACTTTATCTCTTTGAAAAAAAATTATTTAATCAACCCTAAAATTTCATATTAACCTATAAAATTCGTGGAATACATCAAAAGTCTTAATTTACAATTATATTAATATTTATAATATCAATTATTTTAATCTTTCAATAATAAGGTAATTACTGCATCATCATTGTGTCGTAATAAATTTAATTATTTAATGTATAAAATTTATAAATAAAATTTTATTATATAGTAATTTTTTTATATTTCTAATTAATATTTATAGTTTAATTTATCTAATGTATAACCCAATATTAAAAATGGTTTTGTTATTAAACTTTGAATTTAACACTTTTAACTCTTCTTTAAATAAAATGATAATAAATGTCTTAATCTAATCAAAGTGGACCAAAAGGATCATATTTTATTCCTAAGGTTGATTTTGGTCGAAATAAACTTATCCAATAGAATTAGGACATGTGTGAGGGTAATTATAATATCATTTTCACCTTTAATTACCCTATTTACTTTTAACCGTGGTAAATAAAATTCAAAAGTTACTATTCACCAAAAATTATTTTCATCCTATTGAACCACATTTTACTTCCTAATTTCAAACATGTCTCTCAGATTTTTGAAATTCAATTCACAGAAATGCTAAAATTACATTTTATGCAAATTTGCTAACGTTCCTAGAAGGTGGGTAAAAGACGTTAAAAAGTTCAATAAAATTTTATACATCTAATATTATTATAAAATGACTCCAATTAATTAAATTGAAATAATATAGGAATTATGTATCTATTTTGACTTAAAATAAATTTAAATGAAATAAATATTTATTTAAATAAAAAGTATGTTTTGAACAATAATGCAGTGTTTTTCACTGTTCATCAAAAATTGAATGTTTTCAGAAAAACACCAAAAATTCACCGTAAAATAATTTTGATATACTGAATCCAAAAATGAAGTCCATTTAAAAAAAATTATAAAATTTCAAAAAGTGGGTATTACAATTCATAACTGCTAGTTTGATTGGTTGTGGTGTGCTAGAACTCGAGGTTGCGTACAGCGTAAGCTATTTCATTATTCAAAGAGAAGTGTACCATAGAAGCTTGGGGTGTTACAATCAATATACTCCTATCAAAAACACAAGGAGGTATCACTCATATCTTATCCTATATTCAGGTCTATTCTAATTATCATCATTCCACAAGACTTAAAACTCACATACTTGGCCCAAGTAATCAATCAAGAACATTGGGACTAACTCACACCTCAACCAATAACGTTAAAGTCATTGATATCCTTCAAGGAACTAGGAAGTCCATTAAACTAATTGATAATATCAATAAATCCCCAATGTAAAATGGTTAACATGTCTCCCCTAACTCGGCTAATTCACATGTATCGTACCTAAGTCAAGGTATCTTGGGGTTCCTAAGGACCTACACGAAAAGAAAACCCATCACATGACTCAAATGGCCTGAACAACCAATCAACAATGGTATGGTCTATACTATGGTTCATATAATATCATGTATCATCACAAAATAGAGATAACATGTTAGGAAACCATAAAAAATAATCATATAAGTGAACACAAGCCTTGGGAAATAGGGTTCCACTAATACGTGGTCTAATGGTCCAAAAAAATCTCAAAATGAGCCCTTTCATATTTCCATTAAAAACAAGTTAAAACCCCTTTAAACCCACACTTTTTTTGAAATCACACTTTGAAACCCTTTCCTTAAATCACCAATTCCACTTGAAATCTCATTCAAACTCTTTTTTTTAGAAACAACATTTTTAAAGAAAAAAACTATTTCTATTGAAAACCCATGTTAAAAACAATCACACCACAAAATAATATATAAATAAGACCAATGAATTTTTTTAAAATAGGGTTCCATAAATAAACTATTTAGCAATATGTTTGATACTTTTTAACTATTATGCTGATGTGATATTCTCTCAATTTATGGAGAAAAATCACACCATGTCACAAAATTATGCTAATCGAAAATGATCTGAGACATGAGTTGGTCACCCAACCCATACCCCTAAAAAACTTTAAAAATAAAATTAGATTTAAGATGAAAAAATTAGGTTCAATGATATTATTCCAATAATAAATTTATAAGATTAAAAATTAGTATACATGCATCATTGAAACTACTAGGTCAATATGAATTCCCTACTCAAACCAAGATTTTTTGAAATATAGATAGTGGTTTCTACCTAAATTGATAGTATTATTATCTTTATAAGTGATAGAAGTAATGATATAATGTTTTATTCAATATATTTTATAGGTTACAACACTGATACACCCACTGATGAACCTTTCATATTGTGGTTATTCTATTATAACCAATGAAGTGGTAGGTTGATACTTGAATATGGAATCAAAAAATACAAATTTTGATATAAATTTTTACACACAACATGTTTGAAGATTATTAATTAATCATATAACAAAACAATATCATTAATATGTAGTTTAAAAATAACTCCAAACACCACTCAAACACTTTATGGTATGGGTCTAGTTAAGTTACTGATAATAATAATAATAAACATGGATATAAAATCACCAAATAAGTAAGATACTCAATAATATAACGGCCACTAACCACAAACACATGATCTATAATATAATAAAATCTAAATTAGACTTATACCAAGCCCATGATAACCTATCCCAATCATAAACAATAACACATCAATTATAAAATTAATTGAAACTAATTTCCTAACTTGGCATAATAAATTCCAAACTCACTGAAATATCTATGGTGTGAAACCACAACTGATAGGGTGTGGTCTAATATAGAAATACACTCTAACCTAAGATGTAAAAAATCCCCAAACTACTAACTTAAACTAACAAAAAAAATTACCCAAAATCACCAAAATATATAAGAAGACTCACTGGATCACATATCTCAATTCAAATGGAAAGAAATATTTTTAATCCAAGATAATTAATCCCTCTCTATATACCAAACACTAGATCCCTATCTTATTTAAGTGATTCCACCATGATCTGGTAGAATTACATTTAAAAACCCTAGTCCAAAATCCCAAATCGATGAAGAATAAGGGAAAAAAAGAGAGACAAGGAGAGGGGTGGGATTACCTTAGATTCAATGAACCAGTACCTCCTAGATCACTAACATAGGTTATCTTAGGCTTGTAAATTTTAATATTTTAAGAACATGAGTAAATGATGCATAGTTCAAGACCTCAGTTCATCTCTTGAATAAAGGACAGTAAAACTAATTCTCCTTAAATTTTAATAATTTATTAATATTTTTTTAGTCTTAGATTTAAGAAAATAATTTAAAAAAAAGGGAAATGAATTTTAATATTTTTTTGATAATTAAAATAAAATTGAAAAAATGATATTTAAGAGAAAATAAAATTCTTGAACGTAGGGTACTATCAATTAATTCAATTATTGTTTTCATAAAATTACCTCTCTCATTCAATTCATTAGTTTAATTCTATATCATTCCTTAAACTACCACTCTTTGTTCAATATTAATGGATGTGAAACCCTTATACACGAAGTTTCACATGCACATCACCTCTTTTAACTATAACTTGTATACTTTACTCTCATTCCACATTCTTTACTTCTCCCAAATGAAGATCGAGATCAATGAGGGGTATCTAAGTTTTTTAATAATAATGGTAACCTAGGATATGAATAACCAAAATAATATTAGAATCCCACCTCTTAATAATCATCACACATTTTTCATGATAAATTCTTAGAGACGAAATTACATCCCTTCTATTCGTATCCATGAATCACCATTACCTGATCCATGAAAAAATAAAATATAAAAGAGTTAAGAAATATAGAAATAAAAATTCATAAAAAAATTAAATAACTCTTTTGTTTTGCCTTAAAATGATTACTATTTATCCATCATGGGAGAAGAGAACATCCCACTAAAAACTATAGAATAAAAAGAAAACAAATTAAAAATAAAAATTTTAATAAAAATAAAAATGTAAAGAGAAGACCCAAACTATTTTTCCAAAGGTAACTAAACTCTTTACAGTGGATATGAACACTTTTTAAAAAGGTAAGGGTTAATCACTATAGGCTTGGGATGGAATCCACATATGAAAGTTAAATATCTTCTATATAGATAGCTTCTTGATTCTTCTCCTTGTTTTTATTCCTAAACATTTCCCTATAATTAATTGTCTACCTCTTTTAACTAGATGAATGAATGTGTTAGTTCATTATATACATTTCCCAATTTGGACACATAAAATGTATGGAAATATTTCTCATATATGATCTCTCTTACATGATTTCCACATGCATTGGTAGTGAATCACATGGACATATATACTCTTCTTGAATGTTCTTAGCTTTCCCCAATTGTTCCTAGCTCTTTATGTGTCTTTGAAATGAGTTTGTGATGGATAGTGGTATGATATTACATTTAGGAGAGATATAGATATACAGATAGGTATTGAGAGTTATTCATATGCAATAAGGTTTTATTCTTACATATGATTTGAAATTATCATTTTAATCTTATATCGCATGGACCTACATCCTAATTAATCTCATGTATCTATGTCACAACCAATTTATTCTTATTTCAGTGGGTAAATTATGAATTTGATCTTATATAGTTTTTCACCTATGAAATTTACTCATATGTAGTGAATCAATAAAAATTTTATTCTTATGTATCGTTCTTCCCATCCCGGTTACACATATATAATATCTCAAATTCAAAATCAACTCTTACATAAAATCTTATGACTCTATATTACACATACATGGAGTGAATAAATTCAATTGTATCGACATTAATCACCTAAAAACATTTAAAACCCATTTTAGGTATGGGATTATATCTAAATTAATTCTAAAATGTAATAATAAATTAAAACCAAAATAATAATCTCATTTATAATTAATTTAATTAATTCATATAAAAACTAAAAATGTGGTTTTAGTTCAATTAATAAAAAATATGGGGGTTTTTAATCATGTAAAAACATAAAAAAAATACAAATAATATGATCTTACCAATCGCCCACACTTATCTTTTTTCACTATAGGAAAAAATCTATGCCCAAAATCGAATCTGCATAAGTGTCAAAAGTAAAAATTCATCTTATTATTCTTTGAGATAAAAAATATAATGTATCTTTTATGAAAAAAAATTACATATACTTTTATTATATCATATTAAAATATTTTCAACCTTAATAAACCATACCTAACTCAATCACAACCTACCTCACAATAAAATTAATATCACTCTTCACTCAAGATAAATTTAAAATATATTTATGCTCATAATTAAAAAAACCATGCTCACCATATGCTTGTAAAAATTCTAATCCCACATACCATGAGAAATGAAAATGCATTTAATAATGAGGTTTTTCTAAGGTTATTTTGGTTTCTTAGGGTTGGTGGGTTTATTTTTAAAAACAAAGGCTGAAATGAGGAGGGTAAACTTTTAAATTTAAAGCATGAATACTCAAGTTATTAAATGGAATATATCTCATTAAATTCCTATATATATAAATCCTATATAATCCCCTTTCATTGGATATGAGTCAAACAATGAAGTATAATGAATGATATCCAACCCACATTCTCCATTTTATATATATATTTTTTTCAATTTTATTTTTTATTTTTTTATGAATAGTTTTTTTCATATATATTTTTTAACAAGAATTATATGATAAATTCATTTAATTAATATGAATCATGCCAATTTTTTTAAAGGGACCCAAATGGTTACTCCGCCCACACAATCACCCACCATTGAAAATATTCCCAAAGTAAACACATGAAAATCGTTCCCCATCACTCAAAATTGAAGTACTCATGTAAAATATTAAGGATAAAGGAGAACAAAGGGATACTTTTCCTAAAATATAGCATAAATTATAAGTATATTATTTCTAAAATAAGGGATAAACAAGGTTGAATATAAAGGTTAAGTCTAAGGATAATGTGGGATATCAAAATAATCTTCACAATTATTTTTAAAAATATTTCATGTATTCTAAAGCTTTGAAAAAGAAATAATCATAGTTCAATTTTAGACATAAAATATTAGTTTCTCTCTATAAAGTTATGTTATTATAAAGATGGTTTCAAAATTGGTTTAGAATAACTCTCAAGAAAAGGAATAAAATTTGGTTTAGTGCTCATGGGAATGGATTTTAAAAGAAATTCCTACTCATAAAAATGTTTTAAAATCAAATTTAAAGAAAAATGATTCATATCTATGATTATTTAAAATCTATTTCTTAAAAAGTCATGAATGAGTTCTCAAAATAAACTCAAGTGTAAAAATGACTTAAATATTTGTTAAATCTAAAAGTTTATACACAACAAATAAAAACAAGATAAAAACACACACAAATCTACAATGAGGTGTACATACCCCCACATGGAATTCACAGCCTCTTTAAATCATAAAAAATTAAAATACAAGTAAATGAAAACAAATGGGGTGGAGATGTACAGCCTTTTTATTTTTATTTTTCTAGTGTATTGAGTTAATATCTTATCTACTAGATCTATAACCAAAAAATAGAAAAAATAAGATGAGAATTTTATTCAAAAAACTACTATAAAAATGGTTATACCAATGGTTTGGAACCATTAGTATAGGCCCTCAAACCATTGGTATAGCCTATATTAATGATTTGAAGATCTATTGGTGGTATTTACATTATGTATGTATGTGTGTGTGTGTGTGTGTGTGTGTGTGTATGTATGTATGTATGTCTGTATGTATGTATGTATGTATGTATGTATGTATGTATGTATGTATGTATGTATGTATGTATGTATGTATGTATGTATGTATGTATGTATGTATGTATGTATGTATGTATGTATGTATGTATGTATGTATGTATGTATGTATGTATGTATGTATGTATGTATGTATGTATGTATGTATGTATGTATGTATGTATGTATGTATGTATGTATGTATGTATTTATTTATTTATCTATGTATGTATGTATGTATGTATGTATGTATGTATGTATGTATGTATGTATGTATGTATGTATGTATGTATGTATGTATGTATGTATGTATGTATGTATGTATGTATGTATGTATGTATGTATGTATGTATGTATGTATGTATGTATGTATGTATGTAGGTATGTATGTATGTATGTATGTATGTATGTATGTATGTATGTATGTATGTATGTATGTATGTATGTATGTATGTATGTATGTATGTATGTATGTATGTATGTATGTATGTATGTACGTATGTATGTATGTATGTATGTATGTATGTATGTATGTATGTATCTATGTATGTATAAGTCCCTGAAATTGATGGTAATTATACCAATAGTTCTCTAGAACAGTTCATACAGGTCCCTAAAATTATTGGGATCTATAAAAACGGTTCTAGAAAACCTTTTGTATAGTTTCATAAGTTATATTTATAGTTGTAAAGAAAATTAAAATGATAAAGAGGGTGAGAAAAGAGACATAGGTCATTCCCATAAGTGGGTGTTGTGTTTATACTTCCTACAAATATGAATTTATTTACTCAACCCCAATCTGAAAGTGGATGAGGTTTATATTATTTGAACTATCATGTTTTATTTTTCCCTTTTTAAACTCAACCCTCATAATATGATGAGGGAGATAGAAGTGAAAGTGCAGTTGGTGAGGTAAAAGAAGAAAGATGTAATCCCTATTATCCTGAGTTGTTCCCTATTTTAGTAGGTGTTATGGTTGATGTATAGGAGGTATTAACTTCACCACTTTACCCATGATCTCTTCCCCTTTAAAACCTTCCACTAATTTTTTGGATTCCTATCTAAAACCCTATAGGGAATGCATAAAATATTTTTAATCTTAAATGTGAACAAAGGGATATTTATTTGATAGATTAATTTCAATAAAGTTTAATAAAAAATAATCCAAATAAGATGTGTCCCACTTAATGTGTTCAACTTTTAGTTTTTCTTCAAAGTGCACTTCTCTTGGGAAATAACTAGATGGTTAAGGCAATGGATATGAGTGAATTTCATGATCTAGTTCTAGTATCTCTTTTTCAAATGTGTGGAAGGTGATTTATTCTTGTTGAGCTTACATATATTCCCACACCACATTAATATTTAAATCTTAAAAGTAGTTGGAGAATACTTTAATCTCCTCATCAATTTCTATCAGGCATGAGCCTTTAAGTTCTTCTTTAAGGTCCTTAATGAGATTTTTTAATATACCCTCCTTAAAGTGTGAATTATAGAACCCCCTAACATGCCTTAATAAAATTTCAATTGCTTCATTAATAGTGTCAAGCGGATCATTGAAATTAAAATCCATTTTTTATATTTCTATTAAAATCAAATGGAAACAAAGAAAATATTTAAAAAAAAAAGTTACACTAAAAAGTGTGGGAGATATTCCACGACAATGATTCCAAAAATTGATGTGGGTTGTCTAGGCCCATAAATTTTAATATTTTAATAACCTGAGTAAATTTAGTATAGTTCAATACATCTGGTAATCTCTTAAATAAATCCCATTAAAATCATGATACATTACTTCTCATGATTTATTAATATTTTTTAGTTTTATATTTAATAAAAAAAATTAAATGAGAATAAATTAATTTTTATTTTGTTGAAAATTAAAATAAAGGTTTGTAAATGATATTGAAAAGAAAAGTAAATGTTCTGAACTAGGATACTATAAATTAATTCAATAATTTTTTGCATAAAATTACCTCACACTCATCCAATTCATTAGCTAAATTCTAGAAAAATCCTTTAAATTGGTATCTTTGTTCAATAAAAATAGATGTGTGACCCTCATATAAAAAATCACACACCTATGTCACTACTTGTATCCATAACCTACATATTACACTCTCATTTAGCACACTATACTCCTCTCAAATGGAGAGTGTGATTAATGAGGGGTGACTAAGTGTTTGAAAAATAAGAGGAACTACGGAGATGAATAATGAAAATAAAAGTGGAATCATCCCTCTTCTTCATAATTATTACTCATTCTTCATAATAAATTCATAGTGATGTAATGGAATCTCTCCTATTCATATCTATAAATCACCACTACTCGATCCATGAAACATAAAATATAAGAGAGTCGAGAATTAGAGGAACAAAAACCCATGAATAAAATTGAATTACTCTTTGGTCTGACCATAAAAGGGATAAATATCTAAACATCATGGTATAAGTGTTTGTACCATTAAAAAAATATAAAATAAAATGTAGAAACAAAATATTAAGTTGAAGTAAAATGGAAAATGAATATTTAAAATACTCATCCAAATGGATCCAAACTCTTTACAATGGATATGATCATTGTTTAAATATAAAAGGTTGAATCTTGGCATTCTTGGGATGTAAATCATATATAAATAGATGAGAATTAAATTTCTTTCATATGGATAGATTCATAATTTTTCTCCTAGTTTTTTATTCCTTAATATTCTCTCATTATTCACTATATTCCTCTTTTAACTAGATAAAATCATGTAGAAGTGTGTCTTAGTTATTTCCGGATTTGGACACATAAAATGGATGGTAATATTCCTCTACATGAAATCTTGCTTGTGTGGATACCACATGAATTATTGATAAATCATGTATCCATAGATTCCCTTCCTGAATTTTCTTACATTTTTATAAGTGCTCTGGAGTCAATATTATGTGTTTAAAATGACTTTGAGATGTCTATAATCCTCATATTACATTGAAGGGAGAAAAGATATTGTGAAGAGGTCTAAAAGATATTTTTTATTAAACTAGTTTTTATTCTTATATGGGATTTGAAATCCTCATTTTAATATTACATCACTTAGCCCTACCTCTAGATTAATCTCATGCATATTTTTTGTGACCATTTTATTCTTACATGAGAAGGGAAATACTAAAGTTGATCTTACATAGTTTTTCACCTGCATAAGTTACTCGTGCATAGTGATTCAGTGATAGGGTTATTTCTATGTAGAGTTCTTCTTAACCTAGTTACACATACATAGATTCTAAACTTTAAGTTACTCTTATGTAGCATGTTGTGACTCTATATTACTCTTATGAAGAGTAAATAAATTCCATTTTATTTACATGAATCGCTTTTAAAACATTTAAAATCCCTTTTTAATTGAAAGGTTATATCCAAATTAATTCTAAAATGGAATAATCAATTAAAACCAAAATAATAATCTTGTTTTCAATTAACATCAGTATTCAACCTAAAAATTAAAAATGTGACTTTATCCAAATTAATAAAAAACTATGGGGGTTTCTAATCAAGTAAAAAAAATACAAAAATATATGAAAATTATAATCTTATCAATCTACAAAAACTAATGAGGGACAAGGAGGGGATAAGGGAGAGAAAATCGGTCTCTCTATCTTCCACCACTCGACTGAAGCCAAAGGATCCTATAGGGGTTCTAAAATAGAACCCCCAAAATAATTAGTAAAAAGGACCCCCTTAAAAATTATATAAGGTCATTTTGTGGTGTGACCCTTGGCATCATGGTGCAACACCTCAAATTAGGGGTTAGTTTTGTGGCATAACCCTTGGTGTCGTAGAATAACACCCAACCTCTAGATCATGTTTCAGTATGACCATTTCTTCACATTGCAATGCCATATTCCAAAACTACACTAAAAATCACAGTTACACCCTTATGATGTTATCTAGCGCATCACGGTGAAATCATCAATATTATGTCATCATCCCTTTCCAAACTCTAGAACTACATTTTCTACCATGCTTAGGACTTTAATGAACAACATACCTATTATGGTGTGATGTTTCCCCATATCTAAGATTTATTCTTATGTAGGGGGATTACGGTGCAATTCCCCATGTTGCAACATGACCTCCCACAAAACTATATACTTAATCTTACACAACTCCTTGACACACCACAATTCCCCTTCCATGGAATGAGATTCTACCTATGGAAACATTTCCTTCCCCAAAACTTAAGAACTCCATCTGAGTTTTTTCCCACTAAAATACTACCCCCAAAACCTCCCAAAATATATACCAAAAATGATACAACAATCCTATATTTTATCCTAATCCAAAAATTCAAAATCAACCACCCATTAGAATGACGGGTATATGACCATCACATTGGTTCACCGACACTAAAATCTAGGTGTTTTTATAAGTCCCCCTATATATTAGTCCAAATAATATACTTCCAACACTCCTAAATCAGACCCTTGAGCATAAATATGGAAATTTGAGCTTAATAACCTTAATAGTTTCAAAATAACCAAAGATCCTCTCAATCTTCAATATAAATTCCTCTACCACATAATAATATTGTTCCCCTTGTATAATAGGAGGACTTAGATCTTGTAACTCCTGAACCTAGTATTTATGTTGACTTAGGCCCAAAGTGATTCCAACTTCTATGATTTAAGTAGAAATAAAAATAAAAAAAATATGGATTTTAATCATGAAGAGGGTTTAAAAATGTTTAATCACCCATAACTCCCTCTTGATATTTCATAGGGACTTATTTAGGATGCATAATCTAAAATATATGAAATATAAAATACAATCAAAATATACATTAAAACCCACATAAAAAACATGAATAAAAGTGAAACAATATCAAAACTTCATGAAAATCATACTTATATTACAATAATACCCACCATTCAGTTATCAAATATATTATACTTTGAATAACCAAAATAAAACCCATACCTAGTATAAGGAAACCACTTTTTTCGATCAAACCCATTTAACAATTGAACTCTGAGATTATTTATTATTAAATAATTATAAGTACCTTTGACCACATTTAATAACATTCCAAAAGCACTATTTTAACATAAAAGAATTTAACTAAGAAGTTTTATAAAATACCTTTGACAATTTACAAAAAAATCCTTGAAAATGCTTCCAAACATTTATAAACACTAAAAATAAATTTTTTAAATAATTCATAAGTCATAAATTCATGAATTTTCATTCTAATTCATCTCAAATAAAAGGTAATAAAATATAAAAGTAATTTTAAAATCATAAGAAACCAAATAAGAAAAGATAATCCACTAAAAACATTACAATATGATTAAAAACAAATAAAATAACTCAATTTAAAACCTTAAATATCTAATAATAAATTCAATAATCCATATAATGTCATCAAGAATAAGATCACACAAAATGATACACTTTTTCCCACCATACATAGTTAGGTTTCACAGTTGACCATAAGGGATTTGGTTCCCTATAACCAACACTAGTATAAAAAACATGTTTTTTTATATTGATTTTTTTTGTTTTTAAAATTATTTTTTTAGGTTATGTCATTCTAAGAGACATAGTAAATATATTTTTAATAATTGATATTAAAAACAATGTTAAAATAAATATTTTGATAAAATTTTAAGACTTTTAATATGAGTTATTTATTATAATTGATTTCAAAAGTCACTTATAAAGTAAGTTTTTTATAACCAACATTATAAGTCACTTTTGACGTTGGTTATTAAAATAAAAAATGTTGAAAGTGACTAATTTTATTTAAATATTTCAATGTAGATTACTCCCTTAGAATAAAATATGAATTAAATAAAGTAAAAATTTGTAGAAAATAACAAAAATAAAGAAAAATAAACTTAAATCTTTAAATTAATTTACATTCCTATTACAATGTCCTTTGATTCAAAATATTATTTGTTTTTATTTATTTTACTTTAAGGAAATAACTCATGAGGCATCCAAAACTAAAACTAGTTTTGAATTTTAAACTTTAGCCTGTAAATCTCATGAGGAAGCTTTATATTTTCAACTCAATCACAATTAGTGTTCTTAAATCATAAAACATGAACTATTAAAATTTATATTGATAAATAAAACTAATTTTAATAAAATAATGCGAGAAATAAATACTATATAAAAATGATTGAATGAAGAATTGGTGGAATGGAAATACAAATAAAAGGAGGATTATATGACAAATATATAAAGTATGAGCATGAAAACTTATATATAGTTCTTGAAAAAATGTATCGTGGTGTAATAAATTTTAGTAAGGAATTTAAAAAATTAAATGAACACTATGAAAAAATTGAAGCATCCTTGGTCTGTGATGTGTAATTTTAGTTTTAATATTGTTTATTTATAAAATTAATGTTTAATCCCTCTTTGACATGAGTTTTAAAATCAGTTATATATTAATTGATGTTAAAATATTAGTTTTAACACCAATTTCTAAATAACTAATCTTAAAACCCCTAGGAAAAGGTATTTAATGTCATTAATATATTAATGAACATCAAAATATTAGTTTGAATGTCGGTTTTTAAATAACTGATGTTAAAATATTTCAAGAAAGCGTTTTAACATCATTTATATAAATAATCTTTATGAAAACCCATACATAAAAGATATTTTTTATACTATCGCAACTAAATTTTTAATTATTATTACTATAATATTTATAAATATCTTATCACATTATGAGTATTATTATATAAACATTAATGGGATAATTTCCTTCAGTATTTGTCACAATGAAAATTTATAGCAATTCCCTACTATACTTCAAACCTTGAAGTGGTACAAAAATATCCTTAAACATATATCATATGTTCTGGATTAAATTTATCTAACAAGACATGGATGATTCTTTGACTATCATGTGTTTGACGATCATAAGTTAATGAGGATTTTTCTTATGAATTTTTCACTTGGTAATCATCAAGAAGGGAGGTTATGAGGACAGACCCATCAATAGAAATTCCACATGTTATATATGTCATTGGATTTTCTTATCTGTGGATGTGTTTATTGTTCCTTTGAATTAATATTAATATAAATTTATATCATTAATCAAGTTTTTGATATATTAATGAAAACCATGTTGAGATAAGATCACAGTGAGGTAGGATATATTGGTTTCATCATAAGTGATATGACATTGATCGAATAAGTAAAGAAAGGATTTTTCCCTTTTGAGATAATTAATGAAGATATACCAGGGCCTTTGATTGAAATGGAACTATATAATAAATTTCATGAATAAGGAAATTCATTGATGAGGTCATTTAATTGAGTTAAATAAAGATAAATCATGCATATAGGTTAATGAAACAAAGTATGCAACATGCTTAATGAGATATCAAAATAAATGGATTATATTACATAGTAATTATTCATATACAGTTGTTGTCATTGTGACATTTTCTTATTTCTTTATCTATGTCTTGACATGTTTCTAGATGTTGATATTGGACATCAGGAAAGTTCTCTTAATTCCACTGAGAAAGAGGCCAAGAGGATCACACACTAAGCATATACAAAATCTCAATTAAATTCTATTTGAATTTAATATTTAGAATAAATATTATCCCCAACTTGCGGTTTAATGATTATTCTAGTTGGGATGATCATATAAATCCAATCACCATTTATTCGAGGTTCTAATATAGGTGAGTTAAATATTAAACAAATATTATTTGTGAGTCATTGGATACAATATTTATTTATCTCTTGTTTACTATTCACAGGTAGTAAATATATATTTAATATAAATATTTATTTAGTTATATGAATATTAAAATAAATATTTATTCATGAATATAGTGAATATAATATTTATTAATATATATTTAACAAATAATATAATTATAGTTTTTTTATTTAAATAAATATTTTTTATTAAAGGTTTGATAAATACCGAGGTGGATTAGTGGGATGAATTTAGGGCCCAATGGAAATGATATATTTAATTTAATATCATTTAAATAAATATTTATCTATTTGTTTAATAAATTATATTTAAATATATGTTAGTTAGTGCATTTCATAAAATACAATATTCTTATTATTATTTTATTTTTTGACATTGGGAATATATTATAGAGAGTATTTTATAAAGTGGATTGGTGCAATTATCAATTATTTAACCCTAAATATATATTCCATTTTATACAATTTTTATATGGTTATGTGAATTAGTGTTCATAACATTTCCTCTCAATAGAATTTTCACAAGACTGAGAGAACCTCTCAAGAATGATCTCAAGAACAAGAGATCATCCTCCTCCTCCCTCTCAAGGTAGAGAGTAGAAGAGAAGGATTATTTAAAGACTAAAATAATTCTTATTATGATCAATTAAAAATGATGCATGGTGTTTTTTTCCTTCATGATAGCACCCAAAATACCTATGGTGATGTTCTAAGATTCATGGAGCACATGTGGATACTGCTAGAAGATTTATAGTTTGTATTCTTCACTATGAATAAGATATGACATGAGAAAAAAACTAGATTGATCAACAAATAGTGAAAGAATTATCAAGATAAGGTATTTTTTAAAATTAATTATAAATTATATGTGGAGATATCATCACCATGAGGAATCTAGGGTTGTGATCATCAATTTCATTGAATTTTATCCATTAAAACTGATGAAAAACGTTTTTAGGCATGATCCTAATTGCTTTTGTTTCACTCTATAACCTTTAAGAAGTATTAGAGGATTCACATACTAATTTATAATTATATATTATTTTTTTATTGATTCTATATTTACTTTGTTAGTATTCATTTCCCATTTTTTGTTATTATTCCAAAAGTCAACATAGCATGATTGTTCAGTTTCATATAACCTAGAATAATCTAATAATATATGAAAAACACTCAAAGATCTCATCCAAAGGTGTCGAGGAGGATGTATTACATGTATACATGTCGTGTAACAAAAATTAAATGTCAAGTACCCTTGGTCAATCACACAAATCGCAAGCCATGATAATCACAACACATCTTATAAGTGTCGGTACGTTTATGTTTAATTAAATATTTCATATTGACTACTAGTTAACATGTATCTAGACAGGGTAGCATGGAATGTACTTAGTGTACCCACCATGTAAACCCTCACTGTTTGACCCCGCATAAATTATAGAAGTCATGTGGTCAAATTATTTGGCATGTAATTAATACACACATCATGTATTAACTCCAGTAGAGTGACACGAAATCACATAAAGTACACAATGTGTGACGGGCTATAAATGTTGTGTGATGCATTATAATTCATTCAAGATACACACTAAGTCTCAATGTGTGTGGTGTGGTTAAACTGTAATAAATTACATGACATATATCTATGTTTACATTCCATGTAACTCGGGAAAACTCATGCAAGGAACACATTGAGATGGGTTTGTTGTGTGACTCAACATACGAAAAAAATATTAATTAATTAAAATTAAACCTTACTACATGATGTGTGGTAGGGTTTTTCCATTCCAGGTATATAAATAGTGATTTTCAATGTATAATCTGTAATTAAATGTTTTAATAATCATTTTCCATGTTATTCTATAAATACATGACATGTATGGTTGTCATAAATTCCATGTACTTCACGGGCACTACTAGCGATACACACTGTATATATTCAAGGAATGTCATGTGGTCATACGAGTCATGAAGACTACATGGATTGACCCATTAAATAATATTACATGTAATATCATGACACATTGTGTAGGAATACATGTCATGTAATTACACGGTACATTATAAGGACTATACATGGCATTAGTCACACATCATGTCTGGTGACAGTACAAATCTGTTACAGTTAAACCTGAAAATGGTCTTAACTAGATATAAAAGGTTACATGTTATGCTACCTCCAGTACATTCTATTTACTTAATTAGTTTTAAATGAAAATTTATTAATTGAATTTATTTAAAATTACAAAGTATGAGAATCTCAGGGATTATTTGAAAATATAATTAAGATAAAGGATTAATTAACTAATAAGATGACGAATTTATTAAATTGAAAAAATAATTTAATAAATAATGAATTGATATGAATGCTAAAAAGTTTAAATTCATAGTCATTGCGTGTTGTTTATAATCATGTTCTTGACTGATCGATGTATGTATTATATTTCTATTTAATTTAATTATTTATTGCATGGGTTTTGTGATAAAATTACTATTAAATTAAATATAATGATCTATGTTTCATCCCTTTCTCTTTATTATATATGGGCTTGTGTTTCCATGGTTTATTTTATGTAACCCCAAACCTCTGGTCCCCCTCACCTATAATTAAGTAGGTATATTCAAATTAAATAGCTCTATGAGAGAGGTTATGGTTCAAGACCGGTAGAGGGTGAAACTAACCAAGGAGATACACATGTTAAATGTGGAATGCTACAACTTGATCCAAGTATTGACTCAAGGATTTATTCCCTAAAGGTTCAATGGTAGGTTTATCTTCTGATCAATAAACCAACCAATAGTTAAAATATCATAATCATATCACATGTTAATTTTAATTTTTCATGTTTATGATTATATATTTTATTATTCAGTGAAATGTTTATTTCATGAATAAATGTGATCACATAAATTAAATGAATTAAAATTCATGCAAGATTAAATATATTAAATATTGTATCCATAAATTATTTTATTAAACATGGTTAATTAATTATGTAAAATACATATAAAACTAACAATCATGTAAAGGATAAAATAAAGAATATGTATACATAAGTTAACTAAATCTATTTAGGAAAATATTAAGTCATACATCACCTACTATTACTTGAATTAAAATGAAACCATAGATCTAAGTATTGGTCTGTCCGTCACTAGGATACTTTCATTTATCGAGGAGTTCTAATAAAAAAATTGGTTTGACTTAACCATGTTAACATCAAGATTAGTTTCACTTGAAATACTTGGGGAAACTTGGAGGCAATATTTTAGGAAATTTGAGTTTAGGATTTTGGGATTGTGGAGTCCATTAAACAAATCAAAGAACTATGATTTAATGTAGCTAGTAAGATTTTCTTCCTAAATACCTTAAAATAATTTATCCAATCCCTTACCTGGGTTATTTATAGGGGAATATAGATCCTTTCGACTAGAATATCAACACGATTGTATATTAAGAATCCAATAGTGAGTGATATTAGGATTTTATAAAATAATTAGAGACTAGTAAAATTAATTTATTACATCACACTTGGTAATTTAGATAAAGTAAGAAAATCTAGTTTTATTTTATGTTGAAAAATGAAAAGTCATTCGACCATGGAATTATCCCTAAAAAATATCTTAGAGAAACACAATATTTTATTTGGTGCTAACTTCCCAGAGTGTTACAGTTACTAGCATGCCATATTATGCCAATATTGAAAGTTTTATGTGTTAGAGTCCCCAGATCCTACTTATTCATCTAATGAATAAATTGAGGAGGATCGTTTTATCTTCTGGAAATGCATGGATGATGCATTGGATGTCCAATGTATCATGCTATTATCCATGACTAGTGATCTATATAATATTTATAAAAACATGGATACATGTACTATATTGTATCATCACCATGACCATTATCAATAGAAAGTAAGACAAGATAGGTATGAGATATATAAGGCACTTTTTAAATAAAATCTTAGAGAAAGTGAACTAATTGGTCCTTATGTGGTTAACATTATTTGGTAAATTAAGTGTTTAGAAGTTATAGGATTCAAGATACCCAAGGAATTATGAATATACCATTTTATAACCTTACTTACTCAATAATTATCATTTTTTATTTAAAATATTAATATGAATAATATAGATAAGTCACTCCCAGATTTCCTAAATCTAATTTTCTAGGAAAACCAGTGCATAAAGTAAGAAAAACCTTTAATACTTATGGTAAACAAGAGGAAAGTTGAGGAAAAAATCCTTAAAACTAACTCTAAGTCTAAGTAATATTCACACAACCCTTCCAAAATTAGGAGGATCAAGGTAAAATATAAGGTGTGGGATGAAATGTGTTTTGTATAAAGTATAAAGACCACTAGAATAAGAATTGTGCCTCATTGAGGAAGCAAGGGGAAGATTCAGGTTCATTCATTACAAAATATAATATACCTATTTCTGTAAATTAGTTATTAAATATAGTTATTAGTTCTCACATTTGTATCCAAATAAAAGAACCAATTAGATTATGGAATATTTTCAAAGGTGAGGTGGATCTTCAGGCTACCAATGGAGCAAGATTGGTTACACTGACTATTAGAGACTACCATCTCACATTTCCAATAGGATTGATTCTAATTTTAAAGAATTTAAATTATATGCCTAGTGTAACCAAAAACATGATATATTTTTCTAGTTTATATATGGATGGATTTATTTTTAAGTTTATAAATAAGATATTCTGCTTTTATAAAGATAGAATATGTTAATGGGTGGAACATCTGAATTTTTGTCTTTATATGCTATATTATGGAAATCTAGTGTTTTAAAATCAATAACAAATCAAGTTCACATGACGTATATCACACCTATATTTGGAATCATCTACTTGTTCATATAAACAAGATTTTTTTGAAAAGATTATATCAAGAAGGATATTAAGATTTATTTAAAATAAAACCCCTAGATATATTTCATTATTTTTTCAAGGAAAAATGAAAAAATATCCATTTGGTGGAAAGGTTTAAAGGGTTGAATAGATTCTAGAGTTAGTTAATAGATATGTGTATGGAAATTTTCTATTTGAAGCTATAGGTGGATACTCATACTTCATAACTGTTAATGACCACTTTAGTAGATATGAATATCTCTACTTAATGAGGTATATGTCCAAATCCTTTGTGAAATTAAAGGAATACAGTAATGAATTAAAGAATATAATTGGTAATAATATATATAAACTCTACTCAAATTGTGTTAGGGATTATCTTAACCAAGATTTCATCAGTTATCTAAGGTATTTTTGGATCCTATCTCAATTCAATCATCCTTATACACCTTGGTGAAATGGTGTTAGTGAAAGTAGAAATCATGCCTTGTTAAACATAGTGAAATTGATGATGAGTTGGTGAATCTTCCACTATCCTTTTAGGGATATACATTATATACTACATCATGAATACTAAACCAATTACCAACTAAAGTGGTAAGTATGATCCAATATGAGTTATGGTGCGGGAGGAAACCTGTATTGTCAAATTTATGTGTGTGGGGATGTGAATAGTTTTTTTAAGGCTATCTCTAGAAATAAACTAGAATCATGAGGCACAATGTGTATCTTTATAAGTCATCCCAAGTAATTAAGGAGATGTTATCTATACGAACCCTCAAACAAAAAGGTTATATTGGAAATACATGTCATGTTCCTTGAGAGGGAGCACATCTCTGGAGGATATTGTGGGAGTAAGATATACTTTGATGAAGTTAAGATTTGAGATACATAAGAGTTAACATGGTAAAAATTTTCAAAACCCTCGGTATAATAAGTTTTTCTATAGACACGAGCACTATGTAGAAGCACCATAGAAGTTATAGAACTAGAGAGATATGGTTTTCTAGTAATTGATTCATGTGAAACATTATTAGTTTAATAAAATGAACCTCTCTTCTATAAGAAATAAATAACTATCTCATAAGTTGTAAGGTAGTAATAATCCGTGAATTCTGAAATGGATTTAATATACTATAACCAAGTACAGGTTGTGGTATATCCTCTAGTTTATGTAAAGACTATTGGGTGTAAATGGGTATTCAAGAAGAAATTATACATAGATGGTATATTTGGTATCTATAAATCATAAATGGTTGTTAAATTATTTAAGAAACATCAAGGAATAAACCATGATGAAACTTTTTCACTAGTCATTATACTAAAATCCATAAAAATTATACTTGTAATAGAAACTTAACATGACTATGATATTTGGTAAGTGTGTTTTAAAACAACATTACTTAAAAAACCTTTTGGAAGATGTATATATGATGAAACTATAGGGGTTTGTGACTCTAAAGGATTCCAATAAGGTGTGAAAGTTTAAGAGATCCATTTATAGGTTGAAGTAATCCTCAAGATCATGGAACATTCGTTTTGATGAAGATATATAAGAAAATTTGGTTTCATAAAGAATGAATGTGTACACAGTATCTACAAAATATTTAGTGGGAGTGTAGTTATTTTCCTATTATTATATGTTAATGATATAATACTAATGGGAAATGAGATACTAGTATTATAGTCAATTAAGATGTGGTTAAAATATTCTACATTAAATAATTGGGTGAAGTAACCTACATTCTAGGGATCAAGATTCATCATGATAGATCAAAGAGGTTACTTATACTAAATCAAGTTACATATATTGATAAGGTATTAAACATATTAAATATAGAATAATCCAAGATGGAATTATTTTAAATGTTACATGGTATACATATCTACAATAAAATGCATCCTTAGACGCAAGAAGATGAAGAAATAATGAGAATAATCCCTTATATACCTACGATAGGATTTGTTCTAATTTTATTGGATTAGTCTTATGAATATTTCTATGTATATATCTAGATTGATCCTCATAGTATGTGTGGTGTTTAGGTGTCTCGAGACCCTGGAATTAATATATTTTAATACACTCATGTGCATAATTTGGGTTTTAATGGTTTTACCATTTTTAGAGACCTTGGATGTGAAATATGAGACCACAATTGAATCCAGAATGTGGGGTTTACCGTAGGTGTGAT
This sequence comes from Viscum album, assembly GCA_963277665.1. Lineage (NCBI taxonomy): Eukaryota > Viridiplantae > Streptophyta > Magnoliopsida > Santalales > Viscaceae > Viscum > Viscum album. The sequence goes on along the minus strand of OY728146.1, from coordinate 1,976,617,090 downwards.
ATGAGGTTGTTTGATGTTGTACATTCCATGGGAGGTGACCATTGGTGGGTTTGTTTAATAAAATAAATAGTGTATTTATTTATTTTAATTAAATTAACTAATATAATTGACTCTTCATAAATATACTACTATAGAAAATATCTAGGGTTATATGTATAACCCTCAAAGATTAGAGATGTGGAGGGATTGTTCTTCATTGCTGCATCGGGACTGGAGAACAATGATGATATCAAGGTGAATCAAGAGGTAGAAAACAAACACAACATATCTTATTCATCACCAATTAATGTTCTATTTATCAATGATCGATCAAAAATCAAGGTTGGGTATTTTATTTACGGATTTATTCCATTTTGATTTATGATCATGGATTTTCATATCTTATTTTATCGATCTGTGATTCCACACCCTTCACATGAGCCCGTCTAGATAAATTGTTTTTTTAAATCAATTTATATTTTCTATGCCATGATATCACCCTTGTATTCCCTATTTATCTGATATTTGGTTGAGAACACTTGTCCAATGATTTATTTACATGGTTTATGTGCCTTTATCCCCATACTTCTTCATGTTCTTCATCATTGTCCCATGGGGTCATTGTTCAACATTGTCAGGGTAGGTTTGAGAATGATCGAAGCCCCAAATTCATGGAATTTGTGTGAATGATGTGTGGTATAGTGATTTTCGGATGGAACGGGATGGATTTTAGGTAGCGAGTGATTTTTTATGAGATCTAAGATCTGGTGTGATGAAGGGAGGCACGATAGGAGGCATAATGGTTCAATTCTAAGTTATCAGATTCTAATTTCTGGCCACCAAAGGCCAAGAATTGATGGTCTAAGGTGATTCCATTTGATTTCGGGTGGTTAAATGGTGTGATTCACGGTGATGAAGGAAGGTTTGGGATCTATGTTAAGAAACTAAGTTTTCTATGAAAAACTCAATTACATGGCATGTACAATGAAGAACACATTCCATGTAGTCCCCTAGATATGGTGGATAGTGTTTTAGGAAGAGATAAATATCACATGTCATGTGGAACCACCACACACAATGTGACCATGTGTTAATGGATTGATGTGTAATATGGGAGTACATGGGCATGTACCTAGCCATGAACACTTGAACAACCAGAGTACACTGTCATGACTGTGTACTCATACACATCCAGGATACCTGAATGCTACCATGTATATGTACATGGGAAAATGTACACAGACACAAGATAGAGGGACACGAGTAGTCCTTTAGTGGCTGAGACATGTTGTGTACCAATTATACATATTGTCCAGTATGACTTGGATTCACAATCTTTTTCCATAGGATAACACCCCAGGTGATGAGGTGAGGTCACACATGGTGTGACCCCATGTACACACTATGTAATTCTCCCAGTAACTTCTATATTCTGTATATCCTTCTTTAGGATTCATATTTTTTCCTACAAGTAGCCTATTTTAAGTGTTTTTTATTTAGAATGTGATGTTATCCTTTATTATGACCTAAAATATATGATGTGAAGTGTTTGGAGCATGACACTTCTTTAGGTGATTCTTGTTGATGGTAGTGATCATGGTAGGATTTTTGGAGTGATACCAGGGTCGATACTTTCCAGTTGCACCAGGAAACAAGTCCCCATACTCTTTACATAGGTGGAGTTGGTACCCCCCCATACTGCAGTAGGGTGTAGGTCCTCTATCTATAAAGTGGTACTCCCTCATCTTTGAGAAATGGAAGGGAGCAGGACCTCCATAGAAGTTGTGTCTGCCTCAGTTGTGGAACTCAATAGCGAGGTGTGAGCTCCTCCACATAGATTCTTATGAGGTTTCATGTAATGTTGGGAATTAAAGATGAAATTTTGGAGCTATAGGAAGACACATCATCCTTGTCTAGGATATAGAGATAGATATCCCATTTCTCCCTCCTTTGGGTGGTTTCTTTATGATTATATATATGTATTGGGTTTTCATTTCCCTCTTGATATGGTTTGATCAGATTTTTGCTTTATTTTTCTATTTATCCCTTTGTGTTTTTTGGGGAATCCTACTGGGTATGTATATACTCACCCCTAGTTGGGATTTTCCTACATGTGTCATGTCTTATGAAGATGAAAGGTAGGTCAATGGTGACATCAGTGGATCTTAGTGATACTTTAGTGCTTTGACTGCCTTTGGTAGTCATATAGGGAGACTAGGTGCAAGGATCTCTCAGTTTTACTCCTTTTTTTAGTTTTATTTCGGTTGGGACTTCATTTCTGGTTAGGCGTGTATTTTTTCCCTTTTATTATTTGGATTTATATTTTTGTACTATAATATATTCCCTAGAATTTATTTCATGCATCATTGTACTCTAGATGTTGTAGAATTTATCGTATTCATCTTCACATTTACATGGATATGGTTGTGTATATGCATAAAAGTACTTAGTCTAAGGCATCCCATTTCATTTATTTTTTCTCAATGATTATCACCAGCCTCTAGACTATTAGAGTCAGGATTGGTATTGTCACACCCAAACTTCTTCCAGCCAGGTGGTCCCTAGTGGATTGATTCTTGACAAATTGGTATCATTTAAGTTTTCCTTTAGGTCGGTGTTATAGTGGGGCCCATGTTGAGGATTGGTTGGGTACTTAGATAAATAGTTTCATAGTGTCTCGAGTGTGTCTTCCAAGATAGGTAATATAGTGTTGGTTTAGGGGGAAATATATCTAGTCACCAGGACTCCGACTATCTATTTGTTGACTCAGAATACCAAGACATCGGTTTTAGGGAACTATTGGTACATGCATCATATTGGATTGAGTCCTTTAATTTCCCTTCTTGAGTTGGATTCCCATATATATATATTCTCAAATAATTTTGGTATGTCTCGATCACTTTCAGGATTCCTACATGAAGACATCCATCCAAGTTACCAAAACAGGATCACGATGACGATTCGTTGAGTGATGAGGCCTCAGTTCAAGTGACATATTATGGGGTGTTTTCTCCATGCGAGTAAGGATAAAATCCCTCACCTTTCAAGTAGATGATAGTTCTAGTAGGGTAATACAATAATGTTTGTAGGCCTGGCATGATATGTGATTTCCATCATTAGAGAATATTGAGGTTCTATAGTGATCGAGACCTGCATGAAGTGGAAGATTAGATTGAGTAGGTGTCTTGTTCCTTCAGGATTGTTCAAGGACCAACTGATCAAATGCTTATGCTTGTGTCCAACCATATCCATGGGGCAGTAAGGAACTGGTGGAGTTTGGTGATGCAGACCCATGATGAGATGACACTCTCATGGTTAGACATCCAGCAGCTACTTCATGATGAGTATTACCCCTAGATATTGTGCTCTATATGGATTCAAGAGCTTCTAGAACTACAGTAGGGTGATATGATAGGCGTTGAGTACACCATGAGGTTCACTAACCTCACACATTACTCCCTTGATATGGTGCAAGATAGTTTGTTTTGGGTATGGAAGTTTGTGCAGGGTCACCATAGAGACATTCATGCTAGTGTAGTCTCCTTGTGCCTTCTAACCTATGATGGAGTGCTAGGGTGGGATCTAGTTACTTGGATCTTCCTAGCATGGGGATGTCAGTGGTTAGATCCAGTAGTGGGAATCATGATATTGATTTTTATGTAGTTTATAGTAGTCATAAGATGATGAGGTATCAATGAAGGAGGAATTATCAATCTTGGACTCGTATGCATGTATCTATAGATTATAGATTTCATAGAGGATCCTTTCAGCTAGGTGAGGGTCAATATTATGCTTACGATGGGAGGGGTAAAATCGCATGTGATTTCTTAACCTTTAATTTTGAGCATTATAGGAATATGGTGGATGGAATACCATAATATAAGTAGTGTCATGATCAGGGATCTCCCAGATGTTATCAGGGAAGCACCCAGGGAGGTAGTGAAGATAGAGGAGTAGGTGGAGATCTGGAGGGAGGAGCTGATAGTGGAGGTTGACACTATGATCTGATTCCACCAATACCATCAGGTGGTCCATTCTAGGCTCAAAGAGCTGGAAGTCAAGGTCGTGGGTAGCTGAAGGATTTAGAGGGATATGACCAAGTTACACATGAGATGATTCAAGATACGATCTCTGTCTGTTATACTCTTTCCCTGGTACTATTAGACACAAGTTTGATCCATCCTTTATCGCCATATACCTCATATGATATATATATATATATCTTCCTATTGATACCTTATCCTAGAAACTTTTTTATAGATTCTAACTAGGTGTGATTCATTGATATCACATATCTACAAGTAGTGCTAGTTGGTGTTTGATAGAGAGAGTTTCTCATGGGACCTCTTAGTCATCAAGATGAAACCTTATGACAATATCTTGTTTATGGACTAGTTTTCCACAGTTTTTTCTAGATTGACTGTCATCACAGATTAGTTAGATTCCTATAGTTAGATGGGATGAGATCCTCCTTCTGGGGTGAGAGAGATCTCATGGATGAGATAGTGAGTCATGCAAGCAGGAAGCTATAACCCATCACCCATCAGTTTATGAGTTTATCCCAAATTGTAGTTGTCTCTTCAGGTATCTAGATTCCTTCGGTAGTAGAGGACTATAAGGATGTCTTCCCCAATGACGTTCATAGACTAAATCTGTAGTGGGATATAGACTTATGTATTGAATTTAACCCTGGGAATGAACCAATATATTATATGTCATATCGTATGGACCCTATGGAGATTTGGGATCTAAGGGTGTAGTTTTAGGACCTTCAAGAGAAGGTTTTTATCAATCCTAGTGTGTCCCCATGGGCAGCTCTAGTTTTGTTTGTGAAAAAGGTGGATGGGAGCTTAAGGATATTCTTTTACTATCATCACCTAAATAATATAATGATAAAGAACAAGTACCCCTTTCTAAGGATTCATGGCCTCTTAGACCAGTTTAATGGTGTGAGTTGGTTATTGAATATTGATCTCAGGTCCAACTACCACCATTTTATGTTTCATGAGGATGATATTCCGAAAACAACATTTTGATGTCGTTATAGATATTATGAGTTCCTAGTGATTCTTTTTTATGTAAATAATCACACCACTATTCTTATGGATTTTATGAACTAAATATTCTAGACATACTTGGACTAATTTGTGGTTTTCTTCATTGATGAAATATACATTTACTCTATATCAAAAAAGAAGCATGAAGGGAATCTATGGATGGTTGTAGGCTTAATTTGGGAGCACCATCTTTATGGTAAGATCTTAAAGTAAAATTTTTGGATTCTCAAGGTTCACTTTTAGGGTAATGTCATCTATGATCATGGTTTATTTATGTACCTAGTGAATAATGTAGTGGTTTCTTGGGAGAAACCCAAGAGCATGTCATAGTTGTGGAGTTTTCTTAGCATTTAAGGGTACTAAAAGAGGTTTTTGGAAGACTTATCCAGGATCGTATCCCATTTTAACTCCTAATATGGAAATGGTGGTCATTTATCTAGACTGAGTAGTGTTAGAGATCCTTATAGAATATGAGGATGAGTCTGACTAGTGCTCCTATGTTGATATTTTTAAAGGAGGAAATGGATTATATGGTATTTTTTATGCCTCTAGATTTGGTATCAGTTGTGTGTTGATGCGAAGGTAGGTAGTGATCGCATATGGGTTGAGGAAGTTGACACCCCATGAGTAGAACTACACGAATTACAAACTAGAGTTATAAGAGGTAGTCATCACTTTAAAGATGTGGAGGAACTATCTTCTCAGTGACCATTTTTTTTACTCAAACCACCAAATTCTCAGGTATATATTTACTTAGGTAGATCCTAAATTGAGATAGAGGCACTTTTTGGAGTTCCTATATGACTAATACTTATAGATAATCTGTACTCTTAGGAAGGGAAATTTGGCGGTAGATTCCCTTAGTAAGAAGTCGCGTTCTCACTTAGTTGAGGAGGCGTTTGAGAACTTGGATTCATTACAGCTAACTCTAATGGAGGAGGTGGGTGCATTTTTCTTCAGTAGATGGTGGTGACACCCCTACTTATTCAGTATGTGAGAGAGGATTAGTTGGGATACATCTATTGTGAGTTTCTACATGACCAAATATCCTTAGGAGATATAGTGGATGGATTTTATGAAGGAGGTGATCACATGATCCTTTTCCAGGGATGGACGGTGGTCCCAGTCATGTTGCATTAGGAATTGATGAGGAAGTTTCACACTTCCCCCTTGGATATATAGACTAGTGTGGAAAATATGTATAAGAACCTTAAGTGGTGCTTTTGGTGGGATGGTATAAGGCAAAACATTGTCGAGTTCATCTCTCGGTGTCTCACATATCGGTAGTTGAAGGCTGGGAACCAGGTTCAATAAAGTTAAAATAGCCTATTGAGATCCTGGAGTGAAAATTGGATGGAATATCCATAGATTTTTTAATGGGATTCCATGTATAGTAAGATTCTATGATGTTATCCGGGTGATTTTTGACTAACTTAACAAGTCAACACACTTTCTTTCCATCCATGAGTAAAGTTTGATTGAGAGTTTGGGGTAGTTTTACATATAGGATATCATCCAGCTTCATGGGGTACCCTCAATGATTGTCTCTGACCATAATTATTGGTTCACATAACAGTTTTGGAGAGTCTTGTATGAGGATATTGGGGCCCATCTATGGATGAGTACATCATTTCACCACCAAAAATATGGCTAGATAACACGGATTATCCATGTTTTAGAGGATATGTTGATATCTTGAATGATAGACTTCATCTGAAGCTTGGAGGATCAATTTCCATTAGTATAGTTTGATTATAATAATATTTATCACTCTATTATCGACATATCACCTTTCTAGTCCCTTTATAGAAGACCCTTCATGTAACCCTTATTCTAGACTGAGATGCTTGAGAAATAAATTATTGGGGAACAGATAGTGTATGTGATGATGGAGAAGGTTCAGGTGATCCATGATCATATGAGGACAGCATAGAGAAGACAAAAAAAATATGTAGATCAATTTTTTTGGCCCTTGGAGTTCAAACAGGGAGGCTATGTTTTCCTAAGAGTCTCCCCACAATGAGTATTGTAAAGATTTGGTCAAGGTGGTAAGTTATCCCCGAAGTTCATTAGGTCTTTCGATATCCTATGGAGGGTTGGTGAGGTTTCATACCACCTAGTATTTCCCCTACAATTTGATAGAGTACATGACATCTTCCAAGTGTTATAGATGAGGATATGCGTGCATGATCCTATGCGTGTTATTGACTGGGGTGAGCTAGACATCAAGGATGTAGTCACCTTGGTGGAGTACCTGGTGGTGATCTAGGGTTGGTAAGATAGGATCCTGTGTGGAAAAACCATCTATAGAGACCCCTTTTTCCTTATAAGGCTTTGGAATTTATCTATAAATATTTTTGGAACCATATGTTGAGACTACATACGATTCTGAATCCCGGTATGCCAGAAATTAATATTATAAAAATATAAATATATTTTATATCACGTACACATGATTTATTAAAGAAAATGGGATAAATCTTTAACATATTCTTTGATAAAAAATATGAGTCCACAATTAAGTTTAGATTGTTAGGCTTACCTGAGGAGTGACCTAAAATGGGTCAGTGCAGGGAGTTCAAATAAAACGGCCATCGGTGGGTGCATTTAAATTAAATTAATTAATTAATTTAGTTATTTAACTCAAATGACCTAAACAGAATTCCCTTTAAATATGATGTTATGGAGAATCTATCGGGTTTTCTATATTACCTTGTGATCATTGAGAGGATCTTATTTCATCCTCTCATTGGAAGATTGGAATCAGGAAATGAAAAAAAAATCAGATCCAGGCAGATCAAGGCACAACAAATAAAACGACCTCTCTTATTCATTGGAAAACATGTTCTTCATCAATGAATTATCCGATTTGATGTAGGACTCTTAATTTTTTGGATTCTTCCCCAATTTATTAAATATATTGAGACTGATAAACAAAATTCCTTGATCTACATTCAAATTGAATATGTGCATGTACTCGCATACCCGTTTTCAATTGATTATTAAATTTGTATCTGTTGTGCCATGTTTCCCACCCAAATCTCCCCAATTTGTATTCGTTAGGAAATAATTCTTAGACAATTATAGTTAAAACTTTTTTAGTTATTTTCCCCCAACCCCTTCTTTTGGTACATCACCATTAGTAAATGAGGCCATGGTTTGACATTTTCCAGTAGGATCAAGCCCAATCAAACCCTTTTATTCACAGTAGTTTCATGTGTGGAAAATGGATCTATTATCAATGATAGATTTGGGATGATTTGTAGTTTTTTTTTTGATTTATTTTTTAATCTAGGATCCAAATCAGAGATGGTGACAATGATAGACACATGTGGTGCATACAGCGAACCACATGGATGAATTGGAATCCATTTTATAGCCACTAGACGATCAAAAATGAGGATTGGAGGCCTTCCCCACCAATTTCAGGTGTCCTGAAGGTGAGATCTTAATAGGTGAGGATAGATATGGAAGGCCATAATCATATATAACTTTCTATGAAAAATCTTACTACACAGCATGTACTATGATGAAAACACACCGAATAGATCCCCTTTGGATACAACACTAGGGTTTTGGAAAATTTAAGGATGAAATGCCATGTGGTTGGGCATGTGACCCTCCCTAGGTAGACAGTTTATATGGAAAGAGCACATGGGAAGGACCCTCTGTGGGAGAAAACAGTCTATACTAAAGTACATGGACACATACAAAGATAAATGGACACAAGCAGGAGCATGGACAGGGCCCTAAGTGGCTGAGGCACACAGTGTATTACCATTACACACTGTGTAGGGATACATGGGATGTAATCCATGTACCTTTAGGGACACTTTTAGGTGGATAATTAGGACCACACACTATGTGATCCCCCTTAGACATCGTGTACACCTATCTTCCTTTTGATAAAACTTCTATCTCTTGTATCTTCTTCGTTTGAACTCATATTTTGGACCATGAGTAACCTATCCTAAGTGGTTTTTATCATAAAATATGATGAATTCCTCTGTGATAGATTTTGAGATATTATGTGACATGTTTTGGTCTTGACTCTTATTTAGTAAACACTTGGCCACAGTAGTGATCGAGCAGGATCACCAGAGAGATCATAGTGGAACCCTCCTACTTGGTAGGGCATGGGTCCTCGATCAACTATTAAAGTGGAACCCTCCTGTTTGGAAGGGAATGAGTCCTCTATCTACCACTATAGTGGAACCCTCCTACTAGGTAGGGCATGGGTCCTCTATCTACCACTAGATTGGAAACCTCCTATTGGGTAGGGCATGGGTCCTCTATCTACTATCCGAGTGGCACCCTCCTGCGATATCAGGACATGGGTCCTCTACCATTTTATTGGAACACTCCAACTGGTCTAGGAATGGGTCATATACCAATTACTAGACTGGAACCCTCTTACTGAGTAGGGCATGGATCCCCTATCAACTATCTAATGGAACCCTCTTCCGGAGTTAGGGCATGGGTCCTCAACCATCATAGGGGAACCCTACTACTGGGATAGTTCATGGTTCCTATAGTTATCTTTTGATTGAAACCCTCCTTCAAAGTTAGGTTATGGGTCCTCTATCTATTTAATGGAACCCTCTTGTTATATCGGGACATGGGTACTCTACCTAGAGATTGTTCCCCTCGACTGTGCGATATAGTGATGAGGTGTGGATTGACTTAGATGTTTCTACTGGACAGATTTGTGAGATATTGGGCATCATTGATAGACTCTTGGAATTGTTGGTACTCTTTCCTAGGATAGTATGTGAGATATAGATCCCCGTTATCTCTTGTTTGAGCTTCTTTGGTTTGAGAATATATATATTTGTATTCATTTCATTAGATTTTGTTACTCTTTTTCTTTGGGTTGAGCTATCTTTCTATTCCTATCATGTCTCTTACTACTCCCCCTTCATCTTTTGGGATTTCCTACTAGGTATGTATATACTAACCCCTATATGGGATTTTCCTACATGCTTCATGTCTTATAAAGACAAAGGATAGATTGATGGTGATTACAGAAGATAATAGGGGTACCTAGTGCATTTTACCACGTATGGTGGTCAGGTCTTGGAGATATAGAGCTAGTCTCTCTTAGCACTTTACTTTTTTAGTTTTTTTAGGTTGGGACATATTTCTGGTTGGGAATGTATTTTTTCCTTTAATTTTCAGTTCTCATTGTCATACTCTTTTTATCCCCTATAGGTTTTACAAATATGTTCATTACTCTATATGTTGCATCTTTTTCATTTATTCCTCTAAAATTATATATATATATATATATGGTTGGGTGTGTGAATACAAGTAAATTAGGCAAATTCCTCCCATAATAGTTATGTATTTTAGTGCTTTTCACCAGCCCCTGGCCTATGTAGGTGGGATTGTGGCAGTTGAGGCTTAAGCCTCATTGGGTCGAGTCATGACATATTTGTATTGGAGGTGGTTTGATCCTTGGTAAGGTGTTTTGAGTAGTCCCTTAACAAGAATTTGTTTGGGAATTATGGAAAAGTTATCAAAAAAATTCAAGTGAGGCTTTCAAGTTAGGGAACCCAGTATTGGTGCAGTAGTTGATGTATCTATACATCCGAACTCTAACTACCTACTTGTCGACTAGGCATACAAAGGCATTGGTTTCAAGGACCAACGGTACATGAAGAATATAGGATTGAGTATTTTGACTATCCTTATTGAGTCAACTTCCCCTATATATATATATATACATGCCTATTTGACTGTGGTATGTCTTGATTAAACTTTCAGGATGCCTCCATGATGATATCTATCCAGGTTACTGATTCCAAATTGTGATGATGATCTGGTGAGTGATTAGGCCTCAGTTTAGGGTATATACTACAAGATCCTTCCTTTAGGTGGATAGGTTGAAGAACCCACACCTGTTGAGTAGCATATCATACCATCATAGTAAGTTAAGGTTGTGCACAGGATAAGTGCTCTATGAAAGTTCCAGCGTCAAATTATAATGAGGTTCTATGGAAAGCTAGATCTCCAAGTAGTGGAGGATTGGATATATTTAGTGATCTATGTTTTCAGGCTTATCCAAACACTGACTGATCATGTGGTTATGCTGAAATATAGCCTTTTACATAGGTAGATGGGTGATGGCGGAGCTTGTTACACAGATGCATGATGAGTTGATACTCTCATGGTCCAACTTCTAATAGTTATTCTATGAGGAGTAAAACCCCACATTCTTGTGATAATTACATATCCATAAGCTTCTATAGATATATAAGGGAGTGATGATAGTGGATGATTATGCTATGAGGTTCATAGACCATATTCGGTACTCCCTTTATATGGTCTGGGATGGATGATTTTTAGCATGAATGTTTGAGCAGGGACTCCACATAGATATATGTGCCAGTGTGGTACCCTTATGCATTCTCACATATGTTAGGGTGTTAGAGTGGATGCTAGTGATAGATAACTTCCTATCATATGGATTATAGGCAGCTAGAGATGGCAATGGGTGCTATAGAGTTGAGTCATCTGCAGTAGCTAGTAGACGTTAGTCGATAGGATCTCAGCACAGGATACCTTCCCAAGATCAGGCTCAAGCACATGGTCAGGGGCAGCACAGAGGACCATGGTAGCCCAGAGAGGGGTGGTGATTTGCTTGTGACAGGAAAGGTCACATGGTATGTGATTACCTAACTCGATAATATGAGGATAGTGGGAAAATAGCAGATGGACCTCCAGGGTAGAGGCGGCACCATGATCACAGATCTCTCACGCAAGGTCAGGGTGTCCCCAAGGGAGGAGAAGCTGGAAGAGGAGCAGTCGGGGCTCCAGAAGGAGGATCTATAGATGGTGGATGATTCTATGAGATCCCCCACCACTACCAGGAAGCCCATTCCAGGCCCAAGGAGCTAGTGTTCGGGGCTATGGACAGCTGTAGGATATGGATTCTTATGACCCAGCGGCACATGAGATTATTGTAGGTACGATCTATGTTTATTCTACTCTTGGTTTAGTTATATCATACATAGGTGTGAGACATTCCTTTATCTCTTTACTCCTAGTGTTATAGATGGATCTACTAGTTGAGGCTTTATCCGAGCATATTTTTCTTGAGGTTCCTACAAGGAACGATTCTTCTATAACTTTTATCTTTCTATAGTGTGAGTTATCACTTGGTGAAGAGAAGTTCTCATGGGACCTTTTTAATCATCATGATGGAAACCTATGAATTCATCTCGAGTATGGGTTAGTTTTCCATTTTTTAGTCCCAGATTTTCTGTAATCCCAAACAAGTCAAATTCATTCGCATTGATTGGATGGGTCTCTCCTTTATGGGTGAGACAGATATCATGAAGGGATTAGTGTTTTTTATGAGGAAGATGTTGTATCTCATCACACATCCATTGGAAATAATATCCCTTGGTGTGATAGGATCTTTAGGAATCTGGATTTTTTCAATCATGGAGTATTTTATGTATTTCTTCTCCAAATATGTTTTGGGACTAACTTCAAGGTGGAAGATAGATTTTTGTATTGACGTGCATCTTAGGACTACTATGATATCTTCTGTTTCATATCAAATGTACCCTACCAATCTCTAGGAACTATGGTTATAGTTGTAGGATCATTGAGATGAGGGTTTTATGAGACCCAGTGTGTCCCTCGAGGTAGCTCTTATGTCGATAGTGAAAAAGGTGGATGGTAGCTTGCAGCTTAGAATAAATTATCATCACCTAAACTAGACCATGATAAAGCAAAATTACCCCTTGTTAGGGATTTATGAACTCTTTGATCATTTTTGAGGTGAGAGATAGTTCTTGAAGATCAATCTTAGGTCTGGATACCACCATTTTATATTTTATAAGGCTAATATTTAAAATATAGTATTATGATGTCTCTACAGACACTATGAATTCCTAGTGATTCCTTTCAAAGTGATGAATATCCCTACAGTGTTTATGTCTTTGATAAACCAGATCTTCTAGCCATACTTGAACCAATTTTTGGTTGTCTTCATTGATGACATACTCATATAATCTGCATCAGAGGAGGACCATGCAGAACACTTGAGGATAGTCCTAAATTTTTTTAGGAGCACCAGCTTTTTGGTAATCTCTCAAAGTTTCATTTCTAGATCCATGAGGTTCACTTTTTAGGGAATTTAATTTCTAAGCATGGATTAGCTATGGACTTGGTGATGATTGATGCAGTGATTTCTTGGGAGACACCCAAGAGTGGTTTAGAGGTGCATAGTTTTCTTGGTTTGGTGGGGTACTACCGGAGGTTTGTGGAATAATTATATAAGATTTTAGCCTCATCGACCACCCTGAAATGGAAACGGAAGTCATTTACCTAGTCTTAGTAGTGATAGAGCTACTTCAAGGAGTTGAGGTTGAGGCTGATGAGTACTCCTATTTTGATACTATGAGAGGAGGGTGTGGACCACGTAGTGTATTATAATGCCTTAGGTTCTAGGATCATTTGTGTGTTGATACAAAGATAAGAAATTGTCACATATGGGATGAGGTAGTTGAGACCTCATGATTAGTACTATAAAACCCACAACCTATAACTAGAAGTGGTATTCTTCACTATGAGGATGTGGAGGCACTATCTTCTGGGTGAGCACAATTTTGTTTACTCAGGTCATCAAATTATTAGGTTTGTCTTCATGCAGAGAAACTTGAACCTGAGACAAGGGAATAGGTTGTAATTTCTACATGACAAAAACTTTGAGATAATCTATACTCTATTGAAGGGTAATGTACTAGTAGATTACCTTAGCAGGAATTCCTAGAATAATTTAGTTTAGGAGGCATCTAATCACTTGTCATCCTTAGAGCTAACCCTGGTTGAATAGGAGGGTACATCTTTTCTTCAGTCGATGGTTTTGAATCTGCTTCTCAAGCATGTAAGAGAGTCTTAGTTAGAATACATCTACTATGAGGTCTTGTGTGACTATATATCCTCATTAGATTCAACAGCTAGATATTCTGAAGGAATAAATCATGTTATCCTTTTCCAGGGATGGATGGTGGTCCAAGTCATGATGTGAGTGGAGATGATGAGGGAGTTCCACGCTTCTCCTTTGGTTGTACATACTAGTGTGGGGAAGATGTATAGATACCTTCATTATCAGTTTTGGTGGGCTAGCATGAAACAAAGCATGACTAAGTTCATCTCTCGGTTCCTCACCTTTCTGTAGGTTAAGTCTGAACACCAGGTTTTGGAAGGTTTGTTGTAGCCCCTTGAGATCTCGAAGTAGAAATGGGAAATCATATCAATGGAATTTATAATGAGGATTCTATGAAGAGTTAGAGGACATGATTCCATCTGGGTGATAGTTTATCGACTCACGAAGTCAGAAAACTTCTTTTCTATTAGGGAGCAAAGTTCATGGGAGAGTTTGGGTAGTTTTATATACAGAATATAGTTCACATTCATGAGGCGCCCTTGACTATTGTCTATGATTATGATGAATGTTTCACATCATGGTTGTGTAGATTATTATAAGAGGAATTTGGGACCTATATTATGATGAGTACATCCTTCCACCTCCAAAAAAATGGTCAAACCAAGCGCACTATCCAGGTGTTGGATGATATGTTGAGGGCTTGTGTGTTAGACTTTGGTTGGATATGGAATGATTAATTTTCATTGGTAGAGTTTTCATACAATAATATATACCACTCTACTATTGTCATGACACCTTTTGAGTACATATAAAGAAGACCCTTTAGGTCACCCTTGTGTTGGAAAGATATTGTTGAGGCATCTCTTATTGGGCTAGAGATGGTGCAGGCAATGATGGAGAAGGTTCAGATCATCCGTGAGTAGATGAGGATAGCTAAGAGAAGGTGAAAATCTTACATAGATCGACATAGTAGGCCCTGAGAGTGTGATATAAGAGACCATGTTTTTCTAAGAGTCTCCCCATGATGAGTATTGTGGAGATTTGACCAGGGGGGAAAGTTATCCCTGAGTCTCATCAGTCCGTTCGAGATCTTACAGAGGGTTGGTGAGGTTGCTTACCACCTCGGCATACCCCCATAGTTGGAGTGGATTCAAAACATCTTCCATGTTTCATAGTTGAGAAGATACGTGCATGAACCCATGTATGTTATTTAATGGGTAAATCTAGACATCAAGGATGGATCCAATTTTATAGAGCACTTGATGGTGATTGAGGATCTGCATGAGAGGAACCTGCATGGACATACCACCATTTTGATTTGTGTGTTGTGGAAGAAGGAGAGAATGAAAGAGAGATCCTAAAATGGTAGATTCATATGTATTCTTAGTATCCCAAGATTTTTGTTTAGTTTTTTCTTTTTGGGGATTAAAATCTTTAAGTAGGAAATAATGTAGAGACCATGTTTTTTCTTGTAATACTTTGCAATTTATCTATAAATATTTTTTGATCTAAGAGCTAAGACGACATGTTATTCTAAGGCCCGGTATGCCTGGAATTAATTTTATGAAAATATTAAATATATTTTATATCATTCATGCATGATTTATTAAAGAAAATGGGATAAATCTTAAACGAATTCTCATATCAAAAATTTGAGACCATGGTTGAGTTCAGAACATGTGGTTAAACCTAGGCGCAACCTAAAATGGGTTGGCGTAGGGTGTTTGGATAAAAAAGTTGTTGGAGGGTGTGTTTAAATTAAATTAATAAATTAATTTAATTATTTAACTTAAATGACATAATATAATTCCCTTTAAATACACCATTATTTAAGATCTCTAGGGATATCCGCATAAACCTGGGATCATTGAGAGGATCATCTTCCATCCTCTCATTGATGGATCAGAATTAGGCTGTCTCGAAACTTTGGATCTAGGAAGATCGAGGTGTAGTGAATGAAACAACTTCCTTAATTCATTGTAAAGCACATTCTTCATCAATAAATGATCCAATTTGAGTTAGGACTCATCATTTTTTGGATTTCATCCAAATTGATTAAATAGATTGAGCATGATCATATTATTTCCTTGATCTTCATTCAAATTGAACCTCTTCATGTTCCCACTTATCAATTTCAATTTATTATTAAATCTATATTTTTTTATCCATGTTTCTCAAAAGAATCTCCCCAATTTTTATTTTTTGTCCAAGAATTATTGGCCAAATATTGTTACACCGATGCTTTGGTGCTTTTTCCCCACATGTTCTTCGCGTACTTATCCATTGGAAAATAGGGCCATGGTGTAAAATTATTGGGTAGGATCAATCACAATCAAACCCCTGGATTCATGACAGGTTCATGTGTGGTGAATGTATCAGCAGTTAAGGATGAGTTTGGGATGATTTTTGGGTTTCAATTGATTTATTTGTTAATTTTTCATCCAAGTTGGTGATGGAGTTGATGGGAGACACACATGGTGCATATGAAAAACCCCATGTATGAATTGGAATTTGTTTTTGGCCACCAAATATATAGAAATGAAGACCATAGGAATTGCTCATGAATTTTTTGAGTCTGTGAGGTGAGATCCAAGGAAGATAGGCTAGATCTAGAAAGTTGGAAGCAGATCTAACTTTATATGAAAAACACGACTACACATCGTGTACTGTAATGAACACACACCATGTAGAACCCCATTGGTAGTAGTTATAGGGTTTTGGAAAAGTTAAGGATGACACATCATGTGAATGGGAAACACGTTTTGTGACCCTCCCAAGTAGAAAGGCCATGTGTAAAGAGAACACAGACAAGACCTCGTGTGGGATAACATGCCATGTACTGAAGTATACAGACACAGTCAAAGATACACAAACATGATTAAGAGTATGGGTAGGACCCTATGGTGGATGAGGCATGTAATGTAGTCACATTAAATGTTTTTTTGGGATACATGGGTAGTTATTCATCTAAAATCAATGAAATGGCTAGGTGGTGGAGTTGGACCACATGTCGTGTGGGCCTCCTTACACACTATGTACCCCTATCTTATTTTTGAGAAAACTTCTATCCATTATATCTTCTTTGTTTGAAATTAGATTTTAACCTATTAGTAGCCTATCCTAAGTGTTTTTCTATATATAAAGTTATGATGGCCTTCATTATGGATTTTGATATATGATGTGAGATGTTATGAGTGTGATTCTTATTTAGACGATGCTTGATGATGGTAGTGATCAGGTAGCATCACTAATGATATCATAGTGGAAACCTCATATTGGGAAGAGCATGGGTCCTCGATCGAATATTATAGTGGCACCCTCTTGTTAGGAAGTCCATGGTTCCTTTATCTACCACTAGAGTGGAACCCTCTTGCTAGGTAGGATATGGGTTCCTATCTACTATCTGAGTGGAACCCTCCAGCTGGGCAGGGCATGGGTCATCTATCTACCATTAGAGTGGAATTCACCCTCCTATTGGGAATGGAATGGGTACTCTATATGTTATCTGAGTGGTACCCTTCTGTTATATCATGGCATGGGTCTGCAATCACTTGAGCAGTACCCTCCATATGGGCTGATAATGGGTCCCATACCAATTACTAGATTGGCACCCTCTTGCTGGGCATGGAATGGGTCCTCTATCAACTATTGAGAGGCACCCTCCTATAGAGTTAGGGCACATTTCCTCTACCATCAAAGTGGAACCCTACTACTAGGATAGGGAATGGGTCCTCTAGCTATCTACTGATTGGAACCCTCTTTAGAGTGAGGGTATGGGTTATCTATCTATTAAGTGGTACCCTACAATTATTCCAAGTCATGGTCCTCTACGTAGATATTGTGCCCCTCAAATGTGCGGTATAGTGAAGAGGTGTGGCTTGAAATGGATGTTTATAATGGACAGATTCATGAGATGGTTAGCATCATTGATGGACTCTTGGAACTATTGGCACTCTTTCCTAGGATGGGCTGGGAGATGGAGATATCATTTCTCACTCATTTGGGATTCTTTAGTTTGAGAATATATATATATATATATATATATATATATATCATTGGATTTTGTTACTCTCTTACTTTGGGTAGAATTGTCTTTATATTCTAATTGTGTCTCTTACTAATCCCTCTTTAGCTTTTGGGGCATCCTACTAGGTATGTATATACTCACCCTTGTATAGACTTTTCCCACACATATCATGTCTTATGAATATGACGAATAGTTTGGTGGAAATTATAGTGGAACATAGGGTCACCTGGTGCATTTGACCATGTACAGTGGTTGGGGCTTGGATATCTGGAGTCGGGCTCTCTCATCATTTTACTTTTTCAATTTTTTCATGTTGTGATATTTTTCTAGTTGGGCATGTATTTTTTTTATTTATGTTTAATTTTTCACTATCATACTCTTTGTATTCCCTATAGGTTTTCCTTGTATGGTTATTAATTTAGATGTTGCATATTTTTATTTTATTCCACTAAACTTATGGATAGATATGGTCGGGTATGTGCATATAGGTACATTATTAAAAGGAATCCAATACAAGTTATGCCTTTCGATGCTTGTCACCAGCCCCTGGCCTAAAGAGGCGGGCTTGGGGTAGTTGTCGCCCGAGCCCTATTGGGTTGGTTTGTCACACCATCCCTTTGTTTTATGTGCTTTGGAAGAATGGGAGCATGTAGGAGAGCTCTAGAGCATATGAGATTCATATATGGACTCAGTATCCCCACCTTTTTATTTAGATTTTGCTTTTTAGGGTAAAAACCTTAAAGGGAGGGAGAATTTAATGACTCTAATTTTATTGGATTATTCCTTTGAATATTTCTATATATATATATAGATAGAGAGAGAGAGAGATTTATCCTTGGATTCGGCATGGTGTTTGGGTGTCTCATGACCCCGAAATTAATATATTAAAAATATTAATATATTTTAATGCATGTACACACATACTTTTGGTTTTAATGGTTTTACCATTGTTAGATATGTCAAATGGGAAATTTGATACCATAGTTGAATCCAGAATACAAGGTTTACCCTAGGTGTGAAATAAGGTTGGTCGGAATCGTATGTTCTTTGGGAGGTGATCTTTGGCTGGTATGTTTAATAAAATAAATTATTTATTTATTTATTTATTTTAATTAAATGAACTAATCTAATTACCTCTCTATACATATGTTACTATAGTAAATATCCATAGTTAGCTTCATAACCTTGGGAGATTAGAGGGTGGAGGGATCGTTCTTCATTGGAGGATTGGGACCGGAGAATGCTGGTGATCAGATCAAGGTGAATTGAGAGGCATACAGTGAATGTAGTGGATCTTATTTATCACTGGAGAATGCACTCTTCACCAATGATCAATCCTAAATTGAGGTAGGCCATGTTATTTATATATTTCCACCTTTTTGATTTATGATCATGGATTTTCATATCTGCTTTTATTGATCCATTTTTTCATTCCCTTTGCATGAGCCCATATGGATAAATTGAATTGTTTAAATAATTTATATTTTTTATTTCATGATATCACCCTTTTATACCTCGTTTACATGATCATAGGCTGAGAATGCTTTAAAACTGATGGATTTACTTGTTTATATTCATTTTTCCCCACCGTTCTTCATGTTCATCGCCATTTGACCACAGGGTCACAATTAGACATTGTCAAGGTTGGTTCAAGCATGATCAAACTCCAGGATTCATATTGGTTTCACAAACAATGTATGAGATAGAGATTTGTGGATTGATTGAGATGAACTATGGGTAGCAAGTGATTTTTTCTTCAATTTGGGATCCAGTTTGGTGATGTGAGGTGTTATGGGAGGCACGAAGATTTAATTTTGGGTAATCGGATTCCAATTTCAAGCCATCGGAGGCTGAGAATCAATGACCAAATACAATTACCTTATATTTCAAGTGATAAAATGGAGATATTTTTAGTGATTAAGGTAGATCTAGGATCCATGTTAATAAACTGAGTTTTCTGTGAAAAACATGACTTCATGACCTGTATTGTAAAGAACACGCACTATGTAGTCCACTGGATATTGAGGATGGGCTTTCAGACTGAGATAAATATCACACACCATGTGGTCCCACCACACACCATGTGACTCTATGTCAGTGTCTTAGTGTGTACTCTGGTAGTACACAGGCATGGACATGACTAGGAATATGAGCATGGATGGAGTGCATGGGAAGGGTTGTGTACTCTGAAATGTCCAAGATACCTGGACAAGGAATGTACATGGGAACAGGCCAATGTACATGGTCATGGTATTGAAGGACACAAGAAGGCCCCAGGTGGCTAAGACAAACCATGTACCATGTTTGAACTCCATGTAGTATGAAATGGATTCCTAATCCATGTCTAGGAGAGAACATTCCTACGCAATAAGGTGATTTCACTTATCGTGTGACCCCATATAGAGATCATCTACTTATCCTAGTAACTTCTAACTTTTGTATCTCCTTCTTTAGGAATCATATTTTTTCCCATGATTATCCTATCCTAAGTATTTTTTCACAGAGAACATGAATGTATACTTTTTTGTGAAATATGAGATAATATGTGATGTATTTTGAGCATGAAGCTTCTTTAGGAAATTCTTAACAATGGTAGTGATCGGGGAAGGATCATTGGAGTGGTGCTAGGGTCAATACTCCCCAATTTCACTAGGGCATGGGTCCTCCATACTCTTTACAAAAGTATAGTTAGTACTCCCCCATAGTACAATAGGTCATAGGTTCTCTATCGATGTAGTGGTACTCTCCCATCTTTGATCTTTGATGTTAAGTGGTTCCTCTATGGGATTTGTGTCTCCCTCAGATGTGGAGTGTAGAAATGAGGATCGAGACCCTCTACAAAAACTAGTGTAAGGTTTTACGTCATTTAGGACATCAAAGATGGAATTTTGGGTCTATAATAAGACTCGTCATCCTTAGATGGGGTGTAGAGATGGAGATTCATTTCCTTTCTCATTTGTGTTTCTTTATGAGAATATATATGTATTGGCTTTTTGTTTCCCTCATTCTATGGGTTGATCTGATTTCCATTGTATCGTTCTATTGATCTATTTATGGTTTTTGGTGCATCTAACTAGGTATGTATATACTCACCCCTTCATGGGATTTACCCATAGTCATTGTGTATTATATAGATGATAGAAAGATCAACGGTGACATTAGAGGAGCTTATTTATACTTTGGTTCTTTGACCATGTTCGGTGGTTAGACTTGGAGATCAGAATTCAGGATATCTCATTTTTACTCCTTTTTCATTTTTTTAGGTTGGGACTTCATTTCTAGTTTAGATTTTATTTTTCCCCATTACGCTTTGGATTTATATGTTCATACTTTGATATATTACCTAGAGTTTATTGTATTCGTGGTTGTACTCTATATGTTTCGGTATTTATTATATTCATTTGCATCTTTGTATAGATATGGTTGTGTTTGTGCATACAAGTACTTAGTCTATAGTCTCCCATTTCATTTATGCCTTCTTAACACTAGTCTTCAGCCCCTATCCTATTAGAGGTGGGCTTGGTGTTGTCACACTCAGTCTTCCACTAGCCATATAGGACCCAGTGGGTCAGGTCATGACATGTATGACATGCTATATACCAGGATTGATGTTGCCTATGTCTTTACCATGGTATACTGATATAAAGAAGACTTATGTGAGTGTCATTTCGGTGGTTTTAATTACTATATTGAAGTATCTAAATCATAAAAAGGATATGTTACTATTTTATAGAGTATATAGGAAACAAGTTATCATGGGATACATATATGATAGTTTCTAGAAAAATCAAAATGATTTTAAATCAAAGCAGGGATATGTGATATGTTATAATGGATAATATATGAATTAGAAGGGTTCTCAGCATCTAGTGGTCATTGATTCTATAGTAGATTCTGAATATACTATAGCTTATAATATAATATAATAAATAATTTGGATTTTCAACTTCATCCAAGAGATTTGTGTGGGATCTGACAATAAAGATCTTATCGCACAGTATTATTATTATACTATAATGGTGGTCCTAGCCAAGGATCCAAGGTAATATCAAGGCCCAAATCATATAATTATAAACTATAACCTCTTCAGGGATTTTTATCAATGTTATGTGGTCATAGTAATCAAAGTTTCCATGTAGGATAATGTGGTACACCCTTAAATTAAAGCCTTATCTCAGCAGAATCATGTATATCATGTGATATCTAGTGGACTGAAAGTTGTTAGTAGATGGCTCTAGTGAAAGTGGGTGTACTTTGGGGTTAGTGCCCTAGAACCAACTAACTTTTTTTCTTTTTATTACAAATATATTAAAAAATATCTCATCACATGATGATTTTTCTTTCATGTAACATGAATGTGATAATGTTATAGTTTTTATTGCATCAAAAGGTTATAGTTTTTCCTTACAATAATGAAAACCTCAAAGTGTTATGAAAATATTCTAAAAATATGTCATGTGTTATAGATTAAATATATTTGATGAGACATAGATAATTTTTTGAATATTAGGTTCTTAATGCTCATAAGTAGATGAGGCTTCCTCTCATGAATTTTGTAACATCTCTATTCCGGAAGCCACCCAAAGGCACCCCATACCAGGTAGGTCACATGGCCACAAGCTCATTTTCCCGAATGCCAAAGTCTGCCGACTATCAACGAGGGCCTTGGGTGTGATAGTGAAGAAACTATTCCCTCATTGGCAGAGTACACAGCAGAAGTACACAAATACATACAACAGTGGAAGGCAGTAAATACCAAACAATAGTAACAGTGGAAGACTGATAAATAAACAACTGGAGAAAAAAATATAAATGATGCATGATACAAATACATCTAGGAAAACAGCCAAAAAAGTCACAATGCTGAATACAGTACTATACCCAAGTACAAAAGGAAAACAGATAAACAACTCCTCGACATCGCAAGCCTCAGCTTGGTCTCATTCTCTCCAGCTCCACAACAATCAAGAACCTGATGTTGAAGGGCGTTTGCCCTTATCTATACCTGCAACAATATAATCTGTTTGGCCCCAAAAGCTAGACCCAAACAGGGTGTGAGACAAAATCCCAGTAGGAAACCACCCGAAGATCTGTGTCTAATAGTCAGTGAATATATGGCAGGTAAAAGTACAGAAAGCAGTAAATAGAAAAGTACTCAATAGCAAACAATCCACATTTTCTAGCAAATAATTTACAAACAAGTAAGCATCTACTCAAGAAAAAAGAACAAATAGGTAACCACTGGGTAGTTATCATATCCTAACCCCTATGGTTCAACCTACAAGTACTAGTAACCCTCTGGGAGGCACACATAGTCTCACCCCTCTGGTTCATCTAAATAATAGACTCTTTGGGGAAGCACTCACCGTCAATTCCCTCTATAGTCTCGTATCATACTAAAGGCGATCTGGGGAAGCACTCAACGTCTCATTACCCCTGTGGCCCATGTCCAGGAACTATAGAAACTCTGAGGAAGCACTCAACATCAATTCCCCCTGTGATCTTGCATCGTAAATTAAAGACACACTGAATAAGCTCTTACGTCCATTCTCCCTATGGTCTACTACACTAGGTTCTCACAGCCCTGTGTAAAGTCAGGAAGTATCGCATCACATAACGACCAAATTAACCTAAAGAACTACTTGTCTAGCATTCTACAATATCTCAGCATAAAAGAACAACATTCACACTATCCCAAAAACTAGGCATGGAACTGGAAATAGCCTAATAGGAAAAACTAGACCAAATGGTCATAAACAGGCAAAACATACATGGGAAAAATACATCCAAAGCACATAAAATTACCCTATTCACAAACAATAACCTCTACTCAGGAATACAAGAAAATCAGGCAAACAACAAGGGAAAAATAGGAAACATGCAATACCCTGTTCAAGGGTATTGGTGGAATTTGCACATAATACTCAAAGTCTTTCTATAGAAAGGCACAAACCACCTACCTTGATGTTAGGAGATCGAAATACTTGAACCACGAGGATTGAATCTACTTATAACGTCGTAGATCTATGAAAACGCGTAAAATGTTCAACCCATGATAACTTGGAAAAGAGAAGGAATTTGAAAATGATGCTCTAGAAAAAAGAAGAACTTACTGCTGTGGTTTCAACACAATCGACGACGGTCGATTCAGAGAACAGACGGAGGCTCGGAGGCTTGGAGAAGATCCAGGGTCGTACCCTCACTCTCGGACAAACCAAAGCTAAAAGATGGGTTTTTTTCGTCAGACGTGACCCCAGTGTGTTTAATGAAAAAAAGAAAGTACATGGCATGTACTTTTGGAGTACACGACGTGTACTTACTATTTTCGTACTCTTCTTTAGGTAGCCTCCATGTCACCCCACACGACCATGTGTGTGGACCTTACACGGCCAGCACATGGCCTCACGTGGAAACAAAGTACCTGGAAGTACTTATAAAGTACACTGTGTTTACTTTAAAAATTTCTAGAAACTTATCTTTTCTCAAAAACTTCAGAAAAAAGAAAAAAATACCTGAAAAGAAGGTCTGGGTTCTTACAAACTTCCCCCCTTGAATAAATTCATCCCCGAATTTCCCTAGAGAGGTGTAGAAGAAGAAACCCTGAACCGCTCTGGCCACTGTGATCGTACATCGGCCTCCCACTCCCAAGTCTCATCTTGTACTCTCCCATGCTGCCATAGCACCCATACCAGAGGAACAGACTGTCCATGGAGAACCTTCGTACTGCAATTGATAATCCGGATATGATGCTCCTCAAATGATTCATTTGCTTCGAGCTCAACCTCCTCAGGTTGAAACACACGATACGGGTCTGAAAAGTAACGTTAGAGCTAAGAAACATGGAAGGCTTCGTGCATATCCCGGTACATCTGAGGTAACTGCAACCGATAGGCAACCGGCCCAACTCTCTCCAACACCTCAAACAGCCCAATGTACCTCAGTGAAAGCTTAACCTATCTCTGAATCCTCTTGTGTCGCAACCTTGGTGCAACACGCAGTAAAACCTGATCCCCGACCTCAAACTCCAGAGGTTTTCTCCGCTGATCAGCATAAGACTTCTATCAAGACTGTGCAGTATCCATCCTATTCCGAATCAACTCTTTCTGCTCTGAGGTCTCCTGAACAAGGCGAGGTCCCAACAAATCTATCTCTCCTACCTCCAGCCAACATAAGGGTGATCGGCATGGCCTACCGTACAAAGCCGCATAAGGTTTCATCTGAATAGTCGCTTGAAAAATATTATTGTAGGAAAACTCTACAAGAGGTATATGCTTCTCCCAAGAACCTCCAAAGTCTAGAATGTAAGCTTGGAGAATACTCTCAAGCACCTGAATCGTATGCTTGGACTGGCCATCTGTCTGAGGATGGTATGCTATACTCAAAAGTACCTATGTACCCAAATCCTTCTGAAGCCCCTGCCAGATCCGAGAAGTAAAACGTGCATCCCTATCTAAAACAATAGAGTGTGGAACTCCATACAGACATACAATCTCTCATATTTACAACCGCCCCATCTCATCAATGCTGAAATACTCCTTGATTGGTAATAAGTGAGAAACCTTCGTAAGTCTTTCAGCGACGACCCATAAAGCATCATTCCCAAGAGGTGATCTTGGTAACCCTGTCACGAAGTCCATCACAACGTCGTTCCACTTCCACTCAGGAATGGGTAATTATTGTAAAAGACATGTTGGTCGATGATGTTTTTCCTTCACCTGCTGACAAGTGGAACACCTTATGAAGAAACCAGAAACATCTCTCTTCATACCTGGCCACCAATACTGGCAGTGTAGATCACGATACATATTGGTGATGCCAAGATGAACTGCCCAAACTGAGGAATGAAAATCCCACATCAGCTCCCTACGTATATTTGTTGGCACCCATACGCATCCCTGGAACTGCAATATCTCATCCTTGCCTACGGTCCATCCAGGAACAGGGTCCTCTCCTGACATGTTTTCCCATAGGACTAGGCCTTTAGAATCTGATATCTTCCTCATTTGTACCCGATCAAGAAGTGTATAGATAATAGCTACAAAAGATAGAAAAGTCTTCCCATATCTGTCATGCACCTCCAAATGCATCTCAGAGAACATAGCCATAAGCTTCCAATCACTACTGTCCTCTTGAACTGCCTGTATCTGAGCCCTCCTGCTCAGTGCATTAGACACAACATTGCCTTTCCCAGGTGTATAGGAAAGCTCAAAATCAAAGGACTGAAGGTACTCGACCCACCTCCGCTGTCTCAAATTCAGATCACGCTGAGTGAAGATGTACTTGAGACTCTTGTGGTCGGTGAAAACCAAAAAGTGCTCTCCCAGAAGATAATGTCTCCAACAGCATAGGTCATGAACAATAGCTGTCAACTCCTAATCGTGTGTTGGGTAATTTCTTTCATGTGGCCTTAACTACCAAGACCCATAAGAAATTAATCCATCTCCCATCATAAGCACAGCTTCTATCCCGATACCTGAGGCGTCATAGTAGACAGTGTAACTCTTGCCTGGCTTTGGCAAGACTAGTATCGGTGCTGAAGTCAACCTCTCTTTCAGCTCTTGAAAGGCTGGCTCACATGAATCTGACCATATGAACTTTACACCCTTCTTATTCAGACTCGTTAGTGGTGCTGCTAGGCGTGAAAATTCCAGTATGAAACGTCTGTAGTATCCATGCAGCCCTAGGAAACTTTGCACCTCAAAGACGTTCTTTAACTGCTCCCAAGAAACTACTGCTCTCACCTCCTCTAGGTCCACTAATACTCCTGTATCTGAGATAACGTGGCCCAAAAAGTGAATTTGATCCATCTAAAAGTGGAATTTTGAGATCTTAGCATATAACTGATGCTCTCTCATTGTACTCAGAACAATCTCAAGATGTCTGGCATGGTCGTGTCGAGTGTGAGAGTACACCACAATATCATCCACGAAGACCACAAAGAAAGAGTCTAAGTATGGATGGAACACTCGGTTTATCAGTTCCATGAAAACTGTAGGTGCGTTCATGAGACCGAAAAACATAACCATATACTTGTATAGACCATACCTACTTCTGAAGGCTGTAAGAGGTATATCTGATGGTCTAACACACAACTGATGATAACTGGATCTAAAGTCGATCTTCGAGAACACTCGGGATCATCGAAGCTGATCAAAGATATCATCAATCCTAGGCAAGGGATATCGGTTCATGACCATCAACTAGTTCAACTTCCAATAATCCACACAAAGCCTGAGGGTATTGTCTGCCTTCTTTGAAAACTGAACAGGCGAACCCCAAGGAGAAGTACTGGGTAAGATGAAACCCTTTTCCTGCAACTCCTCCAACTGCTTCTTGAGCTCCTGTAACTCTGGTGTAGCCATCCTATAAGGAGGAATGGACACCGGTGTCGCTCCTAGCATGAGATCAATAGAAAAGTATACCTCACTCTCTAGAGGAAAACCTGAAAAGTCGTCTGGAAAGACATCTCTGAAATGATTCACCACTAGAGGAAAGTCTAACTGTGAAGTCTCCTAGTCATCCAGATGAATACTAGCAATCTAGGTTGTAATTTCTCCCAACCCATGATGCTTTGGACCCGCTCTGCTCGCTCGGACATCCCACTCGCCCTTATGAAGAAATGATCCACACTCTAGTGATATGAAACTCACCCTACGGTGATAACAGTCGATGACTACCTAGAAGGGAACTAGCCAGTCCATCCCGAGAATGAAATCATAGCCTGTCATCTCTAGGACATAGAGATCCCATAGAAAGTGATACCCATCCACCTCTAGAGGGCACTCCTTGCACTGACGTACACTAGCCATCCTAGTCCCCAACGGTGTGTCTAGATTCAAAGTATCGGTATAGGAAAAGATGCAAAGTCCAAGGATCTCCACTACAACAATAGAGATAAATCTATGGGAAGCCCCTGTATCGAAAAGATCAGAAGATAAAACTGAGGCTACTAAGATCATACCTCAAAGTGTAGAGGGTCCAGGATCTTGCTCCTGCTGGGTCTGCTCCACTGCAAAAGCTTGACCTGTACCACGACCCTATGACCCTGTCTGACCACTCTGAACTGATCCACCCTGTTGTCACTGAAAGACAGATGATTGACCACCATGACCTCGACCTCCACCTCAGCCCGAACGGCTGGAAGAACTCCAGTTCCCAGACTGGTGAGAAACTTGTGATGCTGCTCCTGAATGAGGAGTCATGGATGAACCTATGTCACTATCTGTTAGTGAGGAAACCTGACAGAAGCGCTGAAGGTGACCCATCTTACCGTAAGATCGGCACCCCACTGGGTCTCTCGGGCAATGTGGCCTCGTATTCCTGCTTCTCCCACACTAGTAGCACACCACTTGGCTACTAGAATATGCATCCCGCCTCCTCGGGAGGTATGCATGAACCTTATAAATGTAGGACCCCGGGACACCCTGAGAGGGGAGGGGTGAATCAGGGTGTCAACTTTTTCTTCTTAAAGTTGTGGATCTTGTTCCCATGTTGGTAGGAACTACATAAATCTGTATGATGGATATGATCAGCAATGAAACATTCACATGCAGAGAGATGACACAGTTATTTTTACTTGGTTCACCACAAAGGGCTACGTACATGGAGCATATGCCGACAGGTTGTCGGTCGTACCAAAATCCACTATGCTTCACTAGCTATAGATTACAAAGGTTCGGGTACAGTCACTCTGTCCCAGGCTCACTGCCTTTAAAAAAGTTCAGGGATAGCTCACTGCGTCCCTCGGGTCACTCTCGTTGACTCCCCCTAGCTCACTTCCGTTGGTGAAGTCTCACACAGTTTATAGACGTGAAGGTCTCTTCAATAGATAGACATGAAGGTCTTTGTCTCCTGTTCAACATGAGACTTTTCTTGCATCAGAGTCCTGAGTTGATGCTCTGTTAAAGTCCAAATTCCATCTATTGATGAATACCCCATTTTCCCTTGTCCACTGGGCAAACAACCTTTGGAAACGGCCTTCACAAAGTACCCTACTTCGCAAGGCTCCCAATTTTGCAAAGCTCAAACAAGCCTTCGCGGAGTCCCTGCCTTTTCGTGAAGCTCAATCGCGAAGCACTCTCGTGATGCTCTAGCCTTCACAATGCTTGTTTCTTGCGGATCTCCTGCCTCTTCGTGAAGCTCACTGAGCCAACGCGGGGCGCACGACTTTCGCGGAGCTAGAATAGCCGCCACGAAGCTCCTCTTTCGCAAAGCACACTGCCTTCACGAGTGACCTTTGCGAACCGAGAGCAAAGGATTTTCTCTGAAATTCTATCTACTTCTCTTGAGGGGGTAGGCCTCTATTTATAGGCGATTCCACCGACCCTTGACCCTTCCATGCGAAGTCAGTGCCACATCAGCTCAAATCACGAAGCTCCGAAGTTCCCGCCGAAATTCTCTCAAAATCGTGAAGCACTACGGAAATTTTCCGTTCGCGGAGCTCATCGTAATCGCGGAGCATTCCGTTATTTCCTTCGCACCTTCGCTGCGAAGTTCCCTCGCAAATCTCTTCGTCGCCGCGATGCTCTTCATCCTCTTTCATTCGTGAAGCTTTGATGTAATTGCGAAGAATCACCGCCTCCATACTTATGGTCTTCACGAATTCCAAACCATTAAGCCACACTTCGCGAAAATCATGTCATTGCCATATTTAATTATGCTCTTCATTGAAATCCTATTTTCGCGATGCTCACTAACTTCCAAATTTTGGACCCCAAAAATTTGGCAAACACTGGGAAACGGCTCCACCTTCAATACTGTTGTTTGCTTGAATGGTATGATCTCTTTTCTAGTACATGATCCGAACTTCCATTGAGGATTGACAAAAAACACAAACCATACTCCAAATCATGCATAGAATACCATGTTTCCAACAATCTCCCCCTTTGGGTTTGTTGGAAATCAGAAAGTAAATTCAATAGATCTCCATCCATGTGAAAACCAAAAACGCAGGAATCAACTCATCCAACACTCTAAGTCTACGTGAGCAATGCTCGGTGTAGAAAACAAGAGAGGAGGCTTGAATTGGGTTCCACTGTTTTTTTTCTCATTCTTTTCATCACAAAAGTTGCCTGAATTTATTCCTTTCTCCTTTCTCCCCCATTGACAATAAATCCAAAGACCAGTAATTTGTTCAACGTTCAGCTCAAACCATACTCCCCCTGGATAGTATCTCCCCCATAAACCTGTATCATAGCCATAAACAGATAAAAATAGTTATCACAAATGGGGAGAGGGGAATTTCGGAACCTCCTTATGCAGTAGGAGGTGGTTGAACACCGAGGTTCAACTGATGCTTTTCAAACACAGCTGCTGACAGTGGTTTCGTCAGGATAACAGCTACTTGCTCATCAGTTCCCATGTGATCCATTCTAATCACCCCTTGCTCAACTTTTTCTTTGATAAAGTGATACCTGATTTCAATATGTTTTGTACGAGAATGCTGAATAGGATTTTTTGTAAGATCAATTGTAATCTTATTATCATAGTAAATCACCATTGGTTGCTTTACCTCATCACCAATATCTGTTAATTGTTGCTTCATCCATAGCAGTTGAGTTCATGCCTTTGTGGCAGATATATACTCAGCTTCAGAAGTACTAAGAGAAGTACTTTCTTGTTTCTTGCTCAACCAACCAACACAGTTATTCCCAATAAAGAATGCTCCACCAATGGTGGACTTTCTGTCCACAAGATTTCCAGCCCAGTCAGCATCAGAAAATGATGATAATTCACTGTCCCTTCCAGCAGCAATGTATAATTCACAATTGTGAGTACCTTGAATATACCTCATGATTCTTTTTACTGTTGTCATATGTTCCTCCTTTGGATTACTCTAAAAGTGGGCTACAAGACATGTGGCAAAGACAATATCTGGCCATGTCGCTGTCAGGTACAGTAGGCTCCCAATAATTCTCCTGTACATGGTGGGATCTACAGATTTCCCATCCTCATGCTTCCCAAGTTTGGTTCCAACTACAATCGGAGTTGACATTGGTTTGGAGTCTTGCATATTAAACTTCTTCAGGAGCTCTCTTGCATACTTTTCTTGAGAGATAAAAGTGTAGTATTTCCTTTGAGTCACCTGTAGTCCCAAGAAATATGTGAGCTCTCCAATCATTGACATTTCAAATTATGATTTCATATGATTGGAAAATTCATCCACTGATTTCTGTCTGTTGCCACCAAATATAATGTCGTCGACGTAAACGAGAACCATGAACTGATCTTTTGGACAATTATTCACATAGAGATTGTGATCTACTCCTCCTATTTTGAATTCCAGCTTCTTGAGATAAGAATCTAGTCTGGAGTACCATGCCAGTGGTGCCTATTTCAAGCCATAAAGTGCTTTCTTCAGCTTGAAGACCTTTGATTCATCAGCACCAAGCAGAAAAACCACTGGTTGTTCAATGTAGACTTCTTCTTCGAGAACACCATTTATGAATGCTATCTTGACATCCATTTGATATACTTTATATCCTCTTTGGAGATCCATGGAAAGGAACAACCTGATTGACTCTAGTCTAGCCACTGGAGCAAAGGTTTCTTCAACATCAACACCTTCAATCTGAGAATACCCTTTACATACCAGTCGAGCCTTGTTTTTTATAACACTTCCATGTTCATCAAACTTGTTCTTGAATATCCATTTTGTTCCAATCAGATTGTGACCTTTGGGTCTCTGGACTAGATCCCATGTCTGATTCTTTTCAATCTGATCTAAATCTTCATTCATGGATTTCACCCATGATTCATCCTTTGCAGCTTCTTCAAATGAGGATGGCTCTACAACTGACAGAAATGCAGATGGTGTGTTATTCCTCATCCTCCTTGTCTGTGTGGTGCATTCCTATCTCCAATTATGTTAGATGGATCAATTTCTGCTCTTCGATTTTTCTTATGAGGTTCAGTCGCATTATTGCCATCCAAGATTTCCACTTCAGATTCTTCGTCTGAGTCAACATCATGATGTGACCCCTGAGTGTTTTGTACACCTTCCTCTGTTTCTGTATTTGTATTTATTCCATGTTCACATTCATTCTCATCTTCTATCTCATCAGCCTAGGTACTATTTGAAGCATTTGGATTTTTTCCTTCAATGATCTTAACATCATTGCTTTCCACAATCCTCCCCAAACGTTTATTGAAATATGTGTAAGCTTTGTTGTTCATTGGATACCCAAGATAAATTCCTTCATCAGCATTGTCACCATACTTTCCTTGGTTTCCTTCTTTATTCCGAATAAAACATTTGCTTCCGAAAACACGAATGTATTTCAATGAAGGATTCCTTCCATGCCACAATTCGTATGGTGTCTTAATGTCTCCCATATAAAGCCCTGTTTGATTCTGAATGTGCACTTCAGCCTCAACAGCTTCCTTCTAGTAATGGCGAGAGATACCACTCCCAATCAGCATAGTCCTAGACATATTGTTGACCTGTTGATTCCGGCACTCAACAACTCCATTTTGTTGCGGAGTTCTCACAACAGCTACCTCATGCTATATTCCATGTTTTTCTAAGTAATTTTCAAACTCGATGGACGTGTATTCCCCTCCATTGTCAGATCGCAGGACTTTTATTGTCCGTCCAGTATCATTCTCGGCAATCCGTCGATAAGTTTTCATACAATCAAGTACTTGTCGCTTCCTGTGGATCACCATTACAAAAGCCATTCTG
Source organism: Viscum album (assembly GCA_963277665.1). NCBI lineage: Eukaryota > Viridiplantae > Streptophyta > Magnoliopsida > Santalales > Viscaceae > Viscum > Viscum album. The sequence goes on along the minus strand of OY728146.1, from coordinate 1,976,584,442 downwards.
CTATAATCATCAATGAAAAGGACTAAGTACCTTTCTCCATAGGTTCCAGCAACATTTATTGGGCCACATATGTCTGTATGAATGAGATCAAGAAGATGCGATGCCCTTTTCTTCTTTGGCCGATATGAACTATAAACCAGTTTCCCACAAATACAAGCATCACAATACTTTTCTCGTTCACGTTTTAGAATGGGAATATCCATGAATATCTTCATCTTAGATATCTTTTCCATGTATTGTTGGTTAATGTGCCCCATCCTTTTATGCCATAAGTTGTTTTCTTCTTCAACAGACAAATAGCAAGAGTTCACTTTGCTATCAACCTGATATAAGTTTCCATCTGTTCTACATCCTTTTATAAGAGAATTTCCTATTTTTCCTTTTATAGTGCAACCTTTTTGATTGAATGTTACTATAAGCCCTGAGTCACAGAGTTGACTTACACTAAGAAGATTGCGGTGTAGAACGTCCATGTAAAGAACCTCAGTCTTCTTCAGCTCCCCGTTGGCGAGAGCAGTATTCCCACTGCCTTTAATCTTCAAAGCACCATCATTACCAAACTGTACTGTTCCATCAACCTTCTTTTCAATTTTCATCAAAAGGTCATCATTTCTCGTCATATGGGAAGAGAATACACTATCAAGGATCTAGGTGCTGCTGTTCTTTGTAGCTTTGAGTGCTACTTCTGCAAGATTGGATTTCTCGATCTTCTTTTTCTCTTTCCATGAGATATTGGATTGAGCATAGGATACTGGTGGCCTTTTAATACTTTCTTCCACATAATCTGATTCTTCATACCCATAATCTTCTTCCAGAGGGGAAAAACTATTTGTGAGAACAATATCATCAGGAGAATGAACACTAGCCCATCTTTGAGTGTTGTATGAATTTATCCTGTCGTAATGATGCCTGCAATATATAGCTTTATGGCCAAAGTTAGAACAATTAAAATAGTAACTATAGAAGATATTTCTTCTATAAGATGGAGGATATGAAATCAGTCTCCTTTGTTGACTTCCCAGATCTTCTCCATTCAAGTAGCTCCTTGCCTCTTTGCAATATGACATGGTATGGCCCAGATAGCCATAGAACTGACACTTCATGAGAGGGAATGTCTTCTCACCTGAATTTCTCCTCATACCTTCATCCTTGGGAGAATAGTTGAACTGCCTATCATTTCTGAATGTTTGAGGATAATTGTCAGTTCTCCTTCTAGTTTGGATTGAGGGTTTCTTTTTCAGCACTTCAGGAAATGTTTCAGCATGTTCAACCTTCATTTTGTCTTTCTTTTGGCTCTCTTTATTTCCAGCAGTTGATGTCTCAGCTTCACAGCCAATTCCACTCTTTCCCATGCAGGCGGGTCTTTGAACGCTCAAGATTTTTTCAACCCCATATGAACCACACTTGGATCTTGCCAGTAATTCTACATCTGAGAATCTTCTAAGCGGTATTTTCTTCCTTGATTCTTTTGAAAATGATTTAGTCTCAAGTTTACTCCTAAGAGTAACAACTTCCTCCTCGAGACCCTCAGCAGTCTTGGACTTTTCTTCCAGTCTTGACGTGAGGTCATTGTTGACCTTTCCCTACTCTTCAATTCTCAGCTTTAGATCCACTACATCATCATTGCTTTCAAGGATTTTAGACTGAACTTTCACAAATTCTTCCAGACGTTCAATTTCAGCTTCAAGTTCATCAACATATTCTGATGATTCTTCCACCATTTCCTTCCACTTATTACATCTCTTACATTTACTCTCAAGATTAGAGAAAGAATCCTTAATTTGAATCTTTGGATTACCAATAGAAGTAGTCTGATTATCTCTGCCTTTATTGATTGAGGATTCAGATATTTCAGTGGTAGACATCATGGAAGCATGGTTTCCAGTTTTAAATTCTGGTTCTTCTTCCTCACAAAATTCAATATCATCATCTTCTTCTTCACAGACAAAACTCTTCCTCTGCATTTTCTTTCCAGATTTGAAGTCACCCTTTTTGAAAAACCTTTTTCGAGGCTTCTTAATGTCTTCAGCTTCGCTCTCATCATCATCTAACTTTCTTTGGCACTGAGAGGCAATGTTCCCAACTCTTCCACAATGGAAACATGCAAGAGGTAGCTTACCTCTAAATTTACCTTTTCCCTTTTTCAACTTCTTGGCGATGAGGGAAAGAATTTCTTTTTCTTCGTCATCTTCACCACCACTGTCTTCTGAAATTTTCAGTTTTTCCGTGGTTTTGAATTCCATTTCCTTGCTCACGCGAGTCGTGGCATCTTTGGGTTTGACTCTCATCTCATATGCCACTAAACTACTTAACAGATCATCCAGAGATAGTTTAGATAGATCTATTTCTTCAAGGGTTGACACCTTTGCATTGTACATGGGAGGAAGTCTTCTCAAGATTTTCTTTATGATATCAATGTCTTTGATTTCTTCTCCAAGACCTCGAATTTCTCCCACTACTTTAGTAATTCGATTAAAAAATGAATCTTCATTCTCATTAGAATTCATCTTTAGATCGTCAAACCTGTTGTGTAAAACCTGAAGTTTTTCCTCCTTTACCTTTCTATCTCCTTCATAAATGTTTTCAAGTTTATCCCACATAGACTTTGCTGAAGTGCAACTCGTCATTTTTAGATAGATCTGATCAGAAAGAGCTGCAGTGAGTAAATTTTGTGCTTTAGAATCTGCATCAAGAATTTTCCTATCTGTGTCAGTCATAGCCAGGCCTCTTGGATCAGTGACTTGTATTCCTTGCACAGTAGAAAACAAAACTTCCATTCCAAGAGATCTTAGATGAGATATCATCTTGTTCTTCCAGATCTGAAAATTATTTCCATCAAAGAGAGGGACTCCCCTAACATTGACTGCATTCTCCATGGAGACAAAGGACAGATTAAACGCCAATAACCTGCCTCTGATACAACTTGTAGGACCCAGGGACACCCTGAGAGGGGAGGGGTGAATCAGGGTGTCAACTTTTTCTTCTTAAAGTTGTGGATCTTGTTCCCACGTTGGTAGGAACTACTTAAATCTGTATGATGGATATGATCAGCAATGAAACATTTTCATGCAGAGAGATGACACAGCTATTTTTACTTGGTTCACCACAAAGGGCTACGTCCAAGGAGCATACGCCGACAGGTTGTCGTTCATACCTAAATCCACTATACTTCACTAGTTGTAGATTAAAAAGGTTCGGGTACAGTCACTATGCCCCAGGATCACTTCCTTTACAAAAGTTTAGGGATATCTCACTGCGTCCCTCGGGTCACTCCCGTTGACTCCCCCTGGCTCACTGCCATTGGTGAAGTCTCACTCAGTTTATTGACATGAAGGTCTCTTCAATAGATAGACATGAAGGTCTTTGTATCCTGTTCAGCATGAGACTTTGCTTGCATCAGAGTCCTGAGTTGATGCTCTGTTAAAGTCCAAATTCCATCCACTGATGAATACCCCCTTTTCCCTTTTCCACTGGGCAAACAACCTTTGGAAAGGGCCTTCACAAAGTACCCTACTTAGCAAGGCTCCCAATTTTGCAAAGCTCAAACAAGCCTTCGCGAAGTCCCTGCCTTTTTTCGAAGCTCAATCGCGAAGCACTCTCGTGATGCTCCAGCCTTTGGAATGCTTGGATGTCGCGGAGCTCCAACCTCTACGCTAAGCTCACTGAGCCAACGCGGGGTGCACGACTTTCGCGGAGCTAGAATAGTCGCCGTGAATCTCCTCTTTCGCGAAGCACACTGCCTTCGTGAGTGACCTTTACGAACCGAGAGCAAAGGATTTTCTCTAAAATTCTCTCTAATTCTCTTGAGGGGGTCGGCCTCTATTTATAGGCGATTCCACCGACCCTCGACCCTTCCGCGCGAAGTCAGCGCCACATCAGCTCAAATCGCGAAGCTCCGAAGTTCCCGCCGAAATTCTCTTAAAATCACAAAGCACTACAACAATTTTCCTTTCGCGGAGCTCGTCGTAATCGCGGAGCGTTCCGTCATTTCCTTCGCGCCTTCACCGCAAAGTTCCCTTGAAAATCTCTTCATCGCCGCGATGCTCTTCATCCTCTGCCGTTCGCGAAGCTTTGATGTAATCGTGAAGAATCACCGCCTCCATACTTCTGGTCTTCGCGAATTCCAAACCATTAAGCCACTCTTCACGAAAATCATGACAGTGCCATATTTAATTATGCTCTTCATTGAAATCCTATTTTCACGATGCTCACCAACTTCCAAATTTTGGACCCCAAAAATTTCGCAAACACTGGGAAACAGAACCAACTTCAATACTGTTGTCTGCTTGAACGGTATGATCTCTTTGCTAGTACATGATCCGAACTTCCATTGAGGATTGACAACAAACACAAACCGTACTCCAAATCATGCATAGAAGACCATGGTTCCAAAAATAAAACCCTCTCGGAACTGTGCATCAGCACCTGTCTTCGGAATGACGGCCAGTGCCAAGACTGGCACAACAGGAGGACATCTCAGTGGCATAACCCTCTAAGGTCCAGCACACACCTTATACCAAGATTATCAAGGACTGAAAACTAGGAGTTTAATAATGGAACATGAGAAGGAAATCATTCAAGTTTTACAAAACATGATTACATGACGTGTATAAAGACTACATAGTGTGTTCCCTTAAGTCATTTACATGGGCGTGCACTTCTGCCAAAACCGGTTGTGTAACACCCCAAAAACACAGCGTGTTATCCTAACACACGGCATGTACCTGAATCCACTTACCCTACCCAATTCCTTCTACACGGTTAAAACACATGAATCTCCTAAGACAAAACTACACAGCGTGTTCAAGGTAGACACGGCGTGTACTCAACAAGCTTCACATGGCCCATGTTGTTAGTGACACGGCCTGTGTACCCAGTTCACACTACATGGCGTGTTCTAGAAGGACACATCGTGTACTAAGAAGTCCCAACAGACCATGTGGTTAGCTACATGGTCGGATACATGGTTGACACTACACAACGTGTTCTAGGCGGACACGGTATGTATGATAAAGGATGACACCGACCCGTGTTTTTCATGACATGCCCGGGTATCTGGGTCAGACTACACGGCATGTTCAAGGTGGAAACGGTGTGTATCATAACAAACTCCACTGACCCATGTTGTTAACTACATGGCATGGCATGCACAACCGGTACACGACGTGTTCCCATAAGGTTTTCCTTATCCTATGTCTCTTCCCACACAGTCAGTGACACGATTTAAGAACTACATAGCGTGTATTCATAAAGTACATGCCATGTACTCTGGGTTTTTCTGGGCAGTAGCCTCAGAAACTACTATGGAGCCTAGAAAACATAGAAAACAAGAGTTAAGGTGCCAAATTCCGATATGTGAGGACCCATACTCCCCGCGAATCAAAATTTTCCATCTCATACAAGTTATAACAAGGAAAACAAGCACTAATCCACTAAATTCTGGTCCATGTGGGCCCATAACCCATAGGTTGGAGGATTTAAACCTCCCTATGATACCACTTTGTAACGTCCCGGTTCCGGAATCCACCCAGAGGCGCCCCATACCAGGTAGGTCACATGGCCTAAAGTGAATTTCCCCGAACACCAGAGGTTGTCGACTAGCAGTAAGAGTCTTGGGTGTGATAGTGGGTAAAATATGACCTCATTGGCAGAGTACACAGTGGAAGTACACAAATACATACAACAGCGGAAGGTAGTAAATATCAAACAACAGTAATAGTGGAAGACTGATAAATAAACAACTAGAGAAAAATATATAAATGATTCATGATACAAATAAGTCTAAAAAAACATCCAAACAAGTCACAATTATGAATACAGTACTAAACCCAAGTACAAAAGGAAAACAGACAAAAAACTCCTCAATATCGCAAGCCTCAGCTTGGTCCCATGCTCTCCATCTTCACAATAATCAAGAACCTGAAGTCGAAGGGCACTTGACCTTATCTACACCTGAAAAAATATAATCTGTTTGGTCCCAAAAGCATGACCCAAACAGTGTGTGAGACAAAATCCCAGTAGGTAGCCACTCAAAGATCTGTGTCTAACAATCAGTGAATATATGGCATGTAAAAGTACAGAAAGGAGTAAAAAGAAAAGTACTCAGCAGAAAACAATCCACAGTTTCTAGAAAATAATTTACAAACAATTAAGCATCCACTCAAGAAAAAAGAACAAATAGGTAACCTTTGGGTAGTTCTCACAGCCTAACCCTTATGGTTCAACCTACAAGTACTAGCAACCCTCTGGGAGGCACACACAGTCTCACCCCTCTAGTTCATCTAAAGAATAGACTCTCTGGGGAAGCACTCACCGTCAATTCCCCCTATAGTCTCATATCATAATAAAGGTGCTCTGGGGAAGCACACAACATCTCATTCCCCATGTGGCCCGCGTTGAGGAACTACAGACACTCTGAGGAAGCACGCAACGTCAATTCCCCATGTGGTCTTGCATCATAAATTAAAGACACTCTGAATAAGAACTTATGTCCATTATCCCTATAGTCTACTACACTAGGTTCTCACAGAACTATGTAAATTCAAAAAGTATCGCATCGTGTAATGGACAAAGTAACCTAAAGAACTACTTGGCTCGAATTCTACAGCATCTCAGTATAAAATAATAATAGTCACACTATCCAAAAACTAGGCATAGAACTGGAAATAGAATAACAGGAAAAACTAGACCAAACAGTCATAAACAGGCAAAACATGCATGGGAAAAATACATCCAAAGCATAAAAAATTACCCTATTCACAAACAATAATCTCTGCTCAGGCATACAAGCAAAGCAGGCAAACAACAAGGGAAAAACAAGAAACACGCAATACCTTGTTCAACGGTATTGGAGGAATTTGAACATAATACTCAAATACTTTCTACAGAAAGGCACAAACCACCTACCTTGATGTTAGGAGATCGAAATACTTGAACCACGAGGCTTGAATCTTCTTATAACATCGTAGATCTACGAAAATTCATAAAACATTCAACCCATGATAACTTTGAAAAGAGAAGGAATTGGAAAATTATGCTCTAGAAGAAGGAAGAATTTACCGCTGCGGTTCCAACGCAATCGACAACGGTAGATTTGGAGAACAGACGGAGGATCGGAGGCTTGGAGGAGATCTACAGTTGTACCCTTGCTCTCGAACAAACCAAATCTAAAAGAAGGGTGTTCTGTCCGTCAGACGCGACCCCGGTGCATTTAATGAAAAAAAGAAAGTTCACGGTGTGTACTTTTGGAGTACACGATGTGTACTTACTATTTTCGTACTCCGCTTTAGGCAGCCTCCACGTCACCCCACAAGACCGTGTGTGTGGCCCTTACATGGCCAGCTCACGGCCTCACGCGACAACGAAGTACACAGAGTGTACTTTTAAATTACACGGCGTGTACTTCAAAAATTTCCAGAAACTCCTCTTTTCTCAAAAACTCCAGAAAAAGGAAAAACATACCTAAAAAGAAGTTCAGGGTTCTTAAAAATTTTATACTTAGTAATCTCCAATAATAGAAGTTAAGAGAACAAATATTCCAATATGAATTCCACATGTTATATGTGTCATTGGATATTCTTATATATGGATGTTTGTATCGGTCCTTATACTTGAGATTATTATTAATGTATATCATGAATTGTTTAGATTATTTATTGGTGAAACTATGATGAGATATTCTCATGGTGAGTTAAGATACATTGGGTGCATCATAAGTGAAATGACATTGATTGAATGAGTCAAAAAAATATTTTCCCATTCTTATTTAATGGGAGAAGATATCTCAAGCCCTTTGATCGAAATAAAACCATCTGATTAGGTCCATGTCCATGGTAGTTCATTGATGAGTTCATCTAAGGGATTCAAAGAATGGTAAATCAAGTATACAGGTTGATGACACAAAGTATGCAACCTATTTGGTGAGATGTCACTGTAAAGGGATTATATTGCACAATAAGTGTTCGTATGAGGTTATTGTTATTTTGACATTAACTTCTTTTTTATGGGTGACTTTACATGTTGTTAGACATTGATCTTGTATTTTAGGCAAGTTCACCTAATGCCACTGAGAAAGATACCTAGAGGGTCACACACTAAGTGTATCCAAAATCTTAATTAAATTCTATTATATTGTAATATTATGCATAAATATCATTCCAGGATTGTGGTTTAATAATTATTCTAGGTGGATTGATTGCATAAATTTAGTCATCAATTATTTGAGATTAGAATATATATAAGTTAAATATTAAATAAATATTATTTGTGAGTTAGTGGATATAATAATAATTTTTATATTTTTATTATTCAAAAGGTAATAAATAAATATTTAATATTAATATTTATTTATTTATTATAATATTAAAATAAATATTTATTCATGAGTTTAGTGAATATAATATTTATTTATTTATTTATTAAATTAATAATATAATGATATTTAATTATCTAAATAAAAATGTATTATTCAAGATTTGATAAATGCCAAATAGAATTGACAAGTAGTGTTTAGGGCCTGATGGAAATAATATATTTTATTTAATATCATTTAAATAAATATTAATTTTTTTTGTTTAAGAAATGATATTCAAATATTCAGGAGTTAGCACATGGCATGGAATATATTATTATTATTATTATTATTTTGTATGGGGGTATATTAGAAATAATATTTGATTAAGGATATTTGTGAAATTATCAAATATTTAACACTAACTATATATTCCATTTTATATCATTTTTCTAGTGCTTTTTGAATTGTTGTGCATGACATTTCCTCTCAAGAAAATTATCTTATGATCTAGATAACCTCTCAAGAATAGTCTTAAGAATGATAGATCATAACCCTTCCCCTCTCAATACTGAGAGAATAAGAGAATAATTTTTTCAAGATTGTAAGGGTTCTTATTGTGATCAACAGTGAACAACACAAGGCATTTATTTCCTCTATGCTAGCACCCAGAATACCAATGGTGGCATTTTGAGATTTATGAATCGCATGTGGATACTATAAGAGGAATTATAGTTTGGATTCTTCACCATAATGAAGATGTGATGTGAGAGGTAACCATGAATTTGGGTCAAACAATAAATAAGGTCGGTCCAATTTGAATAAACTAACAACCTTTAAAAATTAACCATGTCATTCCAAGAAATATTAATATCCTATAATGGTTTTATATAAATCATGATTTTATGGAAATATACATGATAATGAAAAAATAATTATGGGAATTAATTAACCAATAATAATGATCATAATAAACCACGATCTCTTTAAAGACATCCTTCTTCCAAGTTTTTATATAAAACATAATTTAAAAAATATAGATTAAAAGAGATATTGTGATAATGGATACCAATAATATAAATATAAAAATTAATCATAAACAATCATCATGGGAAAATCTAGGAACCCTGAATATAATCTAGTACTACACAATAATATAATCCATCCAATTGGAATTCCTTATGTGATCAAACTTCATAAACACTTAGTTTTACCCTTCCTAGATTGGTCAAGAGGTAAAATCTACCAATCATATAAAAGTAATAACTTGGTTCCACAAGCTAGAGAAGAATCTTACATAAGTGTAGTACTCATTTCTAGATTTATTGTCTACCTACCCAAGGCATCCAATGACATGTAAATATAGGTGAGTAATACAATATTACACATATCAATATAATAATAAAAAATAATATGATACTTCATCATATAATAACTCACCTTCACCTTAAATAACCCTATAAGAGAATTAAACACTTTTTAATAGTATCAGTGACATAAAAATAATAATCCTTTATCAATATTTCATATCAAAAATAGCCCAATATCCCTTTAATTTAAAATAAAGGAGAAATATTTAAGGTAATAAGGGAAAAACTCAATGAAATTATTAAAAAAATATATAATAAATCTCTATCCTTTGAAACATATCATAGAGAATGAAATTTACCATTTTATAACTTAATTAAAACCCTTGGAGATCATTGAAAGGGGTAGAAATAACATAGCTTATACTTAAGGAAAAATTCAACTTTGTGGTAATAAAACACATCTATAGTCATTGAAAAATATATTAAAAAATTAACGTTAGTTAATTATAATTAATAATAAATCATTCATTTAAAATACCTTTAATTATTTCATGAAAAACATATAAAAACATTTAATAAAACACCTTATGTGCATTGTTTCCATGAAAAATAGGTTTCAGGAATTTAAGCATGTGAAATCCACTTTATTAACAAACAAATTGAAAAAAAAATTTAAAAATACATAGAAACACAATGGATAATTACTATAATATTTATTTCAGTTGAAAACAAGTGTTAAAAATATGCAAGCACTCATGATCAAATAATAAAGGAAATAACATGAAGCCACCTAATAGAATCGATGAAACTAATGAAAAAAATTACTTTCCACCAAAGTATCGGTGGAGAGATTCTTAGATAATGATTAAAATCCCTAATAACATAAAACCCAAAGAAAATCCAATGAAAAATGAAACCCTAGTTCATTATCTCCATGGGGAGGAAAGAAAGTGGATGATAGAGGAGTAATAAGGTTATATTACACTTTTGATGGATTTACTTTTAAGAATCACACTTAAAGAAGAAGAAACTCCTTGGAGGAATTTTAGGACCAATAGATAGCAAGGTTTAATTTAGAGAAGATTCTTAAATGAATGGAGGGAGGACACTAGGTGACCCCGATAATAAATTTTTTTTTTGGAATAAAATATTCAGATTTTAAGTGGATTCATGGTAAGGTCACATGGCTAGCCTAACCATTCATCTAATTGTGCGTGACTACTTTTCTAAAAATAGAGGTGCATGGTTGACTTTCATGATTAGGGTAACCATGAACCTTAACTGTGAAACCTATAATTTCTTCCAAAATCTAAAAAAATAACTCTAAACTTACAAAAATAAGTCAACAAATAACATAATAAATACATAAAAGTGACATCATGGTGTTAAAATTTAATAGTTACCAAACCATTATATTCCATAACCATGAATATATATGTTTTAAAATTCTATAAATAACCTATATGTGTGTAATAATTACCTATTTTACCTCATTTTTTATTTTAGTTTCATATACTATTATAATTGTGTGGCAACCCCAAAAATTTAAGTATTTAAGGTTTTATTTCCTATGATTCTATAATATGTATAGATTTATAGTCTTCCCTTTTATGGTTACCCAATTTAAGATGTGACATGAAATTAATGATATCTCTCCCCAAAAACATTGCGGGATACTTGATATAAAAATCATGAAATTAATAATTTCCATTAATTTTAATTATTTCTCTTATCTACACTATTTCACTAGGGTGTGTATAGAGGTTTCACTTCATATATAATCCCTTCAGATTCAAAAAAAAGTAATATTATGCTTCCCTTTTGAATCAAAGCCATTATTTGTAATCCCACATTGGTTTTCAACTTCATTTTTATAAATAATATATATATATATATATATCTAAAATGAGAGGATAAACATGAAAAAATCCAGAATAGTTATCATTAAAAGTTACAAAGTGCACTTTATTGCCTATGGTGAGTGTGACATGAAAATACATGTATCGCTATCCATTAATTCTATAAAATTATTATTTTTTTCTATAATAGGTAATGGTTTTCTAATTATTTTGGTTCGAATGTATGTAATTCATTTATTATAATTTATTTTGTCTATGATATGTAATAATTTAACTTTTTTCATTACATGAATTTTCTTATAATTTATGTGTACTAAAAAATTATGTCATATATTAGAAGAATTTGACAAAAATGGAAACAATATTTGTATTGAATTTAAATAATCCATCACAAAAATTCATCTTTCCAACAAATATCCTACCATTGGACAAAACAAATTTGTATACCCCAAATACAAGTGTAAAACCATGTTTGTTCAAAAATCTAATAGATATTAAGTTTCAATGAAATTTTGGTATATACAATACATTATTTAGAGTAAGAATATTTACATAGGAAAAATCACCATTGACCACACACTTTTTATCACGACCCACCCCTAGTAGAACCACTCCTAGGCCTATAGTGAAGGAGAGGTTGGCCCCTGAAGCTCGCCTCTAAAAGGACCTGGGTTAATTACAAGAAACAAGGTTATTAAACACATATATGAGAGGCATTTATCTAATAAAATACTATTAATAATAAAACAATAACCAATACACATTAAATAATTTTCATTCCTGCAACCTGAATGATACTTATATGTCAAATACATAGCAAAAATAATATACAACTAAGAAATACCTCTAAGAATCCAAAATGTTAGAGACAAGGGTATCGATCCCTAGGTATCCATAGTGTATCTCAAATTACTATACCCCAAGGACCTCTAAAAAACATATCCACTAAAATATACACCCATGTTCCCATGGTGCAAAGGACATGGAAATAAATTCCTAACACATGCATATAATATATCATGAGTGTAAGGTAACAGATGGCATAACAATTTGTATCAAAATAAATATACTTATAAGCATGGCTCTAAAATGGATTATTTCATCCTACAAATATAGAGTTTACAAACATCAACTTTTTGGGATCTAAGAAATAATAAATTAATCATGATAAGAACACTTTAATTATGATTTACTAACAATTATAAACATTATGGAAATAGATTAATGGATTACACACTTCAATAATGAAACTGAAAAAAAAATTAAGAGAAATCAGGTTGTAAAAATCATGGTAAAAACATATCTATGTTTCAAAAAGGTTGTATATAAATAATATATTCTATTTGATCACTATTTTACTCTTTACATTAAGGTTATGTGATCAGTTCAATAAGAAAAAGTAAAATCATCAACAATTATAATACAAAAGTATAATCATAAAAACACTTATAAGATCCAGAATAAAAATTTCAATGTATCTAATGATATTGATGCTTGTACCTCCCTATGATTTCTACCCTATTATAATTACACTTTCAAATAAGTTTGTCAAACTTATTATTTCAAATCATAGGTCCCCCTGAATATATATGTCCTAGCTAGTGTCTTTTCTCTACATCACATGTTAGGCTTGAGTTTCACTATTCCCCTACCAATCCCATTCAATCCTCTCTTGTTATTAACTCCAAACTCTAACCTAAATCTCAAACAAAAGATCTAATATCACTTTTTCACAATCCACCCCTACTAGAACCCCACCCCACTTTACCCCTATAGGTATACAATGAGGGTGACAATGACCCCTGAATCCTCCCTCCAGTAACTATCAATTTGGAAACTAGCATTGGGGGTATAAAATGCACATATGAAAAGCATTTCCTTTATAAAATCCTAAGAATAATAAAACAAACACTAATCAAAACCAAAGAATTTCCATTCCAAAAAATAAATTCCCACAACCTAAATGATACTTATATGTCAAATACATAACAATAAGAATATACATACAATAAAGATCTATAAGCTCCAAAATAGCATAGAAAAGGATCTCGGTCCCTGGGAAACTATGACACACCACAAAGCACCAAGCCACGGAAACCTCTAAAATGAAAAATCCACCAAAACAACAACCAAGGGTCCCACGGTGCAACAGACATGACCACATCGCAAAACTTTCCACAATAAAATTGATGACCTCCCGAGACCAAGACTATACCAAAACCCAACCAACCATGCAATAACCAGACCTTTGGACTAAATATTTATAGTGTAGTCCAAACCATCACACCACAAAACTGATCTGTTACATTATATACCTATCAAAGTATTCTCATCCTCAAGAATCAAAACTTTCCCTAGAAAGAAAAACAACAATCGCCACCCAAACACTCCCATGGGAGATACCTCTCAAATGAAACAAACACATCATTAACACCCTTAACAAGGGCTAAACCCCGACCCATCCAAAAAGAAAAATTCCTAGGAATCCCCATGACCACAAGAGATACCTCTCAAATAAGGACACCACCCCCAAAAGAATGCATAGATATAACCACAATATCACACAACCAACTCCACATAACCACTCCTTCAACCACAACCATGTTTCAAAACAGATACCCCCATCTATTGAACATATAATTACATATGAATTATGATTTCATATTACATAAAGGGTGTCATACATTATTTCTTCCACATTTTAGGCGCAACAAACTCCACACAAAAAAATCTTTGGAAAATATGTTCTAGTGTTTTCATAGAAAATCATACAAACATTATTTATCTTTAGACCTGCTCCCCACAATAAGAAATCCACATATTACTATTTCACATGATCTTATATATTTCAATAATTACATATGGAATGAAAATAATATTTCAATTATTAACACATAAATAATCCATCATCACAAAACTTTATCCATTCATGAAATGAAGTGACTGATTTATTCATGTAAAAGTTTTTCAAATTCCAATGGGTTCTCACTAATCATGCTTATCATATTATGAGAATTGAAAAATTAAAAGGTCAAATTCAACCATAAAATAAATTAATAACACATTCATATAATATATCATACAAAAAGGTGACATATTTCATAACAATTTTTATAGAAATTAAGATACTCTTAATCATGTCTCTAAAATGAATTATTTTAGCCTATCAACGTGGAATTTACTAATGATAACTTGTTTTATAAGGGATATTAAAAATAAAAAATTACCCACAATGAAAAAAGTTTAATAAAAATTTAATAATAATTCTAAACATTATGGAAATTGATTAAAATATTACACAATTAAATAATGAAATTCAAAATCAATTTAAGATAAATCAGGTTGTAGCAAGAATAGGAACAAAATAACTAAGTGTCAACAAGATTTTAGGTAAATAATATATTCCATTTAATCACCATTTTACTATTTCCTTTAAGTTTATGTGATCAATTCATAAAGTATAAGGAAAATCATCAACAACCGCAACATAAAAGTATAATCATAGAAAAACTTGAAAGATACAGAATAAAAATGATAATGCAACTAACAATAATGATTCTCATACCTCCCTGTGATTTATACCCTATAATAGTTACACTTTCACTTAAAAATTTCAGTATTTTTTCAAATACCTTATGTAAAATCATAGGTATCCCCAAATATTTGTGTCCCATCCTATCTCTTTGGTCTACATCACATATTATGCTTGAGTTTCACTATTTACCTACTAATCCCATACAATCCTCTCATGTTCCTAACTCCAAACTCCACCCTAACTCTTAACCAAAATATTTGATACCACTTTATCATGAATCTACCCTATTTGAACCCTATTAATCCTATAGTGAATGTGAGAGTGACCCCCAAAGATCTCCCTAATAGGCCTCATGTTGGTGACTATCACTGAGGGTATAAAATACACATATAGGAGGAATTTACCTCTTAAAATCCTAGAAATAATAAAACAACAACCAATAAACACTAAATAATTTTCATTCCTATAAATAAATTCCCACAAATTTAATGATTCTTATATTTCAAATACATATAAATAAGAATATTCATGTAATAAAGTTATCTAAAACTCCAAAATGGTAGAGACAAGGGTCTCAACCTCGGGGCTCCACAGCACATCCCAAAGCACAACACTATAAGGACTACTAAATGATAAATCCACTAAAACATCTACCCATGGTCCCACGGTGAAAATTTCATGGTCACATAATAAAAATTTCCATAAGAAAATTGATAACCTATAAATACCAAGACCAAGAAATACATCACAGCCTAACCAAACATGCCATAACTAGTCCTCCAGACCAAACCTCCATGGTGCAACCCAAACCATCTCACTATAAATAAATTTATGCTTTCTAAGTTCCCCGTGTATTGTGACATCACAACCTCAATAAATTCCATCCTCTTAAAGAGATATTTTTCATTACACACATATATTTTTTGTACTATAATCAACTCACGATAAATAAATATCCTAAAGCACATTGATTTTAAATATCATGGTTGCAAAGTGTTCCTTAGGATCATTGTTGTCATCTTTCTTCTTATAGATATGACAGTATTGTTTTAAGTGTCCTATCTTGAAATAGAAGTAACATGTATATTTCTTCTAGAATTGAATATTATCCTTTTAAGGATGATTAAAACATTTATATCCATATGATAAATAAAATGATCCAACTCCCTTCGCTATGGGGACCTTGGATTTATTATCCTTAGGTTAATTCGTCTTTTTTTATAATCCTTCTCAATTTAAAGACAAATGAGTAACTCCTGAAGGAAATTTATACCTTTTCATGCATAAAATATTGTTTAAGTTTTTAAAACCCTTATAAAAGTGAGTCTTAAAATACTAAATATTATTACTTGTATCAATAAGGTGCGCTTTTCTTTTTGGGATCTTTCCTGATTAGAACTCTATAGTTAAGAATGCTCGGTTGGGAGTAGTATCAGGATGGGTGTCTATGATTCACCATGAACATGACCATATAAATTACATGAAATAAATCCAATATTTCATTATATACATTCCCAATACCTTTTAATTTTATAGTTTTATAGATTTTTTATAAATAATAAACCAAGAAAACTTATGACTTTTTCAACTAGACACTTTTTCACTATATAAGAAACTAATTAATCCATTAAAAGTCTTTAAGATCTCCCACTAATTATCAACATAAGATAATCTTCTAAACATTTCATACTTTACTTATCTTTATAACCTGGATAAATAGAAACATAAGAAAGGGTTGAGATCAAATGCTTGGTAATGGTAAACATAAGAGATAAAAATAAAAGATCATAAGTGTGCATATGAGTATAACTAGGATACATAATAAAATTATACCCAATGATAAATAGACCATATATAATGATTCATAAGGAATGATACAAATTTTAGTATAGGGAACAATACTTTCATGAGCCATACCATCAGTGCCCATGGTTACGAGCTACTACAACATACATGTGAATACTTATCTCATAAGATATAGATATTTAATCAGTGCATTGGAGGGAGATATAGAACCCCACTTATCATCATCTATACATATGTGTGCCACATGTAATAAATCATCATCATATCATAAATAACTCATAGAAATAAAATGGTTTCATATCATTTTCAAATGTAATCACATAAGGAAAACATTAATAATTTGATTAATAATCATAACATGATATACCCATGTAAAATAAATGGGTATCAAAATATATTTCATAAAATTATTTGAAAATACCCTTCAATCAAGATAATAGATCATATGGTATTTACACTATATAAATAAAGGGTATATGATTAAGTCAATAATTTACCCCAATCAATCGATGTTTGAAATCTGGGTGAACACCCTTAAATAAAAGAAATGTAAAATATGGTATTCATTAATGAAAGACATTGAAATAAAATTTATGAATATTCATAATGGATGGTTAGGAAAGATGAAGGTAGTGATGGATCACTCTATTGATAGAAAAGAACGTTAAATAATACATCTTAAGAAAGAAGGTGGGAGATATCATTTCTATTATAGAGATTTAATATTTTTCATTCATGAGAACACAATTAAATAACCAATGGGTATATGAATAATAATAGTGGAATTTTACTTTGAAAATCATGGTGAAAAGGACCTTTTTTCATGAAAACCCTTTTAAATAAAACTTATAGAATAATAGAAAAAATAGTCTACTTTTTCAAACTATGAAACATGGGAAATAAGTTTCAAAATGATGGGAAATTAATTCTTATGAAAATATTTTAAAAAGAAGTTTCTTTTCACATTTTTATAAATAAAGTATAAGTAACAAAGTCAATGGTTTCTTTTGAAAATACATTTTCAAAAAGGTTAGAAAAATAGTTTTGAGATATATTAAAACATTAATTTTAAATAAATATCCAATAATGGAGTCTCAAAGAGGTTTTATAGAGAAAACTTAGAGTGGAGGATTAAAAATACATCCATTATACGTAAAACCTTTTAATATTTTTAAAATACTTTATTGAAAACCCACATTGTAAATAAGAAAATAAAATTTTCATATGAAAATTAGCAATAATAAGTAAGTGAATCACATGAATTGATCCATTTATGAGTTCCTAAAAATATAGAAAACCATTAGTGGGAATGAAAATATAGATAAAGTAGATAAATATCCATTGGAAATAATTAGAGTTATTCTTACAAATGTCAAACTTTTATTTGAGAAGGAATTTCATCAAAGAAGATGATAATGATGAAACAAAATAACTTCCCCTAAGTAAAGATAAATTTACATTGTAAAAAAATAAATGTAAAGATAAAATGGGCTTAGAATATTATAACCAATTAGAGAATTTATGGCTCAACTAGGAATAATTTGAGTTGGGAAATATGTTACATCTTGAGTAACATTTAAATGAAAACCCCTTATGTCGTGACCTGACCCAACGGGTCCTAGAACGCAAATCCAATATCCCACCTCCAATAGGCCAGGGGGTTGTGATTAGTTCTAAGTATACATATCATGAAGATGGGATGAATTTTCCTAAATTACCTGTATGCACGCACCCATAAATACCTCCATGAAACGGTGTAGAGATATAAAAAGATGGAAACTAAAATGAATGAATACATCTATCCCAAACCAGAGTAGAACAGAATTAATGAAAGAGAAAACGGTAAAAAACATTCCCATAAAAAAATTAAAAATATCTAACCTACTCAGAAGGAGGGGATATATGTCAAATGAAATGGTTGGAAAGCTCCTCGGATTAGCTCTATTAAACACCTCAGTTGGTCTAGCTCACTAATATCTTCTTATATCAGGTCCTCCGGGAACTATGTTGAAAGGAATTTGGTATTAATAAGACACAACACATGTGTAAAAATCCCACATAGGGGTGATTATAACAATACTCAGTAGGTTCCCCAAAAACCGAAAATAAAAGAGAGCAACTGAAAGGCAACAATCTGCTCAACCTAGCCAGAGGGAACCCAATTGAGAGAGAAACTCCATCTCGAACCATCCTAGGATATACATGACTAGTCAACTCAGTCCAAAAGGTGTGTAAATCCATACATGTGACAACACTATAAGGACTTTTAGAATCACCCAGATATACTTGTCTCATACTCTAAGTCTCATGAGGTTCTGACCTCATAACCAACTATAGGATTCTACTTGGGGATCTAAAGGTAACACACAACTAGGAGAACACGCTCCCTGATCTTAGCCATCCCAAATGGAACTCTTTAAAGAGATATACACCATTAGAAAAAAAATCTATCATCTGTGATGGTATGTCTGAGAGAACTCACTCCATTGGTAACATTTCACTAGGTCCAGCTCTAGTGCTCAGCACTAGAGTTCCATCCAACGCTAACCTACGCCCTGCATAAGGCTTTAATAATACAAGTGGAGAGGCCCACCCCTCACCACTACAAAAATTTGAGGGAACACTACTCTATACTACACACGGTGTTCATCTTCTCTAACAAGATAGAATATAGGGGCCCTCACCTCACCACTACCCTGAAATTGAGAGAGTATTAGCTCTTAACTAATCTGTGAAACCTCTGTCACTCCTGTATGGAGTGGCTCGTGCCTCAATACGTCAAGGGAGTACTAACTACTAACCAGGTATTGCATATAAAAAGTGGAGGGGACCTCTCCTCATAATTGTACTCAACAACCAAGGGAAACATGTGCCCTGATGCCACAGGGGGTACTAGTCCCAACGTCTCTCTATAATAACCACACCAATCTACATCATTAGTTAAGCACCACTGAAAGGATCATCATACTTATCATACCTCACATCAAAAAACTACCACAGTTAGGGGACCCATACCCTAACACAATAGGAGATCACTACTATACCAACCTAAGAGTCTAGGGGACCCACTTCCTAAGATGACAGGGAATGGTTTTGACCCCGATGTCAACCCAGTTATCCACCTTGATCACTACATAAGGTTAAGCACCACAACTACAATGTCATTCCTGAAACATGACACATAGTATCTCATAGTCCAAAATGGATTCCATCATCACGTTCTACGTAGAAAACTACTCAAGATAGACTACTATCAAGCCTAAATTTGAGCCCCATAGAAGGAGATATAAAGGGTGAAAGATCCTAAGATGATCTTAAGGAAATACACAGCATGCACTGAGGTTTATGTAGTGTGTAAACCCGTCCAAGCACCTGAATGTATCCTCTAATTACATGTCTTGGATAGACATGTAGGAGTACATAGCATGTACGTCCCGTACATGGCGTGTCCTGCCACACTCGGCCCCCGATCATGTTCTTCCTCCACACGGATCAGTTATCCATGCCTCACACATGGTGTGTACCATCAGTTACATGGTGTTTCCAGGCTAAACAGCCACTTTTTCATGTCATTTTCCCATGCATGTATAGTTATACATGGCCATGTACTATCACATGGCTACCCTAGCCATGTCCTCTAGCCACACGACATGGGGTCATTGCATGGTGTGTAACCCCGATACATGGCGTGTAGTCCCCAAAAGTCATATTCCCTGAATGGGAAGAACACACAACATGTATCACTAGTTTACACACTGTGTAAATGGTAATTTAGATGGTAATTTCCCTATGAGTGTCCTAATTCACCCCGATTTTTCTCAAAACCTTCAAATCGAACTAGAAGGGATCTCTATAAATTTTAATAGGGATATACAACCTTAAAACAACGCATAACAAAGGGTATCAGGACTAAAACTCAAATCCACCTACATTGATGGAAAGCACCAAAGATTAGGGTGTAGAATGATGTTTGAATTGTGATTCTCCTCAATCTGATAATGATTGGTACCTAGAAAAAAAAGATATGCAACACCTCTTCACTTTGATTCTCCTTCAGTTTTTCCATCGGTCAAAAAGGGAGAGGATGGTCGTGCCTCCTCCCTATTTCATGCACACCAAAGGGTTGGGGAGGGGTTTTAATTGGTTTAATTTTATTAAATCAATTAAATCCATTCTTAACACCCCACCTACAACTTTCCTTCGGTCAAACACCCAGAACCGACAAATATTATGTAGTGAATAGTGTAAACACATTGTTCTAAACTAAACCGCAATCTCAGAATTCTAATGTGAGACATTTCTCAAGAGTTATTCCATGTTTCAAGAGAAATAGAGTGTGCATGAAAAAATATATTTAATATTTTTAACCAACTCAAATCCTAGATTTAGGAATATTCTTAGAAATATTTCAAAATATTATAGGTTACAACACGAGTCATTACATTCTACACACTTTAAAACTTTTAATCTCCAAAAAGAAATAGCCTAGGAACAAGGGAAATAAACTGATCTCTCCACTAGAACTCCCACACAAACGAGACTGCCAAGGGTTCCCACTCTGCTTACAAGCACTCACTCAGGGGAACCACCAAGTCCAACCCACACCCACATCCATCTCTAACCATGTCAAAATCGCAAAACAAGAGGCACATGCTTTATTAACAGTGACTGGTGAAAAAACACCAAGCACCACGATCCATCAGCGGTCATAGGGTCTAATGGTAAACCACCTCACTAACCTGATGTAGATACCAACGTAACCCCATAGTTCAAATCCAACCTTGTATGAAATGACTCATGACCTATTCAAGCATATTTAATACCAATTTAACACTGATAACATGAGGGTATCAATGAACAACACGGGGCTACCTAAGTGTAAACATTGGGTCTTATCAATCCATTAATTTACAAACCTCTAGATATAACATAGCTCGTCAAAATAGAAATACTTCCAAACTCATTAGTGGAATCCCAGCTAATTATGGATAGTATAAAACCAATCCACAATGAAAAAACATTATAGGGTCTAACTCTTCCACTACGGAATAGACCTAATCAATGCTCTCCCACCTCTAAGACTATCAAGAATAGGGGTCAAGGAAAAAGGATCCATCAGAAATGTTAGGGCCTACTCCAACACTCCAACGCATTACCACACAAGAAACACACAAGTCTAAGGAACTCATCCACCAGACCTCAACACTATCCGCTTTGGGTGGCACTAAATCACCCACATAGTTTTAATCATGTCACAAAAACATGTATCGGTGGGGAAAGTGTCCCTCTTCCTTATGAGTCCAAGACTATGTCAACACCACCAACATAGGGTTCTACCTATTCCCTGTGTGACCCTGGTTAAACCTCTATCAATAATTTTAAGGAACATAGTACATCATAATGGTGTCTAACAATAACTACTATAGAAAGTACAAAGGACACAGAGCGTTCCCCTGTTCATCCTTGGAGATTCCAGGTCAAAGGCCTATATAGCATATAGTTGTCTTATCCCTCTTCCTCCAACTCCCTAATCCTAGTTTGGATCACCTATGGGTGGTGGAGGTAACATCTCAAATCGTCTACCACCTTCTATTTATCTCAAAACTCCTCCACCATGTCTATCATCATGAGGAACTCCCTACTCCAAACGTTGCCTCTATCAGGGCGGTCCATCAATCGACTCCCTCTCAGCAACATGAAGGGTCAGAAAATATCTATAAAGATGTCTCTGGTCATCGCAAGCATAACACTACCTCTCCTGTAGAAGTCCTAATTCCCATCACGGCTCCAACTCTACAGGACCAAATCCATAATTCTAGGCATGGGTATGCCTCTTGCTTCATGATAATTAAATTTGTTTTCTGTTAGCTATTGTAGATTCCTTAGCCTTGTGACCACCTATGTTGACTACATCAACCCTTTCCACTACCAAGAATCTCTCTAATACCATATCTTTTTCTAGTACCCCTACATAAGAGGGAAGGAATAAGGATACCACACCTACTGGGATGTATCTATGGAGTCCCTAATCAAAGGTCCAAGCTCTGAATAATGGATATCAAGCCATATTAAGGGAGTATAGTGATTGGTATGTGAACCTCACTGAGTGCTCTATCACATTCATGCTGCCTTACCAAAGCTATAGGATCTTTTGGATATGCATTTATCTCAACATGGATGGGTAAAAATCTTCACTAAAGAGCCTCTGAAACTCCACCCAAGTGAGCATCTTCTTATCACGAGTCTTGATCACTAGACTCAACCATCATCTCACTGAACCCAATAGAAGACTCGCTGCTCGTACCACCATCTGATCAGGAGGTGTCGTCACAAGGCAGAAAATAGGTGTAAATTCCTCAAGCTCGACATCTGCTACTTGGGGGGTCTATATAACCTTGATGCCTCAAAGGTCACTAGATTAGGAACTCATGCATCACACTCATCCAGGGCCCATCCTCATCCTCAACTACCATCACAATCATCTCCTCAATGGGTGGTGGCTCAACTGGTGGATCACCCTAAGGTACCACCTCATAACTAGTTACCTACACTGAAGCCTCATCACAAAGCATATCGCCATCAAAATCATGATGTCGAACCCTATAACGAACCAAACTTTCAATAATGGAAATCTCTCTTGATCTAATTAAATGTCTCTTTATGTAAAATGTTTATATAAAATGACAACTTCTTTGGTTTTATGTTTTTGGATTTTAAAATACTGTTATGAATTGTGATCGTTGCTAATATAATCGTTGAACAGTGATCACATGATTAGTATAAATATAGGGCTTTAACAAATCCAATTTACTTTGACAAAGGAAGCGATGGCCTCATCCAGTAGGCGTTCCCCATACGAATCCCATTTGTCAAAGCTCGGAAAGGAGTTTGTGTCATTGGGATTCGCTCTTGACCAAGCCCAATCCAAGATTGAATATGTTAAGCTTGAGTGGGACCACCTACAAGAGAAGTGGAAGTTGATGGAGATTACCACCTGAGCAATGTTATCTGAGCCACCACAAGAGTATGTCACCATCGCACACCTTACTCTTCAATCTTATGCGGGTGTTATAAGGGGTTATGTAACAAGACAATAACACTATGGTTATGTACATTATTTTTTTATATAATAATGAATATACTTTCATTTTATTATTGTTACCTTGTAAATAGTTTTTTAAAGCACAAATAGTATTTTTTAGTTAATGTTCAACTAAGAAATCTATTTTGATGACTTAATGGATTTTTGAATTAAATAATATTTTAATAAAATAATATTATTATTATTAAATTAATTTTTATTTAATATAAATGAAATTATAATTTTATGAATGCAATTGTAATTTTTATTAAGTTTTGAAAGCCATTTTTGTCAAAACCCATGAATTTTCGATAAATGTCAATTTTTATTTTAAGTGAAAATGAACATATTTATAAAATTATTTAGATAGAATGAGTATTATTTATGGAATTAGGACATCGAAATTATCCAATAGTGAATTTTTCATAATTTTTTGAGATAGTCAAATTTTTGGGTAAAAATTAAATACCGTTTAAATATATAATGTGTTTTATGACATCATAATGACCCAATAGTGATGTAATAAAATACTATAAACCTTATTTTCGACCAATATATATCTTAACATTAAAATAATGTGATTTTGGGTTTTTTTTGATTTATTTTACAAATCTTTAGTGGACCCTTCAAGACTTATTAAACATTTTGTCTTTTTAAATTGTTTTCCTTGGGAGTGTGACTCACCTCCACATAAGCAACCCCATTATTTTAAGAAGTTAGTACTTTGGCCTTATAAAATATTGTTTTTCACTCCCCTATATCAAATAACATGGGCAAAAACCATGGTATGGTTTGTGGTTTTGATAATTTTAATGTGAAGTGTCCCAAACCTAAATAGTAAACAATTCCCTCTCCTTTCCTATATAAACCCACCCAAGCTCCCACTTCCTCCTCACTCAAAGCCTTTTTAGTTCGTCCAAACTCTTCCATAATCTCTATATAATCCTCTCAAGGTTCCCCAAGCTCCCAAAAAGACTCTCTCAAGCCTCTCTCAAGCCTTTGGAAGTACACTTCCAAGTAAGGGTTTTCTTCCTTTCTCATTTTTGTCCAATATTCTTTAAGTTGTTATGCCCTTATAAGTTCAGTTATAAATGTTTGGGTATTGCTTATCTCCTCCCCCATACTTCCCTATTTATGTTTTAATTATTGGTGACCCATTTCTCTCTCATTAAATTCCTCCCATGTACACCCATTACTATTTCGAAATTCCAAAAGGAATTTCTATCTCCTCATTTACATTCAAGCAATTATTTTGTATCATGAATCTAAATTAAATTAAATTTGTTGGTACATGTATCTATATTACCCCCTTAATTTCCATGTCATGTAAATATAACGAGACACCCCTTTCTCTCTCATCAACCATTTTTATGAGTTCTTATGTTATGTCGTTATGCTGCTGAAATTGCACCACACTTTTCCAAGCCAAAGTCATTGTGTAGTGAATACCATGCCCATTTATCTATCAAGGGTATTCACCTTTATGAACATTTACTTATTATTTAAATAGTTTCATGTATGTATTCCACATTCATTTATCATGTAATAAATGATTATGTTGAATGATTCAATGTTTTATGATCCATGTGGCACACTTATGCATGAAATGAAATGTTTAAGAAGGGTGCTCCCTGATAGCGCTCCAATGCATTGGGTAAAGTATGGTATCATGATACTTCATTTTCAATGGGTTTTTACTCATGATAATTCAAGTGCAACAAGGTTTTACTCGTTCTTCATGTGCAATGAGGATTTACTCGTGCTCTATGTGCAATGATCCTTGGCTCATGCTAATTCCATGTTAAGTGTTGTTGCCACATTTTCATGTTATGATTATCATGCTTTATCATGCCTTTATGTTTATGTTTCTCTTGTTCTATATTTATATTCCTATTGTCTAAAATGTATTTTATTCCTCATGTTATTCCATGATTATTTCCTTACTAGGATTTATAGATCACCCTTTTCTTATGCATGTCCTCAGGTTATCCCATGCAATGCTAAGTACGAGGGAATGTAGTGGTCATGTAAAGGAAGTTTTCGATAAAGATATTGTTTTTCATGTTTTAAGTTTTTATGTAATGATATTAATCCCCAAAGACACTAGACCTCTCGATCATCTATATTGTATCAAATTAATTTTATATAATAAATTATGTTTAATTGTGTAATAAAAGATCAGGGTTGTCATAGTTGGTATCAGAGGATAGGTTTAGTTATTTTTGAGATTAGGATTAGAAAACCCTAGTGAAGACTTAAAGACAATAATAAGTATAATAAAAACATCCTTAAGTATTGGTGAGTATTGATTAAGTGGTTTATCAAGAAAATACATCCCTGTCTAGATACGAGCAGGTAGAGGCGGCTCTGGCACAAATGTATCCTAGGGGTAAAACCCAAAAACACCACATTGAGCTAGACTCGAACGGGAATTGGTGCATGAAAATGGTCCTTGTTGCACTCTTGGTTATGACACTCCCAAGGTATATGATTTGGTAAATTCATAAGCTTATTATGAACCATTATTAAGGGAATTAAAAAAATGACCCTAGGAATATATGTTAGAAAATATATCTTGGATAGCATAGATTGAAGCCTATGGATTCATATGTTAAGGAAATAAAAGTTATTTATAAGTCATCAGTTTTGTCCTTGTATTACCCTTTATGTGTTACCCCTAACTTTCCTTTTATTCCATCCAATGGCTAGTAATAGGAGGACTTGGGCTAACAACTGATGTGAAGATCAATGTGACGACTGTACTAATGAGATTCCCAATACAATGGGAGCGGGAATAGCGAACTTTATCATGATTCTCTCTCAGCTAACTCAAGATTTGAATAGAAACATGGGCCAAGAGTAATGTTCAACCCCCCCCCCCCAAATAAAGAAAAAGTCGCTATTGAGAGCTTCATGA
The DNA here is from genome assembly GCA_963277665.1 of Viscum album. Classification (NCBI taxonomy): domain Eukaryota; kingdom Viridiplantae; phylum Streptophyta; class Magnoliopsida; order Santalales; family Viscaceae; genus Viscum; species Viscum album. The sequence continues at coordinate 1,976,557,644 of OY728146.1, read as the reverse complement.
GACAAAGGCCTCCTACTTTTAATGGATCATCTGATCCCTCAATCGTTGAACAATGGATCAACTCCATTGAAAAGATCTTCTCCATACTTCAATGTTCTGAACAAGAGAAGGTTCTCCTGGATGCTTATTGTATGGAGAGTGAATATGATCAATAGTGGATGTTGATCAAAAATACGAAGTCTGAGGAGGAGATCAAGGCATTGGAATGGAATGATTTTTGGAAGATGTTTTCTGATAAATATTTTCCGCGCACCCTCCGGCTTAAGATGGAAAGGGAATTCCTTTCCCTCAAAAAAAAGACAATGAATCTGTCGGAGTGTATGACGAAAAATTCACAAGGCTTGCACGATATGCCTCCAGATTTATCATTACCCCCGAATGCAAGGTTGACCACTTCTTTGGTGGGATGAAACCTAGCCTGCGGAAAGCATTGGTGATTCGTGAATTTGACATCTATGAGAAAATTGTCTGATGTGCCTTCAAGGTCAAAATGGAGATCAGAGAATCTTAGGGTTATCATGGGAATAATAAGTATAAGGTGGACTTCAATAGTGGCGGTCCGATGGATAAATCCAATGGTGCTAAGAAGATCCAGTACCCTACTTGCCAAAATTGCCTGAATGGGACGAGGAAATGCTTTAGGTGTGGAAGAGAAGGGAACCTGGCTATTATCTATTGGAAATAAATACCCATGGTTTTGATAGAGGAGAGGAACTCTCCATTATAACCTCAACGTGTGGTTTATTTATACAACTGCAAAGAACCAGGGCATCTTTCAAATCAGTGCCCTAATCCAATGGTTTTTGTAGGCAACTAACAACCTCCAAGGTAGCAAGGGAAAGATTTTTCCATCACTACTGCTGAATTAAACCTCAACAAAAAATTGGTGATAGGTACGCTAGTTATTCATTCAAAAATAGTGAACATACTTTTTTATTCAGGTTTTACACATTCTTTTATATCTCTAGAGTTTAGTAGAACAATCCCAGCACCACCACAAATCATGGAAGTGAAGATGTTGGTGAGTACGGAAAATGGGGAAATCATTGCATCCCATGAATATAATTCCTCCCCTGTCATAATATGTGGATTTAACTTCCCATCGAACCTCGTCATACTCCCTCTAGTGGAATTTGATGCAATTCTTGGCATGGATTTTCTTTCCTTATATAGATCCAACATAAATTGTCGTGAGAGTGAAATCACTCTCCATGTAGAGAATCAACCCCCGATTATTTACAAGTGCAAGGAGGAAGATGAATCTTCTTTATCTCCACCATCTCAAGTGTGGATATTATTTCCCTATGAGCACATGTATCTGGCTCAGATGATTGAGTCTAAGGAGGCAACCATCCTAGAAGACATTCTTATTGTGAGGGAATTCGCTGAAGTGTTTCCCAAGGAATTTTCTAGTCTTCCTCCTAGAAAATATGTTGAATTCTCAATTGATCTTATACCTGGGGAGTTTCCAATATCCAAGACTCCATATAGAATGGTTGTTGTGGAGCTTGAGGATCTATAGAAACAACTACAAGAGAATCCGGATAAAGGGTTTATATGCCCAAGTGCTTCACCATGGGGTGCACCAGTCCTCTTCATCAAGAAGAAGGATGGGTCAATGCGCCCTTGCATTGATTATCATGAGCTTAACAAAATCACGATAAATAACAAGTATCATCTCCCATGAATTAATGACTTATTCGATCAGCTTCATGGAGCACAATACTTCTCCAAGGTGGATTTGTGGTCGAGATATTATCAAGTAAGGGTGAAGAAGGAAGATATCCCCAAGACTGCTTTTTGTACAAGATACGGGCATTATGAATTCATATTAATGCCTTTCAGACTCACTAATGCTTGATAAATCTTCAAGGACTTGGTGAATAGAGTATTTATAGATTACCTCGACAAATTTGTGGTAGTCTTTGTAGATGATATTCCGATATACTCCAAAACTAATGAGGATCATGAGGAGCATCTAATAACTATACTAGAGACCTTGAGAAAGGATAATATCTATGAAAAGTACATAAAGTGTGAGTTCTGGTTGAAGGAGGTCTCATTCTTGGGCCATATCATCATAAGAAATGGGATATCTATAGATCCCTCCAAAACAGATGTAATTGAGGGATGGTCGAGGCCAACATTGGTAATAGATATCTGTAGCTTCTTGGGGTTAGCTGGATATTATCAACGATTTTTGAGAAATTTATCACGATTTTTCAACCCTATTACCAAGCTAACTCGGAAGGGAGTAAAGTTTTCTTGGAGTGACGAATGTGAAGAAAGATTCAAGGAGTTGAAAAGGAGGCTTGTCGCTGCACCTGTGCTCACTTTACCTAAAAGTGGATAACTTTTTGTGGTATTCAGTGATGCTTAAAATAAGGGCTTGGGATGTGTGTTGATGTAAAATGAAAAATTCATTGCCTATGCTTCAAGGAAATTGAAAGTTCATGAATATAACTATCCAACACATGACCTCGAGTAGGATGAAGTGATCTTCACTTTGAAAATTTGGTGGCATTATCTCTTTGGGGAGAAGTGTGAAATATATACGGACCACAAAAGCCTCAAGTATATATTCACACAGAAAGAGTTGAGCATGCACCAACGAAGATGGTTAGATCTGATCAAAGACTATGACTGCTCAATCCATTACCACCCTGGGAAAGTGAACAAGGTGGCAGATGCCCTAAGTAGAAAGGACCCAGCGATTCTATCATTGATGAGAATTGAAAAGGATCCAATATTCTTAGATTTGATAAAGATGGACATGGGAATCATAAATAAGGGAACATCATCAATCCTTTCACAAATGATTGCTCAACTTTCACTTTTGGTTAGGTTAAAGGATTCTCAAAAGGATGATGTGGGAATTCAGGAAAAAGTGGAAGCTATCGGAAAAGGGAAATCCTCGGAGTTTAATGTTAATGAAGAAGGAATTATGAGATTTGGTAAAAGACTATGTGTTCCATCAATTCCGGAGCTGAAGAAGGAACTTTTGGATGATGCACATAGTTTAAATGTCTCTATTCACCCAGGAAACAAAAATATGTATCAAGATCTACGAGAGAATTATTGGTGAGATAATATGAAGAAGGAGATCGTGGAATATACATCAAAGTGTCTGGTGTGTTAGCAGGTGAAGGAAGAGTGGCAGAAGTCTAAGGGGATGATGCAACCATTGCCCAAGCCAGAATGGAAATGGGAGAACATCACCATGAACTTTGTCACTGGAATTCCGAAGACATCCAAAGGCAATAATGCAATCTGGGTTATTGTGGATTTTCTTACAAAGGTTGCACACTTCATTGCTATTTGGGAGGATTTCTCATTGGATAAACTGGCATAGATATATATTATGGAAGTGGTAAGGCTTCATGGAGTGCCACTATCTATTGTGTCTGATCGAGATCCAAGATTCACCTCTAAGTTTTGGAAGAGTCTTCAACATGCTCTGAATACTAAACTGAACTTCAGTAGGACCTATCATCCTCAAACTGATAGCCAATCCGAGTGGACTATTTAAATACTTGAGTACATGTTGAGAGTCTGCTCAATGGACTTTAAAAGAGGATGGGATCAACATATTTCTCTAGTTGAGTTCTCTTATAATAATAGTTTCCACTCGAACATCCAAATGGAACCATATGAAGCCCTTTATGGGAAAAGGTGCAGAAAACAGGCATGTTGGGATGAGGTCAGTGAGCTTAAGCTTCTTGAACCATAAATGGTCAAAGAAATGGTGGAGAAGGTGAAAACCATTCAGCAACATATCAAGGAATCCTAGAGTCGACAGAAGAGTTATGCAGATAACTGTCGATGAGACCTTGAGTTTAAAGTTAGAGACATGGTATTTCTATGAATATCTCCATGGAAGAAGGTCATGAGGTTTGAAAATAAAGGGAAATTGAGTCCAAGGTACATCATCACCTTCGAGATTCTTGATCGTGTCGGGGTTGTGGCCTATCAACTAGCACTTCCACCTACCATGGCCAAAGTATATGATGTCTTTCATGTATCCCTCTTAAGGAAGTACATACCATACCCTTAAAATGTACTCTCTTTATAGGTGGTACAGTTAGAGGATGATATTTCTTATGAGTAGCAACTAGTGAAGATCTTAGATCATAGATAAAAAGTTCTACGAAATAAGACAATTCACCTCGTCAAGGTGTTGTGGCGAAACCACAAGTTTGAAGAAGCGACATGGGAATCAAAGAAAATGATGAAGCAGAGTTACCCACATCTGTTTTAGTGTGGGAAAATTAAATTTCGAGGGAAAAATTTTTTAATGGGGAAGATTGTAACGACCCAAACTTCCATTAATGGAAATCCCTATTTATCTAATTAAATATCTCTTTATGTAAAATGTTTATATAAATTGTCAACTTCTTTGGTTTTATGTTTTTTTCATTTTAAAATACTATTATTAATTGTGACTATTGCTAATATATTTGTTGAAAAGTGATCACGTGATTAATATAAATATAGGGCTTTAACAAATCCAATTTACTCAGACAAAGGAAGAGATGGCCTCATCCAGTAGACATGCCCCATACAAATCCCATTTGTCAGAGCTCAGAAAGGAGGTTGCGTCTTTGGGATTTTCTCTTTACCAAGCCCAAGCCAAGCTTGAATATGTTAATCTTGAGTGAGACCGCCTATGAGAGAAGTGTAATTTGATATAGATTACCACCCGAGCAATGTTATCTGAGCCACCCCAAGAGTCTGTCACCATCACACACCTTACTCTTCGGTCTTATGCAGATGTTGTAAGGGGTTAGGTAACAAGACCTTAGCACTATGGTTATGTACATTATTTTTGTATATAATAATTAATATACTTTCATTTTATTATTGTTACCTTGTAAATAGTTTTTTAAATCACAACTAGTATTTTTTGTTAATGTTCAACTAAGAAATCTATTTTGATGACTTAATGGATTTTTGAATTAAATAATATTTAAAAAAAATATTATTATTATTATTATTATTAAATTAATTTTTATTAAATATAAATGATCTTATAATTTTACGAATGCAATTGTAATTTTTATTAGGGTTCGAAAGCCATTTTTTTCAAAACCCATGAATTTTCAATAAATGTCAGTTTTTATTTTAAAAGTTAAAATTAAAATATTTAGAAAATTATTTAGATAAAATGAGTATTATTTTTGGAATCAGGATGTCGAAATTATCCAACAGTGAATTTTTCATAATTTTCTAATACAGTCAAATTTTTGGGTAAAAATTAAATATCGTTTAAATATATAATGTGTTTTATGACATCATAATGACCCAATAGTGATGTAATAAAATACTATAAACTTTATTTTCTGCCAATATATGTATTACCATTAAAATAATTTGATTTTGGGTTTGTTTGATTTTATTTTACAAAGATTTAGTGGACCCTTCAAGACTTATTAAACATTTTGTCTTTTTAAATTTTTTTCCTTGGGAGTGTGAATCACCTCCACATAAGCAACCTCATTATTTTAAGAAGTTCGGACTTTGGTATTAAAAAATATTTCTTTCCACTCCCCTTTGGAAAATACCATGGGCAAAAACCATGGGTTGGTTTGTGGTTTTGATTAGTTTAATGTGAGGTGTCCCAAACCTAAATAATAAACAATTCCCTCTCTTTTCCTATATAAACCCACCCAATATCCCACTTCTTACTCACTAAAAGCCTTTATAGTTCGTCCAACCTCTTCCCTCATATCTTTAGAATCCTACCAAGGTGCCTCAAGCTCCCAAGAATCCTCTCTCAAGCCTCTCTCAAGCCTTTGGAAGCACACTTCCAAGTAAGGGTTTTCTTCCTTTCTCGTTTTTTTCCAATACTATTTAAGTTGTTATGCTCTTTTAAGTTCAATTATAAATTTTGAGGTCTGGTTTCACACCTCCCCCATACTTCCCTATTATTTTTTAATTATGGGATACCCCTTTCTCTCTCATTAAATGCCTCTCATGTACACCCGTTACTATGTCGAAATTCCGAAATGAATTTCTCTCTCCTCATTTACATTCAAGCAATTCTTTTGTATCATTAATCTAAATTCCATTATATTTGTTGGGACATGTATCTAAATGACCCCATTACTATAATTGTCATATAAATATTATTAGACACCCCTTTCTCTCTCATCAACCATTTTTATGAGTTCTTATGTCATGTCGTTATGCTGCCGAAATTGCACCGCGCTTTTTCAAGCCAAAATCATTGTGTAGTGAATACCATGACCATTTCTCTATCAATGGTATTCACCTTTATGGACATTTACTTATTTTTTAAATAGTTTCATTTATTTATTCCACATTCGTTTATCGTGGAATAAATGATTATTTTTAATGATTCAATGTTTTATGATCCATGTGGCACACTTATGCATGAAATGAAATGTTTAAGATGGGTGTGCCCTGATAGCGCTCAAATGCATTGGGTAAAGTATAGTATCATGATACATCACATGAAATGGGTGTTTACTCATGCTAATTCAAGTGCAAAGAGGGTTTAATCTTGCTTCATGTGCAATGAGGATTTACCAATGCTCCATGTGCAATGAGTCGTGGTTCATGCTAATTCCATGTTAAGTGTTGTTGCCACATTTCCATGTTATGATTATCAAGATTTATCACGACTTTATGTTTATTCTTCTCTTGTTATCTATTGATATTACTATTTTATAACATGTATTGTATTCCTCATGTTATTCCATGATTATTCCTTTATTAAGCTTTATAGCTCACCCTTTTCTTTTACATGTCCTCAAGTTATCCCATGAAATGCTAAGTACGAGGGAATGTAGTGGTCATGTAAAGAAAGCTTTCAATAAAGATGTTGTTTTTCATGTTTTAAGTTGTTGTGTAATGATCCTAATCCCCAAAGACACTAGACCTCTCGATCATCTATGTTGTATCAAATGAATTTTATGTAATAAATTATGTTTAATTGTGTAATAAAAGATCAGGGTTGTCATAAACCCTATATGTATGTCGTCATAGTGGAATCCTAAAACAAAATAAATAAGTGTCATAATCAAAGAGTATATTTGGGGAGATAACTCAGGAAGGACAAGGAACCCACAACCCAATCCAATATGATTCATGTACCATTATTTACCTACAACCAACTCCCTAATGTAATGAGTCAACAACCAGGTTATCAAAGTCCTAGTGAATGGATATGTCAGCCACCGCACTAACATTGGAACATCTGGTCTGATATCCGAACATGAAACCCCCTAACATTATCGCTATAAAACCCAAATCAAGATTACAACACTGCGGTACCAAAGTGGAATATTATTTGATAAAACTCTACCACAACTTGACCTAATGTTTTTTGAGAAAAAACTCTTCAAGACCACCTCCAATAGGTTAGGGGCTGGCAACTAGCACCGAGTAAGCATATCACACAAATGGGAGGCCTTTTTCTAAAGTACGCATGCACCAACAAACACCTCCATGTAATAGTTCAAATATATAAAAAGATGGAAACTAAAATGCATGTGCTTAGCCACTGAATAAGGATAATATTCTTTGTTAATTTATAAAATATTCATGTGCTTTATTATTCATAAACACCATTTTAGTTCATTTTACACTTTTAACATTGATTCACATTATGTTTGTAATTCCCTCTTAAAATGCACTATTACATGGTACATTTTTGAACACCTCCTAAAATACAAAATTGTCTTGATTTTATTTTAATATATTATTTTCATTTATCCCATTATATAAGGAACATTTAATGATTTTGGAGCACTTGAATATTCACATTGGAAGACCACCAAAATGGGATTTCATGCCAACACATTCTAGGTAAAGTAAACTAGACAACAGACAAATAAAGAGACTGTAGTGTCCAAGATACAAGTCCAATAATTCTCAAAATTTAAATTCAGATACAGGAAGTCTTGGGGAACATTTAATAAAACAGTGACAAGATCTAATTCAGATTGTTTAATGGAGTTATAGGCGGCCCAAGTGGAAGATGAAATTCTGGGCCAGATTTTGTGGCCCAGAAAAACAACCCAATATTTCGATAATATCTCGAAACCAAAATTCCATTTGGGCTAAAATTTTACAGGTGGTTAGGAGACATCCGTATGTCCATTTTTTTCTTCTATTACCCACTCTAATTCATCCATCTAAAAGGTTATTTTTATGTGTCTGTTCAGTGTATGAAAGCTAGCTCCCACTTTGGGTCAAGAGTGGAAAAGTCTAAGTTCCACAAGCTTTCCTCCACCCTAATCCTACCATACTCAAGTGGGATGACTTTAACTATTTTTGGATCAAGCCAATGATCCCAAAATTTCTATTTAAGGTAGTGGTGTTAGAGTTTTTAATCATCTGGGATGCTTTCTTTCACTGTAGTGTTATGCTGCCACTTTTCCTTTGTAATGTTCTTCTTCATTTGTAAGTTGTTCAAATCACCTTAGTTTTAAATAAAAATTATGCATCTTCTATTATGATGTTATTATTATTATCAAATTTATATCGTTGCTTTATGGTCTAAATTTATTCATATCAAACCTTGTGAAATTATTCACACAACGGTGGAGTGATTTTTTTCTTTTTATTGTTTTTTTAATTCTTCAATTCCTCCCTCATGAGTCTACTTTCCACTTCCATTGAAACCATAACATCAATGGAGTGCTAACCCACTTATGGGTTGATCCAAGTAAGTATCAAGGGTATATATTGGATGTTATTTATCACCCCATTAATTTATAATCACTTCTTTTAATTGAGATTTTTATTTGATGATTTTAAAAATTCTTCATCCTTGTTGAATTTTAAGCCCACACACTTCAAGTGATAATTTGAACCTTTACCTTGTAGTGATCATAAATTTGATCCTCCCAGTTTAAAGGTGATTAGTGTTATTTTTTTTGGTATAAAAACAGTAAGTGATGAAATTGTTTGATATTCTTGAATAAACCCTTCTCGAATATAAGAAATTGAAATCATTAAAAAATAATTTCATCTAATCCACCCCTTGTAATAACCTAAGATCAACCCTTCTCATAATTTGATTTCAATTAAGTCACATAGTGTTCTATTAAACCTATCTAAATCAACCCAAAGTTGTCCACCTTGTATCCAAAATCAATCCATAAGATGTGTATGTCAATAGGTTTCTTCTTAGGTCTTTGAGGAATCAATAACCCAAGATACTCTACATTTGACCACTTAACCCTAAAAACTTGGGGAAATTCGTGCGAGGACAAATTTTGGCACCATTTTCGGGGACCCAAGTAAGCTATCTTAGACAATTGCCTTCTATTCTCACACAAATTCTCTTTTCTCACCATCATTTCTCTTATCTTTTCCCCTTTCTATTCTGTGTTTCCAAAGAAGTTAAATTCCTCATTTTCAAATCTACTCAAATGGAATATAATCAAAAATACCCCAACATAAAACCAATCTAGAATAAAAATAAAAATCAATATTGGGAATCCCATAACTTTGTAAATTTATTTGATCAACCCTTAAATGAATACCCCTCACCCGGAAACATGGATAATCTCTTGGATGATGAACACTTAAAGAATAAATTTTCAACCCTCTCAAGGATAGTATAATAGATCAATCTTAGATATTTCCATGATGTCCAAACTCTTATCCAAACTGATCCCCAAAAACTTCTTGAACAATTGTGTGATCAAATGGAGATAATTAATTCTGATGTTTCATCTTTGATATTAGAACTAAAATGCTTTAGTACTTATGAGTAACTCATCCCTACACCGATTTCCCCTTCTATAACCTTATGTGGAGTGTCTAGTCTCCCAAAAACCTCTCATGAATTTATTGAAGAACCAAACTTTAGATTTAGGGTAGAGTAAGTGAATCAAGAAATTGTTGAAGGGTCTTTAAATCATGTGGAAATTGATTTCATGTATTCACAAGAGGGAAATTCGACATCGTGGATTGAGTGTCCCTATTATAGATTCATTGATGATTTTTCAGAAACACCAATCAATTATAACATGGGTGAAATCAATAACATTGAGTCCATACCAATTCCTGACACTGGTCTTTTCAATTTGTTGGTTTAATCTTCTATTCAAAAGGAACCAATTTTGTTGATAAACTTGGAAAATGAAATTGAGTTGGATTCAAAATCTCTACCTGTGTCTGAATTTCCTATCCAACCCGAGCTCAAAATTATTATCCTTCCTTCCCCAATAAATTATACCTTAATAAGGTATAACCATGACCTTTTAGTTGTAATTCATTCTTCTATTGAAACAAAAAAAATTGTAATGATCATTGATGTCTTAGGAAAGACTATAGAGGAAACTGGGTCAGCCATTTCTGATATTACTTGGATTTTCCCACTCATTATAGAAAATAGGTTTGTACATGAAAAAAATTATAAAAAAATAATCAATATAAATCTAGTTTAAGTGGAGAAATATGGGGTTCTTAAGATTCTAAAAGTTGGTATTGGGTAAGTTGGGGGGATTCATGTCGAGCTAACGACGTTAAACAAAAGCGTTGCATGGGAGGAAACCCGTGGTTTTCATAATTCTAATTTTTGAGAATCATATTTATTTTTCAAATAGGATTAATGAATCATTTTGATATTAAAAAAATAGAATGTTGACCAGTTCTTCTATTATGAGTATGGATGGGTATGAAAGGGGAGCTCCATATTCATCTGTGTCATGTGGTGTGATCTTTGAGTAATACCTTACCCGAAAATTTAAAAAGAAGACAATGTATCATCAGTTATTTTTTTTATGTGTTTTTAGGTTAAAATAGAAATACAAAAAAAATATTAATAATAAAAAATTAAAAGGAAACATCGTAGGTTGTGGGGAAAACCCCATCACAACCGGCGAAGTCGTGGGGACTCGAACCCAGGACCGAAGGGAGATAGGGTATGTGCTTTCCATTGACCTACAGCTTATATTACTTCCTTATTTTATAATTTTTGTATATATACTTATTTTTTTAATTTTTTTATTATATGAATAAAAAAAATTGTTTTTTTTTCTTTTTCCACTAGGGAACTCTCTGAGTGACATGAAGATCAAGGAGTAATCAGGATTATTGTGAACATCAACTTCAAAAAACCAGGTGACTTTGTTCTATATTTCATATTTCAAATTACTTTTATAAATCCTCTCTTCTAACTCTACCCCATTCTAAATTTTATTTTCTTTAAACACTTTGTGAAGTGTTATTTTAAGTTGGGGGGGAGATGAAATTAAAAAAAATCTTTTGTGTGAAAAAAAATGATTTTAAAAAAAGTGTGACTTAATGGAAGGAAAAATTTCTTTAACCTTGAACATGATAATAGATATTTCACACTTTGAAACTGAATATAAAATAATTTAGCATACCCTAATTCTGATTTTAATCCATGTATAATTTCATGATCATAGATTTTGTAAATTGTGGTTGTTAAATGTGATATTTCATCATTTATATTTTCATCCAAATAAAAAAAAGAATCACAACGCACTTCCTTTGGATAGTGGGGTATTAGTTGGAGTTCATGGGGTCACCCAAATAAATATCATAGGTTTAGTGATCATTTTAGTTTTAATATGAGTATTAAAAAAACAAAAAAAAACAAAAAAACAATAAATGTGCACGTAGAGTAATGAAATGACCTAATGTGGGGCTTTTGGCACTTGGGGATCGTGACTCCATAGTTGTCTGGCCCAGAGTTAGTAATTTTATCTCTATTTTTGGTAATTTGACTTTGTTTTTTTCTGAGTTAACTCTAGATGATGCCTGAGTATGTGGGTTTCTCTTGGGGCCCTAAGGTCTTTGAGCCTGGGAGTCATCGGAAAAGTCTCGTTGCATGGGTTGACTCTATTGAGTGCAATTTCAATTACCATGGAAAAATTAAAAAATATATATATATACAATAAAAAAAATTGAATACTCGTATTAATATTGAAATGTGATTCCACCTAGCGCTTCTATAATTTCCCCCTTGAATAAAAATGAACCCCCATGTCTATTGTGATACACAACACATCTTCATACTTAATTGATATTGGATGAAATGTGGTAATGAATTTGAACAAAGGAATGGGATTGGGCTTGGGATATTCTTATGAAAATATCTTGTATTAAAATATTTTGATGGTTTTCATGATTTTTTGGTATAAGGGTTCTTAGTGATCATTGTGTATTAAAATGTTTTTGGAAAGGGAATTCGAATTCATATTTTTGAGATATATTTTGCTCGGGAATAGAAAAACTCAAGTTGGGGGGTGTGATTGTCCACATAATAAGGCTAATATTCATTATTAATATATAAAATATTAATGTGCTTTGTTATTAATAAACACCATTTTAGTGTATTTTACACTTTGAACATTGATTCACATAATGTTTGTACTTCCCTCTTTAAATGAACTATTACATTGTACATTTTTGAACACCTCCTAAAATACAAAATGGTTTTGATTTTATTTTCATATTTTGTTTTAAGGTATCCCATTCTATAAGGAAAACTTAATGATTTTGGAGCACTTGAAGATTCACATTGAAAGACCACCAAAATGGGATTTCATTCCAACACATTCTGGGCAAAGTAAACTGGACAGAAGCCCAATAAAGAGACTATAGCGGCCAAGATACAAGCCCAATGATTCTCAAAATTTAACTTCAGATAGATGAAATCATGGGGAACATTTAATCAAATAGTTACATTAGCTAATTAGGATTTTTTTAATTGAGTTCTAGGCGGCCCAAGTGGAAGATGAAATTTGGGGCCAGATTCTGCGTCCCAAAAAAACAGCCCAATATTTCGATAATATCTCAAAAAAATCCATTTGGGCTTATAATTTATAGGAGGTTAGGAGAAATCTAGATCTCTATTTTATTCTTCTATTTCCCACTCTAATTAGTCTATATAGAAGGTCATTTTGACACGTCTGTTCGGTGTATGCAAGCTGGCTTCCACTTTTGGTCAAGAGTGGAAAAGTCTAAGTTCCACAAGCTTTCGACCACCCTAAGCCTATCATAGTCAAGTGGGATGACTTTAACTATTGGAGGCTCGACCCAAGTCTCCCAAAATTCTTATTTAATTCAGTTTTGTTGGAGGATTTAATCATCTGGGATGCTTTCTTTCATTGTAGTGTTATGCTGCCACTTTTCCTTTGTAATGTTCTTCTTCATTTGTAAGTTGTTCGAATCACCTTAGTTATCAATAAAAATTAGTAATCTTCTCTTATTTTTTTATTCTTATTATAAAATTAATATTATTTCTTTATGTGCTGAATTTATTAATACCAAACCTTGTTAAATTATTCACACAACGGTGGAGTGATTGTTTTCTTTTTATTGTTTTTTTACTTCTTCAATTCCTCTCTCATGAGTCTACTTCCTGCTTCCATTGAAACTATAACATCCATGGAGGGATAACCTAGTTATTGGTTGATCCAAGGGAGTATCAAGGGTCTGGATGGTATGTTATTTATCACCACATTAATGTCTAATAACTTCTTTTAATTGATATTTTTATTTGATGATTTTAAAACTTCTTCGTCCTTGTTGAATTTTAAGGCCACTTACTTCAAGTGCTAATATGAACCTTTACCTTGGAGTGCTCATAAATTTTATCCTCCAAGTGTATATTTGATTAGTGTTATGGTGTTTTGGTATAAAACCAGTAAGTGATGAAATAGTTTGATCTTATTGAATAAACCCCTCTCAAAAATATAAGAAATTGAAATCGTTAAAAAAGAATTTCATCCAATAAACACCTTGTAATAACCTAGGATCAACCCTTCTCATAATTTGATTTCACTTAATTCATATAGTGTTCTATTAAAACTATCTAAAATCAACCCAAATCTGGCCACTTAATAGACAAAGTCAGTCCATAGAATGTTTGTTTCTATAGGTTTCTTCTTAGGTCTCTGAGGAATCGATAACTCAAGCTACTCTACATTTGACCACTTAACCCTAAAAACTTGGGTAAATTTGGGAGAGAACAGCATTCATATATCTATCCCAAACCAGAGAGCAATATAAGTACTGAAAGAGAAAACGGGAAAAATACACACCCACAAAAAAATGTAAAAGCTTCCAACCTGCTCATAAGGAGGGGATCATTATCAAATACAACTTACAAAAATCTTTGTGGCACAGCTCTGATAAACACCTTTTTAGGTCTATCTCACTAAGCTCCACCTATCATGGATCCTCCAAGGAATCCATCTAAAGGTCTGCGGTCTACAAAACACACAAGATGTATGGGAAAATTCCATGAAGAGGTTAGTATAACAATACTCAGTAGCCACCCTAAAAACCCCAAAAGAAAAGGGAGTAACTGAAAGGCAATAGTCCACTTAACCTAGCCAGAGGGAACCCAATAGATAGAGAAACTCCATCTCAAACCATCCTTAAATATACATGAATATTCAGATTATTCCAAAAGGGGTGTCAACCCAAGCACGTGACAACACCATAAGTACTTTCAGAATCCCCTAGATATACTCGTCTGGGACTCCAAGTATCATGAAGTTCCAACATCATATCTAACTACATAATTCTACCCATGTATTTAAAGGTAACACGCAAATAGAAGAACACACTCCATGTGATCATCCATCATAGATAGAACCCTTTCGATAGATACACTCCATAGTGAACAAATCTATCATCCCCGATGGTTTGTTTGAGATAATGTGCTCCATCTAGAATAACTCACTAGGTATAACGCTAGTTTCCAGCACCATAGGTCTTGCCAACACTGACATGTGCCCTGTGCAAGGTCATAAAAACCCAAGTGGAGAGGCTTCCCCTCACCAATGCACATAGTTTAGGGAGAAGTTCTCTAGAATACGCACTATGTGCATATTCTATAACAAGAGAGAATTGAAGGACCCAAACCTTGCCACTTCACTGTAGTCAAGGGAGTACTAGCTCTTAAATAATCCATAAAACCTATATCACTCTTTTATGAAGTGTCCTACACCTCAATCCATTGAGGGATCACTAAATCCCAACTAGGTATCATATGTAACAATTTTAGGGTCCCACTCCTCATAATTTTACTCAACATCCACGGGAGATCCAACTCCAGTGGAGAAACTTCTCTTTTCCACTACTCAAATATGGGGGAGTATCACTCCATAGATGAGGAAATGCACCCTGGTGCGATAGGAGAGTACAACTCCATAGATAGATGATGTACACCCAGACACTATAGGGGAGTACCACTCTGTGGCTTGAGGATCCACACCCTGGTACAATAGGGGAGTAAAACTCTCTAAGAATTATCATTATGGGGTACCTTCACCCTGATACAGTGGGGAAGTATAGACCCTAGGATAGAGGACCTAGTCCCTAGTACGAAAGGGGAGTACCAACTCTGGCAAAATAACACATATAAAGGAACCGCACCCTGGAACAAAAGGGGAGTTCTGACCCCAAGGATATAGGACCCACACCCTAACATGATATGGGAGTACCCACTCTATTTATACATCACATATGGATATCCCCATAGGGTGAGTTTTAGTTGTTATACCCCTACTGTACATGTGGTGATGAGTTGAGGAGGTCCTGGTTTCGAACCTCCATGCCTAAAAATTTATTTCATTTGTTCCCCCACCCCCGAACCTACCATTTATACATCACATATGGAGGACCCAAACCCTTTCACAGTAGGGGGGTATCAATTCCATGGATAGAGGACTTGTACTCTAGTCTAATAGGGGATTACCTACTCTATCTACCCAATGAGTATGGTGGGCATGCACCCTCTCACAGTAGGGTAGCATTGTCTCCAACTACATGAATGATACAGGGAAACCCACACCCTGGTCTGAAAGGGGAGTACCTTCCCCAAGAGAACTACCATATGGGTAGAGAACCCATACCCACGACATGGGGAGTCTCGTCACTTCCAAAGTATAAAGGTAAGGTAAACTTGCACCCTAATTCCATATGGGAGTACTAGTCCTAGTGACTCTCTCTAAGAACCACAACGATCTACAGCATCGGTCAAGCACCGTTGAAAGGAGCATTATTCTTATCATACCTTGTGTTTTAACACTACCATGGGTAGGGGACCTGCACTCTAACACAATAGTGGAACACTACTCTACTGGCATAAAGAGTCTAGGGGACCCACATCCTAAGATGATAGGGAAGGGTTTCAACCCCGAAGTCAACCCAGTGATCCACCCTGATCAATAAACAAGTTTAAGAACCACTACTATAGTTCCATGCCTAAAAACACCACATCATATCATGTAGGATAAAAAGGATTCCATCATCACATTCTATATGGAAAACTGCTCTGGATAGGCTACGCGCAAGCCTGAATTTGAGCCATGAAGAAGGAGATACGCAAGGTGGAAGACCGAAAGAATATCTCAAGGAAGTACACGGCATGCACTGGGGTTTACATGGAATGTGAACCCATCCCAGCACCTGGTTGTGTCATCTTATTACACTGCTTGGCTGGCCATGTAAGTGTACATGGTGTGTATAGCTCGTACATGGCATGTCTAGACACACCTATCCCCCAACCATGTTCTTCCTCCATATGGTTCAGCCATCTATTCCTTAAACATGGTGTGTACCACTAGGTACATAACGTTTCTGGGCTAAATGGACACTTGGCCATGTTGTTTTACCGTGCCCGTGTCCATCACCCCATGCCCATGTACTTTGGCCATGTATTTCTACACAGCCATGTATTATCACATGGCTACCCTTTCCATGTCCTCTAGCCACACAACATGTTGGAACTACATATAATGTAACCTTGGTATATAGTTTGTAGTCCCAAAAATCCATCTTACCTGAATGGGAATAACACACAGTGTGTCTCACTGGTTTACATGTTGTGTAAATGGGAATTCTGATGAGAATCTCCCTACGAGTCACCCGATTCATCCCAGTTTCCTTTGAAACATGAAGATCGACCTAGAAGGGATCTCTAGAAATCGTAATAAGGCTATACAACCTTAAAAAATCCATAAAAATGGGATCATGAATAAAACTCAAATCCTCCTAAATTTATTGTGAAATGTATAAGCTTCGGGTATAGAACAACACCTGGATCGTGATGCTCCTCGATCTGATGGTGATCAGTGCTAATAATGGAGATCGTCATCACCTCATCACTTCTATTTGGCATCAGTTTGTCCATCATCCAAATGGATAGAGGAGGGTTGGACCTCCTCCCTATGTCGGGAACATAAAGTGGTGGGGGAGGGGGTTTAATTAATTTAATTTTATTAAATCAATTAAATCCATTTTTACCACCCGCCACCAACTCGTCTTCGGTCGAACACCTAACACTGAAAACTTTTATATCATGATTAGGGTAAACACGACATTCTAAACTCAAATATGGTCACAAAATTCTATTTTAAGACTTAGGTTGGGAGTTTTTCCATATTTCAAGAGAAAAGTCGTGTGCATGAAAAAATATATTTCATATTTTTAATATCATTGTGTCGAGGATCTTCGAGTCTCGGAATCCCATGTCGAATTAGTGCTTGGGATTAGGAATATTATTAGAAATATTACAAAGTATTACAGGTGAAAATATTAGTCATTACATTCTCCCCACCTTAAAAATTTTCTTCCCCAAAAAGAAAAATGCTAGGAATAAGGGAAAGAAACTGAGTTATCCACTAAAACTACCATTCCATAAAGCTCACCCAGGGTTCTAGCACTTCTTATAAGAATGAACTAAAGCTAACCACCAAGGAAAAACCACACACACATTCAGTTCCAACCAAGTCAACATCATGCAACAAGTGTCACATTTCTCCTCAACTGTGACAGGTGGAAAAACACCAAGCATCACGGTCTATCAGCAGTCATAGTTCTAGCTATACACCACCTCACTAACCTGATGCAGATATCGACGTAACCCCACAGTTCACATCCACCTCTAGATGAAATTACCCATGACCTCCTCAAGTATCTTACAAACCAAGTTAACACCGAGAAGTCAAGGGTATCAACAAACAACATAGGGCTTCCTGAGTATAAACATTGGGTCTTACCGGGCCCTTCGTTTGGGAACCTCTAACTGTAACACAACTCACCAAACCAAAAAAACCGCCACACCCACTAGTGTAATCCCACATAAGTATGGACGGTAGGAAACTAATCAACACTATGGAAACATCTTAGGTTCTAACTCTATCACTACAGAATGGTCCTAAGCAAGGATCTCCCACCACCAAGACTTCCAATAATATAGGTTATGAAAAAGGCTCCACTGAAAATTCTAAGGCCTACTTCGACACTCTAACACACAATCACACCTCGAACACAAAATTATGAGGAACTCATCAACCAAACCTTGACACTATCCTCTTTAGGTGGTGCTAACTCACCCACACATTTTTAATCGCATCACAAAAATGAGTCTCAGTGGAGAAAGTGTCCATATTCTTCATGAGTCTAAGGCTATTTCAATAACACCAACATAGGGTTCTACCGATTCCCTGTGTCGCCCTGGTTAAACCTCAAGAAATAAGAGGAAAGAAAAGAGTACCTCACAATAGTGTCTAACAATTACTACTTTAGAAATTATAAAGGACACAAAGTGTACCTCAATTTATCCTCAGAGCCTCTGGTTCAAGGTCCTCTATGACCTGCAGTTTTCCTCACCCTCATCCTCCATATCCCCGAACCTGGCATGGACCACCTGAGGGTGGTTGTGGAAATATATTGAACCATATGCCACCTCCTATTGCTTTCCTAGATCCTCTTTCACATCCTCTATCATGTGGAACTTCCTACTCCAAACGCTACCTCTTTCAAGGTGGTATGTTGACCGGCTCCCACTTAGCAGCACAGTGGGTTGGAAAATCTATAGAAATATGTCCCCGGTCATCGGAATCATAATACCACATCCCCTATGGAAAACCTGGTCCTCAGCGTAGCTCTAGTGCTATAGGACCACATGCATGAGTCTGGTCATAGGTATGCCTCTAACACTATGATCCTACCATTTTACGTCTACCAGCTCTTACAGATGCCTCGACCTCATGAACGCATGTTTGGACCACATCTTCCTATCCCTATTGTAACACCCCAAACTTCCATGGTACACTTCTCTTTGAATAATTCAAAAGCGTTTGTTGTACGCAACACTGAGTTCAAGTGCACCACGACTTACCAAACTAGCCGTTCAAAAGAGTTTATGAATAGTATTAACTGAATTTTAAATTTTATATTGTCCTTATAATTTTAGAATCCATATTATGATTTTTAAGATATAATTTAAGAACAAATTCATTTTTCTCAGATAAAAGAAGTATTTTTCAAAAAATGAAATTTTACCGCCTTTTAATGGCGAAGCCTTTTTAAATCCAATATTTGAAACTTTTATATATTCAATTTGACAAAATAACCTTCTTCTTTAGAATCGGGACATAAGAATTTAGTTTCAATAAAGTTTTGATGTTTTTCTGATAATTTTCATATTTGAGTGAATAGTGAAAAATACTATATTTTAACTGAAAACAACGTTTTTAATCAAAATAATTTATATTGTTAAATTATACATTTTAATGGTTTGGAAGTATAAATAGATTATATTTTTACCATTTAATCCACTGATGGTCATTGTAATAAATTTCACTTTGAAATTGGATATAAACAAGTGTCAAACTTTTGATAGTTATTATTTCTTAAAAATACGCCTTTTGGTTTTGACAGCGGGAATTAATTTTAAATTTATAAATGCAAATTTTATGTTTTGAATTTTGTAAAATATAATTCATTTTTGAATTCATAATATCAAAATTATCTTAAGTTGAAATTTTGGTATTTTTCTGAAAACATTAAATGTTTGATGAATAGTAAAAAACACTGAGTTATTGGTTAAAATCGACTTTTTATTTAAATAATTACTTATTTTTATTTAAATTTATTTTAGGTAAAAATAGATAGGTAATACCTATATAAGTTCAATTTAATTCATTGGAGTCATTTTATAATAATTTTAGACATATAAAAATTTTATTGAACTTTTCAGCGTCTTTTACCCATCTCCTAGGAGAATTTGGAAATTCACATAAAACTTAATTTTACAGCTTCTGTGAGTAGAATTTATAAAATCCAAGAGACTCAGTTAATATCAAGGAGTAAAATTTGGTTCAATAAGATAAAAATAACTTTTGTTGAATAGTAACTTTTTACTTTTATTTACCACGGTTAAAAGTAAATAGGGTAATTAAGGGTAAAAATGATATTAATATTACCCTAACACATGTCCTAATTCTATTGGACAAGTGTATCTCGACAAAAAACAAACTTAGGAATAAAATATTATCATTTAGGTCCACTTGGATTTGATTAGGACATTTATTATTATTAAAATCAAAGACGAGTTAAAAGAGTTAAAATCAAAGTTTAATTACTAAAACATATTTAATATAGGGTTATACATAAGATAAATTCAATTATAAATATTAATTAGAAAGATAAAATTATTTCCTACATAAATTTATTTTATTTATAATTTTTTTACATTTAATAATTTAATTTATTTATGACACAATGGTGATGCAGTAATTACCTAATTAATGAAATATTAAAATAATTGATATTATAAATTTCAAAATAAATGTAATTTGGGACTTTTTATGAATTACTCTACTTTTCTAGGACAATATGACATATTAGGATTGGTTATATAAATTTTATTCGAAGTAATAATACTGTTGTGATTTTTACAAAAATCAAATACCAAAGAGTGTCAAAATTGAAATAAAATAGTTTTTTAAAAAAATATTATATTATTAATTGATATTAAATTCCTAAAAATCTAAGGTTCGGACAAAGGAATTAAATCATGATATTTTTATAATTAATGGACCACTTGGGGGTCTCTTGGATGTATATAGTAAGTTTATTAACTATATAATATAAAAATGCGAAGTGACATGGTAAATGTCAAACTAATTAACTAAGAGATAAAACTAAAAGATAAGGTTAATATAATGACCCAAACCTGTCTAAAATCTATTGGTTGAAAGGATTTATACCCATACCAACATTAGACTTTTAATAATATACTTTTTATCCATTAAAAACTGAATATAAATTTATTATAAATTAATACTTTAAGTTTTTCCTAAAGAGCCCCTCCTCCCCCTTATAAAAGGACACCACTTCTAACCAATTCTTCATACCTTCAAAGCCTTTTGGTTAATCAAACCCCAGCCCAATTATTCTATAAAATTTCCTAAATTCAACCTAGATTCATTAGTTTTATCATAACTCCAACCTAAGGAGACCTTTTTATCAAATCAAAAGGAAGAACCCGAAGAAGAGGTAATGTTTTCACCACCCTCTTTCAAGTTCCTTTCTTCTTCAACTTCTTCTTTATATGTTATTCCCATTCTAAAATAATAACTCCAATATCTTCTATATACTATAATATTATTATAAATATGGTACAACCATATTCATTATTGTATCCATCCTTTGAATGACATGTCACCATACGTGCGTACGTACGGCTTACCGTCTCCACGTCGTGGTGTAATTGTTATTCAAAACATTATTATTTGGATGGTTATAATAATGAAGTGTAATTCATGTAAATAATAAATATAACATGATAATTATTCTATATATATGATATAATATCCAATTATATATTATTTTAATATCAAAGGAGTGATATTGTCGCTCGTGCGTACGTACGGACTACCGTCTCCACGAACGTGATGAGATTCATTCCCCATCGTATCCATTCAAGTATAATTATCATTTTATGATTAAAAATAATGTTTAAGGACTTGATATAATTATGTATATGAATAATATACAACCTATCCATAAAAAACATGGCTTATGTAACAAAACATATAAAAGAAAATGAGTAATTTAACACCTGAAATGACGATAATACTAAGATATTATTCACAAAGAAATATTAAAAGATCATATATGATATCATATTAATGTATATGATTCTTGTATAATTTAATAACAATTATTTCACCATTATATAGGAGGTTAACCTATCCTCAACCAATGAAAATTACAAGGTAAGGGGTTTTCATCTCACTCCTTATTCCCATGAGATTCATTCCATATTGCCACTATTACCTTTTGTGTGGTGTATGTACTGCCCATAATTGTATTCTTTGTGTAATACACTTTAATTTATGTTTATTTACATATTAATTTTATGATACCTCTTTCATGGGGTGTATGTTTTGTAAGTTACCAAATTGGTAAAGGTTTATTTCACAATCTCTTCATTATCCGAGGTTGTTTATATGTAATTATCTACTGGGGACTCTTTATCATCCACATCCATGTTTCTTAAAAATTTATTTCAAAACATTCTTACTATTTTACAGAATTTGGGTTAAAGTCATTTATACCCTTTTTTTACTTTTTATAAGAAGTTTATAAAGGAATCTTTCTGTCGTTTTCCAAACAAGGTCCTTTTTAACCTTTTCGACAGAATTAAGGTAAGAATTTCTTTTTAACTTATACGGAGGGTGCGGCTATTTTCTGCCATAATAAAATCTTTGAAGCTTCCCTTACAAGCTTATAATAATATTTTCAAAGTAAATTTTTTTCTTTTATAATTATGTGACTTTTAAATGATTTAAAAAAAAGAGATATTTCTCTCAAATAGTTTTGATTTCATCTATGTCAATATCCTTTGATAAATTTTACACTTGTTTGAAGTTGATTTATTATGATATAAATATTCCATATTGTATTTAAGTTTTTTTGATATGTTTGACTATAGATGGGTTATTTTTTTGCCATTAATGGTTTATGACTAATGTTTTGGCATTTAGTATGCTAGTTTTAATATGAATGTTTATGTTATATTTCATCCTCTTCTTAAGATGAATGTGTTGGACTAGTATGTTCCGGGTTGGGGACCGGTAAAAGTAAGCCCTCCAGGTTGGGGTCCGGTTACAGCAGACCCTCTGAGTTGGTGTCCGGTTATTAGAGGCACTCTGGGTTGGTGTCCGGTTATTAGAGGTACTCCAGGTTGGTGTCTGGTTATTAGAGGCACTCCGGGTTGGAGTCCGGTTATAGAGGCTCTCCGGGTTGGGTTCCAATTACAGTTATCCCTTAGGTCTTGGCACGAGGCCTTGAAAAAGAAATTAAAGTTCGGCATTATGCATTCCCTTGTTATGAAAGTGGTTATTGATATTGCATGTGATTATTCGATTAGTAGAATATTCATGTGAATAATTAAATGGCATTATTTCATTTTATCTTTTCCATATTATGATGAATTTTAAGTTTAAAAGGCTTTTGTTTTAGTTATACATTGCCTTAAATGTTTATGCTTATTTATGAAAAGGTTCTGCTGTATTGTTATCCTTACTGAGAATCAGTGCTCACCCCTTTCTATGTCTTATTTTTTCCAGGATTCCAAGAAGTAATTTATGAATGACCTACAGGGATAGTATGAGGAGATATGAAGACAAGATGTTGTTGTAGTTTTTTTTACTTTATGATGTAATTTAAGACATATGAATATATCTAGTGTTTCCAAGACTACTAAACTAATCGGTCTTTCGAGACTTGATTCCTTGTAATCGTGCCAATGTATTAAAATAATGCACCAAATCTGGGTAACTGGGGTCTGGGCGTTACAGTTGGTATCAGAGGAAGTTTAGTACAAACCTTGGAAGCTAGATTTAGATCAACTCTTATTAGAGCACATAGACCTAAGGTGGACTTTAAAGATTTTTATAGAATAACTTACTAGAATTTTGCTATTGTAGAGATTTTGTGAGTTTTCCGAGCAATATATCCTTGTCTGGATACGAGCAGGTAGAGGAGGCTCTGGAACAGATGTACCTAGGGGTAAAACCCGAAAACTCTGCTTTGATCTAGACTCAAACGGGAACTGGTGAAAGACAATGGGCCTTGCTGCACTCTTGGTTACGAAACTCCCGGGGCATATGCTTAGGATAATTATCATTTTCTTTACAAATCATTATGAAGGATTTATGAGTATATACTTCCTCAATGAAAACATCTTTATGATTATAGATTATATCCATAAACCATTCAATTTACGTTAGTTATTTTACAAGTTTGGAATTATTCATTGCAATTTATAAACTGGCCTAGTTTATGCTATTGTATAGAAATGGCGACAAGTAGAAGGAATGAGAACTCCAGCAATACGCATGATCCAAAGAGTAAGAAGGGTCATATCATTCATGGTCTTAACCTAGAATTTAGAAGGAAAATAGTATCCCACGTATTATTATCATATGAATAAATAATATCATGTGTTGATAAGATATGTAAATAATTCTCAGATTCCAATGGCTTTGAAGGGAAGCCAGAGAAGAAAAGGATGGTAGAGAGAAGGATAGATAAAGGGAAGAAGGTAAAGAAGGATTTTACCATATGTGATAACTGTGGAAAGAATCACCTTGGAAATGATTGAAGGGAATGGGAGTATGTTATAAGTGTGTAGAAAAAGGACACCATGTTCGTGATTGCGAGGGTAAGAAAAAGGGTTCAAATGTACAATGCTTTATTTGCAAGGAGTTCGGACACTACGCGAACCAATGTCCAAATCATCAGAGTATGACCCAAATGATGCTATTGGATAATAATAAAGTTATGATACTACCACAGATGAGGAGGAATGATTAGAGTTCTTATGTTTTTATTAGATAATTATGTCATTTGAGTTTTGAATCAACAATGTACTGGTTATAATAATTATGGAGATAAATAAGGATTGTACTGCAGTACTATTTCATTGAGGATTTGAGATTATATGGTACTATGAAAAAGGACTAAACAGAAAGTTAAAATTTTTTTTTGAAAATAAATAGTTGAAGGAAAAGTAATCCTTAATAAGGTCTTGATACTGAGGTAGTAATTTTGGAATAAGAGATGGTTGATTTGGATAAATTATATTGGATATTCTTGACTACCTTGGCACTGATTAATGGTTTGTTTATTTCATCATTGTTGGAGTATTAAAAGTTTTTGGATATAAGGAATATATCTAGTATTCTATAAGGAATAATGGAGCATGAATGTAATCAATATGGTTTTATGGTAATTCAGGGTGTTACCATAATTTAAAATAATACATGATGAAGGTATTCACGTGTTATTACGTGAAAAAAAGAATATCTTCATTATATTTACCTTCCTTATAAATTTTGGACTGTGATTTTGGACAGAAGCAATTTGGATAAGTCTAAAGGTTGGAATGGATTATATTTGACATTTGATACTATTGTTAAGGTTAAATCATTTCTGAAGATTATTTTTGGATTGTTATAAAAAGGACAACCTGGAGGTCGGGCGACAACTCATCGCGTCCGGCAAAGCTGCGAGACTTGAACCCGCAACTGAAGGGCGACAAGGGTGCATCACCTACCACTGGCCTACGTGATGTCCTAGTTTGTATAATTTAGTTTTTTTAATAGTCTGAAAAATGAATTATAAATTCATTATTTTGGAACCATATACGATTAGGATAAATATAATATTTTTGAAATCTTTTGGAATGAAAGATGAACTTGTGGTAGAATTAGTTGAAGGATGAAACTCTACTTGTCAAGTATATATTTTTCTTATTCTCTTATTCTATGAAGAAATTAATTCTTATACTTTAGTGAAAGTATCTTAAAACAAAAATGTGTTATCCTAATACCATGTGTTTTGTTTAACCGATGGTATTTTAAATCATCATATATTAATGAATTTAAGGCCCTCAATTTTACACTTGTTTGTGATTGATGACATCAATAACTACCTATAAATATTTACGTTTTTCCTCTAATTATATGTCTCTAATTCCCACCAATGTTCTCATAATCGAGATCATAATTTGGTGGTGACCCTTTCATTTCCCTTTTCCTCTTATTAAGACTAAATTTTATTAACCTAATTTCTGATGTGGGTTTTCCCAAAGGTATTTTCTATTTTCAAACTTTTATTTTCAAAGAAAAATTTCAAATTGCGAGGATGAAATTTATTGAAGGATAGGAGAATGTTACACCCCAATATTCCATGGTACGCTTCTCTTTGAATAATTCAAAAGCATTTGTTGTATGCAACATTGATTTCAAGCGCACCACGACTTACCAAACTAGCCGTTCAAAAGCAGTTATGAATAGTATTAACTGAATTTTAAATTTTATATTATCCATATAATTTTAGAATCCATATTATGAGTTTCTAAGACATAATTTAAGAACAAATTCATTTTTTCAGATAAAAGAAGTATTTTTCAAAAAATGAAATTTTACCGCCTTTTAATGGCGAAGCCTATTTTAAATCCAATATTTGAAACTTTTATATATTCAATTTTACAAAATAAACCTCTTCTTTAGAATCGGGATATAAGAATTTATTTTCAATAAAGTTTTGATGTTTTTCTGACAATTTTCATATTTGAGTGAATAGTGAAAAATACTATATTTTAACTGAAAACAACTTTTTTAATAAAAATAATTTATATCGTTAAATTATACATTTTATTGGTTTGGAAGTATAAATAGATTATATTTTTACCATTTAATCCACTAATGTTCATTGTAAGAAATTTCACTTTGAAATTGGACATAAACAAGTGTCAAACTTTTGATAGTTATTATTTCTTAAAAATACGCCTTTTGGTTTTGACAGTGGCAATTAATTTTAAATTTATAAATGCAACTTTTATGTTTTGAATTTGGTAAAATAGAATTCATTTTTGAATTTGTAATATCAAAATTAGCTTAGGGTGAAATTTTGGTATTTTTCTGAAAACTTTCAATTTTTTGATGAATAGTAAAAAACGCTGAGTTATTGGTTAAAACTGGCTTTTTATTTAAATAATTATTTATTTTAGGTCAAAATAGATTCATAATACCTATATAAGTTAAATGTAATTCATTTGAGTCAGTTTATAATAATTTTAGACATATAAAAATTTTATTGAACTTTTCACCGTCTTTTACCCATCTCCTAGGAGAATTTGCAAATTGACATAAAACTTAATTTTACCGCTTTTGTGAGTAGAATTTAGAAAATCCAAGAAACACGGTTAATATCAAGGAGTAAAATGTGATTCAATAAGACAAAAATAATTTTTGGTGAATAGTAACATTTTACTTTTATTTACCACGGTTAAAAGTAAATAGGGTAATTAAGGGTAAAAATGATATTAATATTACCCTAACACATGTCCTAATTCTATTGGAAAAATGTATCTCAACCAAAAACAACCTTAGGAATAAAATATTATCATTTAGGTCCACTTTTATTTTATTAGGACATTTATTATTATTAAATTCAAAGAAGAGTTAAAAGAGTTAAAATCAAAGTTTAATTACTAAAACATATTTAATATAAGGTTATACATAAGATAAATTCAATTATAAATATTCATTATAAATCTAAAAATATTTCCTACATAAATGTATTTTATTTATAATTTTTAGACATTTAATAATTTAATTTATTTATGACACAATGGTGATGTTATAATTACCTAATTAATGAAATATTATAATAATTGATATTATAAATTTCAAAATAAATGTAATTTGGGACTTTTTATGAATTACACTACTTTTATAGGTTAATATTACATATTAGGATTTTTTATATAAATTTTATTCGAAGTAATAATGCTTTTATGATTTTTACAAAAATCGAATACCAAATAGTGTCAAAATTGACATAAAAGAGTTTTTAAAACAAATATTATATTATTAATTGATATTAAATTCCTAAAAATCTAATTTTAAAAAAAAGGACTTATATCATTATATGTGTATCATTAATGGACCACTTGGGGGTCTCTTGGATGTATATAGTAAATTTATTAACTATATAATATAAAAATACAAAGTGACATGGTAAATGTCAAACTAATTAACTAAGAGTTAAAACTAAAAGATAAGGTTAATATAATGACCCAAACCTATAAAAAATTTATTTTTTGAAAGTATTTCGACCCATACCCACCTTAGACTTTGAATAATCCACTTTGGATCCATTAGAAACTGAATATGAATTTATTATAAATTAATACTTTAAGTTTTTTTTAAAGAGCCCCTCCTCCCCCTTATAAAAGGACACCACTTCTAACCAATTCTTCATACCTTCAAAGCCTTTTGGTTCGGCCAACCCCTTAACAATGATTCTATAAACGTCCCTAAATTAAACCTAGAGGCCTTAGTTTGATCAGAAATCCAACCTAAGGAGCCCTTTTTATCAAATCAAAAGGAAGAACCCGAAGAAGAGGTAATGTTTTCACCACCCTCTTTCAAGTTCCTTTCTTCTTCAACTTATTCTTTCTATGTTATTCACATTCTAAAATAATAACTCCAGTATATTCTATAAACTTTGATGTTATTATAAATATGGTACAACCATATTCAGTATTGTATCCATCCTTTGAAGGACATTTCACAATACGTGCGTACGTACGGCTTACCGTCTCCACGTCGTGGTGTAATTGTTATTCAAAACATTATTATTTGGATGGGTATAATAATGAAGTTTAATTCATGTAAATAATAAATATAAAATGATAATGATTCTGTATATATGATATACTTTCCAATTATATATTATTTTAATATCAAAGGAGTGATATTGTCGCTCGTGCGTACGTATGGACTACCGTCTCCACGAACGCGATAAGATTCATTCCTCATCGTATCCATTCAAGTATAATTATAATTTGATGATTAAAGATAATGTTTAAGGACTTGATATAATTATGTATATGAATAATATACAACCTATCCATAACAAACACGACTTATGTAACAAAACATATAAAAGAAAATGAGTAATTTAACACCCGAAACGACGATAAAACTAAGATATTATTAACAAAGCAATATTAAAAGATCATATATGATATCATATTAATGTATATAATTCTTGTATAATTTAATAATAATTATTTCACCATTATACATGAGTTTAACCTATCCTCAACCAAGGAAAAGTACAAGGTAAGGGGTTTTCATCTCACTCCTTATTCTCGTGAGATTCATGCCATATTGCCACTATTACCTTTTGTGTGGTGTACATACTGCCCATAATTGTATTATTTGTGTAATAAACTTTAATTTATGTGTATTTACATATTAATTGTATGATACATCTTTCATGGGGTGTTTGTTTTGTAAGTTACCAAATTGGTAAGGGTTTATTTCACAATCTCTTCATTATCTGAGGTTGTTTATACGTAATTATCTACTGGGACCTCTTTATCATCCACATCCATGTTTCTTAAAAATGTATTTCAAAACATTCTTACTATTTTATAGAATATGGGTTAAAGTCATTTATACCCTTGTTTTACTTTTTATAAGAATTTTATAAAGGAATCTTTCCGTCATTTTCTAAACAAGGTCCTTTTTTAACCTTTTCGACAGAATTAAGGTAAGAATATCTTTTTAACTTATACGACGGGTGCGGCTATTTTCCACCGTTATAAAATATTTTAAGCTTCCCTTACAATATTATAAGAATATTTTCAAAGTAAATGTTTTCTTTTATAATTTTGTGACTTTTAAATGATTTAAAAAAAAAGAGATATTTCTCTCAAATAGTTTTGATTTCATCTATGTCAACATCCTTTGATAAATTTTACACTTATTTGAAGTTGATTTATTATGATACAAATATTCCATATTTTATTTAAGGTTTTTTGATATGTTTGACTATGGATGAGTTATTTTTATTCCATTAATGGTTTATGATTAATGTTTTGGCATTTCGTATGCTAGTTTTAATACGAATGTTTACGTTATATTGCATCCTCTTCTTAAGATGAATGTGTTTTACTAGTATGTTCTGGGTTGGGGACCGGTAAAAGTAAGCCCTCCGGGTTGGGGTCCAGTTATAGCAGACCCTTCGGGTTGGTGTACGGTTATTAGAGGCACTCCAGGTTGGTTTCCGGTTATTAGAGGCACTCCGGGTTGGTGTTCGGTTATTAGAGGCACTCCGGGTTGGAGTCCGGTTACAGAGGCTCTCCGGGTTGGGTTTCAGTTACAGTTATACCTTAGGTCTTGGCACAAGGCCTTAACAAAGAAATTAAAGTTTGGAATTATGAATTCCCTTGTTATGAAAGTGGTTATTGATATTGCATGTGATTATTTGATTAGTAGAATATCCATGTGAATAATTAAATGGAATTATTTCATTTTATCTTTGCCATATTATGATGAAGTTCAAGTTTAAAAGGATTTTTTTTTAGTTATACATTGCCTTAAATGTTTATGCTTATTTATGAAAGTTTCCATTGTATTTTTATCCTTACTGAGCATCTGAGCTCACCCCTTTATATGTGTTATTTTTTCCCGGATTCCAAGAAGTAATTTATGAATGACCTGTAGGGATAGTATGAGGAGATATGAAGACAAGATGTTGTTGTAGTTTTTTTTACTTTATGATGTAATGTAAGACTTATGAATATATCTAGTGTTTCCAAGACTACTAAACTAATCGGTCTTTCAAGACTTGATTCCTTGTAATCCTGCCAATGTATTAAAATAATGCACCGACTCTGGGTAACTGGGGTCAGGGCATTACACATATGCTAGGAATCTCTCTACTACTAGAGCTTTCTCTAGTACCCCCTCATAATAGGGAAGGCACAAGAAGACCACAACTACTCATACATATCTACTGAGGCCCTACTCAAATGTTCGAGCTCGGAATATTGAGTCTCAAACCATATCCAGGGAGTATCATGATGGGTCTATGAACCTCGTTGAGTACTCTACCACAATCATTCTACACTTTTGAAGTTGTAGGATCTTATGGATATGCATTAATATCAATATGGATGGATAAAACGCTTCCCTAAATATCTATTCAAACTCCTCCTAAGTGATTATTTCCTCATTTAGAGTCTGTGTCACTAGACTCCACCATCGCTTGGCCAAACCTTATAGAAGGATCACAACTAGGACCACCATCTGATCAGAAGGTTTCCTCACAATAAAAAAACATGTGTGACTACCTCGAGCTAGTCATCATCTACTTGGGGGTCTGGATCACCTTGATACCTCATAGGTCACTATCTATAGAACCTGTGTAGCATAATCATCATGCGTGCTTCCTTGGATTGAATTTTCGGTATAACCAACTACTTGATGGTTGATGTCTCAACTGGAAGACAACTCAGTGGTACCACCTCAGAACCAATTCTCTACACTGAAGCCTCATCATTGGGTGGATTTTCATCATAATAACATCATAGAACCCAATATGACTTTCATCATGGTGGCATCCTAAAACATAATCAAGACGTGTCATGGACAAAGAGTATATCTGGGGAGACGACTCAAGAAGTAAAAGGAACCCATAACCCAGTCCTATATGATGTGTGTACCATTATTTCCCTATGACTAGTGACATAATGCACCAAGTCAAAAATCAGGTTATTAGAGTCCTATTGAATAGATACATCATCCGCTGCACCAACACTAGAACCTCTAGCCTGAGAGACAAACTCGAAACACCCTAACAATATCGCTATGAAACCCAAACCAAGCTCACGATACTATGGTCCCAAAGTGGAACCCACTTTGATAACACTCTTTCATGACCCAACCCAACGAGGCTCAGTCTAAAACTCCCTAATCCTACTTACAATAGGCTAGGAGCTAGCGACTAGCACTGAGTAGGAATATCACATATATGGGAGGAATTTTCCTAAAGTACCTATAAGCACACACCCACAAACACCTATATACAACAGTGCATAGAAATAAAAATATGGAAACTAAAATACATGCATACATCTATCCCAAACTAGAGTATAACATAAGTAGTGAAAGAAAAAAAGGGAAAAAACATGCCCAAAAAAACTAGACAAGCATCCAACCTGCTCAGAAGGAGGGTATTGTTTTCAAATGAAACTACCAATAACCTCCTCAACCCATCTCCATTAAACACCTCATTCGGTCTAGCTTGCTAATCTATGCCTATATCAGGTACTCCAGGGACTTTGTTGAAAGGTATATAGTCTTCACAAGACACAACACATACAGGAAAAGATAGTGCAGGGGTGAGTATAACAATACTCAGTAGGTAACCCCAAAAAATCCAAAATAAAAGGGAGAAACTGAAAAGAAACAGTCCTCTCATCCTAGACAAGGGAACCCAATCAAGAGAGAAACTCCATCTCAAACCATCTTAAGCTATACATGACTAGTCAACTCATTCCAGAAGGGGTGTCAACCCAAACATGTGAAAACACCACAAGGACTTCCAAAATCACCCAGATATAATCATCTTAGACTCCAAGTCTCATGAGGTTACGAACTCATAGCCAACTACAAGATTATACTCAAGGCTCTAAAGGTAACACACAATAATGAGAACACACCCCATGAGCTCATCCATCCCAGATGGAACCTGTCATATATATAAAGTCCATCAAGAACAACTCTACCATCCCTAATGGTACATCTGAGAGAACACACTCCATCGGGAACAACACACTAGGTTTAGATTCAGTTACCTTCACCAAAGGTCCTACCAACACTAACTTGAACCTTGAGAAAGGTCATAAGAACACAAGTGGAGAGGGACTCCCCTCACTACTACACACAATTGATTGAGCATGTCTCTAGACTAAACACTGTGTGCATATTCTCTAATGAGGGATAAAAGAGGACCCTCACCTCACCACTTCCAAGCATTCGAGGAGTACTAGCTCCAAACTAATCTGTGAAACCATTGTCGCTCCTGTATAGAGTGTCATGCACCTCAATACATTGAGGGAGAACTAACTCATAACTATGTATCACATGTAACAAGTGGAGGGTTCCTATCCTCGTAACTGTACTCAATAGATGATGGAGATATAAATCCAATGGAGGACCCACTCTCCACTGTTAATTGAAGAAAGGGGAGTAAAACTCAATAGATGAGGACTCGTACCCAGGTATGATAGGGGAGTACAACTCCGTAGATATAGGAATAACACCCTTTAATGATAGAGGAGTACCACTTTTTGGATAGAGGAACTACACCTAGGTACAACAGGGGAGTACAACTCTACCAGCATGATCACTATATAGGACCTGCACCCTGACATGATAGGGGAGTACCGGCCCTATGCTAGAGGACCCGCTCCCCTGTATGATATGAGATTAAAAAATATACCGAAATAACATGTATGAAGGACCTTCACCCTAGAATGATAGTGGATTTTTGACCCCAAGGATAGAGGATCCACACCCTAACATGATAGGGGAGTACCCAATATATCCATACATCACATATGGAGGAATTGTGCTCTAGCACAGCAGGGGAATACCAACTCCATGAATAGAGGACCCACACCCTGGTCCAATAGGGGAGTACCTACTCTATCTGGCCAATGAGTATGGAGGGCCCACACCCTGACATGGTAGGGGAGTGTTTTCTCTAACTATACAAATGATATGGGGAAACTCGTGCCCTGGTCTGATAAAGGAGTACCTTCCTCAATAGAACTACCACATGGGTAGAGAACCCAAACCCATGACATGGGGAGTCTCATCTTTTCCAAAGTAGATAGGTAAGGTAAACCTATTCCCTGATTCCATAGGGGAGTACCAGTCCTAGAATCTCTCTCTAATAACCACACTAATCTACTACATCGATCAAGAACCATTGAAAGGAGAGTCATGCTTATCATACCTCACATCGCAACACTACCATGGGTAGGGGACCCACACCCTGACACAATAGGGGAGCACCACTCTACCATCCTAAAGAGTCTAGGGGACCCACATATTGAGATTATAGGGAAGGGTGTCAACCCCAACATCAACCCAGTGATCCACCCAGATCACTACACAAGGTTAATCACTACTACTACAACTTCATGATCAAAACACACCACATTGTATTTAGTAATCCAAAATAGAGGCCACCATCACATTATACAAGGAAAAATGATTAGTATAGGATAATCTCAAGACTAAATTCAATCCTTGAATAAAGAGATACACAAATAGGAATATCCCAAGAAGATCTAATGGAAGTACATAGTGTGCACTGGGGATCACACTGCATGTCAACCCACCCGAGCACCTGGTCGTGTCCTCTTATTGCATGAATTGGTTGTCTATATAAGTGTACATGGTTTGTACATCCCATACACAGCATTTCCTACCTCACCTGGCCCTCTTCCATGTTCTTCTTCCACATGGATCATCTATCTTTGCCTCACACACGGCATGTACCATTGGGTACACGGCGTGTCTAGGCTAAACAACCACTTGGATGTGTCATTTTCTCATTCTCATGTATAAAACCCCATGCCCATTTACTTTGGTTGTGTATTTCTACACAGCCATATACTATCACATGGCTACCCTGGCCATGTCCTCTAGCCACACGACATGGGGTCACTATGTGGCATGTAACCCCAGTACACGGTGTATAGTATCAAATATTCATCATTCTTGAATGGGAATAACACGCATTGTGTCTCACTGGTATAAATGTCATTTAAATGAGAATTTTGATAGTAATTTCTCTGTGAGTTACCTGATTCACCCTGATTTCCCATGAAACCTGCAGATGGACCTAGAAGGGATCTCTAGAAATCGTAATAGGGATCTACAACCTTAAAATAATGCATAATAAAGGGGTTGGGAATAAAACTCAAATACTTCTACCTAGATGGAGAAACATCTAAGATTAAGGTGTAGAATGATGCTCAAATTGTGATTCTCCTCAATCTGATGATGATTGGCGACAAGAATGGAGATTGGTAGCACCTCATCGCTTAGATTCAGCCTCGGTTCGTCCATCGGCCAAAGGGGGATAGGAGAGTTGTACCACCTCCCTATGTCATGTGAACCAAAGGGGTGTGGAGGGGTTTTAATTGATTTAATTTTATTAAATAAATTAACACATTTCTAACACCCCGTTGCCAACATGCCTTCAGTTTAACACTTGACGCTGACAAATTTTATATCGCACCTAGGGTAAAAATGACATTCTGAACTCAACTGTGGCCTCATAACTCCAATATGAGACCCCAATAAAGAGTTATTAAATGTTTCAAGAGAAATGGTGTGAACATGAAAAAAAAATTAATATTTTTAATATCGTCGTATTAAGGCTCTCCAGGCCCCAAAATCTTGTGCTGACTCAGTGCTTGGCTTCAAGAATATTCTTAGAAATATTCCAAAGTATTACAGGTCAAAACCCAAGTCATTACACCTTGAATGAAAAATATCTTGAAATTTAACTTCAAATAACATTAATAAAATATAATTCATGATATAACATAACAAATAGGTAGTATATAATCCATATAAAAGTAAATTTGTTTATAAAAAGAACATGTCTCAAGAAATTGTAATTGAGACCAAAAAACCCCTTTTGATAACATAATCTTGTGGTAAGAACCATTTGATAATGAGGTTATAAGAAATAATTTTAGAACCCTATAAAATAAGTAGGAAACACTTTACAAAGCTTTCATTAGGTAAAATAAATCAAACATGGAACAATAGAGTACAATAAGAAATTTTGTAACTCAATGGAAGAAATTTTAGTTAGAAAAATCCCTTACCTTGGTCTTGATTTACTTTTCACATGTGCCTAAATTCTTGAATAATCAAATTAAGTTTATTATATTCATTCTTAGTAACCTTATTCATCTATATTTCAATTAATAAGGACCATTTATTATCATATGTTATTTATTTATTTTATAATTTTTCTTTATGTTGGTTATTTAAGGCGGTTCGGTAAATTTTTCTGTAACGCTTTTGGTATGTTGACCATGATTAAAAGTGTTATAGTATAACTTTTTAATATATGTAATTTTAGGGGTTTATTTACTTCATTATTAAATTATCATAAAACTTATACATTTATATATGTTATTATAAAATGAACTTGGATTAGGAAAGGTACACCAATTTGTTCATTTTAGGTGGTTAAGTGTACTATAACCATTTATTATTAATATAACTTATATAATGTCTAATATTATCTTTATATAATATTAATAGTGTTATAAATATCATTTTTTACCCTAAATAAATTTTTAATTTCATCCATTTTAGGTGGTGAGGGAAAAAAATCATGCTGCTTCGTAGAAAAAGTAGTCTGCACAAACGTATGACCGATGTTCTTTTATTTTTATAAGTGGATGGAAAGGAATAAATACATATTTTTTCATTAATATAATAAAACATAAGTATACTAATGATACCTAGGTCATTATATTAATATATATAGTGTATTTTTGGAATAAAAATATTTTGAAAAAAGGGATAAAGATTAAGTAATACTCACTTTGGGACCTTGAAATTTCTATTGAAAATATTCTTGGAAATAGAGTTCTTAGGATTATTTATGGTGACTGTGGTGTCACGTCATTAGTTTTAAATGAATTTAATTTTGATCCTTTTGATTTTTTAATTTGGGTTTGTAAGGTGTTGGAGGTTATTAGTGGTTAAAACCATGTTTTTTTATGTTTTAGGGTACACCACAAGGAGGACCACACCATGGTGTAGGTTGTTTTATTCTTGGAACCTTCCTATGTGAAATAAGAAATACCAACATGCATGGGTTGTGTGTATCACCAAACTTGGAATTTTGAGATTCCTCCTATAGACCAAATCTAGAATGGCCTCACCACATCCTAGCGGAAGGTGTGGTGAATCCAAAACAGATAGGGAATTTCTCCTACACTATAGTGGCTTATCATTATGGAGATCATAGGAATACCATGATCAAGGACACAATGGGTGTGGTGGGAATCTCTATGGAATGTTGGAATCAGTTTCAAAAAAAATTAAATGGTCAAAATACTCACTAAGCTTTATGGGATCCAATTGTTTCAAAGAGGAAATGTGTGTGATCTTCAATGAAGGATGTTTAATGTCTACTAACTTAGTTTTTCCTCTATTAATAAATTCTTCCTACTCTTTTGAGTTTCTAAGATCAATATATTGTTTGGAAAAAACTAGGGTGATTTTTGGTCCCCCATTTTTTCTACCATGGGAATCCTTATTCATCTCGGCCCTATTATTGTTTGACCTTGCGGAGGTTCATACATCAAGAGATAGAGGCTTGAAGGGTTCTCTTCCTTAGATCGATTATAGACCTATTGTTGATGATGGTTTTTGTCATTGGGTAAATGGTATAGTTTTTCCCTCTTATAATGATTCCTTTCTTGAGTTCTGTTCTAGAAACCTTTTAATGATAGATTGGTATCAGTTCTAGGGACCCTTAACATGTAGGTTTGATCTGGTGGTGCACGATCATGATTTGGAAATCAACTCAGAGTAAATATTGACATTAACATCTATGTGTTAAAAGTAGTAAGTCCTTATAATATTTTCCCTTTATATGGAATTGTTTTGAATGTTTGGATTGTGTGTGTGTGTGCCTAGTATAGATGCCCTTTCATGATAGGCATGTTTAACTTGTATAGGGTAGCCTGTGAGACCCTTTCTTATTTATGGATTGTTTGTTCCTTAATATGTCATTTATTAATTGTATAATATTTCATAGCCAATAGAATTACTTTTTGTGATATATTTTTCTTTTCTATGTTATTCCTTATATGTGGTTTTGTGAATAGATTATGGAATCTATGTTTTGGTATTCAGGTCGATAGGTGGCCCTAATAGACTTAGTCATCTTTTTAAAGGGGGGGGTGTGGATGACACGACTCATTGGTGATGGATTTGTGTGGAATGGTTAGTGCCTTATCTTTTCATAACCCATGGAAATTCTAGATCACCTTTGGAAGAGTTTCTATTTAAGTCGGTATGATC
The DNA here is from genome assembly GCA_963277665.1 of Viscum album. Taxonomy (NCBI): domain Eukaryota; kingdom Viridiplantae; phylum Streptophyta; class Magnoliopsida; order Santalales; family Viscaceae; genus Viscum; species Viscum album. The sequence goes on along the minus strand of OY728146.1, from coordinate 1,976,519,887 downwards.
TATCGGTAGTTAAAATCCTTTCATATAAGAGAGAGTTTATTGTTTGTGAGTGTCAAGCATGTGTACCATCGCAGGAGATCATGTAACCACCATGAGTAATGGGGAGGCATTTCCATTAAAGTAAGTCATGGTATTATTTCTTAAAGGTGGAATATTCTTGTCCTTAAATGTGGAAAGAATCACTCAACATGATTTAAGTCATGCAATTGACTATATATGGTGTTTATATGGCATGGAACCGAAGAGGGTATGGTTAGGGTTCATAGCATCTTAGTTAGTGCATGATCACTTGGTGCATGATTGATTATATTCTTGGGTGAACATTTACTTTTCCATCATGTAATGAAATTTTACATACATCTGAACTTATGTTAATAATGAATTTTTGGTGTACTATTGTTTTTATACTCACACCCTATATGAGAATCTTGGTGCACATATAGACTTCATGTCTAGGGATCTGGTAAATGGAAAGGTCCCTACAATAGGTTACTGAGGAGTTTGGATCTAGGAGATGGATGTGGTACCAGGACAGACTCTGTATGGTTTTTATAATACATTTATTTATTTATTTATTCCTTCTAGTTGTATATGTTGACCTAAAAAATTGGGGCCCATTTGATTATACTTTCATGACATGACATGACATTTGTTATAGAATTTATTGGTATTACCTTATGTTGTGATTTTATTTGGATTATATTTATGTTATTTATCCTATGATGGATATGATTACTGAGGTTATAGTCTACCCATGTTACTTTAGACCTTTTCCACTAGTTGGAATCATCTTGTATACAGGGAGGCACAAATGAGTTTATGTGACACTCCAGTTCATATTGGATGATTTGGGTTGGGGTGTTGAAAAATGGTATCAAAGGCTTGAGGTTTCCTTTATTTTCTTTTAGGATTATGGTAGAAAGGAGATGTGATTTATAGAACTTGGGTAGTGTAGTTTCCATGTGCCTATATAGATCATATATAGGACCTTTGAGTTACTACTTATGGGATTGTTGTTATAGTTTTATAGGATTTGGGTGCATTCATACATCATGTGTAGGCACGTGGGATCATAGGTCATATATATATATATATATATATATATATATATATATATATATATTGTTTTCTACATAGTAGTTCTTTAATTAAATTCCTCGATATGTACTAATTGTTGAGTAATATATATGTATTCCAAATTATTATGATATATTTGTTTGGCATTAGTTATTTGAACTTGTGCATGCTTTTGTTTTTTTATATATATGATTGTGACTAACGTACTGGTATAGAGGCTAGGATTGAGACTTGGGTAGAACTGGGATGGTTATACCTTATGTGGGGGTATCTCCTAGGATGGGTCTTATGACAAGAATCCCTATGTGTTCCCTAAAACTGCTTAGGTTATTCTAGTAAGCAAGATGTTATAGGTATTCTAAACATTCATTTGGAATTTCATAAAATTTTTACTATGGAGACTCTAGATTTATCCTGCTTGAGATAACATGCATGTTTCACCATAGGAAATACAGGAGGATGCACTGGATCATGCTCCCACACTTTCTCTAGTGATTTGGGTGGTGAACACACCCTATCATGGAGTCTTACAGATTGTTTGTTCTCAGGGAGGAGGTAAACAGAGGATTATGATCGAATATGTCCAAGACTTTCAACTCCATCATATGATAGCATTTTATGGAACTAGTGGTCCTTAGGATACTGAGGACTGTATTGATATTATCAAGGGAATATTTTAACTGGTGGATACTATCATAGATATAAAGGTGAATATTGTATCATTTATTCTTTAGGTACCCACTAGGAGGTGGTGGGGTTTCATGGGATATATATATATATATGGGCATGAGGATATTACTTTGGAGGCATTAAAGGAGATGTTATTTGAGGAATTGTTTCTTAACATGCTAAATATATACCAGGATTATAAGTTTATTGAGCATCAATAGGGGATGGTATTATTTTCTTCATGCGTATCCCACTTTATAGATTTGTTATTATTTTCTCCTATTCTAGTTGGTAATGAGGCACATAAGGATAGAAAGTTCAAGATTGACCTTTTTTAGATCTCATAAATTAGGTTAGGGGATTTTACATAATAATATATGATTAGGTGCTTTAAAAGTCCCTAACTTTTGAGATGGATCTAGAGGAGGATAGACTTTTAGTTTTTCTTCCAGGTTATAGTGTGCTGATGACCAGACTTCCCAGTGTTACAGCAAGTGATTCTTATGGTAGTGGGAAGAGGAATGATGAGGAGGTACATTAGGGTGGTATATAGGTGGAGTAGAGTAGGTATTTTTTATACTCCCTCTATAAGATTAGATTCGAACAAGTTATACAACTGTAGACATAAAGAAAATTTTAGTACTTCATGCACAACTTCACTTAATAAGTGTCACTGGTGTGGAAATATGGGTCATATTTAGAAATTTTTTCTAATATTCCATGTCTAGATTCAAGGATCACATTTAAAGGTGTATTTATGGGTCCTTTTTAGTATACACAGACACCGCAAATATCGGTGACTCAGGTGATTCATGCACCGTACAGGAAAGGTCATGCTCTAGAGACTGACAGGGTTTATGTGATGAATGATGTTCCAAACTCCAATAGAGAGGGGAATTATAAAATTAGAGTTATAGTTTTGATTGCCTCTATATTATCTACTGATTTTTTGATATATGAGATTCTTGTTATTTCATTTTTTCTCAAGTTGTTTCTATCTTGGATTTACTGGGCTTATAATTCCCTAGGTAAAAAGAGTAGACCATATCTAGAAATTTTCTAAATGTCTCATGGTTGTTGTTTGGTACTGATATCTATGATACTTCATGATCTTAGAGATGACTAGTTTTGATGTGATGTTCAGAATATATTGGTTAACCATTTATTGAGATCATATTGACTATTATATGAGATGTGTATCTTTCATGACACTTGGAGTAGATAGGTTTTTGTTAACTGATGAGTGGGATCTTAGAGAATGAACAATGGGACAAAACCTGAGTTAGATCAGATCGATCACGATGTAAGTAGCATGCCTGAATCTTACAATATAATCATTATCAGTCCCCTCTATCTTTATTTCAATAGTGTGTTGTTATCGTGATGTTTTCCTAGAAGACTTCTAATGTCTTCCTCCAAATAAATGAATTTAGTTTGATATTGAGCTTGTGCCTGAAGCACAATAGGTATCAATTCTTCCTTATCATATGAAACTAACTAAGTTGAGAGAGTTGAATATGCATATAGAGGATTTGTAGGTGAAGTTATTAATCACCTTTGTGTGTTCTAGTGTTGTTTTCCAAGAATGTGAACGGTATTATATGACTCTGTGTGGACTGTGGGAAGCTAAATTAGGTTGTAGTGAATATAAGGTACCCTTTACCCAGGATATATGATCTACTTGATTAGCTATGGGGGGCGTTGGTTTTCCAAGATTGATCTTAATTTAGGATACCATCAATTATGGGTCAGAGAGGAAGATATTCCCAAGATATCATCTAGGAGTAGATATGGATTCTACCAGTATTTTTTCATGAATTGCGGGTTAAAAAATTCTCTAGTAGTGTTCATGGATCTCATGAATATGATTCTCCATCCATATCTTGACTCCTTCATCGATGTGTTCATGGATGATATAATGATATATATTCTAAAACTTTGGATACGAATTCTAGGAACATTTAGAATATATTAAGTACAATTAGAGTGAATCATATGTATGCTAAAATGTTGAAGTTCTACTTCTGGATTCAAGAGGTTCGGTTCCTTGGGTGTTTGATTTCTAAGACATGGATTTTAGTGGACCTAGAAAAGGTAGAGGTCGTGATGTCTTGGAAATTCCATAAAAAATTATTTAAGATCATAATTTTCCTTAGGCTTATGGGGTATTATTTATGCTTCATCTAGGAACTCTCTTGTTTGGAAGTTCTGAGGAAAAGTCTAACCAAAAAGGGGTTAAGTTTGAGTGATCTAATCAATGTGAGGAGACCTTCCTAGAGTTTAATAGGTGATTGATGATAGCCCTAGTTTTGATCCTTCTAGATCCTGGGATTGGTTATATATTATACTATAAATCCTTGGTTGTTGGGTTGGGTGTTTTTTGATTTAAATAGATTAGGTAGTCACTTATTGGCCACGTCAACTGTGACCCCATGATCAGAACTACCTAAAGTATGACTTAGAGTTAGCAGTTGTGTTATATTCCTTGAATTGGGGGTTTGGTGAGAGTTTTTTCATCTAGATGAACCACAAGATATTGATATATATCTTCACTTAATGGTATCTCAATCTAAGACAAATTCATTTGGTGGAGTATCTATAGACATTCGACTTTGAGATGGCTTATACTCTAAAGAAATGTAATTTCATTGCAGATGTTCTTAGTAGGAAAATGATAGAGATTCAAGACCTTGGAGATAATATTTCATAAGAGGAATGTAATATGATGAGTTGATGTTGAAGTTTCTAGTGGATGCATAATAGGATTATATATTGTTGACATGTAAACCTTTATTGATCATGACTTTTTTTAGATAGTCTGAAAGTGATCCAAGAGTCATATCCTAAGTACATAGTGATATGTGAATGCTTGGAAAAGGATGATTATATATTAGGGTGTTCATTATATGATGATGATATGATCTATGTATATGTGAGATTAGTAGTTCAATATTATTCAAGGGATGAACTGATGAGAGACTCTCACAATTCAAAATTGGTAGTGCTTTTAGAGTCTATAAAGATGTTCCATGATATCTAACGTCAATTCTTGTGGCCATGTGTGAAGAGATTCATAATCAGTTTTATCTTGTGATGCCTTACCTATCTGAGGATAATGGTCAATTATCAGCGTCCTGGTGGTTTTCTCCAGACACTTTTAATGCCTATTTGGAAGTGGGATGATGTAATGATAGACTTCATGATGGGGTCACCCAGGAACCCCAAGGAGTTGTGATGTCATTTTGATGATAGTTAATTAGTTGGAGAAAGTGGATCATTTCTTACTGATTTGAGATACCCTTTCAGTGGATGAGTTGTAGAAATTAATGTATGATAGATTGTATTCCTTCATGGAGCATATTTGATAATTCTATCAAATAGAGATTCATGTTTCACATCATGGTTTCAGAATGGATTACAAAAATATTTTAGTACCCAACTAAAACTCAATACAATGTATCATCCCTAGAATAATGGATAGTTAGAGAATAAAATTTGGATTTTAAATTATGTATTTCAAGAATGCTTATCAGAATTTATTGGATCTTGGTATGATCATTTTTCCTTGGATGAGTTTTCATAAAATAAAAGTTTCTAGGCCTCAATTCAGATGGAACCTTTTTATGGTCTTTATGGTTGCATATGTCAATCATTTCTATGTTAGAATGAGGTGGTTGAGGCGGTAGTTTTGGAGAAAATTTTGTCATAGGAGACCTATGAGACATTATAGTTTTTCCAAAAGAAGTTTTCCACTACTCAAAGTATGAATAAATTTCATGTTGATAAGAGGAGGTAACTCTTGGAGTTTGTTATGGGTAACCAAGTTTTCTTACAGGTGACTCCTCAACTAGGGAATCGATGTTTGAAAAAAAAAGGAAGTTATCACTAAGATTTGTTAGTCCATTTGAGATTATAAAGCATATTGAGACTGTGGAATACCATTTGGATCTCCCTCCATAGTACCAAGGTATGTCTGATGTGTTTCATATCTCTCAGCTTCTAAGGTATATTCCTGATACTGCATATGTGATCAGATGTGAGGACGTTGTGTTGGATCCTGACGCATCATTTTTGGAGTGCCCGATGAAGATCATATACTTGAGTGAGAAAGTGTTGTAATGGAATATGGTTCCACTTGTAAAAATCTTGTGGCGGTATAGTCAGATTCAAGAGGTGACTTGGGAGCATGTGTTTGATGTTCGAACATAGTAGCATGAGCTGTTCAATTGAGACTACTAGTGACACTTATTGGGGGTGATAAGTCATTATAGAGGTATATTTTTAACATCCTCGTTTTAAAGTAATGTAAGTTTCTACCTCATAATGGTTTAATTTGGGTTTGGAAGGTTTCTTTGGTTCTTGGCGACTAAAACATGGTTTTTTGGGAATTTAGCGTACACCATGGGCAAGACCATGTCGTGGTGTAGGTCATTTTATGCCTGAAATATTCCTGTGTGAAATAAGCATGACCAATATTTCCAATTTGGTCATGGCCTTGAGAATGAAGCATTGGTAGTCCTCCTGTGTACCATGGCTAGAGTGGCCTCACCACACCATGGTGGAAGGCATGGTGAGTCAAAAATGGAAAGGTAATTTCTCCTACATCGTAGTGGTTAGTTGTGGTGGAGATCCTAGTCATAGTGTCATCAAGACCACTAAGGGTATAGTGGGAATCACTACACCATGTTGGAATCAATTTTATAGATTCAAAATTGGTGAAATAGTTATTAAACTTTATGGGATCCAATCATTTTAAAGATTAAATGTTTTTATCTTCAATGAAGGATGTTTAATGCCATTTGAATTGGTTTTTACTCTATTAATCGAATCATCCTCCTCCTCTTGTAGGTTACTTGGATCCATAAATTTTCTAGATGAATATAGGGTGAGTTTTGTTCAACCCTTTCTACTACCTTATTCATCCTCATTTTTCTTATCTCTATCTTTATTCAACCATGTTAAAGGATCAGACCTCGGGAGATAGAGACTTGATGGGTTCTCTTCCTTTGATCAGACCTAGAACAACTATTTATGGTGGTTGTTTTCATTGGGTAAGTGGTAAATTTATACCCTATTGGCATGATTACTTTCTTAAGTTTAATTCTAGAAACCTTTTCATGTTAGATTGGAATCGGTTTTAGGGACCCTTGTCATGTGGGTTTGATCGAGAGGTGCACGTGCATGATTTAGAAATCGACTCTTGGAAAATATTAACATTGACATCGACACACTAAAAGTAGGAAGTCCTTATTATCTTGTGATTTTATATGAAATTTATTTTCATGTTTTTCTTGTTTTTAAGTTCCTAGTATAGATACCATTGAATGATAGGCATGTTTGACATGTGTAGGGTGGCCCGTGAGACCCTTTCTTGTTTATGGCTTGTGTGTTCCTTGCTATGTCATTTATTACCTATGAAATATTTCATATCCTATGGAATTTATTATTGTGATAGATTATTCTTTTATATGTTATTCCTTATATGTGGTTTTTTCATAGCCTTTGGAATCTCTATTTTAGTGTTTAGTTTGAAAAATGGCTTTGACTGACTTAGCTAGTTCCTTAGTGGTGTAGCATGGATAACATGTCTCATTAGTGATGGATTTATATATTATGGTTAGCTCCTTATCTTGGAATCACCCATGGTAATTCCATATCTCTTTTGGAAGAGTGTCTATTTATGATGGTATGATCTATTGTTGGGGAATATCCTTGTGTATAAGAGAGATTCTATTGTTTGTTCATGTCAAGCATGCATTCCATCACTGGAGAGAAGGTAACCATGAGTCGTGAGGAGGCATTTACCTTAAAGGAACTTTTGGTTTTGTTACTTAAAGTTGAAATGTGATTGTACTTAAAGGTGGATACAATCACTCAGTATAATTTAAGGTATGAAATTTACTATATTTGGTGTTCATACAACATGGCACTAAAGCAAGCATGGTCAGGGTTCGTGGAAGCTTAGTTAGCACATGATCAGTCGTTGCATGATTTATTGTATGATTGGGTGTGTATTAAATTTTTAATCATTTCATTAACTTCTATATACATGTTCAATTATGTTAAGGACACATTTGTGGTGTCCTACTAGGTTTATACTCACACCCTGCATGGGAATATTGGTGTGCATGCTACCTCATGACTAGAGATATGGCGAAGGGAGATGGCCATGTGATAGGTTTTTGAGGATATTGGAGCTGAGATATGGATGTTATAATAGGAAATAATTTTTATTCCTACAAAAAAACTTTTATTTATTTATTCATTCCTTCTAGTTTTACTTGTTTACCTACCACATTGGGGGTCCGTTTGATTATACTTATGTGACATGACATGAAATTTGTTATTAAACTTATGGGTATTATCATATGTTGTGATTTTATTTAGATTTTATTTATTTTATTTATCTTATAATTTATATGATTACCAAGTCTCCCCATGTTACATTAGACCCTCATCATGATTTGAAGACCTCTTACATATGAGGAGGTGCACTTGAGGTTATGTGTAACTCTAGATCAGACCCGATAATTCAGGTTAAGATGTTACATAGGGGATTTAGGTCATGAAATGAACTTATAAGAGAGAAAATTTTGTTGGGTTTTTAAGGAAATCTTTAAGGGGGTGGAAGTGATCCTTTTTTATAAGTGAAGAAAAGGGCACTTTTGTGAACACCTGTTATTTTTCAATAATGGAATGACATCATTCAAGAATCAATGGTTATAAAATTGAGAAATATTTTATTGTGGGTGATATAAGGTTAAAAAATCTTCCAACACACATTTTCACACATGTTTTAAACATGTTTCAAGCATTTTACCACATGATTTTTACATTTTACCATTTTGGTTTTTACCTTGGTAACTATTTTTCACCATAGTAGTTTATATTTTATTAAAAAAATATAAGGTAACACTTCTAACCACATTTTTATGTTATAAACCAAAATTTAGGCTCCATATAGTCTAATTCAATTTATAAATAATATAAAATTGACTTTTAAATTAAAACATTTAATATATATATATAATCTATTTTGTAGAAAAATGATGTTTTAAGCATTATGTGTTCTTTATATTATTTAGAATTGATTTCAATTAGATTTGTGTTAATATAATTATATATATTATTAAAAATTATATTTTAGTTGTTATTTTAAATAAATTAATTTAATTTATTAGATAAAAATTACACAATATTAATAATACAAATCTTTAAAAATGACAATCTCACCATTATCACTGTAATTAACTTTAATGTTAATAATCTCATTTTTATGATTAAAAATGAAATTAACTTTATTAACTAATATGGATATTTTGATCTCAAATAATAAATATTTTTTGTTAGATATAATTTCTACAAGTGATGAAAACTATTTTTTAATATAAACAAATAAAAACGGTTTATTTGGAGTAAAATATTACTTAAGATTTCAAAATGTTAAACATGGGTTTTATAAATTAAACATAGTAATTTGAAATGATTTGTTTTACTTTATAAATACATATTTTTTGTGAAAAGCGTTTCAAAAACTTAATTCATTATTATATTATTATAATGTCATAAAAGTGATGGTATTAGAAAAATCTATATTTTTTAATTACTCACCTAAAAAATAATTATTTTAGAAAAATAAAAAAAAAGTCATCCCAAGATAATATTAACATATTTAATCAAAAAATGATGTTGATTTTTTCAAATTAAAATTTAAAAATTAAAAATTTATCTTTTAAATGAAAATAAAATATATAAATAAAAACTACTTTTATTTAAAAAACCTTTTTAAACTTCAAGTGACTTTAATATTATTTTATATAAATTTATAAATAATTGAATGTTTACATATTAGTTTATAAATATAAATAATAACTATTATAATAAACTTTTAATTATGATCAATTTAATCTATTAATGTAAAATTCAATACCTTTTTTTTAATGGTTCTTCAAAAGGAATAATTTTTAAAATATTAATCAAATAAATATAATAATATGTAATTATTTTAATTGATTATTATCTTTTAATCTACTGTTGATTATATTATTCATGTAATTTTAATATTTTTCATCTCATTTTAGTTGAGTGTTGTGTTAGTTTAGTGTTGCATGTGACACAAGTTATTGAATATGGTATTAATTTAAAGGGTCCAAAATCTCATATCATTACATTTTAACCTCTTTAAATAAATTGGATCCTCATAATTTTAATTATTACTCACTAATAAAATTATGAAAGGTTATTCTTAACATATTCATTATTCATAATATAACTTCTAATATGAAATATACCTTACTCTCTTAGTCTATATCAAGTTACTTATCTTTCCTAAAACAACATTATTCATTCATACAATCATACACCCAAGTATTTATATACCCTAATAATATATTATTCATAACATACCTTTACCAAAACAATTTTAATATCTACGACATTAAACAAAAACTAGATTATATGTTCCTCTAAAAATTAACTCTATTTAACACTCAAATGGTATTAATTGTTGGGTTATAAAATACCATGCTAGCCAATATATACCACACTCCAAAAAAATGCAGTGAACATCACAGAAAATATCATGGACCACTTTTTAATTAAATTTATAATCAATTCTAAGTTTATAAATACTTTTTTTAAGAGGTGGTGCCTCAGTCAAAGACCAAGGCACAATTTATTGATCAAAAAAAGAAAGGGAATTACAAAAGTCTGAAAGACGGAATCTTATTACAATCCTTAATGAAAAAAGGGAGCGAATCGTCAGGCAAATCATCCAACCAGGTAATAACCTGATTGACCCTCTTGTTGGCAAGACTATCAGCAACCATGTTCTCTTCGCGGTACACATGTGTGGCAATGTAGTTGAGATCCATGAGCGAAGCAAGACATTTCATCCATCAAGAGGTAAGCGGCCATGCAAGGTGAACCACCCCCTTCTAAGTTTATAAATACTATCTAACTCACTTTTATCAAAATCAATCAACCCTTTATTACCTCAAAATCAAGCATATATTAAACCTAAGAGTTGTACATACCTAAATATTGTGTTCTTTAATTGTTATCCCAAAAAATATACCCTTGTAATAAAATCACTTTTCAAGGTTATTGATACCATTTAATATATGTTTCCAAAACATTAAAAAACTACTAAATAACAAACCTTATATGTTTCACATAATCCTCATAATTTTTAGAATATACCAGAATATCATCGATAAATATCACTCGCTAATGAAAATAGCTAAGAGTATAAAGATTTAATTTATATTAAGATATCAACCTCACTACCTTAGGTAAGACTAGGAAACACACATATTCAATCATAACAGGCGTATACTAAGATTATAAACCATTTTAAGTATTCTCCCTTATTTGTAACATCTAGACCTAGAAGCCATTGAAATGGTGCCCCGATCCGGTCAGTCACCTCGCCTTAAGCATGCCTCCCCATATGCCAGAGGTTATCGACTAGCAGTGAGGGTCTAATTGAGGTACGGTTGGTATAATATGCCCTCTAGATTAGTGATATATATATATATATAGAAAAATAAAAAATAAATAAAGGTAGTGAAATTAATAACAGAAAAAAATGAATAATAATCATGCATGAACATAATCTAACATAAATATAGTTAAGTATACATAGTATATGGAAAGTTTGAAAAAAAGGTAAATAAATAAAAGAGTCAACAACTATCTTCAATAGCATCATGATAATACGATCATCCCTCTACTCCCATAATCTATACTATCTCATAAGTATAACAACAAGAAAGTATGATCCATGAACCTGGTCCTACAACATGAGGTTTGTTTGAGTACCTCGGTACAATGGTGGCCCAAACAAGGTGTGAGATATACTCCATGGTCCACCACCAAGAGTGCCTAAATCTATCCAGTCTATGTGTATAAAATACTGTAATGTGTAGGTATAATATAGAAATCAATAAATAGATAAATAAAATTAAATAAGTCAGGCTCGGGTTTCTCTAAGACACATAGATGACCATGCCTACTTTGACTTAAGCTGAAATGTCTCTATGCACCTATCATCATGTATATATATGCATACTTCATACAATAATTTTCACAGATACACGTGCACCGATGTGGACCTAAGTTTTAATACCAAGTTATCCACCCGAAAAATAATAATAATGAGTTTCACATTCTAATCAAGGTATTCCATTCCCATTAACATAAAGTAAGGGACATAATGACTATGTATTCCATGCCCGATATCATAAGGTAAGGGACACCATGCCTAGGGATGTCATGCTTGGTATCATAAATTAATGGATTCCATGCCTAGGGATTCCATTCCTAGTATCATAAAGTAAGGGATACCATGCCCGGTATCATAAAGTAAGGTACACCATGGCTATTATCATAAAGTATAGAGGAATCCACTTTCCCTATGAGACCTTATCATGATGTTGTATAATAAGACAACCATCATCGCTCAAGGCATAGTGGACCCTTGGTATAACTCATTCAATATCTAAAATGTAGGTTGTGAGCTCATCCATTTAATTCCATTTAACCATCTCTCTCAATATATGTAAATCAACTCACCTTAGAAGGTGATCCACATATAGGCAAGAAATATATTTATAAGCACTCAAATCATCACACCCTAAAAGCAATTAAATCATAAGGTGGAACAAGAATTTTAACCAATTATTCAAACCCATTATAAATGGTTGGCTTAGGATGAATTCTCCACCTTCCACCATGTATTAGGGGTCTAAGATAATCAAGTTCAAGGTCTAAGCATTTAGTTTAAATTATTCCATATTTTAGGAGAGACACCCGGAATATCCGACATGAGACACAATGGTGATGATATATAAACAATAGATACTTTAGGGAAAAGTACATAGACCACATACCTCATGATTAGGATGGTCCACACATCAAATATCCTTTGATTCAAGTCAGAATAGAAGAAAATGGAAGATTTGACAAATGACCTAAAAATAGGGTGAATTAGATCACATGGATTTAGCATTATGTATGTTGAGATAAATGAACAAAAGAAGCAATAGTATTTATAATCATATCAAGGGATATCCAAAGAAACTGATGGTGGTTTTAACGAATTTTCCCCTGAGGCCCATGTTGTGACATACCCCAAGCCCACCTCCTGAAGGCCAGGGGTTGGAAACTAATGCCTAAGGCGTCAACCTGCAAGTCAGAGTAATTTACCTGAGTACCTGTATGCATGAACACACAAACACATCCAAAAGATGGAAAAGTAAACAAGAATTCCACTAAAAAACACTGAGTAAAAGTACAATTGAAAGTCAAATGGGCCAGAATACAAACCCAACAAAATACTAATTGGAAAACATGAGAGTACAAAAGAAACTCTGAATAGACATCTATTGAAAACCCCACCTTATGGGTAAGTATAGATTAGTAGTTGGAATTCGTAGAAGTATACCCCGCCCGCCTGGTCTCATTGGGAACCACCGAATCCTGAGCCACCAAGTCCTCCATCAAGGAACCAGTCATCTGCACCGGACACAACACGTGTGGACGAAGCCCGTTTAGGGGTGAGTAATAATATACTCAGTAGGGACCCCAAAACACAAAGTAAATACCAAAAATAAATCCACAAACAAACCACAAATCATGATCACCAAGCATGATCACGAAGAAAAATAGCTCATACTAGGTATATTCTAGAGTAGGAAATTAATACCATCAGTCATATCATCGAACACTATGGGATACTGGAGAACTCCTCCTCAATGAGTATAGTGGGCATGTCGGGTCACACAGAAGTCGCTTCCCACTAACCTAGTATTGTTGTGGTACTCATCCCTGATTAGTACCATGGGTATGCTGGGTCACACAGAAGCCGCTCCCCACCATGGTCATGATGGGTCACATAGAATCCACTTCCCACCTATGGCTATAGTGATGTACTCCTCCTGTCGATTATCGTGGGTCTATTGGGTCACAAAGAAGTCGCTCTCCACCATGGGCCTATCGGGTAATACAGAAGTTGCTTACCACCTATGGCCATACTGAGGTAATACTCCTGTTGATTATCATGGGTCTACTAGGTCACATAGAAGTTATAACACCCCAAGCTTCTACGGTACGTTTCCCTTCGAATAATGCAATGGCGTGCATTGTACGCAACTTCGAGATTCTAACACACCACAACCAATCAAACTAGCCGTTATGAATAGTAATACCTACTTTTTGAAATTTTATAAATTCTATCTCTCAAAATGAACTTCATTTTTGGATTCGGAATATCTAATTTATCCTAGGGTGAAATTTTAGAATTTTTCGGATAACACTTATATTTTGATGAATAGTGAAAATTACTAAATTTTTAATTAAAAAGAACTTTTTAAATCAAAATAATTTATAATGATAAATTATGTTATTGAGTGGTTTTAAAGTATAATTAGAATATATTTTTACCATTTTATCCAATGGTGTTCATTAGAATTAATTTCACTTTGAAATTTGACCTAAACAATTGTCAATCTTTTGATATATATTGTTTCTTAAAAACACGCTATTTGTTGTGACAGTGGAAATTAATTATAAAATTAATTAATGCAACTTATATTTTTAGAATTTTGTAAAATAGACATCATTTTTGAATTCGGAATATCAATTATATCTTAGGGTAAAATTTTGGCATGGTTCTGAAAAACTTCAATTTTTGATGAATAGTGAAACTACTAAGTGGTAGTTAAAAAAACTGAATTTTTCATAAAACTTAATTTTACCGCTTCTGTGAATGGAATTTCGAAAATCTGAGATACACGGTTAATATCAAGAAGTAAAATGTGGTTCAATGAGATGAAAATAATTTTTTGTGAATAGTAACTTTTTACTTTTATTTACCACGGTTAAAAGTAAATCGGGTAATTAAGGGTAAAAATGATATTAATATTACCATAACACATGTCCTAATTCTATTGGACAAGTGTATCTCGACCAAAAACAACCTTAGGAATAAAATATTATCATTTAGGTCCACTTGGATTAGATTAGGACATTTATTATTATTTAATTCAAAGAAGAGTTAAAAGAGTTAAAATCAAAGTTTATTTACAAAAACATTTTTAATATAGGGTTATACATAAGATAAATTCGATTGTAAATATTAATTAGAAAGATAATAAGATTTCATACATAATGATATTTTATTTATAATTTTTAGACATTAAATAATTTAATATATTTATGACACAATGATGATGCAGTAATTACCATAATAGTGAAAAATTAAAATAATTGATATTATAAATACCCAAATAAATATTATTTAAGACTTTTAATTAATTACACTAATTTTATAGGATAATATGATATATTAGTATTGATTTAATGGACTTTTTTCGAAGTAATAATTCTGTTATGAGTTTCACAAAAATCAACTATTGAATAGTGTCAAAATTGACATAAAAGAGTTTTTAAAACAAATATTATATTATTAATTGATATTAAATTCCTAAAAATCTAAGGTTCGTCCAAGAGACTTATATCATGATAGGTATATCATTAATTTACCACTTGGGGGTATCTTGGATTTATATAGTAAGTTTATTAACTATATAATATAAAAATAAAAAGTGACATGGTAAATGTCAAACTAATTAACTAAGAGTTAAAACTAAAAGATAAGGTTAATATAGTAACCCAAACCTGTCTAAATTCTATTGGTTGATTTTTTTTCAACCTATACCCACCTTAAACTTTTAATAATCAACTTTTGATCCATTATAAACCGAATATGAATTTATTATAAATTAATATTTCTAGCTTTTCCAAAGGTGCCCCTCACCCCTCTTATAAAAGGGAACTCCTCCTTCTCATTTCTTCACACCTTCAAACCCTTTTGGTTCGGCCAACCCCTGCCCAAATACTCTCTCAACTTCCCTAACTACAACATAGAGGCCTTAGTTTGATCATAAAGGCAACCTAAGGAGCCCTTTTGATCAAATCAAAAGGAAGAACCTGAAGAAGAGGTAAAGTTTTCACCACCCCTTTTCATGTTCCTTTCTTCTTCCACTTCTTCTTTCTTTGTTTTTACCATTATAAAATAATAAATCCAGTATCTTATATATACTGTGATGTTATTATAAATATGGTACAACCATATTCAGTATTCTATCCACCCTTTGAATAACATGTCACCATACGTGCGTACGTACGGCTTACCGTCTCCACATCGTGGTGTAATTGTTATTCAATATATTATTATTTGGGGGGTATAATAATGATATGTAACTCATTTAAATAATAAATATAACATGATAATCATTCTGTATATATGATATACCATCCAATTATATATTATTTTAATATCAAAAGAATGATATTGTCGCTCGTACGTACGTACGGACTACCGTCTCCACGAACGCGATGAGATTCATTCTCCATCATATCTATTCAAGTATAATTATCATTTGATGATTTAAAAATAATGTTTAAGAACTTTATATCATTCTGGATATGAATAAGATACAACCTATCCATGACAAACATGGCTTACGTAACAAAACATATAAAATAAAACGAGTAAGTTAACACCCGAAACGACGATAATTCTAAGATATTATTAACAAAGCAATGTTAAAAGATCGTATATGATATCATATTAATTTATATGATTCATGAATAATTTAATAAAAATTATTTCAACATTATACAGGAGGTTAACCTACCCCCAACCAAGGAAAATTACAAGGTAAGGGGTTTCTTATCTCACTTTTAATTCCGTGAGAATTCCATTGTTCACCACTTATTTATTACATGTGGTGTGTGTACTGCCCATGTTTGTATTCATTGTGTAATATACTTTAATTCATGTATATTTACATAATCATTTTATGATCCTTATTTCATGGGTGTATGTTTTTTATGTTACCAAATCAATAAGGGAATTTGAAATTTCAATTTCCATTTATTCGGCTTTACACAAACTTCATTGATTATTTTACTCCGAGATTATGTGTGGAATAACTATTCATTTGCTTATGTCATAATTTCCACTCCCCTTTTCTGTGGATATAATTTTGATACACATAATCACTCAATTGATAATTTCTCAAGTCATCGATATGAATTTGATAAGAGTAATTTTTAACTCACTCTCCATTTGTTGAGTTAAACATCCAATTCATTGGTGTTGTTTTTATAAGATTATGTGTGAATATCCTTTGATTGATTTAAATTGAATATCCAATCATATTTAGTGTATTTATATTTGTCACACATAACTATGTCGTTTATTTATCCTCAACCTAAGGATACGGCCTTTATGAGAGATTTCATCTCAATTTACATTCCATTGAGACTTCTTTGTTGATATACACCAAATCACTTTTATGTGGTGTATATAATGTACTTTGACATAGTATATAATGAATACCTTTATTCTCATGATATTACAAAGTTTTTATTACCTCAATTATTTGTATTCAAGTGTCTCTCTTTTGGTTAGAATCTCTAACTAAAATACCATTTTTAAATGTTTTAAAGACTTATTCATCTAAATCTTGCTCATTAATGTCCATGTTTTAAAAATGGTTTTAAGGATTTATTTATATGGACATTAAAGTTTTAAAATTAAAACTCCTTTTCAAAAGTTTCAAGGTTGTATGGGACACTTTGATTCAAAAATCTATTTTTAAATGGCTTCTTGACAAATAGTGTGACTTTTAAATGATTTCAAGAAAAAGGGGGATATTTCTCTCAAATAGTTTTGATGATTATTTTCATCTATGTCAACATCCTTAATTATTATTGATTGAGGTTAATGTGATACAATACAATCTTCCATATTGTATCAAATGAGTTATGTTTGACTGTGGATGTGCTATTTTTATACCATTCATGGTTTGTAGTTAAAGTATTGACATTTCGTATGCTAGTTTTAATACGAATGTTTATGTTATGTTTAAACATATTCATATGAGGAATGCATTGGACTTAATAAGTGATGGGTGGAGCCCGCTATAGCTCCTCGATGCATCGGTAGGTCTCATGAGACAAACTAGTGTCTTGGCACAAGGCCTTGGCAAAATATTATTTGTAGTCTTGGCACGAGGACTTGGATATGTGGTTATGATAGTCTGGCATTATGCATTCCATCATTATGAAAGTGGTTATTGATATTGCATGTGATCATTCAACTAGTAGAATATCCATGTGAGTAAGTAAATGGCATTAATTTATTTTATCTTTTCCATTTTATGTTGAAGTTCAAGTTTAAAAGGCTTTCGTTTTAGTTAAAAACTGCCTTAAGTATTTATGCTTATCTATGAAAGCTTATGCTATAATGTTATCCTTACTGAGCATCTGAGCTCACCCCTTTCAATGTTTTATTTCTCCCAGGATTATGAAGAAGTAATTTATGAATGACCTATAGGGATAGTATTAGGGGATATGAAGACAAGATGTTTTTGTAGTTTTTTTTACCTTATGATGTAATATAAGACTTATGAATACATCTAGTGTTTCCAAGACTACTAAACTAATCGGTCTTTCGAGACTTGATCCTTTGTGATCATGCCAATGTTATGTAATAATGCACTGACTCTAGGTATCTAGGGTCGGGGAGTTACAGAATTCACTCCCCATCATGGGCCTTCTGGGTCACACAGAAGATGCTTCTTACTAATCCATAGTATCTTATCCACAAAAGGCTACTTGTCAGCGGTATTTAGGTCTTAATCAACCATAGGGTTTCCATACATAGCACGCTTGATCTTGGGTACCACTCCCCAATCCATTCATAGAATTCCAAAATCAATTAAATCCTCCATATATTATTCCAAAATATTTTCCTCATCATGAGGTTTCAACACCGCAAACATCTCATCAATCGGATGCTCGGTTCAAAATATATTGGTGTTTTTTCAAAAAGAGGTCGGTTGGGTCTCGGTCCGGTCCGACCCAGGAGGCCGACCCAACCCAGCCCAGTCTAGGGTCCAACGACCCGACCTGGGTTCTCCGGACTGACCCGTACCTGACTCAGCCTGGGTCTGGCCCATTGGGTCGTGGGTCCGTCCCGACCCGATGGGGAGGGTCCAACCCGACGGGGTGGATCCATCCTGACCTAATGGGTAGGGTCCGGCCCACTGGGGTGGCCCACACCCTAATTGGTCTACCTAGTCAGGATGTGGTTGGAAGACATGTTCGGCTCCCCATCGCCCTGCAGGTTGTCCTCAGAGCCACCTCTCTGACGTGGTCAAGCAACCGTGGCTTCTGCTACGCGGCCGGCCAACCCGGCTAGCTGGATGTCCCGCATGCGGTCAAAGACCACATGCCTCTGAGATCTTTGGCCCATGTATGTGGTCTGCTCCATTGATGCAGCTTAGGGGTTGCGTCTCTGCCACCATCCTCCGACCCAGCTGGCGGCTCCTCCCGGCACACCGGCGGGCTCTTCCGCGGACCACCAGGTTTGCATCGGTTCTCCGTTCTTCACACCGACTGTGCCTCTAGCCTTCGTAGGGTATCACCTTCCCTTTTAAGGCCTTGAATCTTAATTTCTTCCACTTTCAAAATTCTCGACCATGAAGAAAGAATAAGTGGAGGGGCTAGGGCCTTGTTCGTGTCGGCTCGTGCCCTCCACTTTAGAGTTTTAAAATAGGGGAAGGTTAGGGGATGATGTTATACCAATAATAATTCATGCCTGAATAGAAATACCAAGAAACATCAACCTCCCATAAGAATAGATGATCTATGGATCAACATGTTCATGGGTTGATCCATGCTCGTCATTTAGAATGAAGAATGGGGAAAACATAAAACAAATAAACCCCAGCCTCGATCTACGTTCTTCGTTGAAGCGCTCCTCCCTCTAGGATTCAAACTCTTTCGGCATTCGTCTCTTCTTGGTCATGTTCTTCTTAATGCATCAACGTTTCTAGTGATCCTGCCATCATTTGTCATTCGTCATTGAAGGGGTTCCTTATTGTAGGTTTTTCATAGAATCCCCAATGTTTAATTCTCAACTCTCCAACACATTAGCTTAATAAAAGGAAACACGTCATAGCATTTCTGTTACACTACGACGTTGTGTCGTTATACTATTTTATTTATGAAATAGTGTGTTTGTTATGCTTCAAAAAAAACGAGCCATTAAATATATTCCTTTAATGCGCCTCGTCGCCACACCGCAGCATCGTTTTCCTCCACTCAACAGTGAGAAAAAATTAAAATAACTTTTTAAGTTATTTTATTATTTTCCAAAAAATCTGAAAATTAACTTTTTCGTCTGGCCCTTACCGGTTGAAGTTAATTCCGTTCTAGGCTAATCCCGGAATTTCGAGTTCAATGGTGCCCTTGTATTTTATATCCAAGCACTGGTTTAAAATTTAGAAAAAACCTCTCGAATGTTTACTTAAACAAACTTAAATAAAGTTCAAAATTATGTTACAGGCTCACTGGGACTCAGAATCATGTGTTTTCAAATCGTGTGGTCTCGAAATAATTCCATAAAATTTTAAAAAAAATATACAAAAATTCTGGGATATTACATTCTCTACACCTTAGGGATTTACATCCTCAAAATCCAAAACAAGGGCTAATCAAACAAATAGGGGTACTAAGAACGAATCTGGGCCTCCCACTCCCATGTACTCTTCTAAAGATTCATGTGCCGCCACCCAACATGCACTAGAAAAATAAACCATCCAAGAAGGACCCTCTCTTATCGATCCTCTATCTCCACTAGGAATTCTATAAACGTTTCCCCATCGTCAATGTCCAGATCACCACAGTCGATGACGTGTGATGGTTCATGAACGTACCTCCTCAACTGCAACACATGAAAAACATTGTGCACCCGGTGAATCTGTGGGGGAAGATCTAGGTGGTACGCCACCTCGCCAACTCTTATAAGAATCTGGAATGGTGTGATGAACCTCGGAGATAACTTTCCACCCCAGCCAAATCTCTGTAAACCCCATCAGGGTGAGACTTGAAGGAACACATATTCTCCCTCCTTGAACTCCAAGGGTCTTAATATCCTATCAGCATATGATTTCCGCCTGCTCTGTGCAGTCCTCATCTGCTCCTAGATGATCTGTACCTTCTCAGTGGTAGCACGTACCAACTCTGGACCCATGAGTGCTGACTCCCCTGGGTCTGTCTAGCATATAGGTGATCAGCATGGCCACCCGTACAATGCCTCAAACAGTGTCATTCCAATGGTGGAGTGATAGATATTTTGTATTAAAACTCCACCAATGGTAAGTGGTCCTCCAAACTGTGACCAAAATCAAGGAAACAATCATAAAGCAAGTCCTCCAAGGTCTGTATAGTCTGCTCCGTCTGACCATCTGTCTTGGGGTGAAAGGCTGTGCTCAAGCGTAGTTGAGTCCTGAACGCCTCCTGCAACATCTTCCACAACTGGGATGTAAATTGTGCATCATGGTCTGATACAATTGTCAAAGTAAACCTATTAATCCATACTATCTCCTAGATGTAGAGTCTCCCCAAGCCCTCTACCGATCCTTACTCCTAGATGGGTAAAAAGTGAGCTGACTTGGTGAGTTGGTCAACGATCACCCAGATAGAATCATAGCCCCTGGACGTGCGTGGTAACCCCATCACTAAGTCCATGGAGATACCATCCCACTTCCATTGCGGTACCTCAAGTGGTTATGCCAAGTCTTTTGGGGCCTGATTCTCAACCTTCACTTACTGACAAGTGAGGGATCGAGAGACAAACTCTACCACTATTTTCTTTATCCCCATCCACCAGTACTGACATCAAAGGTCTTGGTATATCTTCACCACACTAGGATATACCTCCAAAGGGTATGTATGGAACTCCCTCAACACATTCTCACATAACGACACTGATACTATGGTGCGTCCTCTGAAAAGGATGACGTGATTTCCACCTATCGAAAATCCATCAGGATCTTGTCCTGAGGATAACTGAACATGTCAGGCCTCACAGTAAACATCCACAAGTTGTGCCTCCCTAACTTTTTTTAAGAGTGAGAGAGTGATAGTCATTGACTGAAGTTAAGCTGCACCATCATCATCCACGAAGGATATCTGCATCGCGGCTAGCTTCTTTATCACCTCACTCTGCATCTGTAAACTAGACCTCCTGTTGAGCGCGTCTTCCAACATGTTCTCATTACCAAGAGTATAGACTATCTTAAATTCATAGCCCTAGAGGAACTCCATCCATCTCCTTTTTCTCATGTTCAGGTCCTTCTATGAGAAGATATACCTGAGACTCTTGTGGTCGGAGTAGAAGGTAAACTGTTCACCCTTCAAGTAGTGTCGCCACATATTCAAGTAAATGACCACTGCTTCTAATTCCAGATCACAAGTCACATAGTTCGTCTCATGCTTTCACAACTACCATGAGTCGTAGGTGATCACTTCTTGATCCTGCATAAGGACTCAACCCAGTTCAGTCCCTGATACGTCGTAGAAAACTACATACCCAATTCTCTCTTCCAGTAGTCTCAAGATGGGGGCACTCGTCAGTCTCCGCCTCACCTCCTGGAAACTCTACTGGCACTTCTCCATCCACACAAAGGGTTTTCCCTTATACTTCAAGGATGATAAAGGTGATTCTACTCTAGAAAATTTGGGCACAAACTTTTGGTAGTATCTGGCCAATCCCAAGAAACTTTGCACCTCAGTCACACTCCTAGGTGGATCACAAGAAAGAACTACCTCTATCTTCACTAGATCTACTATAACTCTAGCCTCCAAGATGACATGTCTCAGAAAGTATACCTCTCGAATCCAAAACTGGCACTTCGAGAGCTTACTATAAAGATGGTTCTCTCGGAGTGTATACAGGACTATCTGTAGGTGTGTAGCATGCTCCTCCTATGACACCAAGTACACCAAGATGTCATCAATGAAGACCACCATGAAACGATCAAGTTAAGAATGGAATATCATGTTCATGAGTCCCATGAACACTGTTGGGTCATTGGTCACACCGAAGGGCATCACCAAGAACTCATAGTGGCCAAACCAGAATCTAAAGGTTATCTTTGGTACGTCCTCATCCCATACCCAAAGCTGATGATATCTCAATATGAGGTCTATCTTTGACAACCATGTCACTCCCTTCAGCTGATTGAAGAGGTCATTAATCCTCAGTAGTGGATACTTGTTCTTCACGATCACCTGGTTTAGATGCTGGAAGTTCACGCATAGCCTCAAACTCCTGTCTGCCTTCTTGGAAAACAATATTGGGGCTGCCCATGGTGAAACATTGGGTCTCACAAAGCCCTTATCCTATAAGTACTCCAGATGTACCCTCAATTCATGTAGCTCCGCAAGAGCCATCTGATATTCCGGTGTGAATATCAGTGTCGTATCGGGGTACAGGTTGATGCTGAAGTCTAACTCCCTATGAGGAGGTAGTCCTAGAACATTATTAGTAAAGAAATACTCATAATCATCCACTACTATAAGAAATCTCGGACTCCTCTTATCCACCGCACCGAGGGTGAGGCTAGCCAGCTGGTGAGTGATCAGCTGCACTCTTCTCCGAAAAATTCCATCATATGCTGAAAAGGTTCCATTCTCTCTGATGAAGGAAAAACTAGTCACATCCTCACAGACACACCGCACTTTGTTCCTAAAATAGCCAATATAAGCATGGAATGTGGATAACCAGTCCATACCCAAGATGACGTCGTAAGGCCTCGACACCGCTACTAGGAGATCCCATCTGAATCTCTCGCCTCCTAGAGTAATCTCACACTGCCAATACCAGTATGTAATCATTTAATCCCCTCCATTGGGAGTCTCTAATCATAAAGATAGATCCAACGAATCCACTGGAATCTCCGATCCTTGAACGAGGTCCATGACAAGGAAAGAGTGACTAGAACTTGTGTCTATAAAAACTGAAAATAAGGTCGAGAATACATAGATCTAACCTCTAATAATCTCTAGAGAACTGTGGTAATAGGCCTCCATTGCCTGAAGATGGCCTCATCCCTGTCCGCTAGCTCCCTAAGCCCATGGTGGACCACCTGGGGGTGGCGGTGGTAGCACCTCAAACCGTCGTCCACCTCCTACCGCTCAGCCTACTCCCCTTCCACGTTTTCTACCCTATGTACCTCCTCGCTCGAACCTATTCCTCTTCCTTGGTGGTCCCTCAACCATTTTTTTATCGTCTATGCAGCGGGTCAGGCAGTCACGATCCATGTGTCCATACCCACCGCACGTGAAGCACAGCCTGGTTCCCTGTAGACTCCCTCTACTCTGGGAGCCTAGTACTACCGACTCTAAGTCCTGGGGCCATCCCCTGATAGACCTGGCCCACTTGGGCCCCTGTGTCTGTTGTCTTCTACTCACCACTAAAGATTCGTCTTCTTGATGTCTGCTGGTGTCTCCGTGTAACGACCCGAATTTGGATCCACTCAACTGGTACCCCATACCCGGTTCGCCACATGACCTCAAGTGCATTTCCCCAAATTCCAGAGGCTGCCGAATAGCAGCGAGGGCCTTGGTGAATCATTGAAGAAACTATGCCCTCATTTGGTAAGGTATACAAGAGAAAGGAAATAACAGTCAATAGCAGAAGAAATAAACAACATACAACAACTGAAACTAAACAACGGAAGCAATGAATACATAATAATGGTGATAATGATGCAGCAGGTACAAGTATATAAGGAAAGCATCAAACACAAAAATGTGCTGAAATACAACTGAGAATCAAAGTACTAAAAGTAAACAGCGACTCCAGTAGCATCGCAAGCCTAAGCTTGGTCTTATGCTCTCCAGCTCCAACCAGCAATCATGTACCTGAAGTAGAAGGGGCACAATATCTATCCACACCTGCAACCATATAACCTATTTGGGCTGAAAATCAGTACCCAAAAAGGGATTGAGACTAATCCCAGTAGGCAACCACCACAAGATCTGTGCCCTACTATTAGTGAGCAATATAGAAAAGTAAAGGAAATAAATGCAGCAGAGAAACAAGATCACACTAAAGTAAAAAATCCTACCAATCTCCATTTACATTTATTTATTAATTTAATTAAATCATTTAATTATCATCCAAGGAATCTTGCAAACAACTCTATATTCCCAAGGCATAGCAAGTAACACAACAGGTATCTCAGCAGACTACCTAAACACAAGAAGTACAAAACCCAAGCTTGTTCTTTGGCTTGGTGGACTCATCACAACCAACCAAAAAATATTCACACTGACTCTCGGGGTGGCTCACATTGTCAGACCCCTCTATTCAAGTAATCATACAAAGGCACAGACACTCTGGGAAGCTCTCACCGTTAATTCCCTTGCGGTCTTGCAACGATAGCTATAGACTCTCTGAGGAAGCACTTACGTCTAATTCCCCCTGTAGTCTCGATACGTAAATAAGGAAAATCTGAGGAAGCACAAAGTTTAATTCTTGTAGGCCCTTTGAATGATACTAAATTATAACTGACTCTCTAGGGAATCCCTTAATCATCAATTCCCTCTTTAGTCTACCGCACCAGGTTCACACGGCCCTGAGCAGTCCAGTCGTGCATAATCGACTGTCAAAAACCCTAAGTAAGTTCAAAAACTACTTTCATAATATCTAAAAAGTATCAAAATCATATAAATAATAGGTAATACATTCAATCAATTATATCAAGGTAGGAAAACAATGCAACAAGGTCTGCCTCACAGGCAACCAAAGCCAAACGGCGATAAACAGCCAAAACAATGGAAACACCCATGGGGTGATCCTCAAACATGTTAACAAGAAATAATTGTTCATTTAATATTCACAAGAATACAAGTAGTCTAAGGTAGATAATAATTTAGGATCAAAAACCAAACTTGAGATACCTGATACATGGGTATCCTGCACTTTTGCACAAAAACTCAAAGACATTCAATGTAAGGAAACAAACCACCTACCTCGATCCTAGGAGATCGATATACTTGAACCTCGGCCTGTGAATTGCCCTAGAATAGAGTAGATCTAAAAAAATGTCTAAAACATTCAACCTCAGATAACTCTTATAAAAGAAAGAATCAGGAAATGTGGCCAAAAAAGAACCAAGAACTCACCACTGTGATTCTATTGCAACTGATGCTGTTTGATTCGGATAACCGGTGATGGATCGGTGGTTCGGAGAAGATTTGTGGTCGTATCCTCGCTCTCAGTCTAAGAAGATGGAGAAGAAGGTGTTTTGGGTTTAAGACACGACCCTGGTCCATTTAACTAAAAAAAGAAAGTACATGGCATGTACTTTCAGAGTACACGGCGTGTACTAGGCTTTTCGTACTCCGCATTAAGAGGCCTCCACCTCACCCCTACATGGCCTTGTGTGTGGCCATGACACAGCTAGAACACGGCCTCGAGTGGCATCAAAGTACACGGCATGTACTTATAAATTACATGGTGTGTACTTAGAAAATTTCCATATTCTCCTCTTTTTCCCAAAAACGACCAGAAAAGGAAAAACATACCTGAAAAGAAGATCCGGGTTCTTAAAAACTTTCCCCCTTAAAGAAATTCATCCCCGAATTTCCCTAAAAAGGTGGCGAAGAAGAAACCTCGAACAAGTCTGGCCACTATGATCACATATCAGTCTCCCTCTCCCAAGTCTCGTCATGTACACGGTCGTGCTACCATAGCACCCGTACCAGAGGAACAGACCATCCACGAAGTACCTTTTCACTACGATCAAAAATCCTGATAGGATGCTCCTTGAATGATGCATCCTGCTCCAGCTCAACCTCCTTGGGTTGAAAAACATGAGAAGGGTATGAGAAATAGCGTCAAAGCTGAGAAACATGGAAGACTTCGTGCATAGCCTGGTACCTATGTGGTAACTGCAGCCTGTAAGCAACTAGCCCGACTCTCTCCAGAATCTCAAACGGCCTGACGTATCTCAATGAAAACTTACCCTGTCTCTTGATCCTCTTGTGTCCTAACCTCAGGGTAACACATAGGAAAACCTAATATCCGACCTTGAAATCCAAAGGTCGTCTCTGCTGATCAGCATAAGATTTCTGCCGAGACTGTGCATTAGTCATCCTTCTCCAAATCAACTCCACCTATTTTGTGGTCTCCTAAACAAGATGAGTTCCCAGTATAGTTGCCTCTCCTGCCTCCAGCCAACACAAGGGTGATCGGAATGGCCTACCGTAAAAATCCTCGTAAGGTTCCATCTAAATCATTTCTTGAAAACTATCATTGTAGGAAAAATCCACTAGAGGTATATGTCTCTCCCAATAACCTCCAAAATCAAAAACGCATGCTTGTAGCATGTCCTCTAGCACCTGAATCATGCGCTCTAACTGGACATCTGTCTGGGGATGGTAAGTTGTACTCAGAAGTACCTATGTACCCAAATCCCTCTGTAGCCCTTTCCAGAAATGCGACATGAAGCGGGCGTCCCTATCTGAAATGATAGTACTCGGAACCCCATGCAAGCGTACAATCTCACGAATGTAAAACCATCCAAGATCATCAACACTGAAAGTCTCCTTAATCGGCAGGAAGTGAGCAACCTTCGTGAGCCTATCAATGAACACCTATACCACATCATTCCCTTGAGATGATCTCGGTAACCCTGTCACAAAATCCATCGCGACATCATTCCACTTCCAATCGGGAATGGGTAGCTACTGTAAAATCCCTACTGGTCGCTGGTGCTCCACGTTCACCTGCTGATAGGTGGAACACCTCATGATAAAAACAGCAACATTTCTCTTCATACTTGACCACCAATACTGGCGGTGTATATCATGATACATCTTGGTGATGCCAGGATGAACTGCCCAAACTGAGGAATGAAAGTTTCACATCAGCTCCTCGCGTATATCTGCTGGCACCCATACGTGTCCCTAGAAATACAAGATCTCACCCTCGCCTACGGTTCATCCAGGGAGAGGGTCCTATCCTGAAACGCTTTCCCATAGGACTAGGCCTTCAGAATCTGACAGTTGCCTCATTCGAACTCGGTCAAGAAGGGTAGAGGTAACAGCTATAAAAGAAAGAAAAGTCTGACTCTGTCTGTCGTGCACCTTCAAATGCATTTCAGAGCATAGATCCATAAGCTACCACTCGTTGTTGGCCTCCTAAACTACTTGTACCTATGTCCTCATTCTCAGTGCATCTGCCACAGCGTTGCCTTTCCCAGGCGTATAAGCAATCTTGAAATCGAAAGACTGTAGGTACTCAACCCACCTCCACTATCACATATTCAAGTCACGCTGAGTGAAGATGTACTTGAGGCTCTTGTGGTCAGTATATACCACAAAATGATCTCTCAGAAGATAATGTCTCCAACAATGCAAAGCATGAACAACAGCAGCCAAATCCAGGTCATGCATAGGATAGTTCTTCTCATGTGGCCTCAACCTCCAAGATCCATATGCAATGACACGATCCTCCTGCATAAGCACTGCTCTAAGCCTGATGCTAGATGCATCACAGAAAACTGTATAACTCTTTCTCGACTCCAATAAAACTAGAATCGAAACTGAAGTCAATATACCCTTCAGCTCCTGGAAGGCTAAATCGCAGGCTTCTGACCAAACATACTTCACCCCCTTCTTAGTCAAGCTCGTCAACGGTGCTGTTAAGCATGAGAAGTCCTGTATAAACCGCCTGTAGTAAGAATCCAGCCCTAAGAAACTTCTTACCTTGAAGACATTCTTCGGCTGGTCCCAGGTAACTACTTCTCTCACCTTCTCTGGGTCCACTGATACTCCTGTCTCTAAGATGACATGACTCAGGAAGTGAATCTCATCCATCCAAAAGTGGAACTTTGAGAGCTTAACATACAATTGATGCTCCCTCAATGTAATCAAAACAATCTCAAGATGGGTAGCATGGTTATGTCGTGTAACACCCTGAGCTTCCACGATACGCTTCTCTTTCAATAATGTAATAGCTTGCATTGTACGCAAGTTCGAGATTCTAACACACCGCGACCAATCAAAATAGCCATTATGAATAGTAATACCTACTTTTTGAAATTTTATAAATTTTATCTTTCCAAATGGACTTCGTTTTTGTATTTAGAATATCGAAATTATCCTAAGTTGAATTTTTTGTAATTTTCTGAGAACTTCCAATTTTTTATGAATAGTGAAAAATACTTAAAAACAACTTTTTTAATAAAAATAATTTATAGTGATAAATTATACTATTGAGTGGTTTTAAAATATAATTAGAATATATTTTTACAATTTTATCCAATGGTGGTCATTATAATTAATTTCACTTTGAAATTGGACAAAAATAATTGTCAATCTTTTGATATAAATTGTTTCTTAAAAACACGCTATTTGTTGTGACATCGGGAATTAGTTATAAAATTAATTAATACAAATTATATGTTTGGAATTTTTTAAAATAGACATCATTTTTGAATTCGGAATATCAATTATAGCTTAGGGTGAAATTTTGGCATTGTTCTGAAAAACTTCAATTTTTGATGAATAGTGAAACCACTAAGTGGTAGTTAAAAAACTGATTTTTGGTTTGAATGAAACATTACCACTTCTATGATTTGATTTTCAAAAATCTGACATACATGGTTGTCATTAGGAATTAAAATGTGGTTCAACAGGATTAAAATAATTTTTTGGTGAATAGTAACTTTTAAGTTTAATTAATCATGATTAAAGGTAATTAGTGAAATTTAAGGTAAAGATAATGTTATAATAATATGAAATGACCTTGACACATGTCCTACCCCTATTGTATGAGTCATGGCTGACCAGGAAAATCCATGGGTCAACTTGGGGACCCCATGGAGCCACTTTGGTAGGAAAATGACATTAAAAACTTTTTATTTAATGTTAAAATAAAAATGTCACAAACATGAGTTGTTTTACTAAAACAATTTTTAAATGGGGTTATACAAGTCATATTTTTTACTATAAATATTAATTAGAAATCTAAAAATATTTCCTACATCATGGTATTTTTTTTATAATTTTTAGACATTAAATAAATTGAATTATGTATGACACCATGATGATGCAGCGATTACCTCATTAATTAACGATTTAAATAAAATGAAAAGAAAATGTAAAATCTAAGGCTTAGACTTGTCAAAAACCTATTGGGTGAGAATATTTAGAACCCTTATCACCTTAGCCTCTAAATATATCATTTTGGGACCTTTATAATCCTAAAATAATTTCATAAAAAGTAACATTTCAATCATTCCAAGAGTGCCCCTCCTCTCCTCTTATAAAAGGCCCCCACCACTACCACATTATTCAAACCTTCCAAGCCATTTGGCTTGGCCAACATCTGCCCAAATACTCTCCCAACTTCCCTCTCTTACTCCTATAATCCTCACTTTGGGCAGAAGTTTTCCCAAGGAAGCCTTTGGCTCAAATCAAAAAGAGTTACCTGATTTTAAAGTAATGTCTTCTCTAATGTTGTTTTGTTTTATTTTGCTTCTCCAACCCCCTAAACTCTTTTTATTCTTTTATTTTGTAACAACAACAGTATATTAAATATACTAGGATGTTTTTATGAGAAGTATTTTATTTACACTTACACACACCTACATCTAATGGTTAAAGAACATATTGTTTCTATGGATGGAAAATTTCTGCCTCACGAAACGATGATTGTTCAACACTCATATAACACCTTCAAAGGTGGCCATTAATATTTAACTATATTTATATATGATATATAATATGTTTATTTTTTCCTTAATCTTTTGTATTTTTCATTTATGGAATACCTTTATGGTTTCCATTATGGGAAAATGTGATATTTTCATTTTAGGAAGTGAGGACTACCGCCCCCTCAAAGTGATTTGAATCATTAATGCCATATGTGGGATGTATAAAGGATGGATTAAATGGTATTATACATTATATTATATTGTAATTATATTATACCTTTATATAATTATAACTTCATTCCATTAAATACGAAATATAAATGAAAGTAGCGTTCATGCGTACGTACGGCTTACCGTCTCCATGAACGGTGCATTTCATTTCTTACCTCTAAATGTTATGTAATATTATAAATGAATGTATATAATGGATATATATGATTTATATGATATCTACATCATGAATATAATTATGGATATAATGGATATTTTACCACATGAACAAAGTGTAATTATAAGAAGTTTATTTTTGACTCAAGTACCTAAGATCGAAAAAACGACCGTTATTAACTTAAATAATTAAATAATGTTAATAACATGGTAATAAGTGATATAAAAGGAATAATGAACTTGAAAAAGGTTCTTAAGCAGTTAGATATTAACTCTAGTTTATTATTCAGTAGGTTAAAGAGCGGTGGAGTCAAGTCGGACACGAGGTAAGGGAACTTCTTAACCCAACTTCCATTCTTTGGGTTAATATCTTACTTTCAAATTATGTAATGATATTATTATGTCCTATCTTGTATTTGTACTTTATTTATGTGTACTTATAGTGAATACACATAATAGATCTATTTTATTTAAAAAATGATCTTTTTAAGGGACTTTGTCTCAATCTCCTTTCATTGAGGCATATTTGGTTTTATACACAACTTTCTTTTATACGGTGTATAAACCCCTTTGACTTTTACTTTTATTCAAAAGGAATATTTTTATATGAAGTTTTTTACTAAACGACAAAAGGGAATGTTTTTTTTGTTGTACGTATGCGGCGACAACGACTTCTCTGCCGCTGTGACCATTATTTGAGTTTCGGATTCCTCTACAAGCCATAACTTTTTTTAAATGAAAAATAATTACAAAGTTTTAATTTTCTTTTATTTTGGTATTGAAAATGGTTTTGAAAGTGTTTTTTTATTATATCAATGTGTTGTATTGATATATTTTGATTGAAATGTGGAAATGTTATGATTCCTTTATGCATGTTTTATGTGAAACGATTATGTTATGGTTTATGATATGTTTAAACCTGTTCACATGAGGAATGAATTGGACTTAATAAGTGACGGATGGAGCCCGCTATAGCTCCTCGATGTATCGATAGGTCTCATGAGACAAACTAGTTTCTTGGAACGAGGCCTTGACAAAATCTTATTCGTAGTCTTGGCACGAGGCCTTGGCTACGTGGTTATGATAGTCTGGCATTATGCATTCCATCATTATGAAAGTGGTTATTGATATTGCATGTGATTATTCAACTAGTAGAATACCCATGTGAGTAAGTAAATGGCATTATTTAATTTTATTTTTTTCATATTATGCTGAATTTCAAGTTTAAAAAGGCTTTTGTTTTAGTTATACATTGCCTTAAATGTTAATGTTTATTTATGAAAGCTTCCACAATATTGTTATCCTTACTGAGCATCTGAGCTCACCCCTTTCAATGTTTTAATATTTTCCAGGATGTGAAGAAGTATTTTATGAATGACCTGTAGGGATAGTCAGAAGAGGATATGAGTGTGGACTATGGAGACTTTGTTATTTTAGTTTTTCACTTTATGATGTAATGTAACATTTATGAATGTATCGAGTATTTCCAAGGATACTAAACTAATCGGTCTTTCGAGACTTGATCTTTTGTGATAATGCCAATGTTACGAAGTAATGCACCGACTCTGGGTAACTGGGTTCAGGGCATTACATGTCGAGTGTGAGATTACACCAAGATATCTTCCACAAAAACAACCGTGAAAGAATCTAAGTAAGGATGGAAAACTCTGTTCATCAGCGCCATGAAAAATGCTAGTGCGTTCGTGAGACCGAACGACATAACGAAATACTCATATAGACCATACCTGTTCTGGAAGGCTGTAAGAGGTATATCAGATGGCCTGACATGCAACTGATGATAGTCGGATCTCAAGTCGATCTTCGAGAACACTCTGGCTCCTTGAATCTGATCAAAGAGATAATCTATCTGTGGAAATGGATATCGGTTCTTGACCATCAATTGGTTCATCTTCCGATAATCCACACAAAGCCTAAGGGTGTTGTATACCTTCTTTGCAAACAGGACAGGCGAACCCCAAGGAAAATTACTAGGTAGGATGAAACCATTTTCCTGCAACTCCACCAACTGTCTCTTGAGCTCCAGCAACTCAGGTGTAGCCATCCTATAAGGAGGAATGGACACCGGTACCGCCCATGGTACAAGCTCAATAGAAAATTCTACCTCATGCTCCGGAGGCAAACTTGAAAAGTCCTCTGGAAAGACATCCCTGAAACAATCCACCACTGAAGGAAAGTCTATCTATGAAGTCCCCTGGTCATCCAGATACAGACTGGCAATCTGAGTTGTAACTCCGCCTAGCCCACGATGCTCTGGTCTTTCTCTACTTTCCTGGACATCCCACTCGCCCTTATGAAGAAAAGATATGCCCTCTGGTGATGTGAAACTCACCCTATGGTGATAAAAGTCGACGACTGCCCGGAAGAGAACGAGCCAGTCTATTCCAAGAATTACATCATAGCCTGTCATCTCTAGTACATAGAGGTCCCATAGAAAGTTATACCCAACCACCTCTAGAGGGAACTCCTTGCATAGATGTACACTAGCTGTTCTAGTCCCCAATGGTGTGTCTAGTGTCAACATGTCCTCGGAAGTATAAACAGTAAGTCTAAGGCTTTACAAAGTATGCACAAAAATAAAGATATGAGAAGATCCTGTATCGAAAAGTGCATAGGATAAAACTGAGGCTAATAAAATCGTACCTCAAACTGTAGAAGGTCCAGGATCCTACTCCTGATGAATCTGCTCTACCGCAAAAGTCTGGCATGCACTGCGGCCTTGAGTAGCAGCCTGAGATCCCTGAGCTGACCCTCCCTGATCCTGAACACTACATCCACGGCCTCTACCCTGGCCTGAATGACCTGAAGAACTCTAGCCCCATCCTGTTGCAGAACAGGTAATCCTTCTCCTGTACGCGGAGTCAAAATCGATCCTTCTTCACTAGCCACTGGCAGGAGAACCCTGCAGAAACGTTGCAGATGACCCATTTTTCTGCAATATTGGCACTCCACTGGGTCTCTCAGGCACTGAGGCTTCCTTTGTTCACTTTTTTCACACTGATAGCACACCACTTGGTTTCCAGAAGGAATATTTTGTCTACTAGAAGGAATTCCTCGCTTCCTCGGGTCACCTCGTGTAAACTCTCGGAGGTGCTTCCTACTATCTATCTGAAATGAATCAGCCCTGGATGTTGAACCACCCTAGTCTACAGCTCCAGTCTCCCTCAGATTTTTCTCTGTGATAAGTTTCTGGTTGACTATCAGAGTAATAGAAGTCAAATAAAAGACATCCACCTGCGATCTGATGTCTGGTCTGAGGCCTTCCTCAAACTTCCTCGCTAAAAATATATCGGCATTCCCCAAAATGGGAGTGAAACACTGTAACTCTATGAAGAAATAGGAATACTCCATAACTATGAGAGTACCCTACTGTAGGTTCATGAACTCTCTGGATCTGTCATCCCTCAGCATCACCGGGTAGAAGTAGTCATAGAACGTATGTTGAAACTCGTCCCAAGCCATAACCTGTTGGTGCCCTGCCTTCAAAACCACATCCCAACATCTCTTGGAGGAGTCTTGTAGAATATAAGTTGCAAGCTTCACTCTCCTCTCTGGAGGCGTCTCCAGATGCTCGAAGATGGATAGCATGTCTTCTATCCATGACCCTGCAACCTGCAGTCCTCCATCCCCTGTGAGTGTGGGAGGATGCTTCTGCTGAAAAACCTGAGTTATCTCTACCATAGATGGGGCAGGATACTAAGCTCCCTGGAAGGTCTACATGAATCTCATGAAACCCTCTCTAAACTGAGCATCGGCACCAGTGTCTGGAATCACTGCAGGTTCCATGTCCGGAACGATAGGCGGAACTACAGGTAGTCCCTGATCTGCCATATCAGGCGTACGGTCGTTGCCTAGTTCATGACGGACAACGGGAGGATGTCTCGGTTCCATAGCTCTGAAAGGTCAAAAGCACACCTCATATTCAGGATTAACCAAGATAGGAAAACTGAAGGCACAAGAAGGAACAGGGAAAAGAATGCATTCAAGTTAAGCAAAACATGACTACATAGCGTGTTCTTTACCTACACGGCATGTTCCCTTAAGTCATTTACATGGGCGTTTACTCCTACCTAAACTAGTCATGTAACACCCCAAATACACAGCGTGTTGTCCCAACACACAGCGTGTACTTGAATCCTCTTCCCTACCCGAGTCCTTCTACACGGTTAAGCCACACGGCCCTCCTAATACAACAGTACATGATGTGTTCAAGGCATACATGGTGTGTACTTAATGAGTTTCACCTGGCCCATGTTGTTAGCGACATGGCTTATTTACCTAGGTCACACTACATGGCGTGTTCTAGAAGGACATAGCTTGTACTAAGAATTCCTAACAGATCGTGTTGGTTAGCTACACGGCCAGCTACATGGCTGACACTACACGACATGTTTCAAGAGAACACGACATGTAAGAGAATGGATGACACCGACCCGTGTTGTTCCTGACACATCCAGGTACCTAAATCAACCTACATGGCATGCTAAACTAGTACACGATGTGTTCCTACAATATTTTTTTTCATAACTCTGTGTCCTTGCTCGCACGGTCATTGACACGGCTATAGACTACATGGCGTGTAACCATAAAGTACACGCCATGTATTCTGGGTTTTTTCAGACAGTAGACTCAGAAACTACTCTGGAGCCCAAAAAACACAGAAAAACAGCGTTAAGGTGCCAAATTCCGATCCGTGAGGGCCCATACTCCCCGCGAATCAAAGCTTGGCATTATAACAATACATATAACAAGTAAACAGGTCAATGGTTCACCAAATTCCAGTCAATAAGGTCCCATAACACCTCTAAGACCAAAGTTTGGTGTCTATGATAAATAATCTCTAGAAAAACAATACCCTATCAACATAGCAGGTATTCTATCACAGCAGCTATCACAACAGTACGCATATTCTATCACAAATTTTATCACAACAGCATGAAATTTCTAATGCAATTTATATGGCATGAAAAAATTCATGACATGTGATTTTCTAACAACTGCCTATATGATGCATGATATGGAATACCCTCATCTTATCGGGTTGCAACAAAATAGAACCACAATCATATAAACCGTAACAGCACAAAACAAGTGCACCACCCAATGGTGAAATCAATTAAACTGTAACATTTGAAAAACTCAAAAATTTCAATATTCGAGATAACCTAGATTTTTCCCTGTACACGGGTTCTAGAAGTCCCAAACACATCTATTTATCATTTAATTATTCCATTTTATCCCTTTCTAATGTCGCTAAATAGTAAGTCAATAGAAAATAAAAGAAAAGGACCCCCTCTGATACCACTTTATAACGACCCGAATCCGGAGCCACTCAACTGGTACCCCGTACCCGATTCACCGCATGACCTCAAGCACATTTCCCCAAATGCCAGAGGCTGCCGACTAGTAGTGAGGTCCTTGGTAAGTCATTGGAGAAACTATTCCCTCATTTGGTAAGGTATACAAGGGAAAGGAAATAACAGTCAATAGTGGAAGCAATAAACAGCATACAATAACTGAAACTAAACAGTATAAGAAATGAATACATAATAATGATGATAATGATGCAGCAGGTACAAGTATCTAAGGAAAGAAACAAACACAACAATGTGCTGAAATACAACTGAGAATCAAAGTACTAAAAGTAAACAGAAACTCCAGCAGCATTGCAAGCCTAAGATCGGTCCTATGTTCTACAGCTTCAACCAGAAATCATGTACCTAAAGTAGAAGGGCCACAATCCCTATCCACACCTGCAACCATATAACCTGTTTGGGCCAAAAATCAGGACCCAAAAAGGGTGTGAGACTAATCCCAGTAGGCAACCACCACAAGATCTATGCCCTACTGTCAATGAGAAATATAGAAAAAGTAAAGGAAATAAATGCAGCAGAGAAACAAGAGCACACTAAAGTAAAAAATATTAACAATCTCCATTTACATTTATTTATTATTTTAATTTAATCATTTAATTATCATCCAAGGAATCTTGCAAATAGTTCTATATTCCCAAGGCATAGCAAGTAACACAATAGGTATCTCAGCAGACTACCTAAACACAAGTAGTATAAAACCCAAGCTTGTTCTTTGGCTTGGTGGACTCGTCACAACCATCCAAAAAATATTCACACTAACTCTCTGGGTGTCTCACACTAGTATACCCCTCTAGTAAAGTAATCATACAAAGGCATAGAAACTCTAGGAATCTCTCACTTTCAATTCCCCTGCGGTCTTGCAACGATATTTATAGACTCTCTAAGGAAGAACTTATATCTAATTCCCCCTGTAGTCTCGATACATAACTAAGGACACTCTGAGGAAGCATAAATTCCAATTATCGTAGGCCATGTGAACGATACTAAATTATAACTGACTCTCTAGGGAAGCTCTTAATCATCAATTCCCTCTTTAGTCTACCGCACCAGGTTCACATGGCCCTGAGCAGTCCAGTCGTGCGTATTAGACTATCAGCATCCCTAAGTAAGTTCAAAAAATACTTGGGTAATAGCTACAAATCATAAAAAGCATATAAATAGTAGAAAATACATGAAATCAATTATATCAAGGTAGGAAAACAATGCAACAAGGTCTGCCTCACAGGAAACCTAATCCAAACAGCGATAAATAGCCCAAACAAGGGAAATACCCATGGGGTGATCCTCAAACATGCTAACAAGCAATCATTATTCATCTAATAGCCATAAGCATACAAGCATTCTAAGGCAGATAATAATGCAGAATCAAAACCCTAACCCGAGATACCCGATACATGGGTATCCGACACTTTTGCACAAAAACTCAAAGACATTCAACGTAAGGCAACAAACCACATACCTTGATCCTAGGAGATTGATATACTTGAACCTCGACCTTTGAATTGGCCTAGAAAGGAGTAGATCTGCAAAAACGTCTAAAACATTCAACCTCAGATAACTCTCATAAGAGAAAGAATCAGGAAACGTGTCCAAAGAAGAACCAAGAACTCACCGTTGCGATTCTATTGAAACTGATAGTGTTTTATTCGGATAACCGGTGAAGGATCGGTGGCTCGGAGAAGATTTGTGGTTGTACCCTCACTCTCGGTCAAAGAAGCTGGAGAAGAAGGTGTTTTGGGGTTAAGACACGACCCCGGTATGTTTAATGAAAAAAAGAAAGTACACGGAGTGTACTTTTAGAGTACATGGCGTGTACTAGGCTTTTCTGTACTCTGCATTAAGAAGCCTTCACCTCACCCCTACATGGTCGTGTGTGTGGCCATGACACGGCCTCGAGCGGCATCAAAGTACACGGCATGTACATATAAAGTACACGGTGTGTACTTAGAAAATATCCAGATTCTCCTCTTTTTCCCAAAAATGACCAGAAAAGGAAAAACATACTTGAAAAGAAGATCCAAGTTCTTACACTTCAGCTATTGGTGTTGGCTCTGTTAGGAATCTTTTTATAATAAGGCCTCGATTCAGCACTCCATCCTGAGTGGGAATGCTGAGAGACATTGTGGATGCCCTGATCTCCCGTATGAGTCCCTTCTCAAAGGTTCAGGACCTCAAGAAAGGGTCTTACATCATGTATGTGGAGTAGAGAAAGAGTTCTGTAAACCTGGAAGAGTACTCATCCACCGACAGGTTGCCCTGCTGTAGGTGAAGCAGCTTCTATATGTGTGTCGAGTGCAAGGTCGTGGGGAAAAATCCTCCCAAAAAAAGTCTATTAAAGTCTATCCAAGTGAGGGTTTCCTTATCATGCATCTGGATGGTCAAGCTCCACCATCTCCCTGTTGATCCCTGTAGAAGGCTCGCGGCTAAGATTGTCATCTAGTAAAGCGTTGTCCTCACTAAGTGGAAGACCCACGTCACTACCTCTATCCATTCCTTAGTGACCTGAGGATCTATCTCTCCCCTGAACTTGGTAGGTCTCTATATCTAGAACTCGTGTAAGGTTTTGAGCCTGCACGTGCCCTTTACCGGTAATGCCAGTAGTAACTGCTGATCAACGGGTGGTGGCAACACCAGTGCACCACCCAGCGGGGCCATCTCTTGGACTGGTCCTTGAACCGATGCCTCTTCTCTAGGCGGATTGTCCACATGATCACGTATCTAAATCCTAGCTGGATATCTGTGTAGAGGCATCTTGAAATAGATAAAGATGTACCACAGTCAGAATATTATATCCGATGAGCTGAATCTTATTCAATAATATCATAAGAATACATTTATGCAACCATTGTTTTCATGTATAGAGTTTAAAAGCATAATTAAAGGTCCTAGTTTATGGATACATTGTTCTCCACACCAACACTGGACACCCTAAATTTGAAAGTCAAACTTGAAACATTTAACATTGTTTCCCCAAAAACAAAACAATAGACTCTAGGTCTTTGAGGTAGAACCAACCACCTTGGATACCACTTTCTCAGTACCCGTCCCCCAAGGCCCATGTTGTGACATACCCCATGCCTGCCTCCCAAAGTCCATGGGTTGGAGAATAGTGTCGAAGGCATCAACCTACAAGTGGGAGGAATTTTCCTGAGTACTTATACGCACACACACCCAACCATGTCTCAAAGATGGAAAAGTAAACAAGCATGCCACTAAAAAACCACTAAATACAAGTATGACTGAAATTCAAATGGTTCAGAATACAAACCCAAAAAAAGACTAACTGAAAAATAGGAAAGTACAAAAGAAACTCTAGATAGCCATCTGTTGAAAACCCCACCTGATGGGTAAGTACAGAGTAGCTGCTGGAAGCCGTAGAAGTATTCCCCGCCTGCCTGGTCTCACTGGGAACCACTGAATCCTGATCCACCAAGTCCTCTATCAAGGCGTCGGTCGTTTGAACTGGATAAAACATGTGCAAGAAAATCTCGTGTAGGGGTGAGTAACAATATACTCAATAGGGACCCCAAAACATAAAGGAAATACTACAAAGTGATCCACAAACAAACCACAAAGCATGATCACCAAGCATGATCATGAAGAAAGATAACTCATGTCAGGTATATTCTAGAGTAGGAAAGTAAGACCATCAGTCATATCGTCGAACACCACGGGATACTGGAGAAATCCTCCTCAATGAGTACAGTGGGCCTGTTAGGTCACACAGAAGTCACTTCCCACTAACCTAGGACTGTCTTGGTACTCATCCCTAATGATTACCATGGGTATGATGGGTCACACAGAAGTCGTTACCCACTGTGGGCATGTCAGGTCACACAGAACATGCTTCCCACCTATGGAAATACTGAGGTACTTCTTCTATCGAGTATCGTGGGTCTGTCAGGTCACACATAAGTTGTTTCCACCTCTGACCATACTAAGGTACTCCTCCTATTGAGTATCATGGTTCTTTTGGATCACACAGAAGCCTATACCCACCATGGGACTGCTAGGTCACACAGAAGATGCTTCCCACTGGGCCATAGTATCTGATCCACATAGGGTCGCTCGTCATCGGTCTTTAGGTCTCATCCAACCATAGGGTTTTCACACATAGCATGCTTGATCTTGGGAGAACCGCTCCCCAATCCATTCATCGAATTACAACTTCCATGAAATCCTCCATATATTATTTCAAAAGATCCACCTCATTGCGAGGGTTTCAACTCCGCAAACATCTTGTCAATTAAACGCCTAGTTTGAAAGATATTGGTGTTTTTTCCAAAAAGGGGCCAATTGGGTCCGGGTCTGGTCCGACCCGGGTAGACTGACCTGAACCAACCCGACCTGGGGTCCACCGACCTGACCCGAGGTCCATTGACCCGACCCAGGACCATCGACCCGACCTGGATCCATCGATCTAACCCGGACCCAACTTGATCTGGGTCCGACCCGACCTGATGGGGAGGGTTTGGCTTGATAGGGCGGGTCCGGCTCGCTTGGGTGGGTCTGGCTCATGCCCTACCTAGTCCACCTGGATGAGACATGGCTAGAAGCTATGTCTAGATTCCCATCACCATGCAGTTCATCTATGGGTACACCTCTCTTCTGCAGTCAATCAACCACAACTGCTTCTACGCAACCGGCCGGATGTTCCACACATGGTCGAAGATCGCGTGCCTCCAAGATCTGGGGCTCGCGACTACGGGTCGCTCCACTGATGTGGCTGAGGGGATGTGTCTCTGCCTCTAGTCACCAGCTCCTCTCGGAATGCTGTCATGTCACGCCGCCTCCCACCCGCGACCACTTCCATGGGCCACCACTGGCAGTCGCCGATGGGCCCTTCCGTGGACTACCAGGTTTGCACTGATGGTATGTTCTTTACACTGACTGTGCCTCCGGCCTCCATGGGGTATCGCCTTCCCTGAAAAGGATTTGAATATACCTTGTCTCCCCTTTCAAAAGTCTCAAACATGAATAACACAAAATCGGAGGGGCTCGGGCCTTGTTTGTGTCGGCTCACGCCCTCCATGTTAGAGTTTTAAAACAAGGGGGAGCTTTGGGGATGATGTTCTACCAATAATAATTCATTCCTGAATAGAAATCCCAAGAAAAGTCACCCTCCCACAAGAACGGATGATCTGCGGATCAACTTTTTCATGGGTTGTTCCACGTTCATCATTTAGAATGAATAATGAGGAGAATTTAAAACAAATAAACCCCTAACTTGATTGATGTTCTTCATTGAATCACTCCTCCCTTGAGGATTCAAGCTCTGTTGGCATTCGTCACTTCCCAATCTCATTCTTTGTAAGGCATTGACCTTGCTAGTATTCCTGTCAGTGTTCGTCGTTTTTCATTGAAGGGAGTCCTTGTTATAGGTTCGTCAGAGAATCCTTAAGGTTTAATTCTCAACTCTTCAATGCATTAGCTTAATAAAAGGTAACACGTCATAGCATTTCTATTTTGCTTCAACATTGTGTCATTACACTGTTTCATTTATGAAACAACGTATCTATTATGCTGCACAAAAATGATCCATTAAGGATCTTCCTTTAATGCGCCTCGTCACCACACTGTAGCATTTTTGTCTGCCACTCAACATTGAGGAAAGAAATAAAATAAATTTTTAAGTTATTTTATTATTTTCCAAAAGGTCTAAAAATTAACTTTTCTGTCCGACCCTTACCGGTCAAAGTTAACTCATTTTTAGGTGAATCTCAGCATTTTGAGTTTAACGGTGCCCTTAGATTTTCGATTCGAGTATTGATTCAAAAGTTAGAAAAACCTACTCACACATTTACTTAAAAAAACGTAAAAAAAAATTAAACATTCCGTTCTAGGCTCATCGGGGCTCAGAATCACGTGTCTTCAAAGCGTGTGGTCTCAAAATAATTCAATACAATTTAAAAAAAATTATACGGAAATTCTGGGACATTATAGTGGCTGATTCGATGTCTAAATTAAGAAGATGTCTCCATGCCTTGGAGGAGTTCAAAGGAGAGCTCCCACATGAGGGGGATACTGTGTGCCGCTGTAAAGGAAAAAGGGAGGAAATCCATTTAAATAAGTAAGGATAATTTTTTTCATTTTTACCCTTTTTAAAATGCATATAGTTTGTACATGCAGTTTGGTAAACTATGTTCTAATCGTGCAGTACTAATATCCGACGGACAGGCACCTTGTACAGTCTGGCCGCATGGTTTGAAAAACTGGGTGCCTAACCATGCATAAATACAGGTTAATTGGCACTAAGGATGCGGTCTAGGTGCACAATTTATGAAAATTGTATGTATCTCATGAGGGGAACCCCATTCACACCATAACCAAGACGCATGACCTTCTAGACCCATCACACAGTCTAGACAGATCATGATCCTTAAGAAATGGGGTTGCACGATTGACTCGCGTAGTTAAACTAACCATGCACCAATCGTGCGCCTTGTGTTTCCCTTCCAAAAATCAGAGATTTT
Source organism: Viscum album (assembly GCA_963277665.1). NCBI lineage: Eukaryota > Viridiplantae > Streptophyta > Magnoliopsida > Santalales > Viscaceae > Viscum > Viscum album. The sequence goes on along the minus strand of OY728146.1, from coordinate 1,976,477,296 downwards.
GGATCCCAACACCACTAAAACTCAATCAAACTCCCAAGAAACCTTCCAAGAGTTAGAACTCATCCAAAAAACAACACTCTTAAGTTTTATGACACTCAGATTCATGATCTAAAGCTTTTTTTAAAATATGGAACATCCACTAAATGAGACAAGCTAAAAAATTCTTGGAAATTTCAACCTGATCCAAAACATGGGACATTACAATCTACCAACCTTAGAACTTATCTTCCTTAATAAGCCTTGGGAAATAACATAAAGAAAACCCAACCTATTCATGTCATGAATTATCATTCAAATGATCGAGTTTCATTTCCAAACATCCAAATCGCCTCCAAGAACCATTTTAAACATATGGTACATAAACCATTTAAGCTCGAGATAGTGCTCGTAACCAAGACCAGAATATCTAGACAGATCTTACACTACGGGAAAAATGGGTATTTGCGACGGGGGTATTTACCCGTCGCAAATAAGTAGGCTTTTGCGACGGGATTGTTTTCCCCGTCGCAAAAGAACTGGTGCGCGTTGCGCGCCAAATCGCGGGAAAAATATTTGCGACGGGGGAATATTCCCGTCGCAAATAACCGGTGGCGGTAAAAGGTATTTGCGACGGGAATATTTCCTCGTCGCAAATAGTATGTCGGCAGGTGGTTATTTGCGACGGGACCCGTCGCAAATAACTATTTTACCGTTGACCGTAATAAATGTTGGCTAAGGTATTTGCGACGGGTACCGTCGCAAATAACACTATTTGCGACGGGAATCCCGTCGTAAATGGACCCGTCGCAAATAATCTAACCTATAAATACCCCCATCCGTTTTTTTCAAATCATTCTCAAACTCCATCTTCTTCTTCTCTCAACGTTTTATTTCTAAAGTTCAGTTTTTATCAAGTTTAATTTTTTTCTCCGGAGTTGATACTAAAGTTTTGAAGAACGATCAGAGCAGATCAATTTTCAAATAACCGGCGGCGGTAAAAGGTATTTGCGACGGGAATATTTCCCCGTCGCAAATAGTATGTCGGCAGATGGTTATTTGCGACGGGACCCGTCGCAAATAACTATTTAACCGTTGACCGTAATAAATGTTGGCTAAGGTATTTGCGACGGGTACCGTCGCAAATAACACTATTTGCGACGGGAATCCCGTCGCAAATAATCTAACCTATAAATACCTCCATCCGTTTTTTTCAAATCATTCTCAAACTCCATCTTCTTCTTCTCTCAACGTTTTCTTTCTAAAGTTCAGTTTTTATCAAGTTTAATTTTTTTCTCCGGAGTTGATATTAAAGTTTTGAAGAACGATCAGAGCAGATCAATTTTCAAGGTATTTATGTTCATTTTAATTTAATATTTATTTTTAATTTTTTATTAGTTTCAATTATTCTTAATTAGTTGTAATTTAATTATGTTTACATTGTTTTGTTACTTAATAAATTTAAATTATTAGTATTGTTCATAGTTAATGTTAATTAGGAATAATTAGTAATAATTTTTAATAATTAAGAATAAATATTAATAATTAGTAATAAATAACAATAATTAGGAATAATAACATTATTACATTATTAGTATATTTTATTATTAATATTAAAATAATATAATTTTTTATATATATACAATTTTCTTTTCATCTGTGTGTTTGCTGTCTTCACATGTATTATTTGTATGTGGAGATAGAAAACGCACAGATGAAAGGAGAATTGTATATAAATTAGAAAATTATATTATTTTACTATTAATAATAAAATATACTAATAATGTTATTATTTGTAATTATTGGTAATTATTCCTAATTATTGGTAATTATTCATTTAATTACTAATAATTAGGAACAATTACCAATAATTATCAATAATTAAGAATAATTTGTAATAATTAGTAATAATTACCAATAATTAGTAATAATTACCAATAATTAGTAATAATTACCAATAATTAGTAATAATTACCAATAATTAGTAATAATTAACAATAATTAGTAATAATTACCAATAATTAGTAATAATTACCAATAATTAGTAATACTTACCAATAATTAGTAATACTTACCAATAATTATCAATAATTAGTAATAATTAGTAATAATTACTAATAATTACCACTAATTAGGAATAATTAGGAATAATTACCAATAATTACCAATAATTACCAATAATTACCAATAATTACCAATAATTAGTAATAATTAGTAATAATTAGTAATAATTAGGAATAATTAGTAATAATTAGGAATAATTAGAAAAAATTAGAAATAATTAGGAATAATTAGGAATAATTAGTAGTAATTACCAATAATTACCAATAATTAGTAATAATTAGTAATAATTAGGAATAAATACCAATAATTACCAATAATTAGTAATAATTAGTAATAATTAGTAATAATTACCAATAATTAGTAATAATTAGTAATAATTAGTAATAATTAGTAATAATTAGTATTAATTAGTATTAATTACCAATAATTAGTATTAATTACCAATAATTAGTAATAATTACCAATAATTAGTAATAATTACCAATAATTAGTAATAATTAGTAATAATTACCAATAATTAGTATTAATTACCAATAATTAGTATTAATTACCAATAATTAGTAATAATTACCAATAATTAGTATTAATTACCAATAATTAGTATTAATTACCAATAATTAGTATTAATTACCAATAATTAGTAATAATTAGTAATAATTAGTAATAATTAGTAATAATTACCAATAATTAGTAATAATTACCAATAATTAGTAATAATTACCAATAATTAGTAATAATTAGTAATAATTACCAATAATTAGTAATAATTAACAATAATTAGTAATAATTAACAATAATTAGTAATAATTACCAATAATTAGTATTAATTACCAATAATTAGTATTAATTACCAATAATTAGTATTAATTACCAATAATTAGTATTAATTACCAATAATTAGTAATAATTAGTAATAATTAGTAATAATTAGTAATAATTACCAATAATTAGTAATAATTAACAATAATTACCAATAATTAGTAATAATTAGTAATAATTAGTAATAATTAGTATTAATTACCAATGATTAGTAATAATTACCAATAATTAGTAATAATTATCAATAATTAGTAATAATTACCAATAATTAATAATAATTAGTAATAATTAGTAATAATTAACAATAATTAGTAATAATTAATAATAATTACCAATAATTAGTAATAATTAATAATAATTACCAATAATTAGTAATAATTATCAATAATTAGTAATAATTAGTAATAATTACCAATAATTAGTAATAATTAACAATAATTACCAATAATTAGTAATAATTAGTAATAATTAGTAATAATTAGTATTAATTACCAATAATTAGTAATAATTACCAATAATTAGTAATAATTAGTAATAATTAGTAATAATTAGCAATAATTATCAATAATTAACAATAATTACCAATAATTACCAATAATTAGTAATAATTAGTATTAATTACCAATAATTAGTATTAATTACCAATAATTAGTATTAATTACCAATAATTAGTATTAATTAACAATAATTACCAATAATTAGTAATAATTAGTAATAATTACCAATAATTAGTAATAATTACCAATAATTAGTAATAATTACCAATAATTAGTAATAATTACCAATAATTAGTAATAATTACCAATAATTAGTAATAATTACCAATAATTCGTAATACTTACCAATAATTAGTAATAATTACCAATAATTACCAATAATTACCAATAATTACCAATAATTTGTAATAATTACCAATAATATTAGTACTATGAAAATAATAAAAAATTTATATAATATTAAAATTATCAATATTTGTAACATGTTTTGCTTTATTCTCAACATATTTAATTCTTAAAGGGTCAATTTTTATGTCTATCTCAATAAAAAGTTTGCGTCAGTCGTGTATGATCTAAACTCTATAATTATCCTAGCTTGAGTGTTTTTTCTAACAAATTATTCAAAATTAGTAATGCTTTTATATTTTATAGAGAAATATAGAACAACGAGGTCGTCAACAATCATTATTAGGTGACCGCATATGGATAAATCAATGTAGAAATCCAAACGGTTCTGGTTTAAATCCAGTATATGTAGAGGGTGTGGAGAATTTTTTATCATTTGCAGCATCAAATCCAGAATTTGTTTCAGAAGGAAAAATAAAATGCCCTTGCAGAAAATGTGCATTGAGAACGTTTGACACGTTTGACAAAGTGGGAGAACATCTCTTGCGTTTTGGTTTTCAACCAAATTATGTTTTTTGGTATCAACATGGTGGACGCAGTTCCAGAGAAGGTGATACCAACTTGATTCCGGATCCATCCCGGTTTCAAGATTTAGTACATGATGTTGCAGGTTCATCTGTTCAACATACAGAAACTCCGGCTGATATAGCTTCAAATCCTGAGTTGGCACCGTCTGAATTTTATGAGTTGTTGAAGTCTGCTGAGGATGCATTATATCCTGGCTGCAAGATGAGCAAATTAGAAGCAGTTGCAAAATTTATGGCTATCAAATCAGATAACAGAATGTCAAACACCTGTTTTGACCAGATATTCTCTTTGCTGAAAACACTGTTACCCGAAGGAAATGTTTTACCTGCAACTTACTATGAGAGTAAGAGGCTGGTTCGAAATTTGGGACTTACTTGTCAGAATATTCATGCATGTTCAAATGACTGCATTTTATATTCTGGGGAAAATGAGTCGTTGGATAGTTGTCCCACATGTGGGCAACTGAGATATAAAGAAGGACAACACGGGAAGTCTGGTTTGATTCCTGTAAAACAGTTGAGATATTTTCCGCTTACATCCAGACTTCAGCGTTTATTCATGTCTAAGAATATAGCGACAATGATTTCATGGCATAAAGAGAATATTTCAATCGATAAAAGCTTGAATCATCCAACCGATGGTGATTTATGGAAAAATTTTGATAGAGTGCATCCATTCTTTTCTTTAGAAGCTAGAAATGTTCGACTGGGCCTTTCCACTGATGGTTTCTGTCCGTTTGGATCTTATGGTAGTCAATATTCATGTTGGCCTGTTTTTTTAAATCTGTACAATTTACCTCGGATGTTGATGAAGGATCCATATATCTTTTTGACTTTACTAATTCCAGGACATCCGAAGAAAAATATTGATGTTTATTTGAAGCCATTGATTGATGAATTAAATTTATTGTGGAGTACTGGTGTCAGTACATATGATGTTGCAACGAAACAGAATTTCATACTGAGAGCAGCATTGATGTGGACAATAAGTGACTTCCCGGCTTATGGGATGTTATTTGGCTGGAGTACACATGGTCAGAAATCATGTCCTTACTGTATGGGAGAGAACAAAGAATTTATGCTCATTCATGGAAAGAAACCTTGTTATTTTGACTGTCATCACAGATTTCTTCCAGCTGATCATCCTTTTCGCAGAAACAGATCTCATTTCAGAAAAGGAACAGTTGAAAGGGATGGACCTCCAAAAATGCTATCAGGTTCGGAGTTAAAATCAGTTGTATTTTCATTACCTCCCATCAATTTTGGTCCCACAATAAACCAACAGAAAATTTCTGGTTTTGGGAAAGAACACAATTGGATTAAACGTAGCATATTTTGGGATTTTCCATATTGGTCTGATCTGTTGGTCCGACACATGTTAGATGTCATGCATATTGAGAAGAACTGTTTTGATAATTTGTTTCATACAGTTTTGGATACGTCAGGAAAGAGCAAAGACAATGTAAATGCACGTTTAGATCTTGCCCAAATTTGCAGGCGTCCAGAATTGGAACTATTTGAGAATGTCATAACAGAAAGGTTATTGAAACCAAAAGCATCTTATACACTGTCTAAAGAAAACCGTTTATTATTTTGTCAGTGGATTGCAGATTTGAGACTTCCAGATGGCTGTGCTTCCAATTTGGGTAGATGTGTAAAGAATGGTCATATTAATGGATTAAAAAGTCATGATTGTCATGTTATAATGGAGAGACTTCTACCCATTGGATTAAGAGTTCTGTTGAATTCTGTGATTTGGGATTCCATAACAGACATGTCTCATTTTTTTCGGGAAATTTGTGCGGCTATGGCAGATTATGATGCTCTAGGAAAACTTGAAAAAGATGTTGTTGTAATTATATGTAAACTGGAAAAAATATTTCCGCCATCTTTCTTCGACTCAATGGAACATTTGATGTTACATTTTCCATATGAAGCCAAATTTGGAGGTCCGGTACAGTTTCGATGGATATACCCATTTGAAAGATGCATGCAAAAATTGAAAAGAAAACTACGTAACAAAGCATCTGTTGAAGGATCTATTGCAGAAGCTTATTTGCAAGAGGAAATATCTTTTTTCTGCTCCCATTATTTTGAATCTGAGTATCCTTCAAAACACAACCTAATGAGATGGAACGAGAGGAATATTGATGAAATCGACAATCAATTATCTGTTTTCAACTAGTTAGAGCTTGGTTTTGGTGGAGTTTATGAACGTTGGCTTTCAGATGATGAACATCAGAGAGCTCATACGTATGTTCTGCTCAACTGTGAAGAGATGACATCAGTTGTACTGTAAGTGTTTATATCACTTATTCTATCATTTATGTTACAGTAAATAACTTTGGTTTTTATAGGTTGTATGATAATCATATCAAGAAACAAATTCCACAAATTACAGCAGCTGCTCTCGAAGAACGTCGACTGAAAAATTTCTCTCAGTGGTTTCAAAAACTGGTAACATAAATTCTTTATCTTTTAGAAACTCATTCAATGTATAGTTTACTATATTGATAATTATTTCACAAATTTTCAGGTGTCTCGACATGCTGATAAAATTGACAAACGGCTGTGTGTATTGAGTAACCCACCTTCCAAACTTTTTAAAACTTATAATACATATGTGGTGAATGGATTTCGATTCCACACACATGCATATGGGGAATCGAAAAAAACAATGAATAGTGGAGTTAGCTTGAGAGGATCTCATCATTGAGAAAATTAAGTTGACTTTTATGGCATACTTGATGAAATCATTGAACTCTGTTATCTTGGACAACATTACATAACCATGTTCAAATGTCGGTGGTTGGATACAGAGAGAGGCGTGTGTGTTCATCCGACTCATGGAATCATCGATATTAAATGTAAAAGTGTTCTCACAGTAAATGAACCATTCTTATTGGCTCAACAGACATATCAAGTTTATTACGCAAAGTACTGTGCAACATCAAGAGACTTGACTGATTGGTGGAGTGTAATAAAAATCAAAATTCGAGACAATCAATTTAGTCAAAGTGAATGTGCTTTCACTGATGTGCAAAGAATTGAAGTTTTTCAAGAGAGTACTCAAAATCAATCTTTTTTACAAAGAGACATGAGTATCGATGACGAAACCCCACATTTAAGATTCGGTGATGACGATGATGTTAATGATGTCACATATGAATTTGAAATGGTAAGAGATGAAGCAACTGTAACTCGAATGGATATCGATGATGTTGAGGAGGAATATGAAGATGACATTGACATATATGAAGATGATGATGAAGATGAACACTAATAGCATTCCATGGTATTTATATACAATCATAATATGTATATATGTATATATAATAGTAATTATCAATTATTTGCTAACATTAACATTTTCTGTTTCAGATGGACGACGCCACATTTCGTGAGTTGGCGGATGCTGACCTGACTTTCGATGCGGATGAGTTGCTGACAGATGACCCTCAGCCTGCAGGCGCTCCAGGGAGTACGCGGAGGGGGCGCGGTCTTGCACGATTGATGATTCCTGACCCCGTCCCCGAGCGACGTCCACGTCTTGGGTTTGATCCACGCACACGGAGGTGTGATAACCTGTGTGATAACCTGTGGATTTGACTAAGATTTCATTAATCTATTCACATAATAAATGTTTATTATTTTTTCAGTTTTCCGCATATAGCAGTCAGACAGGGAAGCGCTATTTTGCGCAACTATTTCTCTCAACCGTGGACCACATGGGAGCAGATTCCCATTGATGTGCAGCAGGCCATGTTCGGTCATTGGTTGGTACGTACGTAAATAAATAATTTTTATTTTGAAAATTATTTCATTTCTAACTTGATATTTTGATTTATTTGTAGGGTTTATGGTATCTGATCGAGGATACCATGCGTGACGCCATCCACGAGGCATGGGAGGTGGCCATGCGTGATCGCCTTCGTCAGTTTTTGCACAATTTAAGAAAAGCTGTGATGAAGAAAGCAGGAGTGTCAGATTTTGACGAGTCATGTAGAGCACACCGACCAGAGTACATTTCATCCCATGTATGGGATGGATTATGTGCGCACTGGTTGAGTGGTGCCTTTCAGAGGAGATCATCGGTGGGGAGGCAGAATCGGGGGAGACAGGAGGTGACTCATCAAGCTGGGAGTCGTTCTTTCAGTACTCATAGACAGCATCTGGTACGTATATTATTTATAAATATTTTATATAACTATAAATATTAACAGTTTATTTTTTATTCTTATAGGCTGTCGAGCACCCCGATATTACAGAGTACGACGTATATCGGAGGATGTATAGTGATCCTGCTATTGGGGAGCTCAGAGGTGATCGTCAGCATCACATCGTGGTCAGTATTATTTGTTTTCAAGTTTAAAAATTAACTGTATATAATATATTCACAATTTTAATTTTAAATTGCAACTATAGGAGTCATATGAGGTCGAAGCGTCACAGGCCCGGCCTGAGAGTCAGGCCGAGTCATCTGATCAGACCACTGCCCGTCAGTTTGATGAGGCGGCATGGATGTAGGCCACCCAGTATGCCTTCGAGAAGGGCCGGGTAGTTGGTATCGGCTCTCGACTGACTCCCGGAGATTATTATGGCAGTGTTGTGATGTCGGCGTCCAGCTCGAGAGGAGTTCGTGCATCTTCTTCTACTACACATTATGAGGATCAGTTGCGATCTCAGACTGCACTGATAGAGAGTCTCCGACAGGAGCAGGAGCAGATGCGTCAGCAACATGAGGAGGAGCGTCGACACCAACAGCAGCTGTACGAGGAGCAGACGATTCGGTGGCAGCAGCAGCCTCAGGAGCAGATGGAGTACATGCACCGACTCACTCGTGCTTTAGGGATGGAGTTTCCTCCACCACCATCTGCAGATCCCCCACCTCCCCCCCCCCCTCCTTCAGATTAGAGTTTGTATTTATGTTATAAAATTTGTGAAATCAAAATATGATTTTTTTTCTATTCGTAGTTTCTGTCTCATTATAAAATATTAATAATATTATATTTTTAAATAACAATATTAATATGAATAATAATATTATTTATATTTTATAATATTAAATTATATATATATATATTAAAATTTTATAATATTATAATTTAATTATATTTTTTTGTAATACTTGAATTATTTTAATATTTGAATGTAAAATAATTCTATTATTTTTATATTAATTAAAATAACTTATTAATATTTTTTTTATTTATGAATTATAATTCTAATATTATTATATTAATTAAATCATTTATTAATATTCTATTATTTTTTATTTTTGAATTATAATTCTATTATTATTATATTAATTAAAATAATTTATTATTTTTATTTGTGAATTATAATTCTATTATTATATTAATTAAAATAATTTATTAATAATTTATTTTTTTATAGTATTTGCGACGGGATACTATGCCCGTCGCAAATATTAGTATTATTATATGCATTAAAATAATTTATTAATAGTTTTTTATTTTTATTTTTAAAATAGTTTTTGCGATGGGTCCCGTCGCAAATACCTTTTTCGACGGGTCCCGTCGCAACAACTATTTTAAAAGTTTTTTACAAATATACGGAGTACTATTTGCGACGGGGAGAATAACCGTCGCAAAAAAAGGCTTTAGCGACGGGCCCGTCGCAAATAAGTGTTGTTGCGATGCCGTTTTCAGCAACGGGCCATTTGCGACGGGCCCCCGTCGCAAAAATCCATTTGCGACGGGATCCCGTCGCAAATACCTGTTTTTCTAGTAGTGTTAACATATCCCGTATAACCCATGACATGATCCATTCATCATCTCTTTTATCAAGTGTCTTAAGGCACTCCCCTCTTTATGTATTAACCTATGAATGGACAATTCTGATTCACAACACCAAAATCGTCAGAATTGCCTATTGAATCATGTTTGTATCATTCTAAATATGCTTCTGACACAAATTTATACATGATGAACCTGGTCATCCATGGGTACCCTATTGGGTTTTTAATTTAACCAGAACATTTGAACTCTAAACAACCCAGTAAACTTTGTTCATGTCGGATTTTCCTTGAAAATCCTTAGCCATATTTTAAACTCAATTTTCATCATTCAAACAATGGTATAAATGTGATTCTCCACCAAATTCATCCAACTAATCAAAAGAACACAAGTCAAACCAACCTCTTATCAACTATTTCCTTAAAAATTCTTATCTCCTACAGCCAACGTGCTATGAAAAATAGATCTTGAAGACTTTTACCCTAAGTCATACATAGATTATTCTGAGAATGCTCATCAAAGTCCATACCCAACTTCTGGTGATTTCTCCTGACTAAACAATCTCCCAGTCAAACCGTCATTATGCTATAGCCCCAGCACCTGATAGATACCTAGAATTTACCAAGGATTACATCATTACATGAGACCATTTATCAAATGGTATACGAGATCTCTAATGATTGTTACATAACTATTCCTTCATTGCCAAAACACTTATCAATCAAGGGATGTTCTCCAGTGACCCACATTCTTCTATCCATCTTAGAACCACCCTAGTCATCTCATCAAAGGAAATAGAACCTGATATCCCATAGTCATGTCATGTTCCTCCTAGATATACAACCAACATGACTAAAAACCCACTCATCCCCAATAATCAATCGAATAAATTACATGTCACTTAGTCCCTCTTCCCAATAACAGTTTCCATGGAAATCACTAAAAGTCATAACACAATGAGGTTCACTGCCCTTAAATAGATCTTGGTGTACTACACGCCAAGAGGATTTCCTTTTAACTACTTATTGAGAATAACTTATAAGGATTTCTTCTTTATAAATAGAAATGAAAATTTATTTTAGTTAGCTTGGTGTATAATTGATGCTCTCTCAGCATACCCAGTATGATGTCAAGATAGGGGGCATGATCACCTTTAAACTAGGAGTATCCTAAGATTTCATTGATAGGCATGTGTTGCTCTCCCAATCCATGATCACATTAAATAGGAAATACTTTCCTTAATCAACTACTGACACCATGTCTCCCAACTATGTGTTGAGTTTCATCTATGGTTCAACCGTTCCATAGTACCAAGTTCATTTCCTAAACAACCCTCATCACCGAGCACTTTCTTTAATTCACCCAAAATATTTGGGTCCCATCGCCAAGAAGCATCACATTTGAAGATATCTATCTTGTTATCTCACTTTTCCACTCACCAAATAAATATTTAAACAAATATCATACGCAACTAGTGTGAATTAATACTTCCATACATAGTGGGTATACATCCCATACCACCTGATTCAAAACCTAAATCATGCTACTAGGAATCATCCACTGTCAAGGTCAAGCTAACTGGAATACACGACATGTCAGTTTTTAATAATTTGGGATATCCCTTGGAACTCCTCTTCAAAATCAGGTACTTACCTATGTCATGATTAAGAAAATGACCATAATTCTCAGGGCATAATTTTTAGAAAGTAAAGCACTAGCAGTGAAACCACTGGTCATCTGGGATAGGTACCCAAACAATATTTCCCATTGAATCTAGTTAGATATCCAATCACTCAAGGTGCCTTTAAAATTTTTAATGCATTATCATGTATTTAACATAGAACCTGAGCACCTCCTATGAATTGTTCTGGAAATGAGGGTAACATCAAGCACATTTCCTAAAAAAATCTATAAAACTTTGGTCCAAACTCTCTTACAGGTTTCATATTAACCATTAAATGTTTTCCTACTAGGGTATGAGTAAAAGATAATGGCTTTTAGGTCTCCCAACTAGACCTAAGGTCTCTAGAATGAGAATCATATCTCAAACAAGGGATTCTATCACATGGAATCAATTTTCCCATAACCTCTCTCTAAAAGAGGTAGGACTAAAGCATAAAGGAAGGTCATAGACCAACACAGGTCATAAAATCATGTCAGTGCAAGTAACTAGCACTTCGTGAGTATTCAAATATTGGAATACCCCCTTGAGTCTCATCTTACCCAAAAAATCCCCACTTACATGGGGGTGTCGTTTTTATCATCTAAGAGTCTCACTCGGTACAACGGTACCTAAATGGAACCTCATGTCTGAAACACTATACATAAATTTAATAAAGATTTGATTTATAAGGATTATACCTCTACCATGACATCCCCTTATGCAAGGAATTGATCCTAAACAAGGTCAAGCCTAAAAAGGTTAATAGGACTTACCACCTAACCTATAGATCCAACTCCACCTAGAAATAATCTAATTAAAAAATAATGGGCAACACTCACATCCTCGCTCAAGGTAACCCTAAAGGAAATGAAGCTAACCCCAACAGGAGGGTTCATGATAAAAAACATCTAAATAGTTTCATATTTAATGTATTTAAATGATTCTAATTTATTATAACATTTTAAATCAGATTATATATGAGGGTATCAAGTACCATTTTTCAAGGGAACTGTACTAAACATTTCATTCAGATGACACCATGAAACATTAGTAAAATTAATCTTATAATTTACTTTTTAAACTTTTATTTTTTTCATAAGGTTATTATAACTGGACTCAGTTAAAGAAAATGTTAGTTGAAATATATAGATAAAAACACCATTTAGGTTTCTACTAGAATTTTAATTAACTAATACCTCATATAACAAGGCTCAAAATCAAGTAAAAGGTCTTTTAACACTTAAGGGGATTGGTCAAGTAGGATGCCACCATACATTTATACAACCTATATAAGTGGTTACTAACACTCTAAATAACCATCCCATTAATATAAGAGTACCCCCATAGGGTTAAGTATCAAGGAATATAAAGGTTAAGGTGTCCTATGAGCGTACCATCATATCAATTTGGGTTCAATTAGATGGGAATCTATTCCCAATTTATGGATTCAATTCTATATAAATTACAATTTTCATCCTATTTAAGTAAAACTTATAACAGTTTATATTATTGAAATTTCAAACACCCTTAATGGGTTTATCTCATAAGTAGTACGCCAAACTGACCTACTTGGTTCCAGTTATCTATAAGGATGTAGTCTAATATTTTAAACCCTTAAAGGGATTATATTACAAAAAACATGACCTAATTGACCTAATTGGGTCCATTTTTTCATTTGTAAATTTAGTCATACAGGTCTTCATACCCAAATTATAGAGGTATAAGCATTTTTAAATTTCAATTTATCACACATTTAACTAAAATTAATAAGTACTGGTTTAGATTTTTCAAAAAAAATAACTTTATACAATTTAAGGTCCCAACCAAGTTAACTCTCCAACTATTTATTTATGATCCAAGATTCAAAATTTCTTATTCCATACAAAGGTCTAGTTAGATTAATCACCATTACCAAATTATATAGGTACATTCCTTTATAATTTATAATTGGTATTAATGTAACTACAAATAGATCATCACTCTTAATCTCAAGATATCACAAACCCATATATGATGGTTCGATTATATGGGTTACTATTTACAATTTATAAGGGCTTATACTCCTAATAAATTAAAAAATTGGAATCCATTTAATCGCAACCATCAATGTTTCAACCCATGAAACCAATGGCTCATGGATCAAAAATAAAATAATTGGTTGATTAAATAGAATTCCACAATTAATCTAAATGGGAAAATGATATTTAGGTTGATGTAGACATTTTATTTAATCAACCATATATCATGAATACAACGGGTATGCCATCACAAGCAATAAATATAGGTAATATTGGTGTAAATAATGTAAAGTTACTATATAAGTAGGAAACACTCAAGCATGGAATATACATATAGGAATTATAAAAAATTAATTAACATGATATGTAGATAATAATTCCAAATAATCACCAAGAAGGGTAAACAAATCATCATGCATCAGGAAATTTATAATGAAGTCTACATGGCATGGAATATGCATGGTATGGCATAAAATATACATGGAATGTGAATCTCTACGTGTCTATAATGATGCATGTAACAACACCTCCTTGACATACTGGTCCAAGGGTATAATCCATAAAATCCATAAATCAATAAATAGTGGAAGTACAATAGTCACCCAAGGTGAAATAATGATCAACTGTAATATAAAACATCATGAACAACAATATAATCCTTAGAAAATTGATGTTTCCCTCATGCATGGGTTGGAAGGACCCAAACAAAAACAATTTACCAAGTGTTGACACATTCCTAGTCTCTTGTCTACCATTTCTCAAATAATTAAATGAAGTAAAATAAAGCCTATGATACCATTTGTAACATCCTGACTCAGAATCCACTTAAATGGTTCCCCAAGCCGGTTGATCACCTAACCTCAAGAACGGATCCCTGTACACCATAGGATGATGACTAGAAGTGAGGGTCTAATGTAGGTACAGTGGGAAGACTATTCCCTTTGGATTAGTGGTATATATATACAATAGAAGAAATAATAAATAATGGTAGAATAATTATCAACATATGGAAATAAAAGATGAATAATGATGCATGAACATGCTCTTACATAAATATAGTCAGGTATACACAGTACATGGAAAGTATAAAAAATGATTTAAATAAATAAAATACTTGGTAGCTATCTACAATAGAATCATGAGCATAGGTTCAGTCCTCTAATTTTTTACTCAATCCTCATTCAGAAGGATAAAAACAAGAAATTATGATCCATGAACCTGGTCCTACAACATGAGGTATGTTCAGGTACCCCAGTGCAATGGCATATCAATCAAGGTGTGAGATATACTCAGTAGTCCCCCACCAATGATGTCTAAAGTTATCCCACCTGTGTGTATAAAATACAGTAATGTGTAGGTGTAACGTATAAAGTAATAAATAGATAAATAAAAGTAAAAAAGTTGGGCTCAAGTTCCTCTAGGACACCTATATGACCATACCTGCTTCTTCCTAATCCATAATGTCTCTACACACCTTCCATAATGTATATATATGCATACGTCATATATATTTTTTATATATATACATGCACTGATGTGGACTTGTGGTTTAATACCAAGTCATCCACCTGAGAAATAATAATAATGAGTTTTACATTCTAATCAAGGGACTCCATGCCTAATATCATAAATTAAGGGATTTTATTCCTAGAGATTCCATGCCCAGTATCATAAATTTAGGGATGGATTTCCCAAGGACACAATGCCCAGTATCATAAATTAAGGGACACCATACCCAGGGACTCTATGCCCAATATGATAAAGTAAGGTATTCCATGATCAGTATAATAAATTAAGGGAATCCATGAAAATATCATGAA
Source organism: Viscum album (assembly GCA_963277665.1). NCBI lineage: Eukaryota > Viridiplantae > Streptophyta > Magnoliopsida > Santalales > Viscaceae > Viscum > Viscum album. The sequence goes on along the minus strand of OY728146.1, from coordinate 1,976,461,748 downwards.
TTAATGTAATCCATGCCTGGTATCATAAATTATAGATGAATCCACTTACCTTATAATCCCTTAGCCTATTGTTCTGCAATAAGACAACAGGAATTACTCAAGGATAGAGGACCCTTGGTTTTAACTCATTTAATATTTAAAATACAATCCATGATATTATCCATGTAATTCATTTAATTCCATTTAACCATATCTCTCAAGATATGTTAATCAACTCACCTTATAATGTGATCCACACAAAAGCAAGTAATATATTTATAATAATTAAAATCATCACACCCTAAGGGGTGGTTAAATAATAAGGTGTAATGATCATTTTAATCAATTATGTGAACCCATCAGAAATGGGTGGTTTGGGTTTAGGTCACCACCTACCACCATGTATTAAGGGTCTAAGATAATCATGTTTAAGGTCTATGAATTTATTTTAAAGTTTTTCATATTTTATGAGGGAAAGGAATATATAACACCTACCTCATGTTTAGGATAGTCCACACATCCAATATATATCTTTGATTCAATCTAGAATAGAATAAAATTGAATATTTGATAAACACCCTGAAAATAGTGTGAATTATCTTGCATGGATTTAGCATTCTATATGGTGAGATAAATAAAGAAAATAATAAATAGGATTGATAGACATACTGATGGATATCCAATACAGCTAATGGTATTTTATTCTGAGTCTGGAAGGAGAAGATATCTCCATGCCTAGGAGGAGGCCAAAGGAGAGCTCCCACACAAGGGGGATTCTATGAACCACTAGGGAGGGAAAAGGGAGGAAATAAATTTAAATAAAATGGGGAAATTTTTCATTTTTACCCATTTAAAAAATTGTACGTTTTGACCATATGGTTTGGAAAACCATGCGTCAACCATGTGGTGCTACTATCTAAGGGATAGGCACCTCACACGGTCTGGCCACATGGTTTGACAAACCATTTTCCTAACCATCTGTAGCTACTGGTTAAGCGGCACTAAGGGTGTGGGATAGGCACACAATTTGTAAAAAACTGTGTATATCCCATTAAATTCACCCTATTTACACCTACACCAAGCCACATGACCTCCCAGGTTCCTCACACGGTCTATAAAAATTATACTCCTCATGAAATGGTGTCACACAGTTAACCCACATGGTTAAACTAACCATACACCAAGCATGAACCTCATTATGACTTTCCAAAAAATGGATATTTCATAGATTGATGCCTATAAAACTCAACTAAACTCCTGAGAAACCTTCTGAGACTTAAACCCCATCCAAAACAACACCCATAAGTGTTCTGACACTCTGATTCATGATTTGAATATTTTTTTAAAATCTGAATCATCCACAAAATGAGAAAAAACTAAAAAACTCTTGAAATTTTTAACCTGGTCTAAAACAAAAGACGTTACACTTATTTGGTTATAATACATAGTAGTTTCTGGATAAATACCTCTATCAGATTCAATTTTTATCTTATTTCAATAAATACTAAATCCAAAAATTTTAAGATAATATTCAAAATATGAATATGAAAACATCAATCTGAAGATGTCTTCTTGTAATGACCTAGACCCCTCTAGGCCATTCCTTTGTGAAAAGCAGTGTTTGGGGCATTTTGGGAGGTAACGGTAGCTTAATTTGGGAGTCTTTCAAAAAAAACTAGTTTTTCTAAATGGTGGCTCACTGAATGGTGCCTCATCGAACGGTGGTTCACCAAATGGTGTCTCACCAAATGGTGTCTCACCAAAAAGTGTCTCACTGAGTGGTGTCTCACCGAACGGTGACACCAAAGGGTGGCTCACTAAATGGTGACACCGAACAGTGACACCGAATAGTGACATTGAACAGTGACACCAAACGATGGCTCATAGAGCGGTGTCTCAACAAGAAGTGGCACACCAAGTAGTGGCTCACTGAATAGTAAGACCAAACAGTGAAACCAAATGGTGACACCAAACAGTGACACCGTGACTCACCTAATGGTGAGTCACTTACGATAGTTTTCCAAATTTCCATTTTCCCCAGTTTCTCCTAGATTTTCTAGTTTCACCCCTCTTAAATTTTATTTGACGTAAATCAATTTTAAATCCTTATTTTGGTGTTTCTAAAGGAATTTCGAAGGATATTAATTATAGCTTTAATATCCTAATGCTTCAGGGACTTTTAAATAATCCAACCACGTGGTCTTGGCCACGATCCGGCTTTAATGGCCTTGAAAATGTTTCTTGTTCTGTTGATATAGGATTTATTTTTTTAAGGTTGTGGTCCTCTATTATATTTTCTATTGGTTCATGGAGAAATTTTCTTCCCAGATGATCTGTGAGCCCATGATGTGCCCCCCCCCCCATCTAGTTTTCCATGGAGTTTTCTTCTAGTCACACTCCCCCTGTTTTGGCACAAGGAGGATATTTGGTCGCCTGTTGTTCCAAATAGGTATTTCCTTCATCTATCTTTAATTTTGTATCATGTGGGGTGGTTGTACCCTTTTATCCTTGTGAATAATACTAAAACCATTTTAAATAATATAATAAGAAGGAATAAATTAAGGGGGTGGGAGTGAGATGATGATGATCTCTTTTTTTTGTATGTTATCCTTGATCCATGTCGTGAATCATGTGGGTTGTGTTATTCTGAAAATATTGGTTATTGGTGGTCTTTTCTTGTGCACCCATGATGATTTACACTTATTTCATTGTTAAAATTACTATAAACATAAAATCTGATTAACCACATACATCTAGTTAAATAAAATAGATGCCCCATGATTAAACTTGTATTGTGATCACCCATGAATTATGAAAGTATAATTAAAGAAAAGTGTCAATAAAATCTAAATATACTCTTCTTAATTTGGTGTGGTTGTGTGTTGTGTATGGTTTTGTTGGGTTTTGTGCCTTTTGTAGGTTTTATGATGTTGAGTATGGTTGTGGGTACATGGGTGGACATAGATTTTGGCTACGTGAGTGGGGTATGGTATGTTTGCGCAGTGGGGCTACAGTTTTAGTGGTGGTTGTTCTGGGATTAGTGTATTAGGTGGTGAAGGAAGTGTTATGGAATATCATTTATAGATTTATTAATTGTATAATGTATGTACTTGTGTAGTAATACTTCTTCTGGGAAGTTGTTGGGCAGCAGGGCTATAGGTTTGGCCTGTGTCAGGATTTCGTGTTTATGAGTGTATAGGGTGTGGTGTTGTTGTGAAATGGGGATGCTAAGTTTGGTTGTGAGAGGATTACTTAGGTGGGATAACTTTGAAAAATGATTTTGTTAGTGTTGAGATATGAATGGGTGTTAAATATGAAGGAAAAACTAAGTGGTTTGTTTGTTGTGTGTTTTGTTACAAGAAGTGACTGGTGGCTTTTAGCCTTCTGAGAACGGTTGCAGATGTTGTGCTTGGTAGTTTCCTAGGTAGGGATGGGATAAATAAATTTATATATGTAGAATGATAATTGGTTAAATGAATTGGTTATGGGTAAACTTCTACTTACGAAAGTAACCGTTGTTCGTGGTGATATGTGTATGTAGGGGTAGCAGCAAAGGTAGTTTGTGTTTCCTGGTTTCTTGTTTGGAAACCCATAGATTGGGTAGAGTTTTTGTTCACCTATATGTATAAACTTGTAGTTCCTTATGTTTTCTATATACACCCCACCTGTATTGAGAACTATGTGTCGAACACCCCCATTTCTATGGTGGAGGGTGTCTTTCCCAACATCCCGGTGGGAGGATGGATGGATGGTTATTGTCTATTCTCTACTCCCTCTTCTAGGCATTTACCACCCAAGAATCATCGGGTAGGATGTAATGGATTTAGGTTTGTTACCAGATCTATGGTACTAGTTGTGTGAGAGGTGGTTTGTTTCCTAGGTGTCTTCAGGATGAGGCCCATGTTTTTTTGGGTAGGGTTTGGTATGTGTGAATCCCAGGTGTCTGTGGGAAGGATTGTGGTGTGGTAGTGGATCAGGTTTATGTGGGAAATATGTGATGTGGTTGTGGCCCAAGTTTGTGTGGGAAGCTTGTGATGATGGGTCTTGTGGAAGATTGAGGTAGCGTCAGGACGTTCACTATTAGGGATGACCAATTAACTAGTGGGAAGTGGTGTGGGGTACCCAAATACCGATGTGCTTATACTTTACTTTACTTTACTTGTGTTATTTGGTGAGCATGAATTAGTGAGTTTGGGGTGGATAGTATACCTTGTTAGGTGCTTTTGAGTTTCTATTATTTTCTCACAGGGGCATTAGTATGATTCTTCCACTTGTGCACGGGTGACTTTGGTTTTTCCCTACTGAGTATACTTGTATGCTCACCCTACATATATAAAACTATTTTCAGGTTTCCAGAGAGATTATGTGGACCGTGATGGACCTTATTATCTTAGACATTGGGGATGGTTATTGTGTCACTTCTTAGTTTTATTTTGGTAATAACCTTGGAGTTTTCTTTGTATTTTCAGCAGTTTTACTTTAAGCATGCATGTGGGATGGATTTTGGTTTCCTTATATATATATGTCTTGGAGTTGTTTGAGGTTGATACATCTTATCTCCCAATATTGGTTATTATAAAAAGTTTAATGCCTCCCATTTTGTGAGATTTTCATACCCTTGGTGCTAGTCTCCACCCCGGGGCCTATTGGAGGTGGGACTTGGGGGGTCATTATCTCTCCTTCATCTTGGGGATGGAAGGTCTAGAAACCTTGTTAACCCTTACCTCATCTTGAAGAAGGAGGATCATTAAAAAATGGTATCATGGGAGTTTGAGAGATTAGATATATCTTGGAGTTAGGCACAATGAGGATTGCATGGGTTGGTAGGGAAACAATGCTAGGTGATCTTGGTGTGTGACACAAGCTAGGGAAGACCAACTAGAACATGGGATTTTAGGGCCCCCCATGATCTGATGCAAGGACTCTGATATTATCAAATGACCAAGTGAGGGTACACTGATTTCGGGTTAGAGACCCTACGAAAGGTACATGAATCATGATGACTTGTGTTCTTGTTTTAATTGGGTGTTTTCATAAAATTAAAATAATCAATAAGTTAAAATGAACCCTAAATAAATTCAATACTACTTGGGCTTAGGATTTCCTTGTTTACCTTTCAGCTATGGAACCCAGTAATCATCCATGAGTGGCTCAGTCAGTGGAGGCACAATAGGGAAATCTGGATGATTTGCAAAGGGTTGATCCAATGGAGGAGGAGGACCAGTGGCAGAAGACGCTTCATTCCTTCCAGTGGTAGACTCTGGGAAAGTATGAGGGAAGCGTCTCAGACATGGAGATGGAGAGTTGGCTTAAGGAGCTGGTAATCTCCTTCAGCTTGATCCAGGATCCGATAGAGTATTGGGTTCCTCTAGCGGTGAGCTAGATGAGGGGAGCAGCGTGTCAGTGGTAGATGATTTACCTCAGGGAGAGGAAGGAGACTGATGTTTCGTGGGCTGACTTTGAGAAGGAGTTCCAGGTGGAATTTCTTTCTTCCATGATGAAGGCCAAGAATAGGAAATAACTACTCTCCCTCTAGTAGGGGAGTATGTCAGTAATGGAATTGGGGATCAAGTTCAAGGATCTCCTACGTTTTTCTCTAGATCTATTTCTGGATGAGGATTCTCAAGCATGGCTTTTAGAGGAGGCACTTTTCCCTTCCCTTTATTATGTGGTTACTCCCTTCACACAACTGACATGCTTATAGGTTTAGAAGAAGGATGATGTAGTGGAAATGATGCACTCATGAAGAGGTATTCTATGAGAGGGTGGTTATCCAAGTTCTTCAAAGGGTAAGTCCATTAGCAGCAAGTCTTCAGCATCAGGGCCTTCCTGGTTTCAACCAGTGGGGAGCTGATCCCAGAAGTTTCAGTTCCGACCCTCTGGTCCTCACCCTTTCTCCATAGGCTTGGGACCGAGGTGTTTTGCTTGCGGAGGCCAAGGGAACCTCAAGGGATTGTTCCTGACTTAAGCTCAGTATGGTAGATGTGGGCATGTTCAGTGCCTGTCTCAATAGCAGTTGCCAGCCAGGACTTTCCAATAGTAAGGACCGAAGGCCCCTACTCTACTAAGGTTGGATGGTACAGGAGGAGACCAACCTCAAGGTTCTCCTCAGGTACCTTGACCAAGGCACAGTCGGGGAGGTGGTCGACAATAGAGGGTTATAGGAGCTATGTGTAGTCAATTTCATGTTGTGGAGGAAGCAGTTCCAGTAGGGCCAGAGATCATTTGAGGTACAATCAGTTTGTCCAGCACTCTTGCTTGTGCTTTGTTTGATTCAGGAGCTTCGCACTCCTTCATTTCACCCACTCTATCACACTCCTTAGGACTGGACATAGAGAGACTTTCCATGCCCCTGGTTTTGAGTACACTAGTTAGAGGTCATACCAGCTTGTTTGATGTTTTTAGGGGATGTAGATTGATGTTGGGGCTGCATCAATCCACTGGGGATCTCTTCTTGTTATAGATGAAGCTATACGATGTCATCCTTGTCATATAATGGTTGTTTTAGGTGAATTCTATTATTTAATTATTCCAGATAAGAGTCGTGTTTTTAGACGTGAAAGGCCAACGTGTAGCTTTCGTTGGTGAGCACAGCTGTCGGGTGGGAAACCAGTGCATAGAACCTCTTCTTTCCTTGTTAGCTGAGATGTCAGTGGGATTGATAGACATGGAGATGGAGGGGAATCCCTGAGTTTTTGGGGAGTTCTTGGATGTTTTTCCTAAGGAGTTTGTGACTCCCCCCCCCCCTTAATATGACATTGAGTTTGGGATAGACTTGCAGCCCGATGCTTCTCCTATTTCGATGGATCCTTATCAGATTTCACCTTCTAAGTTGTAGAATTTATAGATCTAGGTCAACGATCTGATGAGGAAGGGCTTTATTCGGACCAGTGTGTCATTGTGGGGTGCTCTAGTCTTGTTTGAGAAGAATGAGGATGGTGTTATGAGCCTATGTATAGACTATCAGAGGTTGAATCAGGTAACGATCAAGAATCGTTACCCTCTCTCGTGGATAGATGATCTTTTTGACCGGTTGAGGGGAGCGAGTTATTTTTCCAAGATTGATCTGCAGTCTGGATATCACCATTTGAGGGTGAATAAGGTTGACATACTAAAGACTGCTTTCAGGTGTAGGTATGGGCACTTCGAGTTTATAGTTATTTCATCCGGTGTTATGAACATGGTATCCATGTTCATGGGGATCATGGAATCTATCTTTCATGAGTTTCTAGACTGGTTCATCATCATATTCATCGATTAAATTCTAATTTACTCAAGTTCATAGGAGGAGAATATCGAGTATCTTGGGAATTTCCTAGAGATACTTTGGCACCACCATCTCTATGGAATTCATAGGAGGAGAATACTGAGTATCTCAGGACTGTCCTAGAGATCGTTTGGCACCACCAGCTCTATGGAAAGTTGTCCAAGTGAAATTTTTGGACATGGGAGGTATGCTTCCTTGGGAATGTAGTGTCTCAGTAGGGCGTAGTAGTGGACCTATTGAAGTTTGAGGTATTTGTTTCTTAGGCAACACCCAAGAATGTGGTAAAGGTTCACAGTTTTCTCGGTCTGGTAGTCTACCACTGGAGATTCTTACCTGATTTCCCTCGGGTAGCAGCCTCGTTGATGACTCTGACCATAAAGGGCCAATCCTTTGTGTAGAGTGACTAGTGTCGAACATCTTTCACCTATCTGAAGGTAAATTTGGCCAGTTCCCCAGTGCTCAGGTTTCCAGAGGAAGGGTTGATGTTCGAGGTGTTCTGAGATGCTTCCTATTTGGGCTTGGGTTATGTGTTAATGCAGCAACAAAGAGTGATATCCTATGGGTCTAGGTAGTTATGTCCCCATGAACATAACTATGCCACCCATGATCTAGAACTTGTAGTGGTCATGTTTGTGCTAAATTTGTGGTAGCATTACCTCATCGGGGAGCGCTTTATGGCCTTTACATATCACAAGATCTTGAGGTATATATTTTCCCAATGAGATCTTCACTTGTGACAGTGAAGGTGGATGGAGTTTCTATAGGATTATGATTTTGAGATCTCCTAAACCATAGGAAAGGGAAACATTGTGGCCGATTATTTGAGTAGGAAGTCATAGAAGGAAGTGGTTTGGGAATCTATGAACTCTTGGATAGAAATGGAGAATTTTTCTACCTTGAACTTAGATGTGGGAATGGATGGCATTAGAGGATTTCTATTTCAAATAGCAATATAGTCATCTCTAAGGCATAAGGTGGAGAAGTCTCTATGGAGAGACTTAGAGGTGGAGGTGATGTGTGATCTCTTTGACCAAGGAAATTCTCTAGAGGGATGGTCGGAGGATGGTCATAATTGGATGCAATTCTGTGGGAATCTATTCATCCCATTGGTGATGCATGAGGGAGTTCTCCATGAGTTTCATAGATCACCCCTGATGGTACACCCAGGAGTTTCCAAGATGTACTAGGGATTTATGTAATAGTTCTGGTTTCCCGGGATGAAGTGGGAAGTGATGGATTTTGTCAAAAATTTCTTGGTGTTACAGTAATTGAAGGATGATAATTGTGTTCCAGGTGGTTTTTTTCAGCCCTTAAATGTCCCTGAGTGGAAGTGGGATTTCATCTCGATGGATTTTGTCACAGGATTATCCAGGGCTTAGGGAGGATGTGATGCAATCTAGGTAATAGTGGATCGGTTGACGAAGTCGGCTCACTTCTTAGTGATCAGGGTGTTGAGCACAGTGGAAGCCGTGGTGTAGAGGTATGTGTATGAGGTGGTGTGTCTACATGGAGTTCTGATATCTATTGTCTCGGATCGGGATACACATTTCATGTCGCAAGTCTGGAGGGGATTGAAACATGCCTTTGGAACTCAGTTACGCCTCAACACTAATTTCCACCCTCAAACGGATGGACAAATAGAGAGGACCGTCCATATGTTGTAGGACATGTTGTGGGAATGTATTATGGACCTTAGTGGGTCTTGGGTGTGACATTTTACCTTGGTAGAGTTCACTTACAATAATATTTATCACTCTTCTATCGGCATGGATACATTTAAATCTTTACACGGAAGACCGATTCATTCACCCTTGTGATGGATGGAAATTGGGGTGGCGGTTGTTCTTGGTCCAGATGTGGTGCAGAGTATGACAGAGAAGGTGCATCTTTTCCATGAGAGGATGAAGGCAGCACAGGACCGGAAAAAATCATATGTTGATCACAGTAGAAGTCCCTTGGATTCTGAGTTTTGGGGCCATGTATTCTTGAATTTTTCCCATCGACATGGGAAGTGGAGGTTTGGTAGATGTATTAAGCTTTCTCCCAGTTTTATCGGACCTTTTGAGGTGTTGGGATGAGTTTTTGAGGTGGAATATCAGCTGGAATTTCCACCGCAATTGAGTAGGATCCATGATGTCTTTCATGTATCCTAGATTTTTTGGTATCTTTACGATGAATCCCATGTCATTAATTAAGGAAAGTTGGATATCGAGGATGATTCAACATTCATGGAGAATCCAGTGGAGATCTAGGATCATCGGGATAAGGTGTTGTGTGGGTGGACCATTCCCTTGTTTTGTGTGTTTTGGAGGAATGGTGGCCTTAAGAAGAGTACTTGGGAGTGAGAGGTTCATATGTGTGCCCAGTACATAGATTTTTTTTTATTTTTTGATTGTGTTCCTTATTTTGATGTGATACTTGACCTTTTTTTCTATGAGATGAGTTTATTACTTATTCTCTAATGTGTGAAGAGTCCCAAAACATGGGAAGGGGAGTACCTGATCCCTAATCGAGATGCATTAATGCAGATGCAATTAAACTCATGTGAGAGAGTTAGTGTCGCCCAAATCAGATAGTATCTTGGCATGGAGAAAGGAATTCCCTAATCCATATATATAGATAGTGTGAATTTTGGTGTTGTGTGGTTGTTTGGGTAGTAGATGTTGGGGAGGTTTTCTTTGATGTTGAGTTTTTCACTCTATCTTTCAAACAATGCAAGGTAGTTTATCCTTAATAGGTATCTTACGGGGTGGTTGTTTGGAACCCTCCTCCTTCTGGGTTTAGTTTTGAATTATCGAGTACAATAATAGTTTAAGAGGTATTATATGTAATGAACCGGACTCCGATAGTCCATTCCTTTGTGAAAATACAATGTTTGGGGTGTTCTGGGAGGTAATGGTATCTTAATTTGGGAGTTTTCCAAAAATCCAGTTTTTCCAAACGGTGGATCACCGAATGGTGGCTCACCGAACAGTGGCTCACTGAATGGTGGTTCATCGAGCGGTGGCTCATCGAGTGGTGTCTCAAAAAGTGGTGGCTCACCGAACGGTGACACCGAATAGTGGATCACCGAATAGTGACACTGAATGATTGCTCACTAAATAGTGACACCGAACGGTGACACTAAACGGTGGCTTACCGAGCAGTGTCTCACTGAACGGTGGATCACCTAATGGTGGCACCAAATGATGTCTCTCCAAATTGTGGATCACTGAATGGTGTCTCACCAAACGGTGAGTCACTTTTGAAGTTTTTCCAAATTTCCTGTTTTCCCCAGTTTCTCCAAAATTTTCCACTTTTGCCCCTATTACATTTTATTTGATGTAAATAAAGTTTAAAGCCTTGTTTGGGTGTTTCTAAATGCATTTAAAAGGATATTAATTATATCTTTAATATCATAATGCTCTGGGGACTTTTAAATAATCCAACCGTGTAGTCTTGTCTATGATCTGACTTTAATGGCCTTAAAACCATTTCCCATTCTATTGATATAGGATCTAGCTTTTTCTAAGGTCGAGGTCCTCTCTTCTCTTTTCTCTTGGCGTGTGAAGAAGTTTTCTTCCCAGAATAGTTGTGCGCCTATGCTATGGCCCCACCTGGCCAGTTTTCCTTGAAGTTTTCTACTACTCACTCACCCCCTATTTTGGCATAAGGAGAAGTTTTCGTATCCTATTGTTCCAAGTAGGGATTTTCTTAATCTCTCTTTAATTGTGTATCATGCAGGGTGGGTTTACTCTTATATCCTTTTGAATACTACTGAAACCATTTTAAATAAGATAATAAGAAGGAATAAACTAAGGGTGGTGGGAGTGAGATGATGATGATCGCTTTGTTTTTATGTTATCCTTGATCTATGTCGTGAATCATGTGGGTTTTTTTCATCTGAAAATCATGGTCTTTAGTGGTATTTTCTTGTTCATCCATAATGATTTATACTTATTTCTATGTTAAAATGACTTTAAACATAAAATATGATTAACTATGTACATTTGGTTAAATAAAATGGACGCCCAAGATTAAACTTTTGTTGTGATCACCCATGAATTATGAAAGTAGAATTAAAGAATAGTATGGATCAAATGTAAATATTCTATTCTTAATTTGGTGTAGTTGTGTGTTGTTTATGGTTTTATTGGGTTTTGTGCCTTGTTTGGTTTGTATGATTTTGAGTATTGTTGTGGGTACATGGGTGGATAGAGGGGTTGGATATGTGAGTGGGGTATGGTATGTTTGTGTAGCGGGGCTACGGTTTTAGTAGTGGTTGTTATGGGATTTGTGTATGAGGTGGTGCAGGAGATGTGATGGAATCTCAAGTTGAGAATGGATGGACTTTTTTGTAGTGGGACATCTTATGGGAAGTGGTTGGGTAGTGGGGCTGTAGGTTTGATATGTGTTAGGATTTTGTGTTTATGAGTGTGCAGGGTGTGGTATTGTTGTGCAGCGGGGTTATCGGGTTTGGTTGTGAGAGGATGAATTAGGTAGGATAAATTTAAAGAATGATGTTGGTAGAGTTGAGATACGAGTGGGTGTTAAATGGAGAGGAAGAACAAAGTGGGTTGTTTGATGTGTGTTTTGTTACGGGAAGTGTATAGTGGATTTTATCCTTCTGAGAATAGTTGCATATGTTGTTCTTGTTAGTTTCTTGAGAAGGGATGGGATAAATAAATGAAAAAAAAATGTTAGATGCAGAATGAAAATTGGTTAAATGAATTGGTTGGGGGTATACTTATACTTATGAAATTGGTCGTTGTTCATGGTGATACATGCATGTAGGGGTAGCAGCAAAGGTAGTTTGTGTGGGTTGGTTTCTTGTTTGGAAACCCATAGGTTGGGTTGAGTGTTTGTTCACCTATATGTATAAACTTGTAGTTCCTTGTGTTTTCTATACAAACTCCACCCGTGTTGATCACTATGTGTTGAACACCCCCATTTCTATGGGGGAGGGTATCTTTCCCAATATCCTAGTTATAGGATGGATGGCTAGTTATTGGCTCTTCTGTACTCCTTCTTCTAGGTATTTACCGCCCAAGACTATTCAGGCAGGCTGTAATGGCTTGAGTTCTGTTACCAGATCTACGGTATTGGTTGTGTGAGAGGTGGTTTGTTTCCCAGGTGTCTTCGGGTTGAAGCCCAAGTGTTTTCAAGAAAGGTGTGGTATGTGTGAATCCCAAGTGTGTGCAGGCATGATTACAGTGTGGTAGTGTCTCAGGTGTCTATGGGAAGGATGTGATATGGTTGTGGCCCAGGTGTGTGTGAGAAGGTTGTGATAGTGGGGATTATGGAAGAGTGTGGTAGCGTCAGGACGTTCGCTGTTAGGGATGAGCAGTTAACCAGTGGGAAGTGGTGTGGGGTACCCAAATACCAATGTTCTTATACTTTACTTTACTTGACTTGCGTTATTTGGTGAGCGTGCCTTGGTGAGATTGGGGTGGATAGTATACCTTGTTAGGAGCTTTTGAGTTTCTATTATTTTCTCGTAGGGGAATTAGTATTCTTCTCCCACTTATGCATGGGTGAATTTGGTTTTTCCCTAATGAGTATACATATATGCTCACCCTATGTATATAAAACTCTTTTTAGGTTTCTAGGGAGATTGCACAGGCCGTGATGGACCTTACTAGATTAGACATTATGGACAGTTTGTTTCTCGCTACTTAGTTTTATTTTGGTACTTACCTTGGATTTTTCAATGTATTTTCAGTAGTTTTACTTTAAGCATGCATGTGGGGTGGATTTTTGTTTCTTTATATATATCTGTCTTGGATTTTTTGAGGGTGATACATCTTATCTCTTGATCTTGGTTACTATAAAAAGTTTATTGCCTCCCATTTTGTGATATTTCCATACCCTTGGTGTTGGTCGCCACCCCAGGTCCTATTGGAGGCAGGAGTCAGGGGTCATTATCTCTCCCTTATCTTGAGGAAGGAAGGTATCGGAACCTTGATAACTCTTCCCTAATTTTTAAAAAGGTGGGCCAGGACACTTCTCTTATGTCACCTTCGTTTATAACATATAATACTTTTGGTTTAACCTGTGACTCTATTTATTCAATCATTGGTTATCTATGTTTATTTTTGTGTTAGGTTCTCTAACTTAATTAGTTAACATCATACTCAAATCCTTTATAACTATTCATTAAATAGAATGTAAATTAACCATAGCATATCCCCCCATGAGTGTATATCTAAGTGTACAGTCTTAGGCCCACTCAACATGCACCAGAGTGGAGATTGAGTTGATACTAAACTAGCCTTTTTAGGGTGATTTCCCCTTGGTAAATTTGTTCCAAAACTGAATCCACTTTCCAATATATGTATAGGGATTTAATTTCTAGTATAACAACAAAATCTCTACTTTACCGAAAATTTAGGATACTTCTTATACTTAAACTCGTCCCTTAGACTTATCTCTAGGGTTTTAACTAAATTTTAATTATCTAAATCACTAAAATACTCAATATTACCTCAACTAACCTAAAGGATACCTTTGAAATTATTATCAATCTTAACTTATTAACCATTAAATTATCCTCAAATAACATCTTAACCTCTAAAGTTATCTAAAATATGATATAATACCAACTATGATGCCTTACAGACATGATTGTCTCAATTACATGACATAAATCTAATATTTCATTACATACATTACCAAGACCTTTTAGGTTTAGAGTTTTAGAGAGTTAGTATTGATCGAAGTAAGATGGAAATGGTGGGGTGAATTGACTATAAAAAATTGAGACTAAATAATGCAATACAATTATGAAATTAATCAATAATTCAAAATAAAAAAGTAAGCACAATATATATAATTGTAAAATTAAGAGCATAATGGAAATAATATATCAATTAAATGAGTAAATGATTTATATGAATAAAAAATTTATCTGGATTAAGTGATTAATTTGATTAAGGATTGATTGATTGATATGATATTAAAAAAGTAAATAATTTTGATAGTAAATAAAAGAAAAGGCACACAATTTGATAACGGGGTTCGATAATAGATCAATAAGGACCCATATGTCTCCCCAACCCCTCAATTTCTTGAGAGGATTTATATTAAATCCCTTGACTTTAGTGGTATCTAAGAACCCAAAATAATGTAGACACATAAATTTGAGTGGAAGAAATCAAGAAACCAAACTGCCCTTGCTTTTGACTAGAATAAAGCTAGAAAGATAAAAACCCTTGGTTTCAATAATAACCAAGAACCCAAAAGAAAATAAGAAGGGAAGGCTTGTTGGACACAAACTTATTGAATTTAACACTCTTAATTATATAAATAGAAGAAAATAATAAATGATATAGAATGATAATAAAATATGAGAGATAGATGAAGTTTAACAATTAATGATAATGTGTGTCTCTAGAGAAAGATGGAGTATTGATGAAATTAAGCTAGAAGATTTATTGTAGTTGATTTCTTAAATAATTTTCACATCACTATAAGTTTCCAAGCCTCCTCAGAGGTCTATTTATAACCTATAAAGGTTTTTAATTTGAGTTAGAGGAGTTACTAGGCCAATAGAGCCATTGGAACTTCAAGTGTTTATCCAATGATCAAATTCAATGCACCCTTTGACCACCTATATCAATGCCACAGGCTGGCCACTGCCTTCCATCGAGTATCCAGTGGACTACCTGGAACTAGCTAGGATACTTCAGACCCCACTGGCTGGTCAGTGAGACTCACTAGCTAGTCAGTGGACCTCATATATCTAGGGTGGTTCTATTTAATTCCACCAGCTAACTCATGGTCTTCCTTTGGCTATCCATTGGTAATAGCCTTTGTAGCCTTCTCAAGTGACCTTCCAAGATCCTACTGCACCTATCCTTTGGTTAGTTTAAAACTTATAAAGATACTCAAACAAGAGATATAAAAATATATGAAATGAAAATTTTATAACAGCAAATGGTTTTTTTTATCATTAAAACATATCAAATAGAGTAAAGTATAAAAATATCCCCCTTTTGATGATCAAGAACACTTGAGATAAAAATAATAAGATATTGGTATATGAAAATATTTATTTCAAATGAATAGATCCAAGTTATTTTCAAAAATAATTTCAATATTTCATAATAAAATTTAAACAAGATGTTAAAATCATTTTACTCAAATAATTTAGAGAAATTAAGACCAGATGTTATAAAAGTTTCTCATTGTTTTCTCCCCTTTTGTTATTATCAAAAAAACATAAATAGGGTAAGAAAAATAGATTTCAATATAAAGTGATCTAATGAAAATGAGATAAAAAATCAAATTTTAAAATTTTAAATTTGACAATACAATTTAAATTATAAAATATTTCAACTTTTCAAAAATAGAATTTAAAAATTAAAAATCGATCATTTCATGTGCTCAAAGTATAAAAACATTCTTTGAAACTTGAAAATAAATCATGAAATTTTAAGAACAAAATATATTTTTAATAAGCTCAATTTATTTAAACAAAATTTGTGTCCCCTTTTGTAAAAAAATAGAATTTAAAAAAGGGTTGGATCCCCCTAAATTAATGCTTTAAAAATATAAGTAATCAAAAACAATTATATTCAAGAGGTAAATGAAAAACCATAAAATATTTTAAAAAAAATAATACGTTAAAATCAAGAAAGCCTTTTCAAAATAATGAATTGAAAATATTGAAACTCAATAGATAAATATTATAAATTGAAATGATTCAGGCTTTCCACCCATTAAAATCAATAAATTCTTTTAAAAATAATATTTTATGAGATTTTTTAATAAATTAAATATTTAATAGATTTTGAAATAAATTAAAATCTAGATCATAAAGGTTATGTGAATTATCTAAAGTAAATCCCCTTGGATGTCAAAATAGTTGTGTGGTAAAGGTCTACTACCTATTCCTAGGGTGAAGAATATGTTAATACTCAACCATCCATTTTAGTGGTTGATACCTCTAGGTGCATCTTTGTTAAAACACATCCACTTATTTTTATCCAGATAGGGATGACTTTTCTAGGATAATAATAGTTAATATACTTTACCAAAATTTATGGTTATAAAATAATAAAAATGAAAACAACATCAAATCCCCTTTTTTAAATAATCAAAAAACAAACCATTACAAAGGTTATATAGCAAAAGGATATTACAATTAAAAAACATATCCAATCACAAAGTAAATATATTTCCCTTAAAAGTTTAAAAAACTAAATATTACATGAAACAATTTCATATATTTGAGTTAAGTAAATATACATTAAAATTTTAACAAGTCAAGTATGGGTAAACATAAATTTTCAAAGGTTAAGTAAGGGTAAAATAAAAAAATGGAAAGATTTAAAAAAAATGAAAACACATAGGATAAACCAAATAAAATTTTAAAGTAGTTTTAACAAAAAAGTAAATAAAACCTTTAGAGAAAATAGTCTTTAATTTTATTCCATTCCCCCCTTTAGAGAAACAAAAACATTTTTTCCTTTGTAATTATCAAAAATATACTCATGGAAAATGGTTGGATGGAAAATGCATATAGAATAAAAAGAATTTGAGGAAAAATATTAATTAAAATTATTTAATCAATAAATATAATCATAATAAATATTTAATAAATAAAGTATAGAGCATATATGAGAAATTTGTTCATTCATAATGATATCCAATTATCTTATAAAAGAGTTATATAGAGATCCATGCATAAATATTAAGATAGATATTCAAAGTAAAACAAATTTATAACATGGATAATTGAATATCATAATGAGGATAAAATATTCAAACAATGATAACAAATATTCCTATCTAAGTGGTAGATCCCCCTTAGATTGAGCTTCATCTTATAGATCAAAGATATATGAAAAACAAGGAAACAAATCAAGGATATAGATTCAAAAAATAGAGCGAGGGTAAGACAATAAAGATATATATTGGTCATTAAGTTCAATAAATAAATATCATAATATTTATCAAATAAACCTCACCATGTTATAATTATAATTTAATTTAAATAGAAAAAATCATAATTCAAATAATTATAAAATTGAATTTTTAAATATAAATTCTTTTAAAACATAGAGAAGAAACAAATTGATAAGTTAAATAAAAAGAGATTGAAAATTTTATCTAAAACTATTTTATAAAAAATAAATGATTTAAAAACAATATCCATTTCAAATAATTAAACGCATAAAATAAATATCAATTTGAATTTTGAAAACATTTTAAAAATAAAGGAAATGATAAAACTCGTGTTTTTAAGGATTTAATTTTTCATAAATATTTTTGACATAAAAGATACATACATCACTCCCCTGTAATAAAATAAAAAACGTTTTAAAGAAATGGGTTTTAAAAGAAAATATATTGATTGATACTAAAAAAGGTTTTAAACCACCAACATATAAAACATTATTAATAATGATAGAATTTAAAACAACCAAAGGTACCTATATCAATGTTTTACTATCTGAGTTATTTCAAAGTGAGAAGTGGATTTCATTAAGTTTTTCAAGATGATTGAACTCAAAGTAGTCATTGCACATTTATCACGAACACCTACTATCTAAGTACCATGTGGCTCCTTGGATTTTTCTCTTGATACATATTTTCCAAAAAATAATGAAGAGTAATTTCATGGTCATATAAATTTTGGTTCAAAAATTCTAATTAAGATATATTTTGGAATCCGTACTTATTTAGCATGATATTTTTCATTAGAAATTTTATGATAAAGGTGTATCAATTTATTTATACCATAATAAAAAAATTTACAATCACATTAATAAATAATATTTCTGGTTTACTCTAAAATAATTAAAAAAATTATCTTATGAGCATCCTCTTACAAAAGTGTCCATATTTTTTGAGGTGTTATATTTATTTGAAAATCCAAACCCAAAAAAAAATACATGATGCTAGGAAGACATCATTTTATTTAGATTATGTTCACCTTTAGTGAATTTTACAAGAGATTTTTTGTGATCATTAATGGTTGATTATAAATTTTAAACACTAGGTTTCTCTTTTAATTTTAAATATAACTCTTAATTTTCTTTAAAAATTTGATTCTTTTCAAAAAAAACTTGATTATATTTCTTTTTTTATATCTTTAATAATTGTGGTAAGTTTAGAATAACCATATGAGGGTTAATATATATAATACTTAAGATCTTATTAGTTTAAATGGATATAAGAACAAGAATAGGTGTAAGAATTGGAAATGGAAGAATTAACCTCATCGCTTACCTCTTTTTGGGACATGATATATTTGGTGATATTATCACTTGATTTGAAATAGGAGATAGAATCATCAATTACACTCTAATTTGTGACTCTAAGTACTTTCTTTCCTTGATTCTTTTATTTCATATTCTTTGGGTATATGGGGAACTCCAATTTGATGTGGCCTTTTTGTTGTAATAATAGTAGGTTACCTCGGGTTATTTTTGTTCATTATCTTTTTTGAAATGATGAAGAAATTTCTTTTTCTTCATGTATTTTTTCACTTTATTTTAAATATGTATAATCTTAGCTTCACTTCAAAAATATTCATCATCGATTTCTTTTAAAGTGATTGTATTCTTTTACTTAACCTCACTTATTTTTTGATTTTTCACTTCATGGAAATATCATAATTAATGAGGGATAAAATGATATCTTAGATCAACATATTATTTATATCTTTAGATTCTTTTATTACAATTACCTTGGGTTCCCAAGTACTCATCATGACCCAAAGTATTTTCTTCACAATAGTTTATATAGTAAAAGTATTACGAATAGATTTTATTTCACTACATATTCCAATAAAATGAGTAAATATTTCCATAATAGATTCATTAGGATGCATACTAAAACTTTCAAAATATTTTATATAAATATAAATTCTTGTATCTTTAACTTTATTAGTTCCTTCATGAGTAACATTAAGTAATTTCAAATTTTCATCAGTAGTTTTACAAGTGGAAACTCTATTAAATTGATTTTAGTATAAAACACCATGAAGATAATTCATGGATTTTATATTGATATCAAAAGATAAAATATCATAAGGAGACCATTTTTCTTCCAATTATTTTGAAGAATTATAACCATGCATAAAAATTTTCCAAACAGGATGACCAGTTCTTATAAGAAAAGTATACATGTGAGTTTTCTAAAAACTATAATTTTTTCTATCAAAGAAAAGGGATCGACCCATTGAATTTCCTTCAATATAAACTTGGGTGTTAGAGGTAGAAGTAATCTTTTAAATATTGTTCCTTAAAATTATTAAGATTTTTAAAAAAAATGTTGAAAACAAGGTTTAATTTTTTTTGAAAACAACGTCTCAACAAAAAAATGAAAATCGGGTATCCTTTGATACAAATTGTTGGTGGAAGTAATATGGTAAGAGGTGAGGTGAATTTAATTTAAAAAAATTAAACTAAATAATGTGATACAATTATGAAATTAAGTGATAAATCAAAATAAACAAATTAAGCACTATATATATATATATTGTAAAAGTAAGCTCACAATGGAAAAAATATATCAATTAAATGAGTAATTGATTAATATTAATAAACAAGTTATATTAATTAAGTGATTAATATGATTAAGGATTAATCAATTTATATGAGACTAAAAAATTAAATGATGCATATAATAAATAAGACAAGGAACACAATTTGAAAAGGGAGTTCGGTAATAGATCAATAAGAGACCCTACATCCCCCCACCCTTTCTTGAGAGGATTTATATTAAACCCCTTGAATTTAGTACTATCCAAGAACCCAAAATAAGGTAGACACTTGATTTTGACTGGAAGAAATCAAGAAACTAAAAGACCCTTAGTTTGAATGGTAACCAAGAACCTAAAATAAAATAAGAATAAGAGAATGTTTATTAGGAACAAACATGTTGAATTACAAACTCTCAATTCTCAAAATATAATAAAAATAATATATTAGATATAATGATAGGAAAAATGAGATATAAATTAGTTTTAACGATTAATCATAATTGATTTCTCTAGATAAAGATAGAGTATTGATAGAATTGATCATAGATATTGATCGTAGTCGATGCCCTAAAGTATTGTCACATCACCATAAGCTTAAAAGACTACTTGGGGGTCTATTTATAGCCTAAAAAGGTTTCTAGGTCGATTTTGAGGAGTTAATGGGTAAATAGAGTTATTGGAACTTCAAGGGGGTCATCGTATGTAATATCCCAGGTTTTTGAATGGGTCATTTTCCCAAGTAAACTTGAATTTTTCATTTGTCAAATGGGCAAACTTAAATTATAAGCTTCAGAACCTAATTCTGAAATTTTGATAACTCCAAGACCTTATTTTTAGGTGGGGCTTAAGTTTCAGTGTAAGTCCCAAGGGTTTGGTAGAACATCAGAGGAAGGATTGATGACATGGGCTATTGAAAACAACTCCAACCAAAAATACACATCGTGTAATATTTACATGATGTGAAAGTAGTTTATGTGGAATGAAATATGGAATAAAGGCTTAGAGGGTATACTTGAGTAATTAATGATGTGTAACTGGTTTACATTTCATGAAACTAATTCACGAGATGTAAAATTTACATGTTGTGAACCTTACGGGATTTTTTTTTAAATGGGGAGTAGGGGATCAGTCCCCTTTGTTTCTTTTTCTTTAGATGCTAGGAGGTCTTTCCAGTGCCCTCCCCTTTTCCCTTCCTCTACTTAGATTTGAGCCTCCATCTCTATCCAAGATTCGATCTGAGATTTCTCTATATCATTGGAAGCATAATGTTCATTCATATAAAACTTTTATTTCTTTTGATAAGGCTTGAGTTAGAGGTTTATATTCGATGATTAATCACCTGTGAGTATAAGGTAGGTGGTTCCTAGATTTATCCTTAATCTTATGGTTGTTTTGGGGTGCACGATTTAATACACAAGTTGGGTTGACTGGGTGAGACCCTAAATAAATTGATTATCTTCCTTAAATTGATTAATTGATATTGTGAGATGTTGATGGGTATTATATGGCCTATTAAATCATTCTAAGTTGGGTGAGGTATTGAGGTGATGTTGATCACCAGTACTAAGACAACCAAGTTTTCAAGATGAGGGCATGGGAAGAGATACATGGGGTTATGTTGATCACCAGGACTGAGACAATCAGATTGGTAGGATAAGGGAATGGGCTGAGATACATGGGGTTATGTTGATCACCAGGTTGAGGCGACATGGTTCGTCGAGATTTGGTCGACTTGGTTGTAGGGGAATGAGGTTCCAGATGATGTGGCTTAGGAAATGTTGGTGATTACCGCTCACCATTGTTGTCTGATGTTGTCATTGGAGTTGTGTGAACATAGATATGACTCGTTTTAGGTGGTGTTTACCACTCATTTTGGGTAGAGTCCTCCATAGATATTGTGTCCTAGGGGGTGTTATTGACCATTAGTTGCAGAGGAGGTGATCACCATAGAAATCCATGGTAGATGGTGATTGACTATTAAGAGATAGTGTTGAGACCATCAGTTGGGGGATAAGGATATCTATTATACTTGAGTTCAATGAGTTGGGATTATTGGAGGACAGATGTCACCATGCCTCGGGACATTGGGTTTCTGATTTGGTGGTGATGTATTTTATATGGGAGAATGGATATCATCATACCTCAGGATATCAGTCCGCTAAGCTTGCAATTATTTTTTGAGCGGAGGTTTGAGGGACCTGGGACTTATTGGTTGGGAATGTCAATAGAATGCTAGTACATTATCAATATATGATACAGGTGGTATAGAATTGCACAAGGTGATAGGTGACATGGTTATGGGTGGAACCTGAGGGTTCACTTGGTATGATATTATTCATGGGATGTCTGGGCATTAAGTCACAGGTCCTCACCACTACCAATATATATTTTCATACATGTATTTTATGCCAAATATATATTTGGGGGTATATATTCAGAGATATACCATCATTGGATGAATAATGTTAAGTTCTCACTTGTGGTTTTTGAGCACAAGTGGAGTGCATTATTTATTTCATGTGTGTTTGTTGCCTTTTTAATTATATTTTTCATTCACTTTTATAATTATGGATGTAAGATTGGAACACATTGGTGGTATCCTACTAAGTACATACTCACACCCTACATGGGCCCCTCGAGATTCATGTAGACTTTATGGTTTTTAGATTAGGTAAGGAATCAGGCTTGGGAGATGGACATTAGTGATCAAGAGATGTACTACTTTAGCTTGGGATGGATGGAAATGGACCTTCTTTTGGGTGTTTATATATATGTACTTACATGGTCGTCCAAGGGAGACCTTTATTGTCTACTTTTTTATTACCTATTTTGACATGAATATTTATCTTCTAATGGTATTATTCCTTGGTCTTATTATTACTACTTCTATTTGTTATTCTTTTGTTGGGATTATTCTATTTTCTCAGTTGTTTATGTCCCTTCTTATATTATTTTTTCGATATATGGACCATTATTATCATCACCATAGGGTATAGTCTCCCCACTATCACCTAATTGAACCCTCACTACTAGCCATAAGCCTTTATCATATGTGGAGGCATGCCTAAGGCCTAATAGACAATCGCACTATAGTGCATATAAAGTGGAAAATCAGTTTGGGGTGCTAAAATGATATCAAATAAGTTTCTTTTCCTTTTTGGTATCACTACTTGGGATAAGGTAGACTGGAGACTAAGATGTAGTTGGAACTAGATAAAGTGATTATGTTTGGGTGCCTATATCCCCATGCACAGGGAACAAACCAAGTTTCCAGAGATATAAAACTAATTTTATGATTTGTACTTTTATTGTTTATTGATTTCCACCTCAAGTGGCACACTAGGTTGTGATGTTATTGGATTGTGTAATTTTCACCCTTAGCTCAGTATGAAAAGGGGGAGTATATTTCATCATGATAGGCACTTAGGCTCATATGATGTGTGTTATAATTTGGATTTTCATTGGTAACATGGAATGTGATAAGATGGGTTGGGTTTTTTTAAGTGTTAATAAAGAAGTTAAATAGTGTTTCCCTGCTTAGCCTTTTTGGTGGAAATCTACTCATTCAGCCTAAGTATATGGTTCATGATGAGATCATTATATGATGATATGAATATATAGTATGTATGGGCCTGACTCTATTATGGGTATGCATGTATAATGAAATGGGTGAGTTATTTAAAGTGTCAACAAATAAACTAAACAATGTTTTCCTACTTATCCTTTTTGGTGGAATTATACTCAGCTACCCCAGTTTTATAATATTTGATATACATGATATGTGATGCATGACTCTATTATGCATAGGTAAGGGGTTGTGAGGCCATATTATACGTGATACCTAACTTTGATATGGGTAAGTAAGGGGCCATGAGGTTGGATGTCATGTGACATGGGTGCGGTGGGGGAGTGTAAGGGTGGTGAGATGCGCTACCTATTACAGATTTCTCTATCTATGATATATATTTGATTTTAATGGTTTTTTTACCATGGTTTTTGTTCATTAGTGTGATGCCACCTATATGGATTCTGGTGGAGCATTATGAGGGTAGAGATATGGTTCTGCTAGAGCATGAACAGGATAAGGCCTTTGAGGGTTAGGAATATGCCCCTGAGGGTTGGGATGATCATGAGCCATAGGTACAGGCTCTGGTATAGGTGGGACAGCCACAGAAGATGGTAGATTTTTTTCCCATGGTTAGATGATAGATCAGGGATATATTAGTTAATTTTATATAGGGAATTGACATGGAATCTTAGGGAGCTAAGTCATACATGGATTATTTGACTTGTGAGTTCCAATCTCAACACCCACCCTTATTTTAGGGTGAGGGTGGACTACAGGTAGTAGAAAACTGGATTGAGCCAGTGTATATTTTTTTTATCATGTTGAGACACCCATAGGTTTGAGGGTAGATCTAGATATATATATGATCATAGGACTGGAAGAGCATTGGTGGGGTGTACATGTACAGGTAGGAAAACATGAGGGACTGGCATGGAAGGATTTTGAGGCTAGGTTCTTCAAGTAATTCTTCCTTGAGACATCGAGGGTGGAAAAATCCCACAAGTTCATGAACCTCCAATGGGGAGACATGTCCTTCATGGATTATGTGACTAATTTCATATACTTGTCCCAATTTTCACCTTTTATGGTGGGAATTGATATCTCTATGGTGATACATTTCAAGGATGGATTTTTGCATGCCATTAGAGTTCGAGTAAACATATTTAGGTTGAAATCATTATCTGAGGCAATGAATCAAGTGCTTATAGCCAAGGGAAACTTGACAGACCTATCTTATTAGATCCAGGTGACATTTTCAGGTGAGATTAGTGATGATGTTGTTGGTAGCTGGAAGTAAGACTATGAGGAGTCTCAATGAGGTAGTCAGACCATAGACTTAGGTATGCCACTGAGAAGTGGTTCTTCGATAGTGTATTTCCAGTGTGGGAATTTGATACATGTTTCAAACCAGTGTGATTAGGTTCTGAAGGAGTGTTGGGCATATGGATAGATGGGATATTTGGAGAGGTTCTGCAGGAAGCCTTTTAGGGAAGCTGGGAGCCAGGGACTGGGTCAGACTCTGGGATCTGAAGTAGGGTCTGTAGAAATACCAGGAGCTAGTAACTGGGATTCAGTTGCACCTGGAGGTTGTGGCACGGAGAGAGATACCCAGCAGTGAGGCTAGTGGATAGTGATTGGTGTAGCTCCATAGGGAGGACAAGCATTGAGTAGTCATTATTCAAGCCACATTCATGTTGTTTTTCTAAAAGGTTTAGACCAGGCCGAAAAAATACATGATAGTTATAGGTGCTCCTTGATCATGGAGTGACCTTATATTTTTGGGCATGGCTAGTTTTGGGTGTATGAGGTTCACATGTTGTATTTGTACTAACCAGGTGTTGGTTAATATGTCATAATCATATGTGATGTGTGTTTTGTATGAGGTGTGTAGGCATCATGACTATAATGGGAATGAATATATATGTGTGTGTGTGTGTGTGTGTGTGTGTGATGTGGGGTTATTTTTTAGCATCAGATGTGATGCAAGATCCTTGGTAATCTGATGAGATGTGGGACTTATGGTTGTCATGTATAACATATGTATTAATGAGCATCTGATGAGATGCAGGACTTGATGGGTGTCATGTATGAAATAGGTATGATTTAGAACCTAATGATTGTAGGAATTATGGTATGTAATGTGAGTATGTTTACATCTGAGGATGGTAAGAGTAACTATCAGAATATTAAATTTTGGGTCGAGTAGTGACCTGGTAGGTAATTCCTAAGGTGGGGTTCACCATAAGGGGAATTGACTGTGAATAATAACCAGGGTATATTGGGTTGATGCTTATGAGATGGGTATGTTCAGTACCATCTTAGTTTGATACCTTATATATCTAGGATGAGCTATTGTAAGATGGGAGGACTATAACATTCCAGGTTTTTGAACTAGTTTTTTTCCTGGGTAAACTTTATTTTGAGTTTTATGGACATACCAATTTAAATTCTAAGATTTTGAACCTAATTCTGAATGTTTTATAACTCCAAAACTCTATTTTTATGTGGGGTTTAAGTTTTTGTGGAAGTCTCATGGGTTTAGTAGAATATTAGAGGAAAGATGGATGACCTGGGCTATTAAAAACAGTTCCATCTATAAATACACACCGTGTAATATTTTTACGATGTAAAATTATTTTCCATAGTGTGAGGTAGGGAGTAAAGGCTAGAGGGGCCTACCTAATGAATTTATGACATGTAACTAGTTTACATGTCATGAAACTGATTCATGAATTGTAAAATTTGTATGTCATGAACCTTCCAGGAAAATGATTTTAAGAAGGGGAGCAGGGGATTGACCCCTATAATTTATTTTTATTCACCCACAAGTAGGTCTCAATAGCACCCTACCCTTTTCCCTTCCTCTCCTAGGATTTGAACCTCCATATCTCTCTGAGCTCTGATCCGAGATTTGTCTGTCTCATTGGAATCCTATTGGGAATTCATTTAAAACTCTGATTTCCCTCAATACAGCTTGAGTTAGAGGTTGATATTCAATGAGTTGGTTCTTGTGAGTATAAGGTAGGTGGTTACTAGATTTATCCTTAATTTTACAGGTTTTTTGGGGTGTTTGATTTAATAAATACATTGGGTTGACTGGGTGAGACCCTAAATAAATTGATACTTGTCCTTAAATTGATTAATTGATATTGTGAGATGTCGATGGGTATGTTGTAGCCTATTAAATCATGTTAAGGTATGTGAGGGTATTTTTACCAATTGGGTGTATTAGTTCAGTTGTTTTATTTTAATTAATTAAATGTGATATGACTTTTATGGTTCTATGAGAGTGTGTCAGGCATTACCTAAGGTATTGAGGTAATTTTGATCACCAAGACTGAGATGATCATGTAGTCAAGTTGAGGTCATGGATCGAGATACATGGGGTGATGTTGATCACCACGTTGAGGTGACATGGTTCATTGGGATTTGGGAGATGTGGTCATAGGGTCATGAGGTTCCAGATGATGTGGCTTAGGAAATGCTGGTGATTTCCGCTCACCATTGTTTCCTGATGTTGTCGTTGGAGTCATTTTCACACAAATAGGACTTGTATGAGGTAGTATTGACCACTCATTATAGGTGGAGGCCTCCGTAGTTATTTAATCCTTGGGGATGGTGTTGACCATTAATTGTAGAGGAGGTTATCACTATAGAAATCCATGGTTGATGATAATGGACCATCGAGAGATGGTGTTGAGACCATCAGTTGGGGACTGAGGCTATAGTGACCTGATCCTTTTACAAATAACATTTCATGATTTTAATCATAATTAATCATCAGAGTACAAGCCATGGATCATTAATTCTAGTGTCTTGAAATACTAGGTACATATAACATAGAACATGGGGCTAAAAAACACTTCTTTATTTAATCTCAATAATGAGCTCCTAACTTCCTTTGAACCCTTACATCTGCATAGGGTATCCTAGGGAATACATGAACAAAGGGATGATCCAAAAAACCCGGTAAGGGAATGAACATAAGGATACATCTTAAGCACGTGAGTTAGGAGGCATGGCATATTGATATCCAAAACATGGAACATATAAAATAATATCATATAATCATGGGATCAAATAAACATGGAATCATATAAATTTGGAAGAATCATAAAACATTTCTTTAGTATGGGTCAAGGCTAACTTCCAATCACGTTCCCCATTTTAGTACGGGTCAAGGCTAACCGCCAATCCTGTTTCACATCACATCTCATGAGACTTAACCTTACCCAATGCATTGAAGCACTATCTGGGTGCACCCATCTCAACATTTTAATTAATATTCTTGAAACATAAATATTCTTTCCACATAAATAATCATACATAATCAACCATACATAAACATAAGGTTACCCATGGAGAGAATTGGGCACCACAATCATGACATAAAGCATAACCAATGAGTGTATCATGAAAGTGTCCATAAAAGAAAGGGATTATAACATACATGGAAATTGATAAGTTAATATAGGCATATAACATGGTATATGGTATCAAATATAAGTGACATCATATAAGAAATGTATTTGAGAAACATTAGCATTAAAACATTTTTGTGCGGTTTTGAGGAAAATACTATAGAGCTTTTCAAATAGAAAAGAGAAAAATAATTTATATAAAACCAGAATTTGACCAAGAAGGTTTTAATAATAAAATAGTGATTTTATAAATACAACGATTTATTAAAATAGAGGATTTAGTGCTCTTGAAATTGGGTAACCATTCAAGAAGTTCCCCTAAAATAGGTTTTCTTATCAGAAATTTCTAAGGAGGGAATCTTTTAAAAACATGTATATCCCTAAAAGAAAGTGATGAAAGGGGTATTGATATAATAATCTTGTATAAATAACTATAATTCAGAATATTCACATAAATATATATGGTAATACCGTTTTTAAATCAAGATAAGGAAACCCGAAAGAATAAAGAAGGTTCAGGTAGAATTTGTTACAGTTTTATTGGCATGGTGTCGGGTGTACCCAAGAGGGATTGATAAGAGAGAGATAAGGGGTTTATAATCACTTATAAATCATGAGGTCTGTATGGTGGAGGTGAAAAAACATACCACACCATTTAGGATTACCCATAAAAAGGCATAACATAGAGGGCAATCTTGATTAAGAGTGAAAAGAAGAGGATCCCTTACCTTAAATATGTTGGTGTTCTCCACTTGTTATTAAAGACCTGAATAAAAAAATTAGGATTATTAATTAATAATTCTAGAATCTCTTCTATATGTAATTGATTTATTATAACCCTTTTTAGTTCATTAAAACCCTTTTTGATTAGTTACAAGGTTCAATTTTATTGTTCGGGCTCGTTTGTTTACTTGGTTTTAAAGGATCAGTTCACTTATATTCAAGTTTGGATAAACATGAAAGATGAAATTGGATGTCCAGACTTGAAGTTATATTCTTTAGTTCACATCCAGAAGATTACATGGTTTTAATTTTAATTAGGTCACTTAGATTGAAGTCAAATTATTATATATATA
Organism: Viscum album; assembly: GCA_963277665.1. Taxonomy (NCBI): domain Eukaryota; kingdom Viridiplantae; phylum Streptophyta; class Magnoliopsida; order Santalales; family Viscaceae; genus Viscum; species Viscum album. Next base: position 1,976,432,965 of record OY728146.1, on the reverse strand, counting down.
ACATTAGTGATAACCGTTTTTATTAATCGGTATATTTGATTACAAAGAACGTGTTTTGTTTTATAACTTAATACCATTTGTACAAAATGATTACATAACTAAAAATAGGATATATTACATATATAATAATCTGGTTCAACCATAACACAAATGGTTTCATGACCATGATTAAATATAATAATAGAAATTGATAAACTGTTGTCCTTGAATATGCTAAATTAGCACATCTCAAACGGTGCTTTCATTTCTTTCAAATAAAAGGGTGGGGAAAGGATAGAAGATAATGAAATATACCATTAGCATGAAATCATTCCAGTACATGTATTTTACTGGATTTATCATACTATTATGGTGAAGGTAGGTGAGGAAAGAAATAAAAAAGAAAAGAACTTAGAAGAAAAGAAGAAATTGGGAAGAGGAATTTTACCTCTTGAGACTTTCTCCTTTCAGAACCTATTAAGGGGAGTGGTCTTGGTATTTTGAAGAGTCTAGGAGCTTTTGGATGTGGGGGAGGATATTGGGGAGAGATTTGGGAAGAATAATGGCAAGGAACAAGTCTTGAGAGGAGTGAAGAGAAGAGGGAGTGAAGGGGGGGTTTTATAGTGGAGGAGAGGAGGGATTTCATAATATTATAATTATTAATTTATTATTTCTTCACAAGACAAGGAATAGTAAGTATTCCATGACCATGAATAGTAATTTTATCATGTGATCCTGAACCAAGTGGGCTTACATCAGAAGAACATCATCAATGACTCAATAAATCCCTTATTTAGCATTTATTGTAAATTATCGTATTTTACTATTCATAAAAATTCAAGTATTTCATAAAATTCCCAAAAATTCACCCTAAAATTTTTTCGACGTGTAGAATTCAAAAATGAAGTCCATTTTTCAAAAATATTTTTATAAATATGATTATTTTAATATTTAATTAAAATAATAATTTATTATCAAAACCAGTTTTAAAACATTCATTAACTTATTCTAAAATATAGGTATATCATACTTCCAAATTGAATATTGTTTTTATACTACTATAGGTGAGGTTAATATTCATTAGGGTATATCACTATTCATAAGGGTATGTTAGTATTCATTATGGTAGGTTACTATTCACCAAAAATTAATTTTTTCTTATCGGACTCCAAATAACTTACTGATTACAACCGTGTATGCCAGATTTTCAAAATTCCAAACACATAAGTGACAAAATTATGTTTAAAAGTAACTTATCACTTAGTAGTCCATTATCTTGTGTTTTCATGTGATTTTATTACATACTTATGAGAAGGTAATTTCCATTGAAAAACATTGGGTCACTACATTCTTCCCCCCTTATTAAATTTCGCCCTCAAAATTTTGTTTTACATTCTAAGAAAAAAATAGGTGTGGGTACTTTTCCTTCATTTTTTCCTCCAGTTCCCATGTTTCCTCTTCATACTTATGGTTTTTTCATAGTACCTTGACCATATGAGTAGTCTTGTTATGTATAACTTTGTCTCTACAATCCAAGATCTTCACTGGCTGCTCCTCGTAAGAGAGATCGTCCTCCAAATGTACCACCTCTGAAGAGAGTACATGTGAAGGGTCTGGTATGTACTTCCTTAAGAGTGATACATGAAAGACATCATGTACTTTTGACATGGTAGGTGGAAGTGCTAGTAAATAGGCCACAGCTCTGACTCGATCAAGGATCTTGAAGGGGCCGATGTACCTGGGACTTAACTTCCCTTTCTTCCCAAACCTCATGACCTTCTTCCATGGGGATATGCATAGAAATACCATGTCTCCAACTTTGAACTCAAGGTCTCATCGACAGTTATATGCATAACTCTTCTATCAACTTTGGGTTACCATGATATGTTGCTAAATGGTTTTCACCTTCTCCACCCTTTCATCGACCATTTCAGGTCCTAGCAGCTTACACTCACCGACTTCATCCCAAAACGTCGATGTTCTACACCTTTTCCCATAAAGGGTTTGATATGGTTCCATTAAAATGCTCAAGTGGAAACTATTGTTGTAGGAGAATTCAACTAGTGGAAGATGTTTGTCTCATCCTCCTTTGAATTCCATTGAACATGCTCTCAACATGTCTTCCAATGTCTGAATATTTCGCTCAGATTGGATATCAGTTTGAGGATGATAGGTTGTACTGAAGTTCAATTTAGTGCTTAGAACATGCTGGAGACTTTTCCAGAACTTCGAGGTGAATCTCGCATCACGATCGGATACAATATATAGTGGTACTCCATGCAGCCTTACCACTTCTTTGATGTAAATCCGTGCAAGTTGATCCAATGATAATTCCTCTCAAACCGTGATAAAGTGAGTTGTCTTCGTAAGACAATCCACAACGACCCATATAGCATTATTTTCTCTAGATGTCTTTGGAAGTCTAGTGACAAATTCCATGGTGATTTTCTCCCACTTCCATGCTGGTATGGGATGTGGTTTCATCATCCCCTTATACTTTTGTCTCTTATCCTTCACTTACTGACATACCAGGCACTTTGACATATATTCAGCAATCTCCTTTTTCATATTGTCCCACCAAAAGTTTTATCAGAGATCTCGATACATCTTTGTGCTTCCTGGGTGGATAGAGAAGGTTGATCTATACATGTCACCCAATAGCTCTTTCTTTATCTCTGGATTGGATGGTACACATAATCGTGACCCAAATCTTACAGCTCCTTCTTCATCGATTTGGAAATCTTAGGATTTCCCATTTCTGATAGCTTCCACCTTTTTATAAATTTTCACATCTTTTCTTTGAGTGTCCTTTATTTTATCCAAGATAGATGGTTGAGCAATCATTTGAGAAAGGATTGATGATGTTCCTCCCTTAATTATTCCCATGTCTATCCTTTTCAAATCTAAGAATATAGGATCCTTTTCAATTCTCATCATTGATAAAGATGCAGGATCCTTTCTATTTAGAGCATCTTCTACCTTGTTTTCCATACCAGGATGATAGTGGATTGAGCAGTCATAATCCTTGATGAGCTCTATCCATCTTCGTTGGCGCATATTAAGCTCTTTTTGTGTGAATATATATTTTAGTCTCTTGTGGTTAGTATATATCTCACATTTCTCCCCATAGAGATAATGTCGCCAGATTTTCAATACAAAGATCACCACCGCCAACTCCAGATCATGCGTAGGATAGTTTTGCTCATGGATTTTCAGTTTCCTTGAAGCATAGGATATCACTTTATCATTTTGCATTAGAATATACCCTAAGCCTTTCTTAAAATCATCACTATACACCACAAAGAGTTCTCCACTTGAAGGGAGTGTGAGTACTGGCGCAGTGATAAGCCTCTTTTTCAACTCCTTGAAATAGTCATCACATTCATGTGTCTAGAAAAACTTTACTCCCTTCCATGTCAGCTTGGTCATTGGGTTTGAAAATCATGAAAAGTTCTTCACGAATCGTCGATAATACCCAGCTAAACCCAAAAATATGCAGATATCCATTACAGAAGTTGGCCTTGACCACTCTTCAATTACCTTTGTCTTGGAAGGGTTCACATATATCTATTTCCTGGTGATAACATGCCCCAAGAATGATAATTCCTCCATCCCAAACTCACATTTACTGTACTTTGCATAAAAATTCTCCCTTCGCAAAGTCTTTAACATAGTTTTCAAATGCTCCTCATGTTCCTCCTTGATCTTTGAGTATATCAGAATATCATCAATAAAGACCACCACAAATTTGTCGAGGTAATCTCTAAATACTCTATTCATTAAATCCATGAAAATTTTTGGATCATTAGTGAGTCCTAAGGGAATCACTATGAACTCATAGTGTCCATACCTCGTTTGAAAGGTAGTCTTGGGAATATCTTCCTTCCTCACCTTTAATTGGTGATATACCGACTGAAGGTCCACCTTAGAGAAATAACTGGCCCCACGAAGCTGATCGAACAAGTCATCTATCCGTGGAAGGGGATACTTGTTCTTTATCGTGATTTTATTGAGCTCGCGATAATCAATGCAGAGGTGCATTGATCTATCCTTCTTCTTGATGAAGAGGACTGGAGAACCCCATAGTGAAGCACTCGGGCTATAAAACCCTTCTCCATATTCTCCTGTAATTGCTTCTTTAGCTCTTCCAGCTCTATGGTGGCCATTCTGTAAGGTGTCTTTGAGATTGGAAAAGATCCCAGGATAAGTTCAATTGAGAACTCAACCTCTCAGTCAGGAGGAAGACCAGGAAACTCTTTAGGGAATACATCAGCATAATCTCTCATGATGGGCATGTCTTCAAGTATGGTTCTATCCTTTGTCCCAATCATTTGAGCTAGATATGCTTGGTCACAAAAAATCAGTATCCAAACTTGAGACAAAGATTCTAAAAGAGACTCATCTTCATCCTTACACTTTTAAAGAATCAGAGGATGCTTCAGGATGTGAAAATTGATCTCCCTTTCCTGAAAATTGATGTTGGCCTTGTACAAATATAGTCAATCCATGCCCAAGATATCATTGAACTCCACTAAAGGAAGTATGACGAGATTTGCTGGGAGGTTCAGTCCACAAACGTTAATCGGGGAGGAGTTATAAACCATGGATGCAATAATTGCCCCATTCGTTGTTCTCACAGATAACTTTTCCTCCAAATTTTGAGGTGGTTTTTGAATAGTTCTACTAAACTTGAAAGATATTAAATAATGTGTAGAACCAGAATCAAATAGTACGTTCACTATTTTTGAATGAATAAAAAGCATACCTGTCACCACATCATTTTCCAGCTCCACCTCAGTAATAGTGATAGCATATTCCCTTCCTTGTTTTCTTGGAGGTTGTTTCTGATTTCCTCTAACAACCCTCGGCTTAGGGAAATTGTTCGCATAATGACCAAGCTCCTTGCAGTTGTAACACTGCACTTCAGGCTGAGTCTTGATCTGAACCTTCCTTTCTTCTTCAACATTAGTGGGATTTTTCATATCCCTTCATTAGTTCTTATCCATATGACCAAACATTCTACATTTTAAGCAATTCTTGGTTCCCTTAAGACAGTCACCAAGATGCTTCTTCCCACAATTTTTGTAAAAAGGAAAGTGAGGCTTCTTTCCATCATGGGATTTGTTTGATGAACCACCCATGTTGTTCTCCATTTTCCACTTCTTATCACTGGGCCTATGAGACCACTGAGAGTCTCCAATATCCATTTCAACCTTGAGGGCACAACATACAATCTCCTCATAACTGTCGAAGTCTCAAATCACCAACACTTTTCATAGAATCAGCTTTAGTCTTCTAAAGAAGCGATCAACCTTGCTTTCATTGTTCATGACAAATCCAGAAGCATACCTTGAAAGCCTTGTAAAGTTCACTTTGTATGCCCCGATGGACTCATATTCCTTATTCTTGAGTCCTAGGAACTCTCTTTCCATCTTAAGATGGAGGGTTCAAGGAAAATATTTGTTGAAAAACATCCTCTTGAATTCCTCCCAATCAATGGAATCAATTTCCTCTTGGGACTTTGTATTCTTGATCAGTGTCCACCACTGATCAGCTTCTCCATCAAAATGATAGACCTCCAGTACAACTTTCTCTTCTTCTGAGCACTGGAGGATGGAGAAAATCTTTTCCATGGAGTTAATACATTGTTCTGTGAGGAGGGGATCAGAAGACCCGCTAAACATGGGATGCCTTTTCCGCATGAAGGATTCTACAACAACTTGCTCTTTTCTTATAGGAGGATGGAATTCCACATGATTCAAGTTATTATTCATAACTCGAGCCAACTAAGCAAGTACTGTCATGATGTTTTTAGCACCCACTTTCGTCACATCAGGCATATCATTATGGAAATCATCACATTGCCTATCACATTGGTTATTGGAACGTGTTCTTCTATATCCTTCCATTAACTAAGAAAAAGAATGTATAATTAGAGGTCTTTAATACTTAGCTATTGAGCATAAAAAGGAAACTTTGAACATAAAAGTATAAACTTATAAAGAATAAGTATATTCTGACTTGTGATTCCTTGGGTTTATATCCAGTTTATCCTCAATCTATTTCTTAACTTATATTCTTATGGGATTCTTTTTTTCCCTTAATAACGGTTTGTACTAATCTCTTGAATCTACTAAAGCATATCCCTTGAGAGTGTCATAACCAAGAGTGCATTAAGGCCCGTTGTCATGCACCAGTTCTCGTTCGAGTCTATATCAAAGCAGTGTTTTCAGGTTTTACCCCTAGATACATCTATTCCAGATCCGCCTCTACATGCTCATATCCGAACAGGGATGTATTTGATTGATAAACCACTTACTCAATACTCACCAAAATTCTAGAATGTTTTCTTATACTTAGTCTCATCCTTAAGGTTCTCACTATGGTGCTCTAATCCTAATATCCAAAAATAACTAAACCTCCCTATGATACCAACTATAGTGACCTGAGCCTTTTACATATAACATTTCATGATTTTAAGCATAATTAATCATCAGAGTACAATCCAAGATTTGTTAAGTCTAGTGTCTTGTAAGACTAGGTACATATAACATAGAACATGGGGATAAAAAACACTTCTTTATTTAATCTTCATAATGAGCTCCTAAATTTCTTTGAGCCCTTACATCTTCATAGGGTACCCTGGGGAACACATGAACAAAGGGATGAGCTAAAAATCCTAGTAAGGGAATTAACATAAGGATACCTCTTAAGCACATTAGTTAGGAGTCATGACATATTGATATCCAAAACATGGAACATATGAAATAATATCATTTAATCATGGGATCAAATAAACATGGAATCTTATAAATGTGTAAGAATCATAAAACATTTCTTTAGTATGGTTCAAGTCTAACTTCCAATCCCTTTTCCCATTTTAGTACGGGTCAAGGCTAACCGCCAATCCCGTTTCACATCGCATCTCATGAGACTTAACCTTACCCAATGCATTGGAGCGCTATCTGGGTGCACCCATCTCAAAATTTTCATGAATATTCTTGCCAAATAAATATTCTTTCCTCATAAATAATCATATATAACCAACCATACATAAACATAAGGTTACCCATGGAGAGAATTGGGTACCACAATCATGACATAAAGCATAACCAATGAGTGTATCATGAAAGTGTCCATGAAAGAAAGGGATTAGAACATAAATGGATGTTGATAAGGTAATATAGGCATATAACATGGTAGGTGATAAAAAATATAAGTGACATCATATAAGAAATGTATTTGAGAAACATTAGCATTAAAACATTTTTGTGCAGTTTTAAGGAAAATACTATAGAAATTTTCAAATAGAAAAGAGAACAATCATTTATATAAAACCAGAATTTGACCAAGAAGGTTTTCATAATAAAATACTGATTTAATAAATACAATTATGTCTTACAATAGAGTGTGTAGTTTTCTTGAAATTGGGTAACCATTCGGGAATTTCCCCTAAAATAGGTTTGCTTATCGGAAAGTTCTGAGGGAATCTTTTAAAAACATGTATATCCCCAAAAGAAATTGATGAAAGGGTATTGATATAGTAATCTTGTATAAATAACCAGAATTCATAATATTACCATAAATAGATAATATAACACCATTTTGAAAGCAAGATAAGGCAACCTGAAAGAACAAAGAAGGTTCGGGTAGAATTCGTTACAATTTTATCGACATGGTGTCAGGTGTACCCAAGAGGGCTTGATGAGAGAGAGAAGGGGTTTATAATAACTTATACAGCATTATGGAAGTATGGTGGAGGTAAAAAAACATACCACTCCATTTAGGATTACCCATAAAAATGCATAGCATAGAGGACAATCTTGATTAAGAGTGAAACGGATAGGATCCCTTACCTTAAATCTATTGGTGTTCTCCACTTGTTATTAAAGACCTGGATGAAAAAATTAGGATTATTAATTAATAATTAAAGAACCTATTCTATATTTAATTGATTTATTATAACCCTTTTTAGTTCATTAAAACCCTTTTTGATTAGTTACAAGGTTCAATTTCATTGTCCGGACTCATTTGTTTACTTGGTTTTAAAGGATCGGTTCACTTATATTCAAGTTTGGATAAACATGAAAGATGAAATTGGTTGTCCAGACTTGAATTTATATTATTTATTTAACATCCAGGAGATTACATGGTTTTAATTTTAATTAGGTTACTTAGAGTGAAGTCGAATTTTTATATATATAACCTTAGTGATAACCGTTTTTTGTTAATCGGTGGATTTGATTACAAAGAACGTGTTTTGATTTATAACTTAATACCATTTGTAGAAAAATATTACAGAATTAAAAATAGGATATATTACATGTATAATAATCTGGTTCAACCATAACACAAATTGTTTCATGACCAGAATTAAAGATAATAATAGAAATTGATAAACTGTTGTCCTTGAATATGCTAAATTAGCACATCTCAAACAGTGCTTTCATTTCTTTCAAATAAAAGGGTGGGGAAAGGATAGAAGATAATGAAATATAACATTAGCATGAAAACATTCTAGTACATGTATGTTACTGTATTTATCATACTATTATGTTGAAGGGAGGTGAGGAAATAAATAAAAAGAAAAGAACTTAAAAGAAAAGAAGAAATTGGGAAGAGGAATTTTACCTCTTGAGACTTTCTCCTTTGAGAACCTCTTAAGGGGACAGGTCTTGGTATTTTGAAGAGTCTAGGAGATTTTGGATGTGAGGTAGGATCTTGGGGAGAGATTTTGGCAGAATAATGGCAAGGCACAAGGCTTGAGAGGAGTTAAGAGAAGAGGGAGTGAAGGGAGTTTTTATAGTGGAGGAGAGGAGGGATTTCATAATATTATAATCATTAATTTATTATTTATTCACAAGACAAGGAATAGTAAGAATTCCATGACCAAGAATAGTAATTTTTTCATGTTATCCCAAACCAAGTGGGCTTAAATCATCATAACATCATCAATGACTCAATAAATCCTTTATTTAGCATTTATTGTAAATTATCGTATTTTACTATTCATAAAAAATTCAAGTATTTCAGAAAAATCCCAAAAATTCACCCTAACCATTTTTCGATGTGTAGAATCCAAAAATGAAGTCCATTTTTCAAAAATAATTTTCTAAATATGATTATTTTAATATTTAATTAAGATAATAATTTATTGTCAAAACCAGTTTTAAAACATTCATTAACTTATTCTAAAATATAGGTATATCGTACTTCCAACTTGAATATTATTTTTATACTACCATATGTGAAGTTACTATTCATTAGGGTATATCACTATTCATAAGGGTATGTTACTATTCATTAGGGTAGGTTAATATTCACCAAAAATTAATTTTTTCTTATCGGGATCCAAATAACTTATTGATTACAACCGTGTATGTCGGATTTTCAAAATTCCAAACACAGAAGTGAAAAACTTCTATTTAAAAGTCACTTAGCACTTATTAGTACCTTATGTTGTGTTTTCATGTGATTTTATGACATACTTAGGAGAAGGTAATTTCCATTGAAAAACATTGGGGTGTTACAGAGCCTCATCATTATACTTGAGGCCGATGGGCTAGGATTGTTGGAGGATGGATATCATCGTGACTTGGGATGTTGAGTTGTTGAGCCAACAATGATGTATTGTATATGAGAGGAAGGATATTTCCATACATTTGAACATTGGTCCATTAATCCGATGATGATTTTATAAGAAGAGGTCCAAGGGACCTAGGATTTATTGTTTGTGCATATCGATAGAATGTCGGTACTTTCTCAATATATGATATAGGTGGTATCAGATGGAAAGAGGTGTTGGGTGACATGGTTATGGGTGGAAACTAAGGTTTTACTTTATAAGATATTATTTAGGGTATGCCTCAGTATTAATCTTCAGGTCCTCACCACTACAAATATATATTTACAGACATGTATTGTATGCCAATTATATATTTAGGGGCACATATTCATAGATATAATGGCATTGGATAAAGCATTTGAAACACTAACTTTTGGTTGTTGGGAATAAGTGGAGAACGATATTTATTTCATGTGTGTGTATTTCCTTTTTAATTATATTTTTAATACACTTGTATAATTATGGATGTAAGACAGGCATACATTGGTGGTGTCCTACTAAGTTCATACTCACACCCTACATAGGCCCCTCGGGACTCGTGTAGACTTTATGGTTTTGAGATCAGGTAAGGAATCAGGATCAAGAGTTGGACCTTAGTGATTAGAATATGCATTGCTTTATCTTGGGATGTATGGTAGTAGATATTAATTTGGTTTTTTATATATATGTACTTACATGGTCGTCCACAGGTGACTTTTCTTATCTTCTTTTTATAACCTATTTTTACATGAGTATTTATATGCTAATGGTATTATTCCTTGGGCTTATTATTATTACTTCTGTTTATTATGCATCTGTTGAGTTTATTATGTTTCTTATACTGTTTATGGTCCTTTTTCCACTATGTTATATATATATGGACCATTATTATTATGACCAGAGGGTATAGTCTCCCCACTATCACCTAATAGAACTCTCACTACTAGTCGGTAGCCTTTGGCATAAGGAGAGGTGCACCTAAGGGACAATGTCCAACTGACCCAGTGCACAAATAAAGTGGAAAACCGGGTTGGGGTGCTACATTAGAAATAAAATTTAATGCACCCTTTGACCACCTATCTCGATTCCAGCAATTGGCCGTTATCTTCCACTGGGTAGCTAGTGGGCTGCCTAGAACTATCCAGGCTACTGTAAACCCGCACCCCCCCCCCCTCAACTATTTGGTGAGACACACTGAGTATTTGGTGAAACTCCTATAACTAGGGTGGTTTTGTCCAGTGTCATCGACTGGCAGGTGGTCTTCCTCTGACTATCCACTGGTAACATTCATAATGGCCTTCTCAATAGACCTTCCAATCTCTCCTTACATTCATCCTTTGGTCAGTTCAAAACCTATAAAGATGCTAAAAATGAGTTGATAATGCATGAAATTAAATTTTTAGAACACTAAAAGGTATTTTTGATCATTAAAACACGTCTAAGAGAGTGAGTTACAATAGCTAGGACAAATCATAAACAAAAAATCCCATTTATTTTTTAATTAATGGAAATTTTTTACACTTTATAAGAAATTAATTAATACATAAAAATTCATCTACATATCTCACTAATTCTCTACATAAGATGTTGTTCTAGACATTTCATACTTTTCTTATCTTCATAACCTGGTGAAATAGAAACATAGGAAGGGATGATCTCAAATGATCAGTAAGGGTAAACATAAGCGATGACAATTAAATATCATAAGTGGGAATAATAAAAGCATATGGCTATAATCAGGATACATAATAAAAACAAACCCAATAAAACATAGATCATAAATCATGATTTATAAGGCATGATATAAGCTTTGATATAGGGAGAATTACTTGTAGGACCCACACCATCAGTGCTCGCACTTACAAACAACTAAAATGTACTTGTGAATACTTATCTCATGGAATATAGAATCTTATCCAATACATTAGAGGGTGATATAGTACCCCACCTTCCATTATCCGAATATATGTGTTCCACATAAAATAAATCATTAGCATATCATAAATATCCCATGGAAAGAAATTTGAGTTTCATATCCTTTTCAAATGTAATCACATAACGAAAACATTCATAATTCCATCAATAATCATAACATGATATATAGATGGGTATCCAAAGATATTTAGTAACTTTATAGTTAAGTACCCTTTAATCAAGATAATATATCATATGATATTTATATCATATAGATAAAGGGTATATGATTAAGTCAATAATTTATCCTATCAATTGATGTATGGATTCTATGTGAACACCCTTCAATCAAAGAAATAGAAAATAGGGTATTCACAAAGGAAAGTAATTAGAATAAAAGTTATTCTTATTCATAGTGGATAGTTAGGTGATCCAAAGGATATGATCAATCACTCAATTTATAGAAAATAACATTTAATAATCCATATAGAGAAAGAAATGTGGATGGTGTCATTTTTTTATAGAGATTTAAATTTTATCATTTTTGAAAACATAGGTAGAGAACAAATGGGTAGATAAAGAATACTTTTATAAGAATAGTGGAATTTTAATTTGAAAAAGCATGGTGAACATGACCCTTTTCCATGAAAACACTTTTGATAAAACTCATAAAATAATGGAAAAAATAGTCTGGTTTTTAAAATCATGCAACATGGGAAAGAAGTTTCAAAATTATGGGAAATACATTCTTGTGAAAAAAAATTAAAAATAAGTTTCTTTTCTTATTTTTATAAATAAATTATAAGTGAAAAGGACACAAATTTCTTTTGAAAGGTGATTTTCAAAAAGGATGAAAAGAAAACTTTTGAGATGTATTAAAACATTAATTTTAAAGAAATATCCAATAATTGAGTGTCTAGAAAAAATGAAATAAAGGTTTTATAGAGAAAACATGGAGTGTAAGATAAAAAATATATACATGATACATAAAATCTTTTAATATTTTGAAAATAATTTATTGAAAAATCACATTGTAAATAGGTAAAAAAATACATTTGAAAAATAGTGATGAAAAGTAATAATATAACATTAATTAATCCATATATGAGTTCCAGAAAAAATAGGAAAACATTGGTGGAAATTAAAATATGAACAAGAAGGGGAAAAATGTTGGAAATAATGTGAGTTATTCTTACCAACGTTATGCTTTTATTTGAGAAGTTATTTCATCAAAGAAGATGATAATAATGAAATAAAGTAACTTCCCCATAGTAGAGAGAAACTTCCATTGGAAAAAAAATATAAGGATAAAAGGGGCTTATAATATCATAACCATTTAGAGAATTTATGACATAAGGAGATAAAATTTGATCCAGGAAATCTGTTATGGCTAAGTAACATTTAAATCGAAACTCATTGAATGAGAAAGATCTTGAAATTGAAATTAAAATACCATTAATAAAAGATAATTCATGATATAAAATAACAAATAGGTATTATATACACCATATAAAATTAAATTGGTACATAAAGAGAAGAATGTCTTAAGAAATTGGGATTGAGACCAAAAAACCCTTTTTGATAACATAATATTTTAGGTAAGAACAATTTGATAATTAGGTTATAAGGAATAATTTTATAACCCCATAAAATAAGTAGGAAATAAAATTAAAATTAATCATTAGGTATAATAAATAAAACTTGGAATAATAGAGTTCAATAAGAAAGTATGTAACTTGATGGAATAAAATTAAGTTAGCACAAACCCTTCCATTGGTCCTGATTCGCTTTGCATATGCACCTAAATTCTTGAATAATAAAATTAAGTTTATTAGATAAATTATTAGGAACATTATTAATATATATTTCAATTAATAGTTACCATTTAGTATCATATTCTATTTATTTATTGTATAGTTTCTTCTTATGTTAGTTATTTGAGGTGGCTCGGTTAATTTCTACATAAATCCTTTAGTATGTTGATAATGGTAAAATTTATTGTATTATAACTTAATTAAATCCAGATTTGTAGGGTTTTATGTCCTTTATTATTATATTAACATAAAATTTATACAATTATATAGGTTTTTATAAAATGAATTCAGATTAGGAAAGGTACTATGATATGTTCATTTTAGGCGGTTAAGTTTACTATGGTTGTTTATTATTAACATCACTTATAAAATGTAAAATATTATATTTATATAATATTAATAGTGTCATGAATATAAGTTTTTCAGATTAGATAAATTTTTAATGTCATCAAAGTTATATGATGATGGAAAATATAATATGTCCCTTCATAGAGGTGGTAGTCGGCACAAATGAACGATCGGCGTTATTTTATTTTATAAGTGGATAGAAAAGAATGAATTAGGATTATTCCATTAATATAATAATAATTAAGTATACTAATTATAATAAGGTCATTATATTATTATTTATAGGGTAGTTTTGTTAAATAAATATTAATAATAAAAGGATAAATATTAAGTAATACTCACTTTGGGGCCTTGAACTTTCTCTTGAAAGTATCCCTGGAAATGAAGGGATTGGGATAACTTATAATGACTAGGGGTTTTAGTTCATTAAAGGCACTTATAGGGGATTAAAATTAGGTGGGGTTAAAATTAAATTTATAATGTGATGTTTAACTTTGATATGGTGGAATTGATCCCCTTTTATAAGTGAAGAAAATGGTACTTTTGTGAACAACCATTGTTTTTCAATAATGGAATGACACTATTCAAGGGTAAATGGTTCCAAAAGTGAGATGTAATAAATTTTTGGGTGATTTTATATTTTAATATCATCTAAAATCTATTTTACCACATGTTTTAAACATGTTTCAAGCCTTTTTCTAGTTGATTTTTACATTTTACAATTTTTGGTTTTTACCTCGGTAACTAGTTTTTACCCTACTGGTTTATATTTTATTAAAAAATATAAGGTAACCCTTAAAACCAAATTTCTATGTTCTAAAACTAAATTTAGGATCCATATATTCTAATTAAATTTATAAATAATATAAAATTAACTTTTAAATTAAAAAATTTAATATATAGAAAAATCATTTTTTAGAAAAATGATGTTTTAACATTTATGTGTTTTTTATCTTATGTATTATTGATTAAAAATTATATGTGTTCCAATATAATTATATATGTGTTTAAATATTATATTATAGTCATTATTTAAAATACATTAATTTAATTTATTAGATAAAAATTACATAATATTAATAAAACAAATCTTTGAAAATAATAGTTTCACCATTATCTATGTAATTAACTTTAATCTTAGTAATCTCATATTTATGAATAAAAATGAAATTCAAATCTATAAAATAATATGGAAATTTTAATTAAAAATATTAAATCTATTTTTTTATATTTAATTTCTATAAGTGATGAAAACTAATTTTTAATATAAATGAATAAAAACAATTTTTTAGAGTAAAATATTACTTAAGATTCCAAAAAATTAAACATGAGATTTATAAATTCAATATAGTATTTTAAATAGATTTTTTACTTTATAAATATATATTTTTTATAAAAATTGTTTCAAAAAAATTTAAGTCATCCTTGTATTATGGAAATGTCATAAAAGTGCTAATATTAACAAAATCTATATTTTTTCACTACCCACCTAAAAATTAATTATTTTAGAAAAAACTCAAAAATTCATCCTAAGCTAATATTAACATATTTCATCCAAATTTTAAGTTAATTTTATCAAATTCAAATTCTAAAATTTATAAATTTATCTTTTAAATGAAAATATAGTATATAAAGAGAAACTCCCGTTATTAAAAAGTGTCATTTTTAAACTTCAAGTGTCTTTAATCTTATTTCATATAAATTTCTGAAAGAATTAATTTTAAAATATTAGTTTATAAATCTAAATATTATATATTATTATAAAATTTTAACTACGATTAATTTAATTTATTAAGTTAAAATAAAATACCTTTTTTAATTGATTTTTTAAAAGGAAAACTTTTTAAAATATTAATTAAAGTAAAATAATAATATATAGTTATTTTATTTGATTATTATCTTTTTATATACTAGTGATTATATTATTCATGTAATTTTAATATTTCATTGTTAATTTTTTATGGGTGTTACTTTAGTTCGATGTTACGAGTGGCACACGCTATTGAAGATAGTATTAATTTAAAGGGTTCAAAATCCCATGTTGTTATAGTGTCCTTCAAGAGATTTTCCCTGGGTGTGTGTGAGTGAGGACAAATAATACTAAAAAACTGTTGGTATGTGGGGAAAGCCATTATTTTGATAGGTGACCTGACCCCAATGGGTAGTAGTTCTTGATTTTTTGGGATGACAACCAAGATATTATAGGAGACCTGTTGGGTTGGGTAACTGAATTTTTGACTTGGGGATTTGAGTCATGAAAAATGGCATCAGACCCAATACCTAGATGGAAGTGTGGTATAACTTCCTCTATTTGAGGTTTGGGGTCTATAAGGAGGGTGTTGTGCTTTAAAAGGGTGGAAAGTATAACACCCCTATAAAAATAAGACTTAAAATACTAAATATTACTACTCATGTCAACATGGTGAACCTTTATTTTCATGATCCTACTTGATTAGAACTTCACAGTTAATCATGTTTGTCTTGGAGTAATGTCAATATGGGTAACCTCTTATAAAGTTTCTCTAGTTTTACATGAGTGGAAACGAACCAAGAAATACCATTGAGGAAGAAGAACCAAAACATTTTCATAGATTAGGGCATTTTGGGCGGCACAAGTAACACCACAAGTTTTTATGCAATATTTTTTTGAATAAATTAAATTTCTTTGATAGTTTTCATTACACACAATACCTAGTTTGAACAAATTAGAATATACTATTAATATTATTATTTAAACATGATTGTTATAACCTATCCATTAAACGTGGTGGATTGAATAGGAATAACCACATTTCAAAAATTATTTATAATGTTTTTATATAAATAAATCATGTTGATAAAAAAAGTACTTAATAGTAAAGTCTTTATATGTGTTAAAAAATATTATTTTCTCAAAAAAATGTTTTTATTGCTTTTTGTGAACAAATAATAAAAGTAATTTTTCCAATTTTATAAAATTTATTTGATAAAATAAAACTAATTTTTGAAATCTACATTTCAAAATTATCTTTGAGTGAATTTTTTAGAATTTTATACAAAGATTAGTTTTTTGATGAATAGTAAAAAATACTTATTTTAATTAAAAAATACATTTTCATTTAAAGCATTTACAAGATGTGTTTTATTTTAATATGGTTTTAAAAGTAAAATTAGTTCAATTATATATTTATTAATCTAATTTAGGTCATTTTAATCAATTTTATATTGAATTTTGATATTAAAACTTTTTATACTTATGAAAATTTTCTCTTTGGAAAACAACTTTTTTGTCACATCTACAGTTTTGATTTTAAATTAAATTTTTTCACTTTTATGAATCTAATTTTTCAAAATGAATTCCATATTTGGGATCATCATAATTAATATTATATAATAAGGTCAACTTAATTTTTTGTCAAAATGAATAGTAAAAACATTAAAATTTAATTACCATGGTTAAGGTTAAAATGAGTTTACTAGGGGTTAAAATAAAAACATAAGTCGTAAAATTAATTGTAAACTTATCCAACTCCCATTTCCTAACCATATTTTGACCTTATATCATCTAAGGTTCTATAATGATCCATTTTGGAGAATTTTGGTGAAGGAACACGGGGTGCAGTAGAAGTGTGAAAAATGCACAATTTAAAAAAATTTGTTTACATTCATGTTTAAAACACTAAATCCAAAAAAATTGCTTGGATTTCTAAAAGTATCACATAATATTTAATTTAATCATGAAAAATAATATCAAAGTAAACTGTAAATGGTACCTTGTGTGATTAATGTCGTCGGTTTGATTCACTCACTGTTGATGTGTCATGGATGAAAAGAACCAAACTAGGAATCCTCTAGATTTTCCACGTGTGATACAAAATTATTGTATCATTTATCAACATTTCCTGGGTGCTAGTTTTGGAAATCAAAGAGTTTTACAATGTCCCTTTGATCACCTAAAGAATGCGGACTTGGTCGAGAAAGAGGGGTCGATCTGACCTTGTTCTTTCTTCGGATTCTATCTCTAAGAACTTTAGAGAAAAGGAGAAGAGATATTATCTCACAAAATTAGTGAAAATTTTGGATATATATATTCTAGATGCTAAAATTAACTTCTATACTAAGTTTATACTTTCAGAAATTTCACTTTGGTCCCCGAAAAGTAATAACCTTCATTTTAAACGTTTGTGCACACATGTGACTTAACAACCTTGTCATAAATGTCACAAATATTTTATCACTCAACTGTAACACTATAAAATGTTATGTGATAAAATAATAGTCATTAAATCAGACCTTAATCTCCCCAAATAATTTAACAAACCTTGAATATCCTATGTTCGTTTGAAAAATTATATTTTCTCATATTCACTTTTATGATCAAACAACTTGTGAATACCTTGAGAAATAAATTCAATAATCATTATTATAAACTTTAATAATATAATTGAATTAATTTTACTTGTGATTGGTCATACTCGTACATTCACTAGGCCCTGTATGTGGGACCCACTTTATCCTAAACTCATATTCATTTGAATATATGGAACTTGTGGATACACTTAGTGTGTGACCCTCTAGGTCCTTATCTCAATAGCAGTGAGTCCAACCAACAAACCAAGAGATAATTCTAGCAACCTATAATGGCTCCTAAGGATATAAGAAATTCTATAGCTATGACTACCTCCTATGAACACGTTCTGTGCAATATAATCTCTTTATCTTGTGAAATCTCATAAAGCAGAATGCAAACTTGTGTCATCATCCTTTTGTTGATTTATATATTTCATGACCTTACTGGATGAACTTACCTTCTTGTACCATGTCCATGGATTTAATGAAGGTACTACCATCCTATCCAACCTGGGCCCTATAGATATCTCTTTCTCAACTCAGAAGTGAAAAAATCTATCTTGACCATTCAATCAATGTCAAACCATCAATGACGCACCCAACACAAGCTAACTCGCCATGACTTCATTATCGTTGTTTTTTCCTTACATAAAGTACATGATCAAATGATACACATTAATAATGATCTCAAGTCTAGAGACCAATACACATGTTCATATATAGGGACAATCAATGAAACTTGAAACATACTGTATTCCTATTGGTGGTTATGTCCTCATGATCTCATCTACTCGAGAACAAAAAGTGAGAACTTCATGAGAAGTATCAATACTTATGATCCCCTAGCACCTGATAGTCATACATCATATGTCTCCCATCAGTATGATGTATCTAGACCATTATATATATATTTAAGATTACTATCATAGTATCTCGAGGTTCTCATTATAGTTGGTAATTGCTATAAACTTTTGATACGACACGTATTCTAAGGAAATTACCATGTAAAAATTGGATGAAAATTTTTAAACACTATTATGGTAAGAATAAACACATATATATATCAAACTATATATATGTAATGGTAATTAAAAGTACTATTTAAGTTGGGTCAAGGGCTCCCACTATTACAACACTCTCACTTGCACTAAATCCAACTTGATAACCATCCTTGTTATATATCACGTGATAAGATCATGTTTCTACTGAGTGATGGATTTAGTCACAATCCTTCCACATTTCCACTGCATGGTAATTCCGGTATATGCGACTTTACCTCTTTGAATAAGACTTCCCAAGATATTATATCCCTAAGTATATCCCTTTTTCCATTATCTAAACTTGACATCTGGGCTAGTAATAGTAATAGAATTATCATAAAGATAAAACTTTACTCACTAGGTATGATTCCAAGAACTGGAACAAATCATTGGATATTTTACACTACTTCTTTAGCTACCCCAGAATCCAAAATGAACTCAGTATTTGTAGATATGGATACCACTAGCTTGAATGAGATTTTCTTTATCATTTCCTTATTTGAACTGCGATATTATATCGTATTGATATTATAGGAAGAATGTTTTTTGTCCCCTTGTAACTAGTATCCCTTCCTCTCCACATACTAGGTATTTATATTTTATACTTTCTCAAGTACAATCAGATAGTTCTAATTACTTCCCTTGCAATTATCTTGGATATGACTAATATTTTCCCATCATAGAGTATATGTTATAAATATCACATATTTTACATATCATGGCATATGTGATAAATCTATTGGTAGTGCATATGGAATTGTAATAACAACATTAATCTCCTCCTATGCCTATGCATGTATTCTTGGAGAGATTTATGCCATGTGACACTGGTAACAATTCTCTCTCGAATTGTTCCAACTTGTATCTTATCAATACCTTATCAGTATATGTACTATTTACTAGGTCTAAGAAACCATTAGATCTACCTTATAAGATCACATTCCATAGAAATTTTGTTTCTACTTTAATTCAATCTCTAGAGAGTTACTATCATCTGAGTCTTAACTAACTATAATACCAATAGATGTTTTCCATATTTCATCAAACATATTTTACTTGGAAAACAATGGTGATACCACTAACCACTGGTATACACATGAAAAATATTCATTCCAAATTAATATTCTATGATATAGTTGATTACTTTAATCCTGAACTATATTTCAATAACTTTCACCCTTATTGGAATTCTATGATGTCAATATCCCTCTTTGTTTCCGTCATATAAACATCTTCCATGATTGGTGGTCTTGACGTCCAATTCTCAATAAAATGATCATGGAAAGAATCTATGAAAAGTAAAATTCTAATGGATTTAGGCATAATGACTTTTTGTTACCAATTTATCCTTTTTGGTACCATTCTTCTACCATCCATGTATAGTCTCACTTGAATACCCACCATAGTATTCAAAATAATAAGCCCATTGTATAGTGATACATGGAATCTATTATTGAATTTTAATTGATCTTATCAAATTTAGCTAATTTTCCTATACTTCTTACTTGTAGGAATTATATATTCTCAATGAATAATGTATCACCATCCATGGTGAATATAAATCCATCACCATGGTTTTATCTTTCCTAATCAGTATGTGTCTTTGGAACATTTCATTTCCATGCCACTTATGGAACTCGTTCCTATGTCAACTA
The DNA here is from genome assembly GCA_963277665.1 of Viscum album. Lineage (NCBI taxonomy): Eukaryota > Viridiplantae > Streptophyta > Magnoliopsida > Santalales > Viscaceae > Viscum > Viscum album. The sequence continues at coordinate 1,976,412,282 of OY728146.1, read as the reverse complement.
TTTTTTTATCACCAGCATTGACTAAACTCAAGTCAATATTTCTCCTACTATCTCAAATATAGATGTAAAAACTTTTATATAAATATATTCTATAACTTGATTGTATCTTTTCTATCATAGGGATTTCTGTAATATCCTTAAAAACTTTAGGATTATTACTATAGATTCACATTGTGTTTTTACTTTATAAAAGTTTGTTTATATCCTAACAAACTCTTTGCATCTAAATTCATGTTAGTATGAAAATGGAGTTATATTATACTAAAACTCATATGATATTCATTTTTCATTATATTTGGCATATGGTTATGGGATAATGTCTCTATTTTCAAATCATGTCTCAAAAAATAGAAGTATCTGCAATGCATGAGTTTTAACATGGATGCTCCTTTTACTTAAATGTGTCTCTGATGTGTACAAAGAAATGTGCATTTTTAAATTGCTCCATGATACATGTTAATATGTAATACTCATCATAAATCATCCTTATTAACATCATATCTTTGATTTGGATAAGGTAATGTGCATTTATAAATTAGTCCACGCTATATTATATTGATCGATGAATGCTTAGTTCAGTTATTCTTTGGCACACCAGCCCGAAGCATCTAATATCTTCTGACCATTAATATAACATACTTCATTTTCACATTCCTTAAATACTTAAAAGAATTTTATTTAAGTATACTTACCACTATCTAACCCTTGGAATAGTTCATGCTCTCTAGCTGAACTAATTATGAAAGATCTGTGGCTTACCTTTATTTATAAAGGTTTATTTGTCCAAAAATAAGCACATAAGTGTTTCTATAGTACCTAAGGTATTTAACTCCAAAGATTCTAAATACATACTAGGTATATACTTTAAAACTATATATTTTTTCTTCAAAAGTTATTATCTTTACACAACTGGTTATATCAGTCTTACATTTTATAGTCATCATTTATTACCAGTGATTCTAGAATTACAGAACTATTGTTTGAGTATTAAGCACCCAAAAAACATTAATTATATAACTAGAATAATTTTTACTTATTTCTAAAGTAAACTTTAATGTTAAACTTGAACCATTTATTTGTAAATTATAAGTTGTGTGCCTCTCACCACTAACTTAGGAACTTCACTACCTTAGCCACTTGGAGAACACACCTTACTTCTAGTAATGTTTCTTTACTTACTTAGTTAATATATTTTAATAAAAATATGTGATATTAATATTGTATTTAATTTCCAATAAGTATGTTATAAACATTACAAATGATGATGAATATACATGAATAAGAAGAGACTTCTTGCTTCTTCAATTCAATACATTGCATTTATCTTCTATATAATTATTTCAAGATATAAGAATAAATAACCTCCTATTTAATACCACTTTTATTTTAAGAATGTTGTGAAGGTGAATTTAGCGTAACACTTTCCATTTGCCTTTTTTCATTGTCTTTTATCTCGTTATCCATAATAATTAAAGATTAAAATTTCTTTAAGTTCTTATTTTATTGACGAACATTACCCAAAAGGTAATGAATCGTTTTTCTCCATTTACTATTAGTGTTATAATATTAAAAAAACTAGAGTAAATGGGTGAAAATGATATGATAAAGGGGTTCATTGAAATATCATGTATATCTTTCAGTGTAATCATCATCCATTCATATCTCGCTTCACTTTATCCTCACAAGCTTCTTAGAGATGAGACAACATGTAAAATTATTCATGTCTCATTGTTGTATCCACAAATCACATCAGAATTTGATTATAGCATTATTAAATAACCATAATATGTGTCATACATGAGTCTCCTATAATTATTTATATACTCTATCTTTCTGAGGTATCTTAACAGGTATTGGGGAAACCAACACCTTGAATTTTTGATGTTGTAGTACTTTACACAAGTACATGTACTACTCTTTGGAAACTCATGCTAGTTTGGACCTTTTATTTGTCCAATATTATCATATTTTACTTATGGTATTACTTTCCATTTTCTACAAAAATAAAATCTAATCGATTTCTACTTTTATCCTAATTACTAGTAAAAAATTTCAAATTATTTATTTTAAATGTCTCGTACTATTTTATCAAATCCTAGTAGCCTTCAACTACTATATTTGGTATACCCAATCACTTGAGTATTATAGTGTAAAGGATCCTTGAAACCACTTCTCATAGTATAAAATCTAGGGTTATGCCACTACTCGAAGATTCCAAGGTAGGGGTCTGACTATCCAACCATATTAACTCACATCTCCTTGATCTATTGAGTGGATTCTCATCTCCTGAAAATAATTACTTTGAATTGCTCAACGCTTTTCCTATAAAGTTTCAAAAATATAGTTATGGATTCTCCTTTACTTCCAAGTTTAGTTGAATCAACCCACAAATCTCATAAAAACTCTCCAATAGTAAGAGTCACCCTCAACTATGGTTGATGATAACCCCAAACACTCGATTTTGTTGAAATTTGAGTGATAGAAGGAATTTATTGACTTAATATATTCTTTGATGGATTTAATAAGTTAATATTGGTGAATTAAATCTTTTTCTATTTAACATGCTTGTTCCATGTGATCATTATCACAACTTAACCATGATTTTAAATAGAAAACATTCACCACATATGTTCATTTTATCATTTCATGCTTATTTATTATTATACTATGTGATCACGCGTAATAAATACACATTCACAAAATAATAAACCATGCACATGATAAAATAAATAAATAATGACATGATAATGAGTCATTAACTATTGGTTAATCTATTTAATGAATAATGTATTAGTCAAGACCCTATAATAATTCCTTAAGTCAATGCCTGGCTTGAATTATACCACCTGCAACTCCTATGCACTTCACTTGTTTGGTCTATGCCAGCTCACAACTCTAACCACGTTGGCATGAACTCCTCCAATATTTACAATGTATACTCACATAGAGGTGAGGGGAACTCTGGGTGTGAAATTATATTTTATCACTTAATTATGGATATATAGGCCCTTATAAAAATTAAAGATGGATAAACGATGCGTAAATCATCAAAATAAAATAATTATTAAATTTTATAAAACTTAAATGTAATAATTGAATTAAATAAATAATAAAACCAATATGCATGGGTTGGGTTTGGCTCATGATCATTCAACATGCAATTATATTTCATAAGAAAAATTAAATTTTCTAAAATTCAACTCTATGGTATTTTTTTAATGCATTAAAATAGTTTGAACTAATTATCGATATGTCCCGAAACACCTGAAATGGTTTTATTAAATCCCATACAATTAAATTTAATTTATGAAATTTTTTCATAATTTTTTGGGTCTATTTGGATCTAAAGTGGATCCCTAGAAATTAATTTATGGCTTTCGGTGAGTTAAACGGGTCAGTCCGATCAGACCTAGACCGAATTGATCTGGCTTGAAATGGGGTATCCTTTTAAAGGAAATAATATATATATATATATATATATATAATATTATAACAATCTTTCAAAGAAAAATTTTTCCCCTTTTTTATATTTTAAACAATCTTCCATGAGAATATTTGAATAATATTTTAAGGAAAGCTTTGTCCATTTAATTAAACAAGCTTCCAATGGAAGCTTTAAACTAGATTTAAAGGGAATATTTATCCTTTTAATTAAACAATATTATAAGGTAATATTTAAACTATCTTATATTGAAAGATTTATCTTTTTAATTAAACAATCTTCCAATGGAATCTTCAAACTATCTTATATGGGAATATTTATCATTTTAATTACAAAAAACATCCAAGGTAATCTTGTATTGACAATGGACTACCCCAACCAGATTTTGGTGTATCCATCTAATATACAACATACTCACATTGTTCTATGAAAAAAAATCATCACACTGATATCCAATAAAGTTAATAGAAAAATAAAACTTCAATTTCATATCAATTTTTATACAAAATCTATCGATATTTGATTGGTCATATCTTAGAGATATGAACTTGGATCGATGCACTGTCAGTTGCATTGAGACCGTATCAAAACCCTATTTATAAATCATAGAAAATTTAATTGAAATTTTAAACTTTTTAACTTAAATATTTATATGTTTTATCTGATGCCAATTGAAGGAGCCCAAGGCATAGCGGAAATGTGAAAAATGAACAATTTAAAATTTTTTGTTTAGATTCATGTTAAAAAAAATAAATACACAAAAATTATTGCCTTTTTATCAAAACTTATTTCATATAATACAATTTAAGCATGAAAAATAAGATCTCAAAAAATCATAAATGGTACCTTGTTCAATTGAAGTCACTGGTTTGATTCGCTCATCATTGACATGTCGCAACTGAAAGGCACCAAACTAGGTATCCTATAGATCACCCACATGTACTCCAAAATTCTTGGATCATAAATTTACATTTCTTGAGTTCTAAAATGGGAAATAAAATAGGTTTATTACATCCCTTTGATCACCTGAATAATGCGGACTCGATCGAGAAAGTAGGATTGATCTGACCTTGTTCTTTCTTCGAAATCTCTCTCTAAGAACTTGATAGGAGATGAGAAGAGAGATTATCTCACTAAATTAATGAAAAATTTTGGAGATATATATTCAAGAGGATAAAATGATCTTTTATACTTAGGTTATACTTTCTAAAATTTTACTTTGGTCCCTTGAAAGTAATAGCCTTCATTTTAGACATTTGCGCACACATATGACTTAATAACATGGTCATAAATGTTGAAAATATTTTATCACTCACTTTTAACACTATAAAATGTTATATGATAAAATAAAAACCATTAACTCAACCTATAATCTCCCCAAATAATTTAACAAACCTTTAACATCTAATGTTCATTCAGAAAATTATATTTTCCCATATTCACTTTTATGATCAAACAACTTGTGAATACTTTGATAAATAAATTCAATCATTATTATTCTAAACTTGAATAATATAATTTAATTAGTTTTAATCATGATATATCATAATAATATGTTCACCAAACCCCGCACATGGTTCTCACTTCATTCTAAACTCTTATTCATTTGAATAGGTGGAACTTGTGCATACACTTAGTGTGTAACCCTCTAGGTACTTATCTTGATAGTAGTGAGTCCAAGACACAGAATAAGAGTGTATTATAGTAACCCATCATAGCCCATAAGGAGATAAGGAATTTAATAGCTATAAATACCTTCTACAAACATGTTATTTGTAATATAATCTCTTTGTCTCGAGATATCTCATGAAGCAAGATACACACTTGTGTTATTATACTTTTGTTGTTTTATATATTTCATGACCTTACTGGATGGAATTACCTTATTGTATCATGTCCATGAATTTAATGAAGGTACTACTATCCTAGTAAACCTGGGCCCTCTATATATCTCTTCCTCAACTCAGAGGTGAAAATTTTTATCTTGATCATTTAATCAATGTCATACCACCAATGACACACCCAAAACAAGTTACATTTCCATAACTTCGTTTTTATGGTTTTTTCCTTTCATCAAAGTACATGATAAAATGGTACATATTGATATCGATCTCAATTCTGTAGACCAAAACACATTTTCATGGATAGGAACAATCAATGACACATGAAACATGTAGTGTTACTATTGGTGGGTCTATCCTCGTGATCTTATATACTCGAGAACACTAAGTGAGGACTTTGTGAGAATAAGTCGCAATGCTTATGATCCCCTGACACCTAATAGTTAAACATAATATGTCTCCCATTGGTATAATGTATCTATACCATGGGACATATATTTAAGATTACTTTCATAGTATCTTGAAGTTCTCAATATAGCTGGGAACTACTATAACCTTTTGATATGACACGTAATATAAGGACATTACCATGTAAATAGTAGATGCAAAAATATCAACACTATTATGATAATAATAATAAACACATGTATATATAAAACTATATACATGTAATGGTAATCAAAATTATTGTTCAACTCGGGTCTAGTTCATCCACTATTACAACACTCCCACTTGCACTAGATCCAACTGGATAACCATCCTCGTTAGTTCTCACATGATAAGATCATATTTCTACTGAGTGATAGATTTATTCATGGGCCTTCCAAATTTCCACCTCATTGTTATTCTTCTATATTCGACTTTACCTCTTTGAATAATACTTCTCAAGAGATAATATCCCTGAGTATATACCTTTTTTACACTATCTAAACTTGACATCTTGGCTAGTACTAGTAATATAATTATCATGAATACAAAAATTTACTTATTAGGTTTGATTCTAATATCTGGAAAAAATAATTTCATACTTTACATAGATTCTTTAGTTGCCTAAGAAGCCACAAATAACTTGGTATTTGTAAATATGGATACCTCTAGATTGAATGACCTTGTATTTCTCATTACCTTATCCAAACTGCGATATTAGATCATATTGACCTTATAGGAAGACTGGTTTGTGTCCCCTTGTAACTAGTATCTCCTCCTCTCCAGATACCAGGTACTTATCTTTTGTAATTTAAATACAATCAGATATTTTTTACTTCTTCCCTTATAGTTCTCCTAGATATAACTAATATTTTTCTACCATAGATTATATGTTTTCAATATCAAATATTATACAGATCATGGCATATGTGATAAATCCATTGGTCGTGCTTATGTAATTCTACTCACCACATTAATCTCATCCTATTCCTATGCATGACTTCTTAGAGAGTTTTATGGAATCTGACATTAGTAACAATTATCTCTCAAATTGTTCCAACTTGTATTTTATCAATATGTTGTCAATATATGTACAATTGTCTAGGTCTAAGAAACCATTAGATCTAACTCATAAGATCTCATTACCTATAAATTTGGATGATACTTTAAGTCAATCTATGGAGAGTTACTATCATCCTAGCCTTAACTAACTATAATACCAATGGTTGTTTTCCATATGTTATCAAACATATTTTACTTGGAAAACAATTGTACTCCTACTAACCACTAGTAGACACATGGAAAAATTCAATACAAATGAATATTCTATGATCTAGTTACTTACTTTAATCCTAAACTAGATTTCAGTAACTTATACCCTTATTGGAATTCTATAATGTTTCCATCCCTCTCTAGTTGCGTAATATAGACATCTTCCATGATTGGTGGTCTTGACATCCAATGCTCAATATAATGATCATGGAAAGTATCTATGAAAAGTAAAATTATAATGTATTTAGGCATAATGACTTGGTATTACCAATATAGCCTTATTGGTAACACATTTTACCATCCATATTTAGTCTCACTTGAATACCCACTGTGGTATTCAAAATAATAAGCCTCTTGTACATCGATACATGGAATCCATTATTGAATTTTAATTGATCTTTTCAAATTTATCTAATTACCATATACTACTTACTTGTAGGAATTATTATTCTAAATGAATAATGTATCACCATCCATGGTTAATAAAACCATCACTGTGGTTTTATCTTTCCTACATATTATGTGCCTCTAGAACATTTCTTTTCCACACCACTTATGGAACTCACTCCTATGTCAACTATTATTATATCTATGACATTAACTAAACCCAATTCAATATTTCTCTCACTATCTCAATTTGATATGTTTAACCTTTTATATAAATATAGTATATAACTTGACTATATCTTTTTTATCATAGGGATTTATGGAATATCCATATAAAACTTTAGTACTATTACTATATATGCACAATGTGTTTTTTCTTGATGTGAGTTTTTTTATATCCTAACAAACTCTTTGCATATAAACACATGTTATTTTGAAAATGGATTTATATTATACTAAAACTCATATGATATCCATTTTTCATTATATTTGGCATATTATTATGGGATAATTTCTCTATTTTCAAAGCATGTCTCAAAAAATGGAAGTATCTGCAAAGCATGAGTTTTAACGTTGACGCTCCTTTTACTTACACCATGACTCTGATGTTCATAAGGAAATGTTCATTTTAGAATTTATCTATGATACATGTTAATATGTAAGAATCATCATCAATCCTCCTTATTAACATCATATCTTTGATGTGGATAAGGTAATGTGAATTTAGGAATTACTCTACACTACATTATATTGATAGATGAATGTTTGGTCAAGAAATTCTTCAGCACACCATCCCACAGCATATCATATCTTCTAACAATTAATAGACCGTACTTAATTTCCACATTCCTTAAATTCTTAAATAAATCTTATGAATTATAATTTCCACTAGCTTTCCCTTGAAATAGTTCACACTCTTTAGCTGAACTAATTCTGAAAGCTTTGTGGATTACCTTTATTACTATAGGTTTCTTTGTCCAAAACTAAGTAAATAAGTGTGTTGATGGTGCCTAAGGTATTTAAATAAAAAGATTATAAACCCATATTGGGTATATACTTGAAAAATATTTAGTTTTTCTTGACAAAGTATTATCTTTCCACAACTAGGTATACCAGTCTTACATTTTATATTCATCACTTATTGCCAATGATTCTAGAATTACAGAGCCATTGTTTGAGTATTAAACACCACAAAAAAAATCATTTCAGAATTGGAATAATGTTTACTTGTGTCCAAAGGATATGTGAAATTTCAACTAGAAACATTTACTTGTCAATTAGAATTTTTGTGCTTCTTATTGTTGACTTAGGAGCTACCCTGTCTCAGTCGCTTGGAGAACACACCTTAATTCTAGTAACATTTCTTTACTTACTTGGTTAATATATTTTAATACACATATGTGATACGCATATTGTATGTAATACCCAATAAATATGTCAAAAAATCAAAAATAATGATTAATATAACTAAATAAGAAGAAACTTCTTACTTCTTTAATTCAGTACATTGTATTTATCTTCCCTAGATTTATATCACGATATGTGAAGAAAATAACCTCCTATTTAATACAAATTTTATTTGAAGTATATTATGAAGTTTCCTTTTATGTGACACTTTCCATTGGCCTTTCCTCCTTTTATTTCATCTTTTTCACCATAATGATTAAATATTAGACTTTCTTTTAGTTCTTATTTTCTAGACGAACATTACCCAAAAGGTAATGAATCATTTTTACCTATTTACTATTTGTCTTATAATCTTAAACAAAACTAGAGTAAATGTGTGAAAATGATATTATAAAGGGATTTATTGAAATATCATGGCCATATTTCAGTTTAATAATCATCCATTCATATCTCGCTTCACTTTCTCCACTCAAGTTTCTTAGAGATGATACAAAATGTAAAATCATCCATGTCCCAATGTTGTATCCACAACTCATATTAGACTTTGATGATATCATTATGAAATAACCATCATATGTGTCATACATGAGTCTTCTATAATCATTTTTACACCCTCGCTTCCTGATGTATCTTAACAGGTATTGGGGACACCAACACCTTGAATTTCCGATGTTCTAGCACTTTACACAAGTTCTTGTACTACTTTGTGGAAACTCATGCTAGTTTGGACCTTTTATTTATTTAATATTATCACAGTTTACTTGTCGTGTTACTTTCCATTTTCTAAAAAAATAAAATCTAGAATATTTTTACTTTTATCTTGATTACTAGTAGGCATTTTCAAATTATTAATTTTAAATTTCTCCCACTATTTTATCAAATCCTAGTATCCCTCAACTATTGTATTTAGAATACTCAATCGCTTGAGTATTCTAGTAGCAAGGATCCTTGAAACCTCTCCTAATAGTCTATAAGTTATGGCTATGCCACTACTCATAGATTCCAAGGTATGCATCTGACTGGACAACCACATTAACTTGTGGATCCTTGATCTGTTGAGTGGAGTCTCATATACTGTAAATAATTACTTTAGATTGCTCAATTTTTTGCCTTTAAAGTTTCAAAAATCTATATATGGATACTCATTTACTACCAAATTTAGTTAATTCAACCCAACACTCTCATAATAACTCCCTGTTAGTAAGAGACACCCTCAATTATGCTTGATGAGCACCCTTAACACTCAATTTTGTTGGAATTTGAGTGATGGAAGGCATTTATTGACTTAATATTTTCTTTGAGAGATTTGGTAAGTTAATCTTGGTGAATGAAATCATTTTCTATTTAACATGTTTGTTCTATGTGATCATGCTCACAAATTAACCATTATTTTAAATAGAAAATATTCACCGCACATATTCATTTTATCTTTTCATGCTTATTTATTATTAAATTATGTGATTTTGTGTAATAAATACACAATCACAAAATAATAAACCATGCACATGATAAACTAAATAAATAATGACATGAACATGATCCATTCACTATTGGTTAATCCATTAAATGAATAATGGATTAATCGAGACCCTATAGGAATTCCTTAAGTCAATACCTAACTTGAACTATAGTACCTACAAATCTTGTGCACTTCACTTATTTGGTCTATGTTGGATCACAACTTGAATCATGCCTCCACAAACTCCTCTGATATTTACAATGTATACTCACACATAGGTGATAGGAACTCGGGGTGTGGAATTACATTTTATCACTTAAATGTGAACATGCAGGCCCTTATAAAAATTAAAGATAGAGGGATGATGCATAGATCATAAAAATAAAATAATTATTACAATTTATAAAACATAAATGAAATAATTAAATTAAATAAATATTAAAAAAAACATGCATGGGTCAGTATCATCTCATTATCAATCAACATGAAATTATATTGCATAAGAAAAAATAAATTTTCTAAGTTTCAAATCGAGGGTATTTTTTTAATGCATTAACTTGCATTAAAATAATTTGAATTGATTATCGAAACATCCCAAAACACTCGAAATAATTTTATTAAATCTTAGATAATTAAATTAAATTTCTGAAATTTTTTCATAATATTTTGGGTTCATTTGGACCTAAAGCGGATCCCCAAAATTTAATTTAAGGCTTGAGACGGGTTAAATGGATCGGGCTGATCAGACCCAGACTGAATTGGTCTGGCTTGAAATGGGGTATCCTTTTAAAGGTCATATAATATATATAATAATATAAAATTATAAAAAGCTTACAAAGGAGTCTTTTTTACCTTATTTACATTTTAAACAAGCTTCCAAGAGATGCTTTGAATAATCTTCCAATGGAAGTTTTGTCCAATTAATTAAACAATATTCTAAGGGAAGTTTTAAACCAGATTCTAAGGGAATATTTATCCTTTTAATTAAATAATATTCCAAGAGAATCTTTAAACTGACTTTCATGAGAATATTTATCCTTTTAATTAAACAATCTTCCAATTGAATCTTTAAACTATCTTCCATGGGAAGTTTTATCCTTTTAATTACAAAAGTCTTCCAAGTTAAACTTGTATTGACAAAAGACTACCCCAAATAGATTCCTGTATATCTAGATAAAATTAAAAATACTCACATAATGATCTAACTAAAAATATATCACATTGATATCCAATAAAGTGAAGAAAAAAAAATAAAACTTTAATTTCATAGCAATTTTTACACAAAATTCGATGATATTTGGTCGGCCAAATCTTGGATATACGAACTCAGATCGATGCATTGTCAGTTAAATTGGGATAGTATTGAAACACCCTTTCCAATTAACATAAAATTTAATTAAAATTTTAAATTTTTTTACTTAAATAATTAAAAATTCACTCTGATAACAATTGAAGCAACCCAGGGCATAGTGGGAGTTTGAAAATTGTGATGTTTAAATTGTTTTGTTTGGATTCATGTTAAAAACACTAAATCCACAAATAAACTTGCTCGTATTTCTAAAATTATTGAATTTAATTAAATTTAATCATGAAAAATAAGATCAAACAAAAGAGTAAATAGTACCATGTTTGATTGAAGTGGTCGGTTTAATTGTCTCGCCATTGACGTGTCATGATTGAAAGGCACCAAACTATGAATCCTATAGATCATCGACACATGATCCACAATTTGTATATTTTTGATCTACATTTCCCAGGTGATAGCTTAGGAAATCCAAGAGCTTCACGATGTCCCTTTGATCTCTTCAAGAACACAGACTTGATTGAGAAAGTAGGATCGATATGACCTTGTTTTTCCTTCGAAATCTCTCTCTAAGAACATGAGAGTATAAGAGAACAGATATTATCTCACTAAATTCATGATAATGGTGGATCTATCTATTCAAGAGTATAAAATGAGCTTTTATACTTAGTTTATACTTTCTGAAATTTCACTTCGGTCCCTGGAAAGTAATAACCTTCATTTTAGACCTTTGTGGACACATGTGACTTAATAACCTTGTCACAAATGTCACAAATATTTTATGACTCACTTGTAACACTATAAAATGTTATGTGATAAAATAAAAACCATTAATGTTATCTCCCCAAATAATTTAACGAACCTTGAACATCATATGTTCATTTGAAAAATTATATTTTAGCGTATTCACTTTTATGATCAAACAACTTTAGAATACATTGAGAAATAAATTCAATAATCATTATTCTAAAATTGAATAATATAATTGAATTATTTTTACTTTCGATCATTCATACTCATACATTCACTAACCCCCGTACGTGGGTCCCACTTTATCCTAAAGTCCTATTCATTTGAATAAGTGGAACTTGTGGATGCACTTAGTGTATGACCCTCTAGGTTCTTATCTCAATAGAAGTGAGTCCAAACCATAGACCAAGAGTGGAGTCTAGCAACCCGTCATGGACCCTAAGGAGATAATGAATTTCATAGCTATGACTACCTCCTACAAACATGTTCTATGAAATATGATCTCTTTGTATCACTATATCTCATAAATTAGTATGCACACTTTTGTTATCATCCTTTTTTTGCTTTATATATTTCATGATCTTATTGTACAGCCTTACCTTTTTGTACTATAACCATGGATTTAATGAAGATACTACCATCCTGGTCAACCTGGGACCTCGAGATATCTCTTCCTAAACTTGAAATATAAAAATTATATCTTGATCATTAAATCATGTCATACCATCAATGACACACCCAACACAAGCTACCTCGCCATGACTTTATTATCATGGTTTTTTCCTTGCATCAAAGTACGCGATCAAATAGTACACATTGATAACAATCTCAAATATGGATACCAATACACATTTTTTTAGATAGGAACAACCAATGACACCCAAAACATGTGGTGTTCCTATTGGAGGGCATGTCCTCATGATCACATAAACTTAATAACACCAAGTGTAAACTTCATGAGAAGAAGTTTCAAGGATTATGAACCCCAGCACTTGATAGTCAGACATCATATGTGTCTCATCTGTATTATGTATCTAGACCATTGGACATATATTTAATATTATTTTCATAGTATCTTGAGGTTATCATTATAGCTAGGAACTGTTATATTCTTTTGATATGACACATAATCTAAGGACATTACCATGTAAACAGTGGATGCAGAAGTATCGACACTATTATGGTAAGAATAAACACACACACACACACAAATATATATATATATATATATATATCAAAATATATACATGTAATGGTAATAAAAATTACTATTAAATTCGGGTCTAGGTCACCCAGTATTACAATATGCGGCATGTTTAAAACATGGATACACCTTTTTCTTTTAAAAAATTCCAAGTGTGTCCACTCCCCCACTTATAAAAGGGAACTCCCTCTCCTCTCCTATACGCACTTACAAAACCCTTTGGTTTAGACAGTACCTAAACAAATCCATTTATTATTTTACTCCACACATCCCAGATTCCTTATTTTAATTAGGAAACCCTCCTATGAATTCTTTAGATATAACCTAAAGGGGTTCTTCGAAGAAGAGGTATAGTCCTTAACCATGCATTTTCATTTTATTTCTTCCTCTAACTCCTTAAAATACTTAAACCATGCTAATATAATAAAAACATTATCTCCCATATAATGATATATTATTATGTTAATTTCATGAACTGCATCTATCTCCTTTTCCATCTAGTGAGAAATGAAATCGTCGATCATGTGTAAGGCGGACTATCGCCTTGCGAACCGATGTAATTTGTTTTCCATCACCACCACTTACAGATAGAGATAATGATAGATTTAATGTTTATATATGATATTCATGAAATTATAATACTTATTAATTTATAATATCATATCTATATTCTTACCTTCTAATCCATTGGGAAATGATAATTTCACTTGTGCGTACGTGTGGAGTGCCACTTCAACTAAGTGATGTGATATGTTTTTCATTTTATTTTGACTTGAATGGTAATAAGGATATATTAAATGAATATATATGATATATATTATATAAAAACGATTCTATATATTTAAATTAATATTTATATTTCTTTTGTTTCATCCATCAAGAAAAAGGAAATAACATTCATTAGTACGTACGGTCTACCGTCTTCGTGAACAATGTAATTCATTTTCTATTTCTAACTTTAATGGATTACTATAAATACATATATAATGAATATATATTATATTTATATAATAGTTAAAAAAAATTATATGATATAACCACGATCAATATAAAATAACCAAAAATAACAAATCAAAATATACATGAAAATGAAGCATTTTTTACCCGAAATGTGATTTTAACAAGGAATTATTAATAAATAGGTAATAAAAGATCATAATTAAATCATATATGGTATTATATATATGATTATTTTTCTATAATATATGTATAATAAACCTATATTTATTATACATGAGGTTCGAACATGTATAAAGGAAGATGAGATTTAAGGTAAGGGATTTCTGGTCTCTTTTATTTCTGGGATACATATATCATATTCACCACTAGTTTCTTTTATGTGATGTATATACTACCACTTTGATATGTCATATCATGAATTTATATATTTTTATGATTTTTAAAGTTTCATTTTATGTTATTATTTAATGGGGTTTAGGATTCAAAAGTTACCAAAGTGGTGAGAGATTTTAATCTCAAATTATCTTCTTTGGGACAAATGTTATGTTATGCACATATATTATTTTATGGGGTGTATATATACACCATTTGAAATTTTATATCATGAATATAATTATTCTCATTATATTTAAATTTTCTTTTAATGTTATACTTTTATGGGCCTTGCGATTCAAAAGTTACCAAAGCATATAAGGGGATTTTCATCTCACTTTTATTTCTCTATGACACATTTCATATTCACCACTTTTTTATTTAATATGATTTATATTATGAAGAATACATTCTTGCCTTTAATTTTCCTCTCTTTAAGTACTCAATAGATCAAAATAATTTTTTTAAGAAAAATCGATTTTATTTCTCTCTTTGGTCAAAAATCCTTTTTCTTCCATGACCATGTTTTCTAAAAATGTTTTAAAGAAATTTTTTACTATTTTATAATGATTGATTAAATAAATTTTTACCCATGTTTGACTTTTTACAAAATGGTTTAAAAGTAATCTTCTTTTTTCTTTCTAAATTAGGTACTTTTTACTTTTACCAAAAATTTGAAAGGAATATTTGTTTTAATATCTATGACATGAATGATATTATCTGACATCATGACACCTCAATGATTTAAATATTAATTTACATATTTCCAATTTTATTTTAAAATAAAATTATTTCTTTGATATTTGGTAAATTTGATATTTTAAAGAAGTTTTTTCAAAATGTAAAGGTTGTTTTCTTCAAGAATGTTTTGATGATCTTTTTTAGGAATTTGTATTCATCAATGACAACAAAATTTAGTGTTTCTTATATTTTACTGGGGATATTATCCAACTTTAATATCCTTATTCTTTCTCTAGATGGTTTATGATTTTGATAAAGATAAGTTTATGAAACTTGTTCCTTTTCCATGGGTTAATCTATGATGAATTGATGAGGTTATTATGAAACCCATTTACTTTTTATGGGTTATGCTATGATGAAATGTTTATGAAACTCATTTCTTTTATATGGGTTATGCTATGATGAAATATTTATGAAACCCACTTCCTTTCTATGTGTTATGATATGATTAATGTTTTATGATCTTATGGCACATAAATGTATGAATTATGTGATGGGTGGGACCTATATCTCTCTCCAATGCATTGGGTAATGATTAATGTTATATGATCTCAAAGGGTACACAGGAGGTTATCCCAAGACCAAAAGAGGGTACATTAGAGGTTATACCAAGCCCAAAAGAGGGTACACGATAGGTTATCCCAAGCCTAAAGTAGGTACATGGGTGGTTATATTAATCCTAAAATGTTATGAATGTCTTGGTGGTTATCCTTAAAATAAGTGTTGGGCAAGTATTGTCTAAAAAATACTCTTTAAATCTTATTGATTTTAATGCTCACAAATACCCTTGTTTGTTTTACTAATGATTTTACTTTAAGTGAGTTTTAGAAAATTAATATTCTTTACAATATTTATTTTTGTAATTATATTCAATTTTTTAATCCGCAAGCAATATTTGTCAAAGCATTCAGAAATCATTTTAGTGTTTACTAGAAACATTGTTCATACCCTATGTTGATAAGTGTAATATAAGGAATAAACCCTATGTTCAAAATAACACATATGGATTTTATACCCTAAGTTGATGTAAAGTATATAACATCATCCCTATGCTAAAAAATTAATGTATGGATCGACAACCCTATGTTCGGTGAATGAACATATAGATTATCAACCCTAAGTTTGAATAAACGTATGGAATATCAATCCAACATTGAAGCCTGGAATCACTATTTATACCCTACATTCTAAGTATGAATGTATAGTTAAACAACCTTACATTGAAAGGATGAATGTAAAGAGTCAAATACCAATGTTACTTTTGTTCCCTATGTTCTAAATAGATAAAAGTATCATAAAGGAACCCTACACTATGCAAAGGAATCCTATGATGTGGAGTTAAACCCTACGTTGGTCTATTCAAATTTAGAGATTTTTAATCTGTGATTTTATCCAATATTTCTGCAACAGTCTTGATGGAATTAAAGATTGGTTGAAAACTGTTTTATGACTGATTCAAAGGCTCATCGTGATTAATTCAAAGAACCTTATTTATCAAAGAAAATCACTCTTTTTATTAAGGAAAGTTACGACTCCCCTAATTAATTCAAATTTTAATATTCATGGTCTGTTAGGAAACTTTCTTGGATCTAGAATACCAAATAAAGTTGTCTCCTCTCTATATATTCTATCACAATTTATTTTTAAATAAGATATACATCTATATACTTGTGAATATATTTTGAATATAGAACTACTGAAAAGAATGGTCAACTTTTTTGTTTTATGAAAGAGGCTACACTTTGAAGATATACATTTTCAATTCTCGTACTATGGTGAAACTACTACTTGTTTGTTGCTACTTTTATTGAAGATTGTATGTAACTAAGATCTATTCGGAGTTATTCCTTCTTGAAGACATTCATTTCTGAAGAAGGATTTCTATATTTTGTTATTTTTTTCTGTAGCTATGAAGTATAACCCAAACCATCAACAAATAAAACTCTTTTGATTTATTGGAGTTTCAAGTGCTCGTACTTAGTTGTGGTGAAGTGTTAGCTTCTTGTACTAAGTTATGGATATCTAGTTCCCTATAAAAGAACCAAAATACTTTGTTTATCCTTTTTGTAAAAGGTGTCAACTTCCAGCACTCAGTTGTGGATTTTAAGGTCTTGTGATAAGAGGACCTTTCTAGTGAAATTCACCAAACTCACAAAGATAGTTTTGGTAGAGTGGAATAGGGGATATTTGTGCCCTGAACTATTATAAAATTATTGTGTTCATTATTTCAATTTATCCACTGCTCATATTACATAAAGAATAAAATGTTTCATATCTTCATAAATCACAAATAGCTTTAAAATCCAGAATCTATCAAGATTTTCAAAAAGACACTATTCACCCCCCCCCCCTCTTATGTATATTTGTATTATTCTGACCTAACAATTAGTATCATAGGAGAGATTTTGTGAAAAATGCCTAGAAATATCAAAATAATAAGGTCTATACAAATAAAATGTAAATGGATGATCCGAAAAAAGGTATGTATATGATTCGAGATCCAAAATTTAATGGTGACAACTATGGATTTTTGAAATCACAAATGATCATTTATCTGAATAATCTAGGATTCAAAGTTTATTTAAATATCATCAATCCTTATTCGATTCCTGAGAAACTATAAACTTGGGATACCACAGCAAAATATGAATATTAAATTAACTCAAAGGCAATGAATTCTATCATATGTGTACTTGTTCCTAAATAATTCAATCAAGTTTCACAATGTCCTACTACCTATCAAATGTGGAAGAAAATCATTATTTCTTATGAAGGAATATAAAATATCAGACAAATGAGGTATGCTACTGAAAAAATAAAGTTTTACACCTTTAAAATGTTCGATGGTGAAAGCATCACACAAATTAATGAACAGTTAATAGATATTTTTAACAATATTATTGCCTTGGGAGTTCTCATTGGTTAATCAGATCAAGCGCTGAAAGTACTTAGAGTACTACCTGCAAAATGGAATGTCATATCTACAATTATTCATCAATAAACACATATCAATAACTTAAATATGAAATAATTAATTGAAACATTGATGATGTATGAAGTAGAAATACAAGATCAATTTGAATATCACAAGATTATAGTAAAAAGGGTAAAAAACTTCCCTTAAGGTGACATGTTAGAATCATGAAATAAAATCAAAACAATAAGTCAAAAGAAAAAATTAAGATTCCTAAGACTCTGAAATGGAACTAGCTTAACTAGCCAGAAAGTTTATAAAATTATAAAAAAAGAAAAGATGCTTCAGAAAATCTTTTAAGAAGGATGAAAATGAACCAAGAGACGTAAGATGTTATGAATGAAAAAATATGGGTCACATCAGACCTGATTTTCCCCAATTGAAAGATGAAAAGAGGATAGAAAAAAAAATTAAAAGAATGTAGATCATTATCATAAAGAAAAAAGATCCATGAAAGCTATGTGGAGTGTAACAGAAGACTCCATAATCTCTTTGAAATTTGATTTATAAAAAAGCCAAAAAATCTAAAAAAATATGTGTTTATGGCTAAGAAGAAGATGTATAAACCTATTATTCTTCTTCCTCGGACTCTGATAGTTATTCAAATAGTAAATTGAATACTTAGTATTCTATTCTATAAGAAAGATACACTACTGGAAATACAAGTTTTCCCAACGGTTCTGAACCGTTGGGAAAAGGCTGCAGAACTGTTGGTATATGTTATACCAACGGTTCTTCAAACCATAGGGAAGTAAGCCGTTGGGAAAGCTTTTCCCAACGGTTTAAAGTGAGCCGTTGGGATAGGTTGGGGAAAAACTAACCTATCCCAACAGTTGTGCCAAATCGTTGGGATAGTTTTTTCCAACGGTTTAGCTCCGTTGGGAAAACCAAGCACTATATTCTTTCCCAACGATTTTTAAACTGTTGGGAAAGAATTTTTACCAACAGTTCTATGAATCGTTGGTAAAAAAACTCAGAGAGGCTATGCCAATAGTTTGAAACCGTTGTCATAGCCTATGCTGTGCAAATTGCACAGCAGCCTGCAATTTTCACAGCAGCTCTCATTTTGTGCAATTTACACAGAGGGTCTCATTTTGTGCATTCCCTATCATTTTCAATCCAATTATTATACCTACAATAAACTAACATATACATATACAATTATTGTACCTACAATAACCAACTAACACATACATATAGAGAACAAATTCATACACATTTAACATATAATGCATCCTGGAACTATACACATCCATAATTAAATTAGAATTCATAACGTAATTATAAACTTATATAATTCATTTAGAATTAAATTTAAAATTTAGATGATAATTATATGTGGAATCCGAAATTCAATTCATAATTTGATCAGTTTTTCGTATACCATATATTTTTACCTGAAATGATGTCCATTTTAAACAAAATACATACACCTGGAGTGATATCGGTCACACCGTGCCTCAGATTGAGGTGAGGTTAACTCGTACACGTCACAAATGACCCATAGATCATTGTCCTAAAGTATCAACATATTTTGAAAGTATTTGGTCGGTTTTTCGTATGTCAGTTGTTGTTTTCACTTAAAATGAAGTACTTTTTAAATAAAAGAGAGACACTTTGAATCGTTCCAGCCACACCATGCCTCAGATTGAGTCAAGGTTGACTCGTACACATCAAAAATGACCCATGGATCATTGTTCTAAAATATCAACACAATCATAATCAGTTTGGTCGGTTTTCCGTACGTACTTAAAATGTTGTCCATTTTAAACATAAGAGAGACATTTTTGGTGGTCTCGGCCACACCGAGACTTGGATTGAGGCGCAGTTTACTCGTAAATGTAACATATGACCCATGGATCATTGTCCTAAAATTTCAATAGATTCCGAATGTGTTTGGTCGGTTTTCTGTATGCCAGTTGTTTTTTTTCCACTTATAATCGTGTCTATTTTAAACAAAAGAGACACAGTTAGAGTGGTACCAGCCACACCGCATCTCATATTTAGACGGGGTTGACTCGTACACGTCTCAAATTACCCATGGATCATTTTCCTAAAGTATCAACACAATCCAAATGCGTTCGGTCGGTTTTCCGTATGCCAGTTGATGTTTTTCACTTAAAATGATGTCCTTTTGAAACAAAAGATAGACACTTTGAGTGGTTTTGGACACACTGCATCTCATATTGAGGTCGGATTGATTTGTCCACGTCACATATGACCCATGGATCGTTCTCCTAAAGTTTCAACGGAAAACGAATGCGTTTGGTCGGTTTTCCGTATGTACTTAAAATGTTGTCCATTTTAAACAAAAGAGAGACACTTAGACTAATCTCGGCCACACCACGACTCGGATTGAGCCCGGGTTGGCTCTTACACGTCACATATGACCCATGGATCGTTGTGATAAATTATCAACAGATTCGGAATGCGTTTGGTCGGTTTTCTGTATGTCAGTTGTTCTTTTCACTTATAATCCTGTCCATTTTAAGCAAAAGAGACACAGTTAGAGTGGTTTCGGCCACACCGCACCTCGTATTGAGGTGGGGTTGACTCTTACACGTCACATATGACCCATGGATCGTTTTTCTAAAGTATCAACACAATCCGAATGCGTTTGGTCGGTTTTCCGTATTGCAGTTGATGTTTTTCACTTAAAATGATGTCCTTTTGAAACAAAAGACAGACACTTTGAGTGGTGTTGGCCACACCGCATCTCATATTGAGGCGGCGTTGATTTTTACACGTCACATATGACCCATGGATCGTTGTGCTAAAGTATCAACACAATCAGAATCTGTTTGGTCAGTTTTCCGTATGTACTTAAAATGTTGTCCATTTTAAACAAAAGAGAGCCACGTAGAGTGATCTCAGCCACACCGTGCCTCGGATTGAGGCGGTGTTGACTCGTACACATCACATATGACCCATGGATCATTGTGATAAATTATAAACAGATTCCGAATGCGTTTGGTTGGTTTTCCGTATGCTAGTTGTTCTTTTCACTTATAATCATGTCCTTTTTAAACAAAAGAGACACAGTTAGAGTGGTGTCGGACACACCGCATCTCAGATATAGATGGGGTTGACTCATACACGTCTCAAATGACCCATGGATCATTTTCCTAAAGTATCAACACAATCTGAATGTGTTTGGTCAGTTTTCCATATGCCAGTTGATGTTTTTCACTTAAAATGATGTCCTTTTGAAACAAAAGACAAACACTTTGAGTGGTGTCAGCCACACTATGTCTTGGATTGAGGCAGGGTTGATTCTTAAATGTCACATATGACCCATGGATCTTTCTTCTAAAGTTTCAACGGAAACCAAATGCGTTTGGTCGGTTTTCCGTATGTACTTAAAATGTTGTCCATTTTAAACAAAAGAGACACACTTAGACTAATCTCAGCCACACCGTGACTTGGATTGAGCCCGGGTTGGCTCGTACACGTCACATATGACCCATGGATCATTGTGATAAATTATCAATAGATTTTGAATGCGTTTGGTCGGTTTTATGTATGCCAGTTATTCTTTTCACTTATAATCCTGTCCATTTTAAACAAAAGAGGCACAGTTAGAGTGGTGTCGGCCACACCGCGCCTCGTATTGAGGTGGGGTTGACTCGTACATGTCACATATGATTCATGGATCATTGTTCTAAAGTATTGACACAATACGAATGCGTTTGGTCGGTTTTCCGTATGCCAGTTGATGTTTTTCACTTAAAATGATGTCCTTTTGAAACAAAAGACAGAAACTTTGAGTGGTGTCGGCCACACCGCATCTCAGATTGAGGCGGGGTTGATTCATACACGTCACATATGACCCATGGATCGTTTTTCTAAAGTATAAATACAATCAAAATCCGTTTGGTCAGTTTTCTGTATGTACTTAAAATGTTGTCCATTTTAAACAAAAGAGATCCACTTAGAGTGATCTCGGCCACACCGTACCTTGGATTGAGGCGGTTTTGACTCGTACACGTTACATATGACCCATGGATCGTTGTAATAAATTATCAACAGATTCTGAATGCGTTTGGTCGGTTTTCCGTATGCCAGTTGTTCTTTTCACTTATAATCCTGTCCATTTTAAACAAAAGAGACACAGTTAGAGTGGTGTCGGCCACACCACGTCTCGGATTTAGACGTAGTTGACTCTTACATGTCTCAAATGACCCATGTATCATTTTCCTAAATTATCAACACAATCCAAATGCATTTGGTCAGTTTTCCATATGCCAGTTGATATTTTTTACTTAAAATGATGTCCTTTTGAAACAAAAGACAGACACTTTGAGTGGTGTCGGCCACACGGTGTCTCAGATTGAGGTGAGGTTGATTTTTACATGTCACATATGACCCATGGATCGTTCTCCTAAAGTTTCAACAGAAACCGAATGTGTTTGGTCAGTTTTCCGTATGTACTTAAAATGTTGTCCATTTTAAACAAAAGAGAGACACTTAGACTGATCCTGACCACACCGCGACTCAGATTGAGCCCGGGTTGGCTCTTACACGTCACATATGACCCATGGATCGTTGTGATAAATTATCAACAGATTCTGAATGCATTTGGTCGGTTTTCCGTATGCCAGTTGTTCTTTTCACTTATAATCCTGTCCATTTTAAACAAAAGAGACACAGTTAGAGTGGTGTCGTCCACACCGCGCCTCTTATTGAGGCGGGGTTGACTCTTACATGTCACATATGACCCATATATCATTGTGTTAAAGTAACAACACAGTCCGAATGCATTTGTTCGGTTTTCTGTATGCCTGTTGATGTTTTCACTTAAAATGATGTCCTTTTGAAACAAAAGACAGACACTTTGAGTGGTGCTGGCCACACCGCATATCATATTGAGATGAGGTTGATTCTTACACATCACATATGACCCATGGATCGTTATCCTAAAGTTTCAATGGAAACCGAATGCGTTTGGTCAGTTTTCTGTATGTACTTAAAATGTTGTCCATTTTAAACAAAAGATATACACTTAGACTGATCTCGGCCACACCGTAACTCAGATTGAGTCCGGGTTGGCTCGTACACGTCACATATGACCCATGGATCGTTGTGATAAATTATCAATAGATTCTGAATGCGTTTGGTCGGTTTTCTGTATGCCAGTTGTTCTTTTCACTTATAATCCTATCCATTTTAAACAAAAGAGACACAATTAGAGTGGTGTCGGCCACACCGCACCTCGTATTGAGACGGGGTTGACTTGTACACATCACATATAACCCATGGATATTTGTACAAAAGTATAGACACATTCCGAATGTGTTTGGTCGGTTTTCCGTATGCCATTTGATGTTTTTCACTTAAAATGTTGTCCTTTTGAAACAAAAGACAGACACTTTGAGTGGTGCCGCTCACACCACATCTTATATTGAGGTGGGGTTGATTCGTACATGTCACATATGACCCATGGATTGTTCTCCTAAAGTTTCAATGGAAACCGAATGCGTTTGGTCAGTTTTCCGTATGTACTTAAAATGTTGTCCATTTTAAACAAAAGAGAGACACTAAGATTGATCCCGGACACACCACGACTCAGATTGAGCCTGGGTTGGCTCGTACACGTCACATATGACCCATGGATCATTGTGATAAATTATCAACAGAATTTGAATACGTTTGGTCAGTTTTCCGTATGTCAGTTGTTCTTTTCACTTATAATCCTGTCCATTTTAAACAAAAGAGACACATTTAGAGTGATATGTTAATTGTTTATTCACATTATTCAAATACACAATTTGACTATGGGTCTTTAAATTAATATATTTATGAAAAATTTACATTGAAAATGATAATATCAGAAAATTAATAGAAGATAAAACTTTTACTAAAAATCCTTGTGGAAATATTAAGGTAAACATGATTTATGAGAATCCCCATGTGTCTATTAGTGGAATGATATTTACTTAAAATCTTGTGGAAATTAATATATAATATTTTTATATCATTCTTAGTATGGAATAGATTTTAGTTTATCATGCTATAAAACATTTCAGAGCTAACAATTCCATGCCCAATGAATACATTCCTTTTATAACAGGCAATATATAAAAATAACTCAACTGCAATACTATACTGCAGGTCTGGATAAAACCAACAATTAGAATAGATTAAACATAAAATCTCAGTAATATTAGTCAAAAATGTAACGGATCAACTTGTCCCACATCATCATCACCATAATCACCATCATCATCACCCT
This sequence comes from Viscum album, assembly GCA_963277665.1. Taxonomy (NCBI): domain Eukaryota; kingdom Viridiplantae; phylum Streptophyta; class Magnoliopsida; order Santalales; family Viscaceae; genus Viscum; species Viscum album. The sequence continues at coordinate 1,976,387,512 of OY728146.1, read as the reverse complement.
CGTCCTCGTCCCCATCATCATCCTCGCCCTCCTCGCCCTCGCCCTCCGCCTCGCCCTCCTCCTCTCCCTCCTCTTCCGCATCAGACTCCTCTCCATCATCATTGTCAGCCTGGACATCATCTTGACCACCACTATAAATTCCACCTGGTGCTCCATATATATAACGTATCGATGACATATATTCATCAAAAGCTGGGTTGGCCTCTGGTGGAAGTGTCGGACATAGAACTTCAATAAATTTCATAAATGCACTGTTTGCCCTAGCATACTGTTCTACCATCTCTGTGGCCCTTTTCTCAGCCTGTTCTGCCTATTCCCTAGCTTTCTGCAGCTTGGTGGCACTACAACTCATACCTGAGTAGGGCCAATACCTCGTTGGGGCTATCCTAGGTCAGCAGCGTACTCTGCCAGGATGCTCCTCTCCCAAAACCTGATGTAAGTGATCAGCTGGCTCAAAATTGTCTGGTTCTTGGGAATCGAGGGCCTATAAAGTAGTCTATTACAAATATAAATATATTATTAAGTTACAAATTATATATTAAAATATAAAATCAACATATTAAAACTTACAATCTGCTGTTGAGTCACTTCGTTGACGGCACTTCCATCCTTTTTCCGTCTACTCGAGAAAAACAGTTTTCCTCGAGGAAAACATCCTTCAATATTTTGTATTTTCTTCTACAATGACATTGAAAACTAAATTTATATGAAAACTTTATCAAACTATTAAATAATTGAGGAAAAAAAGAAAGTGTAAGTCGTAAAGAAAACTTATAAACAATTGTCATACCTGCTTCCTCTCATGATCAGGCATCGTAGTGCATCCCAGTGTGTGGAGGTATTTTTTTTCATCAAAGTTATTTTTATTTTTTCCAGATGATTCCTAAATAAAATTCGAAAATGAAACAGATAGTATTAATGAAAAACATGAAAGTTATTATTTAAATACCTCAAATGTAATTAATACCTTAAACTGGGTACTCGTCCAATGAGTAATCATATGACGATACTGCTCTATAGTACAATCATCTACCACTAGTACCGCCACTAACTCAGTGCCAACTCTAGAAACCTATCCAATATACAAATAATGCTTGTAGGCTCTCCAAAGCTCGCCTAAATCCTTTAGACGTTCCGGTCATGCACCCTCACCATCGGGAAAATTAAATCGAAGCTGACATCAAAATATTAATTCATATAAATAAAAAAATAATTCATGGCATTAAATAGAACATATTTTTTTACCCATATCTCTGCCCAATCTCTATCCTTGACTCATGTTGAAAATGTCTCCACGATAGTGGGCTAACGGGAATGATGTCGGAGTATTTGGCAAGCATCGCCAAAAAACTCTGACATTGCTGCCCTGTTTTCTCAACCATTTGGTTGTCTTCATTATAATCCACCATAACCTGTGTGCGGCGGTTCCACACCGAATGCATGCATGTATGCCCCCGCCCACGCCTCCTATCAGTAGATGTATCTGTCATGAAAGAAAAACAAATATTTTATCAAAGCATGTTATAATGAAAAAAAACATTGCTATAAATTTTTTTTAGTGTTCTATAAATATACCTGTGTCGGTCTGATCGCTGAGCGCCGCTGGATCCACAGAAACTGATGCAACACCCTTTGGTGGAACAGGAGTCGAAGAAGATGGAATATAGAATCTCGGAGAGACAAAAGTAGAAGGAAAAGAATATGGGACATCTGTCTGACCGGATTCTGACTGGGGAGTGGGAATCATCATGGGATGTGAAAATGATGGGCCAGAAGATGCATAAGGTAGCGAAAACATGGGAGGCCTAAATATCTCGTGTGTCCCTAACGACACACCGGGATCAGAATATGGGAAGGATGACATGTTAGTGGGAGGGGTAGGGTCTAGTCGGGTACGCGCAGCTGCTCGTCCACCTCTGGTACGAACCCTCCTCGTACCATCGGCATGATTACTAGGACCAGTACTAGGCTCCTCATCGAATAACTGTCGACGTATAGGTGGATCCTACAAAAATGTTTACAAAAAAATTAATCACATGACATTATATATTCTTTAAATATATCTATTTGAAATAAAGTACTCACTACAGGCACTAATGATGGAATTCCCAACTCCGCCATTCGACGATTGTTCTCCATCATTTTTTCCCTTCGCCTCTCTTCAATTGGCTGCATTTCTTGCTTTTGAAAACAAATATGTAATTAATTAGAAAAAGGAAACTAATTTGTAACCCAAAAAACTAAATATATGATGGAATAGTGGGATTCATTGGTAATTTAGCTATCAATTGTTTTAGAAGAGATTGAATGGATTTAATAAATCATACAAGTTGTAATGTTCACCAAGTTAGAAATATTGTTTTACTAGGTTTGAATACAGTTCAATTCCAAATTAGAAAATTCAATTCAAATAAAACTGCAACCAATAAACTTTGAAAATTCACATAACGGTCAAGTCAGCTAAAACATATTTGTGATCAATACTAAATCAATTTGAATATTACCAACTTAATAACCCAAATCGAGGTAAACCAAAAGAATTGAGAACATGGATGAATGATTATATATATTTTCAACCACAACTTCAGGTTCACAATAAACTCTGACAATTGAGCTATTGGATTCATCAAAATAAATAAATGGATTGGTTCCAATGGCACTAGAGATAGTGTCAATTCCATTATCACCATAATCAAAAATATGTCTTGGAATTACTTCAACTATGACACCAAATTCAGGTCGAAGTTGGTCTTTGACATAAAAAACTTTTTTATCCATTGATGCCAACACATATGGTTCTTCGGTAGTAAGAGTGAGAGTCATATTAATTACTAGAAATCCACAATCATCAATAAATGTGCTATGTCTCATCATCGAATCAAACCAATGGCATTTCATCATTGTGACTCGTCCATGAGAGTAATAATCCAATATTATTATTTTTTCAACAACTCCATAATAACCCACATTTTAAAATCGTGGTCTACTATCATATGCACTGGAATAAAAATATGTTGTGTTAGTAACCATAACACCATCATGTTGTGTTATCATGTTCTTTTCTCGTTCAGTGACAATAAATTTGTACCTATGGATAACAATTGATTTACACTCACGAACCACGGTATTAGGACCAAAAGCCAAAGCTCTTATTTCCTCAAAGACAGAGTCAGCAGACAAACTCAATACCTGCAATATAAATGACTATTAAACTTCATTAAATATTTATATAATTATTTTAAATAGTAATATTTTTACCTTCAATTTTAACCAAGCAGAAAACTCTTTGCTATGCAAAGTCTCTCTCCTTATCAAAGATAAATAACGATGCTTCCTATTTATCATTGTTTTATGTTCCCTATAGATAAAAAATATGAATAGTTTAATAGATATATATGTAATATATACATAATCAATTTAGTTACCTGATATAGTCATTGAACAAATCACAGTTGAACAAAACTGTGCGATGTGCCATATCCCGCTCTTCATGGCTTAATGTCTTCAATGTATATGATCCAGGAATTCCTCCTATTTGAGGAAGTGATGGAAAACTGGGTTCAATTTTCTCATACTGTTCTTCTTTATTTCTCATTGGTCTGTTCAATCTTGTAGTAAGATCAGACAAATACATCGAGCAGAAATCCATACATTCTTGATCCAAGTAACCATTCATGATAGAACCTTCGGGATGATTTCTGTTTTGTACATAAGACTTTAATATGAACATATTTCTTTTAGTTGGATACATCCAATGAAAAGAAACAGGTCCTTTGAGAAGTATTTCAGTGGGAATATGGACAGTCAGATGCAACATGCATGTGAAAAATGATGGAGGAAATATTTTCTCCAACTCACACAAAATTAATGGGGCATCTGTCAACATTTTTTGCAATAAAGACTTGGAAAACTTCTTAGCACAAAGATCTCTAAACAAATGGCACAACCAAATAACATCCACCCTTACATTATTGGAAAAAAGATGATGGATTTCTATTGGAAGCAACTCATGCAGTAGAACGTGATAATCATGAGTCTTCAAAGATTTTAGATTAAACTCTCTTATGTTGACCCATTTAGATATGTTTCTTGAATAGCCATCAGGAACTCTAATAGTCTCTAATACTTCCAGATTTTTTTTTTCATAGGTGTCATCACATAAGAAGCACATGGAAGTTTCCATTTATTTTCACTGATACACACAGGATGCAATTCTGGTCTGATGCCCCAATCCACCAAGTCACGCCGAGATCGTAAATCATCTTTTGTCTTCCCCTTGACATTTAGAAGAACCGAAAGCAACATTTCACATATATTCTTTTCAATATGAATTACGTATAAGAAATGACATAGAAAATTGGTTGAACAATAAGGCAAATCAAAAAAGATACTCCTCTTCCTCTAATTGTAACAGGTTTCAGTGGAAACATTCTTTCTCTTTCCATATTTCATTTGACCCTTCCCGAACAAAAAACTAAAATCTTTCAATTCATTAAGCACATCAGTTCCAGACATACACTGAGGTAGATCATCGGTCTCTATGGTATTATCAAATCTTCGACGATTCATTCTATATGGATGATCCTTTGGCAAGAATCGTCGATGTCCCATAAAACTGAAACTACAGCGATGTTTCAATCTTCTGGATCGTGTATTCTTCATAAAAACCGGACATGACAGTTTTCCCTTCGTGCTCCATCCAGACATCATTTCATAAGTTGGAAAATCATTGATCGTCCATATAAGCATAGTAATCATCTGAAATATGTCTTTCGAACATGCATCGTATATGTGCACAGCCACATCCCAAAGAAGTTTCAACTCTTTTATTAAAGGTTGCATGTATACATAAATATCAATATCAGGATCAAAAAGACCAGATATGAGTATACTCATGAAAGTGAAAGGTTTTTTCATACACAACCATGGGGGAAGATTATAAATGTGTATAAAAACTGGACATGTGTTGTGTGAAGTAAGCATCTGCCCAAATAGATTAAAACCGTCGCATGAAAGACCCAGCCTCACATTACGCTTGTCAGCTGCAAAATCAGGATGTCGAGCATCAAATCTCTGCCATGAAAATCCATCTGCAGAATGAACCAACTCATCATTAGTCTTCTTTCTCTCTGTATCATGCCATCTCATTTTTATTGATATGTCATCAGACATAAAAAGATTCTGGAGTCTGGGGATCAATGGAAAGTGCCACATTACTTTTTGTGGAATGCGGGATGGTGTTCCATTAGATTTTGACTTCCAATGGGATGTGCCACATTTTATACAATCATTTCGTTCAGCGGTTTCCTCCTAGAATAAACTAAAATCTTTCGGGAAAGCATGAATTTTGTTTCTTGAAAATCCAAGTTCCTAAACTAACTTCCATGCCATATAGTGGTTTAAGATAATATCTGCATCATCTGGAAATAAATCCTTCAAGAGGGTAAGAATGTAATCGATTTCTATATTAGAAATCCCATACATATTTTTCCCATGAAACAATAAGATTAAAAATTCCATCTTTTTAATTTTATCGCATTGTCGATATACTGGAGTCATGGAAGCATCATTCAATTTGTTCACCCTATCAATATCATCATTTTCACTAGATGCATCAGCTATCCTCATATTAAAGTCTTCTTGAGTTGAAATCCTTTCTTTTTCATGATGACGAATAAATGGAAACCGATCATCTAACAAATTCTTTATTCCAGTCCTTTCATTTCGATCATCATGAATTTGAGATTTCATTTTCTCCCCATTGTGATACCACACAAATTAGTTTGCTTGAAAACCATTTTTGGTTATGTGGTAGCTGACTTCTTCACAACTCAACCAAGGTCTACCAACACAATTGGAACATGGGCAGTGTATGCGACCACTATCTGAAGCATTGGGAAATGCAAAATCTATCAAGCTCTCCAAATTGTTTTGAAAATCGCTTGAGATCCGATCGGTTTCATACATCCAACTTCTGTCCATTCTGTAAAAATAATTTATATAAGTCATTTTGTCATAAACAATTCAATAGGATTGAACTTTAATAGAAAATACATTTAAGTAAACGATTAAGGTTGAAGTTTCTAGTCGATGTAGTGAAATATTAAAATAATGTAAAGAACAAGTACTCATAAATTAAATTAAAATTTATTTATATTCATTTTCATTAGGTCTATAAGAGGCACATGCCTCAGGTCCCATCATGTTTTATAGGCATCCCAAATCATTCACTCATGTTCAATAACTCATTATTAGAACCTCTATGGCCATACCTTTCATTTCCCAATTACTTCCCCAAGTCAAGCGCACCCCATGGGTGAATAAATTTTAGGCTTCTACACTAATAGGTTATTCATGGCTTATAAAAAGATTTAATTTCATTAAGTATACACAAACACATTTATTTTTAAATTTGAGATTAATAATAAAGTATGTCAATGATAACAACATTACTGAATTAAACTTGTGACTTATCTAACATTTTTATGGATGTCTACACATGCCAGAATGGGTAGTGAAAAGCACCCCACCCTCATAAAAGTGAGTATTGGCCAAGAAGGACGCATAATATACATATTACAATGAGAACCATATTTAATTGACCCTAAAGTTATATTAGTACAGTCATCTTGGGATAAATGGAATATATGATCATGGTTAACTGATGAATTCAAAAGCTCATATTTCATATGTTGGACACTATCTAAGGTAAGAAATCATGTGAGGATGGGTTTACATCATTCAATTTCTTACATGCTAGTGAGAATGAAGGCTTTAATTAATGACTTGAGTTCACTGATTAAATGAGGGTAGAGGTTGCATACGATGTGTGAACAGAATGATTAAATAGGTAAATATCTCAAAATATCTTTAAAACAACTCATTAATAGGCTCAAAACGTAAATATAATCTTGAACCAACCATGGAATCTCTTTCACCACACATTCTCGCACACCAGTTATCTCATGTGTTACTTAATACCAAACATAGTCACATAACAAGTGTACTATAACAAAATACATTACACAAGCCTTATTAAAAAAAATCTCATTTTAATAAAACACTTTCCTTAAGATTAAATCATTTCTGAAATATCTTTCGAAATCCATTTTAAATAATAAAATCCCTTTGATCATTTTTAACAAATATATAGAGTATTCTCAAGGCACACCCATTTGGAAAAGTCACATTAAATGCCCAATTTCCACGCCAAACCATTGAAAAAAATTAACATGAGACAATCATCGACCACAAATAACTTAACTGGAAATTAAAAAAATAGAAACCAAATGTGATATAGAATTTAATGTTAAGTTAGGGGAAATGAGATTAAATAGAGACAACAACATCATAAATGGTTCCAACATCATAACTTTTGATTAAAACAACCCATAATAGGAATGGGAATGCCTCATACACCTAATCCATAATAAAACAAACCAAATATCCAATTAAAAAATTGAATTTAGGGTTTCCACCCCACTTGGACAGCACTACCCCCACCCCACCCACCCCACTTGGATAGCCCTACCCCCACACCACTTGGACAACCCAGCACCCCCCCCCCCCCCACCCCACGTGGACAGCCCTACTCCCACCCCACTTGGAAAACCCATCCACCCCCCCCCACACCCCACCATACCTGGACACCCCTACCCCCCACAACCCACTTGGAAAACCCAACCACCCCCCCACCCCACCTAGACAGCCCTACCGTCACCCCACTTGGACAACCCATCCCCCCCACCCTACCTAGACAAGCCCTCCCCCACCCCACCTGCACACCCTCCCCACCCCACTTGGACAACACTGCCTGGATACCCTCCCCCACCCCACCTTCACACCCTCCCCCACCCCAAACAGCCCTACCCCCACCCTATTTGGACAACCCAGCCCCCTCCCCCACCCTACCTAGACAGCCCCCTCCCCCACCCTACTTAGACAGCCCCTCCCCCACCCCAAACAGCCCTACCCCCACCCCATTTGGACAACCCATCCCCATCCCCACCCTACCTAGATAGCCCCTCCCCCACCCCACTTGGATAGCCCTCGACATCCTCCCCCACCCCATCTGCACACCCTCCCCCACCTCAAATTGAAACATAAATTCATAAAAATCAAAATCCAATTTTCAACTAAAATAAATTCCACCAAAAGTACCATATCACCCCACTAAACAAACCCTTTACCATGTTTGAAGTGTAGAACAAAAAATAGAAAACAAATCTAAGGGTTCCGTAGACAGAAACCCTAATTTAGCCTAAATAAAAACATCAAACAGCAAAAAAATAGAGTAATAACGCTAAAACTAAGGTAACACTTACTAATTTGAAGTTTGAAATAATATTTTTTTTGATTGAAGATGGATCTTGGCTGGAAGGAGTGTCGCGGCTGATAAGAATTCAGGAGCTCGATTAGGTTATGTCTACAATCGGGCTGAGTGGGGGTTCAGGTGGTTTGTATTTGGGGGAAATCTTTCCTAACGGTTTTTAAAAACCGTTGGGAAAACTAATTTTTTACCCATCTTTCCCAAAGGTTTCATCAAACCGTTGGGAAAAATCAATTTTTATAGATCATTACCAATAGTTAATGCAAACCGTTGGTAAAGATCACCTATACCAATGGTTAAAAAGAACCATTGGTATACAACTGTTGGGAAAACCATGATTTCCAGTAGTGATATGACTCTTTAATAAATAAATATAAATCATTAAAAAATATTCATAATTCTATTTTAGGTGAAATAGATACAATACTAAAGAAACATCAAGATCTAATTGAACAAATTCTATTCATCTACATCAAACTATATTGATCATGAAAAAAGGATTAAAGAATTGTAGGATGAAGTAAAATCTTATAAAATTGATGCTAGTATTTTAACAAAAGGAGAAAACACTCTGAATGATATTCTTGGAAAGAATGTTATTAAAAGATAAAACTTTGGAATAAAAAGTAGGGGTGAAAAATAAAAAATATACAAAAAAATATTTTGCGACCAATTCAAAAAATGATACCTGCTATTATTGTGGAATATAAGTTCATTAAACTAATAATTTTTACTTAAGAAATCCTCAAATTAGTGTTATTAAAAATGCTTTTATTTCCAAAAATATATCTGAATCTAGTAATACAAATATTGGTAAAATAAGGTAGATCTAGATTCCTATATATTTTAATGTTGATATAGTTGGACCTAAGAATATATGGGTACCAAAACAAACACATGTTTAAATGATTTTTTAGGAGAAAACCCACAGGAACAAAAATACTATATAGTATATGGACAATGGATGCTCTAGACACATGAGTAGAGACTCTACAAATTTCTATACACTGACACAAATGGATAGAGGACTGGTCAATTTTGGTGACAATGCCAAAGAAAATATTGTTGGAGTTGGAACTGTTGGAGAACCAAAGACAATTTCAATCAAAAAAGTAATGTATATATAAGGTATAAAGCACAACCTGATATGTATTTCTCAAAGTTATGATGGTGGATTTTTTGTTGATTTTTCCAACAATTTCTACTCAGTTTTCAAAGATAAATTGCTTAAATTTAGAGCATCTAGAACTAAAAATGTTTATACTTTAGATATCAATTCCTTATGTAAATAAAAAGTTAATTTTTTAACTACTAAGAAAAATGAGTCATGGATCTAAAATATGAGACTTGGTCATTGAAATACATATGATTTATATAAATTATCTAAGAAACAATTAGTTTCTGATTTTTCTTTTCTTAAGTTTTAAAATGATAGATTTTTGTGATGCATGTCAAATCGGAAAACAACACAAATCATCTTTCAAATAAATTAACAAAATTTCTACATATAAACCTTTATAACTTATCCATATGGATTTTTTTGGACCATTAAGAGTATAAATTTTGGTTGGAAAATTATATTTCTATGTTTTAGTTAATTATTTTTCTCGATTTACTTGGGTGTATTTTATAAAACTTAAAAGTAAAGTATTCACTATTTTTGAAAGTTTTTTCCAAATTGTTCAAAATGAAAAATATTTTAAAATAATTTCATTGAGAATTGATCATGGTGGAAAATTTGAGAATCAATAATTTAATTCTTTCTGCTCAAATATGGGTATTAAACACACCTTCTCTGCACCAAGAATACCTCAAAAAAATGGAATTGTTGAAAGAAGAAATTGAACTATTCAATAAATGTTTAGGACTGTGATGAATAAATATAGTCTTCCTATTTATTTCTGGGTAGAAGTTATAAGCATAGATTTCTATATCATGAATAGAGTTTTGATAATATCAATTATTAAAAATACACCCTATAAACTTTGGAATAATAAAAAACCTAACGTAAAGTACTTTAAAGTATTTGGATGCATGGTGTATATCTTTAATACTAAGGATAACCTTAGAAAATTAAATCCAAAAGCTAAAGAATTAATATTTTTAGGATATTCTACTACTTATAAAGCATGTAGAGTGTTTAATAAAAAGTCAAGTATTGTTGAAGAATAAGTTCATGTAAAGTTTGATAAAACTACCCATTTTAATAGAAAGGAAAATCAAACAAATGAGATTAATAACTATTTAGACAACATGAGGCTTGAATCTCCTAAAACTATTTTTTAAAGTAAAGAAAAAGAAATTTATTCTAGTTTAGAAGAACATAAAACTAAAGAAACTGAAAGTGTATTACCTAGATAGTATATAATTTTAATGAACCATCCTTATAACCTATTATAGGAGACCTAGACACATGAATTAGGACTAGAAGTAATATAGGAAACATAGTTTAATTTTCTACCTTTCTATCTCAATTAAAACCTAAGTTTATTGAAGAAGCTTTAGAAGATGAGAGTTGGTTATTATCCATGAAAGAAGAACTAAACCAATTAAAAAGAAATGAAGTTTGGTAATTAATAGAAATACAATCCAATTATCCAATAATAGGAACTAAATTGATCTTTAAAAATAAATAGGATGATCAAGGGATCATAACAAGAAAAAAATCCAGATTAATAGCTAAAAGATATAATCAAGAAGAATAGATAGATTATGATGAAACCTTTACACCTTTAGCTATATTAGAAGTCATTAGAATCCTTTTATCTTATGAATCTCGTATGAATTTTAAATTATATCATATAGATGTTAAATCTACATTTTTAAATTTATATTTAATGGAGGAAGTTTATGTTGAAAAACCACCAGGTTTTGAAAACCCTCATAAACCAAATTTTGTTTTTAAACTTACTAAAACTCTCTATGGCCTTAAATAAGTAGCTAGAGCTTGGTATGAAAGATTAAGCTCTTTTTTATTAGAAAATTGATTTTCTCTGGGATTAGTGGATCCTACTCTTTGTAAGAAAATTGTTTTTTCTATTATTTTAATAGTATAAATTTATGTAGATGATGTAATTTTCGGTTCAATAAATAAAAATATTTGTAATTATTTTTCAAATCTAATGCAAAAAAGGAATTTGAAATGAGTATGATGGTAAAATTGATTTTCTTTTTAGGATTTCAAATTTATCAAAAAAATATGGAAATTTTTTAAATCAAAGTGAATATATTATTGATTTATTGAAAAAATTTGGACTTGAAAATGATAAAACCAACACAACTCTCATGTGTACCAATATAAAACTTTATTTGGATGAAACTGGAAAACCAGTTGAAAAAAAGTTATATAGAGGTATGATTGACAGTTTATTGTATCTTACTACTGGAAGACCAGACGTAATGTTTTTTGTATGTCTATGTGTTATATTTAATTCAAATATAAAATAATTCCATCTTATTGTTGTTAAAAGTATTTTTAGATATTTAAAAGGAACTATTTTTCAATCTCTTCTTTACCCCAAAACTTCGGATTTTAATTTATTTTCATACTCAAATGCTGATTTTGGAGGATTTATATTATATAGAAAAATCACCTCAGGAACCTATCACTTTTTAAGAAAAACTTTAGTATCATGGTCGAGTAAGAAACAACACTCAATTGCCCTGTCAACAGCCAAAGAATAATATATATCTTCTAGCAGTTTTTGTGCACAAGTGTCGTGGATAAAACACACTCTACTAGATTTTGGACTAAATTTTAATAATATATGTATTTTATGTGACAATACTAGTGTAATAAATATTTCAAAAAATCTTATAAGTCATTCTAGGACTAATTATATTGATATAAGGCATAATTTTCTAGGAGATCGTATTCTTAAAAAGGATATATATTTAGAATTTATCAATACCAAACTTTAATTAGCTAATATTTTTACTAAACCTCTTCCCTCTATAAGTTTTTATTTTATTAAGGGGGATTTAGGATTATTTAATTTTAAATAAATTTTTATTAGTTTATTTTAATTTATTAATTTATCTTTACATTATTTTATTTAATAATTATTTGTTTATTTTTTAAAATATTTATCTTGATTTTAGTTTTAAAAGCGTGTCTTTTCAAAATAAAAATAATGATTACCTTCTCAATTTCCACCAAATCAGACCCCTCCACCTAAACTGTTTGAATCCCACTCTCATTACTCTCATTCATGACCCTCAGGATTACATAGTGTCTCTCATTTTAGTTTTCTAAAACCCTAACCTTCAAACCTTTAATTTTCAAACCTTTGGCAATGGATCCTTCAGGCTTTCTTGATGAAGCTTATCTGAATGAGATTGTCTACAAGCTGAAGTATCAAAATGTTCTTCAAGTCAAGGTAATTGATTTTGATTGGATAAATCAAACCAATCTATTATTGAAAATTCTATGAGATTTCAAGGTTTGAAATTTATTTTTGGATATGGTAATACACCTATGGTATATGAAGTTTAACTAAAAGAGTTTTGTTAAAATTCTTCATTCACTTTCGAAGATGATGAAGATAATTTTTTCTCTAAGATTTACTATAAGGAATTTTTCATTTCTTCCTTGAAAATTGTTAGGCTGTTGGTGTGTCCCCATGAGGGGAGATCTCATTTTGATTTAAGAAATATTAGAGATGATAATTTTAAGTAAGAGGATATAACATTTTCTCTATTTGGAACTCAAAATATCAAGAATATGGTGACTAAAGACCTTAATGATGATAAAAAGGTCTTGATGAAGTTTATTCAATCTACAATTGTGCCAAGGATGAATGAGTTGGAGAAAGTTTTGTATCAAGATATGTATGTTCTATTTTTGTTTCTAAACAATATTAATTTGAATTTTTGTCACTATATGTTGAATTATTTGAATCACTACTATCATAAAGAAATAAAAATGGGTTTATTTCCTTATGGAAGGATTTTTTTTTCTCTTTTTCTATTCAGACTTGGAAAAATTAGGGACATATCATTAGAATCGAGATTTCATCATATAAATGTTTTGAATGCTGGAATTGTGATAGAATTTGGATACTTATGGAGTGAGTCCAGTGGTAGTATTTTACCTATTGTAGTAGAAAAATAGAAAATAATGATGAATACTGCTCAGGGGGAGTAGAGTATGGTACCAGTTGTTGGTTTTGTGAGACCCAAGCCTAAAGAAGAAGAATCAGAATCTAGATTTGATGAAGTTGGTCTTCATCAAAGGAGAATAATTTCAATAAATATTTCTAATGTGGAATAAATACTTGAACATCTGGGTAAATTGGCTAAATATGTTGATCAAATGGATCAAAGGGAAAATCAACTTAGGGAGGTTGTACCTATTTCCAATGGATCTTCCCATACAAATATATCTATTTTTATTATTGATTCTGTAGACATAGAGAAATCGACATTAAGAGAAAGGACATAAGTTTCATAAGAAGATCCAAGTTTGACTATGGTGGAAGCTATAAACTAATCCAAATCACTTTTTAATAAGTCTTGTGACTCATTGAACAAAGATACAAAAGCTCTAATTAAAAATTTAAATTAGGTGAATGCACAGAACTTGTCTCCACAATAAGATTTGGAAGTTGAAAAGAAGAAAGTTTAAGAATTAAGAAATTCTATTATTCCTAGAGCTGAGTTTGAAGCTCTTCAGACTCAGTTCAAAGATATTCAAGAAACTTTTATTTCTATGGGAGATATTGAATATTTTATCAGGACTTTAGCTGTAAAAAATGAGAAATTTAAAGGAATAATCTATGAAGAAGTCATATTTTGATGAGTTGAATCAAATGTTGTGAAGAGAGTTTCAATCTATTAGAGAAATTCCTCAGGCATCGACCACTTCACAACAAACATCTCCAAATTTCATTAGAACATTTGAAGCTATAACTTCAGTGTTAGCTAATTTCAATGACAGATTGCACACTCTTGAGTGTGACAGTACTCCTTTGAATATTCTCTTACAAAATCAAAGATATTTGATAATTCAGCTGATCTCTAATGATTCTTGGTTAGGGAAAATTATTCATCAATTGAGAGATAAGTTGTATATTTTCATTTAGTTTGAAGAATTATTAAATGAATTTGTTAAAGTAAAATTAGTTGAGGGATTAAGTATTGATCAATATTCCAAGAATATTCTCTAGTAGTGTAAAGGAGTTTTCAACAATCATTTTTAGAGCTTGTTGGTGAAGCTAAATGATATTCATGGTGTTGTTTAGTTAATTCATTATCCTACTGTATCCTCTCCAAGTAGAGAATCAGATCAAGCCAATCAATATGACCCAAGTCCATCCTTCTAAAACATTTATTCATTTGATTGTGAAATGTACTCATAATTTTAGAAAACATCTTATTTTCAATTCAATTTACTTTACTTTATATTTATATATGTGAGTTTTATATAGTTTTATTTTATTTTATTTATGACCACTTATTCAATGAAAATTCTAAATTTATTTATCTTTTAATAGTTATTAATAAATATTCACTTACAATTATGTGCCACATTGAATGTGTTTTGATCCATTTTAATATTCTTTCTTTTTTATATCACAAAAAGGGGGAGAAATTTGGGTATTCGCAATATTATCAATTTTTCAAGTATCTATTTTTATTTTAATCGAAATAGTACTGTGATATCAAAATAATTCTGTAAAAAATTAATTTTCAAAGAAATAATTATTTTCTTTAAAAATATTATTTTATTAGTATTTATAATTCCTACATTTTCTATAAATTATGTTATAGGTTTTTTTATCATAAAAAAGGGGGATATTTTTTGGTATGTATTTTCTCAAAAATACTCTATAAATCTTATTGATTTTGATACTCACAAATACCCTTTTTTATTTTACTAATTATTTTACTTTAATTTAGTTTTAGGAAATTAATATTCTTTTCAATATTTATTATAGAATTATATTCATGTTTTTAATCCATAAGGAATATTCTTCAAAACATTTGGAAATAATTTGAGTGTTTATTAGAAACACTATTAATACCATACATTAATAAGAATAACATAAGGAATGAACCTTATGTTCAAAATAGTGCGTATGGATTTTATACCCAATGTTGACAGAAAGTATGGAACATCATCCCTACACTGAACTATTAACGTATGGATTGGAAACCCTATGTTCGATGAATGAACGTATGGATTATCAACCCTATGTTTGAATAAATGTTTGGAATATCAATCCAACGTTAAATTCTAGAATCATTGTTCATACCCTATGTTTGAAGTATGAACCTATGGTTAAACAACCTTATGCTGAAAGGATGAACGTATGGATTCTCATCCCAACATTAATTTTGATCCTTACATTCTGCATGGATGAAAGTATCTAGTTTCAACCAAATTTACCCTACTGGTATAAGTGGTTGTTGAAGTAAAAGTAGGTATCAAATCCACAAGGACCAAAGAAGTAACCTTTAGACACTAAAAGATATTGTAGGATTGGTTAGTAAGTTTCCAACTTGGGTTTATTTGAATTGTGAAACTTAAAAAACTAAATTACCTAAGAGAGTGGATTGAATTAAATAATAAAACAATGAAATATTTTAATTGAAACAATTAATGAATATGACTTGATCCTAGGTCTTCACTTGGGCTAGATTAGATGTGTTTGTTTTCTTAGAAAATTTAATATCACTAATTCAAGATATATTCATACAATGAGATATATTCCCAACATCATTCACCAATCTAATCCATACAAAATTTCAATAATAATCACTAATTCACTTAAAAGATCATTTAAATGGGAACTCCAAGGAATTGGATCATACTATCACTCAAAAAAATTCATCTTTAAAGTTGGCGAATATGAAGAAGAAAATAAATCATCGAATGTAAATCTTAAAATAATTAACTGATTAAAGAGCATCAGATCATAAAATAATATTCATTCCACCCCATGAAACTTTGTAGGATCAACCCATAAAATTTTAACCCTCTATTTATGTTATTATATCCATGTAAATGGGAATTCGACTTAAATAAGCGATATTGATGAAGAAAAACATTGAGATAATGATCACTCCACCGTTTTGTGAGGAATTTCACAAAAATTGATGTGAATAGCCTCACTCACTAAGGAAACGGTATCAATGTGATAAAAAAGATAGAAAAAGAGAATAAAAAATATAATAAGTGAATAATAATAACTGTTATTAATAAATAAATGTAAACAAAAAACTTACATGAGAAAAATTGATGATGTGATTACAAAATGAAAACATGAAATTACAATTGAAAGAATAAACATGCACAACCCAAAATAACTTCACCACCAGATCCTTATATATGAATATTAGGATCTTTAGGTTTACCCCCCAACAATAAATTCCCTCCCCATTAATAAGGAGAGTCAAAAGGTTGGTGAGAATAAAGGAAATTGGATGTTTCAAAGTTGACCACAAAAATACGACCAGATTCATCACCCCTCTTGGTGTGAAAATAAATCATTTAATATGGAAGAATATTTGATTATTTTATAATATTAATATCTTAATATAGGTTTCTTATAATATATTCCAAAATTTCATGGAAATTGGACCGTCTGTTTGGATTTTATGCTCGAAATGGTGGGTTGATTATATGGGCCTTCAAATCTTGCCAACAAATTAAATGTCAACTTGGTCTCAATGTATCTCCTTGAAAACTTCAGAATTATCTCTATACATAGTTCAATTAAATGATCCACATAAATTATATTTCTAAAATTAAAATTTGAGCTTAATTGGGATTTATTTGTGGGATCCACTTTTATTTGATGGGCTTATGGCCTATTATGCTTTATCCAGATATTTCTGTGTTCATTTCCAAAAATCTCCATCTTTCTTTAGGATTCATCCATCTATCCTAGAAGAAAAAATGTTCTAATAAAAGTGATAAATTATATCTCAAAATATCAAATTAAAATAATGAATATAATTTTTCCACAAATAAATGATTGATTGGGCCCAAATTTTCACTTTAAACATGAATTACACATGTGATGAGAAATGAAGTTCAATTTATAAAATGAATTAAAATTGGTGTTTATAGACTTTGAAACACATGAATATTGAAATATTAATAATTAATATTATCCTCTTTCACTAGGTAATCACACCGCCCCCCCAACTTTAGTTTTTCTAGTCTTGAGAAAAAAGTATCTCAAAAATATGAAATTGAATTCCATTTTTCAAAAATATTTAACATACAATGATCACCAAAAGAAATAATGTCAAACAATAATGAACCCCATCAAAATAATTTCTCACAAGCTAGGTTCAAAATCATATCCCAAGCCCAAGCTCATTCCTTTTTTCAAATTCATCACCACATTTCATCCAATTTTAATTAAGCATAATGAAGTGTTGTGTATCTCAAAAGACATGGGGCCCATTTTCTTGTTCAAGGGGAAACAAATGGAAGCGCTAGGTGGGAATAAAATTAAACCTTAATATGAGTATCCAATTTTTTTATTTTTTATTTTTATTTTTTATTTTTTTTCTTTTTGGTTTTTGTTTTTTTAACCACAATAGAGATGAAAAAACTAACTCTGGGTAAGACAACTATAGAGTCATGATCCCTAGGTGTCGAGTGCCATGCATATTTTTAATTCCATGATCTATAATAAAGATTTTAATTATAACTCTGGGCAAGAAAACTATAGAGTCACAGTCCCTAAGTTCTGAACTCCACACATTTAGACAAAACATTGCTCTATGTGGTCATTATTTTCATTTTTTTGGATACTCGAATTAAACTAAAAGTGACCCCAAACCCCATGTTATGATGAAATGGACCCAAGAACTCAAACTTACACCCACAATCCAATATACATGCATTGTGGTATTTTGATTAAAAATATGAAAATTTTAGCAGTGAAAAATCACATCAGACACCCTAACTTTCCAAAAACTATGCTCATGAACTTAAACATGCATTAAAATCATAATCAAGGCATTCAAAATCATTTTAAATTTAGTTTTCATGATTCCCAATTTACATTAACACATTAAAGGATTATCAATTGATTATTTTTTATTGAATTGTTTTTTTATCATAAAATCCCAAATTTTTTTCAAAATCCCAGATTTCCACTCCCCTCAACTTAGAATGAAACTACACTCAATTTTTAAAGATAAGATAAGAGAGATTTCAAAATTGGGTTGAAAGAGGTATAAAGTCATTTGAAATGAAATCATGGAATGAAATCACTTGGTTTGATGTTTATGACCCTTAAATAAGCAATTGATTGCTTGGGCTTCATGTCACGTGTAGTCTCCTTAGAGGTGATTAAAGGTTAGGTTTGAACTCTAAAAGGAATGGGTTTTATTTGGAAATACTAAAAAATATTCAGCTACTAAATCTCACATGCAGGGGACATTATATCACATTGGAAACCCCAAGGGGGTTCTCTTAACAAAAAAACACAAAAACACACAAAATAAAAAAAATGCAGAAGCTAAGTTTCCTCCTGAAAAGTTCTTAGTTTAAATTATTTATCTCAATTTAGACCCCCAAACTTATCCAATGCCTACTTTCAAAATTTTAAAGACCCCATTTTTTACCACTTCTAAAATATTGAGATTGAGTCTCCCTAGGAGTTGGTAGGAAGGTTTTCAAATTGATTCAAGAAAAATAATATAGGTCCTAGTGAATGAGTTAATCCCATGAATATCTAAATGGATCCACACAATTGGTTTCCTAATCTTGAATAAGACCTCAAGGAGAATTTTATTTTTATTAGATTCAAGATAGGATGAAATGATAAAAGAATGTTTTTGATTATCCCCTGTGTTTAAAGAATTTAGAGAGGATGTATTGACCTTGAATTTGATCTCAGTTTGGCTAGCACTTTCAAACACAGGTTGGAACTTTGAATCAAAATTAGCTTCATTTTCAAAATTTATCAATAGAATTTGTTCCTTTTGGATAGAAGATTCAACTATCAAATTGTAAATATTAATGATAGGAGTGAGTATGGAATAGATGTTTGTGATTTCACTAATTGGTTTAGTTATTGATGTTTTTGAAAAATCCTCATTGGATCCATTTAAAATAGATTCAATACATGGATATAAGTTTCCCTCATGTGAACATAGAAAATCAATTTAATCATGATCTAGATGTTGGATTTGGTGGCCTAAAACCAACTAATTTGTACTTTATTTATTAATAAAATCCTTATCACATCTTGATTATTCTTCTGTGTGACAATGCATGTGATAATGTCCTAAGGATAGCTGTTGCATTAAAGGGTCATAGCGGATCTCTACTATGATGAGAACCCGTAAGTTCCATAACATTGTTCTTGAATATATGTTCTATGGCTGGATGATGTTATTTGAGGGACACAAATAATACAGTCCATTAGGGGTGAGGACTCATAAAACTTTGAGGCACCTTATCATGGTCTGTGCCCTTGGTAATATCCAGGAGGATATTATGAGAACGAGACCCACCAGTAGGAAATCCACATTTCATAGTGTCATTGGATGTTTCTATCTGCGGATGTGTGTATTGATTCTTAGAATTTAAGATTATTATTAATGGGTATTACAACTCGTGCACATAGATGTATTGACAAAAACTGTGACGACACACTATTCACAGCGAGGTAGGATACGTTGGGTGAACCATGAGTAATACTGCATTAATAGATAATGTGAGAAAGGATTTGTCCCTTATATTCCATAACAGAAGTAGATATCTTAGTCCCTTTGATGGAATTGATATAGCCTAAATAAATCCATGTCCATGGTAAGGTATGGGCGAGTTCAATTCTATAAAGTCAAAGAAAGAATAATCAAGCACATGGGTTGATGGCACTAGCATGAAACCCGCTTGATTCGAGATATCATGAAAAATGGATTATATTACACAGTAAGCATTCCTATGAGGTGACATGTCAATGCGGCATCAACTTCTTTCTCTTGGGTTCCTTGACCCATTTCTAGACAGTAATCTTAGACTTTAGGCAAGCCCGCCTAATGCCTATGAGAAAGAGGCCTAGAGGGTCACACACTAAGTGTGTCCATGTATCTCAGTTAAATATTAATTTAACAAGTTAAATAAATATTATTCCCGACTATGGTTTAATAATTATTTAAGGATGCCTGATCGCATTTATTTCAACACTAGTTATTCGAGAGAATATATTGTGGACGAAATAATATATATTTATTAGCGATTAATGCAGTTACATTTATTTAAGAAATAAATATCCATTACTCAAGGACTAATAAATGTGGTGGAGGAAATAAAGAAAAATGGAAAATAAAAGTACGCGTTGTGTATATTGAATATACACACCGTGTAGTTTTATGGAAAATGAGTACACGTCGTGTATTAATGATTACACGGTGTGTAGTTTTTTTAGTCGGGATTTTGAGGAAATAATATCGTTTTATTAAATGATATTTATTATAATCAGCATGGGAGCATGTCAAAGAATTAAGCATTCGACATGGGGGATTTTCAATAAGAGTTAATGAAATAAATAAAACGCGTAATACGTTTATTTATTGTCATAACTCTAATAACCTCAAACCCAATTATAAATATCCTCACAACCCCAACACTTTTCCCCAATCATTGTGTACAACAATTCTGGAGAGTTCTCTCAAGGCCGAAAGAACTATTTCCTTCAAGAACACTCTCAAGACTGAGAGAGATCCACCACCACCTTATCAAGGCGATCGAAGGCAGACATCGCAAGCGAAGTTTCTTCCATGATAGCACCTGGAGATCCCTTCGGCAATGTCCAGAGATACGTGGAGCACGTGTGGATCACCGCTAGAGGAATCCTACACTTGGATTCTACAACACAACGACGGATCACACCGGATCGTGACTGGAGACATCAACGAAGAAAGAATTCCATCAAGGTAATTCTTGTCAATTAATTAAATTAATTATAACCAACATATGATGATCATGTCTCTATGGTTTTGGGACTCCCTATTTTTTTCGTTCTTCGTTCTATTCCAAAGATCTGGTGTTTTACATCGTGACAGATCTCGGATTGATCATTGTTAACGCTAAAATTAAAGTTGGGCTGACCCACCAATGAGCTTCCACTACACCCAGAACCTAAAAGTGGTATCAGAGCGATCATATCTTTAATTATAATTATTTAGTTTTTTGTTGGTGGTTTATGAATTTAATAATTTATTTGTTTCAATTCAAGTTAATCATTCTTAAAAATCTAAATCTTGAGATCTGTTCATCCCCTCTCGTTTCTCATTCACCTTACAGAAACGGATTTTTCTTTTAATTTTGATTAAAATAAAATAAAGGAACTCATCCAGAGGTTCCAAACACTTTTTTCCGTACAACACCAGAATACACAATGTGTATTAGGAAGTACACGTCGTGTAGTCTAGGTTCAATTCATTGACTGATCCGCCAAATCAGGTCGTGTATTGGATCCTATCTAAGTCATTTATGACACCGTGTGTTGACTAGGAACAGGTGGCACATAGTTTTCGGATTACACGCCATGTGGTCCAAATGAACACGGCGTGTAGTCTCTTCAGGTTAGGGTTGGACCGTGTACCCCATACAAGGATTTCCCAGATGGAAACCGTGTAACATGGAAACTACACAGCGTGTGTCTCACTGAACATGTCGTGTACTCCAAAAATTTCTGAAGTACATCAATACACCATGTCCCCATGCGTGTACTTCGGATAGACGGTGAACAAAATTACACGCCGTGTAGTCAGAACTACACGTCGTGTACTCATCCAAATTATGCAGATTTATTAAAATTTATTATTATATTATACAAACCCTTGAGACGTATACCATAGTGTAGGCGTAAAGCTGATGCACAACACGTGATAAGTGTTTTATACATATGTTTTTAATTTAACATCTGCGTAATGAATGGAAATTCATCGGGTTTCCTCCAAGGTACAAGTTACGTACAAGGATAATTTTAAATTAATTTATTTGTTTAAAATTATGATGGATAAGAATCTCAAGGAAATTCAGAAAAGGGTTTAAGATAAAAGGATTTATTAATTAAAGATAATTAATTGATTTGAACGTGATTTATCTTAAACAAGAATGATTAAAGAATTGAATGCCAGTTTTATTTATGCGTAAATATCGTTGCATGTATGGATGGTCATGAGCTAGACCAAGACCTTTGTATGTGAATGGTTTCTTTTAATTTATTTATTTAAATTAAATTTGTTGGCCTGTGAGCCTTCTCCTCATTAATATGTTGGGCCTGCACACCCAAGAATTATTTTATGTAAAAACCCCTTTAACCCCTCACATGCATGTGAGATAAATGCATATGTAATGGATGGAACTCCCAAGCTGGTGGAGGCGGTTCAAGTCAGGAGCCAAGGTGAAACCAATCCAAGGAGATACAAAGGTGGACAGGTGGAAAGCTGTAAACACAAACCTGAAAGGTTCAAGGTGTTTCTCCCCTAGGTCTTGGGTTAGTTTATCAACATCTAGATAAAATAACCAATAGAAAAAGCTCATGATCATACCATTTATTTTATTTCTATCAGTTTCATGTTTTATTTATTGTGGGTGTGTTGTCACGATCACACAATTAATGAATTAAACGAGCATGCAAGATGAAACTAAAATAAAATCGGCTTATACGTAAATATTATCTTATACATGGTTAATCACTTAAGTATATCCCACTTAATATTAAAAATCATGTAATAAAAGATAATAAATTGAAATTTTACGTATAAGGATAAAATCCCTCAAATAAATATTTAGTCGGTATAGCCTTCCATAATCTTGGTTAGAATCGAACCATAGTTCAAAGTGATTGACCAACCCTAGTTGGGGTGCTTTCAATTATCGGGGAATTCTAATTCAAGGTTTTGGGTTGACTTGACTTGGTTCGCATCAAGGGTTGATTGCCACAACAGGACTTGGTGTGACCAAGAGGCAAAGGTTGAGGAAATCCAAAATAAAAGGATTTCAGGATTGAGGATTCCACTCAGCGGATCAAGGAGATGCGAGTTAATGAAGTTGGAATTTGGAATGCCTACCTAAAACCCTTAAAGTTGCTTGACCAACCCTAGTTGGGGTAATGCGAAAGGAAATATGGATCTTTACCACTAGAATATTCAGGCAACAAAATATTTCGAAGTCAATGGTGAGGGCTATTGGATTTTGATAAAATAGTGGGAGACTAATAAGTATTAATTTATTTATTTGTATCATTTTTTATAATAAATTACTAAAGATTTGATCATCTTAATTTGTAGAAACAGAAAGAAAAATGACTTCAAACATATCATTGTGAACCATACTTGAGAAGGAAACCCTTCTCACCAGCACCAATTTTCAAGAGTGGCAGAGGCATTTATGCATCATCCTTTTCCATGAAAGGAAATTGTATGTGCTGGAAGAGCCTATTCCAGTTACGCCTGGAAAGGAGGCCAGTGATGAGGAACTATCTCTCTACATGAAACACATGGATGATGCCACAGATGTTCAGTGTTTCATGCTATCGGTCATGTCTAATAAGCTCTTAAAGTAACATGAAAACATGGAAGTGTATAGCATGATGTCTTACCTTAAGGACCTCTACCAAGAGAATGTGAGATTAGATATATATGAGATATCCAAAACTTTGTTTACAAATAATCTTGGAGAGTCTATGCCAGTTGGGCCTCGTGTAGTCAAGCTTATTGGCTACATTGAATGCCTGGACATCTTAGGGATTAAGTTCCCAGATGAGTTGCGTACAGATCTCATACTATCATCACTGCCCAAGACCTTCTCTAGATTCATTGTCAATTATAACATGATCAACAATGAGAAGAGTCTATCAGAACTTTTGACCTTAATTCACCAGGTAGATAAGGAGATGGGGCGTGAAAAACTTACAGTCCTTATGGTGAATAAGAAAAGCAATGACAAGGAAAAGGGGACAAAGACTTATAAACGGTCTGAATCCCCTGAGCGTCATCCTTCCAAGAAGGGGAAGATCCAGAGGCAGGGCAAGGAATGGGAGGCGGTGTGTTTTTCATGTGGCAAGCAAGGCCACTAGAAGAGTAACTACACCTAGAAGCATGGGGACGCTAAAGGTGTGATCGTTATCGAGTGTAATCCTTTTATTTCTACTCATTGGGTATTAGATATAGCTTGTGGGGATCATATCTATATTCAAATGCAGGAACCAAGTAGATTTATAAATATTACTAGAGAGGTAGATATTCAAGATGCCAATGGCACAAGGCTGGCTGCATTGGCTATTGGCGATTACCACCTCTCATTGTCGACTGGGATGATTTTGGTTTTACATAACTGTTATTATGTGACTAGTGTTACCAAGAACATAATTTTTGTATCTTGTTTGGATATAGATGGATTTATTTTCAAGTTTGTAAATAAGGGTTGTTTCTTTTATAAGAACAACATATGTTATGGTATGGCGCATTTAAATAATTGTTTGTATGTATTAAATTATGAAAACCAAGTGTTGGCAATCGATAACGAAACAAACTCACATGACTCATATATCACCCAGTTGTGGCATCACCATCTCGATCATGTAAACGAGAATCACTTGACAAAGCTCTGCCAAGATGGTTATTTGGACTCTACTGAGCTAAAAGCACTTGATAGATGTCATGCTTGTTTACAAGAAAAAATGACTAAGCCGCCCTTCGGTGGACAAGGTAAAAGGGCCACATAGCTTCTAGGATTGGTGCACACGGATGTGTGTGGACCATTTCTAGTAGAATCTGGAGGTGGATATTCTTACTTCATTACTTTTAATGATGATTTGATTAGATATGGTTATGTCTACTTATTGAGGTATAATTCAGAAGCCTTAGAGAAATTTAAGGAATTCAAGAATGAAGTAGAGAATCATCTTGGTAAGAAGATAAAGAAACTTTGATCAGATCAAGGTGTAGAATATCTAAACCAAGAGTTCATCGATCTTCTACGGGAGTTTGGGATTCTATCTCATCTCACTCCTCCTTATACACCATAGTGGAACGGTGTTAGTGAAAGGAGGAACCGAACCTTGTTGGACATGGTGAGGTTTATGATGAGTCATGTAGATCTTCCATTATCCTTTTGGGGATATGCATCACAAAATATAGTATACACATTAAACTGAGTACCGATTAAGGTGGAAAATGGAATTACATACGAGTTATGGAATGGAAGGAAACCCACTTTGTCGCACACACATGTATGGGGATGCGGGGCATTTGTTAAGGCCTTCTCAGGAAACAAACTAGCACCCCAGGGCAAGAGGTGTATCTTTATAGGATATCCCAAGAAAATTAAAGGATATTACCTATATAACCCTTCAGACAAGAAAGTTATTATATCTAGAAAAACCATCTTTCTTGAGAGGGAGCACATCCTCAAGAAAGATAATGGGAACAAGATTGACTTTGATGAAGTTGATGCTCAAGATACACAGGAGTTGGTACAGGAACAAGTTCCACAAGTCCTTGTGGAAGAGGTTCCAGAAACACAAGTACTGGGTGGGAGCTCAAGAGAGGTAAGGGAACCTGAGAGATTTGGTTTCCTTGTCACCGAGGATGGTGAATCATTATTTTTGGATAATGATGAACCTCTCTCCTACAAAGAAGCAGTAGAAAGATCAAAAGTTTCAAGATGGATAGAAGCTATGAATTTTGAGATTGATTCCATGTATCAGAACCAAGTCTGGGTTCTGGTTTATGAGCCAGTTGATGTAAATCCTATTGGATGTAAATGGGTATTCAAGAGAAAACTGGACATGGAAGGTCAAGTTAGCACCTATAAAGCAAGGCTAGTGGCTAAAGGATTCAGACAGCATCAAGTAATTGACTATGATGAAACCTTCTCACCAGTTTCCATGTTTAAATCCATAAGAATCATACTTGCCATAACAACTTACCATGACTACGAGATTTGGAAGATGGATGTCAAAACAGAATTCCTTAACAGGAACCTTCAGGAAGATGTCTATAAGACACAACCAGAAGGTTTTGTGACACCAGGTGAATCCAAACGAGTTTGCAAGTTGAAAAAATTCATTTATGGATTAAATAAAGCAATCAGGTCATGGAACATTTGATTTGATGAAGCCATAAATAAATTTGGTTTCATTAAGAAAGAATGTGATCCATGTATTTATAAGCGGTTTAATGGGAATTCAATTGTTATCCTAGTAGTATATGTTGATGACATACAGCTTATTTGAAATGATGTACCAGTCTTACAGTCAGTTAAGGACTAGCTGAACAAGTGTTTCTCCATGAAGGACTTGGGTGAAGCAGCCTACATTCTAGGGATCAAGATCATTCGTGGTAGATCCAAGAGGCTTCTTGGACTAATTTAGGGTACATACATTGACCAGATACTAAAGAGATTTAGTATGGAACAATCCAAGAGGGGATTGGTTCCAGTGTCACATGGCTTACATATTTCTAAGAAAATGTGTCCCCATACACAACAGAAGAAAGATAGAATGAGTAAGATCGCATACGCTTCATCTATAGGATCCATCATGTATGACATGTAATGTACCAGGCTTGATGTTGCCTATGCACTGAGCATGGTAGGAAAATATCAAGCAGATCCAGGAGAACAACATTGGACTGCTGTTAAGACTATCCTTAATATCTAAGAAGAACTAAGGATATGTTCCTGGTGTATGGAGGAGACGAGGAGCTTGTCATCAGAGGGTATGCTGATGCTAGTTTTCAGACAGATTAGAATGATCTGAAGTCGCAATCTGGATATGTTTTCTATCTCAATGGAGAAGCTGTGAGCTGGAAGAGTTCAAAGTAGCTAGTTGTCGCTGATTCTACAGTGGAGTCCGAATATATAGCAGCTTCTGATGCATCCAAGGAAGTCATCTGAATTTGTAACTTTGTCTAGGAGCTTGATGTGGTGCCTAGTAGTAAATATCCTATCACGTTGTATTGTGATAATACTGTAGCGGTGGCTCTTGCGAAAGAACCAAGGTCACATCAACAGACAAATCACATACTCTGAAAGTATCACCTCTTGAGGGATTTATATCAAAGGGGTGAAGTTGTAGTGATCAGAGTGTTCACAAAAGATAATGTGGCGGACCCCATGACTAAAGGCCTATCTCAGTAGAAGCATGAATATCATGTGAGATCTAGCGGGTTAAAGGTTTTTAGCAGTTGGATCTATTTCAAGTGGGATTCTATTGGATTTGGTGGACTAGAACCAACTACTTTGTACTTTATTCATTAATAAAAGCCTGATCACATCTTGATTATTCTTCTGTGTGATAATTCATGTGATAATGTCCTAAGGATAGATATTTCATTAAAGGGTCATAGCAGATCCCTGATATGATGAGAACCTGGAAGTGTCATAACATTGTTCTTGAATATATGTTCTATGGTAGGATGATGTTATTCGAGGGACACAAATAATATAGTCCATTAGGGGTGAGGACTCATAAAACTTTGAGGCACCTTCTCATAGTGTGCACCCTTGGTAATATCCAGGAGGATATTATGAGAATGAGACCCGCCAGTAGGAAATCCACATTTCATAGTGTCATTGGATGTTCCTATCTACGGACGTGTGTATTGGTCCTTAGACTTCAAGATTATTATTAATGGGTATTACAACTTGTGCACTTAGATGTATTGACGAAAACTGTGATGACACACTGTTCTCAACGAGGTAGGATACGTTGGGTGTGTCACAAGTAATACTGTATTAATAGATAATGAGAGAAAGGATTTGTCCCTTCTATTCCATAATAGAAGTAGATATCTCAGGCCCTTTGATGGAATCGATATAGCCTAAATAAATCCATGTCCATGGTAAGCTATGGGTGAGTTCAATTTTGGAAATTCAAAGAAAGAATAATCGAGCACATGTGTTGATGGCACTAGCATACAACCCGCTTGATTCGAGATATCATGACAAAGGAGTTATATTACACGGTAAGCATTCGTATGAGGTGACATGTCAATGTGGCATCAACTTCTTTCTCTTAGGTGCCTTGACCCATTTCTAGACAGTAATCTTGGACTTTAGGCAAGCCCGCCTAATGCCAATGAGAAAGAGGCCTAGAGGGTCACACACTAAGTGTGTCCATGTATCTTAGTTAAATATTAATTTAACAAGTTAAATAAAGATTATTTCCGACTGTGGTTTAATAATTATTTAAGGATGCCTGATCGCATTTATTTTGACACTAGTTATTCGAGAGAATATATTGTGGACGAAATAATATATATTTATTAGCGAGTAATGCAGTTACATTTATTTAAGAAATAAATTGCCATTACTTAAGGACTAATAAATGTGGTAGAGGAAATAATGAAAAATAGAAAATAAAAGTACATGTCATGTATATTGAATATACACGAAGTGTAGTTTTATGGAAAACGAGTACACGTTGTGTATTAATGATTACACGGTGTGTAGTTTTTCCAGTCGAGATTTTGAGGAAATAATATCATTTTATTAAATGATATTTATTATAATCAGTGTGGGTACATGTCAAGGAATTAGTCATTCGACATGGGGGGTTTTCAATAAGATTTAATGAAATAAATAAAATGTATAATGAATTTATTTATTTTCATAACTCTAATAATCTCAAACACGATTATAAATATTCTCACAACCCCAACACTTTTCCCCAATCATTGTGCACAACAATTCTGGAGAGTTCTCTCAAGGATGAAAGAACTCTTTCCTTCAAGAATGCTCTCCAGACTGAGAGAGATCCACCACCACCGGATCAAGGCGATCGAAGGCGAACATCGCAAGCAAAGGTTCTTCTGCGCTAGCACCCGGAGATCCCTTCAGTGATGTCCAGAGATACGTAGAGCACGTGTGGATCACCGCTAGAGGAATCCTACACTTGGATTCTACAACGCAACGACGAATCACACCGGATCGTGATTGGAGACATCAATGAAGAAAGAATTTCATCAAGGTAATTCTTTTCAATTAATTAAATTAATTATAACCAACATATGATTATCCTATATCTATGGTTCTGGGACTCCCTCTTTTGTTTTTCTTTATTCGTTATATTCTGAATATCCTGCATTTTATATCGTTATGGATCTCGGATTGATCGTTGTTAATGCTAAAATTAAAGTTGGGCCGACCCACCAACGTGCTTTAGCTATGCACAGATCCTACACTAGAAACCCTTCAAAAATTCTTTCTGGTTCCTTAAGTTGACTTTCAATATTCCTTAACAAATTAACTTCATTTTCCATCTTTTATTTTGCAGGTTCTAAAGATGGTCCTTTTGTGTTTTCTTGTTATTTTGAAGAATCTGATTGTTTGAGAATCAATGTTTCAGTTCTTTCATTATATTTACCACTCTTGGAAATAGTCACATCTTAGATTTGATCATGAGAGGTTTGTATGTAACAAGATTCTTCTATTAATTTTGAGGAATGGACAACCTGAGTGAGCATGGGTTCCATAATTGTTTCAATTCTTTGTAGTTATAATATCAATGATAAAACTTATAAATTCATTTTATCTATTTTTTCACACAATTTTTCAAGAAGTTATAAAGGATTAGGCTATGAAAAAGATTGAACATTGTTTACTTCCCTATGATTTATCTCTTCAACAATCCTTGAGTGGGCTTGAATTTTTTCCTTTAATCATTCATTATCTCATTGATTTCATATCACATTGAATGTGGTGTATTTATTCAAGGTTTGGGCAAAGAAATTCCATATGTGAGGTGCTTCCCAATATTGATTTCCAATTCAATTCAATACTAAGTTTATGTTGGGGTACTGTTGAAGATACTCCATTAGAGTATATAGAAATTAGGATTTTAGATTTTCAGGACACACAAAAACAGAAAGGGGGAAAGATAAGAGAAATAGGGGTGATAATAGAGAATTTAGAGTGAGAAAAGTATGTCAGTGTCTAAGATAACTTACTTGGGTCCCTGGAAATGGTGCCAAAATTTTTTTGTTCCCAAAATTAACCCTACTAGTAAAAGCATTCATTTAAGTAAAAGTAGGGATTTAATCTATAGGGAATAAAGGAGAAACCTATAGACACGTACATTCTATGGAGTATTGGCTATGAAGTGGCCAAATTGGGTTTATTTCAATTGTGAAACTGAAAAAAAAATACATAAGAGATTGGATTGAATTAAATATTTAATAATTAAATGTTTTAATGGAAAGAATAAATGAAGATGAGTCGATCTGAGGTTGTCGCTTGGTCTAGATTGGATGTATTTTTTTAGAAAATTTCATATCACTAATTCAAGATGTATCCATAAAACGAGATATCTTCCCAACATAATTAACCAATATTGTCACGACCTGCCTTCACCGAGATGAGGGAAGGGATAGAAAATTGGCAGACCCTTCCTTCCTCAAGTTGAAGGAGAGATAATGACCCCCAAGTCCCGCATTCAATAGGCCCCGGAGTGGAGACTAGAACCAAGGGTATATAATCACATGTAATATGGAAGGAATTGCCCTTTTTATTTAGTAGGATCGGGATATATGATGGTAAAAACCCAAACAACTCCAAAAATGAAGGTAACAGTAAAGACAAAACCCATTCCCATATGCATGTTCAAAGATAAACCCATAAAAGTACAAGAAAAACTCCAAAGGGAAAGTACCAAAATAAAGAAAACATCAACGAAAACGGTCCCAATGTTTGAGCTAGTACGGTCGCACAGGGTCCCCGAAGTCCTCCTGGAAACCTGAAAGAAGTTTTATATACGTAGGGTGAGTATACAAGTATACTCAGTAGGGAAAACCAAAAGCTATCGTGCACAAGTGGGGAGACAATCTAATGCCCTGTGAGAAAATAGAGATAACCAAAACACCTACAAAGTAAAACTATCCACCCAGCCTCACCAAGGCACACAATCCAAATAACGCAAGTTAGGTAAAGTAATAGTAATAGAACATCAACATTTGGGTACCCTGCACTGCTTTCCCACTGGTTATTTAAAACATCCTACGCATCAAACCTCCCCCACCATTTTCATTTCAATACCACTATCGCCCCAACAATAACCTTATGGGACACCACAACTATACGTAACCATGATCGAAGACACCTGGGCTAGAACAACTACCACCATGCCCGAAGACACCTCGGCCTCATCCCGAAGACACTTGGGAAACAAACCTTCTCGCACACACCTGGGCCAACCACCACAACATACCCTGCCTAAAGAGTCTTGGGATAAAAATGGACCTCAGGCTGTCATAGCCTGCTCAAAGATTCTTGGGCTACTCAGGAGAGGGGGTAGAAAAGAGCTAATATCCATCCACCCAATAAAATGTTAGGAAAAACACCCTCCCCCATGAAATGAGGGTGTTCAGCATGAATTTATCAACTTGGTTGGGGTGAGAATAAGAAACACAAAACTAAATTTGTACATATAGGTGAAAAAGCACTCATCCCATCCTAAGGGTTCCAAAACCAGCCCATACATAAACACCCTCATTACTATTCATTCATACAAAAGCACAACAACCACAACCAGAGCACAACTCATTCCTGGAAAACAATTCCCCATTAAACCTATTCTTTTTATCATATTCAAGTGATTCTATTTAAATAATTCTTCACTACCAGGAAACTAATAGGCATAGCCACAAGCTAAGGAAGGAAAAATATCCAAGCAGTAATTTAAGCATTCACGCCTAGTTCTCTTGTAAAGTCACAAAAACAAAAGGGATATGTGAGATCCCTCAAAGTAATGGAACCAACCCAAGCCCCATCATGCATCCCCACATAGCCTTAGGTTCACAACTAACAACTCAACAACAGGGGATCCCATCCTCATCCACATCGCCCCACACGACATCAAGCAGAGCCACCACACATATCACTAGAACAGATAAAGGATGTTTTTTTTTCAGATTCAACCACACTATTCATTAAGTTATTTCTTTCTGTTTGGTTAACCAGGGTGATCACACAAGGATTATTGTTTATTATAAATCCATTTAATCAACCGAGTTTACCTGATTAACCATTTTCCATGTTACATCCATTCAATCATAGGATTACCAGAAAAACAGAGGATCATTAGTGCATAAGGAAGGACCACTAATATCCACGATTTTCAGTGGAAAAAATCTAATACAATTCATAATATAACAATAAAGGTATAACACAACAACAACATCATCATTCCCACCCCTTCATTATTTAAAGGTTCATTTATTATCTTTGTTAAATTTGGTTTCATCTACATCCTGATGGAACATAATCATACCCACCCCACATAATGCACAGTGAAGAGAGACGGAGGAATAATCCCTACTTTGATGATTATCGATTGAAGTTTTCTTCCTCGCACCAAGAACTGGGGATGTGCTACTTGCAGGGGAGGAACTCTAAGGACTCCAAGAGTGAGTAAAAAAGGCTCCAGCACTAGAGCGCAACTAGATTTGGGAAGAGGTACTACAAACACATCAAGGAAATGAAAAGCGACTATCCCAGAAGAAGAAAGAAACTTCGTGCGATAAAAGGCGAGATCCTGGAGTTACGGGATATGAAAACTTGAATGCCTTTAAAGGAGGATCGTGGTTTCTCTACACGGTTGGGCAGTTACACATGATGGAATTAATTTTTATTTAATAATTCTCCTTAGAGAGGTGGCAATAATGGTTGTGAGTTAAAGGGTTTCCTTTAAACGGAAAAACCACGTAACAGGGATGGAGATGAAAAGTATAGGAAAAAGGGTGACACTGAGGAAAAAATCCACACGTTTTGGTAAGTCAAGGTACGTCTGGCTCTTGGGGGATTTTAGATATAATTTATGGGCTTTAAAAATGGCCTTGAACCACTTTAAAATGTTAAAAAGATTTAAAAGTGGCGTTATGGGAAAACTGGGGAAGGAAACCCAGACACCCCTCTGTGGTCGATCCATGGAGCTGATCGGGTGAAGCTAATCCGGTGAAACTAATCAGTTAAACTGATCAGGTGAAGCTGATCAGTAAAACCGATTAGGTGAAACTGATTGGGTTAATTTGATCGGTGAGACACCGATCGGTGAGACCGATGGGTGAAACCGATCAGTGAGACTGATGGGTGAAACCGATCGGTGAGACCGATGGGTGAAACCGATTGGTGAGACTGATGAGTGAAACCGATCGGTGAGACCGATCAGTGGCACTGACAGGTGACACCATGGTGACATGTTGCCACTGACACCGACATCCTCCTGAATCACCGATGGTGTCCAGGACACCCCAACACTTAGAATTTGGAAAAGTAATGGACTAGGAGGGTTTGGACTATTACATCAGATACCTCTCAAAGTATTCTCATCCTTGAGAATACAAGAGTAACCCAAAAAACCACTCCAGAATATACCTCTTGGGGACAAACCACCCCAAATAGCCCTACAAACCCCAAGGATCACATTGTCCCAACATAAGGATCGGGGAGTTCTTTCCTTCATGTCAAGATACTATCCACTTTTGGCGGCACTAACTTGCCCGCACGGGTTTAATCGCATCTGCACTGAAGCGTCTTGATTAGGAATCAGTTTCTCCCTTCCCCACATATCAGGACTTTTCATAAACATTCACAAGGTTAGGAAAAAACTCATCTCATAACCCAAAAAGGTCAGCATTACATCACAATAGGTCACAAAAACAAGAACATCAAGGAAGGATCAGAACAGCAAATCAAAACAGCTCTGGGTATTGGGCGCACATTTGAGCTTCCCACTCTCAAGTACTCTCCTCGAGGCCACCATGCCTCCACAACACATGAACCGAAGGGATGGTTCATCCACGCAACACTTTCTCTTTTCGATCCTTTATCCTCACTAGTTGCTCCATGAACATAGATTCATCCCCTATATCCAACTCTCCCCATTCAATGACATGTGAATCATCGTGTAGATATCGACGAAGCTGGGAGATGTGGAAAACGTCATGGATCCTTTCCAACTGAGGTGGAAACGCCAGCTAATATTCCACCTCACCGACTCACCCCAGCACTCCAAAAGGCCCGATGAACCTAGGAGAGAGATTTATCCCCTTGTCGAACCTTCGTTTACCACATCGAGGGGAAACCTTTAAGAACACATGGTCTCCAACCTTGAACTCCAAGGGCCTCCTACTACGATCGGTATACAACTTCTGCCGGTCTTGGACTACCTTCATCCTCTCATGCACAAGATGAACATTCTCCGTTGTGCTCTACACTACCTCTGGGACAAGAACACCTGCCTCCCCAACCTCAGTCCATCACACGGGTGAACGACACGACCTCCCGTACAAGGCTTCAAACAGTGTCATGCCAATAGTAGAGTGATAATTATTATTGTAGGCAAACTATACTAAGGGAAAATTTCATTCACATGATCCCCCTAAGTCCAAAACACATGTTCTTAGCATATCCTCCAATGTCTGGATGGTCCGATCTGTCTACCCATCTATCTGGGGATGGAAAGAAGTGTTAAGGCATAGTTGGGTGTGAAAATCATGCTACAATCCCCTCCATACTTGTGAGGTAAACCGTGCATCCCTATCTGATACTATGGACCTCATAACTCCATGAAACTTCACCACCTCATCCACGTATCTTTGTTCTAAGGAATCCACCACACTCGGCTCCTTGATCTCTAGTAAGTGAGCTTATTTTGTCAGTTGGTCTACCACTACCCAGATAGCATCGTAGCCTCCTTGAACCCTGGGTAGTCCTGTGACAAAATCCATCAAGATGTCATCCCACTTCCACTTGGGGGAATCTAAAGGCTGCAACAAACCTCATGGGACACGTTGTTCATCCTTCAACTACTGACACACCAGGCACCTTACCACAAACTCTTCCACAGCCCGTTTCACCCCGGGCCACCAAAACTATTACCTCAGGCCTCAGTACATCTTGGAAACTCCTAGGTGTACTGCTACAAGTGAGTTATGGAACTCATGGAGAACTATCTCATGCATTGTCTCTAGGACAAACAACTTCCTTCAGAAAAGAATATGATTCTGAACATCCTTCGACCACCCTTCCGGAGCATTTCCTTGGTCAACCCGATCACACATCACTTCACTCTCTAAGTCTCCCCACTAAGACTCCTCCACCTGCTGTAACAGATAGGACCACACTGCCATTTGAAACAGACAACCTCTACCACCATCCACCCTTGCATCTAGGTGTAAGGTATCCAACTCCTCCATTGACTTCCAAGAATCCATAGATTCCTGAACAGATTCCCTCTGCGACTTCCTGATTAAGGCATCGGCCACAACATTCCCTTTACCTTCAGTGTAAGAGATCTCGAAGTTGTAGTCCTGAAGAAACTCCACCCACCTTCATTCTCGCAAGTTCAGGTCCTGCTAGGTAAAGATATGCCTCAAACTCTTGTGATCTTTGAAGACCAAAAATCACTCCCTGATGAGGTAATGCCACCACAACTTCAACACAAACACTACTACTGCAAGCTCTAGGTCATGGGTGGCATAGTTACGCTCATGAGGACGTAACTTCCTAGACCCATAAGATATCACTCTCCACTGCTGCATTATCACACACATCAGGCCAAGTCCAGAACAATCACAAAACACCTCAAACAACAACCCTTTATCTGGAAACCTGACCACTGAATCACTAACCAATATTTCCTTCAAATATATGAAAGCTTCCCGACACTGCTCACTCTACACGAATTCCTAGTCCTTTTTGGTCGAAGCTATCAAAGGAGCTGCAACTCAAGAGAAGTTGGGTACGAACCTCCTATAATAGCCTACCAGGCCCAAGAAACTACGAACCTCCATCAAATTATTGTTGTGATTCCCAAGAAACAATTGCTTAAACCTTTGACAGATCAACTACTTCCCCTTGCTGAGACACCACGTGTCCAAAAAAAATGCACTTCTCTTGTTAAGAACTTGCACTTGGACAACTTCTCATAGAGTTGGTGGTGTCAAAGGATATACAAGACCATCTTGAGGTGCTTAGTATGTTTTTCATATGATCTTGAGTATATCAATATTTCATCGATGAAAACAATGAAGAACCGGTCCAAAAACTCACGGAAAATAGATTTCATGAGCCCCATGAACACAACAGGTGCATTCGTAACGTCGAATGGCATGACTATGAACTCAAAGTGCCCATACCTGCACCTGAAAGCAGTCTTCGTGATATCACTGTATTTCACTGTAATGCCCCGACCCCAGCTACCCAGAGTCGGTGCATTACTTCGTAACATTGGCATGATCACAAAATATCAAGTCTCAAAAGACCGATTAGTTTAGTAGCCATGGAAACACTAGATACATTCATAAGTCTTACATTACATCATAAAGTAAAACAAAACTACAGCATCTTCTCTTCATATCCCCTTATATTATCCCTGCAGGTCATTCACAATATACTTCTTCACATCCTGGAAAAATTAAAACATTGAAAGGGGTGAGATCAGATGCTCAGTAAGGATAACAATATAGAGGAAGCTTTCATAAATAAACATAAACATTTAAGGCAATGTATAACTAAAACAAAAGCCCTTTTAAACTTGATCTTCAACATAATATGGCAAAAGTAAAATGAGATAATGCCATTTAATTATTCACATGGATATTATACTGGTCGAATAATCACATGCAATATCAATAACCACTTTCATAATGATGGAATGCATAATGCCAGACTATCATAACCACATAGCCAAGGCCTCGTGCCAAAACCACAAATAAGATTTTGTCAAGGCCTCGTGCCAAGACACTAGTTTGTCTCATGAGACCTACCGATGCATCGAGGAGCTATAGCAGGCTCCACCCGTCACTTATTAAGTCCAATGCATTCCTCATATGAATAGGTTTAAACATATCATAAACCATAACATAATCGTATCACATAAAACATGCATAAAGGAAATATAACACTTCCACATTTCAATCACAAGATATCAATACAAAACATTGATATAATAAAAACTCTTTCAAAACCATTTTCAATACCAAAATAAAAGAAAGTTAAAACTTTGTATTTATTTTTCATTAAAAAAAGTGATGGCTTGTAGAGGAAGCCGAAACTCAAATAATGGTCATGGCGGCGGAGAAGTCGTTGTCGCCGCATAAGTACGGAAAGAAAAACATTCCCTTTTTGTCGTTTAGTAAAACGCTTCGTATAAAAAATATTCCTTTTGAATAAACGTAAAATTCAAAGGGGTTTATACACCGTATAAAAGAAAGTTGTGTATAAAACCAAATATGCCTCAATGAAAAGAGATTGAGATGAAGTCCTTAAAAATATCATTTTTTTTTAAATAAAGTACATCTATCATGTGTATTCACTATAAGTACACATAAATAAAGTACAAATACAAGATAGTACATAATAATATCATGACATAATTTGAAAGTAGGAGATTAACCCAAAGAATGGAAATTGGGTTAAGAAATTCCCTTACCTCGTGTCCGACTTGACTCAACCATTCTTTAACCTCCTGAATAATAAACTAGAGTTAATATCTACTTTATTAAGAACCATTTTCAATTTCATTATCCTTTTTATATCACTTATTACAATGTTATGAACATTATGTAATTATTTAAGTTAATAACGGTCGTTTTGTCGATCTTTGGTACTTGAGTCAACAATAAACTTCTTATAATTACAAGTTGTTCATGTGGTGAAATATCCATTATATCCAAAATTATATTCATTATTTAGATATCATATATATCATATATATCCAGTATATACATTCATTCATAATATTACATAACATTTAGAGGTAATAAATGAAATGCACCGTTCATGGAGACGGTAAGCCGTACGTATGCATGAACGCTACTTTCATTTCTATTTCGTATTTAAAGGAATGAAATAATAATGATATAAATGTATAATATAATTTCAGTATAATATATCATATAATACCATTTACTCCATCATTTATACATCCCACATATGGTATTAACGATTCAAATCACTTTGAGGGGGCAGTAGTCCGCACTTCCTAAAATGAAAATATCGCGTTTACCAATAATGGAAACCATAAAGGTATGAAATAAATGAAAAATACAAAATCATAAGGAAAACAAAAACATAATATATATCATATATAAAAATATTTTTATCATAATGGCCACCATTAGAGGTGTTATATGAGCGTTGAACAATCATCGTTTCGTGAGGCAGAAATTCGCCATCCACAGAAACAGTATGTTCTTTAACCATTAGATGTAGGTGTGTGTAAGTGTAGATCGAATACTTCTCATAAAAAAATCCTAGTATATTGAGTATACTTTTTTTGTTACAAAATAAATGAATAAAAAGAGTTTAGGGGGTTGGATAAGCAAAATGAAACAAAATAACATAAGCGAAGACATTACCTTAAAATCGGTTAACTCTTTTTGATTTGAGCCAAAGGCTTCCTTGGGAAGACTTCTGCCCAAGGTGAGTCTTCTAGAAGTAAGGTAGGGAAGTTGGGAGAGTATTTGGGCAGAGGTTGGCTGAGCCAAATGTCTTGAAAGTGTGAATGAGGTGGTAGAGGTGGGGGCCTTTTATAAGTGGAGAGGAGGGGCACTCTTGGAAAGTAAAGAAAAGTCACTTTATTATAAAATGAGTTTCGGATTTTAAAGGTCCCACACTTATATAATTCTAGTATAAGATGATAAGGGTTTTAAATCTACTCATTCAATCGGTTTTTGACAAGTGTAATCCTTGTATTTTACATTATCTTTTCATTTTATTTAAATCGTTAATTAATGAGGTAATCGCTGCATCATCATGGTGTCATAAATAATTTAATTTATTTAATGTCCAAAAATTATAGAAAAAATACTATGATGTAGGAAATCTTTTTAGCTTTCCAATTACTATTTATAGTCAAACATATGACTTGTATAACCCCATGTAAAAATTGTTTTAGTAAAACATTTCATGTTTGTGTCATTTTTTACTTTAACATTAAAGAAAAGGTATTTATGTCATTTTCCAACTAAAGTGGCTCCATGGGGTCCTCAAGTTGACCCATGGATTGTCTTGGTCGGTCATGGCACATCCAATGAGGGTAGGACATGTGTCAAGCTCATCTCATATTATTAAAACATTATTTTTACCTTAAACTACACTAATTACCTCTAAGCGCGATTAAGAACTTAAAAGTTACTATTCACCAAAAAATTATTTTAATCTCATTGAACCACATTTTACTTCTTAATGACAACCATGTATGTCGGATTTTTGAAATTCAAAACACAGAAGTGGTAAAATTTTATTTAAACGAAAAATCAGTTTTTATAAATACCACTTAGTGGTTTCACTATTCATCAAAAATTGAAGTTTTTCAGAAAAATCCCAAAAATTCACCCTAAGCTATATTTGATATTCCGATTTCAAAAATGATCTCTATTTTACAAAATTCAAAACATATAAGTTGCATTAATTAATTTTATAATTAATTCCCGCTGTCACAACAAATAGCGTGTTTTTAAGAAACAATTTATATCAAAAGATTGACAATTGTTCATGTCCGATTTCAATGTTAAATTAATTATAATTACCACCATTGGATAAAATGGTAAAAATATATTCTAATTATACTTTAAAACCACTCAATAGTATAACTTATCACTATAAATTATTTTGATTAAAAAAGTTGTTTTAAGTATTTTTCACTATTCATAAAAATTTGGAAGTTCTCAGAAAATTAAAAAAAATTAAACATAGGCTAATTTCAATATTAAGAATACAAAAATGAATTCCATTTTGAAATATAAAATTTCTATAATTTTAAAAAGTGGGTATTACTATTCATAACGGCTACTTTGATTAGTCGCGGTGTGTTAGAACTCGAGGTTGCATACAACACACGTTGCTCTATTACTCAAAGAGGAGCGTACCATGGAAGCTTGGGGTGTTACATTCTCCCCTCATTCAATAAATTGCATCCTCGAAATTTGAAATTTTTCTTTGAAAATAAAAGGTTGAAAATATAAAATACCTTTGTGGAAAACTCACATCGGAAATAAGGTTAATAAAAATATAACATTAAAAGAATGAAAGATAAGTACAAAGGTCACCCGAGATAGACCATTCTAGGATTCTATGAAAATATGGATATGGAGGAGAAAAAAACCATCAAGGTTTGATGGAGAGTGGTAGAAAATAGGATTAGGAGAAAGTTTAACTACAAGAAAATCACAAACTTGTGATTGGTTAAACGATCATTGATTCCCCAGTAGGAAAAGTTAACCGACAACGTTTTTGTTTTAAGTTACCTTTTATAAAGTTGAGGAATTTATTTAGGAGATTTACTAAGAATGTAAGGGAATATACATACTTGTTATGTAGACTTTCATTCTTTAATAAATTTTTACCACAAACCCATCTTTCACTCTAAAAGGTAATAGAACTCAAAAATATTCTATTTATCCTAATTGTATAAGGTTACAAATATTAACACATACCATTTAGATTAGTAAAACTATTTTGTAATAACCAGGTACTTCCTGTAGGCTAGTGGTAGGTAATAAAGGCCTGTTGCACTATGGTTGTGGGTTCGATTCCTGCAGCTTTGTCCGACGCGACGGGTTATGCCCCACCCTGCAGGTTGTCCTTTTCCTAAAACTATAGTATCATAATATTCCAAAAATAATCTTCAGAAATGTTTTAACCTTAAACAATACTATCCATGGTTCAACTTAATCCATTCCAACCTTAATAGTTATCAAAAATACCTATGTCCAGACTTTCTCTTAAAGGTCTCTAAATTCCAAAATCAATTGTATCATCATATTCCTCAAACAAGGTAAAGTTTCTCTTTTTGTCACATACAAAAATATGATTACCTTAATCATATTAAAACCTTAATGAAATCAACATGTACTGCAGTACAATCCTTATATATATATCACATTATTTTAATAACTAGAATATAATCCATGAGTCCAAAAGCACCAATACATTAATTATTCTGCTTCAACTGTAGTCACAGCATAAGATTGGCCTTGATCCCTTGGCCTTTTTTGAGGTAAGTTTCCCTGACGCTTAGGACATTCATTTGCATAATGACCCATTTCCCTACAATTATAGCATTTAACATTGATAGCCTCTTTCTTTCCCTTACAATCACGAGTCTGGTGACCTTTTTCTCCACATTTGTAACAAACTCTCATTCCTTTTAGGCAAGTACCAGGGTGATTCTTCCCACAATTATCACATAATGGAAAATCCTTCTTTCCCTTTTTCCCTTTATTTGTCTCTTGTTCCACCGTTCTCTTCTTCTCTTGCTTTACTTTGTTGTCATAAGACTTAGAGAATTCATTTTCTGTCTTGATATCACATGAGACTATATCCTCGTATGTTGAGAAAGATTGTGATACTAAAGCTAGATGGAGAAAAGGTTTTAACCCATCAAAGAAACGATCAATCTTACTTCTTGGGTTATGTATATAATCTCCAGCATGCCTCGCTAACCCTATAAAGTTAGCCTCATACTTTGCGACATTCTCATCCTCCTTCTGCCTCAGACTCAGAAATTGCCTTTCCATATCTACTCGATGTTCATGAGGAAAGTATTTTTCTAAGAAAAGCTCTTTGAACTCCCTCCATTCCATATTCGATACGTCATCATCTTCCTTTGTGTTTTGAATCAGCGGCCACCATTGATCGGCATCTCCAGTGAGGCGGTAAACTGCCATGACAACCTTCTCCCTTTCGCTACTCCCCAAGGCATGGAATATTTTCTCTAAGGAGTTTATCCATTGCTCAGATACTAATGGATTTGTACCCCCATTAAATGTTGGAGGTTGTTGCCTCATGAAGAGGTCTAACATTGATCCTCCACGTTGTGGATCAGGGTGCTCCATACGAGTAAGGTTATTATTCATAACCTGAGTGAGTTGTCCCAGTATGGTAATAAGTTGATCAACACCAGTTGTATCTCCAAATCCACAATAATTATCTTGAGCAGGAGGGCAATCCCTACACGGAGTGCGTGCATTGATA
This sequence comes from Viscum album, assembly GCA_963277665.1. Lineage (NCBI taxonomy): Eukaryota > Viridiplantae > Streptophyta > Magnoliopsida > Santalales > Viscaceae > Viscum > Viscum album. The sequence goes on along the minus strand of OY728146.1, from coordinate 1,976,345,219 downwards.
CGGTTTCCATTCCTTCCACTAGGCGCCATTTCTAAACAATGGCATAAACTAGATTAGTTTATGAATTAAAATACATAATTCCATACTTGTAAAACACTTAACACTAATTGAACTATTTATGGATATAATCCATAATCATAAAAATGTTTTCTTTGATAAAGTATATAATCATAACCCTTCATAGTGGTTTGTAAAGAAAATGAGAATTATCCTAAGCATATCCCCCGGGAGTGTTGTAACCAAGAGTGCAGCAAGGCCCATTGTCGTGCACCAGTTCCCGTTTGAGTCTAGCTCAAAGCGGTGTTTTCAGGTTTTACCCCTAGTTACATCTGTGCCAGAGCCGCCTCTACCTGCTCGTATCCAGACAGGGATGTATTGCTCGGAAAACTCACAAAATCTCAATAATACCAAAATTCAAGGAAGTTCTTTTATACTAATCCTCAACGTCTATCTTTGGGCTATGTGCTCTAATCAGATTTTATCTAAATCTAGCTTCCAAGGTTAGTACTAAACTGCATTTGATACCAACTATAACGCCCCGACCCCAGCTACCCAGAGTCGGTGCATTACTTCGTAACATTGTCATGATCACAAAAGATCAAGTCTCGAAAGACCGATTAGTTTAGTAGCCTTGGAAACACTAGATACATTCATAATTCTTACATTACATCATAAAGTAAAACAAAACTACAACATCTTCTCTTCATATCCCCTTATATTATTCCTTCAGGTCATTCATAATATACTTCTTCACATCCTGGAAAAATTAAAACATTGAAAGGGGTGAGCTCAGATGCTCAGTAAGGATAACAATATAGCGGAAGCTTTCATAAATAAACATAAACATTTAAGGCAATGTATAACTAAAACAAAAGCCCTTTTAAACTTGATCTTCAACATAATATGGCAAAAGTAAAATGAGATAATGTCATTTACTTATTCACATGGATATTCTACTGGTCGAATAATCACATGCAATATCAATAACCACTTTCATAATGATGGAATGCATAATGCCAGACTATCATAACCACGTAGCCAAGGCCTCATGCCAAGACCACAAATAAGATTTTGTCAAGGCCTCGTGCCAAGACACTAGTTTGTCTCATGATACCTACCGATGCATCGAGGAGCTATAGCGGGCTCCACCCGTCACTTATTAAGTCCAATGCATTCCTCATATGAATAGGTTTAAACATATCATAAACCATAACATAATCGTATCACATAAAACATGAATAAAAGAAACATAACATTTCCACATTTCAATCACAAGATATCAATACAAAACATTGATATAATAAAAACGCTTTCAAAACCATTTTCAATACCAAAATAAAAGAAATTTAAAACTTTGTATTTATTTTTCATTAAAAAAAGTGATGGCTTGTAGAGAAAGCCGAAACTCAAATAATGGTCACAGCGGCGGAGAAGTCGTTGTCACCGTATAAGTACGGAAAGAAAAACATTCCCTTTTTGTCGTTTAGTAAAACTCTTCGTATAAAAAAGGTTCCTTTTGAATAAACGTAAAAGTCAAAGGGGTTTATACACCGTATAAAAGAAAGTTGTGTATAAAACCAAATATGCCTCAATGAAAAGAGATTGAGATGAAGTCCTTAAAAGGATCATTTTTTTAAATAAATTACATCTATCATGTGTATTCACTATAAGTACAAATACAAGATAGGACATAATAATATCATGACATAATTTGAAAGTAGGAGATTAACCCAAAGAATGGAAATTGGGTTAAGAAATTCCCTTACCTCGTGTCCGACTTGACTCAATCATTCTTTAACCTCCTGAATAATAAACTAGAGTTAATATCTACTTTATTAAGAACCATTTTCAATTTCATTATACTTTTTATATCACTTATTATAATGTTATGAACATTATGTAATTATTTAAGTTAATAACGGTCGTTTTGTCGATCTTTGGTACTTGAGTCAATAATAAACTTCTTATAATTACAAGTTGTTCATGTGGTGAAATATCCATTATATACAGAATTATATTCATGATGTAGATATTATATATATCATATATATCCAGTATATACATTCATTCATAATATTACGTAACATTTAGTGGTAAGAAATGAAATGCACCGTTCATGGAGACGGTAAGCCGTACGTACGCATGAACGCTACTTTCATTTCTATTTCGTATTTAATGGAATGAAATCATAATGATATAAATGTATAATATAATTCCAGTATAATATATCATATAATACCATATACTCCATCATTTATACATCCCACATATGGTATTAACGATTCAAATCACTTTGAGGGGGCGGTAGTCCGCACTTCCTAAAATGAAAATATCGCGTTTACCCATAATGGAAACCATAAAGGTATGCCATAAATGAAAAATAAAAAATCATAAGGAAAACAAAAACATAATATATATCATATATAAAAATATTGTCATCATAATGTCCACCATTAGAGGTGTTATATGAGCGTTGAACAATCATCGTTTTGTGAGGTAGAAATTCGCCATCCACAGAAACAGTATGTTATTTAACCATTAGATGTAGGTGTGTGTAAGTGTAGCTCGAATAATTCTCATAAAAACATCCTAGTATATTGATTATACTGTTTTTGTTACAAAATAAATGAATAAAAAGAGTTTAGGGGGTTGGATAAGAAAAATGAAACAAAATAACATAAGCGAAGACATTACCTTAAAATCGGTTAACTCTTTTTGATTTGAGCCAAAGGCTTCCTTGGGAAGACTTCTGCCCAAGGTGAGGCTTCTAGGAGTAAGGGAGGGAAGTTGGGAGAGTATTTGGGTAGAGGTTGGCTGAGCCAAATGGCTTTAAAGTGTGAATGAGGTGGTAGAGGTGGGGGCCTTTTATAAGTGGAGAGGAGGGGCACTCTTGGAAAGTAAAGAAAAGTCACTTTATTATAAAATGAGTTTCGGATTTTAAAGGTACCACACTTATATAATTCGAGGATAAGATGATAAGGGTTCGAAATATACTCATCCAATAGGTTTTTGACAAGTGTAAGCCTTGTATTTTACATTATCTTTTCATTTTATTTAAATCGTTAATTAATGAGGTAATCGCTGCATCATCATGGTGTCATAAATAATTTAATTTATTTAATGTCCAAAAATTATAGAAAAAATACTATGATGTAGGAAATCATTTTATCTTTCCAATGACTATTTATAGTCAAAAATATGACTTGAATAACCCCATGTAAAAAAAAATTTAGTAAAACATTTCATGTTTGTGTCATTTTTTACTTTAACATTAAATAAAAGGTATTTATGTCATTTTCCAACTAAAGTGGCTCCATGGGGTCCCCAAGTTGACCCATATATTTTCTTTGTCGGCCATGGCACATCCAATGAGGGTAGGACATGTGTAAAGCTCATCTCATATTATTAAAACATTATTTTTACCTTAAACTACACTAATTACCTCTAATCGCGATTAAGAACTTAAAAGTTACTATTCACCAAAAAATTATTTTAATCTCATTGAACCACATTTTACTTCTTAATGAAAACAATGTATGTAGGTTTTTTGAAATTAAAAACACAAAAGTGGTAAAATTTCATTTAAATGAAAAATCAGTTTTTATAAATACCACTTAGTGGTTTCACTATTCATCAAAAATTGAAGTTTTTCAGAAAAATCCCAAAAATTCATCCTAAGCTATATTTGATATTCTGATTTAAAAAATTATGTCTATTTTACAAAATTACAAACATATAATTTTCATTAATTAATTTTATAATTAATTCCCGCTGTCACAACAAATAGCGTGTTTTTAAGAAACAATTTATATCAAAAGATTGACAATTGTTCATGCCCGATTTCAATGTTAAATTAATTATAATGACCACCATTGGATAAAATGGTAAAAATATATTCTAATTATACTTTAAAACCACTCAATATTATAACTTATCACTATAAATTATTTTGATTAAAAAAGTTGTTTTAAGTATTTTTCACTATTCATAAAAATTTGGAAGTTCTCAGAAAATTACAAAAAATTCAACATAGTCTAATTTCAATATTAGGAATACAAAAATGAATTCCATTTTGAAATATAAAATTTATATAATTTTAAAAAGTGGGTATTACTATTCATAATGGCTACTTTGATTAGTCGCGGTGTGTTAGAACTCGAGGTTGCGTACAACACACGCTGCTCTATTACTCAAAGAGGAGCGTACCATGGAAGCTTGGGGTGTTACATTCACCCTTAACTGACGATACCTAGACCATAGATTGATCTTAGAGAACCACCCTTCTCCCTTCCTCTGGTCAAATATATCGTCTATCCTTGGGAAAGGGTAACGGTTCTTGACAGTTACCTGATTTAGTCTCCATTAGTCTATGTACAGCCTGGGACGACCATCTTCCTTCTTCTCGAACAAGACCAAAGCACCCCATGGAGACATGTTGGGTCAGACAAAACTTTTCTTCATCGTATCATCAATCTGAAACTGCAACTCCCACAACTCAGAAGGTACCATCTGATAAGGATCCATCAAAATCGGACAGGCACCGAGTTGTAAGTCTATTCCAAACTCAACATCGCATCAAGGGGGTAGATTCACAACCTCATAGAGAAAAACATACAGAAACTCTATGAAACTCTCAGAACATCCATCATATCAGTATCCACTGATTCTTTTAAAAGCTCAGCCAACTTAGAAAGAAGAGGCTCCACATGCCATCTCCCCACCTGACAACTCTATTCGCTAACAAAAGCCACATGCTTTCCATCCTCATCGGAGAACATGAATCTTCTCCAGAATCATTCGATAATAGTGTGCACAGAAAAAAGCCAATCGATGTTTAGGATGACATCTTATGGCTAAATTTGTAGTAGAAGGAGATCCCCACTAGACTGATGCAACCCCAACATCAGTCTGCATCCTCGACAAACGTCAAAAAGGCTGGTATGACCCCCAACTAGCGTACTCATCACCATGGGAATGGAGAGTCTCTCTATGTCTAGGCCTAAGGCATGGTCTAGATCAGGTGTAACAAAGGTGTGAGAAGCTCCTGAATCAAACAAGGTGCAGGCAAGAGAGCTAAACAAGCTGATCGAACCTCGAATGACTTCTGGGCCTGCTGGAACTGCTACCTCTACGGAATGAAACTGCCCACCCCTAGATCCTATGCTCCTCAGCTAACGGCCGCCTCCCCGACCATGCCCTGGTCGAGGTCCCTGAGAAGCACCCTAAGTTCATCCTCCTCCTGTAACGTCTGCTCTCAAAGGAGTGGTAGCTCACTATCCCTATTGCTGCTGCTGAAAGGGCCTGGCTGGAAACTGTTGCCACTGAGGTGGGTGCTGAACCTGCCCAACCCCACTGTACTACACTCAGTCCAGGAACTGATTCCAAAGTTTCCCACAACTGACACAGATGAAGCACCTCGGTCTTGGGCCCATAAGGAAAGGGTGGGGACCGGGAGATCGAAACTGGGACTGTTGTGGCCTACTCCCCACTGGTCGAAACATAGAAGGCCCTAATGCTGGAGGCCTACTGCTGATGGCCTTCCCCTTTGATAAGCCCAACTGGATCCCCTCTCACAACACACCTCCCAACATGTGCATCCTCTCCGCCACTTCAGCCTTCTTCTGGACCTCCAAGTACGTCAGTAGGGTGAAGGGAGTAACATCATATTGAAGAGAAGGTCGGAGTTCCTCCTCTAAAAGTCTCTCCCAAGAATCCTCATCCAGAAAAAGGTTCAGAGCAAAATGAAATAGATTCTTGAACTTGATCCCCAGCTCCCTCACTGACATACTACCTTGCTGAAGGGAGAGTAGCTCCTGCCTCTTCTCATCCTTCATCATAGAAGAAAGGAATTTCACCTGGAACTCCTTCTCAAAGTCAGCCCAAAAAATCTCACTCTCCATCTTTTCTCTGAGGTAGAGCGTCCACCACTGACACACTACTCCTCTCATCTGACTGATTGCCAACAGAACCCAATACTCAGCCGGAGCTCGGATCAAGCTGAAAGCTATCACCAACTCCTCGATCCATCTTTCGGTCTCCATGTCTAAGATGCTTCCCTCTTACTTCTAGAGGGTCTATCACTAAAAGGCACAAAGCATCTTATTCCACTGTCCATCCTCCTCCCCTTGATCAGTCCTCCGCTAATCATCCAGATTAGCCTCATTGGCCTCGATCACCCGTACTACTTGTGGTCGTCGTCCCGGTGACATAGCTGTAAGGTAAACAAAGAATGCCTAAGCCCAATTAATGTAGAATATTTCTTTTAAATTTTGCTTAAACTTTTTATTTATTTAAATTCATAGAACATCTAGAAAACACAAGAACACAAGTCATTATGATGCATGTACCTTTCCTAGGGTCTCTACCCTACAATCAGTGTAGCCTCACTTGGTCATTCAGTAGGTCTAGAGTCATTGCATCGGATCACGGGGGGGCTAAAATCCAGTGTCCTAGCCAATTTTCCCTAGCCTATTTCATGCACCAAGATTGCCTAACACTATTTCCCTACCATCCCATGCAATCCTCACTATTCCTAACCCCGAGCTCCATCCCATCTCTCAACCATATCCTCGAATACCATTATATCATGACCTGCCTTCATTGAGATGAGGTAAGGGATAGAAAATTGCTAGATCCTTCCTTCCTCAAGTTGAAGGAGAGATAATGACCCCCGAGTCCCGCCTTTAATAGGCCTCGAAATGGTGACTAGCACCAAGGGTATAGAATCATATGTAATATGGAAGTCATTACCCATTTTATTTAGTAGGATCAGGAGATACGATGGTAAAACCCCAAAAAAAATCCAAAAATGAAGGTAAAAGTAAATCCAAACCCCATTCTCATACGCATGTTCAAAGATAAACCCATATAAGTACAAGAAAAACTAAAAATAAAAAGTACCAAAATAAAGAAAACAGTAACGAAAACTGTCCCGATGTCCGAGATAGTGTGGTCTCACATAGTCCTCAAAGTCCTCCTATAAACCTGAAAATAGTTTTATATACGTAGGGTAAGTATACAGGTATACTCAGTAGGGAAAACCAAAATCTCTCATGCACAAGTGGAGAGACAATCTAATGCCCCATGAGAAAATAGAGATAACCAAAACACCTAGCAAGTAAAACTATCCACCTAACCTCACCAAGTTACACTCCCCAAATAACATAAGTCAGGTAAAGTAATAGTAACATCACATCGACATTTGGGTACTCTTCACTGCTTTCCCACTGGTTATTTAAGACATCATACGTATCAGATCACCCCTACCATTTTCATTGAAGTCTCACTGCCACCCCAACAACAACCTTATGGGCCACCACAACTATACATAACCACGCCCAAAGACACCTGGGCCAGAACAACTACCGCCGTGCCCGAAGACACCTTAGCCTCATCCTAAAGACACTTAGGAAACAAACCTTCCCGCACACACCTGGGCCAACCACCAAAACATACCCTACCTGAAGAGTCTTGGGATAAAAATGGACCTCAGGCCATCACAACCTACCCGAAGAGTCTTGGGCTACTCAGGAGAGGGAGTATAAAGGATCTAATATCCAGCCACCCAATAGGATGTTGGGAAAAAAACCCTTCTCCATGAAATGAGGGTGTTTGGAATGAATTTATCAACTTGGGTGGGGTGAGAATAAGAAATACAAAACTAAATTTATACATATGGGTGAACAATCACTCATATTAATCTAAGGGTTCCAAAACCAGCCTATACACAAACACCCTCATTTCTATTCATTCATACAAAAGCACAACAGCCACAACTAAAGAACAACTCATTCCTGGAAAACAATTCCCCATTAAACCCATTCTTGTTATCATATTCAAGTGATTATATTTAAATAATTCTTCACTAACAGGCAACTCACAGGTATAGCCACAAGCCAAGGAAATAAAAACAACTAAGCAATAATTTAAGCATTCACACCTGGTTCTCTTGTAAAGTCGCAACAACAAAAGGGATCTATGAGATCTCTCGAAGTACTAGAACCAACCCAATCCCCATAGTACGTCCCCACATGGCCTCAGGTCGGCAACCAACAACTCAACAATAGGGGATTTTATCCCCATCCACATCGCCCCACACGGCATCAAGTAGAGCCACCACACATATCACCATAATAGAGCAAGGATGTTTTTTTCAGATTCAACCACACCATTCATTAAGTTCCTTATTTATATTTAGTTAACGGGGGTGATCACACAAGGATTATTGTTCATTGGTAATCCATTTAATCAACCGAGTTTACTTGATTAACCATTTTCTATGTTCTAGCCATTCAATCACAGGATTAACCAGAAAAATAGAGGATCATTAATGCACAAGTAAGGACCACCAATGGCCAAGATTTTCAGTGTAAAAAATCCAATACAATTCATAATATAACAATAAAGGTATAACATAACAACAACATCATCATTCCCACCCCTTTATTATTTAAAGGTTCATTTATTATCTTTGTTAAATTTGGTTTCATCTACTTCCTGAGGGAACATCATCATACCCACCCCACATGATCCAAAGTAAATAGAGACAGAAGAATAATCCCTACTTGGATGATTATCAATCGAAGTTTTATTCCTCATGCCAAGAACTGGGGATGTACTACTTGTAGGGGAGGAACTCCAAGGACTCCAAAAGTGAGTAAAGAAGGCTCCAGCACTGGCACACAACTAGCCTCGAGTAGAGGGACTCCAAACGCACCAAGTAAAGGAAAAGAGACTATCACAGAAGAAAAAAAGAAACTTTGTGTGATAAAAAGAGAGATCCCGGAGTTACGGGATATGAAAACTTAAACGCCTTTAAAGGTGGATCATGGTTTCTCCAAACAATTGGGTGGTTACACATGATGGAATTAATTGTTATTTAATAATTCTCCTTAGAGAGGTGGAAATAACGACTGTGAGTTAAAGGGTTTCCTTTAAACAGAAAAACCACATAACAGGGGTGGAGTTGAAAAGTATGGGAAAAAGGGTGACACTAAGGAAAAACCCGCATGTTTTGGTGATTCAAGGGTTGACTGACTCTTGGGTGATTTTAAATATCATTTATAGGATTTAAAAACGTCCTTGAACCACTTTAAAAGGTTAAAAAGACTTAAAAGTGGCATTATGGGAAAACTAGGGAATGAAACCCCGACACCCCTGTATGGATGATTGGTGAGAATGATCGGTGAAACCAATCGGTGGAGCTGATCGGGTGAAGATGATCGAGTGAAGCTGATCCGGTGAAGCTGATCAGTGAAACGGATCGGGTGAAGCTGATCAGTGAAACTGATCAGGTGAAACTTATTGGGTGAAGCTGATTGGTGGGACACCGATCGGTGAGACTGATGGGTGAAACCGATCGATGAGACCGATGGGTGAAACCGATCGGTGAGACCAATGGGTGAAACCGATCGGTGAGACTGATCGGTGAAATTGATCAGTGAGGTCGATGGGTGAGATCGATCGGTGAGACTGATGGGTGAGACCGATCAGTGAGACCGATGGGTGAAGCTGATTAGTGAAACTGATGGGCGAAACCGATCAGTGATACTGATGGGTGAAACCGATTGGTGAGACCAATCAGTGGCACTGACAAGTGACACCACAGTGACATGTTTCCACTGACACTGACATCCTCCTGACTCGCTGATGGTGTCCAGGACACCCCAACACTTAGAATTTGGAAAAGTAATGGACTAGGAGGGTTCAGGCCATTACAAATATAATCCATACAAAATTTTAAGTCTAATCACCAATTCACTTAAAGGTTCATTTAAATGATCACTCTAAGGAATTCGATTGTACTAGAACTCAAAATGTGTCATCATTAAAGTTGGCGAAGATAGAGAAGAAAATAAATCATCAAATTGAAATCTTAAAATAATTAACTAATTAAAGAATTTAAGATCATAAAATAACATTTAATACACCCCATTAAACTCCCTAGGATCAACCCATAAAAGGTTATCCCTCCATTGATGTTATTCTATCAATGGAAGTAGGAATTCGACTTAAAGATTTATAATTGATGAAGAAAAACATTGAGATAATGATCACTACACCATTGTGTGAGTAATTTCACAAAAAAATGATGTGAATAGCCTCACTCTCTAAGAAAAAAATATCAACATGATAAAAAATGATAGAAAAATATAATAATAAATAGATCAAGTGAATAATAATAACTATTATTAAGAAATGAATGTGAATGAAAAACTTACATAAGAAAAATTGATGATGTTATTATAAAATGAAAGCATGAAATTACAATTAAAAGAATAAAAATGAACACCCCTAAATACCTTCACCACCAGATACTTATATAGGAATATTTGGAGCCTTAGGTCGACCCCCAAATAATCAATTCCCTCCCCATTAATTAGGAGAGTTGAAAGGTGGGTGAGAATAAAGGAAATTGGACATTTCAAAGATGACCACAAAAATACAACCAAATTCATCCCCCCTCTCAGTGTGAAAATAAGTCATTGAATATGGCCTAGTCTTTGATATTAATAGAAGATAAATATATTCTTCCAAGTTTCCTAAAATATCTTCCAAAATTTCATTACAATTGGATCATCATTTTGGATTTTATTCTCTAAATGATGGGCTGATTTTATGGGCCTTCAAATCTGACTCACAAATTAAATGTTAACTTGGGATCCCTATATATCCTTGAAAACTTCAGCATTGGATATTTACATAGTTAATTAAATGATCCCCATAATTTTCTCTTTATAAATTTCAAATTTGAGCTTCATTGGGCTTGATTTGTGGGCTCCACTTTTATTTGATGGGTCTAAGGCTCATTATGCTTTATCCAAAAAATTTGGTGTTCATTTCCAAAAATCTCCATCTTCTTTTGGGATTCATCCATCGATCATAAAAGAAAAAATGTTCCAATAAAAGTGATAAATAATATCCCAAAATATAAAATTAAAATAATGAATATAATGTTTTCCATAAACAGATTATTGATTGGACCCAAATTCTCACTTTAAACATGAATTGCACATGTGATGAGAAATGAAGTTCAATTTATAAAATGCACTAAAATTGGTGTTTATGGACTTTAAAACACATGAATATTAAAATATTAAAAATTAATATTATCCAATTTTAGTGGAGTATCGCAAAGGAAACCTATGCTACTCAAAGGAACTCTACGCTATGGAGTTCAACCATACATTGGTCTATTCAAATTCATAGATTTTTAATATGCAATTTTATCCATGATTTCTGCAATTGTACTAATTCAAATTATTTTCATGATTGATTCAAAGAACCGTATTCATTAGAGAAAATCACTCATATTATTAAGGGAAGTTACGACTCCCCTAATCGATTCAAATTTGAATATCTGCAATCTATCAGGCGACTTTCTTGGATCTAGAATGCTGAAGAAAGTTGTATGTTCTATATATATTATATAATAATTTCTTTTGAAATAAGATATGTGTCTATATACTTGTGAATATCTTTTGAATATAGAACTACTACAAAAAACGATTGTATTTGTTGTTTTCTAAAATATGCTACACTTTTGAGATATACATTTTCAATTCTTGTATTATTGTGAAACTACTGCTTGTTTGTTTCTACTTTTACAGAAGATAATTTTCAATCAAGATCTATTTATATTTATTTCTTATTTAAGAAATTCATTTCTGAATCAAAAAATCTATATTTCTTCATTTTTTGTTGCAGCTATGAAGTACAACTCGAACCATCAACAAATCAAACTCTTTTGATTTATTGAAGTTTCAGCTGCTCGTACTCAGTTATGGTGAAGTGTCATCTTCTTGTACTAAGCTGTGGATATCTAGTTCTCTATAAAAAATCATTATTCTTTTTTTAGAATTGTTATAAAAGGTTTCAACTGCCAACACTCAGTTTTGGATTTGAAGGTCTTGTGATAAGAGGACCTTTCTGGTGAAATTCACTAAGCTCACAGAGAGAGCGTTGGTGGAGTGGATTAGGTGATCTTTTTGCCCTGAACCACTATAAAATTATTGTGTTAATTCATTCTATTTATCTGTTTCTCATATTACATATAGAAGAAAACGTTTTATATTTGTATAAATCACAAAGATCATTAAAATTCAGAATCTATCAAGATTTTTGAAAATACGTAATTCACCCTCCCTCTTATGTATCTTTGTATTATTTCAACCTAACAATAAGATTTTATATGCTTATATGTATTCTATAAATCTATGTCTTATGACAATATTATGCTCTCATGGCTCGTGTTATTTTATTCCATTATGATTCATGTCTTATAAAATTCCAATATCTATTATGTGACTCATGTTTATGATCTATGATATGCAATGTATGGTTTTCAAATGTTATTCTCATGTTTGCATACCCTTATGCTCGTTTTATGTTGACATAACCCTTGTTTACCTATAATGAGCATCTGATCTCACCCTTTATTATGTTTCATTTCCAAATTTATGAAGAAAGGTCTTATGTATGATATTTCTAAGAATGGTGCTACTTATGAATAACTTAGTGAGAGATTATGTAGCTCACTTGTGGACCAATTTTTTATGTGTCCAATTTTCCAAAGGCACTAGACCTAAATGATTCTAGATTGGATCATTATGTTATGTAATGAATATTCATCAATTTAGATGTGATTTATATGTATGAGCTTTGTGGGTTTCTATAGTTGGTATCAAAGAAAAGTATTAGTTAACCTTTGGAACTAGGGTGAGAAAAGTTAGTGATAATCCTAAGTATAAGTCTTAGGATAAGTCAGGGTATAAGAAAATGTACTGGAATTTTGGTGAAGGATAAAGCGAGTGGTTTCCAAGAAATTACATCCATAACTAGATACTATAAGTGTATGTGGATCTAAAACCTATTTACTTAGGGGTAATAACTCCAAAAAGGGAACATTTGGATTTGACTCGATCATCACCTAGTGCCAAAAGGCCTTACTACACACCTTGTTTGACACTCCTAAGGGATAAAATTTGGAAATTAACAAACTCTTTACAAATAATCATGAAGAATTTAAATATATGGGGACCATGATTGACCTAGGTTAAACCTAAGGTGTCATGGCCTGAAAATAAGGTGTCATAATTTTGACATCCTATAAATTCATTTTCATGATTATGTGGTTTTCTATTATGATTATTCACTACTGGAAAAGTGCCTTATACCCATAGTTTAAAATCGTGGGTATAACCCATTAAAACATGGGTATAGGCTATACCCACGGTTTCATGAACCGTGGGCTCTCGAGGTGACAGGATTTCCCTATACCCACGGTTTTACAGAAATCGTGGGTATATCCCATTGAAATTTCAACTTACCCACGGTTCTGGTAAACCGTGGGTATACATCTATACACACGGTTCTGTAAACCATGGGTATAAATTTTTACAGCAAAAATTAGATATCCACAGTTAAGTAAACTGTGTGTATGGAGGGTTCTGCAGCAGCATATTTACCCACGATTTAAGAACCATGGGTATAGAGAGTTCTACAGCAACATATTTACCCACGGTTCTCAAACCGTGGGTATAGATTGTTTTCCCATAAATAGTAGTTATCCCACTAGACAGACCCCCTGTAGCCCCTCCCTTCCCCCTGGACAACCCCCCCCAGCACACCCCCTCCCTCCTTGCACACCCCCCACTCTCCCCCTACATCCCCTCACTTCCCCACTGGACAGACCCTCCCCCAGCACACCCCCTCCCCCCTTGCACACCCCCCACTCTCCCCTTATAGCCCATCCCTTCCCCACTAGACAGACCCTCCCCCAGCACACCCCCTCCCCCCTTTCACACCCCCTACTCTCCCCCTGCAGCCCCTCCCTTCCCCCTGGATAGACCCCCCCCCCCCCCAGCACACCTCCTCCCCCTTGCACACCCCCCACTCTTCCCCAGGACACCCCCTACAGCCCCTCCCTTCCCCTGGACAGACCCCCCTAGCACATCCCTCCCCCTTTGCACACCCCCACTCTCCCCTCTAGACAGAACCCCCTTGCACACCCCCCCCCTGACACCCCTGGACACGCCCCTGGACCCCCCCTAGACACCCCCCCTTGGACACCCCCCCCCCCCCCGGACACCCCCAATTGGACCCCCCCCCCAAACACCCCCCCACCCTTGGACACCCCCCCCAGACACCCCCTCTCCCCTGGACACCCCCCCCCCCCAGACCCCCTGGACAGCCCCCCCCCCCCAACCCCCCCTCCTGGACAGCCCCCCTCCCCCTGCACCCTGCCCCCTCCATGCACACTCCTACACTCAGGTTCTACTCAATCACATAATTTAATGCTTATATAGAGGGCTCTACCCAGTTTTCTGGTGTAATGCTTATATAGTGGGATCTTCTTAGTTTCATGTTGTAATACTTATATAGCAATCTCTACCCATTTTAATGTTTTCATGATTATATAGTGAGCTCATACCAGATTCATGTTGTAATGATTATATAGCATGTTCGACCCAGATTCATTTGTTTATAGTTGTCATGGTTGTGATACACCATCAAAAACATTTCTATATGGTGTCAAGGAAGGTTGATTGTTGTATTATATTAATTGTTAAATTCATTAATACTCATATTTATCGAATTATTTCATGCACTTATTATGAGACTAGTGTTATATAGACATGGTGGTGTCATCCTAAATAGTTTTGCTCACACCACATTCAAGGAACCTTTTTGGTTTTGAGAATATTACATGGATGTATATTTCTATAAGTCCAAAGGAAATTATTGTTGATTGTTTCTTGATGAATAACTTATATCTCGGAAATGGAACTGGCAAACCCCTACCCTCTTCCCCAACACCATCCCCCCTCCCCTGAATACTTGTAAAAACACCCCCCACTGCACACCCCCCACTGCCCCTTCCCACTGCACACCCCCTTCCCTCTCACCCTACAACCCCCCCCCCCTCACCCAGCACCCCCCCCCACTTCCACCTTCCCATATCACACCCCCTCCCCCCTCACCCCCTCACCCCTCACCCCCTCCCCTGCACACACCCCTTCCCTCTTCCCCAGCACCCCCCCCCCCCCACCCCACCCCACCCTCCCCGGCACACCCCCCTGCCCTCTTCCCCATCACCACTCCCCCACCCCCTCCCCTGAATACTTGTAAAAACACACCCCCACTTCCCCCTTCACACGGCACACCCCCTCCCCCCTCACCCTACACCCCCCCCCCCCCACACACACACACACACACAAACCCCTTCCCTCTTTCCCAGCACCCCCCCCCCCTCTTCCCCAGCACCAGCCCCCCGCCCCTCCCATGAATACTAGTAGAAACACCCCCCACCCACCCTGCACACCCCCCACTACCCCCTTCCCACTGCACACACCCTCCCCCCTCAACTTGCACACCCCACCCCCCTCACCCCTCACCCTTCCTTAACAGCATGATTTATGTCATTTAACATACATAAAATCTAATTTTCTAATTTCTTGGAACTGGATAGGCAGATTCATGGTAAAGACCAGCAATTATAAGAGTGTTGGGGATGTCATTTTGGTTCTACTGTAAAATTTATAGTAAAAAAATTATAAAAAATGAATTAAAAAATGGAGGGCACTTGACTCTCTATGTGGCATGCACTAGATTTTTTACTGGAGGATAAATTTCCTGAAAAGCATTGCCATGAGAGGATAAATGTGCACGTTTTTGGTGCACTGGACAAGATGAAAAGGAAGAAAACATGGAGGAAGTGGGAATCAAGGGGGAGGATGTTTGGTATTTGTTGTTTGTGGGACACATGTGAAAGATCTTGAGGCTAGCTATAGTTTTCAGTGTCAGAAATTTGTGGGGAGCATTTAGTAGTTTGGTAAAACATGAATCAAAATAAAATGACCCCCTGCTCCAAACTATTATCTGCAATTAAGTACATACCTTTCTCAAGATCCCTATTTGGAAAATCCATTCAATCAAAATGTTATAGCTATAAAAATCTGGGGGTATTCCACAATTTTTCATTTCTTCAAAAACCATAAAATAATTGCATTTCTAAGTCACAGCCCATAGATAACAGCATTATAACAGTAATAGTTGACATGAAATCCTATAAACCTCAAATCCCTAATAAGATCCAAAGAAAGCTCAGTATGTCCAAAAATGTAAAACCCATAGATATATATACTATATATTACTACAGTAGGTTTCATCCCACTATTTTTTAATTCTTTTAAAATATCAAAAGCTTATGCAAGATCAATTTCACACTGCCCTCGATGTTGCTTACAATAAAAGTTCATCATAATGGTGTAGGTGTAAACATTCGGTGACGGTCCAGATATCGTTAATTCCTCATAAACATATTTGATGAATTATATTTCATGTTTGGCAGCCAAACACTTAAGTTGAAGGACCTGATGCTTGTGTAAAAGCCCACTTTCCTATCCTGCAAAAAGACATCAATTGCATCCTTGAGGATTAAATTCGCTGCCATAACCATAACAGGCTCACTGATTACAATACTGATTACAGAATTTGACCCCTCTGTGAAATTGGGTTGTTCCAATAAAATAGGAAAGAGATTACATAATTCAATAAGAATTAATTGAAATATATATAGTATGAAACTGGAAAACAAAACACTATAGAGGAAACTGTGAAAAGTTTATGGAAATAAAATAAAACTTATTTCAAATTACAAACCATTACCAGAAAAAATCCACAATGGGGCAAACATGTTCATGCAGTAAAAGTTTGGGCCTGATGTGGATAGAAACCTGATGCAGAAATCCTGAATGGATAGTTGACTAAAAATACAAAAGAAAAATGTGAGTACAAGAAAAGCTATTTTTGAGTCCCCACCATTATTTAAACCATAGTTGAAAATTATAATGACTTTTTGATGAATTATAAAATAAAACAATATTATACATAATAAAATTTAACGGAAACACATATACAACATGTTAACATATATGATAAAATTGTTTGTTGTAGGGGAAGGGGTTGACTGCAATTCTATAAAACAAAGGTGTAAAAATACAAGGTTAAATTAAACATAACCCATGAAAATAGAAACCAAAAGACAATTTTCAAAGTCAAATGGGTCCTAAGAGATTCAAATTAGTGAAACACACCTTCAATCAAGAAAATATCCATGGAATCCCATACCTGCAACCCAGATGCAAATAACATCATTAAACCAAACACATTCAAAGCTCCAGTCATACATGAGCTTATAACATTTCCATGAACACTGAGTTACGTATCCAAAAAACACAAAAATGAAGAAAAAAAAAAGAAACCATGGATGTATAAAAAGAATTACCTTGCATAATTTTTTGCCTCTAAATCTTAGTTTTCCATCACGAACATCATGCTTCAAGGCATTGAAAATATCAAATGAGCTGTCACAATATTTCAGACATCCTAAAAAATCATTGAATTTTTTGCTTAAATGATAAACAAATGAAGCACATGATTATCATTGTATCAATGGAATCATATAACATGTTCCGTGTTTTACACAAAGTGTGGGATTACATATGATCTGGAATTATTTTAAACAATATCTTGTGTAACTTCATAAACCAAGAAAAACCCAATGGAGAGTAAAACAAATGCAAGAGTACATGCAAGAATGCAGTGAGCCGGCATAACTTTATTATTATTGATCATAGGATTGTAAAACCAATAATGATTTATATTGAAGCCAATAATAATCATTTATAATGTGTTTGATATGCAATATTGTTCTATTATTTCCCCTCCTAAAGCCTTGGAATACAATGTAAAAACATTTGATGCATAACACTTTCCACGTTTCGCACTGGGATCACATGTATGCTAGCACCAAGATGAAATGAAAATAAGCCTTATATTGGAAAGGTGGAGAAAATAAAATCATCTTGGAAAAATAATAATGGAATCATATAACATGTTCTACATTTTACTTTATGATAAATTTTATATAATGATTGGGTAAGGCCAATCCTTTCTATCATGAAACTACCATACAATTGAACATTCAATTAAATTTCTTTACATGTCATTTCATTACATAAGGTTCCATTAATGATCATTCTATCCCATTCAATGAAAACTTACAAACATGGCCTAAAAATTTGTATCAAAGTTCAAATAGAACACAAATGCAGGGAGTGGGGGGATAAGAGGGGCATACAGACAAACAATTGATGAATGCTCAAGTAGCTCAGAAATTCACAATTAAGAAAAAAAAATCCATCTGCACAAAAATTGATAGAAAAATATAAATATGGATTACCTGATTTTCACCAGAAATATTTTGATCACCTTTCTCAACAGGACAAGAAGTTTCAAGACATATAGAAGAAAAAACTTTACAATAATCATCTAAAACAAATCATAGACCTTATACCGTATTGATTAAGTTTTAATCTTGGTCGCACAATTTTTAAGAACCTTCTCACTGAATATCCTAGTAGTGGGAAACCCACTGCCCCCCCCCCCCCACCTGTACCCCCACTAACCCCTACCCCCCTGCACCCATCCCCCCTCCCCCCTCCCTCCTCCCCTACACCCAGCCCCACCCCCTGTACCCAGCCCCACCCCTCTGCACCCCCACTACCCCCTGCACCCAGCCCCACCCCCAGCACCCAGCCCCCCCTCCCCCTACACCCATCCCCACCCCCTACATGCCCCCACCCCCCCACCTGCACCCCCATTACCCCCTTCCCCCCCCCCTCCCCCCTGCACCCAGACCCACCCCCAGCACCCAGCCCCCCCTCCCCCCTACACCCAGCCCCACCCCCCTACACCCATCCCCCCCTCCCCCCCTCCCCTTGCACCCAGCTCCACCCCCTGCACCCAGCCCCCCCTCCCCCCCTGCACCCTTCTTATAAAGCTACCTATAAACCCAAAAAAATATCTATCATGTACCATATCATTTAGGGACTTGGGATCTCAAAAAACCCAACCAGTCCAATCAATAGAACAACTTCAGATTTCAAAAAATGCAAATTTTAGAAATAAAAATTGAGGAATGTATTCTTTTTTTACCTACATTAATTTAGACTTTTCAATTAAATAATTTATGAAAAATAAATAGATAAATCCAATGTCACTATATGGGATATCATTTAGAGCTAAGTATTCTATGGTAGTAAGGGAATCGCTTACCCATATGCATGACTAAGGATTCTAATGTTAGCTTTATATAAATGCATGCAAAAATTTATGTAGAACTTTTCAGAAGAATACAAATTAGCCATTCTCATCCATACAAAAATTAAATTCAAGTTCTTAAAGTACATACATAAGTCTCCCTAATAAGTAAAATGTAGGGGATTAATACCCCCCCCCCCATCACCAACATCCCCATCCCCATGTCCATTCCCATAATCATCATCATCATCATCAGCAACAACAACAACAACAACAACATCTTCAGTAGCCTTATCACCAACAGTAGCATCAATAGCATCCTCACCACCAATAGCTCTATCCATGGGTGCTCCTCACCTAATACCTGACTTAAATGATCATGTGGCCCGAAGTTGTCATCTTCCTTACCATCGAGGGCCTCCAAGTCAGACTGTTGAAATTATAAACATATTAAATTATGAATTTTGTATAAATATTTAAAATATAAATAAAAAACCTTATAATTTTATATTGTGTCTGTGCATTTATTGCACTTCCATCCTTTTTCTTCCTACTGGAGAAAAATAATTTGGCACGAGGTACAGGACCTTCGATTCCCAATTTAGCTTACTGCAAATAAGAAATGCATAAATCTAGATTAGTACCATATATGAGAAATGCACAAATCTGACCTATGTCTATTCAATAATATTTTTAATAGAACATCCTGTATAACATCACAATACCCGGTTAAAGTACCTGGTGATTTTAATGATCGGGCATTGTAGTGTGCCCCAATGTGTGAAAATATGTCATTGAATCCTTATTCTTCATGTTTTTCTCTAACACTTCCTAAAAAATTCCAATACAAGTAATAAAAATTAAATTTTATATGTAAACCATTAAAGATTGATATTACCTTAAACTTAACAGTCTTCCAATGTGTAATCATTTTTTCATATTGACATTTTAGACATTCGTGGAATATGGGTACCCCCTCTAAGTCAGTACCAACCCTATTCTTCCAACCAACATACAACTCATGCTTGTATGAGTGCCAGAACTCCCCAACATCCATCAACATTGCAGTCTTAGCAGCTAATCTTTCGGGAAAGTTAAACCGAATCTGCATTGAACATGTTATTTCATTTAAATACACCAATGATATAGATATGACTTTATATAATTTTCTTACCCATATTTTCTCCCATGATTTGTCTTTAATCTCTTTACTGATATGTCTCCATGACACTGGTTCCACCGGAATGATATCATGATACTTGGCCAAAGTGGCCACGAAACTTCTATATTGCATTACATTTGGACCTACCATCTGATTTTGTTGATTATAATCCAACATTAGCTGTGTCTGGTGATTCCAAACTTCCTTCATCTGAGTGATCCCACATCGCCTAGAAGAAGATCCCACTGAATAAGAAAAATAGGGGGGAAATAAGAATTAAGTAATGGTACAACACGACAAAAATAAAGTGATATAATTTGAAATAGTTATAATCAAAAAACCATCTGCAGATTTCTCAATAGACTGTAATGGATCTGTGGGTTGTCCTGACTCAGCAGCCTCTACAAGAAGTGTCTATTCCAGTGCATTCTCTGGGTGACCTTCATGCACTGGAGTGGAAGCTAATGGAATAGACTCATCAGATGCTGGATGGACGGTGGTAATTGGAGGTGGTGTAGACATGGAAGTATATGAGTAGTAGGATAAGGGATACATCATCAAATATGGATATGGTAAAGGTGGAAACATCTGTGGAGGCGGTGTAGTCATCGTATGGGAAGAAGAGGCAAAATGAGATGATGGAGGCATCAGTTGGATCATCCATGAAGGCGGAAAAGACATGGCATATGAATAAGAGGGTAGCTGAGATGATGATAGAGGCATGGATAAAAACATCCCTGAAGACTCAAGAGGGGGATGGAAAGGTGTGGTGGAAGGGGTGTCCGATGGTAGGTCAGTGTGGAAACGGGTATGACGGGTGATCCATCTAGGTCTAGGAGCATCCCCACTCATACCCATGCTAACCAGATTATGATTTAAATCTAGTGGAACTGAATGTCCCTAAAAAATTGCTAAAGAATATTAACATGAAATTATATGTAATGCAAAAAAAACATTACAATTATAATACTCACTGATGGAAGCGAAGGCAACGCATGCTCACACCCCGGTCGATCATGATCAAATAATCGCTTCCTTCGACCTTCTGTAGTATTTGGAATAATATACATAAGAATGAAATTTAAAGTTTTTAGAAATAGTTTTTACAAATCATGCATACAACTTACATCTATCAGAAATTCATGAGAGGAACCAATTTTACTTCTTGTAATTACTAATTGTATAAATGATTACAAGGAAATAACTAACACAGTTTTTAAAATTATATTACCAAGTTATAAATTTTTTTTAAAAAAAGATTTAAACCAAGTTTTGTACATTGAAATAAATCTAATTTAATGAAATGACACCAGAAAATACAAAAAACAAACATTTCATTCCAAACTGAAACATAATTAAAGTAATTACATTAATACTAACCTGATAAACTCATGTCAATGTAAACTGAATGAACAGTGAACATATTTGGTTGCTTCTATATATTATCGACCACTACTTTAGGTTCAACATCAACTCTCACAATGGGATAATTTGATTCATCAAATGAAATATTTTGGCCAACACCAACAGGGACATCAATGGTGGCAATTTCATCACCATCATAATGAAAAATATGTTTGGGTATTACGTCATTAATGACACCATAATCGGGTCTCAGATGATCTTTCACATAAAACACTTGTTTAGCCATTGATGCCAAAATGTATGGTTCATCGGTACGCAGACATCGACTCATATCAATAACTATGAATCCACAGTCATCAATAAATGTAACATGTCATCTCATTGAATCAAACCATTTACATTTCAACATAGTGACTCTACCTTGAGAGTAGTAATCCAATAACAATATTTTATCAACTAGCCCATAATAATACACATCTTCATATCGAGGTTGACTATCTGATGCACTGGCATAACAATTCGTTGTAACGGTTAACATAACACATTCATGTTGTGTTCTCATTTTCACCGCTCGATCCATTGTAACAAATTTATACCCATTGATTATTAAAGATTTACATTCACGAACCAAAGAATTAAGACCAAAAGCCAAAGCTCTCAATTCTTGAGAAACTGAGTCAATAGGTAAACTCAACACCTGAAATATATATGAATAATACAATTAAATGGATATATATTTTTTAAACTAATTAAAGTAATGGTAATACCTTTGATTTCAACCATGTAGGAAACTTTAGGCTATGCAAAGCCTCCCTCCTTCTCAAAGAAAAAGATCGATGAACTCTACTTATAATTTTTTTATGTTCCCTACATAAAATGATAATAAAATTGTAAGGTATATGTGAAATTTCATAATATGAGATAACATATAAATATCCAAATTACTTACTTGATATAGTCATCGAACAAACCACAGTTAAACAAGACTGTGTGATGTGTCATCTCCCGCTCTTCAAGGCTCAATGTAGCCAATGTATAAGACCCAATAATTCCTCCTATTTAGGGAAGAGATGGAAACAAGGGCTCAATTTCCCCATACTGGTCATCTCCATTTCTCATTGGCCAATTATGTCTTGTGGTGACATCAGAAGAATACATTGAACAAAAATCCATACATTCTTAAGCCAGATAACCCCTCACAATCAAACCTTCAGGATAATTCTTGTTTCGAACATATGATTTCATTTTTCACATATTTCTTTCAGTAGGATACATCCACCAAAAAACAACTGGTCCCCCAATAAGTTTTTCAGTTGGAATATGAGTCGTTAAATGCAACATGCAAGTGAAAAAGGATGGAGGAAAAATCTTTTCCATATCACATAAAATTAAGGGATCCTCCTGCTGTGTTTTTATCAATAATGACTTGGATAACCTTTTAGTACAAAGGTCTCTAAAAAATGGAACAAGCGAATCATTATCACCCTTACATTATTGGATATCAAATTCTTAATTGATATTGGAATCAATTCATGAAGAAGTATGTGATAATCATGAGTTTTCAGAGATTTTAGTTTCACATCTCTTATGTTGACTCATTTAGATATGTTGCTGGAATAACCATTGGGAACCTTGATATTCTCCAATACTACCAGAAATTGATCTTTATCTAATGGTTTCATCACATAAGAAGCACAAGAAACTTTACATTTGTTTTCACTGATACACACAGGATGCAGTTCTGGTCAAATACCTCAATCCAACAAGTCTCGACGAGATCAGAAGTCATCTTTGGTCTTTCCCATGATATTCAGAAGAATTTAAAGCAACATTTCACATATATTTTTCTCAATATCCATTATTTCTAAACAATGACGTAACAAATTGGTAGACCAATATGGAAATTCAAAAAAATACTTCTCTTTTTTCCAATTGTAAGTGGTTTCAGTGTCAACATTCTTCCTCTTTTTAGATTTCAACTAACCTTTACCTAATGAAAAACTAAAATCTTTTAATTCATTAAGCATATCACTTCCTGAAATACATTAAGGTGGTTATTCAGTCTCAACGGTATTATCAAACCTCTAACAATTCATCATGTATTGATGATCTATTGGCAAGAATCGTCGATGCCCCATGAAACTAAAACTATGACGATATTTAATCCTCCTCGATTGTGTATTCTTTATACAAACAAGACATGATAGTTTTCCCATCGTGTTCCACCCATACATCATTTCATAAGTAGGAAAATCATTTATGGTCCATAGAATGGCAGCACGCATTTGAAACGTATTCTTTGAAGAAGCATCGAATGTCCGCACACACAAATACCAAAGTTGTTTCAACTCTCTTATTAAAGGATGCAAGTAAACAGCTATATCATTACCAGGATCAGAAGGTCTAGATATCAGTATAATCAAGAAAATGGATGGTTTTTTTATACACATCCATGGAGGAATATTATAAACATGAATAAAAACTAGCCACATGTTGTGAGAAGTAAGAATCTGACCAAATGAATTAAAACCATCATAGGATAGACCCAACCTGACATTACGCACCTCAACTGCAAAATCAGGATGTTATGAATCAAATGTCTTCCATGATAATCCATATGCAGGATAAACCAACTCATCATTACCTTTAATTCTCTCAGCATCATGCCATATCATATTGGATGAGATTTCTGCAGACATGAATAGATCTTGAAGTATGGGAATCAATGAAAAGTGCCACATGACTTTCTATGCCACACGATATAGTGTTCCATCTACATTTGTCTTCCATCGAGATGTAAAAACTTCTTTACAGTCATTACGGTCAGTTTTTTCTTCCCAAAATAAACTGAAATCTTTTAGACATCATGGATTTTATTAGTATCAAATCCAACCTGCTTAATTAACTTCCATGCCTTGTAATGATTTGAGGGAATATCTACACCATCAGGAATCAAGTCCTTCAAAAATGTAAGAATGTAATAAATAGTGGTATTAGAAATTCCATACATGATTTTCCCATGATATAACCGCATTAAAAATTCCAACTTAGTCATTTTAGTACATTCATGATATACTGGAGTTCTGGTATCATCCAATAAATTTTTCACTCTCTCATCATCATCTTCATTATTTTCCTCATGTGTATTGATATCATTGTCTTCTTTCACTGGCATACTATCTCTCTTAGGATGATGGAAAAATAGAAACTAATCGAATATCAAATTCTCCATGCCACTTCTTTCATTTTTTTTATGACTAGTAGAACATTGAATCGTCTCTCCATGGTGATACCAAACATAATAGTTTGTTTGAAATACAAATTTTGTTATATGGTAGCTAACTTCTTCCCGGATTAACCATGGTCTTATAACACATTTATATCATGGACACTATATACAACCTCCATCTGAAGCATTGTCAAATGAAAAATCTAAAAAATTCTCCAAATTATTTTGAAACGCGATTGAAATCCTATCAGTATGATACATCCAGCTTCTATCCATTCTATAACAAAAAAAAAAGTTATCTTCCAATAAACAATTTCAACCATAATTAAAAAATGGATATGTACTATAGAAAATAAAACTATTAGAACATAAAAACTTAATAGTTAATTCACATTTGTATTGAAAGTGCCTTTATTTTTATAACCAATTTCAACCCTTTCAGTATCAAAGATAAAATTCTTACCTCTATCCTATAAAAGGATGATCAACAAGGTAAACTATAATGGGACAATAAAAGTTTCATGTCTATGATAGAGTGGTATGTGTCATTATAGTTGAACTAAGGGAGAGATAAAAAAGTTTGTCCTCCCTTAGGTATAACATAAAAAATCAACTTTTAAAATTAAAACGCACCCTTAAACATGGGTTATTTCATTTAAAAAGCAAGGTAGAGATAAAAACATTCATCCATCATCAAAAATATTTTAAACAATCCCCATATTCATGTAATCTAATATTTTCCATGGGTAAAATTTTAATTCAAAGAGGGAAAAGAAATTTAAAGAAAACCACTTCATCTCCAAGAATTAATGAAAATCATTTAGATAATTTATATAAAACAATAATTGGTATCAAATATTGGTATAAATATACTATAAGATGAATTTAATAAACTAAATCACTTCATAATTTTTTTTAATAAAATAATTACCTAGAAACGCCTACTGCATACAAAGTGGAATAAGTCACAACAAGACTCTTGAAAACGAAAAGGTAATTTTGGTAAAATAAATGAATTTAAAATTAATTGAAAAATCATATACATGTTATTAGATTAATATAGAACACTAAATTTTACACACACCGTGATTAGGGTTCTCATAAGAAATGAAAATGAGGGAAATTGAAGTGAAATGACCAAGGGAATCTCCCTTGGGATTTAGGTAATGTCTTATGTATCAAATTTCATCGATTAATATTTTGGATTATTATGGCGTACCCTCATTTAATTTTTAATGATTAGTTAACTAGATTAGACTTGATCTATTTGGTTGGAATACCTCCATCATAAGCTATGGGTTATAATACTACCATTCTTCTAAATGTCAAGGATGGTTCCTTAAGTTTAGACTAGAATAATGGATTAAGAAGAATGGAAAGGCTCACCTATGAGTTTTATTGAGATATAATTCTATATTTAGACTTCACATAACTTTTTTCAAGTAAATTGATTTTCTAAACATCACTCATGAAAATGTTTTCCCTTAAAAGAATTTATTTTTTGGGATCCAATTAATTTGGTCATAGGATGCTCGTGTATGTTTGAGTTTCACAAAAGAGGGGAAGAAACCAATCTTAAATTAATGAATCATTTTCCCCATGGTAAAACCTCAACCTATTTATAAGTAATGGATGGATTATATTTTCATGGGTCTAGGAAACCAAAGTATTCATTTTCATTATTTTATCCTTAGAATTCCATCATTTTTTTCCACATAGGATCCAATTCTGAGGGTTATTATATAACCAAAACTTCTAATCAGGGAAAGGAAACATATTTATTCCAAAGTGGTTGCTGGATCTCTAATCTAAATTTAATATATAAATATGTTCTAAACACTAATAGTCCTTCAAATAATTCAATTATCAAAATAAGTTTCTAAACTAGGAACTTATTTGAAAGGTAGATTGGCAATATGTGCCTCAAGTATTTATTACATATCCAATATAACTTATTAATAGCAATTCCAAGCAGACTATTATTCATTTAACTATATAGTTTTAAATAAACATACCCATAGTCTCAAATTCTGGTCAATCTCAATGATCAAATGTGTATGATTCATAATCAGAATCTTAGTAATCATGAAAATTAGAAATATAATGTTTACAAAAAGAAACAATAATATGTTTCAATGATATCTCTCACAATTATAACTCATAGAAAAAATAAAGTGAAAGAAAAATATATTTAGATTCACTCATGCCATAGCATATTGGATGAGATTTCTGCAGACATGAATAGATCTTGAAGTCTGGGAATCAATGAAAAGTGCCACATGACTTTCTATGCCACACGATATAGTGTTCCATCTACATTTGTCTTCCATCGAGATGTAAAAAATTCTTTACAGTCATTACGGTCAGTTTTTTCTTCCCAAAATAAACTGCAATCTTTTAGACATCATGGATTTTATTAGTATCAAATCCAACCTGCTTAATTAACTTCCATGCCTTGTAATGATTTGAGGGAATATCTACACCATCGGGAATCAAGTCCTTCAAAAATGTAAGAATGTAATAAATAGTGGTATTAGAAATTCCATACATGATTTTCCCATGATATAACCGCATTAAAAATTCCAACTTAGTCATTTTAGTACATTCATGATATACTGGAGTTCTGGTATCATCCAATAAATTTTTCACTCTCTCATCATCATCTTCATTATTTTCCTCATGTGTATTGATATCATTGTCTTCTTTCACTGGCATACTATCTCTCTTAGGATGATGGAAAAATAGAAACTAATCGAATATCAAATTCTCCATGCCACTTCTTTCATTTTTTTTATGACCAGTAGAACATTGAATCGTCTCTCCATGGTGATACCAAACATAATAGTTTGTTTGAAATCCAAATTTTGTTATATGGTAGCTAACTTATTCCCGGATTAACCATGGTCTTATAACACATTTATATCATGGACACTATATACAACCTCCATCTGAAGCATTGTCAAATGAAAAATCTAAAAAAATCTCCAAATTATTTTGAAACGCGATTGAAATCCTATCGGTATGATACATCCAGCTTCTATCCATTCTATAACAAAAAAAAAGTTATCTTCCAATAAACAATTTCAACCATAATTAAAAAATGGATATGTACTATAGAAAATAAAACTATTAGAACATAAAAACTTAATAGTTAATTCACATTTGTATTGAAAGTGCCTTTATTTTTATAACCAATTTCAACCCTTTCAGTATCAAAGATAAAATTCTTACCTCTATCCTATAAAAGGATGATCAACAAGGTAAACTATAATGGGACAATAAAAGTTTCATTTCTATGATAGAGTGGTATGTGTCATTATAGTTGAACTAAGGGAGAGATAAAAAAGTTTGTCCTCCCTTAGGTATAACATAAAAAATCAACTTTTAAAATTAAAACGCACCCTTAAACATGGGTTATTTCATTTAAAAAGCAAGGTAGAGATAAAAACAGTCATCCATCATCAAAAATATTTTAAACAATCCCCATATTCATGTAATCTAATATTTTCCATGGGTAAAATTTTAATTCAAAGAGGGAAAAGAAATTTAAAGAAAACCACTTCATATCCAAGAATTAATGAAAATCATTTAGATAATTTATATAAAACAATAATTGGTATCAAATATTGGTATAAATATACTAGAATATGAATTTAATAAACTAAATCACTTCATAAATTTTTTTAATAAAATAATTACCTAGAAACGCCTACTTCATACAAAGTGGAACAAGTCACAACAAGACTCTTGAAAACGAAAAGGTAATTTTGGTAAAATAAATGAATTTAAAATTAATTGAAAAATCATATACATGTTATTAGATTAATATAGAACACTAAATTTTACACACACCGTGATTAGGGTTCTCATAAGAAATGAAAATGAGGGAAATTGAAGTGAAATGACCAGGGGAATCTCCCTTGGGATTTAGGTAATGTCTTATGTATCAAATGTCATCGATTAATATTTTGGATTATTATGGCGTACCCTCATTTAATTTTTAATGATGAGTTAACTAGATTAGACTTGATCTATTTGGTTGGAATACCTCCATCGTAAGCTATGGGTTATAATACTACCATTCTTCTAAATGTCAAGGATGGTTCCTTAAGTTTAGACTAGAAGAATGGATTAAGAAGAATGGAAAGGCTCACCTATGAGTTTTATTGAGAGATAATTCTATATTTAGACTTCACATAACTTTTTTCAAGTAAATTGATTTTCTAAACATCACTCATGAAAATGTTTTCCCTTGAAAGAATTTATTTTTTGGGATCCAATTAATTTGGTCATAGGATGCTCGTGTATGTTTGAGTTTCACAAAAGAGGGGAAGAAACCAATCTTAAATTAATGAATCATTGTCCCCATGGAAAAACCTCAACCTATTTATAATTAATGGATGGATTATATTTTCATGGGTCTAGGAAACCAAAGTATTCATTTTCATTATTTTATCCTTAGAATTCCATCATTGTTTTCCACATAGGATCCAATTCTGAGGGTTATTATATAACCAAAACTTCTAATCATGGAAAGGAAACATATTTATTCCAAAGTGGTTGCTGGATCTCTAATCTAAATTTAATATATAAATATGTTCTAAACACTAATAGTCCTTCAAATAATTCAATTATCACAATAAGTTTCTAAACTAGGAACTTATTTGAAAGGTACATTGGCAATATGTGCCTCAAGTATTTATTACATATCCAATATCACTTATTAATAGCAATTCCAAGCAGACTATTATTCATTTAACTATATAGTTTTAAATAAACATACCCATAGTCTCAAATTCTGGTCAATCTCAATGATCAAATGTGTATGATTCATAATCAGAATCTTAGTAATCATGAAAATTAGAAATATAATGTTTACAAAAAGAAACAATAATATGTTTCAATGATATCTCTCACAATTATAACTCATAGAAAAAATAAAGTGAAAGAAAAATATATTTAGATTAACTCTATGGAACATGATGATGAAAATGGTAACAATATTCCAAAAAATGGTTTAGTAATTTCAGGTTTTTTATCTGTTTTCAGTTCATTAAATCCTCAACTAAATTTATATATAATATAATGAAAAATAATGAGAAGAAATTTCATACCTAGATTTCGGAGCTGGGGGAAGGGAGGTGGAGGCTGGGATGGGATGTTACTGGAGCTGGGGGAAGTTGAGGCGGAGGCGAAGGGCAGGAGGAGAGGGAGTCGAGAGGGGGGATGTCGATGGAGCTGGGGGTAGGTAGCGGAGGACAGGACGTTGAGGATGAGGTGAAGGTAGGGAGGGAGGTCAAGAGCAGAGGTGGAGGCTGGGTAGGAGAGGAGATGGTCGGGACGCGGTGGTCGGATGGCCGGGAGGCGGAGGTCGGCGAGGGGAGGAGAGGGCTGAGCGGCGGAGGTCGGATAGTCGGAAGGCAGTGGTCGGGGAGGGGAGGACAAGGTCGGGAGTTGGGGAAGCGAGGAAGAGCGCAATGGAAGAGGGTGATATAAGTTAGGGTAAGGAGGATCGTGATGGAAGAGTGGAGGAGCGCGATAGAAGAGGGAGGAGCGTGATAGAAGAGGGAGGAGCGCGATAGAAGAGGGAGGAGGAGCGCGATGGAATTCGGGAATTGGGGATTGGTTACCCATGGTTTTAATAAAATTGTGGGAATATATAATAAAAAAAGATATATCCCCACATTTTTTCTAAACCATGGGGATATATGTGTGGGGAAATATCCCCTTTCTAGTAGTGATTGTTGCTCATAATATGATTTTTGGTTTTAGTCAATGGATGGAACCAGGAGGAATCATGTTAACACTTACTGCAATAGAAAATTTAGTGATTATGAGAAACCAAATTAGATGATGGCTAGAGAGAAAGATATTATAATTATGCCTAATCAGCTATATTAATACATGATTAACAACATGAACTTCAGTGAGATCCCTAACATGTAAAATAAGAGGAAGATGGACTTTTATGAAATATCATGTGGTAATAAACATAGTGGAAAGAATATCTGGCTTCATACATGTCAATAAGGTGGGAAGAAGGACTTAGAAGAATATCTCAAGTGGAGGGGAAGATGTTTTCTATGTTTAAATGAAGGTCATAGAGTAATGAGTTTCCAAGGAATTCAATTTCTTATATGTGGGTAACTTGGGCATTATCCGACTCAATACCCTAAACTAAGGGTTATCCCCTAGACAAAGGAAGGACATATGTTATTACAACCATTTAAGTGAAAGGATTTAAGTGTTTATGTATTGGGATTCAAGAATTATGTTGTATAAGTATTTTTACCAATGGTATTTTGGCTATAAGAATCATGAAACATCTAAGGATTGTGTTAGTTTTGGAAGCATATATGTCTTCGTGTAAGATTAACTTAAGAGTTATGGATACCATCATTAGTTTATGAGTTCAAGTTTGATCATAAGTTTAAAGTATTAAACACCACTTTTTAGGTTTAAAGTGATAGTATTTTAATGTGATTGATAAATTTTTGTGAGAATTTTTATTAGGATAAGGTATTTGTAACCATTAGGTTAAACATAAAGTGTTATTTGAGAAGAATTATCTTTCCATAAGTTTAAAGGTATTGATAACCTTCAAGTTTTATATGATCTTCGATGGTTAAAGTTATTTTCAATTATTTTTATCATATTTCTAGGTATATTATAATAATTATATTAAGATGGTTTAAATAAAAAAGGATAACCTGTCACATCCAGTAAGGTCACGGGGCTTGAAACCACAACTGAAGGGCGATAAGGGTGAAATTACAACCACTATCCTATATGACGTCTTTCTTAGTATGATGTTATTTTTTAAATGATGCGATAGATAAAGATTAAGTTTATTTTGGGAACATATGTTTTATCGTAGGGATAACCATGAGATTTAAAAATGATATGCTGATAACTTATGTCTCACAATAATTTAAGGTTTGTGAGAAAAATTACCCAACTCATGATTTGGAGTTAGATGTGGTAATTTTTTAATTAAAGATATGGAGGCATTATATTTATGGATAAAGGTGTGATATATATACTGATCATAAAATTTTAAATTATATATTCACACAGAAGGAGTTGAACATGTTCCAGAGAAGATGGTTGAAGCTGATTAAATATTATGATTTCTCAATGCATTATTACCCTAGGAAAACAAACAGGGTGGCTAATGCTTTAAGTAGAAAATACCATTATAACTTATCTATGATAAGGATCACAAAAGATCCAATATTTATATATTTGAGAAGGATGTATCTAGAAATATTAAAGTAAGGGGATAAATATTATCTATCTCAATTTATTGTTCAATCATCTATCCAAGTAAAGATTAAAGTGGTGTAGAGGGAAGATGTGAAGCTGTAGAAGAAGGTCAAAAATTTTCTTGAATTTAACCTTGATTATGATGGAATGATAGGGTTAAAGAACTATTTATTTGTTCCATCCACACTAGATTTGAAGAAGGGGATATTAGAGGAGGCTCATAGTTCTTCATTCCCTATTCATCATGGAAGTACAAAGATTTATAGAGATCTGAAAGAGTATTTCTAGTGAGGTGTCATAAAGAGATATATTTTAGAATATGTATTCTGATTCTTTGTATGTCATAGAGTTAAGGCTGAGAGAAAAAAATTCTAATGGTATGTTACTACCATTACCCATACCAGAATGGAAGTGGGGAAACATAACTATAGATTTTGTCATCAGACTCCCTAAAACATCTAAAGGGCATAGCTATATGGGTTGTAGTCAATTGCCATATAAATTGGGCACACTTCATCACTATCAGAGAATATTTTTCTCTATATCATCTTACTAGGATATATATTAAGGAAGTGATGAGTTGTCATGGAGTTCCACATTATATTGTATTTAATCGGGGTCTGATGTTTATTTCAAATTTTTGGCGAAGTATTCAGCAAGCTCTTGATACCAAGTTGAGTATCAGTATTGTGTATCATCCTCAGAAATATAGTCAATTTAAGAGAAAAATTCAAGAACCTAGAGGATATATTGAGATCTTATTCTATGGATTTCAAAGGTGGTTAGGATCAACATCTTCCTTCGGTTGAGTTTTCATACAATAATAGCTTTCACTAGAGAATTCATATGGATACTTATGAAGACCTATATGGAATAAGTGTAGAAATATAATTTATTGAGATGGATTTAGAGATATAAAGCTTTTAGGACCTGCGTTAGCTGAAGAAATGGAAGAAAAGGTTAGATTCATTTAGCAACACATAAGGGCATCACAAAGTTGGTAGAAAATTTATACTAACAATTGTCGTGTGATATGGAATTTGAAGTCGGTGACATGGTGTTTCTAAGTATTTCTCTATATAATAAGGTAATGAGATTTTAAAATAAGTTAAAACTAAGCCTTGGTTATATCGGTCCCTTTTTAATTCTTGATTGTATTGAGATGACATCTTATCGACTGATGCATCCACCAAACCTCTCTCAAGTCCACAATGTGTTCTATGTATCTCTCATGAGGAAGTACATACCTGGTCTTTAACATGTACTGAACTTAGTGGTTTTACCACTATAACATGATATTTCATATAAAGAAAAACCATTGTATATTATGGATTATAGAGAAAGAGTGATATGAAGCAAGACCACTCATCTTGTCAAATTGTTTTGGTGAAACTAGCAATTTGAAGAAGTTGTATGTGAACATGAGGATATGATGAGGTAGAAGTATCCTCATTTGTTTGTATCAGAGTGATAATTTTGGAAGGTGAAATTAACTTTAAGGGGGGTATAATGTAACACCTAGAGTTTTTAAGAAATATTTTTTTCAAATAAATTAAATTTCTTTGATAGCTTTCATTATACGCAACACCGAGTTTTAACGAACCACAATATACTATTAATATTATTATTTAAACATGAATGTTATAAACTAACTATAAACATGTAAGAATTAATAGGAATAACAAAGTTTTAAAAATTAATTATAATGTTTTTATATAAAGAAACCATATTTTAAAAAAACTTAATTTTTAGTAAAGTCTTTATATGTTTCAAATATGTTATTTTCACAAAAAATGTTATTGTTTTTTGTGAACAAATAAAAAAAATCCACTTTTAGAAAATTTATTTTACAAAATAAACTTCGTTTTTTAAATCTAGATGTAAAAATTATCTCTAAGTGAATTTTTGAGAATTTTCTACAAAGATTAATTTTTCACTAAATAGTAAAAAATGCCGATTTTTATTAAAATTTGACTTTTTGTTTAAAGAATTTACAAGATCCATTTTATTTTAAGTTGATTTTAAAAATAAAATTAGTTAAATTATATATTTTTTAATCCAATTTATGTCATTATAATAAATTTTATATTGAATTTTGATATTAAAACATTTTATAGTTATGAAAATTATCTCTTTCGAAAATCGTTTTTTCTTCATGTTTGGGGGTTTAATTTTAAATTAATTTTTTATAATTTTATAAATATAATTTTTAAAAATGGATTAAATATTTTTAATTCACATAATTAATATTATATAATAAGGTTAACTTGATTTTTGGTCAAAATGAATAGTAAAATGGTAGAAATTAATTACCATGATTAAGGTTAAAATGGGTTTACCAGAGGGTTAAACTAAAAAAATAAGTGGTAAAATAACATATAAAATTTTAAAACTCATATTTTATGGACATATTTAGATATTATATCATCTAATGTTTTATAATGATCCATTTTTTATCCTTTTTTTATGTTTCAAACATGGGTGCACCTTTTTCTTTTCAAAAATTTCAAGTGTGTCATCTCCCTCACTTATAAAAGGGAACCCCCTATCCTCTCCTATACGTACTTAAAAAAGCATTTGGTTTGGAAAATACCTACCCAAATACATTAATTAATTATAT
Organism: Viscum album; assembly: GCA_963277665.1. Taxonomy (NCBI): domain Eukaryota; kingdom Viridiplantae; phylum Streptophyta; class Magnoliopsida; order Santalales; family Viscaceae; genus Viscum; species Viscum album. Next base: position 1,976,310,473 of record OY728146.1, on the reverse strand, counting down.
CTTATATCCTAGAGGCCTTATTTTTATTAGGAAACCATACTATTAATGCTTTAGTTGTAAACCTAAAGAAGTTCTCCAAAAAAGAGGTATAGTCCTTAACCATGCATTTTCATTTTATTTATTCCTATAACTCTTTAAAATATTCTTAAACCATGATTATATAATAATAAAATATCTCCCATATACATAAATTTTATTATGTTAATGTAATGGCATGTATCTATCTCTACTTCCATCAAGTGGGAAATGAAACTGTCGATCGTGTGTATGGCGAACTATCGTCTCACGAACCGATGTAATTCATTTTCCATCATCGCTTATAATGTATGGTGATAATGATGGATTTAATGTTTATATATGATATTCATGAAATAATTATACTTCTAAATTTACAATATCACATCTACCTTCTTACCTTCCAATCTGTTGGTAAACGATAATGTCGCTCGTGCATACGTGTGGACTACCACCTCCACGAAGTGACGTGATGCGTTTTTTATTTTATTTTGAATTAGATAGTAATAATTATAGATTAAATTAATATATATGATATATATGATATAAAATTTATTCAGGAAATTTTAATTAATATTTACTTTTCTTTTATTCTATCCGTCAAGAAAATGGAAACAGCGTTCATGCGTACGTATGACATACCATCTCCATGAACAGTGTAATTAATTTTCAATATATAACTTTAATGGATTACTATAAATACATATATAATGAATATATATGATATTTATATCATGATTAAAATTCTATAGATTATGTAATCATGATCAAAATAAAACTAATGAAAATACCAAACCAAAACATACACAAAAAATGAAGCAGTTATTACACGAAACGTGATTTTAACAAGGAATAATTGATAAACATGTAATAAGAGGTTATAAGTAAATAATATATGGTATGATATATATGATTATGGTTATGGAATATATTTATAATAAACCTTTATTTATTATATAGGAGGTTCAAACATGTACGAAGGAAGTTGAGATTTAAGGTAAGATATTTTTAGTCTCTCTTTTATTTATGGAGGACATATGTCATATACCACTCATTTATTTTGTGTGGTATATATACTTCTCATTTGAAATGTTATATCATGAATATAATTATTTTAATTATTTTTAAAGTTCCATTTTATGTTATTCTTTAATGGGTCTTGTGATTCAAAAGTTACCAAAGTGTTAAGGTATTTTTGTCTCAATTTGTCTTCTTTGGGACGCATGTCATGTTATGCACCCAATAGTGAAAAAAATAATTTTTCATGTCAATTTTTTTTCTTTTTATAATTTTTTAGTATGATACATTATTGAAGGAGACATTATAAATAATTTTTTAATTTCGGTTAATAAAAATAGACATTAAAAATCAATAATCGCGGGTTTTTCATGTCGATTATGAAATAACTAACTTGAAAAATATTTTTTTAAAATAAATTTATTATGATTATTCCCCTATACAAAAAATAATATAATAAAACTATTATAATAATAGAAAAAGAATAGCATAACACCAGTATAAGAATAGCAGAAAAAATACTTACAATTTGAACTTTCAAGTTTACAATATATATTACAAATAAACTAAAATCCAATCAAACATGTGAAATGGTTCACCCATTAAATTTGTAAGCATATAAACTCTTGTCCACTATAAGTTATAGGGCCATCAAAAAGCTAAAAATTAGAAATAAATCATTTAACATGTATTCTGAATAAAATGAATGGAATATTAAGGAAAATTTTATAATGAAATCTAACCTTCTTGAACTTCGTAACTATCCCAATTGAAATTATTTCATACATAAATCTTAAAACATAGTATCCACATTATTTTAATCATTATTGTTGATAAAAAAAATTTAAAATAATTATTCAGTTCAAAATAAAAAAATTAAATAATATATATAAATTTAGTAACTTTAAATGAAAATTCCTCTTTGCTTTTACATATCTAATCTTGGCACTCTTCTTTATTTCAGTCTCTCTAAAGAAATTATATGCCCTATTTGAAAATAATATGAATAAAATAAATTTAAAAGTAATTATAATATAAAAAAGTATTAAAATATTCAAACTTACATGTCTAATACATTAATAAAATTTTCTCTCACTTTATCATGGATAGAGCATAGCTAGTAAAGTGTCTTTTCCCTTGGATAAAAACACCCAACATCAAATTACTTCTAAAATATAAGAAAATTTAATGTGAGTTGTTATTATTAATAGATATATAAAACTTTTTTAGATATATGGTTCATAATATTAATGATAAGGAAACATCCAACACTGAAAAATTACATTCTTTTGAAATATTTCATCAATATAAATTAGCCTTTCTGCATTGGTCATTCTCAACGATGTAGGTGAAATAAATTGTGGGTCCATAAATCTATATAAATATGTCTTGTCATGCTAAGTACAAATTGTATAAAGATACCTAATATAAAAAACATAATTATAAATTTTTAATTAATTAAATGAACGGAAAAATTTTGTTGATAGACTTACATGGAAATTACCTACATCGTGTTGATGCTCAACTGATATCCAGTTACAAGATCCATGATATTGTTTTTTAAAAGCATCACAGCCATTGCACACCCATAAATTCCATCTTCCATTATAATCTCATAAACACCCAACAAAAAAATTAAATATGTTAGCAATCTATCAAGATTAGTATAAATTATATATGTTGTCATAATACTTTGTATTTGTTGTTGTTTATATAGTATTTATTTATCTTTAAATTATTTCTATAAAAATAGATAAATATATAAAATTTTAAATATTAAAACAAATTTAATAGCAAAATTAAATAAAACATAAAATATACACATAGATCTATGGTGATATTTAGAACAAGTCTAGATGGGAAAACTAAAAAATGGTTGATATTGTGTCCAACTATACTCACCTCATCTGTAGGAAATGATATTTTTGTTAATATATGTATCATATCCTATATAGTGACCCTATGATGATCTTTCTCTATTTGTTGATGATTAATGGTATCACCAATATAAAATATCATCCCATATGAAACAATATGATGTTGAGGATCATCAACATATAACTCACAATAACTAGGAAGTTGTGGAGGAGGGGGTGTAGGAGTAGGATAAGAAGTAGGGTATATAGGTGGAGGTGTATGAGTAGAATAAGTAGGAGGAGTAAGATCTGCTGGCAGAGGTGAAAGAGTGGGATCATCAATCTAAAAATGTATGTGCATGTCTATAAACATCGACTATATTGAAGCTCTGAATAGATTAGAATACACATCTAATCCTTTTATCATGTCAACGCATGAAAAAAAATCTATGTTATCAATCAATATAATATACAATGGTCTATTGTTTTATAAGAAAAAAATAGTTTATTGGTGATGATAAACTTGACTAAGATGTTGATTTATGTGAGATCCCTACTTCCATGGAAATATTAACAAATAAAATAGTTCATGAACTATGTGTGCTACTAAGTCTTAGATATATATTCATTCCATCTATGCATAGACTAAGCCTAGGATTTCTAACTTTATTTTTGAATATAGGAAACTGGTGATCAATTTTCTTACATTGTGGAAAATCAATTGTATACTGTAATTTTCTATCACATATCCACTCATCTTCATGCCATCTTAGTCTTTTTTTATCATGTGAATTTTCAATTAAATGTTTCAAATGAGTAATTATAGGAAGGTACTAAAATACCATGATAGGGGTCTCTGTAACTTCTAAATCATCTTGTGAATTTTCTTTCAACTTATATTGTGACGTCCCACATTTAGGACACCCAGACAAAAATTTGTATTCCTTACTATATGAAACACAGTCATTTAGGAAGGCATGTATTTTCTTATAACCTAATCTTATAGGGCATAATATTTTCTTCACTTTATAATGAGAATCTAGAAGAACATTTTCTTTAGTAATAATGTCTTTCAACAATTTTATAAACTATGTAAAACTTTTATCACTCCATTCATGTTTCACTTTCAAGTTAATGAATCTTAACACTATCGATAAATCTATAAATTCCGTACAACCTAAATACAATGGTTTTTCAGAATCACCATATAGATGCTCAATTTTCAGTTTTTTCTCAATTGCCTCTAATTTAATATCACGTAATATTTCTTCAATTTGATAAAACTTATCATATTACAAAGCATCATCATCAATAGATTCGAAATTTTTCCTAGTTTCACCATGCCAAATCTAAGAGTTGTAACTCATATTAAAACCATGACAAATTAAATTATCTTTGAACTCTTTATTTTTCAACTTATTAATATTTAAACATTTTAGGCATGGATAGAAAAACATTTCATTGTTTGGAACATTTTTTTTATCAGATTCTAAAAAAGAATCAACACCTTCCTCATATTCATCACTTATTCAAAGTGTAGTAATCCATCTTATACTCATTATTATATATAACAAATATAAAAAAATATCTTTTCAAAATAATATAGTGGCGATAAAAGCGAGTTCTAGGGGGAATTGTATATTATTTCAATGATAATCAAGAATATACACTTGTGGTATTATTAATCAGTAAAATGTTTCTATTATTTTCAATGATGGTGAATATAATGTTTACAAAGTTAATAACATTAGAGATAAAATTTAATTTTAATCATAATGATTATACAATAAAATAGAAAATAAAGGAAATAAATTTATATCAGTAGAGTGTAAAATAGAGTCTTACTGGAAAAGAAAAAATAAATGAAAGCCTTGGAAGAGGGATTAAATATCTATAAATCTCAAGTAAATATTTCATTGAATTGAAAGTAAAAAAATGGATAATAATATAGGATAATTATTAACAATAATAGAGTTATTGAAGATAAGAGATTTAGTATAGAATTTGTTGAGTCAAAAGTTCTTTTTGACTTTTCCATTTCTTTTGCTTTGGAAATCAAAAACTCTTTCTTAAATACTTAATTACTAACTCTTTCATGTCCAGATTATTTTAAAAATGTTTTTAAAGAAAACATATATGTTTTACCATACTTAGAATTTGTTTTAAAGTATTTATGAATATAAAACTACTTTATTCATTGCAATTATCGTAATGAGTATGGAACCGATAATGATCGGATTCACCTTTATCAAATCAAATTTAAATAATTTCTATCTTGTCTTCATATTGAAAAAAGTTTTTATAATTGGACTTGACATCATAACCATTAGCATTGAAATCATACTCATAAATAAAATTGTAATGACATTTTGTGAGGAAATCCATCGGATTTTCTAAGTCTAAATTCTAAATATAGAAAACAATATTCTATCGTAAGGGAATAAATTTTACACTGCAAATTGTGCATATCAAAACGACATCAGACATTCTATTATAATATGACCATTTAAGTGACAGGTTTCTAAGTCCTTGTAAAAAACTTAGAGAAAATGTGACCGTTATAGAATTAAGATGAAAGTTGGAAGCTTTCCTATAAATACCTGATCATTCGAAGAGTTTGGAGTGAAGTGCTGATCATTTTCATTTGTAAAAATCTTAGTGTGCGAGAGATCTGAAGCTTACAAGAGTGAACTACTTTTTCCTCATACTTGTAATCTTTTTGAGTTTGAAATTTTAATGATCGATCACATTAATACGATCTAAGTCTCATAGGGATAGCAAGATAGATAAGTCGATCATCTTATCAAGCTCTCACAGGGATAGCGAGATAAAGAAGCTGATAATCTTATCGAGGGATTACGGGGATAGTGAGATAGACCAATCATTGTATTGAGATATTTCCTTGGTAAGAGAAAGATATAATTTCTTGTAATTATAAAATAAGGGACCTTTATCCTGGGTTATTTTATAACCTACTATTTGGGATAAAATAATTGTATTCATTTGTATTACTTGTTTTATTACAAGTCTTTTATTTCCATTGCAATTGTAATAGAAAGTGAATCCTTTTATATTCATCTTTATATTTGTATCATTTTTATCGTAATAGTTTTGATTATAATAAAATTGTTCTACCCTGTATTACTTTGTGAATATGATTTACTCTAATTATGATTCTATATACTTTAATATAGAATCACTATTTTTGAAATACTCTGATTTATCATAACCATTGTGGTTACGAATCTTTTTGTGTTTACTCTGATTAAATTTTTTCTACTATGAATACGATTAAACTCTGAATACATTACCATTGTTTCCTAAATACGATTATATATGTTATTAAAGTAAAATCATTTTCTAATTATGACCTATGGAATACATATCGTAATAGAAAGTGAATCCTTATATTTATCCATATTCATATACATTACGATAAAAAAAAATTGTATCAGAGCCAAGTCTCTGTTATACTGATACCTACATTTGGTATCATATGAGGTTTCCACAGCTCAAATTCTTGATAAAATTATTTTCTTTTCTTTACTATTGCAGTTTTGATTTAATTTTTTTATAAAATTTTTTTTTATAAATATCTTCTACACTAATGTGTATTGTGTAATAGAATTTTTGTATTTTTTTTAAGATGGTAGGACTCAGTGTCGGTTTAATAGATTACCTTAATCCAAATAGACTCTCTATTTTTGATGGAGCCTATTATGAGTATTAGAGAGATAGACTGAATAAATTTATTACAGATACTGGAGTTGATAATTTATTCATATTAACTAGAGATTACAAGATCCCTAAAAAATAAGTAACTACTTTTAAAAATCAGGAAAATCAAGAATGTCAATTGAATTATAGAGTTAAAAACACTTTATTATTGAAGAACCTTTGTGATAATTTTTTTTAAGAAATTTGTTGTATTTGTTGACAACTAAACATTTTGTATAAGAATGATTTTTTTTTCCAAGAATAGGATCTAGTCCATCGTAATGAGTTTTTTTAAGAAATTTAAAAGTTGCTGAAAGAATCAGATCCATCTGCATCGTATTCATGTCATCAGATCCAAAATAATCAAAGGTAGAAATTATTGTTTGCTAGAAGTTTTTCTTTTTCGTAATCAAATAAAGAAAGAAGATGTTGAGTGAAGAAGTTGTATTATTTCTAAATATGTTTATTAAATAAGTAAAGTCAAGAGTTATAAAGTTTTCATAATTTCTAAAGTAAGTCATATGATTCTTTGTTGATCATAAGGTTCTCACAAATCATGAAAACTTTCATGATAAAATATTTCGAAGAAATGGTGGAGAGGTTTGAAGAATTTCAAAGTTGTTGTATAAAAAATCCATCATAATGGGATATCCATCATAATAGTAATTACATCATAATGGGAATTCCATTGTAATGAGAATTCATTCAGATTCACTAAGAAGGATATAGAATTTGGATTCACTAATAATGATAGAAAATTCAGATTCACTGATAAGGGTAAAAAAATTGAATTCACTGAGAAAGAAACAAAAATCAGATTCACTGAGAAAGAAATAGAAATTAGATTCACTAAGAAAGAAACAGAAATCATATTAAGATGATTAGAAATAAGACTCAAAAAGAAAATTCTATAAGTTTTATGAAGAGTTGAGTAGGTCAAGCTTGAAATTCAATTTTTCATAAATCTCAGAAAAATATAAGGAATTTTGAAGAAGTTGAAGTTGAAGTTTTAAATGTGATATATTTTTAGAGATTTTGAAATTTGAGGAAGCGGGGAAAGTTTTCAAGTTTTCCTCTCTTTTTTTGATTCGCCTATAAATACTTCCTCATATCATTAGTTCATTGATAACTTTTACGCAAGAGGAAAAGGTGGAGTGCTAAAGAAATCAAGTGAAAGTCATTTTCAGATAGAGATCTAGTAAGGAGGATTAGATAGTTGAATGTTTGTTTACCAGATTGAGCAAGATCATATTAATAAGATCGTATTGAGTTTATCAGATTGAGAAGATATTATTGAAATGATCAGATTGAGAAAGACTATATTGAGAATTTGAGCAGAGTTTGAGTTTTGCAGATTGAGAATGAGTTCATTGTATTGAGTCCATCATATTGAAAAAATCGGATCCAGACTCATCATATTGATAGAATCAGATCCAAACTCATCGTATTGAGAGAATCATATCCAGACTCATTGTATTGAGAAAATTGAATTCAGCCAAATCAGATTATGGATTCGTACTGAGTAATTATGGAGAAGTTTCAACAAAGTCTTTATTCTTTTGTTTTACTCAATTATTTTATAATAAATCATTGTAAACTAATGAGATTCAGTATAATATTTCCTATCGGGAGATAGATGGTGTCTAATGGGATTTGGAATAAGTTGTATTCACTTATTCATAATAGTGGATATATATAGACCCATGAGAATGGATATGGAAAGGATATAGATTATCACACTGATTCTGAACCTTATAAATCTTATGTTATTTACTTTCTTTTCTACTTTTACATGCATGAGTATTTACTAAAAGTTGATAAGGAAATAAATATTAATAGGTTGTAGAGTGAACAACTGATTCAACCCCCCCCCCCTCTCAGTTGTTATTTGATCCTTTGGAACTTAAATTATGTTCTATGGATAGAAGCATTTATAGTCAGATTTCTTCTTGATAATCTACTTATAGTATCTGGAAAAATCTATAGATTACTCATTTTATAACATCAAATTTTGTTAAAACCAGAAGAGAAATGATTATAGTGGACTATAAAACATTTGAATTCCCTTTTGGTGAACATGTTACAAAGGTACAACAAAGTTTTATAACAATATTCAATAGTCTACAAAGGTTTATCTCAACTAGTGATGAAAACACTTTACCTTCTTTTGAAGAAGTTTCTATCTTTGAAAAACTTCTAGAAAATGAAAATTTTAAAGTTTTTAAAAAACCTGATAAGGTTAATGAAAAACTTGCAAAAGCTAATTCAATAATTGATATTTTAACAAATGAAATATCAGATCTATCAAAATATCTTGATAAATCCAATTCTAAAAAAGATGCCATTTCTAAAGATTTAGAAAAATTAATTTATGAAAATGATAGTTTGAAAATCGATTTTGAGAAACTCAATTCCAAAACTAATACAGATTTTGACAAGAATTTAGTTGTAAAACTAAAGTCTAAATTTTATTCTTTAAGAAAACTTTTTAAAAACTTTACTTCTAGTAAGGAAGGTTTTGATAAAATTTATATACAACTTCATCCTCATGGAACTAGTACCAGAATGGGATATACTAATAATAAACCTGTTTTTAGTAACAATTTCTTTATTCCTAAAAATGACCTTTTTCACAAAATATCAAAGTGGAGGACATTGGAAAAAAGAATTGTTCTCTTAATAAAATTCAATATTTAGGTTTCCACAAAGACTGTTTTTTAAAACAAATGTGGATTCCAAAAAAATTATTTACTAACATTTCCTAACCCAAGAAGGTTTGGGTTTTGAAAGTCTAATTGTTTTGTTTTTAGGAAAATAAAGGTAGTACCAACAATAAGAATACATAGTACATGGATATTGGTCATTCTAAATATATTACTGGACACAAAGATTTCTTTGAAAATATTATAATGATGAACGGTGGAAAGGTTACTTTTGAAGATAATGCTCAAGGAGAGATTATTGGTATAGGTGATATTGTTCTTCTCAGGAAACCTTTAATTTCAAATTTTTTTTGTTTGTTAAAGGTCTTAAGCACAACCTTATAATCATAAGTCAATTATGTGATGAATGTTACCTTTTGAATTTTAGTAATGATAAATGCGTAGTAAATAATTCCAAGGATTAATTCATTCTTTCTACCCATCGGCATGAGAATGTTTACACACTTGACTTAGAAGACCTTAAGATCCAAGATTTACCTTATATTGGTGCAATGGAAGATAAATTTTGGTTATGAAATATAAGGTTAGCACATTATAACCTTAGAAAATTATGTAAATTGACTAAGAAAAGACTTGTTAAAAATATACCGGAACTTAGATTTGATTCTTCAAAAGTATGTGACCCCTGTCAATATAGTAAGAAACATAAGTCTAGTTAAATATATTAGTGAAGTCTCAACTTATAATGATTTACAGTTAGTGAACATGGATCTTTTCAGTCCTATACAAACTGGAAGTATTGGTGGCAAGTAATATGTATTTGTTTTAGTTGATGATTACACTAGATACACATGGGTCTATTTTCTAGAAAATAAATTTGAAGCATTTTGTTATTTTAAAACTTTTGTATCCAAATTTAAAAATTATAAGAACCTTTCCTTGATAAATATTCATAGTGATCATGGTGAATAATTTGTAAATTCATATTTTGAAACTTTTTTTAGTGATAAAGGCATTACACATAACTTTTTATCTCTTTAAACTCCTCGAAAAAATGGTGTTGTTGAAATAAGAAATTGTATTCTTCAAGAAATAACAAGAACCATGTTGAGTGGATGCTAAATTGCTAAACATTTTTGGGATGAAGTAGTTAGTACTATTTTTTATACTATAAATCGAGTTTTAATTCGACATTTTATTAATAAAACTCCTTGCGAGTTGTGGATATGACAAAAACCAAAATTTTATTACTTTAGATTATTTAGATGCAAAGTATTCATATTGAATATCAAAGATAATTTACACAAATTTGCACTCAAATCTGATGAAGGTATGTTCTTAGGTTATTCCACTACTTCTAAGGAATATAGTTTTTTTAATAAAAATTCTTGTACTATTGAGAAAATAGTGCATGTTAAATTTGATGAAATAGACCCTTTTGTTTTTAAACAAACCCACCAACATCCACGAATGTGTTTTCCTAAACTGATCCTCAACCTTTGTTGGAAGATTATTCTAGTAAGAAATATACTCAAGAAAATTTTTCTAAAGTATTTACTCATGAAGATTTTCTACCTTATGTTGATGAATGGGTTTTGCAAAATTCAAGTCAGTTGTTTCTTAGAAATAATCCTAGTGATATTATCATAGTGATGTGAATCAACCAGTTAGTACTAGAAGTTCCTTAATAAATGAACTAGTACATCTTGCTTTCCTTTCCCAATTTGAACCTAATAATCCTGATGAGGCATTAGGTGATTAAGATTGGATTAATTCTATTCAATATAAGCCAAATGAATTTTAAAAGAAAAAATTCTGGACCTTGGTAGAAATACCTAAAGAAACTTCAGTAATTGGAGTAAAATAGGTTTTCATAAACAAGTATGATGAAAATGGAATAATCATTAGAAACAAATCAAGACTTGTTGATAAAGGTTATAATCAATAATAGGGAATAGATTATGAATAAACCTATGCACTGGTAGCTAGACTTGAATCTTTTCGTATTCTATTAACCTTTGTACTATTCTTTAATTTCAAAAAATTTCAAATGGATTTGAAGTGTGCTTTATTTAAAGGATATGTATAAAAGGAAGTTTATATTGAACAACCCCCAAGTTTTTAAGATACAAAACATCCTGAGTACATTTTTAAACTTTACAAATATTTATATGGACTTAAACAATCCCCTAGAGCATGGTATGATAGATTAGAAGGATTTTTGTTACTAAATAATTATGATAAGGGAACCGTTGGTCCAACTCTTTTTATAAATAAAGTAAAAAAACATCATTATTGTTCAAATTTATGTTGATGAAATTATATTTGGATCAACTCAACAATCTTTAACAAATTCCTTTGCGAATCATATGAAATCTGAGTTTGAAATGAGTATGATGGGTGAGTTGACATTTTTTCTTAGTTTTCAAATTTCTTAAAAACCAAAAGGTAATTATATATCTCAACATAAGTATATCAAAGACATTATTAAAAAAATATGGATACAACAATACTAAAAGTATTAGTACTCCAATTGGTACCTCAAATACACTTGATATTTATGAATTTGGGAAACCAATTGATCAAACAATTTTCAGAGGTATGATAGGAAGTTTACTATACTTAACTACTAATCACCCAGACTTAATGTTTTTTGTATGATTATGTATAAGGTATTAATCTAATCCAAAGTAATCCCATTTAAAATCAGTTAAATGAATTTTTTGTTATCTAAAGGGAACTATGGATTTGGAAATTTTTTAATCTTTTGGAAATGATTTTGAATTTAAAAAAAAAAATCTAATGATAACTTTGGTGGTTGTAGAATGGATATTAAAATCACTTTTGGAACTTTTCATTTCTTAATAGATTCATTAGTTTCTTGTTATTATAATAAACAACACTTGGTAGCACTTTACACTACTGAATATGAATATGAGTAAGTTAGAAGTTGTTGTGCCAAAGTTTTGTAGATGCAACACACACTCACTGATTATGGAATTAGTTTTACTTAAACTCAAATCCTATGTGATAACACTAGTGTCATTTATTTAAGTAAAAACCATTCACATCGCTCTCATTCAAAACACATAGATATTAGGCGTCACTTTCTTAGGGATCACACACTGAAAGGAGATATCATTTTATAATTCATAGGAATGCAAGAACAACTTTCTGATATTTTTAAAAAACCATTACCTTTCGATAGATTTGAATATATTAAATAGAAGATAGGAATGATTAATGTAAATTATTCATTCATATATACTTCTTGTTTAACCATCTCTTTACATTAAGTTACTCCTTTTCAAAGGGGGTATATATTATTGTTATTATTTTTCAAATTTTTAAACTTTAGTTTTCCAAAAATCTTAAGTTTTCTAAAATTTTATGTTTCCAAAAAACTCCATCGTAATGATTTTTCTAGACTCAAGGAATATATATAAAAATTTTCCTAACTTGAGTTTGTTTTAAATTAGATTTAGAAAATTTATCATAATCAAGTTTGTTTTAAATCATATTTGGAAAAATTATTATGTTAGAGTTTATTTTAAATTGGATTTGGAAAATTTATCGTATTTGAGTTTGTTTTAAATCATATTTGTAAAATGTATCGTATTCGAGTTTGTGTTAAATCATAATTAAAAATTTTATCTATTCGAGTTTTCATTCAATCGTGTTAAATTTTTAATTTCAATTCTTTGAAATCAGATTTTTATTAAAATTTGTTTATTTTTCTAACATATTCAACTATTTATTTTATTTTAAACTATTGTAATATTCAACTATTCATTTATCTCAATACTTCTACCTCGAAGTGATGCCTCGTTTAAGACTCCTAGTCTGATTTCTACTCTTAATGTCTGAATCTTCAGTTTCAAGCCCCAATACGATGGAACCCATGAAGGATTACAACAAATGGTTTGTTTTCTGAGAAAGGTTAATAGAAATAGATTTTTATGAAAATTATGATTCATCTCTAAGGAGGGTTATAGATTTTCAAGGATGGAAATCATTATGTGTGGAACAATCAGATTCCAATTACGATTTGTTTTAATTGGATTTGGTTATAGACTTTTATGCTTTTGTAAACTTATTTGAAGAAGAGGGAAAGGAAATTTTTTCATTCCATATCTATGATAAAATGTTTAAGATGTCATATAGGGAAGCAATGGGTTTCATAGGTATTTCAGCTGAAGGAGATGCTTTTTTTTCATCCCATAAACTAACTAATTCTAAGGGTATGTTTATAAAATAAAGATTTGAAAAGTATTTGTTTAAAAATGTGTCATATGATGAACCAAGGAAGGTTACACATCTCATTTCAGATCACATAGTAACAGCCCTTTGGATGCAAGAGTTCCTAATCTTGAGAAAAGGAGATAGAGATACTTTTAAAGTATCTTATATCTTTATTTTGTATTACTTGGTAAACATGAGAAAGATAAATTTGGAAGTTTTTGTTCTATTGAAAATCAAGAACATAAAATCTTGATTAATTAAATATCGCATTATTATGTTTTTAACTTTGTTGAGTGAGATGATTGAAGCTAGTATGAATCATTTCAACATTGCAAACAAACCCAAGGCCATTAGAGAAAAGATTGTGTTTATAAGTGAAGATGAAATTAAATGGATAAAGTATATCTTTGATATTGAATCAAAGATTTTTATAAATAATACCAAGATTGATTCATAAGAATAATAACCTTCTTCTAAGAAAAATAAAGTAGAGAAAGTTGTTTAAAAGAGAAAGGATGACTCCCTTCCTCCAACAAAATAAGTACTTGAAAGAAGTAGTTGATGAATGGAAAAGTAGAAAGGTTTAAAGAAAAGAATGAGATCCTAAAATCGGAATTGATATAGATTAATTCATTATTGTAAGGTTACATGTTGTTGAAGTTATAGAGAAATAAGAAAAGGAAAAGAAACTTCAAGTTGTAAGTTTAGTTGACTTTTTGATGATAGTAGTAGAGGTCGCTTCTGCTAATATTGTTTTACCAAATTCAGATGTCGATTTGTATTTTCAATAAATAACTATTTTCATTTACAATATTCCCTATATAAAATAAAAAGTAAAAGAAATTGTTGTAGATAAATAATCATTTCCATATGGGAAAGGTAATTTGAGATCAGAGTCACAACTCCATGAATTTTTTCGAAAATAAATGGAAGAAGGTGTTGCATAAATACATGTTTTAGAAAAATCTAGTGAAGGTATTGAAGAAGAAAATGAATACAGAGAAATATAATAGTATTTTGATGAAGAAGAAAAAGAATAAGAAGAAGTGAAAGAAGAAAGTGTTTTAAAGGAAACTAATAATGTTGAAAAGAATCAGGAAGAGGATGAAAATAAAATTACTGAGAAAGAAGATTTTCCTTATGATTAGCTTTCCTTTAGGACTTAATAGGCTTCCTCAAAATAATTATCTTACTTGGGAAATCAAAAGGAAAAATATGTTAGTTAATAGAAACAAAATTCCCCATCAATTCAAGAAGTTGAATCTTCATCTAAGAAGGATTAACAAGATTAGAACCGAAAAGCAGAAGCTAGTAAAAGGATTGATATTGATGCTATTAAGATTTATTATGGAAACCAGGATGTTCAAAGGATTGAAAAAATGGTTTCAAATAAAGACAAAAGGAAGTCAATTCAAGAAGAAATCAGAACTAGCTGCATCAAACCTCTTAGAAACAATTAATAGGAGTTAGAAACTCCCAATACGATCATAACTCATGGACTCGACTATATCTTTCATACATTGAATAGATTGGAGAAAAAAATTCCTTACTTTCCCAGACTGGAGACCAAGGTTGATTTGATTTCTGAAAATCAACATGAAAAATAAGATTCAGTGAAATATTTAACAGATATATTGATACGTTTGGAGGTATATTTCAAGATCTTTAAAGAAATTGTTGAGGGTCATAGGAAAAGCTTCAAAAATATGGTCAAATGGTGGCATGGTGTTGATAATGATATCAAACATCGTGATAATAAATTTTAAAAATTTCAAGAAGTATTTGAATGAAACAGATGGTGCTTTCAGTATTCTTGCTAAAGACATGGCCAATAGAGTAAAATTCCTTGAGCAGTTTAAAAATACAATTGAAAAACAGACTCAAGATGTTACATATTTACAAGGGAACTTAAAGTATCTACTTCATGAGATTTCAAGATTCAAGGTATATAAAGATAAAATTGTTGATTTGAATAATCATAATAATGTATTCTTAGAAATAATTAAAGCTTAGGAAGACAAGAATAATCTCTTAAGAGAAAATATTCAGTCTTAGGAAGAAAAAATCCAATCTCAAGATGAAAAGATTGCAAAACTTTTTAAATACATAAATGAGTTCAAAAATATGAAGATCGTCATCAAAACAATGATGTCCAAGAAAGGGTAATTTTTTCTCTGAACTCTTATTGTATTTTTTCCATCTTTTGATCTAATTAATAGAATACTCTTTTATCATATTATTTTGTATTTTTTTATCTAAACCTTTTTCATGTACCTCAAACTCTATGCCCTATTCCTTTTTAAAAATCACAAAGGGGGGAATTTTATAGAAAGGGGGATGTTTTAAGTACGGGGGAGTACTTCTAAAGAAGAGAATATGATCTTTAGGGGAAGTTTTTATCCTAAATGGGAGTTATTAGTATTCACCATTATATTCAAATGAGTTATAAACTCAGTAGGAGATAAGTAAAATTATCTAAATTCTGAATACAATGTACCTAAAAGATAACAGACTTAGGTTTTTTAAAAGTCATTTTTTATTTAAGTATTGTGGTTTGTGATTTCCAAAAAGGGGTAGATTGTTGCGTCAAAAGTTTCTTTTTGACTTTTCCATTCATTTTGTTTTGGAAATCACAAACTCTTTCTTAAATACTTAATTACTAAATATTTCATGTCTAAGGTATTTTAATAATTTTTTTATAGAAAACATATATTTTTTTACCATACTTATAATTAGTTTTAAATTATTCATGAATATAAACCTACTTTATTCATTATAATTAACATAATGAGTTTGGAACTGATAATGATTAGATTCACCTTTATCAAATTGGATTTAAAGACTTTATGTCTAGTCTTTATACAGAAAAAAGTTTTTATAATCGGACTTGACATTGGAACTGGTAACATCATAATCATACTCATAAAGAAAATCATAATGAAATTTTGTAAGGAAGTTCATCAGATTTATCTAAGTCTAAATTTTGAATATAGAAAACAATATTCTATTGTAATGGAATATATTTTACATTGAAAATGGTGTATATCAAAACAACATTGGACATTCTGTTATAATATGACCGTTAAAGTGTCAGGTGTCCAAGTCCTTGAGAAAAACTTGGAGAAAATATGATCGTTGGATAATCAAGATGATCATTGGAAGCTTGCCTATAAATACCCAGTCATTATAAGAATTTGGAGAGAAGTTCTGATCATTTTCATTTTCAAAAATCTTAGTTTGCGAGAGCTCCAGAGCTTACAATAATGAACTACTTGTTCCTCGTACTTGTAATGTTTTTGAGTGTGTAATCGTAATGACTGATCGTGTTAATATGATTGAGGTCTCATGATGATAGTAAGATAGAGAAGTCGATAATCATATTGAAGGCTTATGGAGATAGTGAGATAGAGAAGTCAATCATTGTATTGATGGCTCATGGGGTTAGTGAGACATATTGATCATTCTATCGAGGTATTTTCCTATTAAGGGAAATATAGACTTTCTTGTAAGTATAAAACAAGAGACCTTTATCCTAGGTTATTGGATACCATACTCTTTGGTATAAAATAATTTTATTCATTTGTATTACTTGTTTTATTACAAATATTTTATTTCTGCTACAATTGTAATAGAAATTGAATCCTTTTATATTCATCTTTTTATTTGTATCTTTTTTATCATAATAGATTTGATTATTATACAATTGTTCTACCCTATATTACTTTGTGAATATTATTTACTCTTATTACGATTCTATACAATTTAAAATAGAATCACTACTTTTGAAATACTACGATTTATCATAACCGTTGTGATTACGATTCTTTTTATGTTTATTCTGATTAAATCATTTCTACTATAAATATGATTAAACTCTGAATATGTTACCACTTCTTGCTAAATATGACTCTATACATTGTTAAGGTAGTTATCTTTTCTTATTACGGCATGTGGAATACATATCAGAATCTACTTGATTACGATACTTTGTTCATTGGACCAAAGGGCCAAGTCCTATTACCATTTGAATACTTAAGTGGTTTTGTGAATGTGATTTGTTTAACCTTATTAAACTAAGTTCCTTTTAAGATTAAAAATGAAATTTTTTAAACTTACAATTCACCCCCCTAGTAAAGACTCAAATTTTCCATGTAATTTTTTTAAAATTATATGGAATATTACAAGTCCGCGAAAATTTATGGCGCATGATTCCGAGGCCCGATGTTCCTAGAATGAATTTCTGAAGTGTTTATTTCGGGTACGTTCAGTAAACGTGTGGGCAGATTTTTGTAACTTTTAAACCAGTGCTCGGAATTGAAATCTGAGGGCACCGTTGAACTTGCAGCATCGGTATTCACTTAAAGAGACCTTCACCTCGACCGCAGTAGGTCTAGGGTAGAATTTAGTTTTCCACTTTTTCGTGGAGGAATAGAAAAATAAAAATATTTAAAAATTTTATTTTCCTTATAACCTTCTTTGGGGTTATGGAGGTGGGGACCACCCGAACTAAAAACTTCCAATTTGAATTCAAAGGTGGGGAGCACCCGACCCTTAAACTCCCCCTTTAAAGGGAGGTAACTCTTGGACTCCCTCCACTTTAATTATGCCACATCAATTAATTAATTAATTATGCCAACTCCATATGTGCCAAAAAAAATTGATAAACATATTTTATTTGGGTTTGCTCCTCATTTTTCTGGGGAGAAATCATTGGTGAAAGAGAGGCTTAGAGAGAGCTCTTGGAGAAACTCATCCTCCAATGAAGAATGCGTCCTCTAACGAAGAACGCGCTCTCCAACGAAGAATGTGCTCTCCAATGAGGAAAATCTTCAACGACAATGAACTGACGTATGTCCTTCCCTCCTCACCGACATCAATAAACTATTTAGGTAGGGGTGTCTTTTTTATTGATCATCGTTAATTTTTCTCTCATGTTGAATCACCTCCCTTGAGTCGCTTGCTACCACTCTAATGCGGAGGGTATGGGCCAAACGAACAAGGCCCGACCTCACCGAAAAATATTTTTGGTTCTTGGTGTGTTCTTCACGATGAAGGGGGATGGAAACCGACATCGGTGGGGCTCGGGAACGGCGGCGGGTACCACAGTTGTCCGTGAAAACGGCGGTGGCAAAACTGCGCCACCAAAGAAGGGTCGCGGCCCATCGGCCGCGGTGGAGAAAAGGCGGCGGCCGGGGGAGGTCGGCCTCACGAAGGGGGTGGCATCGTGTGTCTGCACCGCCCAACGAGCAAGGGTTGCGACTTTGTGCCACAACGATGAAGGGAGGGCGGCCGACCGAGATGGCCACAGGCGAAGGCGCGGCGCACGACCACACCGTTAGAGCAAGTGGTCGCGGCCCTCCTGGCTGCGACGGATGGTGGAAGGCAGCTGGAGTTTGGCCGGCCACGGAGGGGTGGCACACGACGCGCCACCGGGAGGAGAAAGGGGTTGGCCAGTTTGGTCGGCCGAATTGTACCGAGAAGGACCTAAGGTGGGTCCCGCATGATGCCTGGCGACCGAACGGCTTCGGTCGTTCGGTGATTGAGGGAGGGGGGCGCGCAACCCCCCCCCCCCCCCCACATGCGGCCAGGCTGAGCCAGACCCAGTAGGTCGTGTCAGATTTCACGGGCCGGGTCGACCCGAACCGGGTCGGGTCGGGCCGGGTCGAACCGGACCCGAACCAGTTTCGACCCTATACGTTCTTTCGGCCATATCTTGAGTTACGAGCGTCCGTTTGATGAACCGTCTGTGGAACCAGAAACTTTGGAGAGATATGGTCCTTTTGATATACCACACCTGATATTTGGATAAAGTTGGGGTACAGTCGGGTTGGATCGAGTACGAATCCAACCGAGCCCTCAGGACTGAAAGGCTAATAACTTACAGACCAAGCGTCTGTTTAACGAACCCTCTGTTGCGTTGAGACCCCTATGATATGGAGGTCCTTTGGGATACTTCTTATTGGTACTTCATGGTAGTTGGAGTATCAACCAGTGGCTTGAGGATCGGACCCTCCCAGAGACAATCGAGCTTAGTGCGGGAACCCTGTACCTGTTTGTAGCATGAGAAAGGGATCCTATGTGGGAATGTGCTTTGGGATCCTATGTGGGTATGTGTTTGAGGGTCCTGCATGGATCCTCTCTAGGAATCCATGTGGGACTACTCTAGGATCCTTCATGGGTCTGATGATGTACTAGGATCCTGTGTGGGTCTGATGATGTACTAGGATCCTCTGTGGGTCTGATGATGTACTAGGATCCTGTGTGGGTCTAATGATGTACTAGGATCCTCTGTGGGTCTGATAATGTACTAGGATCCTGTGTGGGTCTGATGATGTACTAGGATCCTGTGTGGGTCTGATGATGTAATAGGATCCTGTGTGGGTCTGATGATGATTTAGGATCCTACGTGGGTCTGCCTCTTAACAGAGTAAGATGATTCAGTAGTTACATCTAATCATCTCTACTACTGTACCTAATTTATACCTAGTATGAGCCGAGTCCTTACCTTAGTGGTGATACCTTTGTGGTATTCTTCTGTGTGTCATACCTTTTTGGTACTTACCTTCATGTTATTCCTTCCTTTGTGGAACATTTGAGCTTTGGGCTAATGATTTGGGCCTTGTGTTTCCTCATGATTGAGATGGGTTTACTTGATAACTTAGGTATATGTATGGGCATATACCTAAGTAGGGTTGTAAGTTGTTTTCATGCTTTTTGGTTTATCCTTTGTGGATTTTGTGAGACCTTGAGGGTCTCGAGGTCCCTACTGAGTATCGTTATACTCACCCCTGCATGGGTTACGCCCGCACCTTGTTGTGTTTGGTGCAGATGACGGACAACGCTGATTGAGGACGAGGGTACCAGGACTGGAGGTAGCTCAGAGGTGGACCTTAGATGAGGCGTACCGCAGAGACGACCATTTGAGAGTTGCACCTACCCTTCAGGTAGGATCCTTGGCGGGTGTTCACCGGAGCTGTTTCAGTTTACTTGTACTTTTCAGTTGGGCTTGTATTCTGTCCCCTTTTACTTAATGTACTCACTCTATTTACTTTTCAATTTACTCATGTTCATATCTTGTTGTGTGCTTGGTTGTGTGTGTTTATAGGATATAAAGGCAACTTCTTCCCATTTTTAGGGAATATGTCTTTCGGTGCTAGTCGCCAGCCCCTGGCCTATGGAAGGCGGACTTGGGGTAGTCACGGCACGGGCCCCGGGGGACGGGTCGTGACAAATTGGTATCAAAGGAGTCGGTTCTACCATATAACATTGGACTCTAATCTTTTTAATGGAAATAGTGTTAAGTGTAGTGAGTGTGGTTATCAGTTTAGGGAATCCAGTGTTGGTGCGGTAGCTGACGTATCCATACACCAGGACTCTAACTTCTGATTTTCGACTTAGTGCATGAAAACAGTGATTGCGTATGTGTTTTCAAGAGTTTTATTTGTGATTTATTTGAGTCATCTCACCAGGTATAACTTATTGACCGTGGTGCACCTGTTTATTTTTAGGATGCCTCCACACAGACAGCCATCTAGGGTTCTGGGTATAGTACGCACTGATAGCCCACCTAGCGACGAGGCCTCAGTGCAGGGCCCTCTTCCAGTAGAGGCACCAACGAAGGCACCAGCAGTACCATTACCCATTGGGCCGCCGATGCCACCAGCCCCAGCAGCAGAGAGTGCACGCGGCTTGAGCATGTTGCATGAGTTCCAACTCCAAAGGTCACCCAGGTTCAGGGGAGATATGGACCCACAGGCGGCTGAGGATTGGCTGGAGATTGTGGTGAGAGTCTTCCGACTAATAAGGAAACCGGTTGATCTCATGGTGATTCTTGCCGCCAGTCTTCTATAGGCAGTAGTAGGAAGATGGTGGAGCTTGATTCTCTAGATTCACGGTGAGGTGATGCTTCTCTGGGCAGACTTCAAGAGCCTATTTTGAGCAGAATTTGTCACAGCGACTCTTTGTGAAGTACGCATACAGGAGCTTCTTCATCTGCAGTAGAGTAGCATAACTGTAGATCAGTACTCAGCGAGGTTCACTAACCTCTCACACTACTCCACTGATATGGTTTAGGACCCATTCTTCAGGGCCCAAACCTTCGAGCAGAGACTCAGGTGGGAGATCAGGGCTTAGATGATCTCACTCAGCATCCCGACGTAGGCGGGTGTGTTAGAGTGAGCCCTCTTAGTGAAGAGTTTCCTTGCTAAGCAGTCACCAGTAGCGAGACCCACCATCAGGCGTCGCGTAGTAGAGTCTTCTATAGTTGGCAGTAGATATATTTCACATAGGTCTAAGAGGACCAGACCTACAGGTGGACGACTGCAAGATTCAGGGTTGGTTGTGTGGGGTACCGGAGATAGAGCCAGTCATGCGAGGAACAGGTAGTGTTACACAAGCGGCAGGCAGGGTCACATGGATCGTGACTGCTCGAACTGTTGTACGGATGATCAACAGATGGCCGAGGGACCGCCTAGGAAGAGATATAGGTTCAACCGAGGAGGTCCGTAGGGAGAAGGCGGACGTGGAAGAGGAGCTAGTCATGCAGCTGGCAGTGGGTGACGATTCGAGATGTTACTTCCACCACCACCAGGTGGTCCACCCCGACCACAGGGAGCTAGTGGATAGGGTCGATCTCAACTACAGACAGTTGAGACCTACGACCATGGCGCTCTGGAGATGATATGAGGTACGATCTGTGTCTACTCTACCTTAGTTGCAGTACTTATAGACACAAGTTTCAGTCATTATTTTATTTCCACTACCCTCATTCGGAGCTCAGAGATTCTGACGGAGTCGTTGGCTTGATCCTTACGAGTAGAGACTCCTATGGGAGAGGATTCGATGATTATGAACCGGTGTCAGTAGTGTGAGCTTACTCTAGGAGGCGATAGCTTCAGTTAGGATCTCCTAGTAGTGGCGTCAAGGCCTTATAATGTCATCTTGGGTATAGACTGGTTATTTATAGTCCATATTTAGATTGACTGTATTTGGAGAAAAGTGTGGTGTGTTCGTACGGATAGGACTAGGTTTACCTTCACCGGCGAGAAGGGATCCTTTACAGCACATGATGTACTTACCCATAGAAGAGTGCAACTTATCACTCATTAGATGGATAGCCTTACCCTCGGAGAAGTTGATGTGGAGAGTCTGAGCTATCCTGTAGTGGTGAACCAGTACAAGGATGTATTCTATGATGATGTTTTGGGTCTACCTCCTCATAGAGAGGTGGACTTTTACATTGATTTGTACCCCATGATGGCACCGACATCTACACCAGCGTATCGGATGGCTCCCGTGGAGCTTTGTGAACTGCGGGTACAGTTGGAGGACTTACAAGGGAAAGGGTTCATCCGGCCCAGAGTTTCTCCTTGTGCAGCCCTAATTTTGTTCTCCAAGAAGGCGGATGGAAGCTTGAGACTTTGTATTGACTATCGGCGCCTAAACCAGGTGACCATGAATAACAAGTACCCACTCTCGATGATTGAAGACCTCTTTGATTAGCTGAAGGGAGCACGGTGGTTCTCGAAGATAGACCTCAGATCAGGCTATCATCAGCTCAGAGTACGAGACGAGGATGTGCAGAAGACAGCTTTCAAATGTCGGTACGACCACTACGAGTTCTTGGTTATGCCATTCGGCATGACCAACACCCTAGAAGTGTTCATGGGACTCATGAACAGGATCTTTCAGCCATACCTTGATTGATTTGTAGTAGTCTTCATCGATGACATTCTGATCTACTCGGCTACTAAGGAGGAGTATGCTTATCATTTTCAGGTAGTTTTGGACATACTCCGAGAGCACTAGCTTTATGGTAAGCTCTCAAAGTGCCAGTTATGGATCTGAGAGGTTCACTTTCTGGGACATGTCATCTCAGAGGCTGGAGTTGCGATGGATCCAGTTAAGATTGAGGCGGTACTTTCTTGGGAGCCACCCAGGAGTGTGATGGAGTTACGGAGTTTCCTGGGTTTGGCCAGATACTACCGGAGATTTGTGCCAGATTTCTACAGAGTTCCAGCACCTTTATCAGCATTGACGAAGAAGGGGTAACCCTTCATGTGGTTGGAGAGATACCAGTATAGTTTTCAAGAGCTGAGGCAGAGGCTGACTAGTTCCCCCATCTTGAGGCTTCCGGAGGAGGGCGTAGGGTACGTAGTCTACTGCGACGCATCAAGGACCGGGCTCAGATGTGTCCTAATGCAGGAGTGAGCAGTGATCGCATATGGTTCTTGACAGCTAAGACAGCATGTGCAGAATTACGCTACCCATAACCTGGAGTTAGTAGTAGTGTTCTTCGCCTTGAAGATGTGGCAACATTACTTTATGGGCGAAAGTTTTATAGTCTAATCGGATCACAAGAGTCTCAGGTATATCTTCTATCAGAATGACCTAAACCTGGTATAGGGATGTTGGCTTGAGTTCCTCCAGAACTCTGACTTCGAGATAGTCTATACTCCTGGGAAGGGGAACATTGTAGCAGATGCACTCAGTAGGAGGTCTTGTATACAGCTTCCAGGTGAGGCGATGAAGCAGTTGGCCGCTTTGTAGATATCATTGGTGGATAAAGATGGAGTAGCTTTTCTTCAGTCTCTTACAGTCACTCCCCCACTCCTTCATCAAGTCAGGGAGGTGCAGCACAGGGACACTGAATGTGAGGCTCGACATGCTCAGATATCCACAGGACAGGCACTTGATGGATTTTCTGAAGGTGGGGAGAACTCCATCCTCTTCAGAGGACGTACCATGGTACCAGTGTCGCTTCGGGAGGAAATGTTGAGGGATTTCCACACATCCCCTCTAGCGGTAAATCCAGGAGTGGCGAAGATGTACCAGGATCTCTGATGATAGCATTGGTGGCCGAGAATAAAGAAAGCAGTAGCAGAGTTTGTCTCTTGGTGTATCACTTGTCAGTAAGTGAAGGCGGAGCATCAGGTACCAGCAGGCTTAGTTCAGCCTTTAGAGGTCCTAGAGTGGAAGTGGGATAGATTTGTGACAGTACTTTCACGTACATCCAGGGTTCATGATTTTATCTGCGTGATCGTCGACCGACTAACCAAGTCGGCCCACTTCCTACCGATCAGAGAGCAGGGTTCAGTAGAGAGCTTGAGACGCCTCTATGTGCAGGAGATTGTGTGGATACATGGAGTACCATAGAAGATTGTATCCAATCGTGATACACATTTCACTTCCCGACTATGTAAGGGGTTTCAGGAGGCTTTTAAGACGTAGCTTCATTTGAGCACCGCCTTCCATCCTCAGATGGATGGCCAGACTGAGTGGACCATTTAGACCCTTGAGGATATGCTACATGCTTACGTCCTCGACTTCGGTCATATCTGGGAGGATCACTTGTCATTGGTGGAGTTTTCATACAACAATAACTATCACTCCACCATTGGGATGGCACCTTTCGAGGCTTTGTACGGCCGACCTGGAAGATTGCCTTTGTGCTGGACTGACCCAGGGGAGTCAGCACTAGTGGGACTAGAGATAGTACGGGCTACCACAGAGAAGGTGCAGATCATCTAGGAGTGGATGAAGACTGCATAGAGCAGGCAGGAGTCTTATGTCGATAGGATACGGAGACCTCTGGAGTTCGAGGATGGTGACCACGTCTTCCTACGGGTCTCACCCAGACGAGGTTTGCAGAGGTTTGGTCGGGGAGGCAAGTTATCTATAAGGTTCATCAAACCCTTTCAGGTTCTTAGCAGAGTTGGCAAGGTGGCTTACCGCTTAGCACTTCTACCTCAGTTGCATCGGATGCACGACATCTTCCACGTATCCCAGCTCAGGAGATACGTGCACGACCCATATCACGTCATCGACCACGGCGAGATGGACATCGATGATGGGGCAATGTTTACAGAGGTTCTAGTAGAGATTGAGGATCGACAAGAGTGGGTCCTTCATGGGCATTCGATACCTCTGGTGCACGTTCGCTGGCAGCACGGGGACCTCCAGGAGAGCACATGGGAGCGGGAGGCCCAGACACGTGCTCAGTACCCCCACTTGTTCACTTAGTTTGAGTTGTGGATTGCGGGGACGCAAATCCCTGAGGTGGGGAGAATGAAAAGACCTGAATTTTCCATGTATTTTTTTTTAAATTATATGGAATATTACGAGTCCGCAAAAAATTACAGCGCGTGATTCCGAGGCCCGGTGTGCCCAGAATGAATTTCTGAACTTTTTTTCAGGTACGTTTAGTAAATGTCGAGCGGGTTTTTATAACTTTTGAACCGGTGCTCGGAATTAAAATATAAGGGCACCGTTGAACTCACAGCGTCGGTATTCACTTAAGGATACCTTCACCTCGACCGCAGTAGGTCGAGGGTAGAAGTTAGTTTTCCACTTTTTCATGGAGGAATATAAAAATAAAAATATTTAACATTTTTATTTGTCTTGTAACCTTATTTGGGGTTAT
This sequence comes from Viscum album, assembly GCA_963277665.1. Classification (NCBI taxonomy): domain Eukaryota; kingdom Viridiplantae; phylum Streptophyta; class Magnoliopsida; order Santalales; family Viscaceae; genus Viscum; species Viscum album. Next base: position 1,976,284,542 of record OY728146.1, on the reverse strand, counting down.
GGAGGTGGGGACCACCCGAACTAAAAACTTCCAATTTGAATTCAAAGTTGGGGACTACCCAACCCTTAAAATCCCCCTTTAATGGGAGGTAACTCTTGGACTCCCTCAACTTTAATTATGTCACATCAATTAATTAATTAATTATGCCAACTCCATATGTGCCAAAAAATTAAAATTGATAAACATATTTTATTTGGTTTGGCTCCTCATTTTGTTGGGGAGAAATTGTTGGCGAAAGGGAGGCTTGGAGAGAGCTCTTGGAGAAACTCATCCTCCAATAAAGAACGCGTCCTCCAAAGAAGAATGCATTCTCCAACGAAGAGTGCGCTCTCCAACGAGGAATGTCTTCAATGACAATGAACCGATGTCCATCCTACCCTCCTCACCGACGTCAGCAAACCTTCGAGGTAGGGGTATGTTTTCGATTGATAATCGTTAATTTTTCTCTCATGTTGAATCACCTCCCTTGAGTCGCTTGCTACTACTCTAACGCAGAGGGTACGGCCCAAAAGAACATGTCCCAACCTTACCGCAAAATATTTGTGGTTCTTGGTGTGTTCTTCTCGATGGAGGAGGATGGAAACCGACACCGGTGGGGCTCAGGAACGGCGTCCGGCACCACGGTCAGCCGCGAAGACGGCGGCAGCACAACAGCGCCGCTAGAGAAGGGTCGCGGCCCGTCAGCCGCGGCGGAGCAAGGGCGGCGGGCGGCAGAGGTCGGCCACACGACGGGGGTGGTGGCGCACGTCCGTACCGCCCAGTGATAAAGGGTCACAGCTTTGTGCCGCGGCGGCGAAGGGAGGGTGGCCGACCGAGCCGACCACTGATGAAGGTGTGGCGCGCGACTGCGCTGTCAGAGCAAGAGGTCGTGACCTGCCTAGCCGCGGCAGATGGTGTAAGGCAGCCGATGTTCGATCGACCATGGAGGGGCGGTGCACGACACACCATCGAGAGGAGAAAGGGGCTAGCCATTTTGTCCAGCCGAGCTGGACCGAGCGGGACCCGTGGTAGGTCATGCATGCTACTTGGTGTCTGAACATCTTCGTTCGTTCAGTGATTGAGGGCGGGGGCACGCGACACCCCCCCCCCCGGATGCGGCCAGGTCGGGCTGCCCAGCGTGGGTCAGGCCGCCCAGCGTGGGCCGGAACAGATTCTGCGGGCCGGGTCCGACCCAAGGCCAAACCCAGGTCGAGCCGGTTCGACCCAAACTGGGTCGATCGGGCCAGGCCGGGTCGGACCGGACCCGAACCAGTTTCGACCTTATACGTTCTTTCAGCCATATCTTGAGTTACGGGCATCCGTTTGACGAACCGTCTATGGTTCCAGAAACCTTGGAGCAAGATGGTTCTTTTGGTTTACCCCACCTGAGATTTGGATAAATTTGTGGTATGGTCGGGTTAGATCAAGCACGAATCCAATCGGGACTAAAAGGCTAATAACTTACAGATCGAGCGTCTGTTTGACGCACCGTCTATTGCGTTGATACCCTTATGATGTGGAGACCCTTTGGGATACTTCTTCGTGAGAGTTCATGGTAGTTGGAGTATCGACCAGTGGCTTGAGGAGAGGAACCTCCTGGAGATAAGAGAGTTTAGTGTGGGAACCTTGTAGCTGGCTGTAACATGAGAAAGGGATCCTATGTGGATCTGTGCTTTAGGATCCTACGTGGGTCTGTGTTTGAGGGTCCCACATGGATCCGCTCTAGGAATCCATGCGGGACTACTCTGGGATCCTTTGTGGGTCTGATGATGTACTAGGATCCTATGTGGGTCTGATGATGTACTAGGATCCTGTGTGGGTCTGATGATCTACTAGGATTCTGTGTGGGTCTGATGATGATTTAGGATCCTACGCGGGTGTGCCTCTTAACAGAGTAAGATGATTCAGTAGTTACATCTAATCATCTCTACTATTATACCTAAGTTATACCTAGTATGAGCTAAGTCCTTACCTTCGTGGTGATACCTTTGTGGTATTCTTCTGTGTGGCATACCTTTGTGGTACTTACCTTCATGGTATTCCTTCCTTTTTGGAACAGTTGAGCTTTGGGCTAATGAGTTGGGCCTTGTGTTTCCTCATGATTGAGATGGTTTTACTTGATAACTTAGGTATATGTGTGGGCATATACCTAAGTAGGGTTTTCAGTTGTTTTCATGTTGTGTGGTTTGTCCTTTGTGGATTTTGTGAGACCTTGAGGGTCTCGGGGTCCCTAATGAGTATCTTTATACTCATCCTTGCATGGGATATGCCCGCACCTTGTTGTATTTGGTGCAGACGACGGACAACGCTGATTAAGGATAAGGGTACCAAGACTGGAGGTAGCTCGGAGGTGGACCTTAGACGAGGCATACCGTAGAGAAAACCATTCAAGAGCTATACCTACCCTTCAGGTAGGATCCTTGGTGGGTGTTCACAGAATCTGTTTCAGTTTACTTGTACTTTTCAGTTTCTTGTACTTTCTAGTTGGGCTTGTATTCTGTCCCCTTTTACTTATTGTACTCACTCTATTTACTATTCAGTTTACTCGTGTTCATATCTTGATGTGTGCTTGGATGTGTGTGTTTACAGGATATAAAGGCAATGTCTTTCTGGTTTTAGGGAATACGTCTTTCAGTGTTAGTCGCCAGACTCTGGCCTATAGAAGGCGGGCTTGGGGTAGTCACGGCACGGGCCCTGGGGGACGGGTCGTGACACCCCCTTGTATTTAACCATATTCATATACATTATGATCCAATAGAAGTATTGTAAGAAGTAGTATTTTCTATAAAAACAAGATGGAGGTTGAAGTTATGACACTCATTGAGAAAAAAATTATTACATTAACAGTGAGTCTAATGAAATTTCAAACACAAATATTATTGAATAATCACAAATTTTTGAATAAAATATTAACATTGAAGGATATAATTTCCTAGAAATATCACTCTTATATTTGATTATTATATTATTCAGTCAATGAAAAAAAATATTTCATTGAACTAAAGGATCAATTTTGTAAAGTAATAGAAGGTAAAATTTTCGATCTAACCACATTAAAGAAAATAGGGTGTTATAATAATATTATAAAGTTACATTGAAAAATAATAATATATTACATTTAAATTTTTTATTAACCTCTATTACAAATGGAGTAGTTTATATAATATTGAGAATAGAAATGACATTGAAAAATCTAGAAAACAAATAAGGGAAACATTATAAGGAAAATAGAAAATATTGATGAGAAGATTAATTCATGTGGAATAAATTAAAAAATAGATTCCTTTCAAACATTTCTAAAGTAAAAATAAAAAGAATATAAACTTATGAAATTATAAAAATATGTATAATGGTATCCATAAAAAAATATAGAATATAGGCATGGAGGAGAATGGTTTTCATTTGAAAATTTGAGATTAAAAAGGGACAAAATACATGAAACAATTAATTTGAGTTCTTAAACAAGGTGGGTGCTAAATGGTAAGATGAGATATAAAAATTAAAATGTAATGATTACACTGAACATGTGTGAATTGAAATATGACATGGGATCTTTCAATGAATCCCATTATTTCATCCTCATAACCTAGTTACTCCAATTTCATTTATGATTAAATAATAAACATTATGGAGAAACCACATTAATATCTTTTGGGAAAGGTTCTCCATGTTGATAAGAACATAAACAGGGTTAATAAATTTGTTCTTATGAGGAAAAAATTGAAAGTAATGATTAAAAATCCCATGATTATTCCTAAGTTAATGGATCCCCTATATTTTCTTTTTATGAAACCAAAGATAAATAGGGATAGCATCGAACATGATGTTATTTGTTTTGCATGTGGAAAGTAAGGTTACTGGAAGAAAAACTACATTGAATTGAACTATAATCCTGAATAATCTTCAAATTCATGGATATTAATCATTGTATCCAATATTTCTATTTTTCATTTGGGTATTAGATACTTTTTATGTGACCCATGTTAGTATACAAACAATGTAACCATGTATGTTTAGAAATAATAGAAAAAGTAAGTTGTATTCTCCCAGTAGTTAAAGAAGGGTAATTCTTGTGTTAGTGGTGAGAAGAACATAACATCCTTTTTCCATGTTGATTGATTCTAGTTAAACTAATGTTTATTGTTAAGTAGTATCAAAAAATTATTCTCGGGTTTTTGTTTGATACAATGAGACATTATTTCATTTTGGAATGAATATTATTTATTATATATCATGCTCAACTAATAGTTTAGTAATACTTGAATCAGTGATAATAAAGGATGAATATAAAATATAAGAATCAATAATACTCATTCGTGGAAAGTTAATTCTTATTCAAGTAAATCTATAAAAATTATAATTGAAATAACAAGAAGGGTGTGTAGATTCATCAATATCTAAAACTCTTAAGTTTTCTACATGACTGTATATTGGGTTTAAAATAACCAAGAAACCTAAAGAATTAAAGGTGATAAAGACAAAAATTAATTATAACTAAACAAAAAATATACATTTTGACTTTTTTAAGTTGAATATAGAGGTAAATTCATGTTATTCATTCAATTCCTTTACAAAATTTATTGAATGTAAAATTAATGAAAGTAATATACTTTATAAAAGATATTTAAACCTTCAATAAATCTAGTTAGAGACTAACAGATCTATATTCAAACACGCAATGGTGAGGTTGATGAAACCTAAGGGTGTATGAATATGGTAATGCGAGATTAGAGTCCATCGGATCGAACAAACGAGGGTTAGGGCTTGTGCACCATGGAATGACCAAAATAGAGAAACAAAAATGTGTGAGGATTACTTGAGAGATGATAAAATCTATCTTTGATTCACAATAATGAGGCCAACAAAACCTGAGGGTGTATAAAGATCGTAATGCAAGATTGGAGTCCACCGGATCAAATAAACAAGAATGTTGTCATGAGAACAAAAGACACTTAAATGAATCCACCCGGCAGTTCATAAAATTTTAAAAGGTATATAATGTTGGTTATTTTATAACAAACTTGAAAAGGCCATACAAATTGCTTTTTTGCGTCTGTTATATAATAACCTCTGTGAAAAAGGATACACGATAAATAGTTTTTGTACTAGTGAACTGTATTTTTTATGAGGTGTATACACAACTCCTTTAACATATCATATCATGAATCTATTTATTCTTATGATATTTAAAGTTTCATTTAAAGTTATTATTTCATGGGGATTACGGTTCAAAAGTTACGAAAGCATGTAAGGGGATTTTCGTCTCACTTTTACTTTTGTGGGACGCATGGCATATTCTCTATTTTTTTCTTTTATATGGTGTATATTCCACCTATGAATGTGTTTTATGATACTTATTATGAAAATTATGGGGATTTAAATATCCATATAAGTTTATTTATTTTATAGGGATTATGATTCAAACATAACCAAAGTGTTAAAGTTTTTGTGTTACAATCTCATTGTTTATTAGGATTGTTTATGATTATGTTTCTGATGATGAAATCTTATGATATATCTCTCAAGAAACTCATGTATTTTCTTATCCTATGGTTATTTATATATATAATATATGTGTCTTTTCATTTTCCTCTCTTCAATTACTAAAGATATCGAAAGAATATTTTTAAGAATAATCGTCTTTATTTCTCTCTTCAGTTGAAAATCCTTTTTCTTCCATGTCCATATTTTCTAAAAAGGTTTTAAAGAGATTTTTACTATCTTACAATGATTTATTAAAGAAATTTTTACCCATGTTTGAATTTTTACAAAATGGATTAAAAGGAATCTTCTTATCACTTTTCAAATGAGGTACTTTTGACTTTTACCAAAAATATGAAAGGAATATTTGTTTTAACATGTACGGAATGAATGGTATTTTTTGGAATCATGACTCCTCAATGATTTAAAGATTACTTTACAAGTTTCCACTGTTATTTTCAAATAAAATTTTTTCTTTAATATTTGGGAAATTTGGATATTTTAAAGAAGTGTTTTCAAAATAGAAAGGATATTTTACTTGAGAATGTTTTAATGATATTTTTAAGAAATTTTTATTCATCAATGACAACAACCTTTAGTGTTTCTTATGATTTACAGGGGATATGATCTAATTTTACCATCATTATTCTTTCTATGGATGTTTTATGATTATGATGAAGATATTTTTATGAAACTCATTCATTTTCCATAGGTTAAGATATGACGAATTGAGGAGATGATTATGAAACTCATTTCCTTTCTATGGGTTATGTTGTGATGAAATGTTTATGAAACTCATTTCCTTTTTATGAGTTATGCTATGATAAAATGTTTATGAAACTCACTTCATTTATATGGGTTATGATATGATTAATGTTTTATAATCTTGTGGCACTTGAATGTATGGATTATGTGATGGGTGGGACCTATATCTCCCTTCAATCCATTGGATAATGATCAATGCTCTATGAGATCAAAGGGTATACAGGAGGTTGTCTCAATACCAAAAGAGGGTACACAAGGAGGTTATCCAAAAACCAGAAGAGGGTGCATAGAAGGTTATCCTTAACCTGAAATAGGGTACATGATAGGTTATCCCAAGCCTGAATTAGGTACATGAGTTGTTAACCCAAGACTAACATGTTATTAATGACTTCGTAGGTATCTTTGACATAATATTTTGTATGATTATATGTATGCCACAAATTTATGTCATGTGTCAATGTTATGCTCCCATGTCTTGTGTTCTTTGATTCCATTATGATTCATGTCTTATAAACTTCCAAGATTTATCTCATGACTCATGTTTATGATCTATGATATGCATGGTATGGTTTTCAAATGTTCTTCTCATGTTCTCGTACTCTTATGATCACATTATGTTGATATTTATATTGTTTACCCTTACTGAGCATCTGAGATCAATCTTTCTTATATTTCCTTTCCCCATATTATGAAGAAATGTGTTATGTCTAATAAGGGTGCTAGTTATGAAGAACTTAGTGTGAGATGATGTAGCTCGCTTATGGACTAGTTGTTTATGTGTCTAACTTTCCAAAGGCACTAGACCTAAATGATTTTGGCATAGATTGTTATGTTATGTAATGAATATTTGTCTATTAAGATGTAGTATTTATGAATGAAAAGTATGGGTCGTTATAGCACTCTTAGCTTATCGTCGGTTGGGTGGGCCCTGTTGGATCAGGTCATGTCATAATGGCATCAGAGCCAATACTTGGCCAAAAGTGCAGTGAAATTACTTGGGTTTGAGGTGTGAGGTCCACAATGAGGGCATTATACTTTAAAGGGGTGGAGAGTGTAACACCTCTACAAAAGCGAAAACACCCCTACAAAAGTGAGACTTAAAATACTAAGTGTTATTACACATTTTAACAAGGTTTGTCTTTCTTTTTGGGAGCCTATTTGATTATAACTTCACAATTAAGTGTGTTTGGCTTGGAGTAGTGTCAAGATGGGTGACCTCCTAATAATTTTCTCTGGGTGCATGTGAGTGAGGACAAAGAACATTGAAAGAGACATGTGTTGGTCTCTGAGGATAATCATTAGTCTGATAAGAGGCCTTGGTAGGTAATAACATGTAATGTGTTGGGAAGGCAGCATTACTACAAATTACGCTTTTAACGGCGCTAAAATTTGGCTTTAATAGTGCTAAAAAAACGTTGTTAATCTAATCATTGATAAAGGCCTCCTTTATCAGCACTTTTTTTAAGTGCTGATAAAATTTGAAAAAAAATACATTTTTGTAGTGCTCTGCCTGCCCCCTTTGTGTGTGTGATATATGTATACTTATATTTATTTAAATATATTATATATTAATATTCATTTACATATATTAGAATATAAATATAAATCTAAATCTAAATCTATTTATTAATACATGCATGTATGTATATATAAACATTATGTATATATTTGTATAAGTATATATATTCATATATTTTTATAATGTAAAAAATGGTTAGATATTATTTTAAATATATTTTTTAAAAGGTGTCAATATATTCCATGTCTATATATAAATTTTATACATTACATGTATATTTATATGTCTATATATTTACAAATATATATTTATACATATTCACATATCATTGTATATTTGCATATAATTTTTTTATAGTATATTTATAAATATTTAATGTAAATATGCTTGTAGACCATATTTAATGATGATAATGATGATTTATTTATAAAAAACATTTATATATGGCATATTTATGTGATATTGATACACAAACATGTACGCACATATTCACACACACACACGCGCGTTTACATTTTGCACGTACACGTGAAAATAATTACATATATATGTATTTATTTGCATATATTATAATATATATATGAATATATATTTGTTTATCGACACACGCATGTCTATATACAAACATTACTTTTATAGGTATATGTATACATATTAATGCGTTTTTATAAGGTAAATAAAATGGATAATTTTTTAATTTATATAAAATGAATGATAAATATTTATTTTCATTTGATTTACATATTTAAAAAAACATTTTATGTAAATATGTTTAAATATATATTTATACAATTGATTTATTATGAGTAAATATAAGAAATTATGCATATATTTAATTATAAATAAAACTAAAATATGAAAAATGATACAATTTTAAAACCATAATATCTATATGAATTTAAGTCTTGAGAATAAATCCAGTATCCACTGAAAAAGGAGAAAATGACTCTTAAACGGAGCTGAAATACTGTCGAATATGGAAAAATTAGGGTGACTCAACTAAAAACTCATTTTTGGAGGTCTTATGGGCCTTTTTTGACCTCGAAAAAATAGTGACTAAGGCTCACCTAGTTAACATGGTGTAGATATCTTCGGTGGATTCGATTTGATATGTGGTGGAGCTTAAACAGACACATGAATCAAAAGTTATGGTCATTTGAAGTTCAAGTCATGTTTTCAACTTATCTTAGATCATTCATTAGTTTATTGAATTTTAATGCCATCCAATTATTATTAAATGACTATTACTTGATAATAATTATCAAATTATTAATTATTATATTTTTTTAATTATTTTATAATTCATATTTTACTAAATATCTTATATATTAAGTGTAAATGCGTATTTAGCCTTATCTAAATCATATTTAATAAAATATATTATATTGATATCTATATAAAGCGATTATAAAGGCCCCCTTTATCAGTGCTAGAAAAAAACACTGATAAAGGTCAATGGTGGATAAACCCAAATTTATAGTGGTGCACCCAAGGTATTATAGGATACTCATGAGTTCAGGTGACCAAATTCATGACCCGTGAATTCGGGTCATGACAGACATTCTTTCAAAAAGGAGAGAGTTCATCTATGATAGATGTGACTCTGATTACATCATCCATATTCATGTTTGTTTTTCTTTAAAATGGTGTAAGGTACATTAAATTTCATAAAGTTGATTTACACTGGATCCAGTTCCAACCCTCTTGTATGAAATAAATTTTCTTATATGGAATTTTTTGCTCGCTGCATCCCAATTATGTACTTTTTCTCCAAGGTATCTAAAATCTATTCTCATTTGGATAATTTGTCACACCCGATTAGATCCATGGTCTAAATCATACTTGTTTGATGAATGGGGTCAACCCATCAAATTTTAATCCATTACATCATCATTTTTAAACAATGATGGAGTGGTTCATTTCATAAGGTCATCTGCAATTGGTGACAAAATGGAGTAAAATCGTTAAAATGGGGTGCATGAGAGACTCCAACCCATGAAAAACCCAACACTATTTTTTCATCAGGGTACATTGCAATACTAAATACAGGGTTGCGCTATAGGTATACCAAACTAATTTTTAAAAATCATTTTTTGATTTAATGTCATATGTTATCATAAATATATTTTTTAATAAACATTTTTTAATTATGATATATTATTTAGTGTGAAAAAAGAATGAATTCAAGGGTTGGAGAATATTTCATTATAAATACTCTATTTTAGAGTAACCTTATCTCGTTTTGAAGTATTGGGATGGGATGGTCCATTATGGTCCCATTATCTCACTTTTCAATGTGCATCTTCCCATTTAAAAATAAAACAAGTTAAGTATTTTTAAAACAAATAAAACTAACAACCTCTCCACAGGACATTCTCATTCCAAATTAAAACATAACTCACCCACTGGTGTTTATGGGGCGTTTGATCCTTGCAAGAGTAGGCACGAGTTATCACTGCTCACTGCATAGACCGGAGTGGGTGAAGTGGTTTTGAAAGGACAACAAGTCGTTGTATTCTCTTCTATGACCCCTTTGTATTAGGAATCCTGGTAAGAAGTGACATCGCTAGGAGTTGATCAACATTGGAATCAATCCAAATGAATAGAGGGAAGTTGATTCTGACTTTTCCTTTGAGGTTGATAGTTTTACTTTTGATCATTTTATTGACAACTTGTGATGGTTGTAGTTTGTTGGTCTTAATCTGTCACCATCATAAGTGTGATGTTTTTTATTTTTCCCACCACATACTTAAAAACAACTTTTTATAAACCCCACCTAAAAAAAATATTTCAATCACAGAGGATTTTCTTTACATTTCAGGCAATAATATGACTCATTAATTAAATTTCAGGGATGTGTTCTAAAAACCCTAATCGATGGGTCCAAAAACGGGAACTATAAACAAACTCAAACCCTAACACCGCGTTTGAACATATATTAGTAAAATAAAATGAACGATTTCATGATTCATAAAAACAAAAGAAATAAATTTAAAATATTATGATGTATATCCATTTTGTTTGGATACAAAATTTAGTAAAATAAATAAATGATTGTAATTTATATTTATCTTGTATGGTAACATTTTTTTTAAAAAAGAAGAAATTGTTTTATGATAAATGACACAAATAAGTTTTATTAAAAAAACAAATTTTTATTACCTTTTCCCCATATTTTGAAATAATATTAATATTTTAAATTCACCCTTTTAATTTTATATCAATATGAAAATCCATAATAAGTTTCATAAAATATATATAATTTACAACCCATGCATTGGAATGATATCACTCACAAGTTATTCATTACAAAAATAACATAAAAAAATCAATACACAGGTTATTGTGTATTATATAAATCAACAATAAAGCAACTCACAGTTTCTTTACACAAATAACGGGTTACATTATAATCAATACATTTATTTATTTTAAATCAATTATATTTCAGATTTATACATATTCATCATTATAAATTGTTTTTTTAACTTTTAAACTTCATCATCTATTAAAAATATTTATACAATAAATTTAAAATATTCATATACCAACGATTTATATAAAAATTATAGATGGATTTTTTGGAATTGGACTTTTGGCATGGGACCATCATGGCCAAATCATTGCCACCAAACATGAATCACATCACGATCTCTGGGAGCCTGTTGTTGCTGAAGCCTTCGCTGTCCTTGTCGGGCTAACTTTTGTAAAAGATTTTGGGAATCGCTTCGCACGAAGAACACAAAGGTTTAGAGAGAAGGTAGAGAGAGAGTTTTTGAAATCGTTCTGATTTCTATTCAAAATCACCTCTCCAAACAAATGGGTCAGAGGTCCCTTATATAGGCCTTTGGGCTCAGCTTGCCTGAGAAGATGACTCGATACAAGACACGCAAAAGCAAAAGCAAAAAAGAAAAGCCAAAAGGTGGGCCGCACTACTGTGAGACTTCCACCAAACACTTCATAATAAATACAAACTACATAAATGACATGTCCGATTTGATCTGCTCATCCATGTCGGATATGATGCGTGTCTGGATCAGCATCTTGAATCCTTCCAAGTCATATAGAGCATTAATCATTTCTCCAACTAAGACTTCCTTCTCTGACTTCTTCATTTTTATCAATTCATTGATGGCGCATTGGATTTGATCTCAGACAATAAAGATATCTTCTTTATGTCCCTTCCACGTCTTGAGCTCTTCAAGAATCGTGTCTTCCTCTACCGCAAAGTCTGTCAGATGTGTCATCTCTGCATGCTGCATGTCTCTAAAATTGATAGAGACTAACACATTGTCTCTTGCAAAAAATATACAATCTTTTCTTTTTTATTTTGATTCAATCAGATAAATGATCCACGCGATTTGGATTCGTTCGTAATGACTTTTGTTCAAACTGAACTATAGCCAATCTTCATCGCTAAACTGCGAGTCTTTGAACGCTTTCTGGACAGGTCCTTTAGTCCAGTGCCCTGGGTACCCAATTAAATGTGGAATTTATTTTATTAAATCCCAATAATTGTACTGCTCCCATGCTGAAAGATTTCTGGCATTCAATGAACTCTTCTGGTTCCAATGTCATATCTGGTATATGGTTTTTTGGAATCCTTGTTCCTGACATTCTCCAAAACCTCTTTAAAACTGGATATTCTTCCATGATTGTTTCCTTGATTCTCCTAACTTTGTCAAGGAGACCTGAAACTTGGACCTTCAGTCTGATCTCTTCAGTGATGATCGTACTGATCATATCTCGATCACCCTTTTTATAATCCTCTATAAGACCTTCATATTCTTCAAGCATGTCCAAAACATGGTTCATACCGCTTTTGAATATTCGACCATCTTTACTTTTCTGGATTAGATTATAAATGGTTGTAGACTTATTTCTTGAAATATTTGGAATCCTTTGCAAATATTTCCATATTTCCTTTGCTGGATTGGGCTCTTCATCTAGCTCATCATCCAGACTTTCTTGATATTGTTCTTCCTGAACATTCTATCATTGAGGTTCTTTTTGAGACCTTTGATGCTTTTAAATTTCTTCATCTATATGATCAGCCCAACTCTTAATGGTTTTCTCTCTTCCTTTAGATATTCCATTCATCTCAACCCTCTGGTTCTTCCGAGCCTTTCTGTTTCTCGGATTATCTGCACATTGAGTGTTGTAATGGAATTTATGACCACATACAAAGCATTCAATATGACTTTTATCCTTAGACTTTTTATTTAGAAGAATTTTTAAAGCAATTCCTAGTTTTCAGCCTTTCTAGCTGAGGAACCTGTGCTTTCTGATCTTTCAACCTTACTGGATGAAGATCCCCTCTTCTGAAGGTTATTCTCTTCTAGAATCCCCTTTCTTTGTTCAAGTCGATCAACCCTTTCATTCATTTCTCTGATAATCAGTTATTCTGCCACAAAATGATTATCTATGAAAACAGGGCATCTTCTTGATTTTCTACTTTCTGTCATTGCACCTGCAAGAGTCAAAATAACGTGTTACTGCATCTGGAATGACATTTTCTTTTCCTTTAATATTTTCTATATTAAAGTTATTGTATTTCAATTAATTACTCCACCATACAAGTTCTGCCTGGGTAAACCTTTTTAATTTAATTCTCATAAAAATCTTTATATAAGAACTATTTGTTCTTATAGTAAAAGGTTTTCCCAAGAAAAGCTCGTTAGCCCTAATTCCTTTAAGGACCGCAAGCAATTCTCTTTCGTGGATGGGATAATTATTTTCTTCCTTGTTAAAACATCCTCTCCATTATCTACTAATACTATCATTATGGTTTTTCCTTATCTTTAAGATACATACCCATTATGAGTCTGATGCATTTGTTTCTAAGATAAGCTGATCTTCAATCCCATCTGGATACTCCAATTCTGGGAGATTCTGTGCTTTCTGCTTCAGAATTCTGATTACTTCAGAATCTTTTTATGTCCAATCCCAAGGTACCTTACTGAATACCTTTCTCTGTATTGGAACTAAGATTTTTGCTAAATCTCTGATGTATGCTCTGGCATAACTTAGTATACCGAGAAACACCTGTATTTGCTTACGATCTGTAAGCTCATCGGGGAAAGTTTGTAGCTTTTTTGTAATATGCAGTTGAAGCTTTTCTCTACTTCCTTGGATCTGCAATCCCAATAATTCTATCTTTGGTTGCATCCAAATTATTTTTCTTTCTGAAAGTATCATCCCTTCTTCTCTGAACACTTCAGCAACCTGCTAAAAAAAATTTATATGCTCTTTTGTATTTTTACTAAATATGAGCACATCATCTATATAGACTTCCACAAACTATGGTAATCTACTGAATGTCTTATCCATTCTTCTATGGAATATTCTTGGTTCATTCTTGAGTCCAAATGGCATAACTAGCCATTCAAACAAGCCAACTGGCGTTGTAAATGCTGTCAATGGTATAACCTCTTCTTTGATCTTTATCTGCCAATATCCTCACTTGAGATCAAACTTAGAATATATAATTGGTATTTAATTCCTAATCCTACTTCTCAAAGCTTCTTGGTTAGGAAGATTATAGCCATCATCCTTTGTAAAAAAATTGAGATCACGATAATCTATAACCATTCTGGCCTTACCACACTGTTTTTCTGCATGATTCATTACCATGAATGTCACACTCCTATGAGGACTTTCGTTGTGCCTGATTAATCCAAGATTGATTAATTCTGAAATTTTTTCTCAAATTACTTAACCATCTCATATGGATAGGAAATTCCCTTACTTCTGATCACTATACTAGGATCTTTAAGGGTGATTGTGGCCTATGGAATTGCCTTCTGCCATAGTTTCAGAGGATTTTCTGACCAATTTTCTGATAAGTATTCTTTTATCTTAGCCAATGCATCTTCTTCATTAATCCTTAGAACTTTTAATCTAACTATTTCTTTCCACTACTCAATCGTTTTGTGGTATTCTCTATCTTCATCTCGATAGACTTCCACTTTAACAGTAGATACATTCTTATCTGGAACCTTCTAGTTTTTCCAGACACAGTTGGAATCAAATAGTTTTCAAGGATAATTCCTTCTGAAAATATTATTATAGGTTGATATCTTCTAAGGAATCTATTTCAAATCAAGAAGTCATCTGGAAATTGTGGAATAAAACAAAGCATCTGCTTTATAAATATCCTACCATTGAGTTCAATCTGAACATACTTAGATACTTCTTGAATCAGAATTGTTGCATTATTACCAACTGTAACTTGCAACTCTGAAGATTCCCAGGTTACTCCTGAAAATCGAATTCTTGTACAAGAGAATGTACATCCTGTATCAACTAGGGAAATACATGGAGTTTCATTAATATTTAATTTTACTAATGTATCCCACTCCTCTATCTTTGCACTGAATAATGAAGATCTCATATATCCTACATGAGTTTATTCATCCTCATAAATAGGTAGTCAAACAGTCCTTTGTCCAACTATTCTTCTGGAAATTTATGTTCTAGGTGCTTCTACTGAAGTTCCTTCATCCTTTCGAGTTGAGATCCTTGGATCTTCCAAGTGGTTCTCCAGTATTTCTGATTTGAAGTCTTCTATCTTAAAATTCGATCTGCCTGATCTTGATCCTTCTGATTTAAGATCATCTTCATCTTCTCTGACCTCAGAGATAACAAGTTTATTTCCAACTTGACTAATAACATCTGGAATAAATAGCTTCTACCTTCTTTCTTCCTCTGGATTTGGTGAAACCCATTCTCTAAGTCAAGTTAGCCTCTTGGGGTTTATCACTTGTGGTGTCATTGCTCTAATTGATGTTCCTTCATCCTGAAAAATATGTGTAAATCTTTCCACACCCTTCCTTATAGCTGGTCTTACAGTATTATAGAACTTCACATATAGGCGAGTAATTACTCTTACACATCTTCTGTCGGGTGGACATCCCAATGTCTTCTGCCAGTTCCTCGTGTTGATCTTTACTTCTAGAGTTTTACTAATACTTATGTCTATAAGAATAACATGCAATTCCGGTATTACCTTTACCCATGTTGATCCTACATGCGGATTTGCTCGTGCTCCTCCTAATAGTGTATTGGAGAAATTGGCTAAACTGTCATCCACAACTGCAATTAGGACTGGAAGATCTTGTAATTTTCTGACAAGAGGATCTACTCCTATCTGAATTATTCCAAAATTCACATACTTAGATTTTTTTTGGATTGCCTTGTTAACCCTTTATGGTTTTAAAAAAAGGCATTGAAAATAATCCTCTATCTGTTTTATAGACTTCAGCTGTCTCTTCATCTTCAAAGATCTTGGTCATTTCTTGATATGGTACCCAAGACTTCTGGTATACCTCAGACCAATCAACTCTGGGCATCTTCCATTCTTGACAATATCTTCCTTCTGAAGGGATTTCAGTTTCTGAAGAATGAACCAGATCTCCTTCTATCTCCTCTAGTTTTACTAGTTATGGAGAGTCTTCAGATACACTAGCCCCTATTCGAATCATGGATATTCGAAGATGGATCAAAATAGGGTTACTTCCTTTGTCCTCTGAGGAAGAATATTCCTCCTATGAGTACTTTGAATATAAAGAATATAAACTTTCATCATCTGAGTCTATATCTTCTCCTTAGATAAGCTCAAACAATATCTCTGATGAATGTGCCATCATTATTGTTTTGAGACTACCCCTTCTTTTATCTGCATCTGGGAAACTGTCAGTTATGTGACCCTTCTTGTCATAGAACCAACAACAATCACAACTGGATAGAGATTTTCCTTTAGGGAATCTAGGATACTTCCCATATTTGGCCTTAAATTTTTCTCTCATATCCTTATGAATTCTATTTGGTCTAAGAAATCGTTTATATTTTCCTGGCTTTCTGCCTGAAAATCTACTTGATGATTTTCTTTTTCCAAATCGTTTCTAGACCTTATTGAATGATTTCTTTCGTTCACATTGGCCATCCTGGTACTGTATTTTGAATGTTCTTTGATGGGTTCTTTCAAGCTCATGCATGTTTGGACCACACCCATATCTTCCTACAACACCCTCTACTTTAGGGCAACAAGAAGAACTCATGTATGGCATATTTATTACATCCTGTAAGACATGCCTTTGCATACAATAGAGTATTATCACCTGCCTTATTGTTTCTACTCAAACTCCTAGAGTGTCTTGCAGATCTTCAATCTGAGAAAGACGAGTCTTCAACGTTGTTGAACAATTTCAGGCCAACTTCCTAGAAGCTTTTGGATAAAGACATCTAGAGCATATGCTTGATCTCCTGGTCCAAGAAGATAATACCAATGCTGGAACTCACAAAGATATTCTTCAAAGCAACATATGTCACAAATTTGGATTTTGGTTAAATTTGTTCTAGCTTTTTCTACCAATTCTCCATCCCGATCTACCAGTCCTGCAAACTCCTGTTTATGAAAATCAGTTACTACTGGTATAACTTTAATTGGGAATGTAACATATTCCTGGATAGTTGTTCTCACTTCTGAGTGTCTCAGCAGCATATCCCAAAATTTCCCTACATTACCTATCA
Organism: Viscum album; assembly: GCA_963277665.1. Classification (NCBI taxonomy): domain Eukaryota; kingdom Viridiplantae; phylum Streptophyta; class Magnoliopsida; order Santalales; family Viscaceae; genus Viscum; species Viscum album. The sequence goes on along the minus strand of OY728146.1, from coordinate 1,976,267,267 downwards.
AGGTAGCTCCTGTGAAATTAAGTGCACTATCTATGGTCCACGACTGTAAACAAACTGATAGCATATAATATCTAAGGTCTAGAGCCCATTCATATATGGAAACTCCCAGATCCTTTTCACAATCTTGCTTTAGGATTGTCCCATGTTGAGGAACACCTTCTGGATGTGTTTTCTTTGGCCTATAATCTTCCTAAATATAGCTGGGATATGAGGGATTGGCTTCCCTATTGATCTTCTGAAACAAATCCTTGAATGGTCCTTTCTGTCGTTCCCAAGGAATTTGTTTTTGAGAGATCGCTTGCCATAATGGCATAGCTTCCCAAGGTTTTACACCAAGTCTTTCTATGGGAGATAACTTATTCTCTTTTTTCCCTCTTTTCTTCAAGTTTGTCTTGTAGGTATTCAACTCTCTTGATATTTTCATTTAGGATTTTGGAGACACGTTCTATATCCCCAAGTTCCCATTTCTCCCGAGTAATAATATCATGGATCTATTTCTAGTATTCCTGGATACTTTGAGGAATACTCAAAACGTCTTTCTGATATTCTTGAGCTTCTCCTGCTAAAGGCCATGCATAATCTTCTACAGTATATCGTCCTGATAAACTTTCTCTTTCAGTATCTCTGTGTGGATTTGTATCAGAGATAGTGGCATCGGGCTGATTGGAAGCTTCTCCTGAAGCATTCCCTTCAAGCCTCTGCCAAATATCTCGGATATTTGGTCCGACACCAGATCTTCTTCTGGCCATATTTTACTGTTCAAATCAAAATAATTCTCCTTCTTGATCTCCTAGTGTTCTTTCTAGGTTTTGGACTAACCACTTGGATTGTCGAAGCTGAGATTCTGTATGCCTGATTTCTGCCTTTAATTCCTCAAGTTTATCACGAGTTGTCTGGGCTTTCTTCCCTAACTCGATTACTTCACGTTCGTTCATAAAAGAGAATCTGGATTCTAGAATTTGACGATACTTTTTAAGCCAAATATGGTTGGCCTTGTTCTCGTAATATCTTACTCTTCCTTTTGTTTTTCCTCGTAATAAAGACCTTTAATCATGGGATACATAAATTCCTTACTGGAAAATCCGTGGAAGCAGTGCTCTGGCTCCTTTGTTCTCCCCCCCTCTCACGCTCTGATACCACTAGTGGGTGAAGTCTCCGATGAGGTCTCCAACGAGATCCTGACTTTGGAATCCAGAAAGGCTGCAAAAATCACAAACAGCATCAAAACATTATCCACAAAAAGGATAAGGGGACTACCTATCGACGACTTCATAGGATCGTTTTGGGAATCGCTTCGTACAAAGAACACAAAGGTTTAGATAGAAGGTAGAGAGAGAGTTTATGAAATCGTTCTGATTTCAATTCAAAATCACCTCTCTGAAAAATGGGTCGGAGGTCCCTTATATAGGCCTTTGGGATCAGCTTGCCCGAGAAGTTGACTCGATACAAGACACACAAAAGCAAAAGAAAAAAGAAAAAGCAAAAGGTGAGCCGCACTACTGCAAGAATTGCACCACACACTTCATAATAAATACAAACTACATAAATGACATGTCCGATTTGATCTTCTTGTCCATGCCGGATATGACACGTGTCTGAATCAGCGTCTAGAATCCTTCCAATTCATATAGAGCATTAATCATTTCTCCAACTGAGACTTCCTTCTCTGACTCCTTCATTTTTATCAATTCTTTGATGGCGCGTTGGATTTGATCTCGGACAATAAAGATATCTTATTTATGTCCCTTCCACGTCTTGAGCTCTTCAAGAATCATGTCTCCCTCCACCACAAAGTCTGACAGATGTGTCATCACTACATGATGCATGTCTCTAGAGTTGATAGAGACTAACACATTGTCTCCTGCAAAAAATATACAATCTTTTCTTGTTGATTTTCATTCAATCAGATAAATTCTCTACACGATTTGGATTCATTCGTAATGACTTTTTTTCAAATTGAACTATAGCCAATCTTCATCGATAAACTGCGAGTCTTTGAATGCTTTCTGGATAGGTCCTTTAGTCCAGTGCCCTGGGTAAAAATTCCATAACATAACCACTCTGTCTGTTAATCTGATAGGTTCAATATGTAAAACCCACCATAACAAACTCAGATATGCATTGTTCAGAACTGTTCTCACCATCATGGGTACCCAATTAAATGTGGAATTTATTTTCTTAAATCCCAAGAATTGTACTGCTCCCATGCTGAAAGATTTCTGGCATTAAATGAACTCTTCTAGTTCCAATTTTGTATCTGGTATATGGAGTTTTGGAATCCCTGTTCCTGGCATTCTCCAAAACCTCTTTAAAACTAGATATTCTTCCATGCTTGTTTCCTTAATTCTTCTAACTTTGTCAAGGAGACCTGAAACTTATACCTTCAGCCTGATCTCTTCAGGGATGATCATACTGATCATATCTCGATCAATCTTTTTATAATCCTCCATAAGATCTTTAGATTCTTCAAGCATGTCCAAAACATGGTTCAGAACTCTTTTGAATATTCGATCATCTTTACTTTTCTGGATCAGATTATAAACGGTTGTGGACTTATTTCTTGAAATATTTGGAATCCTTTGCAAATATTTCCATATTTCCTATGCTAGATTGGGCTCTTAATCTAGCTCATCATCCAGACTTTATTGATCTTGTTCTTCCTGAATATTCTGTCATTGAGGTTCTTTTGTGAGACCTTTGGTTCTTTTCAATTTCTTCATCTACATGATCAGTCCAAATCTTAATAGTTTTCTCTCTTCCTTTAGAGCTTCCATTCGTCTCAACCTTATGGTTCTTCCGAGCCTTTATGTTTCTCGGATTATCTGCACATTAAGTGTTTTAATGGCCTTTCTGACCACATACAAAGCATTCAATATGACTTTTATCCTTAGACTTGCTGTCTAGAGGTCTTTTTGAATCATTTCCTGGTTTTTCAGCCTTTCTAGCTGAGGAACCTGTGCTTTCTGATCTTTAAACCTTACTAGATGAAGATCCTCTCTTCTGAAGGTTGTTCTCTACTAGAATCCCCTTTCTTTGTTCAAGTCGATCAACTCTTTCATTCATTGCTCTGATAATCGGGCATTCTGTCACATAATGATTATCTATGCAAACAGGGCATCTTCTTGATTTGCTAATTTCTGTCATTGCACCTGCAAGAGTCAAAATAGTGTGGTAGTGCATCTGGAATGACATTATATTTTCCTTTAATATTTTCTATATTAAAGTTATAGTATTGCAATTCATTCCTCCACCGTACAAGTCGTGCCTGGGTAAACATTTTTAATTTAATTCTCATAAAATTCTTTATATAAGAACTATTTGTTCTTATAGTAAAAGGTTTTCCCAAGAAAAGCTCGTTACACTACTAGATTTCAAGGTATTTGTGACAGGTTATTTGTGACGGGATCTCGTTGCAAATAAGCTTTAGCGACGGGGCCCCGTCGCAAATAGTCCATTGCAGAAAACGTCATCACAAAAAATATTATTTGCGATGGGCCCATTACAAATATTTTTTTTGCGACGGGAAACTGCACCGTCACAAATAAGTCTCTGATTATATACTTTATATATATATATAAGCTCTTTTGCGACGGGCCCGTCGCAAATAATTTTTTGCGACGGGCCCGTAATCCCGTCGCAAATGCTTTTTGAAATACTATTTGCAACGGGCCCGACGCAAATAGTATTTGCGACGAGCCCGTAATCCCGTCACAAATACCCTTTTTAAGAAAAAATTATTTAGACTATTTGCGACGGGATCCAATCGCAACAGATCTCGTCGCAAATAATAAATAAATTTAAAAAAATAAATTTAATAAAATTATGATTATTGAAAAATTAATTTTAATATTATTAAAATAATAAAAAAAATATTAAAATATTAAAATTCTTAATATTCACAAAAAAATATAAAAAAATCATAAAATATTATTATGATTATTGAAAAATTAATTTTAATATTATTAAAATAAAAATATATATATATATATTAAAATTCTCAATATTCACAAAAAAATATAAAAAAAATCATAAAATATTATTATTATTATTATTATTATTATTATTATTAGTAAAATAAACAAATATTAAAAAATATAATACTGAAAAAATATATTTAATAAAATTATGATTAATGAAACAATAATATTAATATTATTAAAATAAAAAAAATAAAAATATATTAAAATTCTCAATATTCACAAAAACAAATCATAAAATATTAAAAATTAAATTATGTAATAATCGCACCGATATGAAAGATAGAAACTGTAAATAGTTCATATTACAACAAATTTAAATTCAAATGTTTTTGACATAAAAAAATCACTGGGGGATCGTCTTCTGGAGGAGGTGGAGGAGCTGAAGGAGCTGGTGGAGAAAACTTCATCCCTAAACTACGAGTCAAACAGTGCATGTACTCTATCTGCTCGTGATGTTGCTGCTGTCATCGACGCATCTCCTCCTCGTGTAGCTATTGCTACTCCTGTCATTGACGCATCTCCTCCTCGTGTTGTTGTCACCGCCTGAAAATATTATCAAAAATATGATCCTACGAATGCATATTCAATCTCGTGTATACGAGATTGAATATGCCTATGTAGCAGCACATTTTTCATATTGTTTTGAGTCGGTGAGAGTTGAAAGGAGAAAATTCATCGAGCAAAAGGAGTGTCGTCAATCCACTGGAAATTGTGCCAGGTTCTTGGAATTTATTAAAATTTATTAAAATTTCTTTCTAACTGTTCCTAACTAATTATTATTATTTATTAGTAATTATTACTATTTATTTCTATTTATTGCTAATTATTCCTATTTATTACTAATTATTCTTATTTATTACTAATTATTCTTATTTATAACTAATTATTCATATTTTTTACTAACTATTACTATTTATTACTAAATATTACTATTTATTACTAAGTATTACTATTTATTAATATTTATTACTATTTGTTACTATTTGTTACTATTTGTTACTATTTGTTACTATTTAGTACTAATTATTACTAATTATTACAATTTATTACTAATTATTACAATTTATTCCTAATTATTACTAATTATTCTTATTTATAACTAATTATTCATATTTATTACTAACTATTACTATTTATTACTAATTATTACTATTTATTACTAAGTATTACTATTTATTAATATTTATTACTATTTATTACTATTTATTAATATTTATTACTAATTATTACAATTTATTACTAATTATTACTAATTATTACAATTTATTACTAATTATTACAATTTATTCCTATTTATTACTAATTATTCCTAATTATTGCTAATTATTCCTAATTATTGCTAATTATTCCTAATTATTGCTAATTATTCCTAATTATTGCTAATTATTTCTATTTATTTCTAATTGTTGCTAATTAGTTCTAATTATTCTTAATTATTCCTAATTATTGCTAATTATTACAATTTATTCCTATTTATTGCTAATTATTGCTAATTATTGCTAATTATTGCTAATTATTCCTAATTGTTCCTAATTATTAGTATTTATTTGTAATTATTACTAATTATTAGTATTTATTAGTAATTATTTCTAATTATAGGTAATTATTACTAATTATTGTTAATTATTCCTAATTATTGCTAATTATTTTTAATTATTGCTAATTATTACTAATTATTGCTAAATATTACTAATTATTAGTATTTATTCCTAATTATTAGTAAATATTACTAATTATTAGTATTTATTCATAATTATTACTAATTATTCCTAATTATTACTAATTATTCCTAATTAAAACTAATTATTCCTATTTATTAATATTTATTGCGATTTATTACTAATTATTGCTATTTATTACTAATTATTGCTAATTATTCCTAATTATTGCTAATTATTCCTAATTATTGCTAATTATTGCTATTTATTTCTAATTATTGCTAATTATTGCTAATTATTGCTAATTATTGCTAATTATTGCTAATTATTACTATGTATTCCTAATTATTGCTAATTATTTATAATTATTCCTAATTATTGTTATTTATTGCTAATTATTAGTATTTATTGCTAATTATTAGTATTTATTAGTAGCTATTACAAATTATTAGCATTTATTACTAATTATTACAATTTATTACTAATTGTTACAATTTATTACTAATTATTACAATTTATTACTAATTATTATTAATTATTGCTAATTATTGCTAATTATTACTAATTATTGCTAATTATTCCTAATTATTGCTAATTATTCCTAATTATTGCTAATTATTACTAATTATTAGTAAGTATTACTAATTATAAATATTTATTCCTAATTATTCGTAATTATTCTTAATTATTACTAATTATTCCCAATTATTACTAATTATTCTTATTTATTAATATTTATTTCTATTTATTGCTAATTATTGCTATTTATTACTAATTGTTGCAAATTATTGCAAATTATTACTAATTATTCCTAATTATTCCTAATTATTGCTAATTATTGCTATTTATGTCTATTTATTGCAAATTATTACTAATTATTCCTAATTATTCCTAATTATTGCTAATTATTGCTATTTATGTCTATTTATTGCTAATTATTTATAATTATTCCTAATTATTGCTAATTATTGCTAATTATTAGTATTTATTAGTAATTATTAGTATTTATTAGTATTTATTACTAATTATTACAATTTATTACTAATTATTACAATTTATTACTAACTATTGCAATTTATTACTAATTATCATTAATTATTCCTAATTATTATTAATTATTCCTAATTATTACTAATTATTCCTATTTATTACTAATTATTCCTATTTATTGTTGTTTATTGCTGTTTATTGCTAATTATTGCTATTTATTGCTAATTATTCATAATTATTGCTAATTATTGCTAATTATTCTCAATTATTGCTAATTATTGCTAATTATTGCTAATTATTACTAATTATTGCTAATTATTGCTGATTATTATTAATTATTGTTAATTATTAATAATTATTGCTATTTATTTCTAATTATTAGTATTTATTGCTAAATATTGCTAAATATTCCTAATTATTAGTATTTATTGCTAATTATTAGTATTTATTACTAATTATTACGGTTTATTACTAATTATTACAATTTATTACTAATTATTACAATTTATTGCTAATTATTGCTAATTATTGTTATTTATTGTTATTTATTACTAATTATTGCTAATTATTACTAATTATTGCTAATTATTACTAATTATTACTAATTATTCATAATTATTAATATTTATTTCTAATTATTCCTAATTATTACTAATTATTCCTAATTATTAATAAGTATTCATATTTATTACTATTTATTGATATTTATTACCAATTATTATTAATTACTATAAATTAATTATATACATTACTAATTATCGTTAATAATTAATAATTACTACTAATTATTAAAAATTAATACTAAAAATTTCAATTTATTAGTACAAATAAATACTAATGACAAAACAATTTAAATTTAATTTAATTACAACTAATCAACAATAAAAAAAATTAACATAAAAAATGAAATAAATAATAAATTAAAAAAACATAAATACCTTTAAGACTGATTTTTTATTGATGCAGACGGCTTCACAACTTCTTCGTGAACAAAAAAATTAACTTAGAAAAAAACTCTCTAAAATCCGAGTTTAGAGAGAAACAAGATCTAAAATTTGAGGGGAATGAGAGAAAAAACGGATGGGGGTATATATAGGTTAGATTTTTTGCAACGGGATTATTTGTGACGGGTGTACCGTCGCAAATACCTACGCCCGCATTAATTACTGTTGGCGGTTAAAAAGTTATTTGCGACGGGACCCGTCGCAAATAGTCCCTGCTGACACACCTTTTGTGACGGGACGACATCCCGTCGCAAAAAGCTATAAACCGCTGCCAGTTATTTGCGACGGTGGGATCCCACCGTCACAAATAACCTTCGCGCGGTTTGGCGCGCTATCCGCGTCAAATTATTTGCGACGGGAGACGAAATCCCGTCGCAAAAGGCCCGTCGCAAAAAGGCCTTTTTCCCGTAGTGTTAGCCCAAATTCCTTTAAGGACCGCAAGCAATTCTCTTTCGTGGATGAGATAATTCTTTTATACCTTGTTAAAACATCCACTCTAGTATCTACTGATACTATCATTATGGTTTTTCCTTATCTTTAAGATACATCCTCATGTTGATTCTGATGGATCTGTTTCTAAGATAAGTTGATCTTCACTCCTGTCTGAATACTCCAATTATGGGAGATTCTACGCTTTCTGCTTTAGAATTCTGATTACTTCGGAATCTTTTTTTGTCCAATCCCAAGGTACCTTACTGGATACCTATCTCTGTATTGAAGCTAAGATTTTTGCTAAATCTCTGATGTATGCTCTGACATAACTTAGTATACCGAGAAACACATGTATTTGCTTACGATCTGTAAGCTCATCGAGGAAAGTTTGTAGCTTTTCTGCAATATGCGGTTGAAGATTTTCTCTACTTCCTTGGATTTGCAATCCCAAGAATTTTATCTTTGGTTGCATCCAAAAGATCTTTCTTTCTGAAAGTATCATCCCTTCTTCTCTGAACACTTCAGCAACCTGCTGCAAATGTTTTATATGTTCTTCTGTATTTTTACTAAATACGAGCACATCATATATATAGATTGCCACGAATTGTGCTAATCTACTGAATTCCTTATCCATTCTTCTCTGGAATATTCATGGTGCATTCTTGAGTCCAAATGGCATAACTAGCCATTCAAACAAGCCAATTGGCTTTGTAAATGCTGTCAATCGTATAGCCTCTTCTTTGATCTTTATCTGCCAATATCCTGACTTGATATCAAACTTAGAATATACCATTGGTCTTTCATTCCTAATCCTGCTTCTCAAAGATTCTTGGTTAGGAAGATTATAGCCATCATCCTTTGTAGGACAATTGAGATCACAATAATCTATAACCATTCTGGACTTACCACACTGTTTTTCTGCATGATTCATTACCATGAATGTCGCACTCTTGTGAGGACTTTCGTTGTGCCTGATTAATCCAAGATTGATTAATTTTGGAATTTTTTTCTCAAATTCCTTAACCATCTCATCTGGATAGGCAATTCCCTTACTTCTGATCACTGTACTAGGATCTTTAAGGGTGATTGTCGCCTCTCGCATTGCCTTCTGCCATAGTTTCAGAGGGTTTTCTGACCAATTTTCAGATAAGTATTCTTTTATCTTAGCCAATGCCTCTTCTTCATTAATCCTTATAACTTTTAATACAACTAGTTCTTTCCACTACTCAATCTTTTTGTGGTATTCTCTATCTTCATCGGGATAGACTTTCACTTTAACAGTAGATACTTTCTTGTCTAGAACCACTCTGGTTTTTCCAGATGCGGTTGGAATCAAATAGTTGCAAGGATAATTCCTTCTGAAAATATCGTTATAGGTTGATATCTTCTAAGGAACCTATTTTCAATCAAGAAGTCATCTGAAAATTGCGGAATAAAACAAAGCATCTGCTCTATAAATATCCTACCATTGAGTTCAATCTGAACATCCTTGGCTACTTCTTGAATCATAATTGTTGCATTATTACCAACTGTAACTTGCAACTCTGATGATTCCCAGGTTACTCCTAAAAATCGAATTTTTGTACAAGAGAATGTACATCATGTATCAACTAGGGTAATACATGCGGTTTCATTAATACTTACTTTTACTAATGTATCCCACTCCTCTATCTTTGCACTGAGTAATGAATATCCCAAATATCCTACATGAGTTTCTTCATCCTCATAGATAGGTAGTCGAACAGTCCTTTGTCCAACTATCCTTTTGGAAATTGATGTTCTAGGTGCTTCTACTGAAGTTCTTTCATCCTTTCCAATTGAGATCCTTGGATCTTCCAAGTGGTTCTCCGGTATTTTTTATTTGAATTCTTCTATCTTCAAATTCGATCTACCTGATGTTGATCCTTCTAATCTAAGCTCATCTTCATCTTCTCTGACCTCAGAGATAACAAGTCTATTTCCAACTTGTCTAATAACATCTGGAATAAGTATCTTATGCCTTATTTCTTCCTCTGGATTTGGTGAAACCCATTCTCTAGGCCAAGTTAGCCTCTTGGGGTTTATCACCTATGGTGTCATTGCTCTAATTGATGTTCCTTCATCCTGAAAAGGATGTGTAAATCTTTTCACACCCTTCCTTAGAGCTGGTCTTCCAGTATTATAGAACTTCACATAAAGTCGAGTAATTACTCTGACACATCTTCTGTCGGGTGGACATCCCAATGTCTTCTGCCAGTTCCTCGTGTTGATATTTACTTCTAGAGTTCTACTAATAATTATGTCCATAAGAACAACATGAAAGTCTGGTATTACCTTTACCCATGCTACTCCTGTATGCAGATTTGCTCGTGCTCCTCCTAACAGTGCATTGGATAAATTGGATAAACTGACATCCACAACTGCAATTAGGACTGGTAGATCTTGTCCTTTTCTGACAAGAGGATCTACTCCTATATGAATTATTCCAAAATGCACATACTTATCATTTTTCTGGATTGCCTCATTAAACCTTTCTGGTTTTAACAAAGGCATTGAAAATAATCCTCTATCTGTTTTATAGACTTCAGTTGTCTCTTCATCTTTAAGGATCTTGGTCATTTCTCGATATGGTACCCAAGACTTCTGGTATACCTCAGACCAATCAACTCTGGGCATCTTCCATTCTTGACAATCTCTTCCTTCTGAAGGGATTTCAGTTTCTGAAGAATGAACCAGATCTCCTTCCATCTCATCTAGTTTTACTAGTTCTGGAGAGTCTTCAGATACACTAGCCCCTGTTCGAATCATGGCTATTCGAAGCTGGATTAAAATAGGGTTACTTCCTTCTTCCTCTGAGGCAGAATCTTCCTCCTCTGAGTAATCTGAATATAAAGAATATAAACTTTCATCATCTAAGTCTATATCTTCTCCCCAGATAGGCTCAAATGAATATCTCTGATGAATCTTCCATCATTATTGTTTTGAGACTACCCCTTCTTTTATCAGCATCTGGGAAACTGTCAGCTCTGTGACCCTTCTTACCGCAGAACCAACAATAATCACAACTGGATAGAGATTTTCTTTTAGGGCATCTGGGATACTTCCCATATTTGGCCTTAAAGTTTTCTCTCATATCCTTCTGAATTCTATTTGGTCTAAGAAATCGCTTAGATTTTTCTGGATTTCTGCCTGAAAATCTACTTGATGGTTTTCTTTTTCCAAATTGTTTCCAGACCTTTTTGAATGATTTCTTTCATTCACACTGGCCATCCTAGCACTGTGTTTTTAATGTTCTTTGATGGGTTCTTCTAAGCTCCTTCCTGGTTGGACCACACCCATATATTTCTACAACACCCTCTACTTTAGGGCAACAAGAAGAACTCATGTATGTCATATTTATTACATCTTGTAAGGCACGCCTCTCCATAAAATAGACTCTTATCACCTGCCTTATTGTTTATACTCAAACTCCTAGAGTGTCTTGCAAATCTTAACTCTGAGAAAGATGAGTCTTCAACGCTTGTTGAACAATTTCAGGACAACTGCCTGGAAGCTTTTGGATAAAGACATCTAGAGCATATGTTTGATCTCCTGGTCCAAGAAGATAATACCAATGCTGAAACTCACAAAGATATTCTTCAAAGTAACACATGTCACAAATTTGGATTTTGGTTAAAGCTGTTCTAGCTTTTTCTACCAATTCTCCATCCCGATCTACCAGTGAATTTCCTGCAAACTACTGTTTAAGAAAATCAGCTAATACTGGTATAACTTCAATTGGGAATGTAACATATTTCTGGATAGCTGTTCTCACTTCTGAGTGTCTCTGCAATATATCACAAAATTTCCCTGCATTACCTCTCAAGGTATCTCCTGCGAAATTAAGTGCACTATCTATGGTCCACGACTATAAACCAACTGATAACATATAATATCTAAGGTCTAGAGCTCATTCATCTATGGAAGCTCCTAGACCCTTTTCACAATCTAGCTTTAGGATCGTCCCATGTTGAGGAACACCTTCTCGATGTATTTTATTTGGCCTATATTCTTCATGAATATAGTTGGGATATGAGGGATTGACTTCCCTATTGATCTTCTGAAACAAATCCTTGAACGATCCTTTCTGTCGTTCCCAAGGAATTGGTTTTTGGGAGATCACCTGCCATACTGGCTTGGCTTCCCAAAGTTTTACACCGAGTCTTTCGGTGGGAGATGACTTATTCTCTTTCTTTTCATCTTTTCTTCAAGTTTGGCTTGTAGATCTTAAACTCTCTTGAGCTTTTCATTTAGGTTTTTGGAGACACGTTCTATATTCCCAAGTTCTCATTTCTCTCGAGTAATAATATCATGGATCTGTTTCTGGTATTCCTGGATACTTTGAGGAATACTCGAAACTTCTTCCTGATATTCTTGAGCTTCTCCTACTAAAGGTCATGCGTAGTCTTCTGCAGTATATCGTCATGATAAACTTATTCTTTCAGTATCTCTGTGTAGATTTGTATCAGAGACAGTGGCATCGGGATGATTGGAAGCTTCTCCTGAAGCTTTCCCTTCAAGCCTCTGCCAAATATCTTAGATATTTGTCCAACACCAGATCCTCTTCCGACCATATTTTACTATTCAAAGCAAAATACTTCTCCTTCTGGATCTCCTAGTGTTCTTTCTAGGTTTTGGACTAACCACTTGGATTGTCAAAGCTGAGATTTTGTAGGCCTGATTTCTGCCTTTAATTCCTCAAGCTTATCATGAGTTGCCTGGGATTTCTGCCCTAACACGATTACTTCGGGTTTGTTCACAAAAGCGAATATGGATTCTAGAATTTGACGATACTTTTTAAGACAAATATGGTTGGACTTGTTCTCGTAATATCGTACCCTTCCTTCTAGCCATTTTTCCTCATAATAAAGAGCTTTAATCATGGGATACAGGAATTACTTACTGGAAAATCCGTGGAAGCAGCGCTCTGGTTCCTTCATTCTCCCCCCCCCCCCCCCCCGCGCTCTCATACCACTAGTGGGTGAAGTCTCCTATGAGGTCTCCAATGAGATCCCAACTTGGGAATCCAGAAAGGCTGCAAAAATCACAAACAGCAGCAAAACATTATTCACGAAAAGGATAAGGGGACTACCTGTCGACGACTTCGCAGGATCGTTTTGGGAATCACTTCTCACAAAGAACACAAAGGTGTAGAGAGAAGGTAGACATAGAGTTTCTGAAATCGTTCTGATTTCTATTCAAAATCACATCTACGAACAAATGGGTCGGAGGTCCCTTATATAGGCCTCTGGGCTCAGCTTCCCCGAGAAGCTGACTCGATACAAGACACATAAAAGCAAAAGAAAAAAAGAAAAAGCAAAAGGTGGGTCGCACTACTACGAGACATCTACCACACACTTCACAATAAATACAAACTACATAAATGACATGTCCGATTTGATCTTCTCATCCATGCCAGATATGACGCGTGTCTGGATCAGTGTCTAGAATCCTTCCAAGTCGTATAGAGCATCAATCATTTCTCCAACTGAGACTTCCTTCTCTGACTCCTTCATTTTTATCAATTCTTTGATGGTGCGTTGGATTTGATCTCAGACAATAAAGATATCTTCTTTATGTCCCTTCCACGTCTTGAGCTCTTCGAGAATCATGTCTACCTTCACCGCAAAGTCTGTCAGATGTGCCATCTCTGCATAATGCATGTCTCTATAATTGATAGAGACTAACACATCATCTCCTGCAAAAAATATACAGTCTTTGCTTGTTGATTTTCATTCAATCAAATAAATGCTCCACGCGATTTGGATTCGTTCGTAATGACTTTTGTTCAAACTGAACTATAGTCAATCTTCATCGCCAAACTGCGAGTCTTCAAACACTTTTTGGACAGGTCCTTTAGTCCAGTGCCCTGGGTACAAATTTCAAAACATAACCACTTTGTCTACTAATATGATAGGTTCAATATGTGCAACCCACCATAACAAACTCAGATATGCATTGTTCAGAACTGTTCTCACCATCCTGGGTACCCAATTAAATGTGGAATTTATTTTCTTAAATCCCAAGAATTGTATTGTTCCCATGCTGAAAGCTTTCTGGAATTCAATGAACTCTTCTGGTTCCAATGCCTTATTTGGTATATAGAGTTTTGGAATCCCTATTCCTGACATTCTCAAAAACCTCTTTAAAACTGGATATTCTTCCATGCATGTTTCCTTGATTCTTCTAACTTTGTCAAGGAGACCTGAAACTTGGACCTTCAGCCTGATCTCTTTAGTAATGATCATACTGATCATATCTCGATCAATCTTTTTTATAATCCTCCATAAGATCTTCATATTCTTCAAGCATGTCCAAAACATGGTTCAGACCTCTTTTGAATATTTGATCATCTTTACTTTTCTGGATCAGATTATAAATGGTTGTGGACTTATTTCTTGAAATACTTGGAATCCTTTACAAATATTTCTATATTTATTTTGTTGGATTGGTCTCTTCATCTAGCTCATCATCCAAACTTTCTTGATCTTGTTCTTCCTGAACATTCTGTCGTTGAGGTTCTTTGTGAGACCTTTGATGGTTTTCAAGTTCTTCATCTACATTATAAACTCAACTCTTAATGGTTTTCTCTCTTTCTTTAGAGCTTCCATTCTTCTCAACCTTCTGGTTCTTCCGAGCCTTTCTGTTTCTCGTATTATCTGCACATTGAGTGTTGTAATGGCCTTTCTGATCACATACAAAGCATTCAATATGACTTTTATCCTTAGACTTGCCGTCTAGAGGTCTTTTTGAAGCATTTCCTAGTTTTTCAGCCTTTCTAGCTGAGAAACCTCTACTTTCTGATCTTTCAACCTTACTGGATAAAGATCCCCTCTTCTGAAGGTTATTCTTTGCTAGAATCCTCTTTCTTTGTTCAAGTCGATCAACCCTTTCATTCATTTCTCTGATAATTGGGCATTCTGCCATAAAATGATTATCTATGAAAACAGGGCATCTTCTTGATTTGCTACTTTCTTCCATTGCACCTGCAAGAGTCAAAATATCATGTTAGTGCATCTGGAATGACATTATATTTTCCTTTAATATTTTCTATATTAAAGTTATAGTATTGCAATTCATTCCTCCACCGTACAAGTCGTGCCTGGGTAAACCTTTTTAATTTAATTCTCATAAAAATATTTATATAAGAACTATATGTTCTTATAGTAAAAGGTTTTCCCAAGAAAAGCTCGTTAACCCTAATTCCTTTAAGGACCGCAAGCAATTCTCTTTCGTGGATGGGATAATTCTTTTATACCTTGTTAAAACATCCACTCTAGTATCTACTGATACTATCATTATGGTTTTTCCTTATCTTTAAGATACATCCCCATGTTGATTCTGATGGATCTGTTTCTAAGATAAGCTGATCTTCACTCCTATCTGAATACTCCAATTCTGGGAGATTCTACGCTTTCTGCTTTAGAATTCTGATTACTTCGGAATCTTTTTTTGTTCAATCCCAAGGTACCTTACTGGATACCTATCTCTGTATTGAAGCTAAGATTTTTGCTAAATCTCAGATGTATGCTCTGGCATAACTTAGTATACCGAGAAACACCTGTATTTTCTTACGATCTATAAGCTCATCGGGGAAAGTTTGTAGCTTTTCTGCAATATGCGATTGAAGTTTTTCTCTACTTCCTTGGATCTACAATCCCAAGAATTCTATCTTTGGTTGCATCCAAATGATATTTCTTTCTAAAAATACCATCCCTTCTTCTCTGAACACTTCAGCAACCTACTGCAAATGTTTTATATGCTCTTATGTATTTTTACTAAATACGAGCACATCATCTATATAGATTGCCACGAACTGTGCTAATCTACTGAATGCCTTATCCATTCTTCTCTGGAATATTCTTGGTGCATTCTTGAGTCCAAATGGCATAACTAGCCATTCAAACAAGCCAACTGGCTTTGTAAATGCTGTTAATGGTATAGCCTCTTCTTTGATCTTTATCTGCCAATATCCTGACTTGAGATCAAAATTAGAATATATCATTGGTCTTTCATTCTTAATCCTGTTTCTCAAAGCTTCTTGGTTAGGAAGATTATAGCCATCATCCTTTATAGCACAATTGAGATCACGATAATCTGTAACCATTCTGGCCTTACCACGCTATTTTTCTGCATGATTCATTACCATGAATGTCGCACTCCTGTGAGAACTTTCGTTGCTCCTGATTAATCCAAGATTGATTAATTCTGGAATTTTTTTCTCAAATTCCTTAACCATCTCATCTGGATAGGCAATTCCCTTACTTCTGATCACTGTACTAGGATCTTTAAGGGTGATTATCACCTTTGTCATTGCCTTCTGCCATAGTTTCAGAGGGTTTTCTAACCAATTTTCTGATAATTATTCTTTTATCTTAGTCAATACATCTTCTTCATTAATCCTTAGAACTTTTAATCCAACTAGTTCTTTCCACTGCTCAATCTTTTTGTGGTATTCTCTATCTTCATCTGGATAGAATTCCACTTTAACAGTAGATACTTTCTTATCTGGAACCATTCTGGTTTTTCCAGACGCGGTTGGAATCAAATAGTTGTCAAGGATAATTCCTTCTGAAAGTATCGTTACACGTTGATATCTTCCAAGGAACCTATTTCCAATCAAGAAGTCATCTGGAAATTGCGGAATAAAACAAAACGTCTGCTCTTTAAATATCCTACCATTGAGTTCAATCTGAACATCATTGGCTACTTCTTGAATCAGAACTGTTGCATTATTACCAACTGTAACTTGCAACTCTGAAGATTCTCAGGTTACTCCTGAAAATCGAATTCTTGTACAGGAGAATGTACATCCTGTATCAACTAGGGAAATACATGCAGTTTCATTAATACTTTATTTTACTATTGTAGTTCACTCCTCTATCTTTGCACTGAGTAATGAAGATCCCATGAATCCTACATGAGTTTCTTCATTCTCATAGATAGGTAGTCAAACAGTCCTTTGTCCAACTATCCTTCTAGAAATTGATGTTCTAGGTGCTTCTACTGAAGTTCCTTCATCCTTTCCAATTGAGATAATTGGATCTTCAAAGTGGTTCTCCAGTATTTCTGATTTGAAGTCTTCTATCTTCAAATATGATTTGCCTGACCTGGATCCTTCTGATCTAAGCTCATCTTCATCTTCTCTGGCCGTAGAGATAACAGGTCTATTTCCAACTTGTTTAATAACATCTGAAATAAGTAGCTTCTGTCTTCTTTCTTCCTCTGGATTTGGTGAAACGCATTCTCTAGGCCAAGTTAGCCTCTTGGGGTTTATCACCTGTGGTGTCATTGCTCTAATTGATGTTTCTTCATCCTGAAAAAGATGTGTAAATCTTTCCACACCCTTATTTAGAGCTGGTCTTCCAGTATTATAAAACTTCACATAGAGGCGAGTAATTACTCTGACACATCTTCTGTCGGGTGGACATCCCAATGTCTTTTGTCAGTTCCTCGTGTTGATCTTTACTTCTAGAGTTCTACTAATACTTCTATCCATAAGAACAACATGCAAGTCTGGTATTACCTTTACCCATGCTGCTCCTGCATGCAGATTTGCTCGTGCTCCTCCTAACAGTGCATTGGAGAAATTGGCTAAACTGTCATCCACAACTGCAGTTAGGACTGGTAGATCTTGTCCTTTTCTGACAAGAGGATCTGTAACGACCCAAAATTTCATTAATGGAAAATCCCTCTTGATCCAGTTAAATGTTTCTTTATGTTTTTATATGATGTCAACTTCTTTAGTTTAACATTAAGATTTGTGACCGTTACTTTTATAGCCGTTGAACAGTGATCATCTGGGTAGTTTAAATATAAGGCTTTAACGAACCAATTTTCTACTCAGACAAAGGAAGCGATGGCCTCATCCAGTAGAATTGCCCCTTATGAAGCCCATTTGTCGGAGCTCGGAAAGGAGGTGGCGTCTTTGGGCTTTGCCCTTGACCAAGCCCAAGCTGAGCTTCATCAAGTCAAGCTCGAACGTGATCGTCTACGGGAAAAATGGAAGTTGATAGAGATTACCACTCGAGCGATGTTATCCGAGCAACCCCAAGAGTCTGTCATCATCGCACACCTTACCCTTAGGTCTTATGCGGCTATTTTAAGGGGTTATGTAACAAATAAGTAGCACCATGTTCATGTACATTATTTTTGTATATAATAATGAATATAATTTCTAGTCATTTTTGATGCATTGTAATTAGTTTTTAAAGTACAAATGATGTTTTTAGTTATTATTTAATTAAGAATTATATTTTATTAAATTAAAGGATTTTTGAATTAAATAATATTTTAATAAAATATTATTATTAATATTAAATTAATTTTTATTAAATATAAATGATCTTATAATTTTATGAATGCAATTAAAATTTTTATTAAGGTTTGAAAGCCATTTCTGTCAAAACCCGTGAATTTTTTTATAAATGTCGGTTTTTATTTTAAAAGTGAAAATTCACATATTTAGAAAATTATTTAGATAAAATAAATATTATTTTTGGAATCAGGACGTCGAAATTATCCAACGGTGAATTTTTCATAATTTTCTGAGACAGTCAAATTTTTGGGTAAAAATTAAATACCATTTAAATATATAATGTGTTTTATGACATCATAATGACCCAATGGTGATGTAATAAAATACCATAATCCTTATGTTCGGCCAATATGTGTTTTATCAATAAAATAATGAGGTTTTGGGTTTGTTTGACTCACTTTTCAAAGCA
Organism: Viscum album; assembly: GCA_963277665.1. Lineage (NCBI taxonomy): Eukaryota > Viridiplantae > Streptophyta > Magnoliopsida > Santalales > Viscaceae > Viscum > Viscum album. Next base: position 1,976,248,458 of record OY728146.1, on the reverse strand, counting down.
TTAATGGAGCCCTCAAGACTTATTCAACACTTTGCCTTTTTAAATTAATTTCCATGGGAGTGTGACTCACCTCCACATAAGCAACCCTAATTTTTTAATAAGTTCGGACCTTGGCCTTGTAAAATATTGTTTTCCTCTTCCCTTTTCCAGAAACCATGGGCAAATACCATGGGATGGTTTGTGGTTTGGATTATTTTAATATAAGGGATCTCAAACCTAAATAATAAAGAATTCTCTCACCTTTCCTATATAAACCCACCCAAGCTCCCACTTCCTCCTCACTCAAAGCCCTTGAAGTTCATCCAAACTCTGCCCTACTCTCTCTAGAATCCTCTCAAGGTGCCCCAAGCTCCCAAGAAGCCTCTCACAAGCCTCTCTCTAGCCTTTGGAAGCACACTTCCAAGTAAGGGTTTTTCTTCCTTTCTCATTTTTGTCAACTTTCTTTAAGTTGTATTGCCCTTTTAATTTAATTTATGAATGTTGGGGTATGGTTTCGCACCTCTCCCATACTGCCCTCTTATTGTTTGAATGATGGGAGACCCCTTTCTCTCTCATTAAATGCCTCCCATGTACACCCGTTACTATGCCGAAATTCCGAAAGGAACTTCTCTCTCTTCTTTTACATTCAAGCAATACTTTTGTATCATGAATCTAAATTCCATTTCTATTGTTGGGACATGTATATATATGATCTCCTTACTGTCCATTACATGTAATTATGATGAGGAACCCCTTTCTCTCTCATCAACCTTTTTTATGAATTCTTATGTCACGTCGTTACGCTGCCGAAATCGCACCGATTTTCTAAGCCAATGTCTTTGTGTAGTGAATACCATGCCCATTTCTCCATCAAGGGTATTCACCTTTATGCACATATACATATTGATTGTAAAGTTTCATGTATGAATTCCACATTCCTTTATCGTGGAAGAAATGATTATGTTTTATGAATCCATGTTTTATGATCCATGTGGCACACTTATACATGAAATGAAATGTTTAAGAAGGGTGCGCCCTGATAGCGCTCCAATGCATTGGGTAAAGTATAGTATCATGATACGTCACGTGCAATGAGTGTTGACTCATGCTAATTCAAGTGCAACGAGGGTTTACTCGTGCTTCAAGTGCAATGAGGGTTTACTCATGCTCCATGTGCAATGAGCCTTGGCTCATGCTAATTCAATGTTAAGTGTTGTTGCCACATTTCCATGTTATGATTATCATGCTTTATCATGCCTTTATGTTCATGTCTCTCTTATGATCTATTGATATGCCTATTGCCTAACATGTATTGTACTCCTCATGTTATTCATTATGTACTCCCTTACTGGGCTTTATAGCTCACCCTTTTCTTATGCATGTCCTCAGGTTATCCCATGCAATGCTAAGTACGAAGGAATGTAGTGGTCATGTAAAGGAAGTTTTCAATAAGGATGTTGTGTTTCATGTTTAAAGTTTTTATGTAATGATCCTAAGCCCCAAAGACACTAAACCTCTCGATCTTCTTTGTTGTATCAAGTGAAGTTTTATGTAATAAAGCACGTTTAAGTTGTAATAAAAAGCAGGGTTGTCATAGTTGGTATCAGAGGATAGGTTTAGTTATTTTTGGGATTAGGAAACCCTAGTAAAGCCTTAGATACAAGACTAAGCATAATAAAAACATCCCTAAGTTTTGGTAAATACTAAGTAAGTGGTTTATCAAACAAATACATCCCTGTCTGGATACGAGCAGGTAGAGGCGGCTCTGGCACAGATGTATCCTAGGGGTAAAACCCGAAAACACCGCTTTGAGCTAGACTCGAACGGGAACTGGTGCACGACAATGGGCCTTGCTGCACTCTTGGTTACGACACTCCCGGGGGATATGTTTTGATAAATTCACAATCTTAGTATGAACCCTTATTAAGGGAAAAATGGCCCTAAGAATATATGTTAGAAGGAAGATCATGAAAAGCCTGGATTGAATCCTATAGACTCATGAGTTGAAGAGATTAAAGTTTATTTATAAGTCATCAAATTTTGTCTTTGGATTACCCTTTCTGTGTTACCCCTAACTTTCCTTTTATTCCAGCCAATGGCCGGTAATAGGAGAACTCGGGCTAACAACCGTTGTGAAGATCAGTGTGATGATTGTACCAATGAGATGCCCAATCCAATGGGAGCGGGAATCGCGAACTTTGTCACGCTTCTCTCTCAGCTAACTCAAGTTTTGAATAGAAACACTGGTCAAGAGGAACGTTCAACCCCCCCTAAGAAAGAACAAGTCGCTATTGAAAGCTTCATGAGACAAAGGCCTCCTACTTTTAGTGGATCATCTGATCCCACGATTGCTGAACAATAGATCAACTCCATTGAAAAGATATTCTCCATCCTCCAATGCTCTGAAAAAGAGAAGGTTCTCCTGGCGGCTTATCGTATGGAGGGTGAAGCTGATCAATGGTGGACGTTGATCAAAAATACGAAGCCTGAGGAGGAGATCGAGGCTTTGGAATGGAAGGTATTCCGGAAGATGTTTTTCGATAAATATTTTCCACGCACCCTCCGTCTTAAGATGGAAAGGGACTTCCTTTCCCTCAAGCAGAAAGATGAGGAATCTGTGGGAGCGTACGAGGCAAACTTCACAAGGCTTGCACGATACGCTTCCGGCTTTGTCGTTACCCCCGAATGCAAGGTTGACCGCTTCTTTGGTGGGCTGAAGCCTAGCTTGCGGAAAGCATTAGCGATCCGTGACTTCGACAGCTATGAGGAAATTGTCCGATGTGCCCTTAAGGTTGAAATGGAGATCGGAGAATCACAGGGGTATCATGGGGACAAGAAACGGAAGGTGGACTTCAATGCTGGTGGTCCGATGGATAAATCCAACGGCGCTAAGAAATTCCAGCACCCCACTTGCCAAAAGTGTGGAAAGAAGCACCCTGGAAATTGCCTTAGGGGGACAAGAAAATGCTTCAAGTGTGGAAGAGAAGGGCACCTAGCTGTTAACTGTCAGCAAGAAGGACCCGCGGCTGCGACGGAGGGGAGGAACGCTCCGTTCGAACCTCAACGCGTTGTTCAATGCTTCAAATGCAAAGAACCGGGTCATTTTTCGAATCAGTGCCCTAATCCAAGGGTTATCGGAGGCAATCAACAACCTCTAAGACAGCAAGGAAGAGCTTTTGCCATCACTTCTGCTGAAGTGAACCCCGACAACGAAGTGGTGACAGGTACGCTAGTTATTCATTCAAGAATAGCGAACGTACTTTTTGATTCAGGTTCTACGCATTCTTTTATATCTCAAAAGTTTAGTAGAATAATCCATGCACCACCACAAGTCATGGAAGTAAAGATGTCGGTGAGTACGGCAAATGGGGCAATCATTGCATCCCATGAGTATAAGTCCTCCCCTGTTATAATCTGTGGATTGAATTTCCCGGCGAACCTCGTCATACTCCCTTTGGTGGAATTTGATGCAATTCTTGGCATGGATTGACTTTCCTTATATAGAGCCAACATAAATTGTCGGGAGAGGGAAATCACACTCCATATGGAGAATCGACCCCCGATTCTTTACAAGTGTCAGGAGGAAGATGAATCTCCTTTAGCTCCATCATCTCAAGCATGGATATTACTACCTTATGAGCACGCATATCTGGCTCAGATGATTGAGTCCAAGGAAGAAACCACCCTTGAAGAAATGCCTATTGTGAGGGAATTCGCTGAAGTATTTCCCGAGGAACTTCCTGGTCTTCCTCCAAGAAGAGATGTTGAGTTCTCAATTGAACTTATACCTGGGGCGCTACCAATATCCAAGACTCCATATAGAATGGCTGTGGTTGAGCTTGAAGAACTGAAGAAACAACTACAGGAGAATCTGGATAAAGGGTTTATACGCCCAAGTGCATCACCATGGGGTGCACCAGTCCTCTTCGTCAAGAAGAAGGATGGGTCAATGCGGCTTTGCATCGATTATCGTGAACTTAACAAAATCACGATAAAGAACAAGTATCCTCTCCCAAGAATCGATGACTTGTTTGATCAGCTGCGTGGAGCTCAATACTTCTCCAAGGTCGACTTGCGGTCGGGATATTATCAAGTAAGGGTGAAGAAGGAAGATATCCCCAAGACTGCTTTTCGTACAAGGTACGGGCACTATGAATTCATAGTAATGCCTTTTGGACTCACCAATGCTCCAGCAATATTCATGGACTTGATGAATAGAGTCTTTAGAGATTACCTAGATAAATTTGTGGTAGTCTTTATAGATGATATTCTGATATACTCCAAAACCAAGGAGGACCATGAGGAGCATTTAAGAACTGTACTGGAGACTTTGCGCAAGGAGAAGCTCTATGCCAAGTACAGCAAGTGTGAGTTCTGGTTGAAGGAGGTCTCATTCTTGGGCCATATCATCACAAGCAATGGGATATCTGTGGACCCCTCCAAAACAGATGCAATTGAGGGATGGCCGAGGCCAACATCGGTAACTGATATCCGTAGCTTCTTGGGGTTAGCTGGATATTATCGACGGTTTGTGAGAAACTTCTCACGATTGTCCAACCCTCTTACCAAGCTAACTCGAAAGGGAGTAAAGTTTGCTTGGAGTGATGAATGCGAAGAAAGCTTCAAGGAGTTGAAAAGGAGGCTTATCACTGCACCTGTGCTCACTTTACCCACAAGTGGGGAGCTTTTTGTGGTATTCAGTGATGCTTCGAAGAAGGGCTTAGGATGTGTGCTGATGCAGAATGATAAAGTGATATCCTATGCCTCAAGGCAGTTGAAAATCCATGAGCGAAACTATCCAACGCATGATCTGGAGTTGGCGGCGGTGATCTTCGCCTTGAAAATCTGGCGGCATTATCTCTATGGGGAGAAATGTGAGATATATACTAACCACAAGAGTCTTAAATATATATTCACACAGAAAGAGCTTAATATGCGCCAGAGAAGATGGATAGAGCTCATCAAGGATTATGACTGTTCAATACATTACCACCCTGGGAAGGCGAACAAGGTGGCGGATGCCCTAAGTAGAAAGGATCCAGCAATTCTATCAATGATGAGAATTGAGAAGGATCCAATCTTCTTAGACTTGATGAAGATGGACGTGGGAATCATAAAGAAGGGAACATCATCAATCCTTTCACAAATGATTGCTCAACCATCTCTTTTGGAAAGGTTAAAGGATGCTCAAAAGGATGATGCGAGAATCCAAGAAAAAGTGGAAGCTATCAAAAAGGGAAAATCCTCAGAGTTTAATGTTAATGAAGAAGGAATTGTGCGGTTTGGGAAAAGACTGTGTGTCCCATCAAGTTCGGAGCTGAAGAAGGAACTTTTGGATGATGCACATAGTTCAAATTTCTCTATTCACCCAGGGAGCACAAAGATGTATCGAGATCTCCGAGAAAACTTTTGGTGGGATAATATGAAGAAGGAGATCGCCGAATATACATCAAAGTGCCTGGTGTGTCAGCAAGTGAAGGCAGAGAGGTAGAAGTCTAAGGGGATGATGCAACCATTGCCCATACCAGAATGGAAATGGGAGAACATCACCATGGACTTCGTCACTGGACTTCCAAGGACATCCAAAAGCAACAATGCAATCTGGGTTATTGTGGATCGTCTTACAAAGACTGCACACTTCATTGCTATTCGAGAGGATTTCTCTTTGGATCAACTGGCACGGATATATATCAGGGAAGTGGTACGGTTGCATGGAGTACCACTATCTATTGTGTCGGACCGAGATCCAAGATTTACCTCTAAGTTTTGGAAGAGTCTTCAACATGCTCTGAATACTGAACTGAACTTCAGTACGGCCTATCATCCTCAAACTGATGGCCAATCCGAGCGGACTATCCAAACACTTGAGGATATGTTGAGAGCGTGCTCAATGGACTTTAAAGGAGGATGGGATCAACATCTTCCCCTAGTTGAGTTCTCTTATAATAATAGTTTCCACTCGAGCATCCAAATGGCACCATATGAAGCCCTGTATGGGAAAAGGTGTAGAACACCGGCATGTTGGGATGAGGTCGGTGAACGTAAGCTGCTTGGACCAGAAATGGTCGAAGAAATGGTGGAGAAGGTGAAAACCATTCAACAGCATATCAAGGCAGCCCAAAGTCGACAGAAGAGTTATGCAGATAATCGTCGACGAGACCTTGAGTTTAAAGTCGGAGACATGGTGTTTTTACGCATATCTCCGTGGAAGAAGGTCATGAGGTTTGGAAAGAAAGGGAAGTTAAGTCCAAGGTACATCGGCCCATTCGAGATTCTTGATCGTGTTGGGGCTGTGGCCTATCGACTAGCACTTCCACCTACTATGGCCAAGGTGCATGATGTCTTCCATGTATCCCTCTTAAGGAAGTACATACCAGACCCTTCACATGTACTCTCTTCTGAGGTGGTACAATTAGAAGACGATCTTTCTTATGAGGAGCTACCAGTGAAGATCTTAGATCGTAGAGAAAAAGTTCTACGAAATAAGACAATGCCCCTCGTCAAGGTGTTGTGGAGAAACCACAAGTTTGAAGAAGCAACTTGGGAGTCGGAGGATATGATGAAGCTAAGTTACCCACATTTGTTTTAGTGTGGGAAAAGGAAAATTTCGAGGGCGAAATTTCTTAAGGGGGGAATGTTGTAACGACCCAAAATTTCATTAATGGAAAATCCCTCTTGATCCAGTTAAATGTTTCTTTATGTTTTTATATGATGTCAACTTCTTTAGTTTAACATTAAGATTTGTGACCGTTACTTTTATAGCCGTTGAACAGTGATCATCTGGGTAGTTTAAATATAAGGCTTTAACGAACCAATTTTCTACTCAGACAAAGGAAGCGATGGCCTCATCCAGTAGAATTGCCCCTTACGAAGCCCATTTGTCGGAGCTCGGAAAGGAGGTGGCGTCTTTGGGCTTTGCCCTTGACCAAGCCCAAGCTGAGCTTCATCAAGTCAAGCTCGAACGTGATCGTCTACGGGAAAAATGGAAGTTGATAGAGATTACCACTCGAGCGATGTTATCCGAGCAACCCCAAGAGTCTGTCATCATCGCACACCTTACCCTTAGGTCTTATGCGGCTATTTTAAGGGGTTATGTAACAAATAAGTAGCACCATGTTCATGTACATTATTTTTGTATATAATAATGAATATAATTTCTAGTCATTTTTGATGCATTGTAATTAGTTTTTAAAGTACAAATGATGTTTTTAGTTATTATTTAATTAAGAATTATATTTTATTAAATTAAAGGATTTTTGAATTAAATAATATTTTAATAAAATATTATTATTAATATTAAATTAATTTTTATTAAATATAAATGATCTTATAATTTTATGAATGCAATTAAAATTTTTATTAAGGTTTGAAAGTCATTTCTGTCAAAACCCGTGAATTTTTTTATAAATGTCGGTTTTTATTTTAAAAGTGAAAATTCACATATTTAGAAAATTATTTAGATGAAATAAATATTATTTTTGGAATCAGGACGTCGAAATTATCCAACGGTGAATTTTTCATAATTTTCTGAGACAGTCAAATTTTTGGGTAAAAATTAAATACCATTTAAATATATAATGTGTTTTATGACATCATAATGACCCAATGGTGATGTAATAAAATACCATAATCCTTATGTTCGGCCAATATGTGTTTTATCAATAAAATAATGAGGTTTTGGGTTTGTTTGACTCACTTTTCAAAGCATTAATGGAGCCCTCAAGACTTATTCAACACTTTGCCTTTTTAAATTAATTTCCATGGGAGTGTGACTCACCTCCACATAAGCAACCCTAATTTTTTAATAAGTTCGGACCTTGGCCTTGTAAAATATTGTTTTCCTCTTCCCTTTTCCAGAAACCATGGGCAAATACCATGGGATGGTTTGTGGTTTGGATTATTTTAATATAAGGGGTCTCAAACCTAAATAATAAAGAATTCTCTCACCTTTCCTATATAAACCCACCCAAGCTCCCACTTCCTCCTCACTCAAAGCCCTTGAAGTTCGTCCAAACTCTGCCCTACTCTCTCTAGAATCCTCTCAAGGTGCCCCAAGCTCCCAAGAAGCCTCTCACAAGCCTCTCTCTAGCCTTTGGAAGCACACTTCCAAGTAAGGGTTTTTCTTCCTTTCTCATTTTTGTCAACTTTCTTTAAGTTGTATTGCCCTTTTAATTTAATTTATGAATGTTGGGGTATGGTTTCACACCTCTCCCATACTGCCCTCTTATTGTTTGAATGATGGGAGACCCCTTTCTCTCTCATTAAATGCCTCCCATGTACACCCGTTACTATGCCGAAATTCCGAAAGGAACTTCTCTCTCTTCTTTTACATTCAAGCAATACTTTTGTATCATGAATCTAAATTCCATTTCTATTGTTGGGACATGTATATATATGATCTCCTTACTGTCCATTACATGTAATTATGATGAGGAACCCCTTTCTCTCTCATCAACCTTTTTTATGAATTCTTATGTCACGTCGTTACGCTGCCGAAATCGCACCGATTTTCTAAGCCAATGTCTTTGTGTAGTGAATACCATGCCCATTTCTCCATCAAGGGTATTCACCTTTATGCACATATACATATTGATTGTAAAGTTTCATGTATGAATTCCACATTCCTTTATCGTGGAAGAAATGATTATGTTTTATGAATCCATGTTTTATGATCCATGTGGCACACTTATACATGAAATGAAATGTTTAAGAAGGGTGCGCCCTGATAGCGCTCCAATGCATTGGGTAAAGTATAGTATCATGATACGTCACGTGCAATGAGTGTTGACTCATGCTAATTCAAGTGCAACGAGGGTTTACTCGTGCTTCAAGTGCAATGAGGGTTTACTCATGCTCCATGTGCAATGAGCCTTGGCTCATGCTAATTCATTGTTAAGTGTTGTTGCCACATTTCCATGTTATGATTATCATGCTTTATCATGCCTTTATGTTCATGTCTCTCTTATGATCTATTGATATGCCTATTGCCTAACATGTATTGTACTCCTCATGTTATTCATTATGTACTCCCTTACTGGGCTTTATAGCTCACCCTTTTCTTATGCATGTCCTCAGGTTATCCCATGCAATGCTAAGTACGAAGGAATGTAGTGGTCATGTAAAGGAAGTTTTCAATAAGGATGTTGTGTTTCATGTTTAAAGTTTTTATGTAATGATCCTAAGCCCCAAAGACACTAAACCTCTCGATCTTCTTTGTTGTATCAAGTGAAGTTTTATGTAATAAAGCACGTTTAAGTTGTAATAAAAAGCAGGGTTGTCATAGGATCTACTCCTATCTGAATTATTCCAAAATGCACATACTTAACATTTTTCTGGATTGCCTTGTTAACCCTTTCTGGTTTTAACAAAGGCATTGAAAATAATCCTCTATCTGTTTTATAGACTTCACCTGTCTCTTCATCTTCAAAGATCTTGGTCATTTCTCGATATGGTACCCAAGACTTCTGGTATACCTCAGACCAATCAACTCTGGACATCTTCCATTCTTGACAATCTCTTCCTTCTGAAATAATTTCAGTTTCTGAAAAATGAACCAGATCTCCTTCCATCTTCTCTAGTTTTACTAGTTCTGGAGAGTCTTCAGATACACTAGCCCTTGTTCGAATCATGGCTATTCGAAGCTGGCTCAAAATATGGTTACTTCCTTCGTCCTTTGAGGTAGAATCTTCCTTCTCTGAGTACTCTGAATATAAAGAATATAAACTTTAATCACCTGAGTCTATATCTTCTCCCCAGATAGACGCAAACAATATCTCTGATGAATCTTCCATCATTATTGTTTTGAGACTACCCCTTCTTTTATCTGCATTTGGGCAACTGTCAGCTCTATGACCCTTTTTGCCGCAGAACCAACATCAATCACAACTAGATAGAGATTTTCCTTTAGAACATTTGGGATACTTCACATATTTGGCCTTAAAGTTTTCTCTCATATCCTTCTGGATTTTATTTGGTCTAAGAAATCGCTTAGATTTTTCTGGTTTTCTGCTTGAAAATCTACTTGATGATTTCCTTTTTCCAAATCGTTTCAAGACCTTCTTGAATGATTTCTTTCGTTCACACTGGCCATCCTGACACTGTGTTTTGAATGTTCTTTAATGGGTTTTTCCAAGCTCCTGCCTGGTTGGACCGCATCCATATCTTCCTGCAACACCCTCTACTTTAGGACAACAAGAATAACTCATGTATGTCATGTTTCTTACATTTTGTAAGACATGTCTCTGCATACAATAGAGTCTTATCACCTGCCTTATTGTTTCTGCTCGAACTCCTAGAGTGTCTTGTAGATCTTCACTCCGAGAAAGACGAGTCTTCAACGTTTGTTGAACAATTTCAGACCAACTGCCTGAAAGCTTTTGGATAAAGACATCTTGAGCATATGCTTGATCTCCTGGTCCAAGAAGATAATATCAATGCTGAAACTCGCAAAGATATTCTTCAAAGTAACACATGTCACAAATTTGGATTTTGGTTAAAATTGTTCTAACTTTTTCTACCAATTCTCGATCCTAATCTACTAGTGAATTTCCTGCAAACTCCTGTTTAAGAAAACCAGCTACTACTGGTATAACTTCAATTGGAAATGTAACATATTCCTAAATAGCCGTTCTCACTTCTGAGTGTCTCAGCAACATATCTCAAAATTTCCCTGCATTACCTCTTAAGGTAGCTCCTGTAAAATTAATTGTACTATCTATGATCCACAACTGTAAATCAACTGATATCATGTAATATCTAAGGTCTAGAGTCCATGATTTATAAAGACCATGATTTATATAAATCTTAATTAAAAAAGATGTCAAATAAAATAAAATACATAGGAAATAAAAAAGTACTCGGGCCTTCCTACCGTTTCCAGCAGAATCACCCCGATTTTGGGATGACTGCAGTTGGGAAATCAGTTTTTCTCAGTTTTCACGTCCACTGCTGTGGTGTTTTACTTCACGGAAATCACTTCCCATCGCCCCGATTTGTTGGCCCCCAAATCACCCGTTCCAAACGAGCTGCAGTTGTCAGCAAATTTTCGAAAAGAAAAAAGTAACACGACCTTGTTCGTCTCCTCACGGGGGGGTTTGTTCCGGCGAAGAAACCGGAACTCAGTGTGGCAGTGTAAAAAGCGCAGGAAGCTGACTGCAGATTCTCCTCGCCGTTGCAGCTTGACGATCCCGGAGTAGCAGGGTGGGGTGGGGGGGGGGGGTGAAAACAGAGATTAAGGCTGCTGATGGACGATGAAGTGATGCAGCGAGTGTTCCAGGAAGGTGGACGCGACTACTATCAGCAGTCCACTTCCTCAATTTCCTCCTCCATTCTTCAATCTCTTCCCCTCCACGTCGTATGGAAGTTATTTTTATTTACGTTTTTTTATTACACAGGCCTTAGAGCCTGCGCACAGATGCGTTTTTTTTTAATCCTCTACGTGTCGTGTTTCTTGTTACGGGGCCTGGCATTTCGTTTTCTTCATTTTTTTCCTCTTGCTTTTGCTGCCTTTAACTCAGATTCGTGGCATGCCCTGGTTACTCGGACCGCCACAGTGGGGAGGATAATCTTAAAACGTGACATGAAAAAAAAAAAATCCTGATTCGCTATCCCTTAAATCGGGATAGCTGTTTTTAGTTATCATCGCAGTGATACACCCATCAACATCGACGCATCTAAGCATCTGATCGTGAAAATGCATCCCTGACAGATTTCAATTTATTTATATTTCTTCCACACTCGTTCCTAAAACCCAACATTTCTTTTTTATATCGTGGCAGTCATTTGATCGTGGATACTATTTGTTAATAAAATCTATCCAAGAACTCCGGGAGAAAAAAGAGGGTCTTGTGACAATTGGCATAGGTGGTCCAAGCGGGTCCGGTAAAACAAGGTAGATTTATATATATCATGAAAAACTGCGTGTGTTTACCTTGGAAATTGTCAGCTGTTATTTTTTGGCCAAGGAAATGGCCCGTGGTGGTTGTTAATGTTTCAGCTTTGCTTTGTTTGGAATTGATCTAACTTTCAGCTTCAATTTATTGGTATGTGAAGCTTAACAGAGAAGGTAGCATCTGTAATTCCTTGTAATGTCATATCAATGGAGAACTATCTTGTCGGAGTTGATGATGGGAACGATCTGGGTTCAATAGATTTTGACACATTGGTCCAAAATCTCGAGGTTTGCTTTTACTTCTTATTTGTTTATTTATTTATTTTAAACTAAATGATCCTGAGAGCAGTCGCCCCATTACCGATATTTCTTTACTGTGCCGAGTCAAATCCCTAGTAGTGTAGAAAGTTGTTTTTTACACTTTTTTTGCACGGGTCTAATCTTATTTACTGAACTTTTCTCCTTCAACCTCGATTTGGTTATGTGATGACCAACCCGAGCTTTGAGTGTTGGTTTCCTTGATCGGTATCACTACATTTAATTATTTTCAATCTTCATTATTGTTATTTTTGTTTTCATGACAGGATTTCTGTAAAAGAAAAGATATACTGGCTCCAACGTTTGATTTCCAAGAAAAAAAGTGTGCTGTTTTGAAGCCAATCAAGAGTGCCACATCTGGCGTTGTAAGCATCATATCTGGGTTCGCTTATTCATGCATCTGTGCTCTTTTTACTGAGCATGTATCATTCTCTTTGTAGATTATAGTTGATGGTACCTATGCTTTGCATGCAAGGCTGCGCTCCTTGTTAGACATTCGGGTTGCAGTGGTAAACTGTTTTTCACTTTATTTGATGCATGATAAAACATTTTTGTTTATAATTATTAAGTAAACTCTGTGTTCTTTAAAATCTTTGTTGGATCAGGTTGGTGGTGTTCATTTTAGTCTTCTTTCCAAAGTTAGGTACGATATTGGAGATTCCTGTTCACTGGACTACCTCATCGACAGCATTTTCCCTTTGTTCAGGAAGCACATTGAACCAGACCTTCATCATGCACAGGTTGGTTTACGTGTTAACATTATCTTTGAGCACTCTTATCATCTCTGCCAAGCATTGATTGTCTTTCTGGTCAATTTTTTTTACAGATAAGGATCAATAACAGCTTTGTTTCTTCATTTAGAGAACCGATTTACAAGCTGAAATGCAACAGCAAGGTTTATAAATTCCTCAGCTGATAAATTTTCTGGTCTGGAATTAAGTGGTGCTTCTATTCCCAGTGAAAGTTGACAAGCCTTGTTTTACGACCAAATATCATTGGCAAATTGCTTAAACAAAAAACTGCACTCTTCACTGTGGATTATAGTGATAGTACAAGGGTTGAAAATATTTTCAATGTCAGAGAAAGTGCGAAACATCTATAGTTTCTGTTTCATTTTGTTTGATATCTAATAGGCAATGCACAATTGGGCTTAAATGGCTTCATGTTTTTAATGTGCCAGTGTTTTTATCCTTCCCATACATGTTTACTGTTTCTTGGGAGCTCTCTGTGGTTGAATTCCCATGTTTATTCGGCATTACCGAGGATTCTTGCTGATTGTAACTTGTAATTAGATGATAAGTTTTTAAGCATGTAACAGGAGGCAGGTGGGCAGTCCGTGTATACCCATCCTGGAAATGAAGCACTGCAGACAGACAAGTGAGTGTATCAGTGACTTTGTTTTTTGGGCACTCAAGTTTCCCCTTCAGACGCTGATACAAAAAGTTTATCTAGGGTCTTTAGATTTTTCTCTTTACACTGAGTGTGTAAAAATATTTATTTTATTTTTTCTTCTCCCCCCTTTCCCCTGTAGCTTTATTGAGATGTACCTTAGACCTCCTTCAACAAGGGAAGAAGCTTGCATAAATGATTGGATTAAGGTGCGGCAATCTGGTATAAAGTATTATCTCTCACTAGGAGACCAGAGAATTGTGGACAGAAATTACATTATCAGGCCAAAGGCAGAGTTTGAGGTAATGGATGGAGTGTTAGAATCATAAAACCAGTGTTATTCTGCATGGTTTCAAGCCCACTGTCTAATTTGTCTGCATTATGTGTGGTTTTTATAGCTTGGGCGGTTGTTTGGTGTGTGTGTAACAAACAGAGACAATTAGGAAGCGTTGTGCATAATACCTCAATCTGAATTATTCTTGGAACCCTCTCTACCCTTTCCGAATACTCCAATGGGATCATATGAAGGAATCTACAGTCCCGTGACATTTGTGCCGTTACGTAAATTAGAGGCTTACCGATAAGGGTACTCTTGGTATCATTTGGTTTAGTGGTAACTAACCAACACAACTTAGTATCATGAAAAAACACATTAATTACACTCGTGATATGATAAATAAGTGAACCATGGAAAATGCAAAAGCTTAGGGTACAAGATCGATGAAATACTAATGTCATAGTATCATAACACACACAAGCCAGCGTAACAGTCCAGAGATGATGCCCATACATACTTTTGATTTTTTGTTCATTGAAAATATTGATGCTTTTATTAATGAGCTCTCTTGGTGATTTTTTTTTTCAGAAAATCCATTTCTTTTTTAGCACTGGAATTTCCTTGTGCTGAACTTTTTCGCTATCATGTATTTCGTTAATGTCCATATGGTTATAAAAACCTTCAATGCCCTCTGCTGTGGAAGTGCATACAAGGCCATTTGGAAGAAATTATTGTTGGTCATACAACTTTTTGAAGTACATGTAGTCCAAGTTTAAGGTTTTACCACATTTTTCTCTTTATTTTTGGAACAGGTTGGACGTATGACTCTTGGTGGGTTGCTGGCTTTGGGTTATAATGTTGTGGTTAGTTACAAACGTGCATCTACCACTCTCCACAGTGGCAATCTTTCAGTGTCCTTTGAAAATATTGATACTCTCGGGGAGACGTTTATGGTGCTGAGGGGCACAGATAGGAAAGTATGGACTTATTTTCTTTCTGTGAAATATTATTCAGCATGGAGCTACTGTCTAACATTACTTTAGTGGCCTTGTGGGTAACATGGAGTCCTTGGAAGTATGTGACAGGATATTTGTTAGTGATGTATCATGGATCCTCTCATTAATTAATTTCTGTTCAAGGGTGCTAATAGTGTTCTATATGATATTTATTAATTAACTTGTTTGTTCTTGTTCATTATGTTTATTGAAAGGACAAGACAAGCGTGTAAAAACTGGCCTCTTTATTCTTTTGTTTCGGGATTATGACAGGTCTTAGATTCTGTGGTTAATTCCAATAAATACTGTTGCATGAAATTCTGTAGAAAATGTAAATTATGTTTTTTAGCAGGAATATTTGTGTTAAAACAATTATAGCCACTTAAATTTATATGCACCAGACTTATCTTTAATTCACTGAGAATTGACGGATGCTGTAATTTTCTTAACATGAAAGCTATATATTAATTTTATCCGCTTGAGACTTTCTTTCTTTTTTTCCTTTTTAGATCAGACCTATTTACTTGACGCGCTTATATACAGGCAGTTGGAGCAGAGGCACTAAGGATGAGTGTAAATGGATCATGGATCACTAAATCATATCTAGAAATGATACT
The DNA here is from genome assembly GCA_963277665.1 of Viscum album. Classification (NCBI taxonomy): domain Eukaryota; kingdom Viridiplantae; phylum Streptophyta; class Magnoliopsida; order Santalales; family Viscaceae; genus Viscum; species Viscum album. The sequence goes on along the minus strand of OY728146.1, from coordinate 1,976,232,993 downwards.
CGAGAAAACAGGTTGGAAACTGGATAAGTTTATGACATTTCATTTTCAGCTTCTCTATAATATCATTGGTTCATTTTCTGATCTTCTTTATAACTGTTTCTAGTCAGTTAATCTCACTTGCAGGTGTACCTCGAATTAATACACCACCACTTTTGTCATCTTTGCCTAGCAATCAAGAAAAGTTGATTGTTGCACCACGACCAATACGTGTTTTGCCAAATCTTGTTAATCGGCTTGAGGATCTGTCTCAGCCATGGACTCGCTCTCCAACTAAGTCCAAAATGGACCCGTTGGTAGTGACATGGCATTTCATTTCATCAGATCCACAACATTCGACAGGTATGCATTTCATACTGAGTGCATGCGTTTCTTCTGTTTTTAGTTTCATAGGAATTCTCTCATGAAGCAACCACAGATCCTTTTTCCTCCAGGGATGTCTTGCGTCTTGCTCCCATGCCTGATTCATATGACCTAGATAGAGGATTGCTTCTCGCAGTTCAAGCAATTCAGGTAAGGATTCTGGCATGATTTTAATGGAAATTGTTTCTGAAGCTCCCAATTAAGATTAGTTTAAAATAATTTAATGTGGTATAATCAAATCCACATATTGCCGTACTACCCCAATATTTGTCCATCTCAGTGGTACCGATATTAGTATTTAGCTCTTGATGATATTGGCAAGGTTCAAATCAATTAGGAAATAGGTTTATCCGATCCCCTTTTTCTTTAGTTTGAATTTTGTATTTCCTATCTATCTTGGATTATGCATCTCATTATTTCTCTCTATAAATAAAGTGTTCCGTCCTCATTCACAAATAACGGTGTTTGTGCCTACTTATCAGAGCTCTGGTAAAACCTAGTCTATCACTCTCATCTCTCTTCTCTCTCTGGCACCCAGGCCCCTCTGCACCCAGGTGCCTGGTTCCTGTCCAGTGTCCGGTGTCCACCAGATGCCCCACCCTCAACCCAGACCACGCTTCCCTGCGCGCATGCCGCTTTCTTATCTGCCTTAAAGGCCCTGATCCCATGCATGCAACCAAATCAGCTTCTGTATCCCTTCCAGATCTTCCTTACCACCCTGCCTACTTCCAGATCAGGTCGTGTGCCCCTTGCTCGAATGGACCTGCTCCTCCATGGCCCAGACTTGCCAGATCTGCCCATCTGGGTCTGATTCTCCAGATCTGATTTTTCCAGATCTGCTGTGCTAGCCCTCTGCGAGCGTGGCTCCGCAGGCCAGTCTAGGCATGGCCTCCTCCTGTTCTTGTGCACCTTTTCTTCATGCCAAGAGGATATATCTGCTGCTTTGCACAGTTGCATCCAGGGCCTCTGTTCTTGCCCACCCCTGGCCCTGCACTCCTGCTGCTTGCTGGCCCCTGCTCCTGGCAGTTGGTGTCCTCTTCCCGATGACCGTTCCAGGCGCCCTCTTAAGATGACCGTTTTTTAGGCATCCTCCTCGCGATGGCTGTTCCAGGCGTCCTCTTCAGACGACCGTTTTAAGAGCCCTCTCTGTTTCAGGTGTCCAAACGGCCGTTTTCTGGCATCCTTTTCCAGACAAACTTTTTCCAGGCATCCTCTTTGTGCCCATTCCGGCACCTTCTCTGATGACTGAGATGATCTTGATATGTCTTTCGTGACAGTTGCATCATCACTTCCAAAGGAGTATCTTGGTTAGTTTTGCATACTTTTGAATTAGTGCAGCAAGTTGGAGTATGCTCCAACTAAGGGCGAGTGTTAAGAGTATTTAAGTAATTAGGAAATAGCTTTATCCTATCCCCTTCTCCTTTAGTTTGAATTTATCTCCTGTTTGTCTCGGATTATGTATCTTTTTATCTGTCTCTATAAATAAAGTATTCAGTCCTCATTCAAGAGGAAAGGTTTCTGGATCTCCTCTTTCTACACATAATAATTTGCTTAATTAAGTCTGTGAATTTATCAATTAAAATGATAAACCCCTCTATATGTTTTTTTTCAGGCATTGTTGGAGAATAATGGGCTTCCAGTTATGGTTGGAATCGGTAATTTATCATCATGAGTCTGCCTTCCTGAAAACCCCATACATTTAAATTTAATCCACCATCCATGGATAGCTCTAGCTATCTATCAGGCAGCTATAAATTATATAGCTACTATCCCTGGAAAATTTTGCTTGAATTCTTATTCTATGATTTTAGTTTTAATATCGAATAATTTTGTATCCCATAAAAAATGCCCACTTCTTTGATGGATCAAATTTCTTGAGCTTTGAGTAACCTGTAATGATGTTGCAAGGTGGTCCAAGTGGATCTGGAAAAACTAGCCTGGCTCACAAAATGGCGAATATTGTTGGCTGTGAAGTAGTTTCCCTTGAAAGCTATTATAAATCTGAACTGGTGAAGGACTTTAAGCATGATGACTTAGGCAGTCTTGATTTCTCATTACTTTCAAAGGTAAGACATCATTATGCATTGCTAGGTTTTATGAATTTGGCAGTCTGCCACCTCGTAACACAAACATGCTTTGGCATCATCAAAAGCTATTTCTGTGGAAATTTGGGCTATGTTGTAACTGCATTATTCTTTTACATGATTTCTTTTTAGAATATTAAAGAGATAAGGAACTGTGGAAGGACGAAGGTGCCCATATTTGACTTGGAGAGTGGTTCTCGTACAGGATTCAAGGAACTTGTAGTTTCTGAAGACTGTGGAGTAGTAAGTTATCACCAATGCATATTTTATTTGTCTGCTGATATATATTTTTTATACTATTGCATGGATTGGTGTAATTTGCCTGTCACAGATTGGTAAGTTACCATTTCAAAAATTGGCTTGTTGAACATCAGCAGTGCTTCGGGATACGGTACACAGATTAACTGGGCAATGATACCAGTGCTACACTGCACATTGTGGTTAACAATTGGCCATTCTAAAAAAAGAAATAATAAATTATCTATCTATCTATCCATATATATGTGTTTTCCAGGTTGTTTGGATAATCCCTTTTGGCATTTAAAAGTGTTGCAGCTAATTGATTTTAGTGTCTTTATGCTAGCATACTAATCATTCAAGCAAGCTGAGGTAGCACGGGGGGATGGGGTTTGGGGCGGCGGTCGCGGGGTCGAGTCCCCGGACCGGTTTCTTTATAGTGTGCGGGAGCTGCCATTGGCAGTTGTGCCAAATATAATAATATAACATGTAAATAATATGCGTTGTGTGATGTGAAACCTATGTGACAATATTTAAGTCAAGCATGTATAACTAGTCAAGATATCATCTCACAACCAATTTTGTATGCAAGGAGAGGTGTCCAATAATGTGTTTTAAGATTCATAAATTTAGTTTTAATCTAATGAAAAACAAATTCTACCTCTACCTCATGAGTTGGAAGGTAGTGGAGGTATACAAGATTGGTTTGCACTTAAAATACGTGTTGTAATGTGCTGAACATATGCCACCCTTTTTTCTGTTACTATAGAGAAGTCATGTCCAATTTTCACCCCAAATCAATTGGCAATGGGTATGATGACCCCAAATTTTTATTTATTAATTGCCAGATTTCCGAGTTCCTTGTGTGATTTTATCATTTTAACAAAGCTCATGCGGTCTTTTAGCCCTCAAATCTGGAGGAAGGATCTGGAGGAAGGAACTAAATTATCATCAAGCAATTGTTATGTTTGTCATGAAGTTCCATTTCTTCATGGTTACTCGGCTTAATTTGGTTCCATTCCATCATACCATTACAGTACCCTGAATATATTTCTTTCGTTTTACCAGGTAATATTTGAAGGGGTTTATGCTTTGCATCCGAGTATCTGTAAATCACTTGACTTGTGGATAGCTGTTGTACGGATACTTTCCTCTAAACTCAATTGAATACGTGTCTTAATTTTTTCATTTGATATAATTATTTATGAAACTGACATGGTTTTGTTTGTATTCACAATTAACAGGTTGGAGGTGTTCATTCACATCTTCTTTCTCGAGTGCAAAGGGACAAAAGCAAAGTGGGGTGTTATTTGTCCCAAAATGAGATCATGATGGCCGTGTTTCCAATGTTTCAGCAGCACATTGAGCCACACCTTGTTCATGCACATGTTAGTTGACTCGAAATCCTACAGTTTAAAAATAAAATATAATTATCGCATGCCTTTCTGTATGTTGAGTGAATCTTGTTATGTTTGGCACTGGTTGCTTTATGTTACTTGTCTGTCACAGGCAGCAAATGTTTCCCATATTATATTAAATGAATCCAAGCAATGAAAGTATAGTATTAAGGTTATATGCTATTTCCCCTTTAATAGTTTGGAAATGCCGAGTATGAGAACTGGGTTCACCTAAAAGCATTTGTAACATTTCAAACTAACAAACTGTGCTGGCGAGTACGAGGATGATAAAGTATCTTGATTGTGAGTGACACTGGATCTGTTGGACAATCATTTATTGAGTGGTGCAAGAAGTTGTCATAAATTGGATAAAGATATGAAGAAGTTGTGCAGTGTCAAGTAAAAAAGTGAGATGCATAAGGCTGCTGACAATGGTTAATAAACAGTGAACAATATCAGAAAAGGGTCTATCATCAATAATGTTTCTGACACAATATAACTTTATCAAAGTAACAATTCTGCATGTATTAGTTAGCTCAGTCCAGAAAATAATATTAGTTGAATAATTGTATAAAATGGGAATACCATGATTGCTGCGGGCAGCCTAAAGGGTATTGTAAGGCTCCTATATTTTCATTTATTAGTACTTTTGGATGTGAGTCTTAATATAATGTAGAAGACAAATAATATGACAACCCTGATCTTTTATTACACAATTAAACACAATTTATTACATAAACTTCACTTGATACAACATAGAAGATCGAGAGGTCTAGTGTCTTTGGGGCTTATGATCATTACATAACAACTTAAAACATGAAATACAACATCTTTATTGAAAGCTTCCTTTACATGACCACTACATTCCCTCGTACTTAACATTGCATGAGATAACCTGAGGACATGCATAACAAAATGGTGAGCTATAAAGCCCAGTAATGGAATAATCATGGAATAACATGAGGAATACAATACATGTTTATGCTTCTCTTGTGCTCTATTGATATGCCTATTGTCTAACATGAAATACAATAGGACATGCATAAGAAAATAGTGAGCTATAAAGCCCAGTAAGAGAATAATCATGGAATAACATGAGGAATACAATACATGTTAGACAATAGACATATCAATAGAGCACAAGAGAAGCATAAACATAAAGGCATGATAAAACATGATAATCATAACATGGAAATGTGGAAACAACACTTAACATGGAATTAGCATGAGCCAAGGCTCATTGCGCATGGAGCATGAGTAAACCCTCATTGCACATGAAGCACGAGTAAACCCTCGTTGCACTTGAATTAGCATGAGCAAACACCCATTGCACATGACGTATCATGATACTATACTTTACCCAATGCATTAGAGCGCTATAAGAGCGCACCCTTCTTAAACATTTCATTTTATGCATAAGTGTGTCACATGGATCATATAACATGGATTCATAAAACATCATCATTTATTCCACGATAAATGAATGTGAAATTCATACATGAAACTTTATAATCAATAAGTAAATGTGCATAAAGGTAAATACCCTTGATAGAGAAATGAGCATGGTATTCACTACACAATGACATTGACTTGGAAAATCAGCGCAATTTCGACAGCGTAACGACGTGACGTAAGAATTCATAAAAATGGTTGATGACAGAAAGAGGTGTCTCATCACATGTACATGAAATGGACAGTAAGAAGGTCATATAGATACATGTCCCAACAATTGTAATAGAATTTAGATTCATGCTACAAAAGAATTGCTTGAATGTAAGTGATGAGAGATAAATTTCTTTCGGAATTTCGGCATAGTAACGGGTGTACATGAGAGACATTTATTGAGAGAGAAATGAGTCTCTCATAATTCAAATATAAAGAGGGCAGTATGAGGGAGGTGTGAAACCATACCCCAACATTTATAATTGAAATTAAAAGTGCATAACAACATTAAGAAAATTGGACAAAAATGAGAAAGGAAGAAAAACCCTTACTTGGAAGTGTGCTTCCAAAGGCTTGAGAGAGGCTTGAGAGAGACTTCTTGGGAGCTTGGGGCGCCTTGAGAGGATTCTAGAGAGAGGAGGGCATAGGTTGGACGAACTTCAAAGGCTTTGAGTGAGAGGAGGAAGTGGGAGCTTGAGCGAGTTTATATAGGAAATGTGAGAGAATTCTTTATTATTTAGGTTTGGGACACCTCACATTAAACTAATCCAAACCACAAACCATCCCATGGTTTTTGCCCATGGTTTTTGGCAAAGGGAATTGAAAAACAATATTTTATAAGGTCAAAGTCCGAACTTCTTAAAATAATGGGGTTGCTTATGTGGAGACGAGTCACACTCCCAAGGAAAACAATTTAAAAAGACAAAATGTTTAATAAGTCTTGAAGAGTCCACTAAAGCTTTGTAAAATAAATCAAACAAACCCAAAATCACATTATTTTAATGGTAAAACATATATTGGCCGAACATAAAGTTTATAGTATTTTATTACATCACTATTGAGTCATTATGATGTCATAAAACACATTATATATTTAAACGGTATTTAATTTTTACCCAAAAATTTGACTATCTCAGAAAATTATGAAAAATTCACCGTTGGATAATTTCGACGTCCTGATTCCAGAAATAATATTCATTTTATCTAAATAATTTTCTAAATATGTTAATTTTCACTTTTAAAATAAAAACCGACATTTATCGAAAATTCATGGGTTTTGACGAAAATGACTTTCAAACCTTAATAAAAATTACAACTGCATTCATAAAATTATAAGATCATTTATATTTAATAAAAATTAATTTAATAATAATAATAATATTTTATTAAAATAATATTTAATTCAAAAATTCATTAATTCATCAAAATAGATTTCTTAATTGAACATTAACTAAAAATACTATTTGTGCTTTAAAAACTATTTACAAGATAACAATAATAAAATGAAAGTATATTCATTATTATATACAAAAATAATGTACATAACCATAGTACTAAGGTCTTGTTAAATAACCCCTTAAAACACTCGCATAGGACCGAAGGGTGTGGTGTGCGATGGTGACGGACTCTTGGGGTGACTCGGATAACATCGCTCGGGTGGTAATCTCTATCAACTTCCACTTTTCCCATAGGCGGTTCCGCTCAAGCTTAACGTGTTCAAGCTCGGCTTGAGCTTGGTCAAGAGCGAAGCCCAATGACGCCACCTCCTTTCCGAGCTCCAACAAATGAGCTTCATACGGGGCAAGTCTACCGGATGAGGTCATCGCTTCCTTTGTCTGAGTAAATTGGATTTGTTAAAGCCCATATTTATACTAATCCAAAAACATAAAACAAAAGAAGTGTATATGTTGTATAACCATTTCACATATTAAGACATTTAATTAGATTAAGAGAGATTTTCATTAACAAAAGTTTGGATCGTTACAAATAATGCAACTTCTTAGAGTGAGAAGTCTAAACTTTGCATGATCAACCTTATTTTGAATAAATCCTATGGTAAGGTTTGTAGCATCAAATTTCCTTCGCCCCATTTTCTGTGTTTATTGTGATGATGCAGTGGTTTTGTGTGTGTGTGTAAAACATGCATTCTACATTAGGACCATCTACGGAAAAAAGGTCACCACACATTAATCACAAACATAATTCATTTGGGTAATTTTTGCATGAGTACCGTCATAATCAATCTCATATCCTCCTTTAAAGCCTTTGGTGGCATGTCATGCCTTGAACTCTTCAATGCTAATCGGGATGGACTTTCATATTATAAATCCATCAGAACACATCCAAGGCTTCTTAAGAGGTTGGGGCACCAATCTCTCAAATATTAGTGTTGTACAATGCCAGTAACTCCTGATGCATGTTTTGTGCCATTCAGGAGGTCCTATCCACAATCGGAATGTGCTTAAACATTTTAGCATGAGAGGCAGCGATTACACATTGGGTTTGGGGTCATTGATAGTCTGGTAGCATCCATGTTCTATAGGGTGGGGATTGCTGATGGTAGAATGTTCTCAACGAGCCCAAATAGAAGTAGTTGGTGGGTGGAAGTGGGGAATTTGAAGTGTTAAAAAATTGGAAGGGTTGATGAGATCAATAAGGTGATTAAGCATAGAAGAAAACCAGATGGTGATAAATGGATTGGGTGGTATGCTGTACGGATTGGAAGAGGGTATTTGGGAGAATAAAATAATGGTTCAACTGAAGGGAAGTTCTAGATGGAGTAGGCATGGGGAGTGTAGGAATGGCCTGTGGGCTTAAAGCTTGCTCAAGCTAACCTAATGACTAACGAGGCTCGCATAGTCATGAGGCTTGGCTTGGTTCAAGATTTGACTAAGGCTACATTTGGTACGAAGGAACAATGGTCTGAGAAAAAGGGGTGGGCGTGAGAACAATAAAAAATCATGCTTGGTACAAGGTAGTGGGTGAGGCAGATGAATTGCCAAGTCCATCATTTAAGGGAAGTGGGATTTCATTCAATTTGCATGGAATGGTCATCCCTTCCTCAAATTTTTTTTTTTTGGACATGAATACTCTTTGAACAATGGATAAAAATTACATTATATATTTTTATGTTATCATATATTTTTATGTTATCATATATTTATATTATTTAATATATCCCATCACACATTTTTTATGCATGCTAAACAAACTATTAACTCACCAATCCTTTCCTCTTTTTCTTTTGAATGCATTTTCCTTTTCTATCAAAAATGCTTCCCACTTACCAAACATAGTCTACAAGGTGGCTATACTTGGCTTGCAGGCTGGCCCATCGTGAGCCCAAATTTGGACTTTTCTAACCTCATGCTATGCCATTGGGCCTAGTCCAGCACCCCTCCCCTATTGGGGACTCACGCCCCTTCCCCCAAGGCCCGGTGTTGCTACCCTTCGGCAATGGTCATGTGACCATTGCAGCGCTCCTTCCTCCCTCATTAGCCACTGAGTTCACTTTCAATTCTGAACTCTTAACTTCCAGTTCTCAACTCTCAACTGTTATCTCCTATAGTTGTGCGATGATTACAATTTTCATTTGGTGACCATGTCTATATTGATTTTTTTAGTTTTTCATTTAAATTTATTTTTATATAATTTTTATTAATTGTTTTCCATACTATGTATTTATTTTTCAATTAATATGAATTATAATATTAATTTTGATATAGATTCATTTACACACTAAGAATCTATAGGCTCCCCCTATTGCTAATTATTCCCTTGTTATTGTGTCTTTATCAACATCTAAAGGCCCTTCTAATGCCTGATGATGTTTTAAGCGATGCCATTAATCTTCTTGTTGATCCAATATTAATAAAAATAAAATTTAAATATTGTGCATAATTATTAGTCATTATAAAAAGCATGTTAATTGCAATAAATACAATCTAATGTTTCAAATCAAATGTCATTGGGAAATTCATTAGGTGGTAATTTGGGCGACTTTTAATGATTCTATTCTGTACAAAGGTTATGTTAGTTGATTATATTATCAACACTCATGACTCCTGATCTTATAGATTTTTTTCACTTCATTTTAAGAGAATTGAAGCATGGTCTATTCTGTGGCCAGAAAGCACTGAACGATACCCAGAGAAGCATTTTTCTTCAAATCAGAATCAAAGGCTTTCGTTTTCTTGTATATGAGTTCAAATTCCTGTGCTATATGTTTATGGATGGAAAGAAATTCACTTTTAAGCTCGTGTAACGTATGCTGAGTTAAATGAAAATAGTCATTAATAAAAGAAACATGATATTTAAAATCACTTTTGGAGAGTTGTTGTAGGATCTCATTTGTCAGAATTGATTAATTAAAAACATGGACGAAAAGGGAAATATTGGTAGGAGTTGCTTGTGAAGACTAATTAATCAATGGATGGAGTAGATTGGGTCAGGGGCTCATTGCCAGTGAACTTGTGATAGGCAAGTAGATGGAATATGACATACCTTGCTGATGCTTGTGATAAGATCCCAGATGGTTAAAAAAGGTTTTAGAGTGATGGATATATAGGACGGTGGTGATGTCTTGTTATATATAAACCGTTACCTTTGGTATATTGAACTTGTGATAGGCGACTAGATGGAATAAGACACACTCGTTGATGCAAATGATAAGATCCAGAATGTCCTAGGGTGTAAAAGTACCCACATTCATGTCCTGTTTGGTACATTGAACTTGTGATAGGCAATTAGATGGAATAGGACATACTTGTTGATGCAAGTGATAGGATCCAGAATGTTTTCAAAAAAGTTTTAAATTGATGGCTATATAGGACGCTAATGATGTGATATATAAACTGTTACCGGGGATGTAAAAGCCAAAGGGTTTCCAAGGGGTGAATAATACTTGTCCAATTCAGTAGAAAAAAAATTAGAAATCTCAAATCCTAAGATTATTCATGCGTTTGAAATGAAAATCATACACTGTAAATGAAGAACATTCCTTTTACTCTGTTGATCTGTGCTCCTTCCATCTTCAATGTGGTTGATGAAAATCACTAAGAAACAGCCAAAGAACTCCTTCCTCTTAGGGTATCCACGAGTTGTATGAATCTCCCAACGCATGGGAATGGGAAGAATCTTCTTCAAATCACAGTCTAATAGAACCTTCGGTTAAAGGAAGGGCAGAGAGCTATGACATAAGGAGTTTCTATGTAGCATGTCAAACATACAATTCACTTACACATCACAATGGATTTGGCCTTCTTTTATACTCTCTGAGGCTTCATCATTAAATGTTTCAACTTTAGTGATATACGTTACAAACACTTTGTAACTTTTTGGTTGATCATTTACACATTAAATGAATCTTCTGAAACCCCTTTAATGTTATCTTATAGCGTTTAACCACTAATGATAGCATTAATGACAAAAAACTACTGGAAGATTAATCCACCATGCAAACCGTACCTTACAATTTGCATGCGTCGTATAAAATGACATGCAGTGTGTTGGGTATGTGTGTTTGGTGGGGCTGTTTGTTGTGTGGGCGTGAGGGGCAGACCATGTGTGGGGGGAGAGTATTATATTTTTGTCAAGGGGGCAGTATTGTAATGCCATGTGTGGGGGTAGTATTGTCTTTTATTCCTTATTAGTGGGTTGTGGTGGCAGGGTAGGGTTGAGTAGTTAATTGTTTGGTTGGGGGCGGTATTGTAATGCCATGTGTGGGGGTGGTATTGTAATGCCATGTGTGGGGGCAGTATTGTCTTTTATTCCTTATTAGTGGGTTGTGGTGGCAGGGTAGGGTTGAGTAGTTGATTGTTTGGTTGAGGTAATTGTTGGAGTATGTGTAACTTCCTGCCCCACTTCCTTGGTAACTTCCTGCCCCACTTACTTTGTAACTTCTCTTTGTAACTTCCCTATCTTTTCTATAAATGAGGGCCCTCTCCTCACCTTGATGAGGGAGGGGGATTTCTGATTTTACATGGTATTAAAGGGAACCTAATCCCCTCCTCCCATTTTATTCTCCCTATCTAGGGTTTCTCATTTTGTTTCCCCCCCGGTGGGGGCGGCGGCCCCTCATGTAGGGCTACGTTTTTTTTTTCTCCTTCCGCCGCTGCCCCTCCGGGCTCGATGCCCTCCTGCCCTAAACGGCTCTTCCTCCTGCCGGCCTCCCTCCCGACGCGGCCCCTCCCTCCCGGTGATCTCCCGTCGGCCTTCTCTGCGCGCAGCCCTCCCGAAGGCCTCTCCCTCCCGGTGATCTCCCCCTGCTCCGCCGCAGTCCCGACGCCGGCCCCGCGGCGACGACTCCTTTCCCGGTAGATTGCCGCTGCCCTCCTTCGGCTTCCCGCCTCTGTGCCGGCTTCCTCCCCAGGCGGACCTCAGGTGCGCTCGCCCGCGCCTCTCCGTCGCGTCGCGCTCGCCCGCTGCTCTCCGGCGTCCAGACCCGACGACCTCGGCGCGACTCTCTGCGCGACGGCTTGGTCCTGACGCGGCTCCTCCTCTGCGCATCCCGTCGGCCCGCCCTTCCCGGCGGCCACCTCTCCTCCCGGCAGACCCTCCCTCCCGGCGCACCTCTCCTCCCGGCGGTCGTCCCTCCCGCTACGCCTCCACCTCCCGGCGGGCCTCCCTCCAGGCGCGGCACCTCGCCCAGCGGGCCTTCGCCCGACGCCCGGTGTCCGCCGTCCTCCCGCGGTGCGCCCTCGTCCCAGCAAGCCTTCGCCCGGCGCCCGCGCCCTCGCCCTCGCGGCTCCCTCGCCCCGACGGCGCTCTCGCTCTCGCCGCCAGATCCCGCAGCGCCTCCTGCCGGTCATCCCTCCCGAGCGGCAGCCTCCCGTCTGGCGCACTCCCTTCTCCCGAGCGCGACCCTCCCTCATCCAGTGGCCACCCTGCCCCGACGACGCTTCTCCCGCAGCATCTCTCTCCAGGCCGCCCTCTCTCTCGCCGCCCTTCTCCTCCCGGCGCACTCGCCCAGCGGCTTGCGGCTCCCATGCCTCCCGGCACTGCGGGCTCTTTTTTTTTTTTTAACTACGCAGGCGGCCTCCTTCGGCTTCCAGCGCCGCCTCCCGGCCTCCCGCTCCCTCGCCGACAGATTTCCCTCCATGCCTACCTCCTCCTGCATCCTGCGGAATCCCCGCCTCTCTGCCCGGCATCTCCTGCGGAATCACCGCATCTCATCGCCGGCCTCCTCCTGCGGATTTCCCGGCGCTTCGACGACCAGCACCCGCCATTGTGGATTTCCTTGGCACTTTGACGACCGGCCCTCCCGAGCGGACTTCTCGGCGCTTTGACGATCGGCCCGACATTACGGTTTACCGGCGCTCTGACGACCGGCCCGTAGTGCGGATTTCCCGACGCTCTGATGACCGACACCCGCCAGTGTGGATTTCCCAGGCGCTCTGTTGTCCGGCCCCGCACTTTTCCGGCGATGACCCATCATTTTCAACGGCATCACATTACAATCTTGAGGGGGAGCGGCATCATCAACGATTTTATTATTTCTGTTTCTTCTGTTTTCGTCTTGTTTTGTCATCAAGCTGGGTATGTCCAGCTTGAGGGGGAGTGTTGTGGTCTTTTTATTGATTTGTCTGTTTTTCATTATGTGTCCAAGCTAGGTACACCTAGCTTGAGGGGGAGTGTTGGAGTATGTGTAACTTCCTGCCCCACTTCCTTGGTAACTTCCTGCCCCACTTACTTTGTAACTTCTCTTTGTAACTTCCCTATCTTTTCTATAAATGAGGGCCCTCTCCTCACCTTGATGAGGGAGGGGGATTTCTGATTTTACAGTAATAAATGAGGGAGAAGCATGTTGGGGAGGGGTTACGAATCATTCTTCAATTTCAGCTGGTTGTTGATGGGAGGTCAGCCTTGGTCTTCAGGGGAGTGGTCTTCTCCAGAGGAATTCTTTTTCTTCTCCCCCTTATTTGCCATAACTCCATTACATCTTCATTTCTTTTTCCAGCCTGTGACTGTAATTCCTCCTCTTGAAGGTGTATAGCCTTCAATACAAAATATATGATTGCTTCTTCTTCCCCTCTCTCCCACACAATTTTGTTCTAACCAATTGGTGATTTCGCTGGGGAAGACGGTCATTGGAGAAGCGCGGCCGCTGCAGACAGAGGACAAATGTTGGGGAACGTCGCATGAGAAAAGTGGACGATCTAAAATGACAGAGACATATCGCGGTGTGGTTTTCATATAGGTTTTTCTATGCCGTCATTGTAATTAGTTTAGGCATTTATTTGAATTTTTTACTATTTGATTATTAGTGGAATTTCAGAGTTGCTCCGTGTTTTTTTAATTATTCACATTGGAGGGTTTTTCCACGTTAAAAAAATTAGTGTATTTTTCTGTTTCATTTCACTTTCATTTTTCATCGGGTTTCTCATAATTCCATTGTAAGCGATTTTCATCGGGATTCTACCCCCAACACTATTTAATGAGTCCTAGGTTGTTTTGAGCATATCCAGTGTTTATCTTCCCCTTAATTCATTTTGTTAAGAGTCTTAGAATATTAGATATTTTTAATATTCTTATCGCACATCGGTGTGAGTTATCTGCTGTATTCCTTTTCTCATCTATAAATTAAGCACCCCTACCTTATTGTGAGGTACGTGTTTCTATTTCAACATGGTATTAGAGCTCGACGAAGGTGACAAACCTTGGAGGGCTCCCCCTCTGTGCAACAAACCCGGGTAGTTACTCCATATAAACTTCTTCATTAAGAAAACCACGAAAGAAAACATTTTTAACATCCAACTGATGGAGAGACCAGTGAGTGGAGACAACAAAAGAGATAAGTAGGTGAATCGAGACAATCTTTGCCTTTTGAGAGAATGTGTCAAAATAATCAACTCTATATGTGTGTGCATAACGTTTGTCAACAAGGCGAGCCTTGAGACGATTAAGAGAGACATCGGCGTTGACGCGTATTGTATAGATCCATTTGCAACAGACCATCTGCTTACTCAAAGGAAGAGGGACAAGATCCCAAGTATGGTTGACGTTCAGAGCTTGAAGTTCATCGTGCATAGTCTGTAATCAGCCTGATGAGATATGACCTCGACAATAGTGCACAGTGTCGAGTGAGCAACCGGTGTCTCTACAACTCGCGAGGTAGCCACAAATAATCCTTGATAAGACTGACAAGAGTGCGGGCCTTTGCGAAGCGTAATAGGCAACTCCGGTGATGGAGGATCAGGAGCAGGTGAGTCGTCAGGTGTGGTAGCAACATTAGGTGTCGGGGTGGCAGGTGTGCGAGTATATACCTGGCCAAATCGTGATCCAACAACGTCACTAGCAAGAGATAGTGGTGGTATATCGAGAGAATATGGTAAAGTAATTTCGAAATCAGGAACAATAGACGGTGGTGGGAACTCGGGAACAAAAATAACTGATGATTCGACAAAGGAAACATTAGCCGAGACAACATGACAACGCAAATCTGGAGAGAATTATCGATATCCGCGCCGGGTGCGGGAATAACCAAGAAAGATGTATTTTAGAGCACGCGTATCAAACTTGGTAATCGAGGGGCAAATATCTCGAACATAACACACAACCAAAAATGCTTAGGGGCAGGGAATGAGGGGATGTTATTGAAAATAAAGAATGGAAGAGTGTATTCTCCTGAAGAACAGACAAGAGAAGTTTGTTGATTAGATAGGTGACTGTGAGAATGGAAGGGTGCCTCCCATGTACTTGGTTCGGCTGTTTTTGCACCGTTATGCTTAGCTTTAGCATGTGCCAAAGCATAAAGGATTCCTCTGTTTTCTATCATCAATCTGAAGCAGAAAACATTCTTTTCGTGGTCTATGTGGATGGCATTGTTATTATTGGCGGTGATGATGCTGACATTGGCCGACTCAAGTCTTTTCTTCATTAAAATTTTCAAATTAAAGATTTGGGTCCACTGATATTTCTTGGGAATTGAGGTCTCTAGATGTAATAAATGATTTTTTTTATCTCAGAGAAAGTATGTTCTTGATCTACTGCAGGAGACTGACATGACTTGAGTTGATTCTGTTGGCTCACCCCTCGAACCTGGAGAAGAGTGTAATGACCCAGACCTCTCCGGTCCATTCCTTTGTGAAAATAGTGTTTGCAGTGTTTTTGGAGGTCACCGTGGCATGTTTCAGGAGTTTGCCAAAAAATCCAGTTTCCAACGGTAGCTCATCTGACGGTAGGTTGCCGAACGGTGACTCACCGAACGGTAGGTCACCGAACGGTGACTCGTCGAACGGTCACTCGCCGAACGGTGGCTCGCCGAACGGTAGGTCATCGAGCGGTGACTCGTCGAGCGGTGACTTGTCGAGCGGTGACTTAACGAACGGTGACTCGTCGAGCGGTGACTCGTTGAACAGTGACTCGTCGAACGGTGACTCGCCGAGCAGTGACTCACTGAACGGTGACTCGCCACCGGTGACTCACCCAACGGTGGGTCATTTTCAACCTTTTGACCGTTTCTTCCACCGTCTTCGAGGAAATCATTGTATCTTAAATATCATGAAACGACCAAGCCGTGTGGTCAAACCACAATTCAAAATTTAAGTACTTTGAAATTGTCTCTCTGATTTTAGGATTTGACATTTTCTTAAGCCGAGATCCTCTCTTCTTTGAACTCTTTGGTTTTCTCTTGGTGTGCCCAGAACCTTTCTCCCCGAAGAGTCGTGCGCCTATGGTGTACCATCCTGTTCGGTTTTCCATGGAGTCTCCTGCTCACGCGACCCTCTGTTTTGGCGCAAGAAAGGACCGTTGGTCGCCTTGTGTATCATGCGGGGTGGGTATACTCGTGTCACCTCTTGATCACAGTTGAAACCAATTATTAAGGGTGTTACGATATAATCTGCTTGTTACCTTAGTCATAAATGGGGACGGGGAAGATGATGACGATTGCTTGTTTTTATCTGTTATCTTTGATCCGTAATGTGAATTGTATGGGTTGTACCCTTCCGAAAATCATGGCCATTGATGGTCTTTGCTTGCGCACCTGTGGTGCTTTATACTTATTGTTGATTCTCTGTTGAAATGACTGTAAACATAAAATCTAATTAACCACGTACATCTGGTTGAATAAAATGGACGCCCTAGGATTGAACCTGTTGTGTGATCACCCCTGAATTTATGAAAGCGGA
This sequence comes from Viscum album, assembly GCA_963277665.1. Lineage (NCBI taxonomy): Eukaryota > Viridiplantae > Streptophyta > Magnoliopsida > Santalales > Viscaceae > Viscum > Viscum album. Next base: position 1,976,216,343 of record OY728146.1, on the reverse strand, counting down.
ATTAAAGAATAATGTTGATCAAATCTGAATACATTTGGCTTGTTGGTGCGACTGTGTACTGTGTGGGGTTTTGTTGGGCTTTGTGCCTCGTGTGGGTTGTATGGTGTTGCTGTTGGTAGCATGGTTGTGGGTACAGGGTGGACAGAGGGGTTGGCTCCGTGAGTAGGGTGTGGTGTGTGTGTGTAGCGGGGCTGTGGTTTTGGTGGTGGTTGGTGTGGGTTTTGTGTATGAGGTGGTGCAAGAGGTGTGATGGAATCTCAGGTTGAGAGATTGATTGATTGTGGAATGGATGACCTTTTAGAATAGTGGAACTGCTTCTGGGTTGTGCTATGGTTGTTGAGCAGTGTTGTGCAGTGGGATTGCAATTCGGTTGTGTGTTGTATGTGCTACTGAATGTGTTGAGTATGGTTGTGGTTGGTAGTTGCCCGAGTAGTGTTGGAGTGAAATAAGTGAACTTCTTTATGAAGAATGATAAGTGGTTAAATGAAAGGGGTGGGTTTATGTTTTGACTGTGGCTGTTTGTGTGACTGTGCATGTAGGGGTAGCAACAAGGACAATTTTGTGTGGGGTGCTTTGTTTGGAAACCCATAGGTTGGGCCGAGTGTTTGTTTACCTATATGTATAGACTTGCAGTTCCTTGTGATTTCTATACGCACCCTACCCGTGTTGAGCACTACGTGCCGAACACCCCCATTGTATGGGGGAGGGTGTTTTTCCCAACATCCCGATGGGAGGATGGATGACTGGTTATTGGATCCCTTGCTTCCTCTTCTAGGCATTTATCGCCCAAGACTTTTTGGACAGACTGTAATGGCTTGAGGTTTATTACCAGATTTATGGTACTGGTTGTGTGAGAGGTGGTTTGTTTCCCAAGTGTCTTCGGGATGAGACCCAGGTGTCTACGGGCAGGATGAGATGTGGTTTGTGGCCCAGGTGTGTGCGGGCAGATTGTGACAGTGGGGCTTGTGGAAGAGTGGTGGCGCCCAGAACGTTCGCCGTTAGGGATGAGCAGTTAACCAGTGGGAAGTGGTGCGGGGTACCCTATCATCGATGTGCTTATATTATTATTTTACTCGACTTGTTTTATTTGGTGAGTGTGCCTTGGTGAGGCAAAGGCGGTTAGTATTTCTTGTTAGGTGCTTTTGAGGTTCTGCTGTTTTTTCACAGGGACATTAGTATGTTCCCCCACTTGTGCACGAGTGACTTGGGTTTTCTTACTGAGTATACTTGTATGCTCACCCTACGTATATCAAATTGTTTTCAGGTTTCCAGGAGGGCTTTGAGGACCGTTTCCGACCTTATTAGCTCGGGCGTCGGGAGAGTTGCTGTGTTACTGCTTAGACTTGTTTTTGGTACTTTGGAGTTTTTGTTGTACTTCGTTGCATTTTTTGTTTAAACATGCATGGGGTGGTTTCCAGTTTCTTATAAAAATCTTTGGAGTTGTATGAGATTTACCATCTTATCTCCTGATCTTGTTTTTCTTAAAAAGGGTAATGCCTCCCATCTTGTGTGGATGTTTACCTACCATTGGTGCTAGTCGCCACCCTGGGGCCTATTGGAGGCGGGACTCAGAGGTCATTATCTCTCCTTTATCTTGAGGAAGAAAAATCTTGACATTTTGCTATCCCTTCCCTCATCTTGAAGAAGGTGGGTCGTGACTGAATGGTATCAGAGGTGATGGTTGAGTGATAGGATGAAGTTTAGTGTTAGGCACAGTGAGAATTACATTGGATGGTAGGGCAACAGTGTTAGGTGATATTGGTGCGTGACATAGGCCAGGGAAGACCGGCTAGGACACGGGATTTTAGGGCCCCCCGTGATCCGATACTAGGACTTTGAGCCTACCAAACGATCAAGTGAGACTACACTAATTGTAGGGTAGAGTCCCTAGGAAAGGTACATGCATCATAATGACTTGTGTTATTGTTTGTCTTGGGCATTTTCGGGAATTTAAAATAAATAGAGTTAAAATGAATCCCGCATGAAATTCCATACTACCCGGGCTTAGGAGTTCTCTGTTTTCCTTTCAGTTATGGATCCCGGACGTCGCCCGCTTGTGGTTGGAGGCTCAGTAGGCTGACCCGGTCAACCGACGGAGGGTTGACCCAGTGGGAGAGGATGATTAGCGGCAGAAGACCCTTCGTGCTTTCCAGCGACAAACTCTGGGGAAGTACAATGGCAGCGTTTCAGATATGGAGACGGAGAGTTGGCTTGAGGAGCTGGCGATCACCTCCACCTTGATCCGGGCTCTGATAGAGTGCTGGGTTCCTCTGGCGGTGAGCTAGATGAGGGGAGCAACGCATCAGTGGTGGACACTTTACCTCGCGGAGAGGAAGGAAACTGATGTTTCGTGGGCTGACTTTGAGAAGGAGTTCTGGGCGGAATTCCTTTCTTCGACGATGAAGGCCGAGAAGAGGCAGAAACTACTCTCTCTCCAGCAGAGGGTATGTCGGTAAAGGAACTAGGGATCAAATTCAAGGATCTCCTACGTTTTTCTCTAGATCTTTTTTCGGATGAGGTGTCTCGAGCGAGACGCTTAAGAGGAGACCCTTCGCCCTTCTCTTCAGTATGCGGTTACTCCCTTCACTTTGCCGACATACTTAGAGGTTCACAAGAAGGTTGAGGTAGTGGAAAGGATGCACTCGCGAGGAGGTTTACCGCGAGAGGGGAGCCAACTGAGTTCTTCAAAGGGGAAGGCTGTCATCAGCAGGTCTCTGGCGTCAGGGCCTTCCATGTTTCGGTCAGCGGGGAGCCGACCCTAGTAGTTTCAGTTCCGATCTTCTGGTCTTCGTCCTTTTCCCGCGGGCTTGAGGCTGAGGTGTTTTGCTTGTAGAGGCCGTGGGCACTTTCAGAGTCAGTGCCCAATTTGAGTCAGTATGGTGGAGGTGGGCAGGTTTAGCGCCCGCCTCAGCAGCAGTGGCCAGCCAACCCCTTCCAGCAGCAGGGACAACAGGCTCTCGCTCCATCGAGGGGAGACGGTGCAGGTGGAGGCCGACCTCAGGGTGCTCTTTAGGGACCTTGACCAAAGCGTGGTCGGGGAGGTGGCTGACAACCGAGGGGCAGGGGAGCTGGGCGTGTTCAGTTACACGCCGCAGATGCAACATTTCCAGCAGGGCCAGAAATCGTTTGAGGTACGATCAGTTTGTTCAGTACTCTTGCTTGTGCTTTGTTTGATTCGAGAGCTTCGCACTCCTTCGTTGCACCCAGTCTGGCCCATGCCTTGGGACTAGACAGAGAGGCTTTCCTTGCCTCTGGTATTGAGTACGCTAGTCGGAGGTCAGACCAACTTGCTTGACGTTTGTCGGGGATATAGACTAATGTTGGGGCAACATTCGTCCAGTGGAGGTCTCTTTCTGCTGCAGATGCAGCCGTACGATGTCATCCTTGACATCGACTGGTTGTTTTCCGTGCATGCCGTTATCAATTGTTTTCGGAGGAGAGTCGTGTTTTCTGACGTGGACGACCAGCGTGTAGCTTTTGTTGGCGAGCGGAGTTGTCAGGTGGGCAGCCGGCGTGTGGAGCCTCTTCTTTCCTTGTTGGCCGAGTTGTCAGTGGAATTGATGGATGCTGAGATGGTGGAGATTCCAGGAGTTGTGGGAGAGTTTCTGGATGTTTTCCCTAAGGAGGTTGTGACTCTACCCCCTCGACGTGACGTTGAGTTCGGGATAGACTTACAACCCGGTGCTCGTCCGATTTCGATGACTCCTTATCGGATGACGCCTTCTGAGTTGCGGGAGTTGCGGATTTAGATTGACGATTTGATGAAAAAGAGCTTTATCTGACCCAGTGTGTCGCCGTGGGGTGCTCTGGTCTTGTTTGCGAAGAAGGCAAACGGTGGTCTGAGGCTGTGCATAGACTACCGGAGACTGAATCCGGCGACGGTCAAGAACCGCTACCCTCTCCCGAGGATAGACGGTCTTTTCGACCAGCTGAGGGGAGCAGGCTGGTTCTCTAAGATCGATCTGCGGTCTGGGTATCACCAGTTAAGGGTGAAGGAGGGTGATATCTCGAAGACTGCTTTCAGGTGCAGGTATGGACACTTCGAGTTCGTGGTCTTGCCGTTTGGTGTTACGAACGTGCTAGCCGTGTTCATGAGGCTCATGAACTCTGTCTTCTGTGAGTTCCTGGACCGGTTCGTTGTCATGTTCATCGACGATATCCTAATCTACTTGAAATAAGAGGAGCACGCCGAACATCTCAGGACTGTCTTGGAGGTTCTTCGACGCCACCAGTTATATGAGAAGTTGTCCAAGTGTAAGTTCTGCACATGAGTGGTGCACTTTCTTGGACATGTGGTGTCTCAGCAGGGGATAACAGTGGATCCGTCGAAGGTCGAGGCAGTTGCTTTTTGGGCAGAACCCAAGAATGTGGCGGAGGTTCGTAGCTTTCTTGGTCTAGCAGGCTATTACCGGAGATTCGTACCCGACTTCTCCCGAGTTGTAGCTCCGTTGACGACTTTGACTAGGAAATACCTGACCTTTGTGTGGAGCGTGCAGTGTCAGGCAGCTTTCAGCTATCTGAAGGGGAAGTTGGTCAGTGCTCCAGTACTCAGGTTGCCGAAGGAAGGGGTGTTGTTTGAGGTGTCCTGTGACGCTTCCGGTCTAGGCTTGGGATGTGTGTTGATGCAGCAGTAAAGAGTGATCTCTTATGGGTTTAGGCAGTTGCGTCCCCACGAACACAACTATGCCACCCACGATCTGGAGCTTGCAACGGTCGTGTTTGTGTTGAAGTTGTGGCGACACCACCTCATTGGGGAGCGCTTTGTGGTTTTCACGGATCATAAGAGTTTGAGGTACATCTTTTCCCAGCGAGACCTAAACTTGCGACAACGGAGGTGAATGAAGTTTCTCAAGGACTACGACTTCGAGATCTCTTACACCTCATGAAAGGTTGTGGCCGATGCCTTGAGCAGGAAGTCGCAGAGAGTGGCAGTTTGGGAATCTGCAGACGCTTGGAAGGCGATGGAGGAGTTGGTTGCCTTGCACGTGGATGCAGGGATGGACAGTGGCAAAGACTGTCTGTTTCAGATGACAATGCAGCCTTCTTTGATGTGGTAGGTGGAGGAGTCTCAGTGGGGAGACTTAGAGGCTGAGGTGATGCGCGATTGCGTTGACCAGGGTGACGCTCCGAAGGGATGGTCGGAGGATGGTCAGAATTGGATGCTGTTCCGCGAGAAGCTGTTTGTCCCGGTAGCGATGCACGAGGGAGTTCTCCATGAGTTTCATAGCTCACCCCTGGTGGTACACCCAGGAGTTTCCAAGATGTACCGAGGCTTGAGGGAGCAGTTTTGGTGGTCCGGGGTGAAGCGGGCAGTGGCGGAGTTTGTGGCAAAGTGCCTAGTGTGTCAGCAGGTGAAGACTGAGCACTGTGTTCCTGAAGGTTTGTTGCAGCCCTTGGATGTCTTCGAGTGGAAGTGAGATGACATCTCGATGGATTTCGTCACATGACTACCCAGGGCTCAGGGAGACAATGATGCTATCTGGGTAGTGGTGGATCGGCTGACGAAATCAGCTCACTTCTTAGAGATCAAGGAGTCGAGCGCAGTAGATGCCTTGACAAGGAGGTATATGGATGAGGTGGTGCGACTGCACGGGGTTTCAAGATCCATCGTCTCAGATCGGGACGCACGGTTTACCTCACGGGTCTGGAGGGGATTACAACATGCTTTTGGCACTCAGTTACGCCTTAGCACCGCTTTCCACCCTCAGACGGATGAGCAAACAGAGCGGACCATCCAGACGTTGGAGGATATGCTGCGGGCGTGTGTTCTGGACTTTGGAGGATCGTGGGTACGACATTTGCCCTTGGTAGAATATGCTTACAATAATAGCTGTCACTTTACTATTGGCATGACACCGTTCGAAGCCTTGTACGGGAGGCCGTGTCGTTCGCCCTTGTGCTGGACGGGGGTTGGAGAGAACTGTTTTTGGTCCGGAGGTAGTGCAAAGCATGACAGAGAAAGTTCAGCTCGTGTGTGAGAGGATGAAGACAACACACGACTGACAAAAGTCATATGCCGATCATAGGAGGAGGCCCTTGGAGTTCCAAGGTTGGAGACCACGTGTTCTCGAAGGTTTCCCCTTGATGTGGGTAGCAGAGGTTCAGTAGGGGAGCAAGCTCTCTCCAAGATTCATCGGACATTTCGAAGTGTTGGGACGAATTGGTGAGGTGGCATACCAACTGGCACTTTCACCGCAGTTGGAGAGGGTCCATGACGTCTTCCATGTCTTCCAGTTTCGTCGGTATCTACACGATGACTCCCACATCATTGATTGATGAAAGTTGGATATCGACGACAACGCAACGTTCGTGAGACGACCATTAGAGATCCAGGATCGTCAGGAGAAGGTTCTGCATGGACAAACCATTCCCTTGGTCCGTGTGTTGTGGAGGCATGGTGGCTTTGAGGAAAGTACTTGGGAGCGAGAGACGCTGATGCGTGCCCAGTACCCAGAGCTGTTTTGAGTTTTGCTTTTGTGCTTTGCTTTATGATGTAATGCTTGAACCTTGTTTGCTATAAGATGAGTTATTTTCCCTGTTCTCTAATGTGTGAAAAAGAGTCCTGACATGTGGGAAGGGGAGGACTTGATCCCTAATCAAGACGCATTAATGCAGATGCGATTGAACCTGTCCGGGTAGGTCAGTGCCGTCCAAAGCGGATAGTATCTTGACATGGAGGAAGGAATTCCCTGATCCATGTGTCTGGACAATGTGACCTTTGGCGTTTATGTGGTTTTTTGGGGCAATAGATGTCGGGGAAGATGTTCTTGGATGACAGGGTTTCACTTGAGCTTTTGAACAATACAAGTCGGTTTATCCTTGAGAGGTATCTTACGGGGTGGTTGTTTAGACCCCTCTTTCTTCTGGGCTTGGTTTTAAATTTTCGAGGGTAAGAATAGTTTGAGAGGTATTTGATGCAATGACCCAAAACTTTCCGGTCCATTCCTTTGTGAAAATAGAGTGTTTGCAGTGTTCTTGGAGGTCACCGTGGCATGTTTCAGGAGTTTGCCAAAAAATCCAGTTTCCAACGGTAGCTCATCTGACGGTAGGTTGCCGAACGGTGACTCATCGAACGGTAGGTCACCGAACGATGACTTGTTGAATGATGCCTCACCGAACGGTGGCTCGTCGAACCGAACGTGGGTCACCGAACGATGACTCGCCGAGCGGTGACTCGTCGAGCGATGACTCGCCACCGGTGACTCACCCAACGGTGGGGCATTTCCAACCTTCTTGAGTTTTTTCTTCCAGTTTCGCCCCTCTTACGTCTTTTCATTGTTAAATGAGGAACCTATCAATGTTTGACCGTTTCTTCCACCATCTCCTAGAGAATTATTGTATCTTAAATATCATGAAACGACCAAGCTGCGTGGTTAAACCACGATCCGGAATTTAAGTACATTGAAATTGTCTTTTTGATTTTAGGATCTGACCTTTTCTTAAGCCGAGATCCTCTCTTCCTTGAACCCTTCAGTTTTCTCTTGGTGCGCCCATAACCTTTCTTCCTGAGGAGTCGTGCCCCTATGCTGTACCATCCTGTTCGATTTTTCTTGGAGTCTCCTGCTGGTGCGGCCCTTTGTTTTGGTGCCAGAAATGATTGTTGGTCGCCTGTTGTTCCAATTAGGGATTTCCTTATCTCTCCTTTGTTTGTGTATCATCCGGGGTGGGTATATTCGTGTCGCCTCTTGATCACAGTTGAAACCAATTATTAAGGGTGTTACGATATAATCTGCTTGTTACCTTAGTTATAAATGGGGACGAGGAAGATGACGATGATCACTTGTTTTTATCTATTATCTTTGATCTGTAATGTGAATTGTATGGGTTGTATCCTTCTGAAAATCATGGCTGTTGGTGGTCTTTGCTTGTGCACCCGTGATGCTTTATACTTATTGTTGATTCTCTGTTGAAATGACTGTAAACATAAAATCTGATTAACCGCTTACATCTGGTTAAATAAAATGGACGCCCCAGGATTGAACCTGTTGTGCGATCACCCCTGAATTTATGAAAGCGGAATTAAAGAACAGTGTTGATCAAATCTGAATACACTAGGCTTGTTGGTGTGGCTGTGTACTGTGTGGGGTTTTGTTGAGCTTTGTGTCTCGTGTGGGTTGTATGGTGCTGCTGTTGGTAGCATGGTTGTGGGTACAGGGTGGACAGAGGGGTTGACTCCTTGAGTAGAGTGTGGTATGTGTGTGCAGTGGGGTTGTGGTTTTGGTGGTGGTTGCTGTGGGCTTTGTGTATGAGGTGTAATGAAATCTCAGGTTAAGAGATTGATTGATTGTGGAATGGATGAACTTGTAGAACAATGGAACTGTTTCTGGGTTTTGTTATGGTTGTTGAGCAGTGTTGTGTAGTGGGACTGCAATCCGGTTGTGTGCTGTATGTGCTATTGAATGTGTTGGGTATGGCTGTGGTTGGTAGTTGCTTGGGTAGTGTTGGAGTGAAACAAGTGAACTTCTTTATAAAGAATGATAAGTGGTTAAATGGAAGGGGTGGGTTTATGTTTTGGTCGTGACTCTTTGTGTGGCTATGCATGTAGGGGTAGCAGTAAGGGCAGTTTTGTGTGGGCTGGTTGTTTGTTTGGAAACTCATAGGTTGGGCTGAGTATTTGTTTACCTATATGTATAAACTTGTAGTTTATTGTGATTTCTATACGCGCCCCACCCGTGTTGAGCACTACGTGCCGAACACCCCCATTGTATGGGGGAGAGTGTTTTTCCCAACATCCCAGTGGGAGGATGGATAACTGGTTATTGACTCCCATGCTCCCTCTTTTAGGCATTTATCGCCCAAGATTCTTCGGGCTGACTGTAATGACTTGAGGCTTATTATCAGATTTATGGTATTGGTTGTGTGAGAGGTGGTTTGGTTCCCAAGTGTCTTCGTGATGAGGCCCAGGTGTTTTCGGGCGAGACGTGTGGTTGTGGCCCAGGTGTCTGTGGGCAGGATGGGATGTGGTTTTGGCCGAGGTGTGTGCGGGCAAGTTGTGACAGTGGGGCTTGTGGAAGAGTGGTGGCGCCGGGATGTTCGCCGTTAGGGATGAGCAGTTAACCAGTAGAAAGTGGTGCGGGGTACCCTATAATCGATGTGCTTATATTATTACTTTACTCGACTTTCGTTATTTGGTGAGTGTGTATTGGTGAGGCTGAGGCAGTTAGTATTCTTTGTTAGGTGCTTTTGAGGTTCTGCTGTTTTCTCATAGGGACATTAGTATGTTCCCCCACTTGTGCACGAGTGACTTGGGTTTTCCTATTGAGTATACTTGTATGCTTACCCTACGTATATAAAACTATTTTCAGGTTTTCACGAGGGTTTTGAGGACCGTGTTGGACCTTATTAGCTCGGGCGTCGGGATCGTTGCTGTGTTGCTGCTTAGACTTGTTTTTGGTACTTTGAAGTTTTTGTTGTACTTTGTGGCATTTTTTGTTTAAACATACATGAGGTGGTTTTCAGTTTCTTATAAAAATCTTTGGAGTTGTTTGAGATTTACCATCTTATCTCCCGATTTTGTTTTCCTTAAAAAGGGTAATGCCTCTCATTTTGTGTGAATGTTTACCTACCCTTGGTGCTAGTCGTCACTCCGAGGTCTATTGGAGGCGGGATTCGGCGGTTATTATCTCTCATTCATCTTGAGGAAGGAAGGTCTTGGCATTTTGCTATCCCTTCCCTCATCTTGAAGAAGACGGGTCATGACAAAAGGTCATTTCATATTGATAGTGAGATGTTTTTCACCCGACAAATATAGAGGACTCGTTGGGAAGCTAAACTACTTGATGATGACTCGACCCAATATTGCTTGCGTGATTAGCAAAGTGAGTCAGTTTATGGAATCTCTAACAAAAATGCAGTGGGAGGCTGTTTTTCGCATTGTTAGATATGTGAAAAAGAAACCAGGTTTAGATCTTTTATATTTTGATCATGGGCATACAAACATTGAGACATTTTGTGATGCAGATTATGTTGGATGTCTCTTTTCTAGAAGATCTACGTTTGGGTTTGTAGTATTTGTTGGAGGAAATTTGATATAATGGCGAAGCAAGAAGCTGACGGTTATTTCCCGATCAAGTGCAGAGTTGGAGTATCGTGTCATGACATATGTGACTGCAAAGATTATTTGGACACAACAAATTCTTCAAGAGATTGGGGATACTCTGCCAAGAAACCGGCACCGACACATATCTAGTGTGACAATCAAGATGTTATCAAGTTTGCCAGAAATCCAGCTTTTTATGGGTGGACAAAACATATTGAAGTTGATTGTCTTTTCGTTCGAGAAAACTTTGAGAAGATCACCTTTGACCATGTTCACACCTCTTATCAACTTGCAGATGTTCTCACAAAAGAGGTGTCTGGACCACGTGTCCAATTTTTGTGTAACAAGTTGGACATGATAAATATATATGTCCCCGCTTGAGGGGGAGTGTTAAGAGTATTAGAATATTTTTAATATTCTTATCCCACATCGGTGTGAGTTATTTGTTGCATTCCTTTTCTCATTTATAAATTAAGCACCCTACCTCGTGAGGTACGAGTTTCCATTTCAACACCTTCATTTAACCCTATTAAATTTTGAGACATTCATTGCGGATCATGATTGGAGAATAGTATTCCCTAAAACCATAGCATTAGTTGTTACCGATTTATTTTATTTTTTTCTTATTGATTTAACTTTTCATAGCTTACATTGCAGCAACCTAAACCTGCTGACCTTTACGAATTAATTTAAAATCGGGATTCTTAGGTTTTTCCAAAGATCCATATCATTTTAGGCCTTGAGCATTTGAAAAATGTAAAATGCCGGTAAGGCTTTTCTCCGTGTTGAGCTGGATTTTAGGATTCATCACGGGAATTCGCATTAGTACAAAAAATTTGCCTTAAGGTGCATCTTCACCATTTTTAACCACAAATAATCACAAGAACATGTCCTCTTTGCAATTTTAACAATCCGTTTATTGGTTACTAAAAGTGGGCTCATTGTGTTCTTTTGTGTGCATTGCAGCTAAAAATCCGAAATGATTTTGATCCTGTCCTTTCTCCCGAGAGTTCACTTTTTGTTCTTAAGAGTAATAAGCAAGTATGTACATGATCATTATTATTGTTAACTTTCTTTTTGTGTTGGAAGGTGTCTCCTTTACATATTTTTTTTGTATCTGTTGATGACAGGTGCCTTATCAAGGTATTTTAAAAATATTAGACCCTGCAAAGTTCTGCAGTTCCGTTCAAAATTTCATTGATATATATCTACGCCTTCCTGGAACCCCTGCTAATGGGCAGTTAGCAGAGCATGACTGTATACGTGTTCGAATTTGTGAGGGTAGATTTGCATTGCTGATAAGAGAGGTTTGTGGATTATATAAATGGTGTTTTCCCTCTTTAAATTATCTAATATGCTCTCTCCTTTGAATGCTGCTATTGGAACTGCTTTTGTAAGCCTATAAGAGAAGGGAACTTCATTATTCAACCTAAGGTGGATTTTGACATTAGTGTTAGCACAGTTGGTGGCCTTCTAAACCTTGGGTAAGTTTCATAATGAATTTTTGTTTCATTGTTTTGCAGACAGTTTCCTTCTTTTCATGCTCCAATGATCTTAAAGAAATATTGTTGGTCTTTATTCATGGTTGGAAACTATTAGAAGCTTCTGCATTAGGTTGAGATTAGCTATTTTTAGACCAGAAAATCCTTTTAGGGTCCCGTCTATTGTTCACTAGTTTTCAGTTGAAAAATTGGGGGTTTTTGTTTGGCCCAAATGTTCAAATATGCCTTGTTTCCTTGTATGCGCAATGCCCTTGTTTTGATAATGCTTGGTGTTCTTAGTTCGGTTTACCATATCTACTTGTAATCTGTTCAGCATCAAAGATATGTTTGTATCTGTTGATAACTATGTGATGGTTTTGTTTCTTGGAATACCATTATATTAAAAAACTTTCGTAGTATATTTTCATCAATGCAAAACAATGTTTTTGTAGAAATTTTTTACATAATTTCAATAAAGAATCGTATGCACCTTAAATATTTTTTATTATATTTTCTTTGCAAAAGCCTTTGAGGTGATTTTTTTTTTGTCTCTGTCATCATTGGTGGTGATAGCTGACATATATTTAGAGGCTGTTTGATTCTGATCGAAAAATAAGTGATTTTAAAAACTGATTTTAGAAAAAGCAGAAGTCATGTTTTGTTTGAATTGTGATAAAAAATGCTTGTTCACTTTTAATCACAGGATTAGTTTTTAAAACGATAATTAGCGTAGTTCTTAAAAAAAAACGAGCTTTTTTAATTTCTATTTTTCAAAAAAAAAAAAAAACAAAAAATCTTAAGCAACCAACCAGCCCATAATATTTGAAAACTTTTTTTTTTTGAAAAGTGTTTTTGTCCTAAAATTTTTTAAACAAGTAGGCTCTTTATTGTAAATACCTATTGAAATCTTTATGCTTTTGAGTTGGCTGGGATACTAGATTCCGAGTAGTAGGATTGTCTTTTCTTCCTCCGTAGCATATCTCATATCTTATATCTGGTTGAGATGGCGCTCTTGCAGCATCGTTGAACACAGCGATCAAGGACAAAGAGGAAAATACAGGCTGACAAAATGTGTAAGATCAGAGCATTAGATGCATGATGGAAAAGATAATAATAATGAGTATATGACTGAGTATTGTCACTGATAGGGTCGGTGGCAGTAAACTTTAAAGGATGGTTTGGGTAGGACATGATTTGTGGTAGGTTGTACCACTAAATGGAAGGTTATTGGATTGTTGAAAATTCTGTTTGGTGAATTGGGGCTCAAATATAGCGTTGAAAATGGAAGATTTGATGAGGTATCAAAGTTGTGGAGCTTGTTTATTGAGATTGGTCAATATGTGTTACAAGGTTGGGTAGAATGAATATTTTTTTTTACATCCCATAGAGAAGATACTGATCCCTGGAATTCTACTACAATTCAAAAGTCAGGACAATTGAATTCAAGTGATTTTAATTCAACTAATGAAAACAGAAAACTAAGAACCTTCAAGAGATGCAAACGTGTTAAGGATTGTAATTTTCAGGATCACGAATTATGCATATCTGGAATAAATTAATGAATACTTGATTTTCCCAAAATAAAAATCTAAACAATTTTTTGGTACGGTAATTATTCTTCAATTATTAAACCAATTCATTGTTTGGTTTTGATGCTAAATCAATTCAAAGAATCAATTCAATGGCCATGAATAAACTTGAACCATCTAGGTTGAATGCTAAATTGTAATCCTTAAATTCATTCACAATGACCATGTGAATAAAATTAAGTATTTTATAGAAAATAAATGAATAAAAAATCAAACCCAATTCAAATCTCATTAAAATAAATCAGAAACTACAAAACCAACCACCCTTCCTTTACATCCTTGACACAAGCGAGTTAGTCATTCATACTTTAATTAATGTACATGAAAACAAGAAAAATCTCACCAAGCATGGATGAACCAATCCCTTGCCCTTTACAATCGCCAGAAAGGTATGAAAATCTCCTATTCTACTTCCTACGAACTCTAGCAGTTAGCCTCAGGCCATAAAACAAAAAAGCCTCACCACGGTATGACAGCAAACCACGGTGTGGTTTCTGTATCTTCTCAACGACTCTGCAAATCCTTTCCACGAGCCACGACCTATATATCTGGCTTTATTCTCATCTCACAGTTTTCTTATCTTTAGATATCAAAACTGTGATGTGGTCACTCCCCAAATGGCGTCCTTTTATATGTGTTTCCTTTTGTATGAAACAGCCAACTTCTCTTATGTCATTTAAATCATTCTCCTTATCCATGAAAAACAACATGGTAGCTCTAACACAACGTGATTTTCTCTTCATCATCAATCCAGCGGCAGCATCACTCCATCCCAGAAAAATTTCCAGCTCACTATGTCTTTTCCATCAGAACGACATCATCGTTCATGTATGTTCTAGAATAAAACGAACATTTATCCAGTGCTTCAATTTTTGACCCTGCCCAAAACAACATCTTCAGCAAATCACACCCAAGACCATGATGTAAAATATGCGTATGATAAATTTCTTCTCAGCATCCAACAACTTCCATCCACCATGACGTGTTCTCAGCCACCACGGCATGGTTTATTCTCCTCTCCTCTTCTTCAAATGGCCAAACTTTTTCAAAACAACTTGATTCAACTATTTATCCTATATAAAACATAAAATACCTGATTTAGATAGAAATCAAGTCTTAAAACATTTAACACTCAATCCAAATATTAAATGTACATTTAGCACATCAAAATCCCTCACACTTAACTACTTGCTTGTCATCAAACAAAACCTCCGCACCATCAAAAAGAAAATCCTTCATAATTAAGAATTATTATTACATTCAATAAAAATTAAATAATTACTGATTTTGAATGAAAATTCAAGCGTTACATGTGAACATTCTTTCAACTCACCAATTTCCCAAACCATGGAATTTTCTTTTCTTCCTATTTTCAACTCAAACACTCAATTGATATGAGACTTCCATTTCTTTTAAATTATGGATTTCCTTCAATTTTCATTTTCTTTTAATATTGAGCACATGATACACTTTTGCTTTTCCCATTCACATTTTTTTTTCATAGGAGAACATGCTGAAAACATTGTCCATTCACCCTTAGAAATCAAACCAAGCATAACATCCCTATCTCCACCATCAATCAACTCTCATGAATATTTGCTATAGTCAAGATACGAAGAGAGAATATTTTCTAGACATGCTCAATCAATCTAAGGCTCTTCCATATTTTCACTTCATTTTTCAATATTTTTATAGGAATGTTTTTTCTTACTTTCTCACACTTGCTCAATATTAATTAAAAACAATCTAGTAGGAATGGTTTTTCCTACTCTCACACAGACTTGTTCAATACTAATTAAGAACTTCAAAATCTAGTTATCAAATACTCAAAATATTCCAAGCATATCAAAATTTTATTTTAAGTTGGAATTCTAAAAAAAATTATTTACATATATCCGTTGATGTTCCCACTTCATGATTAATCCAATTTTCAAATGCTATCTTTACTTGTTTACATGAACTTGATAATCAAGTTAAATTAGTAAAAGTGCAAGGGTCACTCCCTCAAGTTAAATTTATGATATTTAATAAATAAACAAATCTTAAACCCATTTAAATGAGGTTGACTTCATGGATCAAACATATTCAATTAGCTCTATTAAAGCCCATATTTTCATTGAGACCATTAACAACAAGATCATATTGGGCGAGTTGTTTTAGTGTCCTTTTTTATTTTCCTATAAACTTTTTTATTTACAACGTACGCAAGGAAAGAAAACCAGTCTGGGGACTTGACCCTGCGACCGCCGCCCCAAACCCCAAACCCCCCTGTCCAGCCGCCTGCGTGGGGCATTATCTTCCTATATTTCACTGAGTTTGTGATATATTATTATTATTATTTTTTTATTTTAGTTTTTTTTAAGTGCTTGGGCTGGATTGGGTCAGCCTAAAAACCTCAAGCGTTTTGGCTTGACCTAGTTGAATCCAGGAGTCTTACAAAAATAGAAAACAAAAACAAGCACAAAAAAAAAACAGTTTTAGAAAGCAAACACACACACACATCACCAACTGTTTTTTTTTCTCCAAAAACAGAAATTAAGAATCCCTTTGTTTCTCAACAAACAACGTAGTGAAAATTTTATGGGAGAATGTGTGGTGGTGGTCTTATCTTGCACTGCCATTATGAATTCAAGGGGTTATAAAGCGGTATTGTGTATAGAAATCAACATTGACATATCTTTTATTCTTTGACTGTAGAGTTGAAGCGTGACTCTGCTGGATTGTAGATTTGCATGTCCCTTTTCCTTCCAATATTATAAGATCGCTATATTGTGTTACCAATCCTCCTAGGGAGCACCTGATGCAGGGAATAAAGTGTTTGAACATTTGGATAATGATCAATTGAACCAATAGAATCAAATTTGGTTGTATTTTAGAGATTTTGATGGTTTTTAAGGCCTTAGTGAAGACAGACAGTGATTGACCAAATTGGACAACATGTCCATTGAAGCACAACGTTCAGCTTAAACCTTCAATAATTGTTCTATATCTTGGTGCTGTTATCTTGGATTATTAAAATTTTGTTTTCTCCGTGTTTGTATTCAATATATAACAGCTGGCAACTGCCATCAAACATCACTGCTGGCCATTGAAAACCATTTATTCGCTCCCCCCTCCTCACTTTGCATGTTTGCTCTCTCAGCTATGTTTGAAGGTTTTCCTTTGTCATAAGCGAGACTTTGAATGAAAATATTTTCTTTTCAAAGAAAAAAGAACTCCTGCCTGTTAGTCAATTTGATTCTTGTTTCTGTTCATGTGTTAACTGAACTGGTTTTCTGCATAAATACTGTGATGGATTTTAAGGCTAATTTTTTCCTTATAAATTTTGTTATGAGGTACCAAGCTGTGGCTTATATTGAAGCGTCTGCATTCATCTACCAAGATGGAAAGGTTCAATGATTCTCATTCCTTTCTAGTGATGATGTTTTCCTGTAATAAAAGCCAACGAATAATGCATCCTGTGTGATTAGTATCTATGCATTTTCCATGTTGCCTTAAGATGCTGCAGTTGAAGGCCCTACACCCTGCAGACTTTTAGCAGGTGCATTTGGAAGGCCGACGCACACCGTTACGCTTTTTTGACTGTATAGCTCATTGAAAGCATCATATAAAACCATTCTAAATTCCACTCCTTTTCATTTCAGACGATTCTGCACACCAAACAGTGTTAAGATTATAGCCCTTCTTTTCAAGTCCGGTTGAATTGGAAAAAACATTTCCGACATATTTTTATGTTCAAATGAATTAAAATTTTAATGCTGGCTTTTGGCTTATCTTTTTTCTTGGCCCTACTTAAGTTTTTCTTTTAAACCATTTGCTTCAGATTCTTGTTGAGGTTGATCATCTGCAAGATGTCTCTAGTCCTTACATACAAATTAAGGGCCTTGATAAGGTAGCTGTAGCAAATGCTGGTACAAAACTTAAGTTGGATGGTTTCTACACAACCAAGGTAATTGGTTTCCTACATTTTCATGGATTTGCATTCTTACATGATGTGGAAAATACCTTGCATCTGATTTGAATGAAGAGTCGTTTTGTCACTCCTTTAGAGTCATCTTCAAATAGTGTTGGAGAGATTGCCGGTGCTGGAAAGAAGCCCCATTGGAAATCACAATCAACAAGCTGTAAGATTGCAAGAGCTTGTGGGTTTTATTCAATCCCAGGTATTTTTTGTTCTATTGCTACTGTTGTTGTTACTACTAATATTTGGAATTCTACTTGCAATTTTGCTACTTTGTTTTTTGGGTTGGGGGGTGGGGGATGGTAATTTTACTGACCTCCACACTAGAAAGTGAACCTGTTATTCTTCTTGGAGTTGCAATTTCTCACTTCATAAATAAAAAATGAGATCCATAAAAATAGTTTATTCTACTCATACCCAAGGTTGTGTTAAATGTCATGGTAACAGGGCAGTAGTTCGGCTTCAGAGTCTTCGCCAAGTAGGGACGTGTCTTCGCTCGAGGTCATCATTGAAGACATGCAGTCGAGGATCAAGAGGCTGGAGCGGTGGCACTCAATCAATACGGTAATTAGTTTGCGCTGCATTTTACTTTGGAAAAATAACACAGGGGAATTGGGGATATTAAATTTAAAAAATGACAGTAAAACGAACAACAATGTCCATGTATAATTTATTAAATTGTGAATGGCTGGATAAGTATAATGAAATGAATTTGCAAATGCTTCAATGCATCTGCAAGTGCCTGACAAACTCTTCAACTATTTTTAGTTGGATGAGTTTTTTCATTTTTGTTCATTGACGAATCTTAGCTGTATGACTGAAAATTGATTTCAGGATTACTCTTTTAACCATCATTTGATATACCGTGGTCCTCATATGTCATTTTACCAGGTGCTGTGGACATTTCTGATGTCTGCGCTGATGGGCTACTCTCTTTACCAAAGGAACCGTCAGTGATTGTGCAAGGTATTGGGGGGGGTACAGATTTTGGTTTCAAATGGTCGCCTTTCTAATTTTATCAAGTGATAGATGTAACTAATTTTATCAAGGGGTGGGTGAGCTCCTCTCTTGAATCACTACAAAAAAAAAAAAAAAAAAAAAAAAAAAAAAACACTAGAAATCATTATATTGCATTATTTTTTCATCTATATATATGTCTACCCTCTTCAGGTTAAGATAATAGTGGGTTCGGCATCCAATGGGGCATGACTTAATATGACCATATTTTCGTATTAAGACCTTTTGCACCTTCCTAAAGGTCTTGTGCTGCTAGGGTAGCAGTTTCACCATTACCTGGTTGGAAGTTCACATCCTGTTGGCCCTTGTCTGCTGACTTCTTTTGTTCTTATTCCCTGTTATCACTGTATTTGGATTGAGGGGTTGTCGGGTCACCACTTCAAATGGACTTTTCTCAAGTACAATTCTGAAAACACATTCACCTTCTGTTTATCTCCAGGTGAAAGTTTGTAGACTAATGCACCTTCGATCTCAATAAATATGAGGAGCCCCATCAACAACTTTCCCATGATGCGTGGGTCTTGAACAATGATTAGGTGTTGTGGGACTCCTGAATACTTTCACCACATGCTTGAACGATAAGCTTGTAGTTTTCTCTGTTCTCACATTTGTTGGTGGTGGTATAAATGTGACATCTGGAGAATTTATCTATGACAATGATGATACTTCCATACCCTTTGGATTTGGGAGTGTTGCTATAAAGTCCATAGTTACATTCACCCATGAACTTTTTGCTATGGATAGGGTTTGCAATAATCCTTTATACCTAAGGTGATGTGATGATATGTTAGAAGAATAAAATATTAAAATAAAAATAAGGACAAAAAATCTACATGGGTTCATCAAAATGTTTGCACCTCCACCATATTCGAACCTGAACCCGAAGATCATCTGTTACATCCAAGCAAAACCTGTACTAGGTATCCTACCAACACTCAATGAAACAAGTCACATGGACCATTATTTAAGTTCATTTTATCTCAAGTAAACAATTCACCCATTTAAACAGTCAAACTTTCAAACATTTTATGAAGGGATGATATTTGAAGTAAATGAAACGGTTTCAAAATTATACTATTAGTTTTACTCACATTGAGGAAATAATGAAAATACTCTACACACTACTATATGAAATTTAATGTAGGTAATGATAACATCAATTAGTGCAATGAAACAACAGTCCAACATCCTGGGAGAAAGTCCAAAGGGACTCTGGTAAAGACACACTAGGCTCCTTGTACTAATCCATATCCATGCACCCCAGTCGTGCACAACCCGTTAGTCAGAGTATAATCCTAAACTAGCAATAAAAATCACTAGCTTAAGTGGAGAATACTTAACTACTGTTGTAATCTTAACTTTATGTTGGGGTTGATGTACTAGAACCAACTTCTGAGTACTTGATTACATGTATTCACTGTCTTAAATATTAATGAAGTTTCTTATCACATCATGATTGTTTCTCTGCATGACACTGTATGTGATAATGTTCTAAGAATACATGTTGTACTGAAAGGTCATAACAGTTTCTCACTATGATGAGAACCTGGTGGTGTCATGATAATATTCTTGAATAAAAGTTCTATACTTGGATGATATTGTTTGATGAGACACAAGCGATACAGACTATTAGGGGTATGAGGCTTATAAGACATTGAAACACATTCTCATGGTATTTGCTCTGTAATTTTCAAGAAGAGAGATTATGAGAACAAACTCGTTAGTAAAAAATCCACATTTTATGTGTCATTGGATATTTATATCCACAGATGTGTGTATTGATGGTTAGACTTTAAGATAATCATTAATGAATACCATAAGTTGCATACTTTGATATATTAATGAAAATCGTGACGATATGTGTTCGCGGAAAAGCATGGTATGTTGAGTAATCACAATTGATATTGCATTAATGGATAACATGAAAAAGGATTTATCCCTTCTGTCTAGTAACATAAGTTGATATCTCATGCCATTTGCCTAAATAAATCAACGACTGATGTTCAATGGACAAGTTCATTTCTAGAAAGCCAAAGAAAGAAACATCAAACATATAGGCTGACGACACAAATATGCAACCTGCTTGATTAGAGATATCGTGATAAAAAGATTATATTACACAATAAATGTTCGTAGAAGGTTGTATGTTGTTACAACATTAACTTCTTTCTTTATGAGTGTCTTGACATGTTGTTAGATGCTAACATTGAACTTTATGCGTCTGTCTATTGACACTGAGAAAGAGACCACACACTAAGTGTATCTGTAATCTTAGTTAAATTCAATGTTGAATTTAACATGTTAGACTAGATATTATTTCTGCTTTGTGGTTTAATAATTGTTCAAGTTTAGTTGATCACCAAGATTTAATCACAAGTTATTCGAAAGAATAAGTGAGTCAAATAATAATAATAAATATTTATTTGCAAGGTTTGATGAATATAATATTTATTATATCTATCAATGAATAATGCATTGATATTTATTTATTAAATAAACCGTCATTATTCAAGATTTGGTAAATGCCGAGGAGGATAAGCAGACTGAACTTAATGGTCTAGTAAAAAATGATGTAAATGATATTTATATATTCTTAAAGTGATGAACATGTTGAGTGATTAATAATAATATTCGTGTTATTATTGTTAGACATGGAGTTAACTAAGAATTATATAATTGAAAACGAGCTTGTGTGCAAGTTGCCAACCTTAGATATGCCTTTATAAATATCTAATTATATCACTTTTCAAAACACATTTTTTGTGCACAACGGATAGAGAGAAGCTCTCTCAAGCTCTAGAGAGAGTTCTAAAAATCTGGAGTGCGCTCTCTCCTCTACTCACAAGCCACCGGGAGATTATCAAGAGTTCTTCATCCTCATAGAAGAATTATGGTGCGATCAACCATGGACGACGCAAGCAGTCGAGATTGGCCGTGCTAGCACCCGACGATTCTACGATCACATCCAGAGATTGTGGTGCACGTTTGAATCACTGTTAGAGAGATTCTGCACTTGGATCCTGCACTGCAATGACGGTGTAACCAGATTGAGTCAATCAGATCATCAATGAAGAAATAATTACAACTTCAAGTAATTCTAGATTTGCTCATAAATTTATTATAAATTACATGTGAAGACCCCCCTCTTCTGGTTTTGACATTTAATCTAATCAAGTAATCTACGAATTTCGTTGGTCATGACGTCATTTGTTATCTACAACAACAATTATTTGTATATTAAGACTAAAAAGCCAAGTTGGTCATACTATACAGACGCTTATGCTGCATTTGGAACATATAAGTGGTATCAGAGTAGCCACATGATTAATTTATAATTATTTATTAATTGTTGATTGAATGTCATGCGTTTGCAACTTTTGTTTCAGATTTATTCGTTCTTGAAATCCGAACATCGTTTTCTCTTCCTTTTCTTCGTTCTCACTCACAACTGATAAACGAGTTAAGATAAAACAAAGAGACATCCAAAAACACCATTCGATGACACCAAAGGTTTAGTTCGGGTGACACATGTCACAAACCAACTTGAGCCATCCCTTCATCAAATACCTGACTTGGTTCGTGCCAAGGCGCGAAGGGCGTTCCCGATCCCCACGGACTGACACAAGTGCATGAGCATCAATGAATCACCACTTGGGAATAAGTTCACCCAATAAATAATTAAGAAAAGCACCAGGGAAAATTAAATAAAATCCGATATGACCAGTCCGTACGTCGGCCGTCCACACCAGTGAAAAATAAACAAAAACACCATCATAATATCAAACTAGGAAAGCGGTAAACAACAAGCCCCCAAAACCTCACTCACCACTCCGGCCTCCCTCTCCTACAAGGCAAAGACACCAACCAAATGCTTATCCTCAACCCACAAAATACCACTACACCTTCGACGATAGAAAGTAATGAAGACTTAATTGACCAATGCAATAAAAGAAACTGAAATAAAATGAAACCACAAACATACATGCCTCCTGTGACTATGCGAGTCACCACCCAAAAAATGAGAACCACAATGCCCCATGAGTGAGAATACAAGATAAGCAGAACCTGCAAATGAAAATGATAATATAGGTGTGAACAATAAGCTCAGTAGGGATACCAAAAGAGAAACCACACCCTATGCCTTACCTTTAAAGAGAAAACTATTTCATGCTAGTTTGAAAATATAAATATATAAAATAAGGCTTTCCTTTCCTTTTAAAAACAAATAGCAAGGTGGTATGAGAGAGACCATTTCCCTTTTTATTTGAAAACAATTTCCAAAGAATGATACATTTTCCAAAAACTTTTTTATAAAAAGAAACATAAGCTTAAACAAGAGTTTCAATAAAAAGGTATAACAGTGAGAAACATTTTATAAAAATACTAGTAAATAGGGGAAAACAGTATAAATGCGAAACATGTGATGAAATAAAAGTTTCTAGTACAAGCATAACAGTTGAAATGATTGTATAAAAACATCATAAAACAAGGGAAAGTAGAATACCTATAAAATGGGTATCATGGGATATTCCTAGATATCAAGTGAAGAGACCCTAAGCGTACTTGGTTCAAAACCATATGCCGACCTATCGATGCGATCCATAGTCTATAACCAATGTGGATGCTCTCAACTAGGCTCACCAGTGACACAACCCACCATGGCCTTTCCCTACCAGAGGGATTTAGTTCATCTAATTGGGACTAGATAACAACCGTCTCTCGACCCTCACTAAGACGCCTAAGATCCCATGGCTATAGAAAAAGTGGGAGGTGAGAAGAAAGTACAAATACAACATCTCAATAAAAAAATCCATCATACATGCTAAGCCCTCCTCCCGACACACACCCATGCGAACCCCCCTTAAGATGGAGAGTATCCATGAAGGTGTCCTTTTAAGAAAAACATTCAAAGGTACCAATCAAGCCCTATCATTTGAAAACAAACCTTTATCATTTAACAATCCATTTTGAACCAAAGCCTTTTAATTTCCAAAATCACCCTTTAACCTTATACATATATTCACCTCTCTCTCTCTCTCTATATATATATAAATACCCCTTATCCCAATGTACATATTCACACACCTTGCGTGAATATGTACAAAGAGGATATATATATATATATATATATATATATATATATATATATATATATCTATACATCTTTATGTGTATAAGCCACATTTTAAAATAAAGGATTTAGATGCCATTTTGAAGTTCTTTGGAAACCAAACATGCCATTAGGCCTTTTTTGAAAACCGACCCGAAAGGCTAAAACATCCCTGATGTCTCTAGTTTTCATAAATAAAACCATTTGGAAGATAAACCAAGCACTCGGTGTGCTTAACCTTTCTAATCGTCGACACCTTATTTTAATGCTCACAAATCATGATTATTATGTTTTTAATGAATTTGATGTTTTATAATAGTATATCATTTTATAAGACAAATTTGGCTAAGTATCGAAAAGAGCCACTGTTAGTTCAGACACGACTCACCACCAAACATGAGTCACCGTCAGTATGAGTCACTGCCAGACATGAGTCACCGCCAGACACGAGTCACCGCCAGACATGACTCACCACCAGGCATGAGTCACCGCCATCATGAGTCATCGCTAGACATGACTCACCGCCATCATGAGTCATCGCCAAACATGAGTCACCTTCAGTATGAGTCACCGCCAGCACGAGTCATCGATAGACATGAGTCACCGTCATACATGAGTCACCGCCGGATGAGCTACCGCCAGGAGTGTGTTGGATTGGTGTAGCCCGATCCGGTTGGGCCAAATGCTTGTGGCCCGCAACTGTCGCGGGTCGAGCTCCGCGGTGAGCTCGTTGGGGGTTGCAGGGGGCAACGCGCCCCTTCTTCGGGGGTCCGGGGGCCGAAGGCTCCCGACCCAATTTTTGTGCCACTGTAGCAATGCTGACAATTGTAGCGGAGCTGACCGACCGACACCGATAGACACTGTAGCATTGCGGACTTCGGGGTCAACTGGACTGTAGCACTTTTGACTTCCAGCCGACAGCCACTGTAGCGCTTTTGACAAAGCTGGCCGCCGTTCACTATAGCGACGCAGACTTACTTTTCGAACAGTGATCATCTTCTCCATTTTTTTATAGCCCATTTTCGGGCTAGAGTTACTACTGGAAATCCTCTATAAATTTGTGCTCCTGATATAGTGAAATTATGCCTCTCCCGTGGACGTAGAGATTATTCCCGAACCATGTAAATCGCTGTGTTCTTGTTGCTTTCTTTCTTTTGTTTTCTTGTTTCTGTCATTGTGACTCCCGACGATTCCACAACAGAGTGGTATCATTGCTATTCTGCCTAATTTGAATTTAATGCTTACAATGACTATTTTATTAGAGTTAATGCTGTGAGATTATTTAATGATTATTTATTAATCATTGCATAGATGCATTGAAGCCAAGTCAGATGTTCAGTATGAGGATCAATAAATTCTTTATGATTATTCTTCAATGGGTATTCAAACCTATAGTGCTATTTATTTTATAGGATCTCCCTTGTGTGCGAGAGAGCTGGATACATGACGAGTTGTAGATCAATTCGTGAGAACTTACATGCTACATACTTAGTGACATACAATTGTGAAAGCATAAAACATATCGAACATCAAGAACCTTTCTCTGAAGAAGACTTTCAGTGCATCTTCATACATAAAAGTGATACTCCACAACACTCGATTTTCCTTCAACTTTCAGAGAAATTGTTCGAGTTCCTCACCAAGCCAAACCCAAGGACTCTCGAGCACCTAACATCACAGACCGAGTAACACTATTTTTCTTACATCTTTTTATTTTCTTAGTATGTTGTTTTCTTTTACTTTTGAGCATCGGGTTGTTTGCTCTGTTTATTTACACACACCGACTTCTGCGCTTTAACTGGAGAATACTCATTATTCTCTTATATCCCTTTTATCTGTATACCCACGACAACTGTGGAAGTGATCCCTACATGGCCTGTGTTGTTTTACTACCCACATATAACTATGGAAGAGACTTTGAGTTTGGACAACTGGTGCTGTTGTTTTGTATACCTGATCCAGGTTGTGGATCAGATTATTGGTTATAACAATCTACTTGACAACATGTGATTTCTAAGTGGAGGATATTAAGTTTCGGCTTGAGACTGAACCCCTTGTTTATTCCGTTGCGTGTTTGTATTTTGTTTTCTTCATTTCAAAGGTTTAACTGCATTTTTTTAATCTAAACAAAACCTGCATTTTGATAGTTAATCTTAATATGTGTTTATATAAGGGTTTTTTTGAGTAAATCGATTTCAAAAGTTAGAGTAATTTTACATATTGTTTTAAGTGATCCCTAATCAAGCTTTGAGAAATCCTTTAAAAGATCAAACTTATGTTAAACTACTATTTTGATTAACTTGGCAAATTTATTTTAATTAGGAGATTTTATATGAACTTTTTTTAATAGAAATTTTATTGGGTACTCAATTCACCCCTCTTGAGTTACTCACTCCGAACAACATTTGGTATCAACGGTTTTTCAAATATCTTTTCAATTTTAATTTTAGTTGTGTTTTAAAGATCTTAAATTTCTGTTATTTCTAAATTTAGTTCTTTATGGATAATAGACAAGAAGATTCTGCTACCAACAAAACTTTTTTTATGGCACTAATTATGCTTAGTGAAAAATCAAGATGAAAATGCATATTGAGAGCATGTGATTTGAAATCTGGACTGATATTGTAGACAAACTTGAAATACCTAACACTGATAGAAATACTTAGGATGATCCTACCAAAGATGCTTATAATAATAACTGTAAATCCATGAATTCCTTGTACTATGTTTTGAATGATGAAGAATTTAATAGAATATCTGCATGCACAACTGCTTTTGAAATTTGGGACACTTTAGCTGATTCTCATGAGGGAACATCTAATGTCAAATAAATGCACTTAAATACCTATACTATTAAATATGATACTTTTAAAATGAAACTTGATAGGCTATTTTTGACATGTATCTTATGTTTAATGAGATTGTAAATACAATGTACTCATTAGGGAATCCTGTTTCTGACAAAGACCAAGTGATGCGCCTGTTGAGGTGTCTACTAGAAAGATGGAGAGGAACCTCTGTCTTAATCATAGAATCATGTGATTCAAGTAAGTTACTTGTTAAGGAACTGATTGGAAAATTGATGATGTACGAGGAAGAAATCAAAAGTCAACATAGAAGATGAGGATGAACCAAAAAGAAAACTAGTAGCCTTCAAATATACTACTTCAAAACAAAAGGAGAAAGTTCAAGTTGACATTTCAAGTGATGAAGAATCGTTTGCTGATAGTGATGAAGAGATGAATCATCTGACTAGAAGATTTAAAAGGTTTTACAACAAGAAGTTATTTAGGAAACCCCAACTATAAAGGTAAACATGTCAATAGAGGAAACTCAATAAAGGATTGGAAGAAAGATGACGCTTCAAATGAAATCATTTGCTATGAATGAAAATTGAAAGGAAATTTCAAAGTTGATTGTACTAAGATGAAATACAAAAAGAAGTATGATGATAAGGATAAGATATACAGGAAATCAATGAAATCAACTTGAAGTGATTTTGGGGACAACTCGAGTGATTCAGACACAACCCAAGAGGACAATCATGACAGAGCTAACATGTTTTTTTTAAAGGTTGGGGCCGAAGCCTCATTTTTATTATTAAATCAAGCAAATACCTCTTTTAACTGGGTAGAGGGAAACCCATTACATAGCCCGAAGGCCCAGTGGGCTTATAGCCCATTACATAGCCCGTAGGCCCAAATTTTTGGCCCAATTCACATTCTGTGAATAGTAACCCGTCTGCTACAGTACCACACAATATCGCCGCCGCTACAGTGCCCTGCCGCCGCTACAGTAATGACAGAGCTAACATGTGTTTTATGACAAACACATATAAGGTATATTTCGTATTTCCCGCTTATCCTGTAAATATTTATAATCATTATGGAGATGAAAAAAATGACGAGAACATGTTTAATGAAGATATGTTCGAGTATTTTAACATACTAGAAGATACATTTAATGAACTTAAGGAAAAATATAAAATTTTAATGAAGCAGCATGGTCTAACATCTAGTTTTAAATATGACCTTACTGTTGAAAAAGAGAAAAATGATCAACTGTTAAAGGAGAACAATGAATTGAAATAGTCAAATGAGAAACTAAAGAAATATTTGGAAAGATTCACCAATGAGATAAATACTCTTACCCAAATTCTTGGAAAACAAACAATACCTAAGTACACTACTGGTATAAGGTATTAACCTGGATAGGGGAGGATTGTTAAAAATACTTTTATTCATAGTTCTAGTTCTGGTACTAGTTTTTAATCTTCTGAACCTAATAAAGTCTTTATTTCTAAATGTTTAGAATATTCTTATAGGAAACCTATTAAGAAATTATGGGTTTCTAAAGCTTTAATTACTAACATTTCTGGGCCCAAGAAGATTTGGGTACCAAAATCATTTTTGGTGTAAAGTTTGTTTTGTAGGGAACATGCTTGAAAAGCTCCAGTAAGTACCTATGGTACCTGGACAATAGCTATTCCGGACATTTGATTGGAGATTATTCAAGTTTTAAGAATCTGATCAAAGTGGATGATGGACATGTCACTTTTGGTGTCAATGTCAAAGGGAAAATTATTAGCCTTAGCCAAATTAGTAATTCTAACACTATTTTAATTTCTAATGTTTTATATGTAGATGGTTTAAAGTAAAATCTTCTTAGTATCTCAAAACTATGTGATAATGGTTTTTATGTGAAATTTGAAAATAATGTATATAATATTTTTGATTCTAAAAATGCTTTAATTTTTACTACCTTGAGAAATTACAATGTTAATGTTGTTAATTTAGATTCATTATTTTCTCAAAATATTTCCCGTCCAAGCGCCTTTCACAATGAATCTTGGCTTTGGCATAAGAGATTAAACCTTTGAAATATTCACTCACTTAGAAAGCTCATTAGGAGAGGGTTAGTCAAAGATCTACCTAAACTAGAATTCTCAAATGAAAAAGTTTGAAACCCATGTCAAAAAGGGAAACAACACAAGATCTCTTTCAAATCAAAGAAATAAGTTTCAACTTCTCAACCCCTAAAATTGGTTTGCATGGACTTTTTTGGACCATCTAGAGTTTCCAGTCTAAATGAGAAACACTATGTTTATGTCCCTATAGATGACTTCTCTAGGTACACTTGAGTATTCTTTTTAGCTCACAAAAGTGAAGCCTTTTATTATTTTACCAAGTATGCTAAATTTGTATAAAATTTTAGTGGACTTAGGATTAATACCTTAAGAAATGATCATGATCGTGAGTTTGAAAATCAAGACTTTGAATCATTTTGCTCACAAAATAGTTGTAATCATAACTTTTCTTCTCTTAGGACTCCACAATAGAATGGTGTTATAGAAATGAGAAATATAACACTTTAAGAATTTTTTTGGACTATGCTTAATGAGTATGACCTTCCTATTTATTTTTGGATAGAGGCTATGAATACAGTCTGCTATATAATTAATAGAGTTTTAATAAAACCTCTCTTAAAGAAAACCCCTTATGAATTATGGAATGGTAGAAAACCAAAGGTTAATTACTTTAGAGTTTTTGGTTGCAAAAATTTTATTCTTAACACTAAGGATAATCTTGAAAAATTTGTTTCCAAGAGTGATAAATAAATTTTCCTTGGTTATTAAACTTTTAGTAAATCGTATAGGGTGTTTAATAAAAGAACCAAGACCGTGGAAGAGTCTGTTCATGTAAAATTTGACGAGACTAATCTACATGAAACTAAGACCCCTTTAGAAAACCTTGAGGATGATTTTTCAACTCTGAATATCAATGCCAAACCTTTTGAAAATTCTGTAAAACAAGCAGAAAAATCATCTAGTTCTAAGGAATAACCCAAACCTAAATTTGTAGATGACCATGATATTTCTAGCCCTTCTTTTCTTAGAGCTATTAAGACTCATAGATATCATCCTTTAGATGATGTAGTTAGAGACCTAGATAGAGGTACACAAACTAGAGCTTCTATTTGGAATCAGGCTGAACATCAAGCATTCTTGTCACAACTTGAACCTAAAAACACCAATGATGTAATTAATGATGAATTATGGGTGATGAAAATGTAAGAGAAACTTAATCAGTTTGAAAGGAATAAAGTTTATAAACTTGTCGTTAGACCTAAGGACACTTTAACTTTTGTCACTTTATCGGTGTTTAGAAACAAAGTTGATGAGTTAGGCACTATAGAAATAAATAAAGCTAGATTAGTTGCATGAGGATATAATCAAGAAGAGGGTATTTAATACGAGGAAAACTTTTCACTAGTGACTAAACTTGAAGCCATTAGAATACTTCTTGCCTATGTAGCACATTTGGATTTTCAAACTATATCAAATGGATGCCAAAAGTGAATTATTAAGTGGTTATATAGTTGTGGATGTTTTTGTTGAACAACCCCATGGATTTCAAAATCATCATTTTCTAAATCATGTTTTCAAATTAATAAAAGATTTATATGGTTTAAAATAGGCTCTCAGAGCTTGGTATGATAAAATCAAATATTTTCTAATTTCTAAAGGTTTTTCAAAAGGCATAGGCAATCCTACTCTTTTTATAAAAAGAACCCCAAAAGATGTTTTATTAGTTCAAATCAATGTTGATGATATTATTTTTGGATCTTCTAAAAATTATTTGTGTATTGATTTTTCAAAGATGATGAAAAATGAATTTGAAATGAGTTTGACGGGCGAACTTAAATTATATATTGGTTTTCAAAATTTTCAAAATAAAGATGGAATTATTTTAAGTCAAAGTAAGTACACTAAAAACCTTCTAAAACATTTTGGTTTAGATAACACTAAAAGTAGTGATACTCCCATGAGTACTACATGTAAGATAGATCTTGATGAAGTCGAGAAGTCAGTAGATCAAACTAGTTATAGAGGTATGATTGGAAGCTTTCTATACTGAACTTCTAGATGATCATATATTATGTTTAGTGTGTGTATGTGTGCTTATTTTAAAGCAAGCCCTAAAGAGTCTCATTTAATTTTTTTAAAAGGATTTTCAAATACCTTAAATATACAACAAATTTAGGACTGTTGTATCTTAGAGGACAAACAATTGACTTAGTGAGTTATTCAAATGAAGATTTTGGTTATTGCAAGTTAGATATAAAAAGAACCTCTGGAACATGTTATATTTGGGGAAATTCACTAGTATCTTGGTGTAGTAAAAAACAAAATTTTGTTACACTGTCTACTGTTGAAGTTGAGTATATAGCTGCAGGGAGTTGCTGTGCATAAATTTCATGGATGAAACACACTTTTCTAGACTATGAATATCAATTTAGACATGCCCCTATAAATTGTGACAACACAAGTGTGATAAAAATTTCTAAGAATCCTATCTCATTCTAGGATAAATTATATTGATGCAATACATCAATTTTTGAGAGACCATTTCCAAAAGGGTGATATAACTCATGAATTCATAAGAACTGAACATCATCTTGTTGATATTTTTACAAAAGCATTTAATTTTGAGAGATTAAACTACATCATACATGAATTAGGTATGATAAATTACAATTAGTCTTTAATCTCGGGCAAGCCATCATTGGATAAGCCACTGTTGGAAAAGGCACTGTTGGACAAGCCACCGTTGGACAAACCATCATTGGACAAGCCACCATTGGACCAACAACTATTGAGATGTGCCACTGTTAAGATGTTACCGGTCTCTATTTCAAGTTTTTTACCATTAATAAATTCATGTGTTTAATTTTTTATTCAATTTAATCATTTATATTTTATTATATTTTTCAAATTGGAATCCCTAAATGATAAATTGGGCTTAAAATCTAAATTCCAAGTCACTCTCTCTCGCTCGTACCTGCTAACTTCAAACCATTTCACCTTCCCTTTCTCTCCTGATCTTCAACCTTCTTTCGACCTTTGCTTCAACCTTAATCTCATTGAAATGGTGAGAGTCGAGCGTCCTTTTGAGTCATTGCTCGAAGGATCGCAACCTGTGAAGAAGCCTAGTGGAGAACCGAGCCAAGTTGTTGTCGAGCTGAAGAATCTAAATCTTAAAAATCACATGGTTGATGCTGAAAAGGAAGTGAATAATTAATGATTATTATTAAGTAAGTTTTTGGTACTAAGGGTGATCCAAGACTAAGGATGGATAAACTGGTTCTCTAGAAATGACAGACCTTTCTATCCTAGTTTGGTTCATCAGTTCTATCGATAAGCAGAGTTTAGTTTTGTAAAGAATAAAGATTTGATTTGGAGCATGATTGATGGAAATAAATTTAGCTTTTCGTCAAAAGAATGGGCAAGGTGTATAAATGTGCCCCATCAAGGAGTTTTTGAATACTATGAAGGTATAATACCCAGTGAAATTGAGTCTTTTGTTTATAAGGATGTGTTACTTGATCTAACCAGTGATAGTACTCTAAGAAGGGCCATTGCTACTAAGTTAGATAAAGAATGAAAACTTCTTCTCAAGTTTATTTAGTATTTTTTATGTCCCATTATAAGATCCCAAATCTTTTTAAGGTATGTTTTTGTTTAAGTTTTGGTTTGGCCTCTTCTTTTGGATAGATAAGTGTTTCCCAAGTTCAGGTGGGGGATTGGGGGCACCCCAGGGGCTAGGGGTGCAAAGAGTAGAGAAATAAAGCCAAGTAGTGCTAGGCACACAGTCTGTGCACGACTAGGGGTAACCTTGCAGGTAGATCGTGCATACCAGCCATCCTTGGACAGTAGCCTAAGCACGGTCTCCACAGAGTTAGGGAAAACTATGCGGGATTCCCAAGAAGCCGTGCGGGCTGGCCTCTCACAGACAGTATCTTCCGCACGGTTTGGAAAACCGTGCGGGTAAACCGTGCTTCCCAGAAAAGTTGGAAACATTACAAAAATTCCACCCCATGATTTTAATACCCAATTTGGGTTTCTCCTCCATTCCACCTCCTCCAGTCCTAGTGATGCCCCAAGAACCTCAAGAGCTCTCATGGATCAATCTCCTTCATTTCTTGGCCGTTTGGAGCGCTGTTGATTGCGGATCGAAGCTCCGAGTAATTCTAATCCTATATTTCCTTCTCTCTTGTGGATTAGGGTTTGTGGTTTCTTCCATCTCCTTCCAAATCTCTAAAACCCTCTTTCTCAGGTGAGATCTAGGTTGGGGATCCAAGGGGTGTTTGAATCCGGATCAAAGGCCACGATTAAGAGAGCGTTCATCAATGGGTTCAAGGTAGGTGGTCTACAAGTTTTATCCCTTGAGTTTTATAGAAATTTGTGCATGTAGTGTTCTAATTATTACCCTCTTGTGAAGAGTCTATCTTTCCATTATTGTGATGTGATGTTTATAATGCCCAAACAACCAAATGGAACCCTCATGATCCCTGTGGGATGCATGGAGGACGATGTGACCTATGTTAGGGCCATCCATGGGGTGTTACCATGTTCCCGAACTTAGAGTTTAGCTAAGTAAATGCAGGGTTGTGTGCGAGAACATAGATCTCATGGTGAATCTGATGTTAAGATTGAAGGATGTTAATGGGATCCCTAGTGATATACCTTGGTTGGGCGGTGACCTATGTGGGTGTTGTTGGCTTAAAAAGGGGTTAAGTGAGATAAAAGGAAAATCTAAGGGTTTAACTTTATACATGATTATGCTTAGTGAGATAAGCATGGGAAATGGGAATTGGGGATGAATTGTGGAATGGGTTAATATATGAGAATTTGGTGGTACACCTAAATGATTGAATGTAATGAAGGGATTGTGTTATGTGATATGAGAATTGTGTTTGGAATGCATAAGTGGGTAAATGCTTGTGAAATGATAAATGAGCTAAATGAGTTAATGAATGGTCAATGATAAATTTGGGTAAGGCAAAGGGGTGGTTGAATACACCTAATGGGTTAAGGCACAAAAATGGGAATTTGGATAAATGGATATGAATTGTATTCGGAAATTGTGTGAATGTGTTATTAAGTGGAAATGACTAGAGACCATACTAGAATGGATTATGAGCCTAGTATTGGAGCCTATTGTGTTAGGCCTAATGAACGATGCCTAGTGAGATGGGCACAATGAATGAATGCTTAGTGAGATAAACATGATAAAAAGGGAATTGGGATAAATGGATAAAAGATGTGAAATGTGGAAAATGTGTCAATGGGTTGTGGCATAATATTAATTCCCATGTTGTTTGTTATGAATTGTGAATGTTGATTCCCAATGGCATTGGTTATGTTATGTTGTGTTATGTATTGTGATATCCAATGACATTGAATATACTTGGCTGTGTGATGGTATGGTTGTGGTGATTTGATAAATAAGCATGTGCACATGACTTAGTAGTGTGGGGTATTGACTGAGGTTCTATACCCATAAGTCGATTTGGATTGATGCTCTAAACTCCACCCCTAATGCATGGGTCAGGGATGAGGACTGATGCTCTATTCCCCTAATGGTTGTATTCCACCTAGACTGAGGCTCTAAGGTGAGGTTATTGTATTGATGTCATTCCACTTGGACTGAGGTTCTAATGTGAGGTTATTGTATTGATGTCATTCCACCTGGACTGAGGCTCTAAGGCGAGGTTATTGTATTGATGTCATTCCACCTGGACTGAGGCTCCAAGGTGAGGTTATTATATTGATGTCATTCCACCCGGACTGAGGCTTCGAGGTGAGGAAAATGTGTTGATGTGATATGTGGATCCCTAGTGAGATAGGTACTTTCTTTGTTTTCTCTATACATTGTGAATGATTGAATTAGACCTTGTGTAGATTATATTTATGGCTAACCCATGGAACATGTGATCAATATGGATTATGTAATGAAGATGGTATAAGAAATGGAATTGGGATAATTGCTAGTCATGAATTAAATGAATCTTTTTAAATAATGGCACTCGAACTATCCCTTTCTTAATCACCATTTATTCAGTACTTGCATGCACTATCTATTAGACTGGATATTTTGTAGACACCATTGGTGGTGGTCTATTGAGTTTTGTACTCACACCCTTCTCGGGCCGTCGTTGGGTACCCGAGTAGATCTATTGGTTGCAGGTCATGACAAGGACAGAGGACCTACTGTGAGATGTTGAGTTGGGCTCGAGATGTATATGGAGAAGGACACGAACTCGAAGTCGGGACCTGTTTGGAGTTTTGGCCATTTGTTTTATTTTGGGATTCTTCTACTTTGCACTACTAGTATGGCATGACATGGTTGTATTTGATTTGTGGTTTGTACCCTGTTTTGGAAATGCTTGGTTATACTCTTTCATTGGTATTTAATATTTTTTCCTCTATTTATATTGTGTTCTTCTATGGATTACTCTAGGAAAGAGGGTATAGTCTCCCCACGTGACTCATTAGACCCTCGCTGCTAGTCAGCAACCTCTAGTGTATGTGGAGGCGCACTTGAGGTCATGCGACGACTCAGATCAGAGTATCGGTTTAGTGGATTCTAGGTCGGGGACGTTAAAAAGTTCTATCAGAAGAGTTCTTTTCTCTTTCTTACTATTTGGGGATGGTAGACAGGAGATTAGGACAGTGTAGGGCCTTAGTAATAAGATCGTGCTTGGGAGTAGCTAATCCATGTACGGGGGAAAACCCAAGTAACCCTAGGTGGGAATTATTGTTCTTGATGTGTGTTGTTATAGTTTAATGATATTTCACCATTGGGTGATACACATGTTGCGTGATTTGATTGATTTATGATATTTCACTCATTGGCAAAATGGAATGAGGATGTGCATTCATGCATCATTTTAGGCACCTAAGGATATAGGTGGCATGCATTCGTATAAGCACACATACGAGATGGGTGTGCGGGGCATAGAGAGTGGAATGCATTTTTACTTACTTGATAAATATGAAGAAAATGATGCCTAATAATTGTAATGCAAGTGGGTGAATGAAAAGAATGTAAATGAGAAATGTTGTGACCAGGTTAAAGTTTTGGGTTGTGATAAATTATAAGGGTTGATTTGGTGTCCAAAGGAAAAAGGGTTGCATAATGACGGTAAAATTGTTAATGAATTTTTCCCAATGAAAGGTGTAAATGTGTTAAAATGATGATTTTAACATGTTGTGAAATGGGAAATGTTCCTAAGAGGAAAGGATCGTGTTGTGAAAGAAGAATTGGTTTGAAGATGTGTTGATAAAATACTTGTGATTGAGTAAGTTGGTTACCCCATGTTGACCATGACCGCAATAGGTATGGTAGGGGTGGTGTTCTAAGTGTGATGATGACCGTTGGGGTAAATAATGAAGAATGGTTTGTTTAAGGATTGATCACGTGGGATCTTTCCATCTGTGGTTAAATTCTGTCGGTCATTCTTCAAAGTGCCAAGTGAATGAAAAGTTTGGAATGCAAATGTTTGAGTGAAAGGGTGGGTATCCTTGGTGTTGTCGGTTATACCCTTGTATGCGTGGGTAGGGGCAGTGAGAGTTCCCTAGTGGAGATTTTGGGCTTGGATTGCGAGGCCTTTACGGTCATGCTATGGCCTATGTGGTGTGTTTAGGGAGTTGGTATCGTTCAACCTTCAAGGTGACCTATGAGAGAGGCCATAAAAGGCTTCTAGTGCTTTTGGGTGTGTGTCACAACTATGGATTTTTTGGACTTTGAAAGTGGGACATAGAGTGCTGCTTGGTGCAGTTTTGTGAAGTAAGGATAAGTGGGAAGGTTGATGGTCTATTTGTGACTGGTTATTTCATAAGGTAACCCTAGTGTTTGTGATAAGAGGTAAGGTTTGTTTCAAATGGTTTTATTGAATGAATGACTGAATCACCTATTTGAGTGAGTATTAATGGAGGTTTGGAAGTTGTTTTGAATATAAAAGACAAGGGTGGCTAAAGTGTGGTTATATAGTTTTGCTCGATGGTGACACCTGAGGTAAGGGTGGTAATGTGGCTAAACTTATGTGTATGAATGGTTTGGTTGTGGAGCGATGGTTGAACCTGGTTGGAAATCGAACCTGAGTGGTGATGTTCAAGTGTTGATGTGTCATGTTTGGTAGGGAAGCCCGAGATTCCTGACAGGTCATGGTGTCCCATAGCTTGACATCAGAAATGGATAAGTTGTTGGTGGTTTTCTTAGATGACTTCTTAGCATACCTTAGATAGTGAAGAGCATGCCCAACATCTTGAAATCATCCTAGGTATGTTGAGAAGCTATGGATCTCTCCAAGATACATGGAGGTGTTTAGTTAGATGAGGGACATCATGGAGTTTATGCGTAAGGAAGCGATATGTGTGGATTTTGATGACGAGATGTACACCCTCAATGATGTAGGGTGAGGACCTTGAGATGGGTCGAATGTCGAAAAATTCCTTGGGTTCCGTTCACGGAAGCTGATAATGGGAAATGGGTGACGTTTGTTCTCTTGTTTTGGGAAAAAGGCTGGATGGACATGTCTAAGTTTGGGGTTTGGTTTGTGATCAGTTTTAAGATGTGGTGGTTGGAATCCCTCATGGCGAGAAGTGGTAACAACACTTCTAAGGCGGGGAGTGATAAATCAACCTTGGATGTGGGAAATAGAACATCAAGACGACGTAGTGGCACTGGGGTAGCAATGAGGAATCAATGAGGTGCATGTCAGGTTCCTTGGAGAGGCATGTGGGTCTTGGATGTGGTGGAAAATGAGCCAAGTGTTGACTTGAGCTCAGGGTGGTTCCAAGTGAAGCTTGTAAGACTTGTGCTGGGTCGTAGGAGGATGTGGTTGGTTATGAAAACAAGTAGTGGAAGGGGATGTTGGGGTCCTATTACTTCAACAAATATTGGGGTTAGACTCAGGTAATTTTTCCTTGAGTGGTTTTGAAACATTATGAAGTTGAATGAACCTTGGCTATGTGATGTGGTGTCATGCTAAGGATGAAGTCGACAACAGTCTGGAGGGAGGTAATTCTGTGATAATTATTTCTACTAGAATTTAGGAAACGACCTCAGTGGGTGTGTGAAATGATAATGATAGACTTCAAGTCAGTAAGTACCTTGGGAAGGTGAGAAATGGGTAGCGTACCATTAGTGGAAGGTGGGTGTTTCAGGGCAAGCCAGTCGAAGGTGGTCCAACTTGAGATGGTAAAATTGATGGGTAAGGTGAGAGTGACCCACATATGGGTTTATATTGTAGAGGAAAGCGCCTTTCAAAACGAATTTGTACCTAAGTGAGGTCAGGTTGATCGTAGTCCTTGAATGGATATTGTGGGAATGTCATTCCGAATGGTTGAGACGGTGCGACTGGATGCCAAGGCAGGGTAATGCTCCTATGGATGCTTGTGCATGGTGATTTGGAACATGTTAGGCAATGGGGAAGGTTGGATTGAGTTCTGGTGGTCCTTCGTTGATGGAGGAGGTGACAAGTAACCAAAAATGGTGGAGAGAACCATACTGGATAAATGGTTGGTCGATGATGTGATCAAAGTTTTGGGTTGGAAGGACTCGAGTGGTCACCGTTCGGGTGAGTTGGACCTGGTAGAGAGATTTGGCACGGTTTAACTAGTCGAGTAATAGAGATTTTTGAGTTGTGTTTGGATGTATAGTTTTGGGATGAGACCTTCAGGAAAGGTGGTAGGAAGGACTGCGTGTTTACTTTCGGGTGATACCTAGTTTGTCACCATTAGAGTTGGGTGAATTGGAAAATGACGCCAAGTGATTTGGGTCATTATCTATATGGAGAAATTGATCCGATGAGGTGTCGATTGGCCCCTCTATGGTGATGTGATGTTATGTGTTAAGTTTCATGTGTTGTGGGTTAGGTGTTGTCACCTAAGTCCCCCAGGAAGTTCTTGTGGTGAGAATGGTTGAAGTGGATGGACCCTTGAGGAATGTTCAACTCGTGTTGTGGTTGTAGTGAGGAAGGCTTGTGGGGAAGGTTTTTGCCCCCGATTCATGATTGGTGGCCCTGTGATGTGCATCCAAAAACTTGGAAAGTGGGAGTGGATAGGTAGACCTTGTGGAATGATCCCTCGATATGTAAGTTAGTGATGCTCAGAAGAGTAGCTCGAGGATGAGTCGTTATAAGGTGGAGAGGTTGTAAGATCCCAGATCTTTTTAAGGTACGTTTTTTTTAAGTTTTGGTTTGGCCTATTATTTTGGCGAGATAAGTTTTTCCCAAGTTTAGGTGGGGGCTTGGGGGTGCCTCAAGGGATTGAGGTGCAAAGAGTAGAGCAATCAGGCCAAGAAATGCTAGGTGCACGGTCTGCGCACGGTTAGGGGTAACTGTGCGGGTAGACCGTTCGGACCAGCCATCCTCAGACAGTAGCCTAAGCACGGTCTCCGCATGGTTAGGGAAAACCATGCGGGATTCCTAGGAAGCCATGTGGGATGGCCTCTTGTAGACAGTAGCTCCCTCATGGTTTGCTCACAGTTTGGAAAACTGTGTGGGTAAACCGTGCAGCCCAGAAAAGTTGGAAAAATTAAAAAATGCCACCCCATGATTTTAAGAACCAATTCAGGTTTCTCCTCCATTCCACCTCCTCCAGTCCTAGTGACGCCCCAAGAACCTCAAGATCTCTCACGGATCAATCTCCCTCATTTCTTGGTCATTTGGAGCACCATCGGTTGCAGATCGAAGCTCTAGGTAAGTTTAATCCTCTCTTTCCTTCTCTCTTGCAGATTAGGGTTTGTGGTTTCTTCCATCTCCTTCCGAAGCTCTAAAACCCTCTTTTTCATGTGAGATATAGGTTGGGGCTCCAAGGGGTGTTTGAATCCAGATCGAAGGCCATGATTAAGAGAGCGTTCATCAATGGGTTCGAGGTAGGTGGTCTAAAACAACCAAATGGAACCCTTATGATCCCCGCGGGATGCATGGAGGATGATGTGACCTATGTTAGGGCCATCCATGGGGTGTTCCCATGTTCCCAAACTTATAGTTTAGCTAAGTAAATGTAGGGTTGTGTGCAAGAACATAGATCCCAGGGTGAATATGATGTTAAGCTTGAAGGATGTGATTGGGAGCCCTAGTAATATACCTTGGTTGGGCGGTGACCTATGTGGGTGTTGTTGGATTAAAAAGGGGTTAAGTGAGATAAAGGAAAAAACTAAGGGGTTAGATTTATACATGATTATTCTTAGTGATATAAGCATGGGAAATGGGAATTGGGGATGGATTTTGGAATGGGTTAATACATGAGAATTTGGTGCTACACCTAAATGATTGAATGTAATGAAGGGATTGTGTTATGTGATATGATAATTGTGTTTAGAATGCATAAGTGGGTAAATGCTTGTGAAATGATAAATGGGCTAAATGGGTTAATTAATGGTCAATGATGAATTTG